>OX638063.1:16223049-17597715 GCA_951804385.1 Trifolium dubium
TATAGTTTCATTGGTGTTTATTTTAAGTTGTATAGTTATAACAAACAAAAATTTGTTTCATTGTTGGTAAGGAAAATAGATTTATTTATGGCAATATTTTTTAGAAGAAATTTGTTATTTACTTGTTATGATAATTATTGTAGTTTTTTATGTTGGAATATGTAATATCTATCTGTAATGTATATAATCATTGGATTAAAATAGTTTTCAAAATCTTCCTCTTTTAGCTTTAAAAATTTGTCCTCTTATATTAGTTAAATTGTTCACTAAGTTTGATTCTCCTCAAACTAAAATAAATAAGGGAAAAATGTGTTTTTATTCTCTATAATATGAGCGACATTGGATTTTTTTCTCTAAAAAAAATAATTTTGTTTTATCTCTGTTAATATCAATTTCCTTTCATATTATTCCCTCGTTTGGCTATGTCATGAAATATGTAATTGTGGCCAAAATTTGATGATTTGACCATTGCACACTTGTTAGTAGAGTTGATTCGTCATTTGTTTGTCTGAATCAAAGAAAAAAATAAAAAATTGTGTAAAATGATTTAAATGCGCATGGGCTAATTTTAAAGCAAAAATATTGTGAGGCATGCTAATTTTTTTGTGTGAGGCGTCAAAATTAGGGACATAAATGTTTGGAATATGATATTATTGAAGAAAAAGTTTAAGGATTGTTATTTGAAAACATACACCAAATTTTGCCTACATTACAAGGTCTAAAACAAATTTTTTTCATAGAAATTAGATTAAATTTTTTTATATTATTAACCTTGCTTTTAATAACATTTATTTGTTCATACTCCGTTTAAATGATATGATTTAATTATGACATGAAGATAATTGGATGTCGTTATATATAACAACAAACCTATAGCATACAAGGCGTCAAAAATGATCTTTGGGCGGACGCTTAAATTTATATATAGTAACTTTTTTGGTCCTTAAAATTGATAAATGTAGGATGAATCAATGTCTTGATGCAACCTCGAATGAGGCTCGATAAAATCCATATATATATACGAGCTTTTGATTAGCGATGTTTGATTTCGTTGATTAAACTCTAACTAATTAGAACATTCTGCTTTGTCTTGATTAGTTAAAAATAGAGGAAATAATGAGAAATACAAATGTGACGAAAATATTACAATAATATCCACACTAAATTTTTCTAAGATGTTTAGATGGAGAATCATATTTACAAGATCTCGAATCATTAATATTATAGATGATTTTATTCGTAGCACATTATATTATTCGCACATCAATGTTTGATACAACATAATGAAAATATAACATAAGTAAAATACAATGAATACTTAATTCATAGTTCATTAACTTGTTTTTAAATTAGTACAACATAATTCGAATACAAGATATTGTTTTGGACATTGTCTTGTTTTCAATGAATACTTAATACATCGCCCACTAACTTATTATTATTATGTTTTAATTCTACCTAAACGATTTCAATTATTCATAATTTTTTTAAATTTTGTCTTAAATTAAATAGGTCGATAAAGACTATCGTTATATATTGATTACAGTTTTCATTTGATGACCATAAACTCTTTTTAACATTGTTTACGGCAATCAAACTTTAGTATTGTACATTTCATTATCAAGATAGTTTTCTCTCTCTCTCTCTCTCTCTCTCTCTCTCTCTATTTAGATATATAAAAGAGTTCATCCATTGAAAAACACTTAGAATAAAGTTTTTAACTTGAAAAATTAAAGGGAAGAAATAAAGGAAAATTATAAAATGTATGCGAAAATACTAAATTATTAATGCAATAAATATAAAATATAAAGAATATTTATGTGAAACATAAACAATCATAATATCGAGGAAAAATAATTAAAGAAACATGATTTTGGAGATACATTAAAAGATATCATTATTATAATAAGAATTATTTATCATCTTTTCCTCGACACCTAGTTACATGAGAGCAACCTCGATTATATTCATTAGCTGGAGTATGGTTTCCTGTTGGCTTCTTTGGTAAATTTTCATTTGAAATTCGTCCTTCAACATGTATGTTCTGCTTTAACAAAACCATAATAAGAAGAAGAAAATAAACGAGGAATGACTTCATAATAATTGGTAAGGAAAATAGATTTATTTATGGCAATATTTTTTAGAAGAAATTTGTTATTTACTTGTTATGATAATTATTGTAGTTTTTTATGTTGGAATATGTAATATCTGTCTGTAATGTATATAATCATTGGATTAAAATAGTTTTCAAAATCTTCCTCTTTTAGCTTTAAAATTTTTGTCCTCTTATATTAGTTAAATTGTTCACTAAGTTTGATTCTCCTCAAACTAAAATAAATAAGGGAAAAATGTATTTTTATTCTCTGTAATATGAGCGACATTGGATTTTTTTCTCTAAAAAAAATAATTTTGTTTTATCTCTGTTAATATCAATTTCCTTTCATATTATTCCCTCGTTTGGCTATGTCATGAAATATGTAATTGTGGCCAAAATTTGATGATTTGACCATTGCACACTTGTTAGTAGAGTTGATTCGTCATTTGTTTGTCTGAATCAAAGAAAAAAATAAAAAATTGTGTAAAATGATTTAAATGCGCATGGGCTAATTTTAAAGCAAAAATATTGTGAGGCATGCTAATTTTTTTGTGTGAGGCGTCAAAATTAGGGACATAAATGTTTGGAATATGATATTATTGAAGAAAAAGTTTAAGGATTGTTATTTGAAAACATACACCAAATTTTGCCTACATTACAAGGTCTAAAACAAATTTTTTTCATAGAAATTAGATTAAATTTTTTTATATTATTAACCTTGCTTTTAATAACATTTATTTGTTCATACTCCGTTTAAATGATATGATTTAATTATGACATGAAGATAATTGGATGTCGTTATATATAACAACAAACCTATAGCATACAAGGCGTCAAAAATGATCTTTGGGCGGACGCTTAAATTTATATATAGTAACTTTTTTGGTCCTTAAAATTGATAAATGTAGGATGAATCAATGTCTTGATGCAACCTCGAATGAGGCTCGATAAAATCCATATATATATACGAGCTTTTGATTAGCGATGTTTGATTTCGTTGATTAAACTCTAACTAATTAGAACATTCTGCTTTGTCTTGATTAGTTAAAAATAGAGGAAATAATGAGAAATACAAATGTGACGAAAATATTACAATAATATCCACACTAAATTTTTCTAAGATGTTTAGATGGAGAATCATATTTACAAGATCTCGAATCATTAATATTATAGATGATTTTATTCGTAGCACATTATATTATTCGCACATCAATGTTTGATACAACATAATGAAAATATAACATAAGTAAAATACAATGAATACTTAATTCATAGTTCATTAACTTGTTTTTAAATTAGTACAACATAATTCGAATACAAGATATTGTTTTGGACATTGTCTTGTTTTCAATGAATACTTAATACATCGCCCACTAACTTATTATTATTATGTTTTAATTCTACCTAAACGATTTCAATTATTCATAATTTTTTTAAATTTTGTCTTAAATTAAATAGGTCGATAAAGACTATCGTTATATATTGATTACAGTTTTCATTTGATGACCATAAACTCTTTTTAACATTGTTTACGGCAATCAAACTTTAGTATTGTACATTTCATTATCAAGATAGTTTTCTCTCTCTCTCTCTCTCTCTCTCTCTCTATTTAGATATATAAAAGAGTTCATCCATTGAAAAACACTTAGAATAAAGTTTTTAACTTGAAAAATTAAAGGGAAGAAATAAAGGAAAATTATAAAATGTATGCGAAAATACTAAATTATTAATGCAATAAATATAAAATATAAAGAATATTTATGTGAAACATAAACAATCATAATATCGAGGAAAAATAATTAAAGAAACATGATTTTGGAGATACATTAAAAGATATCATTATTATAATAAGAATTATTTATCATCTTTTCCTCGACACCTAGTTACATGAGAGCAACCTCGATTATATTCATTAGCTGGAGTATGGTTTCCTGTTGGCTTCTTTGGTAAATTTTCATTTGAAATTCGTCCTTCAACATGTATGTTCTGCTTTAACAAAACCATAATAAGAAGAAGAAAATAAACGAGGAATGACTTCATAATAATTGGTAAGGAAAATAGATTTATTTATGGCAATATTTTTTAGAAGAAATTTGTTATTTACTTGTTATGATAATTATTGTAGTTTTTTATGTTGGAATATGTAATATCTGTCTGTAATGTATATAATCATTGGATTAAAATAGTTTTCAAAATCTTCCTCTTTTAGCTTTAAAATTTTTGTCCTCTTATATTAGTTAAATTGTTCACTAAGTTTGATTCTCCTCAAACTAAAATAAATAAGGGAAAAATGTATTTTTATTCTCTGTAATATGAGCGACATTGGATTTTTTTCTCTAAAAAAAATAATTTTGTTTTATCTCTGTTAATATCAATTTCCTTTCATATTATTCCCTCGTTTGGCTATGTCATGAAATATGTAATTGTGGCCAAAATTTGATGATTTGACCATTGCACACTTGTTAGTAGAGTTGATTCGTCATTTGTTTGTCTGAATCAAAGAAAAAAATAAAAAATTGTGTAAAATGATTTAAATGCGCATGGGCTAATTTTAAATCAAAAATATTGTGAGGCATGCTAATTTTTTTGTGTGAGGCGTCAATATTAGGGACATAAATGTTTGGAATATGATATTATTGAAGAAAAAGTTTAAGGATTGTTATTTGAAAACATACACCAAATTTTGCCTACATTACAAGGTCTAAAACAAATTTTTTTCATAGAAATTAGATTAAATTTTATTATATTATTAACCTTGCTTTTAATAACATTTATTTGTTCATACTCCGTTTAAATGATATGATTTAATTATGACATGAAGATAATTGGATGTCGTTATATATAACAACAAACCTATAGCATACAAGGCGTCAAAAATGATCTTTGGGCGGACGCTTAAATTTATATATAGTAACTTTTTTGGTCCTTAAAATTGATAAATGTAGGATGAATCAATGTCTTGATGCCACCTCGAATGAGGCTCGATAAAATCCATATATATATACGAGCTTTTGATTAGCGATGTTTGATTTCGTTGATTAAACTCTAACTAATTAGAACATTCTGCTTTGTCTTGATTAGTTAAAAATAGAGGAAATAATGAGAAATACAAATGTGACGAAAATATTACAATAATATCCACACTAAATTTTTCTAAGATGTTTAGATGGAGAATCATATTTACAAGATCTCGAATCATTAATATTATAGATGATTTTATTCGTAGCACATTATATTATTCGCACATCAATGTTTGATACAACATAATGAAAATATAACATAAGTAAAATACAATGAATACTTAATTCATAGTTCATTAACTTGTTTTTAAATTAGTACAACATAATTCGAATACAAGATATTGTTTTGGACATTGTCTTGTTTTCAATGAATACTTAATACATCGCCCACTAACTTATTATTATTATGTTTTAATTCTACCTAAACGATTTCAATTATTCATAATTTTTTTAAATTTTGTCTTAAATTAAATAGGTCGATAAAGACTATCGTTATATATTGATTACAGTTTTCATTTGATGACCATAAACTCTTTTTAACATTGTTTACGGCAATCAAACTTTAGTATTGTACATTTCATTATCAAGATAGTTCTCTCTCTCTCTCTCTCTCTCTCTCTCTATTTAGATATATAAAAGAGTTCATCCATTGAAAAACACTTAGAATAAAGTTTTTAACTTGAAAAATTAAAGGGAAGAAATAAAGGAAAATTATAAAATGTATGCGAAAATACTAAATTATTAATGCAATAAATATAAAATATAAAGAATATTTATGTGAAACATAAACAATCATAATATCGAGGAAAAATAATTATAGAAACATGATTTTGGAGATACATTAAAAGATATCATTATTATGATAAGAACTATTTATCATCTTTTCCTCGACACCTAGTTACATAAGAGCAACCTCGATTATATTCATTAGCTGGAGTATGGTTTCCTGTTGGCTTCTTTGGTAAATTTTCATTTGAAATTCGTCCTTCAACATGTATGTTCTGGTTTAACAAAACCATAATAAGAAGAAGAAAATAAACGAGGAATGACTTCATAATAATTGGTAAGGAAAATAGATTTATTTATGGCAATATTTTTTAGAAGAAATTTTTTATTTACTTGTTATGATAATTATTGTAGTTTTTTATGTTGGAATATGTAATATCTATCTGTAATGTATATAATCAATGGATTAAAATAGTTTTCAAAATCTTCCTCTTTTAGCTTTAAAAATTTTGTCCTCTTATATTAGTTAAATTGTTCACTAAGTTTGATTCTCCTCAAACTAAAATAAATAAGGGAAAAATGTATTTTTATTCTCTGTAATATGAGCGACATTGGATTTTTTTCTCTAAAAAAAATAATTTTGTTTTATCTCTGTTAATATCAATTTCCTTTCATATTATTCCCTCGTTTGGCTATGTCATGAAATATGTAATTGTGGCCAAAATTTGATGATTTGACCATTGCACACTTGTTAGTAGAGTTGATTCGTCATTTGTTTGTCTGAATCAAAGAAAAAAATAAAAAATTGTGTAAAATGATTTAAATGCGCATGGGCTAATTTTAAATCAAAAATATTGTGAGGCATGCTAATTTTTTTGTGTGAGGCGTCAATATTAGGGACATAAATGTTTGGAATATGATATTATTGAAGAAAAAGTTTAAGGATTGTTATTTGAAAACATACACCAAATTTTGCCTACATTACAAGGTCTAAAACAAATTTTTTTCATAGAAATTAGATTAAATTTTATTATATTATTAACCTTGCTTTTAATAACATTTATTTGTTCATACTCCGTTTAAATGATATGATTTAATTATGACATGAAGATAATTGGATGTCGTTATATATAACAACAAACCTATAGCATACAAGGCGTCAAAAATGATCTTTGGGCGGACGCTTAAATTTATATATAGTAACTTTTTTGGTCCTTAAAATTGATAAATGTAGGATGAATCAATGTCTTGATGCCACCTCGAATGAGGCTCGATAAAATCCATATATATATACGAGCTTTTGATTAGCGATGTTTGATTTCGTTGATTAAACTCTAACTAATTAGAACATTCTGCTTTGTCTTGATTAGTTAAAAATAGAGGAAATAATGAGAAATACAAATGTGACGAAAATATTACAATAATATCCACACTAAATTTTTCTAAGATGTTTAGATGGAGAATCATATTTACAAGATCTCGAATCATTAATATTATAGATGATTTTATTCGTAGCACATTATATTATTCGCACATCAATGTTTGATACAACATAATGAAAATATAACATAAGTAAAATACAATGAATACTTAATTCATAGTTCATTAACTTGTTTTTAAATTAGTACAACATAATTCGAATACAAGATATTGTTTTGGACATTGTCTTGTTTTCAATGAATACTTAATACATCGCCCACTAACTTATTATTATTATGTTTTAATTCTACCTAAACGATTTCAATTATTCATAATTTTTTTAAATTTTGTCTTAAATTAAATAGGTCGATAAAGACTATCGTTATATATTGATTACAGTTTTCATTTGATGACCATAAACTCTTTTTAACATTGTTTACGGCAATCAAACTTTAGTATTGTACATTTCATTATCAAGATAGTTTTCTCTCTCTCTCTCTCTCTCTCTCTCTCTCTCTCTCTCTATTTAGATATATAAAAGAGTTCATCCATTGAAAAACACTTAGAATAAAATTTTTAACTTGAAAAATTAAAGGGAAGAAATAAAGGAAAATTATAAAATGTATGCGAAAATACTAAATTATTAATGCAATAAATATAAAATATAAAGAATATTTATGTGAAACATAAACAATCATCATATCGAGGAAAAATAATTAAAGAAACATGATTTTGGAGATACATTAAAAGATATCATTATTATAATAAGAATTATTTATCATCTTTTCCTCGACACCTAGTTACATGAGAGCAACCTCGATTATATTCATTAGCTGGAGTATGGTTTCCTGTTGGCTTCTTTGGTAAATTTTCATTTGAAATTCGTCCTTCAACATGTATGTTCTGCTTTAACAAAACCATAATAAGAAGAAGAAAATAAACGAGGAATGACTTCATAATAATTGGTAAGGAAAATAGATTTATTTATGGCAATATTTTTTAGAAGAAATTTGTTATTTACTTGTTATGATAATTATTGTAGTTTTTTATGTTGGAATATGTAATATCTATCTGTAATGTATATAATCATTGGATTAAAATAGTTTTCAAAATCTTCCTCTTTTAGCTTTAAAATTTTTGTCCTCTTATATTAGTTAAATTGTTCACTAAGTTTGATTCTCCTCAAACTAAAATAAATAAGGGAAAAATGTATTTTTATTCTCTGTAATATGAGCGACATTGGATTTTTTTCTCTAAAAAAAATAATTTTGTTTTATCTCTGTTAATATCAATTTCCTTTCATATTATTCCCTCGTTTGGCTATGTAATGAAATATGTAATCGTGGCCAAAATTTGATGATTTGACCATTGCACACTTGTTAGTAGAGTTTATTCGTCATTTGTTTGTCTGAATCAAAGAAAAAAATAAAAAATTGTGTAAAATGATTTAAATGCCCATGGGCTAATTTTAAAACAAAAATATTGTGAGGCATGCTAATTTTTTTGTGTGAGGCGTCAAAATTAGGGACATAAATGTTTGGAATATGATATTATTGAGGAAAAAGTTTAAGGATTGTTATTTGAAAACATACACCAAATTTTGCCTACATTACAAGGTCTAAAACAAATTTTTTTCATAGAAATTAGATTAAATTTTTTTATATTATTAACCTTGCTTTTAATAACATTTATTTGTTCATACTCCGTTTAAATGATATGATTTAATTATGACATGAAGATAATTGGATGTCGTTATATATAACAACAAACCTATAGCATACAAGGTGTCAAAAATGATCTTTGGGCGGACGCTTAAATTTATATATAGTAACTTTTTTGGTCCTTAAAATTGATAAATGTAGGATGAATCAATGTCTTGATGCCACCTCGAATGAGGCTCGATAAAATCCATATATATATACGAGCTTTTGATTAGCGATGTTTGATTTCGTTGATTAAACTCTAACTAATTAGAACATTCTGCTTTGTCTTGATTAGTTAAAAATAGAGGAAATAATGAGAAATACAAATGTGACGAAAATATTACAATAATATCCACACTAAATTTTTCTAAGATGTTTAGATGGAGAATCATATTTACAAGATCTCGAATCATTAATATTATAGATGATTTTATTCGTAGCACATTATATTATTCGCACATCAATGTTTGATACAACATAATGAAAATATAACATAAGTAAAATACAATGAATACTTAATTCATAGTTCATTAACTTGTTTTTAAATTAGTACAACATAATTCGAATACAAGATATTGTTTTGGACATTGTCTTGTTTTCAATGAATACTTAATACATCGCCCACTAACTTATTATTATTATGTTTTAATTCTACCTAAACGATTTCAATTATTCATAATTTTTTTAAATTTTGTCTTAAATTAAATAGGTCGATAAAGACTATCGTTATATATTGATTACAGTTTTCATTTGATGACCATAAACTCTTTTTAACATTGTTTACGGCAATCAAACTTTAGTATTGTACATTTCATTATCAAGATAGTTCTCTCTCTCTCTCTCTCTCTCTCTCTCTATTTAGATATATAAAAGAGTTCATCCATTGAAAAACACTTAGAATAAAGTTTTTAACTTGAAAAATTAAAGGGAAGAAATAAAGGAAAATTATAAAATGTATGCGAAAATACTAAATTATTAATGCAATAAATATAAAATATAAAGAATATTTATGTGAAACATAAACAATCATAATATCGAGGAAAAATAATTATAGAAACATGATTTTGGAGATACATTAAAAGATATCATTATTATGATAAGAACTATTTATCATCTTTTCCTCGACACCTAGTTACATAAGAGCAACCTCGATTATATTCATTAGCTGGAGTATGGTTTCCTGTTGGCTTCTTTGGTAAATTTTCATTTGAAATTCGTCCTTCAACATGTATGTTCTGGTTTAACAAAACCATAATAAGAAGAAGAAAATAAACGAGGAATGACTTCATAATAATTGGTAAGGAAAATAGATTTATTTATGGCAATATTTTTTAGAAGAAATTTTTTATTTACTTGTTATGATAATTATTGTAGTTTTTTATGTTGGAATATGTAATATCTATCTGTAATGTATATAATCAATGGATTAAAATAGTTTTCAAAATCTTCCTCTTTTAGCTTTAAAAATTTTGTCCTCTTATATTAGTTAAATTGTTCACTAAGTTTGATTCTCCTCAAACTAAAATAAATAAGGGAAAAATGTATTTTTATTCTCTGTAATATGAGCGACATTGGATTTTTTTCTCTAAAAAAAATAATTTTGTTTTATCTCTGTTAATATCAATTTCCTTTCATATTATTCCCTCGTTTGGCTATGTAATGAAATATGTAATTGTGGCCAAAATTTGATGATTTGACCATTGCACACTTGTTAGTAGAGTTTATTCGTCATTTGTTTGTCTGAATCAAAGAAAAAAATAAAAAATTGTGTAAAATGATTTAAATGCCCATGGGCTAATTTTAAAACAAAAATATTGTGAGGCATGCTAATTTTTTTGTGTGAGGCGTCAAAATTAGGGACATAAATGTTTGGAATATGATATTATTGAGGAAAAAGTTTAAGGATTGTTATTTGAAAACATACACCAAATTTTGCCTACATTACAAGGTCTAAAACAAATTTTTTTCATAGAAATTAGATTAAATTTTTTTATATTATTAACCTTGCTTTTAATAACATTTATTTGTTCATACTCCGTTTAAATGATATGATTTAATTATGACATGAAGATAATTGGATGTCGTTATATATAACAACAAACCTATAGCATACAAGGCGTCAAAAATGATCTTTGGGCGGACGCTTAAATTTATATATAGTAACTTTTTTGGTCCTTAAAATTGATAAATGTAGGATGAATCAATGTCTTGATGCCACCTCGAATGAGGCTCGATAAAATCCATATATATATACTACCTTTTGATTAGCGATGTTTGATTTCGTTGATTAAACTCTAACTAATTAGAACATTCTGCTTTGTCTTGATTAGTTAAAAATAGAGGAAATAATGAGAAATACAAATGTGACGAAAATATTACAATAATATCCACACTAAATTTTTCTAAGATATTTAGATGGAGAATCATATTTACAAGATCTCGAATCATTAATATTATAGATGATTTTATTCGTAGCACATTATATTACTCGCACATCAATGTTTGATACAACATAATGAAAATATAACATAAGTAAAATACAATGAATACTTAATTCATAGTTCATTAACTTGTTTTTAAATTAGTACAACATAATTCGAATACAAGATATTGTTTTGGACATTGTCTTGTTTTCAATGAATACTTAATACATCGCCCACTAACTTATTATTATTATGTTTTAATTCTACCTAAACGATTTCAATTATTCATAATTTTTTTAAATTTTGTCTTAAATTAAATAGGTCGATAAAGACTATCGTTATATATTGATTACAGTTTTCATTTGATGACCATAAACTCTTTTTAACATTGTTTACGGCAATCAAACTTTAGTATTGTACATTTCATTATCAAGATAGTTCTCTCTCTCTCTCTCTCTCTCTCTCTCTATTTAGATATATAAAAGAGTTCATCCATTGAAAAACACTTAGAATAAAGTTTTTAACTTGAAAAATTAAAGGGAAGAAATAAAGGAAAATTATAAAATGTATGCGAAAATACTAAATTATTAATGCAATAAATATAAAATATAAAGAATATTTATGTGAAACATAAACAATCATAATATCGAGGAAAAATAATTAAAGAAACATGATTTTGGAGAGACATTAAAAGATATCATTATTATGATAAGAATTATTTATCATCTTTTCCTCGACACCTAGTTACATGAGAGCAACCTCGATTATATTCATTAGCTGGAGTATGGTTTCCTGTTGGCTTCTTTGGTAAATTTTCATTTGAAATTCGTCCTTCAACATGTATGTTCTGGTTTAACAAAACCATAATAAGAAGAAGAAAATAAACGAGGAATGACTTCATAATAATTGGTAAGGAAAATAGATTTATTTATGGCAATATTTTTTAGAAGAAATTTGTTATTTACTTGTTATGATAATTATTGTAGTTTTTTATGTTGGAATATGTAATATCTATCTGTAATGTATATAATCATTGGATTAAAATAGTTTTCAAAATCTTCCTCTTTTAGCTTTAAAATTTTTGTCCTCTTATATTAGTTAAATTGTTCACTAAGTTTGATTCTCCTCAAACTAAAATAAATAAGGGAAAAATGTATTTTTATTCTCTGTAATATGAGCGACATTGGATTTTTTTCTCTAAAAAAAATAATTTTGTTTTATCTCTGTTAATATCAATTTCCTTTCATATTATTCCCTCGTTTGGCTATGTAATGAAATATGTAATTGTGGCCAAAATTTGATGATTTGACCATTGCACACTTGTTAGTAGAGTTTATTCGTCATTTGTTTGTCTGAATCAAAGAAAAAAATAAAAAATTGTGTAAAATGATTTAAATGCCCATGGGCTAATTTTAAAACAAAAATATTGTGAGGCATGCTAATTTTTTTGTGTGAGGCGTCAAAATTAGGGACATAAATGTTTGGAATATGATATTATTGAGGAAAAAGTTTAAGGATTGTTATTTGAAAACATACACCAAATTTTGCCTACATTACAAGGTCTAAAACAAATTTTTTTCATAGAAATTAGATTAAATTTTTTTATATTATTAACCTTGCTTTTAATAACATTTATTTGTTCATACTCCGTTTAAATGATATGATTTAATTATGACATGAAGATAATTGGATGTCGTTATATATAACAACCAACCTATAGCATACAAGGCGTCAAAAATGATCTTTGGGCGGACGCTTAAATTTATATATAGTAACTTTTTTGGTCCTTAAAATTGATAAATGTAGGATGAATCAATGTCTTGATGCCACCTCGAATGAGGCTCGATAAAATCCATATATATATACGAGCTTTTGATTAGCGATGTTTGATTTCGTTGATTAAACTCTAACTAATTAGAACATTCTGCTTTGTCTTGATTAGTTAAAAATAGAGGAAATAATGAGAAATACAAATGTGACGAAAATATTACAATAATATCCACACTAAATTTTTCTAAGATGTTTAGATGGAGAATCATATTTACAAGATCTCGAATCATTAATATTATAGATGATTTTATTCGTAGCACATTATATTATTCGCACATCAATGTTTGATACAACATAATGAAAATATAACATAAGTAAAATACAATGAATACTTAATTCATAGTTCATTAACTTGTTTTAAAATTAGTACAACATAATTCGAATACAAGATATTGTTTTGGACATTGTCTTGTTTTCAATGAATACTTAATACATCGCCCACTAACTTATTATTATTATGTTTTAATTCTACCTAAACGATTTCAATTATTCATAATTTTTTTAAATTTTGTCTTAAATTAAATAGGTCGATAAAGACTATCGTTATATATTGATTACAGTTTTCATTTGATGACCATAAACTCTTTTTAACATTGTTTACGGCAATCAAACTTTAGTATTGTACATTTCATTATCAAGATAGTTTTCTCTCTCTCTCTCTCTCTATTTAGACATATAAAAGAGTTCATCCATTGAAAAACACTTAGAATAAAGTTTTTAACTTGAAAAATTAAAGGGAAGAAATAAAGGAAAATTATAAAATGTATGCGAAAATACTAAATTATTAATGCAATAAATATAAAATATAAAGAATATTTATGTGAAACATAAACAATCATAATATCGAGGAAAAATAATTATAGAAACATGATTTTGGAGATACATTAAAAGATATCATTATTATGATAAGAACTATTTATCATCTTTTCCTCGACACCTAGTTACATGAGAGCAACCTCGATTATATTCATTAGCTGGAGTATGGTTTCCTGTTGGCTTCTTTGGTAAATTTTCATTTGAAATTCGTCCTTCAACATGTATGTTCTGGTTTAACAAAACCATAATAAGAAGAAGAAAATAAACGAGGAATGACTTCATAATAATTGGTAAGGAAAATAGATTTATTTATGGCAATATTTTTTAGAAGAAATTTTTTATTTACTTGTTATGATAATTATTGTAGTTTTTTATGTTGGAATATGTAATATCTATCTGTAATGTATATAATCATTGGATTAAAATAGTTTCCAAAATCTTCCTCTTTTAGCTTTAAAATTTTTGTCCTCTTATATTAGTTAAATTGTTCACTAAGTTTGATTCTCCTCAAACTAAAATAAATAAGGGAAAAATGTATTTTTATTCTCTGTAATATGAGCGACATTGGATTTTTTTCTCTAAAAAAAATAATTTTGTTTTATCTCTGTTAATATCAATTTCCTTTCATATTATTCCCTCGTTTGGCTATGTAATGAAATATGTAATTGTGGCCAAAATTTGATGATTTGACCATTGCACACTTGTTAGTAGAGTTTATTCGTCATTTGTTTGTCTGAATCAAAGAAAAAAATAAAAAATTGTGTAAAATGATTTAAATGCCCATGGGCTAATTTTAAAACAAAAATATTGTGAGGCATGCTAATTTTTTTGTGTGAGGCGTCAAAATTAGGGACATAAATGTTTGGAATATGATATTATTGAGGAAAAAGTTTAAGGATTGTTATTTGAAAACATACACCAAATTTTGCCTACATTACAAGGTCTAAAACAAATTTTTTTCATAGAAATTAGATTAAATTTTTTTATATTATTAACCTTGCTTTTAATAACATTTATTTGTTCATACTCCGTTTAAATGATATGATTTAATTATGACATGAAGATAATTGGATGTCGTTATATATAACAACCAACCTATAGCATACAAGGCGTCAAAAATGATCTTTGGGCGGACGCTTAAATTTATATATAGTAACTTTTTTGGTCCTTAAAATTGATAAATGTAGGATGAATCAATGTCTTGATGCCACCTCGAATGAGGCTCGATAAAATCCATATATATATACGAGCTTTTGATTAGCGATGTTTGATTTCGTTGATTAAACTCTAACTAATTAGAACATTCTGCTTTGTCTTGATTAGTTAAAAATAGAGGAAATAATGAGAAATACAAATGTGACGAAAATATTACAATAATATCCACACTAAATTTTTCTAAGATGTTTAGATGGAGAATCATATTTACAAGATCTCGAATCATTAATATTATAGATGATTTTATTCGTAGCACATTATATTATTCGCACATCAATGTTTGATACAACATAATGAAAATATAACATAAGTAAAATACAATGAATACTTAATTCATAGTTCATTAACTTGTTTTAAAATTAGTACAACATAATTCGAATACAAGATATTGTTTTGGACATTGTCTTGTTTTCAATGAATACTTAATACATCGCCCACTAACTTATTATTATTATGTTTTAATTCTACCTAAACGATTTCAATTATTCATAATTTTTTTAAATTTTGTCTTAAATTAAATAGGTCGATAAAGACTATCGTTATATATTGATTACAGTTTTCATTTGATGACCATAAACTCTTTTTAACATTGTTTACGGCAATCAAACTTTAGTATTGTACATTTCATTATCAAGATAGTTTTCTCTCTCTCTCTCTCTCTATTTAGATATATAAAAGAGTTCATCCATTGAAAAACACTTAGAATAAAGTTTTTAACTTGAAAAATTAAAGGGAAGAAATAAAGGAAAATTATAAAATGTATGCGAAAATACTAAATTATTAATGCAATAAATATAAAATATAAAGAATATTTATGTGAAACATAAACAATCATAATATCGAGGAAAAATAATTATAGAAACATGATTTTGGAGATACATTAAAAGATATCATTATTATGATAAGAACTATTTATCATCTTTTCCTCGACACCTAGTTACATGAGAGCAACCTCGATTATATTCATTAGCTGGAGTATGGTTTCCTGTTGGCTTCTTTGGTAAATTTTCATTTGAAATTCGTCCTTCAACATGTATGTTCTGGTTTAACAAAACCATAATAAGAAGAAGAAAATAAACGAGGAATGACTTCATAATAATTGGTAAGGAAAATAGATTTATTTATGGCAATATTTTTTAGAAGAAATTTTTTATTTACTTGTTATGATAATTATTGTTGTTTTTTATGTTGGAATATGTAATATCTATCTGTAATGTATATAATCATTGGATTAAAATAGTTTCCAAAATCTTCCTCTTTTAGCTTTAAAATTTTTGTCCTCTTATATTAGTTAAATTGTTCACTAAGTTTGATTCTCCTCAAACTAAAATAAATAAGGGAAAAATGTATTTTTATTCTCTGTAATATGAGCGACATTGGATTTTTTTCTCTAAAAAAAATAATTTTGTTTTATCTCTGTTAATATCAATTTCCTTTCATATTATTCCCTCGTTTGGCTATGTAATGAAATATGTAATTGTGGCCAAAATTTGATGATTTGACCATTGCACACTTGTTAGTAGAGTTTATTCGTCATTTGTTTGTCTGAATCAAAGAAAAAAATAAAAAATTGTGTAAAATGATTTAAATGCCCATGGGCTAATTTTAAAACAAAAATATTGTGAGGCATGCTAATTTTTTTGTGTGAGGCGTCAAAATTAGGGACATAAATGTTTGGAATATGATATTATTGAGGAAAAAGTTTAAGGATTGTTATTTGAAAACATACACCAAATTTTGCCTACATTACAAGGTCTAAAACAAATTTTTTTCATAGAAATTAGATTAAATTTTTTTATATTATTAACCTTGCTTTTAATAACATTTATTTGTTCATACTCCGTTTAAATGATATGATTTAATTATGACATGAAGATAATTGGATGTCGTTATATATAACAACAAACCTATAGCATACAAGGCGTCAAAAATGATCTTTGGGCGGACGCTTAAATTTATATATAGTAACTTTTTTGGTCCTTAAAATTGATAAATGTAGGATGAATCAATGTCTTGATGCCACCTCGAATGAGGCTCGATAAAATCCATATATATATACGAGCTTTTGATTAGCGATGTTTGATTTCGTTGATTAAACTCTAACTAATTAGAACATTCTGCTTTGTCTTGATTAGTTAAAAATAGAGGAAATAATGAGAAATACAAATGTGACGAAAATATTACAATAATATCCACACTAAATTTTTCTAAGATGTTTAGATGGAGAATCATATTTACAAGATCTCGAATCATTAATATTATAGATGATTTTATTCGTAGCACATTATATTATTCGCACATCAATGTTTGATACAACATAATGAAAATATAACATAAGTAAAATACAATGAATACTTAATTCATAGTTCATTAACTTGTTTTAAAATTAGTACAACATAATTCGAATACAAGATATTGTTTTGGACATTGTCTTGTTTTCAATGAATACTTAATACATCGCCCACTAACTTATTATTATTATGTTTTAATTCTACCTAAACGATTTCAATTATTCATAATTTTTTTAAATTTTGTCTTAAATTAAATAGGTCGATAAAGACTATCGTTATATATTGATTACAGTTTTCATTTGATGACCATAAACTCTTTTTAACATTGTTTACGGCAATCAAACTTTAGTATTGTACATTTCATTATCAAGATAGTTTTCTCTCTCTCTCTCTCTCTCTCTCTCTCTATTTAGATATATAAAAGAGTTCATCCATTGAAAAACACTTAGAATAAAGTTTTTAACTTGAAAAATTAAAGGGAAGAAATAAAGGAAAATTATAAAATGTATGCGAAAATACTAAATTATTAATGCAATAAATATAAAATATAAAGAATATTTATGTGAAACATAAACAATCATAATATCGAGGAAAAATAATTATAGAAACATGATTTTGGAGATACATTAAAAGATATCATTATTATGATAAGAACTATTTATCATCTTTTCCTCGACACCTAGTTACATGAGAGCAACCTCGATTATATTCATTAGCTGGAGTATGGTTTCCTGTTGGCTTCTTTGGTAAATTTTCATTTGAAATTCGTCCTTCAACATGTATGTTCTGGTTTAACAAAACCATAATAAGAAGAAGAAAATAAACGAGGAATGACTTCATAATAATTGGTAAGGAAAATAGATTTATTTATGGCAATATTTTTTAGAAGAAATTTTTTATTTACTTGTTATGATAATTATTGTAGTTTTTTATGTTGGAATATGTAATATCTATCTGTAATGTATATAATCATTGGATTAAAATAGTTTCCAAAATCTTCCTCTTTTAGCTTTAAAATTTTTGTCCTCTTATATTAGTTAAATTGTTCACTAAGTTTGATTCTCCTCAAACTAAAATAAATAAGGGAAAAATGTATTTTTATTCTCTGTAATATGAGCGACATTGGATTTTTTTCTCTAAAAAAAATAATTTTGTTTTATCTCTGTTAATATCAATTTCCTTTCATATTATTCCCTCGTTTGGCTATGTAATGAAATATGTAATTGTGGCCAAAATTTGATGATTTGACCATTGCACACTTGTTAGTAGAGTTTATTCGTCATTTGTTTGTCTGAATCAAAGAAAAAAATAAAAAATTGTGTAAAATGATTTAAATGCCCATGGGCTAATTTTAAAACAAAAATATTGTGAGGCATGCTAATTTTTTTGTGTGAGGCATCAAAATTAGGGACATAAATGTTTGGAATATGATATTATTGAGGAAAAAGTTTAAGGATTGTTATTTGAAAACATACACCAAATTTTGCCTACATTACAAGGTCTAAAACAAATTTTTTTCATAGAAATTAGATTAAATTTTTTTATATTATTAACCTTGCTTTTAATAACATTTATTTGTTCATACTCCGTTTAAATGATATGATTTAATTATGACATGAAGATAATTGGATGTCGTTATATATAACAACAAACCTATAGCATACAAGGCGTCAAAAATGATCTTTGGGCGAACGCTTAAATTTATATATAGTAACTTTTTTGGTCCTTAAAATTGATAAATGTAGGATGAATCAATGTCTCGATGCCACCTCGAATGAGGCTCGATAAAATCCATATATATATACGAGCTTTTGATTAGCGATGTTTGATTTCGTTGATTAAACTTTAACTAATTAGAACATTCTGCTTTGTCTTGATTAGTTTAAAATAGAGGAAACAATGAGAAATACAAATGTGACAAAAATATTACAATAATATCCACACTAAATTTTTCTAAGATGTTTAGATGGAGAATCATATTTACAAGATCTCGAATCATTAATATTATAGATGATTTTATTCGTAGCACATTATATTATTCGCACATCAATGTTTGATACAACATAATGAAAATATAACATAAGTAAAATACAATGAATACTTAATTCATAGTTCATTAACTTGTTTTAAAATTAGTACAACATAATTCGAATACAAGATATTGTTTTGGACATTGTCTTGTTTTCAATGAATACTTAATACATCGCCCACTAACTTATTATTATTATGTTTTAATTCTACCTAAACGATTTCAATTATTCATAATTTTTTTAAATTTTGTCTTAAATTAAATAGGTCGATAAAGACTATCGTTATATATTGATTACAGTTTTCATTTGATGACCATAAACTCTTTTTAACATTGTTTACGGCAATCAAACTTTAGTATTGTACATTTCATTATCAAGATAGTTTTCTCTCTCTCTCTCTCTCTCTATTTAGATATATAAAAGAGTTCATCCATTGAAAAACACTTAGAATAAAGTTTTTAACTTGAAAAATTAAAGGGAAGAAATAAAGGAAAATTATAAAATGTATGCGAAAATACTAAATTATTAATGCAATAAATATAAAATATAAAGAATATTTATGTGAAACATAAACAATCATAATATCGAGGAAAAATAATTATAGAAACATGATTTTGGAGATACATTAAAAGATATCATTATTATGATAAGAACTATTTATCATCTTTTCCTCGACACCTAGTTACATGAGAGCAACCTCGATTATATTCATTAGCTGGAGTATGGTTTCCTGTTGGCTTCTTTGGTAAATTTTCATTTGAAATTCGTCCTTCAACATGTATGTTCTGGTTTAACAAAACCATAATAAGAAGAAGAAAATAAACGAGGAATGACTTCATAATAATTGGTAAGGAAAATAGATTTATTTATGGCAATATTTTTTAGAAGAAATTTTTTATTTACTTGTTATGATAATTATTGTAGTTTTTTATGTTGGAATATGTAATATCTATCTGTAATGTATATAATCATTGGATTAAAATAGTTTCCAAAATCTTCCTCTTTTAGCTTTAAAATTTTTGTCCTCTTATATTAGTTAAATTGTTCACTAAGTTTGATTCTCCTCAAACTAAAATAAATAAGGGAAAAATGTATTTTTATTCTCTGTAATATGAGCGACATTGGATTTTTTTCTCTAAAAAAAATAATTTTGTTTTATCTCTGTTAATATCAATTTCCTTTCATATTATTCCCTCGTTTGGCTATGTAATGAAATATGTAATTGTGGCCAAAATTTGATGATTTGACCATTGCACACTTGTTAGTAGAGTTTATTCGTCATTTGTTTGTCTGAATCAAAGAAAAAAATAAAAAATTGTGTAAAATGATTTAAATGCCCATGGGCTAATTTTAAAACAAAAATATTGTGAGGCATGCTAATTTTTTTGTGTGAGGCATCAAAATTAGGGACATAAATGTTTGGAATATGATATTATTGAGGAAAAAGTTTAAGGATTGTTATTTGAAAACATACACCAAATTTTGCCTACATTACAAGGTCTAAAACAAATTTTTTTCATAGAAATTAGATTAAATTTTTTTATATTATTAACCTTGCTTTTAATAACATTTATTTGTTCATACTCCGTTTAAATGATATGATTTAATTATGACATGAAGATAATTGGATGTCGTTATATATAACAACAAACCTATAGCATACAAGGCGTCAAAAATGATCTTTGGGCGAACGCTTAAATTTATATATAGTAACTTTTTTGGTCCTTAAAATTGATAAATGTAGGATGAATCAATGTCTCGATGCCACCTCGAATGAGGCTCGATAAAATCCATATATATATACGAGCTTTTGATTAGCGATGTTTGATTTCGTTGATTAAACTTTAACTAATTAGAACATTCTGCTTTGTCTTGATTAGTTTAAAATAGAGGAAACAATGAGAAATACAAATGTGACAAAAATATTACAATAATATCCACACTAAATTTTTCTAAGATGTTTAGATGGAGAATCATATTTACAAGATCTCGAATCATTAATATTATAGATGATTTTATTCGTAGCACATTATATTATTCGCACATCAATGTTTGATACAACATAATGAAAATATAACATAAGTAAAATACAATGAATACTTAATTCATAGTTCATTAACTTGTTTTAAAATTAGTACAACATAATTCGAATACAAGATATTGTTTTGGACATTGTCTTGTTTTCAATGAATACTTAATACATCGCCCACTAACTTATTATTATTATGTTTTAATTCTACCTAAACGATTTCAATTATTCATAATTTTTTTAAATTTTGTCTTAAATTAAATAGGTCGATAAAGACTATCGTTATATATTGATTACAGTTTTCATTTGATGACCATAAACTCTTTTTAACATTGTTTACGGCAATCAAACTTTAGTATTGTACATTTCATTATCAAGATAGTTTTCTCTCTCTCTCTCTCTCTCTATTTAGATATATAAAAGAGTTCATCCATTGAAAAACACTTAGAATAAAGTTTTTAACTTGAAAAATTAAAGGGAAGAAATAAAGGAAAATTATAAAATGTATGCGAAAATACTAAATTATTAATGCAATAAATATAAAATATAAAGAATATTTATGTGAAACATAAACAATCATAATATCGAGGAAAAATAATTATAGAAACATGATTTTGGAGATACATTAAAAGATATCATTATTATGATAAGAACTATTTATCATCTTTTCCTCGACACCTAGTTACATGAGAGCAACCTCGATTATATTCATTAGCTGGAGTATGGTTTCCTGTTGGCTTCTTTGGTAAATTTTCATTTGAAATTCGTCCTTCAACATGTATGTTCTGGTTTAACAAAACCATAATAAGAAGAAGAAAATAAACGAGGAATGACTTCATAATAATTGGTAAGGAAAATAGATTTATTTATGGCAATATTTTTTAGAAGAAATTTTTTATTTACTTGTTATGATAATTATTGTAGTTTTTTATGTTGGAATATGTAATATCTATCTGTAATGTATATAATCATTGGATTAAAATAGTTTCCAAAATCTTCCTCTTTTAGCTTTAAAATTTTTGTCCTCTTATATTAGTTAAATTGTTCACTAAGTTTGATTCTCCTCAAACTAAAATAAATAAGGGAAAAATGTATTTTTATTCTCTGTAATATGAGCGACATTGGATTTTTTTCTCTAAAAAAAATAATTTTGTTTTATCTCTGTTAATATCAATTTCCTTTCATATTATTCCCTCGTTTGGCTATGTAATGAAATATGTAATTGTGGCCAAAATTTGATGATTTGACCATTGCACACTTGTTAGTAGAGTTTATTCGTCATTTGTTTGTCTGAATCAAAGAAAAAAATAAAAAATTGTGTAAAATGATTTAAATGCCCATGGGCTAATTTTAAAACAAAAATATTGTGAGGCATGCTAATTTTTTTGTGTGAGGCATCAAAATTAGGGACATAAATGTTTGGAATATGATATTATTGAGGAAAAAGTTTAAGGATTGTTATTTGAAAACATACACCAAATTTTGCCTACATTACAAGGTCTAAAACAAATTTTTTTCATAGAAATTAGATTAAATTTTTTTATATTATTAACCTTGCTTTTAATAACATTTATTTGTTCATACTCCGTTTAAATGATATGATTTAATTATGACATGAAGATAATTGGATGTCGTTATATATAACAACAAACCTATAGCATACAAGGCGTCAAAAATGATCTTTGGGCGAACGCTTAAATTTATATATAGTAACTTTTTTGGTCCTTAAAATTGATAAATGTAGGATGAATCAATGTCTCGATGCCACCTCGAATGAGGCTCGATAAAATCCATATATATATACGAGCTTTTGATTAGCGATGTTTGATTTCGTTGATTAAACTCTAACTAATTAGAACATTCTGCTTTGTCTTGATTAGTTAAAAATAGAGGAAATAATGAGAAATACAAATGTGACAAAAATATTACAATAATACCCACACTAAATTTTTCTAAGATGTTTAGATGGAGAATCATATTTACAAGATCTCGAATCATTAATATTATAGATGATTTTATTCGTAGCACATTATATTATTCGCACATCAATGTTTGATACAACATAATGAAAATATAACATAAGTAAAATACAATGAATACATAATTCATAGTTCATTAACTTGTTTTAAAATTAGTACAACATAATTCGAATACAAGATATTGTTTTGGACATTGTCTTGTTTTCAATGAATACTTAATACATCGCCCACTAACTTATTATTATTATGTTTTAATTCTACCTAAACGATTTCAATTATTCATAATTTTTTTAAATTTTGTCTTAAATTAAATAGGTCGATAAAGACTATCGTTATATATTGATTACAATTTTCATTTGATGACCATAAACTCTTTTTAACATTGTTTACGGCAATCAAACTTTAGTATTGTACATTTCATTATCAAGATAGTTTTCTCTCTCTCTCTCTCTCTCTCTCTCTCTCTCTCTCTCTCTCTCTATTTAGATATATAAAAGAGTTCATCCATTGAAAAACACTTAGAATAAAGTTTTTAACTTGAAAAATTAAAGGGAAGAAATAAAGGAAAATTATAAAATGTATGCGAAAATACTAAATTATTAATGCAATAAATATAAAATATAAAGAATATTTATGTGAAACATAAACAATCATAATATCGAGGAAAAATAATTAAAGAAACATGATTTTGGAGATACATTAAAAGATATCATTATTATGATAAGAACTATTTATCATCTTTTCCTCGACACCTAGTTACATGAGAGCAACCTCGATTATATTCATTAGCTGGAGTATGGTTTCCTGTTGGCTTCTTTGGTAAATTTTCATTTGAAATTCGTCCTTCAACATGTATGTTCTGGTTTAACAAAACCATAATAAGAAGAAGAAAATAAACGAGGAATGACTTCATAATAATTGGTAAGGAAAATAGATTTATATATGGCAATATTTTTTAGAAGAAATTTTTTATTTACTTGTTATGATAATTATTGTAGTTTTTTATGTTGGAATATGTAATATCTATCTGTAATGTATATAATCAATGGATTAAAATAGTTTTCAAAATCTTCCTCTTTTAGCTTTAAAAATTTTGTCCTCTTATATTAGTTAAATTGTTCACTAAGTTTGATTCTCCTCAAACTAAAATAAATAAGGGAAAAATGTATTTTTATTCTCTGTAATATGAGCGACATTGGATTTTTTTCTCTAAAAAAAATAATTTTGTTTTATCTCTGTTAATATCAATTTCCTTTCATATTATTCCCTCGTTTGGCTATGTAATGAAATATGTAATTGTGGCCAAAATTTGATGATTTGACCATTGCACACTTGTTAGTAGAGTTTATTCGTCATTTGTTTGTCTGAATCAAAGAAAAAAATAAAAAATTGTGTAAAATGATTTAAATGCCCATGGGCTAATTTTAAAGCAAAAATATTGTGAGGCATGCTAATATTTTTGTGTGAGGCGTCAAAATTAGGGACATAAATGTTTGGAATATGATATTATTGAGGAAAAAGTTTAAGGATTGTTATTTGAAAACATACACCAAATTTTGCCTACATTACAAGGTCTAAAACAAATTTTTTTCATAGAAATTAGATTAAATTTTTTTATATTATTAACCTTGCTTTTAATAACATTTATTTGTTCATACTCCGTTTAAATGATATGATTTAATTATGACATGAAGATAATTGGATGTCGTTATATATAACAACAAACCTATAGCATACAAGGCGTCAAAAATGATCTTTGGGCGGACGCTTAAATTTATATATAGTAACTTTTTTGGTCCTTAAAATTGATAAATGTAGGATGAATCAATGTCTTGATGCCACCTCGAATGAGGCTCGATAAAATCCATATATATATACGAGCTTTTGATTAGCGATGTTTGATTTCGTTGATTAAACTCTAACTAATTAGAACATTCTGCTTTGTCTTGATTAGTTAAAAATAGAGGAAATAATGAGAAATACAAATGTGACGAAAATATTACAATAATATCCACACTAAATTTTTCTAAGATGTTTAGATGGAGAATCATATTTACAAGATCTCGAATCATTAATATTATAGATGATTTTATTCGTAGCACATTATATTATTCGCACATCAATGTTTGATACAACATAATGAAAATATAACATAAGTAAAATACAATGAATACTTAATTCATAGTTCATTAACTTGTTTTAAAATTAGTACAACATAATTCGAATACAAGATATTGTTTTGGACATTGTCTTGTTTTCAATGAATACTTAATACATCGCCCACTAACTTATTATTATTATGTTTTAATTCTACCTAAACGATTTCAATTATTCATAATTTTTTTAAATTTTGTCTTAAATTAAATAGGTCGATAAAGACTATCGTTATATATTGATTACAGTTTTCATTTGATGACCATAAACTCTTTTTAACATTGTTTACGGCAATCAAACTTTAGTATTGTACATTTCATTATCAAGATAGTTTTCTCTCTCTCTCTCTCTCTCTATTTAGATATATAAAAGAGTTCATCCATTGAAAAACACTTAGAATAAAGTTTTTAACTTGAAAAATTAAAGGGAAGAAATAAAGGAAAATTATAAAATGTATGCGAAAATACTAAATTATTAATGCAATAAATATAAAATATAAAGAATATTTATGTGAAACATAAACAATCATAATATCGAGGAAAAATAATTATAGAAACATGATTTTGGAGATACATTAAAAGATATCATTATTATGATAAGAACTATTTATCATCTTTTCCTCGACACCTAGTTACATGAGAGCAACCTCGATTATATTCATTAGCTGGAGTATGGTTTCCTGTTGGCTTCTTTGGTAAATTTTCATTTGAAATTCGTCCTTCAACATGTATGTTCTGGTTTAACAAAACCATAATAAGAAGAAGAAAATAAACGAGGAATGACTTCATAATAATTGGTAAGGAAAATAGATTTATTTATGGCAATATTTTTTAGAAGAAATTTTTTATTTACTTGTTATGATAATTATTGTAGTTTTTTATGTTGGAATATGTAATATCTATCTGTAATGTATATAATCATTGGATTAAAATAGTTTCCAAAATCTTCCTCTTTTAGCTTTAAAATTTTTGTCCTCTTATATTAGTTAAATTGTTCACTAAGTTTGATTCTCCTCAAACTAAAATAAATAAGGGAAAAATGTATTTTTATTCTCTGTAATATGAGCGACATTGGATTTTTTTCTCTAAAAAAAATAATTTTGTTTTATCTCTGTTAATATCAATTTCCTTTCATATTATTCCCTCGTTTGGCTATGTAATGAAATATGTAATTGTGGCCAAAATTTGATGATTTGACCATTGCACACTTGTTAGTAGAGTTTATTCGTCATTTGTTTGTCTGAATCAAAGAAAAAAATAAAAAATTGTGTAAAATGATTTAAATGCCCATGGGCTAATTTTAAAACAAAAATATTGTGAGGCATGCTAATTTTTTTGTGTGAGGCATCAAAATTAGGGACATAAATTTTTGGAATATGATATTATTGAGGAAAAAGTTTAAGGATTGTTATTTGAAAACATACACCAAATTTTGCCTACATTACAAGGTCTAAAACAAATTTTTTTCATAGAAATTAGATTAAATTTTTTTATATTATTAACCTTGCTTTTAATAACATTTATTTGTTCATACTCCGTTTAAATGATATGATTTAATTATGACATGAACATAATTGGATGTCGTTTTATATAACAACAAACCTATAGCATACAAGGCGTCAAAAATGATCTTTGGGCGAACGCTTAAATTTATATATAGTAACTTTTTTGGTCCTTAAAATTGATAAATGTAGGATGAATCAATGTCTCGATGCCACCTCGAATGAGGCTCGATAAAATCCATATATATATACGAGCTTTTGATTAGCGATGTTTGATTTCGTTGATTAAACTCTAACTAATTAGAACATTCTGCTTTGTCTTGATTAGTTAAAAATAGAGGAAATAATGAGAAATACAAATGTGACAAAAATATTACAATAATACCCACACTAAATTTTTCTAAGATGTTTAGATGGAGAATCATATTTACAAGATCTCGAATCATTAATATTATAGATGATTTTATTCGTAGCACATTATATTATTCGCACATCAATGTTTGATACAACATAATGAAAATATAACATAAGTAAAATACAATGAATACATAATTCATAGTTCATTAACTTGTTTTAAAATTAGTACAACATAATTCGAATACAAGATATTGTTTTGGACATTGTCTTGTTTTCAATGAATACTTAATACATCGCCCACTAACTTATTATTATTATGTTTTAATTCTACCTAAACGATTTCAATTATTCATAATTTTTTTAAATTTTGTCTTAAATTAAATAGGTCGATAAAGACTATCGTTATATATTGATTACAGTTTTCATTTGATGACCATAAACTCTTTTTAACATTGTTTACGGCAATCAAACTTTAGTATTGTACATTTCATTATCAAGATAGTTTTCTCTCTCTCTCTCTCTCTCTCTCTCTCTCTCTCTCTCTCTCTCTCTATTTAGATATATAAAAGAGTTCATCCATTGAAAAACACTTAGAATAAAGTTTTTAACTTGAAAAATTAAAGGGAAGAAATAAAGGAAAATTATAAAATGTATGCGAAAATACTAAATTATTAATGCAATAAATATAAAATATAAAGAATATTTATGTGAAACATAAACAATCATAATATCGAGGAAAAATAATTAAAGAAACATGATTTTGGAGATACATTAAAAGATATCATTATTATGATAAGAACTATTTATCATCTTTTCCTCGACACCTAGTTACATGAGAGCAACCTCGATTATATTCATTAGCTGGAGTATGGTTTCCTGTTGGCTTCTTTGGTAAATTTTCATTTGAAATTCGTCCTTCAACATGTATGTTCTGGTTTAACAAAACCATAATAAGAAGAAGAAAATAAACGAGGAATGACTTCATAATAATTGGTAAGGAAAATAGATTTATATATGGCAATATTTTTTAGAAGAAATTTTTTATTTACTTGTTATGATAATTATTGTAGTTTTTTAGGTTGGAATATGTAATATCTATCTGTAATGTATATAATCAATGGATTAAAATAGTTTTCAAAATCTTCCTCTTTTAGCTTTAAAAATTTTGTCCTCTTATATTAGTTAAATTGTTCACTAAGTTTGATTCTCCTCAAACTAAAATAAATAAGGGAAAAATGTATTTTTATTCTCTGTAATATGAGCGACATTGGATTTTTTTCTCTAAAAAAAATAATTTTGTTTTATCTCTGTTAATATCAATTTCCTTTCATATTATTCCCTCGTTTGGCTATGTAATGAAATATGTAATTGTGGCCAAAATTTGATGATTTGACCATTGCACACTTGTTAGTAGAGTTTATTCGTCATTTGTTTGTCTGAATCAAAGAAAAAAATAAAAAATTGTGTAAAATGATTTAAATGCCCATGGGCTAATTTTAAAGCAAAAATATTGTGAGGCATGCTAATATTTTTGTGTGAGGCGTCAAAATTAGGGACATAAATGTTTGGAATATGATATTATTGAGGAAAAATTTTAAGGATTGTTATTTGAAAACATACACCAAATTTTGCCTACATTACAAGGTCTAAAACAAATTTTTTTCATAGAAATTAGATTAAATTTTTTTATATTATTAACCTTGCTTTTAATAACATTTATTTGTTCATACTCCGTTTAAATGATATGATTTAATTATGACATGAAGATA
Organism: Trifolium dubium; assembly: GCA_951804385.1. NCBI lineage: Eukaryota > Viridiplantae > Streptophyta > Magnoliopsida > Fabales > Fabaceae > Trifolium > Trifolium dubium. Next base: position 16,252,407 of record OX638063.1, read on the forward strand.
ATTGGATGTCGTTATATATAACAACAAACCTATAGCATACAAGGCGTCAAAAATGATCTTTGGGCGGACGCTTAAATTTATATATAGTAACTTTTTTGGTCCTTAAAATTGATAAATGTAGGATGAATCAATGTCTTGATGCCACCTCGAATGAGGCTCGATAAAATCCATATATATATACGAGCTTTTGATTAGCGATGTTTGATTTCGTTGATTAAACTCTAACTAATTAGAACATTCTGCTTTGTCTTGATTAGTTAAAAATAGAGGAAATAATGAGAAATACAAATGTGACGAAAATATTACAATAATATCCACACTAAATTTTTCTAAGATGTTTAGATGGAGAATCATATTTACAAGATCTCGAATCATTAATATTATAGATGATTTTATTCGTAGCACATTATATTATTCGCACATCAATGTTTGATACAACATAATGAAAATATAACATAAGTAAAATACAATGAATACTTAATTCATAGTTCATTAACTTGTTTTAAAATTAGTACAACATAATTCGAATACAAGATATTGTTTTGGACATTGTCTTGTTTTCAATGAATACTTAATACATCGCCCACTAACTTATTATTATTATGTTTTAATTCTACCTAAACGATTTCAATTATTCATAATTTTTTTAAATTTTGTCTTAAATTAAATAGGTCGATAAAGACTATCGTTATATATTGATTACAGTTTTCATTTGATGACCATAAACTCTTTTTAACATTGTTTACGGCAATCAAACTTTAGTATTGTACATTTCATTATCAAGATAGTTTTCTCTCTCTCTCTCTCTCTCTCTATTTAGATATATAAAAGAGTTCATCCATTGAAAAACACTTAGAATAAAGTTTTTAACTTGAAAAATTAAAGGGAAGAAATAAAGGAAAATTATAAAATGTATGCGAAAATACTAAATTATTAATGCAATAAATATAAAATATAAAGAATATTTATGTGAAACATAAACAATCATAATATCGAGGAAAAATAATTATAGAAACATGATTTTGGAGATACATTAAAAGATATCATTATTATGATAAGAACTATTTATCATCTTTTCCTCGACACCTAGTTACATGAGAGCAACCTCGATTATATTCATTAGCTGGAGTATGGTTTCCTGTTGGCTTCTTTGGTAAATTTTCATTTGAAATTCGTCCTTCAACATGTATGTTCTGGTTTAACAAAACCATAATAAGAAGAAGAAAATAAACAAGGAATGACTTCATAATAAGAGTAGTTAACTTAGGCCAAAAAAAAACTTATAATTGTAATATTATTCCTTGAGTGGAGTTTATTTAACTTATCTTCTTTGCAATTCAAATTAAACTACACATTATACAAATTTATAGTTTCATTGGTGTTTATTTTAAGTTGTATAGTTATAACAAACAAAAATTTGTTTCATTGTTGGTAAGGAAAATAGATTTATTTATGGCAATATTTTTTAGAAGAAATTTGTTATTTACTTGTTATGATAATTATTGTAGTTTTTTATGTTGTAATATGTAATATCTATCTGTAATGTATATAATCATTGGATTAAAATAGTTTTCAAAATCTTCCTCTTTTAGCTTTAAAAATTTTGTCCTCTTATATTAGTTAAATTGTTCACTAAGTTTGATTCTCCTCAAACTAAAATAAATAAGGGAAAAATGTGTTTTTATTCTCTGTAATATGAGCGACATTGGATTTTTTTCTCTAAAAAAAATAATTTTGTTTTATCTCTGTTAATATCAATTTCCTTTCATATTATTCCCTCGTTTGACTATGTCATGAAATATGTAATTGTGGCCAAAATTTGATGATTTGACCATTGCACACTTGTTAGTAGAGTTGATTCGTCATTTGTTTGTCTGAATCAAAGAAAAAAATAAAAAATTGTGTAAAATGATTTAAATGCCCATGGGCTAATTTTAAAGCAAAAATATTGTGAGGCATGCTAATTTTTTTGTGTGAGGCGTCAAAATTAGGGACATAAATGTTTGGAATATGATATTATTGAAGAAAAAGTTTAAGGATTGTTATTTGAAAACATACACCAAATTTTGCCTACATTACAAGGTCTAAAACAAATTTTTTTCATAGAAATTAGATTAAATTTTTTTATATTATTAACCTTGCTTTTAATAACATTTATTTGTTCATACTCCGTTTAAATGATATGATTTAATTATGACATGAAGATAATTGGATGTCGTTATATATAACAACAAACCTATAGCATACAAGGCGTCAAAAATGATCTTTGGGCGGACGCTTAAATTTATATATAGTAACTTTTTTGGTCCTTAAAATTGATAAATGTAGGATGAATCAATGTCTTGATGCCACCTCGAATGAGGCTCGATAAAATCCATATATATATACGAGCTTTTGATTAGCGATGTTTGATTTCGTTGATTAAACTCTAACTAATTAGAACATTCTGCTTTGTCTTGATTAGTTAAAAATAGAGGAAATAATGAGAAATACAAATGTGACGAAAATATTACAATAATATCCACACTAAATTTTTCTAAGATGTTTAGATGGAGAATCATATTTACAAGATCTCGAATCATTAATATTATAGATGATTTTATTCGTAGCACATTATATTATTCGCACATCAATGTTTGATACAACATAATGAAAATATAACATAAGTAAAATACAATGAATACTTAATTCATAGTTCATTAACTTGTTTTAAAATTAGTACAACATAATTCGAATACAAGATATTGTTTTGGACATTGTCTTGTTTTCAATGAATACTTAATACATCGCCCACTAACTTATTATTATTATGTTTTAATTCTACCTAAACGATTTCAATTATTCATAATTTTTTTAAATTTTGTCTTAAATTAAATAGGTCGATAAAGACTATCGTTATATATTGATTACAGTTTTCATTTGATGACCATAAACTCTTTTTAACATTGTTTACGGCAATCAAACTTTAGTATTGTACATTTCATTATCAAGATAGTTTTCTCTCTCTCTCTCTCTCTCTCTCTATTTAGATATATAAAAGAGTTCATCCATTGAAAAACACTTAGAATAAAATTTTTAACTTGAAAAATTAAAGGGAAGAAATAAAGGAAAATTATAAAATGTATGCGAAAATACTAAATTATTAATGCAATAAATATAAAATATAAAGAATATTTATGTGAAACATAAACAATCATAATATCGAGGAAAAATAATTATAGAAACATGATTTTGGAGATACATTAAAAGATATCATTATTATGATAAGAACTATTTATCATCTTTTCCTCGACACCTAGTTACATGAGAGCAACCTCGATTATATTCATTAGCTGGAGTATGGTTTCCTGTTGGCTTCTTTGGTAAATTTTCATTTGAAATTCGTCCTTCAACATGTATGTTCTGGTTTAACAAAACCATAATAAGAAGAAGAAAATAAACAAGGAATGACTTCATAATAAGAGTAGTTAACTTAGGCCAAAAAAAAACTTATAATTGTAATATTATTCCTTGAGTGGAGTTTATTTAACTTATCTTCTTTGCAATTCAAATTAAACTACACATTATACAAATTTATAGTTTCATTGGTGTTTATTTTAAGTTGTATAGTTATAACAAACAAAAATTTGTTTCATTGTTGGTAAGGAAAATAGATTTATTTATGGCAATATTTTTTAGAAGAAATTTGTTATTTACTTGTTATGATAATTATTGTAGTTTTTTATGTTGGAATATGTAATATCTATCTGTAATGTATATAATCATTGGATTAAAATAGTTTTCAAAATCTTCCTCTTTTAGCTTTAAAAATTTTGTCCTCTTATATTAGTTAAATTGTTCACTAAGTTTGATTCTCCTCAAACTAAAATAAATAAGGGAAAATGTGTTTTTATTCTCTGTAATATGAGCGACATTGGATTTTTTTCTCTAAAAAAAATAATTTTGTTTTATCTCTGTTAATATCAATTTCCTTTCATATTATTCCCTCGTTTGACTATGTCATGAAATATGTAATTGTGGCCAAAATTTGATGATTTGACCATTGCACACTTGTTAGTAGAGTTGATTCGTCATTTGTTTGTCTGAATCAAAGAAAAAATAAAAAATTGTGTAAAATGATTTAAATGCCCATGGGCTAATTTTAAAGCAAAAATATTGTGAGGCATGCTAATTTTTTTGTGTGAGGCGTCAAAATTAGGGACATAAATGTTTGGAATATGATATTATTGAAGAAAAAGTTTAAGGATTGTTATTTGAAAACATACACCAAATCTTGCCTACATTACAAGGTCTAAAACAAAATTTTTTCATAGAAATTAGATTAAATTTTTTTATATTATTAACCTTGCTTTTAATAACCTTTATTTGTTCATACTCCGTTTAAATGATATTATTTAATTATGACATGAAGATAATTGGATGTCGTTATATATAACAACAAACCTATAGCATACAAGGCGTCAAAAATGATCTTTGGGCGGACGCTTAAATTTATATATAGTAACTTTTTTGGTCCTTAAAATTGATAAATGTAGGATGAATCAATGTCTTGATGCCACCTCGAATGAGGCTCGATAAAATCCATATATATATACGAGCTTTTGATTAGCGATGTTTGATTTCGTTGATTAAACTCTAACTAATTAGAACATTCTGCTTTGTCTTGATTAGTTAAAAATAGAGGAAATAATGAGAAATACAAATGTGACGAAAATATTACAATAATATCCACACTAAATTTTTCTAAGATGTTTAGATGGAGAATCATATTTACAAGATCTCGAATCATTAATATTATAGATGATTTTATTCGTAGCACATTATATTATTCGCACATCAATGTTTGATACAACATAATGAAAATATAACATAAGTAAAATACAATGAATACTTAATTCATAGTTCATTAACTTGTTTTAAAATTAGTACAACATAATTCGAATACAAGATATTGTTTTGGACATTGTCTTGTTTTCAATGAATACTTAATACATGGCCCACTAACTTATTATTATTATGTTTTAATTCTACCTAAACGATTTCAATTATTCATAATTTTTTTAAATTTTGTCTTAAATTAAATAGGTCGATAAAGACTATCGTTATATATTGATTACAGTTTTCATTTGATGACCATAAACTCTTTTTAACATTGTTTACGGCAATCAAACTTTAGTATTGTACATTTCATTATCAAGATAGTTTTCTCTCTCTCTCTCTCTCTCTCTCTCTCTCTATTTAGATATATAAAAGAGTTCATCCATTGAAAAACACTTAGAATAAAATTTTTAACTTGAAAAATTAAAGGGAAGAAATAAAGTGAAATTATAAAATGTATGCGAAAATACTAAATTATTAATGCAATAAATATAAAATATAAAGAATATTTATGTGAAACATAAACAATCATAATATCGAGGAAAAATAATTATAGAAACATGATTTTGGAGATACATTAAAAGATATCATTATTATGATAAGAACTATTTATCATCTTTTCCTCGACACCTAGTTACATGAGAGCAACCTCGATTATATTCATTAGCTGGAGTATGGTTTCCTGTTGGCTTCTTTGGTAAATTTTCATTTGAAATTCGTCCTTCAACATGTATGTTCTGGTTTAACAAAACCATAATAAGAAGAAGAAAATAAACAAGGAATGACTTCATAATAAGAGTAGTTAACTTAGGCCAAAAAAAAACTTATAATTGTAATATTATTCCTTGAGTGGAGTTTATTTAACTTATCTTCTTTGCAATTCAAATTAAACTACACATTATACAAATTTATAGTTTCATTGGTGTTTATTTTAAGTTGTATAGTTATAACAAACAAAAATTTGTTTCATTGTTGGTAAGGAAAATAGATTTATTTATGGCAATATTTTTTAGAAGAAATTTGTTATTTACTTGTTATGATAATTATTGTAGTTTTTTATGTTGGAATATGTAATATCTATCTGTAATGTATATAATCATTGGATTAAAATAGTTTTCAAAATCTTCCTCTTTTAGCTTTAAAAATTTTGTCCTCTTATATTAGTTATATTGTTCACTAAGTTTGATTCTCCTCAAACTAAAATAAATAAGGGAAAAATGTGTTTTTATTCTCTGTAATATGAGCGACATTGGATTTTTTTCTCTAAAAAAAATAATTTTGTTTTATCTCTGTTAATATCAATTTCCTTTCATATTATTCCCTCGTTTGACTATGTCATGAAATATGTAATTGTGGCCAAAATTTGATGATTTGACCATTGCACACTTGTTAGTAGAGTTGATTCGTCATTTGTTTGTCTGAATCAAAGAAAAAAATAAAAAATTGTGTAAAATGATTTAAATGCCCATGGGCTAATTTTAAAGCAAAAATATTGTGAGGCATGCTAATTTTTTTGTGTGAGGCGTCAAAATTAGGGACATAAATGTTTGGAATATGATATTATTGAAGAAAAAGTTTAAGGATTGTTATTTGAAAACATACACCAAATTTTGCCTACATTACAAGGTCTAAAACAAAATTTTTTCATAGAAATTAGATTAAATTTTTTTATATTATTAACCTTGCTTTTAATAAAATTTATTTGTTCATACTCCGTTTAAATGATATGATTTAATTATGACATGAAGATAATTGGATGTCGTTATATATAACAACGAACCTATAGCATACAAGGCGTCAAAAATGATCTTTGGGCGGACGCTTAAATTTATATATAGTAACTTTTTTGGTCCTTAAAATTGATAAATGTAGGATGAATCAATGTCTTGATGCCACCTCGAATGAGGCTCGATAAAATCCATATATATATACGAGCTTTTGATTAGCGATGTTTGATTTCGTTGATTAAACTCTAACTAATTAGAACATTCTGCTTTGTCTTGATTAGTTAAAAATAGAGGAAATAATGAGAAATACAAATGTGACGAAAATATTACAATAATATCCACACTAAATTTTTCTAAGATGTTTAGATGGAGAATCATATTTACAAGATCTCGAATCATTAATATTATAGATGATTTTATTCGTAGCACATTATATTATTCGCACATCAATGTTTGATACAACATAATGAAAATATAACATAAGTAAAATACAATGAATACTTAATTCATAGTTCATTAACTTGTTTTAAAATTAGTACAACATAATTCGAATACAAGATATTGTTTTGGACATTGTCTTGTTTTCAATGAATACTTAATACATGGCCCACTAACTTATTATTATTATGTTTTAATTCTACCTAAACGATTTCAATTATTCATAATTTTTTTAAATTTTGTCTTAAATTAAATAGGTCGATAAAGACTATCGTTATATATTGATTACAGTTTTCATTTGATGACCATAAACTCTTTTTAACATTGTTTACGACAATCAAACTTTAGTATTGTACATTTCATTATCAAGATAGTTTTCTCTCTCTCTCTCTCTCTCTCTCTCTCTCTCTCTATTTAGATATATAAAAGAGTTCATCCATTGAAAAACACTTAGAATAAAATTTTTAACTTGAAAAATTAAAGGGAAGAAATAAAGGAAAATTATAAAATGTATGCGAAAATACTAAATTATTAATGCAATAAATATAAAATATAAAGAATATTTATGTGAAACATAAACAATCATAATATCGAGGAAAAATAATTATAGAAACATGATTTTGGAGATACATTAAAAGATATCATTATTATGATAAGAACTATTTATCATCTTTTCCTCGACACCTAGTTACATGAGAGCAACCTCAATTATATTCATTAGCTGGAGTATGGTTTCCTGTTGGCTTCTTTGGTAAATTTTCATTTGAAATTCGTCCTTCAACATGTATGTTCTGGTTTAACAAAACCATAATAAGAAGAAGAAAATAAACAAGGAATGACTTCATAATAAGAGTAGTTAACTTAGGCCAAAAAAAAACTTATAATTGTAATATTATTCCTTGAGTGGAGTTTATTTAACTTATCTTCTTTGCAATTCAAATTAAACTACACATTATACAAATTTATAGTTTCATTGGTGTTTATTTTAAGTTGTATAGTTATAACAAACAAAAATTTGTTTCATTGTTGGTAAGGAAAATAGATTTATTTATGGCAATATTTTTTAGAAGAAATTTGTTATTTACTTGTTATGATAATTATTGTAGTTTTTTATGTTGGAATATGTAATATCTATCTGTAATGTATATAATCATTGGATTAAAATAGTTTTCAAAATCTTCCTCTTTTAGCTTTAAAAATTTTGTCCTCTTATATTAGTTAAATTGTTCACTAAGTTTGATTCTCCTCAAACTAAAATAAATAAGGGAAAAATGTGTTTTTATTCTCTGTAATATGAGCGACATTGGATTTTTTTCTCTAAAAAAAATAATTTTGTTTTATCTCTGTTAATATCAATTTCCTTTCATATTATTCCCTCGTTTGACTATGTCATGAAATATGTAATTGTGGCCAAAATTTGATGATTTGACCATTGCACACTTGTTAGTAGAGTTGATTCGTCATTTGTTTGTCTGAATCAAAGAAAAAAATAAAAAATTGTGTAAAATGATTTAAATGCCCATGGGCTAATTTTAAAGCAAAAATATTGTGAGGCATGCTAATTTTTTTGTGTGAGGCGTCAAAATTAGGGACATAAATGTTTGGAATATGATATTATTGAAGAAAAAGTTTAAGGATTGTTATTTGAAAACATACACCAAATTTTGCCTACATTACAAGGTCTAAAACAAAATTTTTTCATAGAAATTAGATTAAATTTTTTTATATTATTAACCTTGCTTTTAATAACATTTATTTGTTCATACTCCGTTTAAATGATATGATTTAATTATGACATGAAGATAATTGGATGTCGTTATATATAACAACAAACCTATAGCATACAAGGCGTCAAAAATGATCTTTGGGCGGACGCTTAAATTTATATATAGTAACTTTTTTGGTCCTTAAAATTGATAAATGTAGGATGAATCAATGTCTTGATGCCACCTCGAATGAGGCTCGATAAAATCCATATATATATATATACGAGCTTTTGATTAGCGATGTTTGATTTCGTTGATTAAACTCTAACTAATTAGAACATTCTGCTTTGTCTTGATTAGTTAAATAGAGGAAATAATGAGAAATACAAATGTGACGAAAATATTACAATAATATCCACACTAAATTTTTCTAAGATGTTTAGATGGAGAATCATATTTACAAGATCTCGAATCATTAATATTATAGATGATTTTATTCGTAGCACATTATATTATTCGCACATCAATGTTTGATACAACATAATGAAAATATAACATAAGTAAAATACAATGAATACTTAATTCATAGTTCATTAACTTGTTTTAAAATTAGTACAACATAATTCGAATACAAGATATTGTTTTGGACATTGTCTTGTTTTCAATGAATACTTAATACATGGCCCACTAACTTATTATTATTATGTTTTAATTCTACCTAAACGATTTCAATTATTCATAATTTTTTTAAATTTTGTCTTAAATTAAATAGGTCGATAAAGACTATCGTTATATATTGATTACAGTTTTCATTTGATGACCATAAACTCTTTTTAACATTGTTTACGGCAATCAAACTTTAGTATTGTACATTTCATTATCAAGATAGTTTTCTCTCTCTCTCTCTCTCTCTCTATTTAGATATATAAAAGAGTTCATCCATTGAAAAACACTTAGAATAAAATTTTTAACTTGAAAAATTAAAGGGAAGAAATAAAGGAAAATTATAAAATGTATGCGAAAATACTAAATTATTAATGCAATAAATATAAAATATAAAGAATATTTATGTGAAACATAAACAATCATAATATCGAGGAAAAATAATTATAGAAACATGATTTTGGAGATACATTAAAAGATATCATTATTATGATAAGAACTATTTATCATCTTTTCCTCGACACCTAGTTACATGAGAGCAACCTCGATTATATTCATTAGCTGGAGTATGGTTTCCTGTTGGCTTCTTTGGTAAATTTTCATTTGAAATTCGTCCTTCAACATGTATGTTCTGGTTTAACAAAACCATAATAAGAAGAAGAAAATAAACAAGGAATGACTTCATAATAAGAGTAGTTAACTTAGGCCAAAAAAAAACTTATAATTGTAATATTATTCCTTGAGTGGAGTTTATTTAACTTATCTTCTTTGCAATTCAAATTAAACTACACATTATACAAATTTATAGTTTCATTGGTGTTTATTTTAAGTTGTATAGTTATAACAAACAAAAATTTGTTTCATTGTTGGTAAGGAAAATAGATTTATTTATGGCAATATTTTTTAGAAGAAATTTGTTATTTACTTGTTATGATAATTATTGTAGTTTTTTATGTTGGAATATGTAATATCTATCTGTAATGTATATAATCATTGGATTAAAATAGTTTTCAAAATCTTCCTCTTTTAGCTTTAAAAATTTTGTCCTCTTATATTAGTTAAATTGTTCACTAAGTTTGATTCTCCTCAAACTAAAATAAATAAGGGAAAAATGTGTTTTTATTCTCTGTAATATGAGCGACATTGGATTTTTTTCTCTAAAAAAAATAATTTTGTTTTATCTCTGTTAATATCAATTTCCTTTCATATTATTCCCTCGTTTGACTATGTCATGAAATATGTAATTGTGGCCAAAATTTGATGATTTGACCATTGCACACTTGTTAGTAGAGTTGATTCGTCATTTGTTTGTCTGAATCAAAGAAAAAAATAAAAAATTGTGTAAAATGATTTAAATGCCCATGGGCTAATTTTAAAGCAAAAATATTGTGAGGCATGCTAATTTTTTTGTGTGAGGCGTCAAAATTAGGGACATAAATGTTTGGAATATGATATTATTGAAGAAAAAGTTTAAGGATTGTTATTTGAAAACATACACCAAATTTTGCCTACATTACAAGGTCTAAAACAAAATTTTTTCATAGAAATTAGATTAAATTTTTTTATATTATTAACCTTGCTTTTAATAACATTTATTTGTTCATACTCCGTTTAAATGATATGATTTAATTATGACATGAAGATAATTGGATGTCGTTATATATAACAACAAACCTATAGCATACAAGGCGTCAAAAATGATCTTTGGGCGGACGCTTAAATTTATATATAGTAACTTTTTTGGTCCTTAAAATTGATAAATGTAGGATGAATCAATGTCTTGATGCCACCTCGAATGAGGCTCGATAAAATCCATATATATATATATACGAGCTTTTGATTAGCGATGTTTGATTTCGTTGATTAAACTCTAACTAATTAGAACATTCTGCTTTGTCTTGATTAGTTAAATAGAGGAAATAATGAGAAATACAAATGTGACGAAAATATTACAATAATATCCACACTAAATTTTTCTAAGATGTTTAGATGGAGAATCATATTTACAAGATCTCGAATCATTAATATTATAGATGATTTTATTCGTAGCACATTATATTATTCGCACATCAATGTTTGATACAACATAATGAAAATATAACATAAGTAAAATACAATGAATACTTAATTCATAGTTCATTAACTTGTTTTAAAATTAGTACAACATAATTCGAATACAAGATATTGTTTTGGACATTGTCTTGTTTTCAATGAATACTTAATACATGGCCCACTAACTTATTATTATTATGTTTTAATTCTACCTAAACGATTTCAATTATTCATAATTTTTTTAAATTTTGTCTTAAATTAAATAGGTCGATAAAGACTATCGTTATATATTGATTACAGTTTTCATTTGATGACCATAAACTCTTTTTAACATTGTTTACGGCAATCAAACTTTAGTATTGTACATTTCATTATCAAGATAGTTTTCTCTCTCTCTCTCTCTCTCTCTATTTAGATATATAAAAGAGTTCATCCATTGAAAAACACTTAGAATAAAATTTTTAACTTGAAAAATTAAAGGGAAGAAATAAAGGAAAATTATAAAATGTATGCGAAAATACTAAATTATTAATGCAATAAATATAAAATATAAAGAATATTTATGTGAAACATAAACAATCATAATATCGAGGAAAAATAATTATAGAAACATGATTTTGGAGATACATTAAAAGATATCATTATTATGATAAGAACTATTTATCATCTTTTCCTCGACACCTAGTTACATGAGAGCAACCTCGATTATATTCATTAGCTGGAGTATGGTTTCCTGTTGGCTTCTTTGGTAAATTTTCATTTGAAATTCGTCCTTCAACATGTATGTTCTGGTTTAACAAAACCATAATAAGAAGAAGAAAATAAACAAGGAATGACTTCATAATAAGAGTAGTTAACTTAGGCCAAAAAAAAACTTATAATTGTAATATTATTCCTTGAGTGGAGTTTATTTAACTTATCTTCTTTGCAATTCAAATTAAACTACACATTATACAAATTTATAGTTTCATTGGTGTTTATTTTAAGTTGTATAGTTATAACAAACAAAAATTTGTTTCATTGTTGGTAAGGAAAATAGATTTATTTATGGCAATATTTTTTAGAAGAAATTTGTTATTTACTTGTTATGATAATTATTGTAGTTTTTTATGTTGGAATATGTAATATCTATCTGTAATGTATATAATCATTGGATTAAAATAGTTTTCAAAATCTTCCTCTTTTAGCTTTAAAAATTTTGTCCTCTTATATTAGTTAAATTGTTCACTAAGTTTGATTCTCCTCAAACTAAAATAAATAAGGGAAAAATGTGTTTTTATTCTCTGTAATATGAGCGACATTGGATTTTTTTCTCTAAAAAAAATAATTTTGTTTTATCTCTGTTAATATCAATTTCCTTTCATATTATTCCCTCGTTTGACTATGTCATGAAATATGTAATTGTGGCCAAAATTTGATGATTTGACCATTGCACACTTGTTAGTAGAGTTGATTCGTCATTTGTTTGTCTGAATCAAAGAAAAAAATAAAAAATTGTGTAAAATGATTTAAATGCCCATGGGCTAATTTTAAAGCAAAAATATTGTGAGGCATGCTAATTTTTTTGTGTGAGGCGTCAAAATTAGGGACATAAATGTTTGGAATATGATATTATTGAAGAAAAAGTTTAAGGATTGTTATTTGAAAACATACACCAAATTTTGCCTACATTACAAGGTCTAAAACAAATTTTTTTCATAGAAATTAGATTAAATTTTTTTATATTATTAACCTTGCTTTTAATAACATTTATTTGTTCATACTCCGTTTAAATGATATGATTTAATTATGACATGAAGATAATTGGATGTCGTTATATATAACAACAAACCTATAGCATACAAGGCGTCAAAAATGATCTTTGGGCGGACGCTTAAATTTATATATAGTAACTTTTTTGGTCCTTAAAATTGATAAATGTAGGATGAATCAATGTCTTGATGCCACCTCGAATGAGGCTCGATAAAATCCATATATATATACGAGCTTTTGATTAGCGATGTTTGATTTCGTTGATTAAACTCTAACTAATTAGAACATTTTGCTTTGTCTTGATTAGTTAAAAATAGAGGAAATAATGAGAAATACAAATGTGAGGAAAATATTACAATAATATCCACACTAAATTTTTCTAAGATGTTTAGATGGAGAATCATATTTACAAGATCTCGAATCATTAATATTATAGATGATTTTATTCGTAGCACATTATATTATTCGCACATCAATGTTTGATACAACATAATGAAAATATAACATAAGTAAAATACAATGAATACTTAATTCATAGTTCATTAACTTGTTTTAAAATTAGTACAACATAATTCGAATACAAGATATTGTTTTGGACATTGTCTTGTTTTCAATGAATACTTAATACATCGCCCACTAACTTATTATTATTATGTTTTAATTCTACCTAAACGATTTCAATTATTCATAATTTTTTTAAATTTTGTCTTAAATTAAATAGGTTGATAAAGACTATCGTTATATATTGATTACAGTTTTCATTTGATGACCATAAACTCTTTTTAACATTGTTTACGGCAATCAAACTTTAGTATTGTACATTTCATTATCAAGATAGTTTTCTCTCTCTCTCTCTCTCTCTCTCTATTTAGATATATAAAAGAGTTCATCCATTGAAAAACACTTAGAATAAAGTTTTTAACTTGAAAAATTAAAGGGAAGAAATAAAGGAAAATTATAAAATGTATGCGAAAATACTAAATTATTAATGCAATAAATATAAAATATAAAGAATATTTATGTGAAACATAAACAATCATAATATCGAGGAAAAATAATTATAGAAACATGATTTTGGAGATACATTAAAAGATATCATTATTATGATAAGAACTATTTATCATCTTTTCCTCGACACCTAGTTACATGAGAGCAACCTCGATTATATTCATTAGCTGGAGTATGGTTTCCTGTTGGCTTCTTTGGTAAATTTTCATTTGAAATTCGTCCTTCAACATGTATGTTCTGGTTTAACAAAACCATAATAAGAAGAAGAAAATAAACGAGGAATGACTTCATAATAAGAGTAGTTAACTTAGGCCAAAAAAAAACTTATAATTGTAATATTATTCCTTGAGTGGAGTTTATTTAACTTATCTTCTTTGCAATTCAAATTAAACTACACATTATACAAATTTATAGTTTCATTGGTGTTTATTTTAAGTTTTATAGTTATAACAAACAAAAATTTGTTTCATTGTTGGTAAGGAAAATAGATTTATTTATGGCAATATTTTTTAGAAGAAATTTGTTATTTACTTGTTATGATAATTATTGTAGTTTTTTATGTTGGAATATGTAATATCTATCTGTAATGTATATAATCATTGGATTAAAATAGTTTTCAAAATCTTCCTCTTTTAGCTTTAAAAATTTTGTCCTCTTATATTAGTTAAATTGTTCACTAAGTTTGATTCTCCTCAAACTAAAATAAATAAGGGAAAAATGTGTTTTTATTCTCTGTAATATGAGCGACATTGGATTTTTTTCTCTAAAAAAAATAATTTTGTTTTATCTCTGTTAATATCAATTTCCTTTCATATTATTCCCTCGTTTGGCTATGTCATGAAATATGTAATTGTGGCCAAAATTTGATGATTTGACCATTGCACACTTGTTAGTAGAGTTGATTCGTCATTTGTTTGTCTGAATCAAAGAAAAAAATAAAAAATTGTGTAAAATGATTTAAATGCCCATGGGCTAATTTTAAAGCAAAAATATTGTGAGGCATGCTAATTTTTTTGTGTGAGGCGTCAAAATTAGGGACATAAATGTTTGGAATATGATATTATTGAAGAAAAAGTTTAAGGATTGTTATTTGAAAACATACACCAAATTTTGCCTACATTACAAGGTCTAAAACAAATTTTTTTCATAGAAATTAGATTAAATTTTTTTATATTATTAACCTTGCTTTTAATAACATTTATTTGTTCATACTCCGTTTAAATGATATGATTTAATTATGACATGAAGATAATTGGATGTCGTTATATATAACAACAAACCTATAGCATACAAGGCGTCAAAAATGATCTTTGGGCGGACGCTTAAATTTATATATAGTAACTTTTTTGGTCCTTAAAATTGATAAATGTAGGATGAATCAATGTCTTGATGCCACCTCGAATGAGGCTCGATAAAATCCATATATATATACGAGCTTTTGATTAGAGATGTTTGATTTCGTTGATTAAACTCTAACTAATTAGAACATTCTGCTTTGTCTTGATTAGTTAAAAATAGAGGAAATAATGAGAAATACAAATGTGACGAAAATATTACAATAATATCCACACTAAATTTTTCTAAGATGTTTAGATGGAGAATCATATTTACAAGATCTCGAATCATTAATATTATAGATGATTTTATTCGTAGCACATTATATTATTCGCACATCAATGTTTGATACAACATAATGAAAATATAACATAAGTAAAATACAATGAATACTTAATTCATAGTTCATTAACTTGTTTTAAAATTAGTACAACATAATTCGAATACAAGATATTGTTTTGGACATTGTCTTGTTTTCAATGAATACTTAATACATCGCCCACTAACTTATTATTATTATGTTTTAATTCTACCTAAACGATTTCAATTATTCATAATTTTTTTAAATTTTGTCTTAAATTAAATAGGTCGATAAAGACTATCGTTATATATTGATTACAGTTTTCATTTGATGACCATAAACTCTTTTTAACATTGTTTACGGCAATCAAACTTTAGTATTGTACATTTCATTATCAAGATAGTTTTCTCTCTCTCTCTCTCTCTCTCTCTCTCTCTCTCTCTATTTAGATATATAAAAGAGTTCATCCATTGAAAAACACTTAGAATAAAGTTTTTAACTTGAAAAATTAAAGGGAAGAAATAAAGGAAAATTATAAAATGTATGCGAAAATACTAAATTATTAATGCAATAAATATAAAATATAAAGAATATTTATGTGAAACATAAACAATCATAATATCGAGGAAAAATAATTATAGAAACATGATTTTGGAGATACATTAAAAGATATCATTATTATGATAAGAACTATTTATCATCTTTTCCTCGACACCTAGTTACATGAGAGCAACCTCGATTATATTCATTAGCTGGAGTATGGTTTCCTGTTGGCTTCTTTGGTAAATTTTCATTTGAAATTCGTCCTTCAACATGTATGTTCTGGTTTAACAAAACCATAATAAGAAGAAGAAAATAAACGAGGAATGACTTCATAATAATTGGTAAGGAAAATAGATTTATTTATGGCAATATTTTTTAGAAGAAATTTGTTATTTACTTGTTATGATAATTATTGTAGTTTTTTATGTTGGAATATGTAATATCTATCTGTAATGTATATAATCATTGGATTAAAATAGTTTTCAAAATCTTCCTCTTTTAGCTTTAAAATTTTTGTCCTCTTATATTAGTTAAATTGTTCACTAAGTTTGATTCTCCTCAAACTAAAATAAATAAGGGAAAAATGTATTTTTATTCTCTGTAATATGAGCCACATTGGATTTTTTTCTCTAAAAAAAATAATTTTGTTTTATCTCTGTTAATATCAATTTCCTTTCATATTATTCCCTCGTTTGGCTATGTAATGAAATATGTAATTGTGGCCAAAATTTGATGATTTGACCATTGCACACTTGTTAGTAGAGTTTATTCGTTATTTGTTTGTCTAAATCAAAGAAAAAAATAAAAAATTGTGTAAAATGATTTAAATGCCCATGGGCTAATTTTAAAACAAAAATATTGTGAGGCATGCTAATTTTTTTGTGTGAGGCGTCAAAATTAGGGACATAAATGTTTGGAATATGATATTATTGAGGAAAAAGTTTAAGGATTGTTATTTGAAAACATACACCAAATTTTGCCTACATTACAAGGTCTAAAACAAATTTTTTTCATAGAAATTAGATTAAATTTTTTTATATTATTAACCTTGCTTTTAATAACATTTATTTGTTCATACTCCGTTTAAATGATATGATTTAATTATGACATGAAGATAATTGGATGTCGTTATATATAACAACAAACCTATAGCATACAAGGCGTCAAAAATGATCTTTGGGCGGACGCTTAAATTTATATATAGTAACTTTTTTGGTCCTTAAAATTGATAAATGTAGGATGAACCAATGTCTTGATGCCACCTCGAATGAGGCTCGATAAAATCCATATATATATACGAGCTTTTGATTAGCGATGTTTGATTTCGTTGATTAAACTCTAACTAATTAGAACATTTTGCTTTGTCTTGATTAGTTAAAAATAGAGGAAATAATGAGAAATACAAATGTGACGAAAATATTACAATAATATCCACACTAAATTTTTCTAAGATGTTTAGATGGAGAATCATATTTACAAGATCTCGAATCATTAATATTATAGATGATTTTATTCGTAGCACATTATATTATTCGCACATCAATGTTTGATACAACATAATGAAAATATAACATAAGTAAAATACAATGAATACTTAATTCATAGTTCATTAACTTGTTTTAAAATTAGTACAACATAATTCGAATACAAGATATTGTTTTGGACATTGTCTTGTTTTCAATGAATACTTAATACATCGCCCACTAACTTATTATTATTATGTTTTAATTCTACCTAAACGATTTCAATTTTTCATAATTTTTTTAAATTTTGTCTTAAATTAAATAGGTCGATAAAGACTATCGTTATATATTGATTACAGTTTTCATTTGATGACCATAAACTCTTTTTAACATTGTTTACGGCAATCAAACTTTAGTATTGTACATTTCATTATCAAGATAGTTTTTTCTCTCTCTCTCTCTCTATTTAGATATATAAAAGAGTTCATCCATTGAAAAACACTTAGAATAAAATTTTTAACTTGAAAAATTAAAGGGAAGAAATAAAGGAAAATTATAAAATGTATGCGAAAATACTAAATTATTAATGCAATAAATATAAAATATAAAGAATATTTATGTGAAACATAAACAATCATAATATCGAGGAAAAATAATTATAGAAACATGATTTTGGAGATACATTAAAAGATATCATTATTATGATAAGAACTATTTATCATCTTTTCCTCGACACCTAGTTACATGAGAGCAACCTCGATTATATTCATTAGCTGGAGTATGGTTTCCTGTTGGCTTCTTTGGTAAATTTTCATTTGAAATTCGTCCTTCAACATGTATGTTCTGGTTTAACAAAACCATAATAAGAAGAAGAAAATAAACGAGGAATGACTTCATAATAAGAGTAGTTAACTTAGGCCAAAAAAAAACTTATAATTGTAATATTATTCCTTGAGTGGAGTTTATTTAACTTATCTTCTTTGCAATTCAAATTAAACTACACATTATACAAATTTATAGTTTCATTGGTGTTTATTTTAAGTTTTATAGTTATAACAAACAAAAATTTGTTTCATTGTTGGTAAGGAAAATAGATTTATTTATGGCAATATTTTTTAGAAGAAATTTGTTATTTACTTGTTATGATAATTATTGTAGTTTTTTATGTTGGAATATGTAATATCTATCTGTAATGTATATAATCATTGGATTAAAATAGTTTTCAAAATCTTCCTCTTTTAGCTTTAAAAATTTTGTCCTCTTATATTAGTTAAATTGTTCACTAAGTTTGATTCTCCTCAAACTAAAATAAATAAGGGAAAAATGTGTTTTTATTCTCTGTAATATGAGCGACATTGGATTTTTTTCTCTAAAAAAAATAATTTTGTTTTATCTCTGTTAATATCAATTTCCTTTCATATTATTCCCTCGTTTGGCTATGTCATGAAATATGTAATTGTGGCCAAAATTTGATGATTTGACCATTGCACACTTGTTAGTAGAGTTGATTCGTCATTTGTTTGTCTAAATCAAAGAAAAAAATAAAAAATTGTGTAAAATGATTTAAATGCCCATGGGCTAATTTTAAAGCAAAAATATTGTGAGGCATGCTAATTTTTTTGTGTGAGGCGTCAAAATTAGGGACATAAATGTTTGGAATATGATATTATTGAAGAAAAAGTTTAAGGATTGTTATTTGAAAACATACACCAAATTTTGCCTACATTACAAGGTCTAAAACAAATTTTTTTCATAGAAATTAGATTAAATTTTTTTATATTATTAACCTTGCTTTTAATAACATTTATTTGTTCATACTCCGTTTAAATGATATGATTTAATTATGACATGAAGATAATTGGATGTCGTTATATATAACAACAAACCTATAGCATACAAGGCGTCAAAAATGATCTTTGGGCGGACGCTTAAATTTATATATAGTAACTTTTTTGGTCCTTAAAATTGATAAATGTAGGATGAATCAATGTCTTGATGCCACCTCGAATGAGGCTCGATAAAATCCATATATATATACGAGCTTTTGATTAGCGATGTTTGATTTCGTTGATTAAACTCTAACTAATTAGAACATTCTGCTTTGTCTTGATTAGTTAAAAATAGAGGAAATAATGAGAAATACAAATGTGACGAAAATATTACAATAATATCCACACTAAATTTTTCTAAGATGTTTAGATGGAGAATCATATTTACAAGATCTCGAATCATTAATATTATAGATGATTTTATTCGTAGCACATTATATTATTCGCACATCAATGTTTGATACAACATAATGAAAATATAACATAAGTAAAATACAATGAATACTTAATTCATAGTTCATTAACTTGTTTTAAAATTAGTACAACATAATTCGAATACAAGATATTGTTTTGGACATTGTCTTGTTTTCAATGAATACTTAATACATCGCCCACTAACTTATTATTATTATGTTTTAATTCTACCTAAACGATTTCAATTATTCATAATTTTTTTAAATTTTGTCTTAAATTAAATAGGTCGATAAAGACTATCGTTATATATTGATTACAGTTTTCATTTGATGACCATAAACTCTTTTTAACATTGTTTACGGCAATCAAACTTTAGTATTGTACATTTCATTATCAAGATAGTTTTCTCTCTCTCTCTCTCTCTCTCTCTCTCTCTCTCTCTCTCTCTCTCTCTCTATTTAGATATATAAAAGAGTTCATCCATTGAAAAACACTTAGAATAAAGTTTTTAACTTGAAAAATTAAAGGGAAGAAATAAAGGAAAATTATAAAATGTATGCGAAAATACTAAATTATTAATGCAATAAATATAAAATATAAAGAATATTTATGTGAAACATAAACAATCATAATATCGAGGAAAAATAATTATAGAAACATGATTTTGGAGATACATTAAAAGATATCATTATTATGATAAGAACTATTTATCATCTTTTCCTCGACACCTAGTTACATGAGAGCAACCTCGATTATATTCATTAGCTGGAGTATGGTTTCCTGTTGGCTTCTTTGGTAAATTTTCATTTGAAATTCGTCCTTCAACATGTATGTTCTGGTTTAACAAAACCATAATAAGAAGAAGAAAATAAACGAGGAATGACTTCATAATAATTGGTAAGGAAAATAGATTTATTTATGGCAATATTTTTTAGAAGAAATTTGTTATTTACTTGTTATGATAATTATTGTAGTTTTTTATGTTGGAATATGTAATATCTATCTGTAATGTATATAATCATTGTATTAAAATAGTTTTCAAAATCTTCCTCTTTTAGCTTTAAAATTTTTGTCCTCTTATATTAGTTAAATTGTTCACTAAGTTTGATTCTCCTCAAACTAAAATAAATAAGGGAAAAATGTATTTTTATTCTCTGTAATATGAGCCACATTGGATTTTTTTCTCTAAAAAAAATAATTTTGTTTTATCTCTGTTAATATCAATTTCCTTTCATATTATTCCCTCGTTTGGCTATGTAATGAAATATGTAATTGTGGCCAAAATTTGATGATTTGACCATTGCACACTTGTTAGTAGAGTTTATTCGTTATTTGTTTGTCTAAATCAAAGAAAAAAATAAAAAATTGTGTAAAATGATTTAAATGCCCATGGGCTAATTTTAAAACAAAAATATTGTGAGGCATGCTAATTTTTTTGTGTGAGGCGTCAAAATTAGGGACATAAATGTTTGGAATATGATATTATTGAGGAAAAAGTTTAAGGATTGTTATTTGAAAACATACACCAAATTTTGCCTACATTACAAGGTCTAAAACAAATTTTTTTCATAGAAATTAGATTAAATTTTTTTATATTATTAACCTTGCTTTTAATAACATTTATTTGTTCATACTCCGTTTAAATGATATGATTTAATTATGACATGAAGATAATTGGATGTCGTTATATATAACAACAAACCTATAGCATACAAGGCGTCAAAAATGATCTTTGGGCGGACGCTTAAATTTATATATAGTAACTTTTTTGGTCCTTAAAATTGATAAATGTAGGATGAACCAATGTCTTGATGCCACCTCGAATGAGGCTCGATAAAATCCATATATATATACGAGCTTTTGATTAGCGATGTTTGATTTCGTTGATTAAACTCTAACTAATTAGAACATTCTGCTTTGTCTTGATTAGTTAAAAATAGAGGAAATAATGAGAAATACAAATGTGACGAAAATATTACAATAATATCCACACTAAATTTTTCTAAGATGTTTAGATGGAGAATCATATTTACAAGATCTCGAATCATTAATATTATAGATGATTTTATTCGTAGCACATTATATTATTCGCACATCAATGTTTGATACAACATAATGAAAATATAACATAAGTAAAATACAATGAATACTTAATTCATAGTTCATTAACTTGTTTTAAAATTAGTACAACATAATTCGAATACAAGATATTGTTTTGGACATTGTCTTGTTTTCAATGAATACTTAATACATCGCCCACTAACTTATTATTATTATGTTTTAATTCTACCTAAACGATTTCAATTATTCATAATTTTTTTAAATTTTGTCTTAAATTAAATAGGTCGATAAAGACTATCGTTATATATTGATTACAGTTTTCATTTGATGACCATAAACTCTTTTTAACATTGTTTACGACAATCAAACTTTAGTATTGTATATTTCATTATCAAGATAGTTTTCTCTCTCTCTCTCTCTCTCTCTCTCTCTCTCTCTCTATTTAGATATATAAAAGAGTTCATCCATTGAAAAACACTTAGAATAAAGTTTTTAACTTGAAAAATTAAAGGGAAGAAATAAAGGAAAATTATAAAATGTATGCGAAAATACTAAATTATTAATGCAATAAATATAAAATATAAAGAATATTTATGTGAAACATAAACAATCATAATATCGAGGAAAAATAATTATAGAAACATGATTTTGGAGATACATTAAAAGATATCATTATTATGATAAGAACTATTTATCATCTTTTCCTCGACACCTAGTTACATGAGAGCAACCTCGATTATATTCATTAGCTGGAGTATGGTTTCCTGTTGGCTTCTTTGGTAAATTTTCATTTGAAATTCGTCCTTCAACATGTATGTTCTGGTTTAACAAAACCATAATAAGAAGAAGAAAATAAACGAGGAATGACTTCATAATAATTGGTAAGGAAAATAGATTTATTTATGGCAATATTTTTTAGAAGAAATTTGTTATTTACTTGTTATGATAATTATTGTAGTTTTTTATGTTGGAATATGTAATATCTATCTGTAATGTATATAATCATTGGATTAAAATAGTTTTCAAAATCTTCCTCTTTTAGCTTTAAAATTTTTGTCCTCTTATATTAGTTAAATTGTTCACTAAGTTTGATTCTCCTCAAACTAAAATAAATAAGGGAAAAATGTATTTTTATTCTCTGTAATATGAGCCACATTGGATTTTTTTCTCTAAAAAAAATAATTTTGTTTTATCTCTGTTAATATCAATTTCCTTTCATATTATTCCCTCGTTTGGCTATGTAATGAAATATGTAATTGTGGCCAAAATTTGATGATTTGACCATTGCACACTTGTTAGTAGAGTTTATTCGTTATTTGTTTGTCTAAATCAAAGAAAAAAATAAAAAATTGTGTAAAATGATTTAAATGCCCATGGGCTAATTTTAAAACAAAAATATTGTGAGGCATGCTAATTTTTTTGTGTGAGGCGTCAAAATTAGGGACATAAATGTTTGGAATATGATATTATTGAGGAAAAAGTTTAAGGATTGTTATTTGAAAACATACACCAAATTTTGCCTACATTACAAGGTCTAAAACAAATTTTTTTCATAGAAATTAGATTAAATTTTTTTATATTATTAACCTTGCTTTTAATAACATTTATTTGTTCATACTCCGTTTAAATGATATGATTTAATTATGACATGAAGATAATTGGATGTCGTTATATATAACAACAAACCTATAGCATACAAGGCGTCAAAAATGATCTTTGGGCGGACGCTTAAATTTATATATAGTAACTTTTTTGGTCCTTAAAATTGATAAATGTAGGATGAACCAATGTCTTGATGCCACCTCGAATGAGGCTCGATAAAATCCATATATATATACGAGCTTTTGATTAGCGATGTTTGATTTCGTTGATTAAACTCTAACTAATTAGAACATTCTGCTTTGTCTTGATTAGTTAAAAATAGAGGAAATAATGAGAAATACAAATGTGACGAAAATATTACAATAATATCCACACTAAATTTTTCTAAGATGTTTAGATGGAGAATCATATTTACAAGATCTCGAATCATTAATATTATAGATGATTTTATTCGTAGCACATTATATTATTCGCACATCAATGTTTGATACAACATAATGAAAATATAACATAAGTAAAATACAATGAATACTTAATTCATAGTTCATTAACTTGTTTTAAAATTAGTACAACATAATTCGAATACAAGATATTGTTTTGGACATTGTCTTGTTTTCAATGAATACTTAATACATCGCCCACTAACTTATTATTATTATGTTTTAATTCTACCTAAACGATTTCAATTATTCATAATTTTTTTAAATTTTGTCTTAAATTAAATAGGTCGATAAAGACTATCGTTATATATTGATTACAGTTTTCATTTGATGACCATAAACTCTTTTTAACATTGTTTACGACAATCAAACTTTAGTATTGTATATTTCATTATCAAGATAGTTTTCTCTCTCTCTCTCTCTCTCTCTCTCTCTCTCTCTCTATTTAGATATATAAAAGAGTTCATCCATTGAAAAACACTTAGAATAAAGTTTTTAACTTGAAAAATTAAAGGGAAGAAATAAAGGTAAATTATAAAATGTATGCGAAAATACTAAATTATTAATGCAATAAATATAAAATATAAAGAATATTTATGTGAAACATAAACAATCATAATATCGAGAAAAAATAATTATAGAAACATGATTTTGGAGATAAATTAAAAGATATCATTATTATGATAAGAACTATTTATCATCTTTTCCTCGACACCTAGTTACATGAGAGCAACCTCGATTATATTCATTAGCTGGAGTATGGTTTCCTGTTGGCTTCTTTGGTAAATTTTCATTTGAAATTCGTCCTTCAACATGTATGTTCTGGTTTAACAAAACCATAATAAGAAGAAGAAAATAAACGAGGAATGACTTCGTAATAATTGGTAAGGAAAATAGATTTATTTATGGCAATATTTTTTAGAAGAAATTTGTTATTTACTTGTTATGATAATTATTGTAGTTTTTTATGTTGGAATATGTAATATCTATCTGTAATGTATATAATCATTGGATTAAAATAGTTTTCAAAATCTTCCTCTTTTAGCTTTAAAATTTTTGTCCTCTTATATTAGTTAAATTGTTCACTAAGTTTGATTCTCCTCAAACTAAAATAAATAAGGGAAAAATGTATTTTTATTCTCTGTAATATGAGCCACATTGGATTTTTTTCTCTAAAAAAAATAATTTTGTTTTATCTCTGTTAATATCAATTTCCTTTCATATTATTCCCTCGTTTGACTATGTAATGAAATATGTAATTGTGGCCAAAATTTGATGATTTGACCATTGCACACTTGTTAGTAGAGTTTATTCGTCATTTGTTTGTCTAAATCAAAGAAAAAAATAAAAAATTGTGTAAAATGATTTAAATGCCCATGGGCTAATTTTAAAACAAAAATATTGTGAGGCATGCTAATTTTTTTGTGTGAGGCGTCAAAATTAGGGACATAAATGTTTGGAATATGATATTATTGAGGAAAAAGTTTAAGGATTGTTATTTGACAACATACACCAAATTTTGCCTACATTACAAGGTCTAAAACAAATTTTTTTCATAGAAATTAGATTAAATTTTTTTATATTATTAACCTTGCTTTTAATAACATTTATTTGTTCATACTCCGTTTAAATGATATGATTTAATTATGACATGAAGATAATTGGATGTCGTTATATATAACAACAAACCTATAGCATACAAGGCGTCAAAAATGATCTTTGGGCGGACGCTTAAATTTATATATAGTAACTTTTTTGGTCCTTAAAATTGATAAATGTAGGATGAATCAATGTCTTGATGCCACCTCGAATGAGGCTCGATAAAATCCATATATATATACGAGCTTTTGATTAGCGATGTTTGATTTCGTTGATTAAACTCTAACTAATTAGAACATTCTGCTTTGTCTTGATTAGTTAAAAATAGAGGAAATAATGAGAAATACAAATGTGACGAAAATATTACAATAATATCCACACTAAATTTTTCTAAGATGTTTAGATGGAGAATCATATTTACAAGATCTCGAATCATTAATATTATAGATGATTTTATTCGTAGCACATTATATTATTCGCACATCAATGTTTGATACAACATAATGAAAATATAACATAAGTAAAATACAATGAATACTTAATTCATAGTTCATTAACTTGTTTTAAAATTAGTACAACATAATTCGAATACAAGATATTGTTTTGGACATTGTCTTGTTTTCAATGAATACTTAATACATCGCCCACTAACTTATTATTATTATGTTTTAATTCTACCTAAACGATTTCAATTATCACTAGTACAAAAATATCTTTATAAAAAAATGTTTAAGTCAGTTGGACTTACCACCTGACTTAACAAGTCACACGGTGGCAAATTCGTAAATATTTGCAAGTTTGTTAAGTCGGGTGCACTTAACACTGACTTAACAAAGATTAAATAAAAAATATATAATTCCTATAAAATTGCTTAAGTCGCATATATTGAGCAACTGACTTAACAAACTTATTTGTTAAGTCAGGTATCCGCTACTTGACCTATGATGTATTAATTATATTTAATAAATTAAATTTCAATGTGTCCTTAGTAGGATTCGAACCCGGTACATTTTTTTGAAAATTTAATTAAATTGCTTAAGTCACGTATATTGAGCAAATGACTTAAGAAACTTATTTGTTAAGTCAGGTATCCGTTGCCTGACCTAAGATGTATTAAATATATTTAACAAATCAAATTATAATGTGTCCTTAGTAGGATTCGAACTCGGTACCTTTTTTGAAAATTTAATTAAATTGCTTAAGTCGCATATATTGAGCAACTGACTTCAGAATTTTATTTGGTAAATCAGGTATCCTTCGTCTGACCTAAGATGTATTAATTACATTTAACAAATTAAATTTTAACAATTAAAAAAAAAAGCAGAAAATATTTGAACAAAAAAAAAATTGGTTACGTAAAAAAAAAAAAAGAGGTTATTTGTTTCAATCTTATCTTTGTTCTCATAAATCCCAACAAAATAAACCAGTAACCCTCAAACAACACAAATCGTTTCAACCTTCAATTAATCTTCTCTTCTCTTCAATCGATTGAAAACACAAATCTCTTCTCGACAGAAAACACTTCTCTTCTATTCATAAAACGCATATCGCTTCAATCTTCGATCGGAAAAACGAAAAATCTAAAACACTTCAATCAATCAGGAAAACGCATCAAAAAATCAGGGAACGCAAAACGTAGAAGTGATAAACTTCGATCTGAAAACGAAAAACTCAAGAAAGATTCTTTCGCTGCAACAAACTTAGAACGGTTCGAAGAAGGAAACGCAGAACCACAAATTTCAATTAGGAAAAGTGATTAGTGCATTTTTAGTGCACTTTTTAATCACTTTGTGTTATGGCAATTTTATGACTTCCCCTGTTATTTTAGTGTTTTTATCATGTTTTGTGTCCAGAGTCAAGTTTTGTTAATAATTAAGTTTTGCTATCTATTTTTGTAATAAACAGTAATTTTACACCTTCTTATTGCGCAGACCATAACTGGAGCTAGGAATATCGGATTGAGACGCGGCCAGTTGTATTGGAAAGCTAAGACACAGAGCTACAACTTTCATGTTTAAGTCAAAAGGTAATTCAGATCGCAAGGGAGTCATTTTTACTCGTCAATGTTCCAGATTTACAAAGACTTAATTATTTACCGCATAACTTATATTTTTCGGCCCAATTGTTTTATGGCCCGGTTGCTTGCTGTATAAAAACTAGATTCTGACCTAGGTCAGGGGTTACCAATCATTCACGAAAATTAAACCCTAGAGAGAAGCCGCTTGCTATGTGTAACTAATCTCTCTTTTGGTTAGTTGGTATAAGGAACTCGGGCTTAATTCTTGAGGTCTAATTCAATAGCAATTCTTTTATGTTTTCCTTTGTAGTCATCATTGACAATTGCTCATCATTAGTCCTAAGAAGCCTGAAGTAACTTTTTTATGTTCATTGGGAAAGAAGCCAGATAAGAAAATCTATGAAATTGTTGAAATGTAAGTATTCAACATGAACTTTGTGATATATTTTATGATAGAAATCTATAATGAATTTTCTTTATTGTAGAGCTTTGGGAGGTTATAATAAGTTACAAGGTGTGAGAAAGCAGAAGAAATTAGAATGGTTATATCCGATCGTAAGTTGTTAACTTAATATTTAATTGAATATAATGAGGCTTATGATGTGAGTTATCTTTTAACACTTTATCTAGAATTTCTTTAAATTTCTATTTCGTAATAGTTGAGAATATTATTTTATTTTGTTAGAATGAGAATTTTTTTATTCTTTTGGTTGTGCTGCAGATTTTTTAAAGTTTGTTTTGATTTCTCTTGTTCCATGTTATAGAGTGATGCTTCAAGTCTGGTAGATGAGTTGTGGGTAAATAATATATATGACGCCTTCTCTGTTGCAGCATAATTGTTACACTCCTAGACTTTATTGATTCTAGATAGTAGTTTAAAGTGTTTTTAGAAGAAGTTACTTGTATATTTTTAAATTAAGGCATGTATTGGAATATTAATCATTGTATAAAAAAGTTGTAATTTATAGATTCTTTTATTCATGCTACTATTCTTTTGTATGATGGAACCAAAGCTAATAACAATGGGGCTACTTTTTTTAAAAAAATTAAGTAGCTTGTTAAGTCGGTTCCACTGTTACTCGATTTAATAAGCACTTTGTTAAGCCAGTTGTTAACTAACTACCTGACTTAAGAAGTTGTTTGTTAGGTCAGTCATATAATAACCCGACCTAACAACAATTTTTTAAGTCAGGTCCAAACCCGAACTAACAAGTCGAAACTTGTTATGTCAGGAGAAGTAAAGGCAGGTTCGGAACTGACCTAAGAAGTGATTTTTAACCGACTTAACAAGGCTTTTTTGTACTAGTGTATTCATAATTTTTTTAAATTTTGTCTTAAATTAAATAGGTCGATAAAGACTATCGTTATATATTGATTACAGTTTTCATTTGATGACCATAAACTCTTTTTAACATTGTTTACGACAATCAAACTTTAGTATTGTATATTTCATTATCAAGATAGTTTTTTCTCTCTCTCTCTCTCTCTCTCTCTCTCTCTCTCTCTCTCTATTTAGATATATAAAAGAGTTCATCCATTGAAAAACACTTAGAATAAAGTTTTTAACTTGAAAAATTAAAGGGAAGAAATAAAGGTAAATTATAAAATGTATGCGAAAATACTAAATTATTAATGCAATAAATATAAAATATAAAGAATATTTATGTGAAACATAAACAATCATAATATCGAGAAAAAATAATTATAGAAACATGATTTTGGAGATACATTAAAAGATATCATTATTATGATAAGAACTATTTATCATCTTTTCCTCGACACCTAGTTACATGAGAGCAACCTCGATTATATTCATTAGCTGGAGTATGGTTTCCTGTTGGCTTCTTTGGTAAATTTTCATTTGAAATTCGTCCTTCAACATGTATGTTCTGGTTTAACAAAACCATAATAAGAAGAAGAAAATAAACGAGGAATGACTTCATAATAATTGGTAAGGAAAATAGATTTATTTATGGCAATATTTTTTAGAAGAAATTTGTTATTTACTTGTTATGATAATTATTGTAGTTTTTTATGTTGGAATATGTAATATCTATCTGTAATGTATATAATCATTGGATTAAAATAGTTTTCAAAATCTTCCTCTTTTAGCTTTAAAATTTTTGTCCTCTTATATTAGTTAAATTGTTCACTAAGTTTGATTCTCCTCAAACTAAAATAAATAAGGGAAAAATGTATTTTTATTCTCTGTAATATGAGCGACATTGGATTTTTTTCTCTAAAAAAAATAATTTTGTTTTATCTCTGTTAATATCAATTTCCTTTCATATTATTCCCTCGTTTGGCTATGTAATGAAATATGTAATTGTGGCCAAAATTTGATGATTTGACCATTGCACACTTGTTAGTAGAGTTTATTCGTC
The DNA here is from genome assembly GCA_951804385.1 of Trifolium dubium. Lineage (NCBI taxonomy): Eukaryota > Viridiplantae > Streptophyta > Magnoliopsida > Fabales > Fabaceae > Trifolium > Trifolium dubium. The sequence goes on from OX638063.1 coordinate 16,282,619, forward strand.
ATTTGTTTGTCTAAATCAAAGAAAAAAATAAAAAATTGTGTAAAATGATTTAAATGCCCATGGGCTAATTTTAAAACAAAAATATTGTGAGGCATGCTAATTTTTTTGTGTGAGGCGTCAAAATTAGGGACATAAATGTTTGGAATATGATATTATTGAGGAAAAAGTTTAAGGATTGTTATTTGAAAACATACACCAAATTTTGCCTACATTACAAGGTCTAAAACAAATTTTTTTCATAGAAATTAGATTAAATTTTTTTATATTATTAACCTTGCTTTTAATAACATTTATTTGTTCATACTCCGTTTAAATGATATGATTTAATTATGACATGAAGATAATTGGATGTCGTTATATATAACAACAAACCTATAGCATACAAGGCGTAAAAAATGATCTTTGGGCGGACGCTTAAATTTATATATAGTAACTTTTTTGGTCCTTAAAATTGATAAATGTAGGATGAATCAATGTCTTGATGCCACCTCGAATGAGGCTCGATAAAATCCATATATATATACGAGCTTTTGATTAGCGATGTTTGATTTCGTTGATTAAACTCTAACTAATTAGAACATTCTGCTTTGTCTTGATTAGTTAAAAATAGAGGAAATAATGAGAAATACAAATGTGACGAAAATATTACAATAATATCCACACTAAATTTTTCTAAGATGTTTAGATTGAGAATCATATTTACAAGATCTCGAATCATTAATATTATAGATGATTTTATTCGTAGCACATTATATTATTCGCACATCAATGTTTGATACAACATAATGAAAATATAACATAAGTAAAATACAATGAATACTTAATTCATAGTTCATTAACTTGTTTTAAAATTAGTACAACATAATTCGAATACAAGATATTGTTTTGGACATTGTCTTGTTTTCAATGAATACTTAATACATCGCCCACTAACTTATTATTATTATGTTTTAATTCTACCTAAACGATTTCAATTATTCATAATTTTTTAAAATTTTGTCTTAAATTAAATAGGTCGATAAAGACTATCATTATATATTGATTACAGTTTTCATTTGATGACCATAAACTCTTTTTAACATTGTTTACGGCAATCAAACTTTAGTATTGTACATTTCATTATCAAGATAGTTTTCTCTCTCTCTCTCTCTCTCTCTCTCTCTCTCTCTCTCTCTCTATTTAGATATATAAAAGAGTTCATCCATTGAAAAACACTTAGAATAAAGTTTTTAACTTGAAAAATTAAAGGGAAGAAATAAAGGAAAATTATAAAATGTATGCGAAAATACTAAATTATTAATGCAATAAATATAAAATATAAAGAATATTTATGTGAAACATAAACAATCATAATATCGAGGAAAAATAATTATAGAAACATGATTTTGGAGATACATTAAAAGATATCATTATTATGATAAGAACTATTTATCATCTTTTCCTCGACACCTAGTTACATGAGAGCAACCTCGATTATATTCATTAGCTGGAGTATGGTTTCCTGTTGGCTTCTTTGGTAAATTTTCATTTGAAATTCGTCCTTCAACATGTATGTTCTGGTTTAACAAAACCATAATAAGAAGAAGAAAATAAACGAGGAATGACTTCATAATAATTGGTAAGGAAAATAGATTTATTTATGGCAATATATTTTAGAAGAAATTTGTTATTTACTTGTTATGATAATTATTGTAGTTTTTTATGTTGGAATATGTAATATCTATCTGTAATGTATATAATCATTGGATTAAAATAGTTTTCAAAATCTTCCTCTTTTAGCTTTAAACTTTTTGTCCTCTTATATTAGTTAAATTGTTCACTAAGTTTGATTCTCCTCAAACTAAAATAAATAAGGGAAAAATGTATTTTTATTCTCTGTAATATGAGCGACATTGGATTTTTTTCTCTAAAAAAAATAAATTTGTTTTATCTCTGTTAATATCAATTTCCTTTCATATTATTCCCTCGTTTGGCTATGTAATGAAATATGTAATTGTGGCCAAAATTTGATGATTTGACCATTGCACACTTGTTAGTAGAGTTTATTCGTCATTTGTTTGTCTAAATCAAAGAAAAAAATAAAAAATTGTGTAAAATGATTTAAATGCCCATGGGCTAATTTTAAAACAAAAATCTTGTGAGGCATGCTAATTTTTTTGTGTGACGCGTCAAAATTAGGGACATAAATGTTTGGAATATGATATTATTGAGGAAAAAGTTTATGGATTGTTATTTGAAAACATACACCAAATTTTGCCTACATTACAAGGTCTAAAACAAATTTTTTTCATAGAAATTAGATTAAATTTTTTTATATTATTAACCTTGGTTTTAATAACATTTATTTGTTCATACTCCGTTTAAATGATATGATTTAATTATGACATGAAGATAATTGGATGCCGTTATATATAACAACAAACCTATAGCATACAAGGCGTCAAAAATGATCTTTGGGCGGACGCTTAAATTTATATATAGTAACTTTTTTGGTCCTTAAAATTGATAAATGTAGGATGAATCAATGTCTTGATACCACCTCGAATGAGGCTCGATAAAATCCATATATATATACGAGCTTTTGATTAGCGATGTTTGATTTCGTTGATTAAACTCTAACTAATTAGAACATTCTGCTTTGTCTTGATTAGTTAAAAATAGAGGAAATAATGAGAAATACAAATGTGACGAAAATATTACAATAATATCCACACTAAATTTTTCTAAGATGTTTAGATTGAGAATCATATTTACAAGATCTCGAATCATTAATATTATAGATGATTTTATTCGTAGCACATTATATTATCCGCACATCAATGTTTGATACAACATAATGAAAATATAACATAAGTAAAATACAATGAATACTTAATTCATAGTTCATTAACTTGTTTTAAAATTAGTACAACATAATTCGAATACAAGATATTGTTTTGGACATTGTCTTGTTTTCAATGAATACTTAATACATCGCCCACTAACTTATTATTATTATGTTTTAATTCTACCTAAACGATTTCAATTATTCATAATTTTTTTAAATTTTGTCTTAAATTAAATAGGTCGATAAAGACTATCGTTATATATTGATTACAGTTTTCATTTGATGACCATAAACTCTTTTTAACATTGTTTACGGCAATCAAACTTTAGTATTGTACATTTCATTATCAAGATAGTTTTCTCTCTCTCTCTCTCTCTCTCTCTATTTAGATATATAAAAGAGTTCATCCATTGAAAAACACTTAGAATAAAGTTTTTAACTTGAAAAATTAAAGGGAAGAAATAAAGGAAAATTATAAAATGTATGCGAAAATACTAAATTATTAATGCAATAAATATAAAATATAAAGAATATTTATGTGAAACATAAACAATCATAATATCGAGGAAAAATAATTATAGAAACATGATTTTGGAGATACATTAAAAGATATCATTATTATGATAAGAACTATTTATCATCTTTTCCTCGACACCTAGTTACATGAGAGCAACCTCGATTATATTCATTAGCTGGAGTATGGTTTCCTGTTGGCTTCTTTGGTAAATTTTCATTTGAAATTCGTCCTTCAACATGTATGTTCTGGTTTAACAAAACCATAATAAGAAGAAGAAAATAAACGAGGAATGACTTCATAATAATTGGTAAGGAAAATAGATTTATTTATGGCAATATTTTTTAGAAGAAATTTGTTATTTACTTGTTATGATAATTATTGTAGTTTTTTATGTTGGAATATGTAATATCTATCTGTAATGTATATAATCATTGGATTAAAATAGTTTTCAAAATCTTCCTCTTTTAGCTTTAAAAATTTTGTCCTCTTATATTAGTTAAATTGTTCACTAAGTTTGATTCTCCTCAAACTAAAATAAATAAGGGAAAAATGTATTTTTATTCTCTGTAATATGAGCGACATTGGATTTTTTTCTCTAAAAAAAATAATTTTGTTTTATCTCTGTTAATATCAATTTCCTTTCATATTATTACCTCGTTTGGCTATGTCATGAAATATGTAATTGTGGCCAAAATTTGATGATTTGACCATTGCACACTTGTTAGTAGAGTTGATTCGTCATTTGTTTGTCTGAATCAAAAAAAAAAAAAATTGTGTAAAATGATTTAAATGCCCATGGGCTAATTTTAAAGCAAAAATATTGTGAGGCATGCTAATTTTTTTGTGTGAGGCGTCAAAATTAGGGACATAAATGTTTGGAATATGATATTATTGAGGAAAAAGTTTAAGGATTGTTATTTGAAAACATACACCAAATTTTGCCTACATTACAAGGTCTAAAACAAAATTTTTTCATAGAAATTAGATTAAATTTTTTTACATTATTAACCTTGCTTTTAGTAACATTTATTTGTTCATACTCCGTTTAAATGATATGATTTAATTATGACATGAAGATAATTGGATGTCTTTATATATAACAACAAACCTATAGCATACAAGGCGTCAAAAATGATCTTTGGGCGGACGCTTAAATTCATATATAGTAACTTTTTTGGTCCTTAAAATTGATAAATGTAGGATGAATCAATGTCTTGATGCCACCTCGAATGAGGCTCGATAAAATCCATATATATATACGAGCTTTTGATTAGCGATGTTTGATTTCGTTGATTAAACTCTAACTAATTAGAACATTCTACTTTGTCTTGATTAGTTAAAAATAGAGGAAATAATGAGAAATACAAATGTGACGAAAATATTACAATAATATCCACACTAAATTTTTCTAAGATGTTTAGATGGAGAATCATATTTACAAGATCTCGAATCATTAATATTATAGATGATTTTATTCGTAGCACATTATATTATTCGCACATCAATGTTTGATACAACATAATGAAAATATAACATAAGTCAAATACAATGAATACTTAATTCATAGTTCATTAACTTATTTTAAAATTAGTACAACATAATTCGAATACAAGATATTGTTTTGGACATTGTCTTGTTTTCAATGAATACTTAATACATCGCCCACTAACTTATTATTATTATGTTTTAATTCTACCTAAACGATTTCAATTATTCATAATTTTTTTAAATTTTGTCTTAAATTAAATAGGTCGATAAAGACTATCGTTATATATTGATTACAGTTTTCATTTGATGACCATAAACTCTTTTTAACATTGTTTACGGCAATCAAACTTTAGTATTGTACATTTCAATTATCAAGATAGTTTTCTCTCTCTCTCTCTCTCTCTCTCTCTCTCTCTCTATTTAGATATATAAAAGAGTTCATCCATTGAAAAACACTTAGAATAAAGTTTTTAACTTGAAAAATTAAAGGGAAGAAATAAAGGAAAATTATAAAATGTATGCGAAAATACTAAATTATTAATGCAATAAATATAAAATATAAAGAATATTTATGTGAAACATAAACAATGATAATATCGAGGAAAAATAATTATAGAAACATGATTTTGGAGATACATTAAAAGATATCATTATTATGATAAGAACTATTTATCATCTTTTCCTCGACACCTAGTTACATGAGAGCAACCTCGATTATATTCATTAGCTGGAGTATGGTTTCCTGTTGGCTTCTTTGGTAAATTTTCATTTGAAATTCGTCCTTCAACATGTAAGTTCTGGTTTAACAAAACCATAATAAGAAGAAAAAAATAAACAAGGAATGACTTAATAATAAGAGTAGTTAACTTAGGCCAAAAAAAAACTTATAATTGTAATATTATTCCTTGAGTGGAGTTTATTTAACTTATCTTCTTTGCAATTCAAATTAAACTACACATTATACAAATTTATAGTTTCATTGGTGTTTATTTTAAGTTGTATAGTTATAACAAACAAAAATTTGTTTCATTCTTGGTAAGGAAAATAGATTTATTTATGGCAATATTTTTTAGAAGAAATTTGTTATTTACTTGTTATGATAATTATTGTAGTTTTTTATGTTGGAATATGTAATATCTATCTGTAATGTATATAATCATTGGATTAAAATAGTTTTCAAAATCTTCCTCTTTTAGCTTTAAAAATTTTGTCCTCTTATATTAGTTATATTGTTCACTAAGTTTGATTCTCCTCAAACTAAAATAAATAAGGGAAAAATGATAAATGTAGTATGAATCAATGTTTCGATGCCACCTCAAATGAGGCTCGATAAAAACCATATATATATACGAGCTTTTGATTAGCGATGTTTGATTTCATTGATTAAACTCTAACTAATTAGAACATTCTAGCTTTGTCTTGATTAGTTAAAGATAGAGGAAATAATGAGAAATACAAATGTGACGAAGATATTACAATAATATCCACACTAAATTTTTCTAAGATGTTTAGATGGAGAATCATATTTACAAGATCTCGAATCATTAATATTATAGATGATTTTATTCGTAGCACATTATATTATTCGCACATCAAAGTTTGATGCAACATAATGAAAATATAACATAAGTAAAATACAATGAATACTTAATTCATAGTTCATTAACTTTTTTTAAAATTAGTACAACATAATTCGAATACAACATATTGTTCTGGACATTGTCTTCTTTTCAATGAATACTTAATACATCGCCCACTAACTTATTATTATTATGTTTTAATTCTACCTAAACAATTTCAATTATTCATAATTTTTTTAAATTTTTACTTAACAAAAATTAAATAGGTCGATAAAGACTATCGTTATATATGGATTACAGTTTTCATTTGATGACCATAAACTCTTTTTAACATTGTTTACTTCAATCAAATTTTAGTATTGTACATTTCATTATCAAGATAGTTTTCTCTCTCTCTCTCTCTCTCTCTCTCTCTCTATTTAGATATATAAAAGAGTTCATCCATTGAAAAACACTTAGAATAAAGTTTTTAACTTGAAAAATTAAAGGGAAGAAATAAAGGAAAATCATAAAATGTATGCGAAAATACTAAATTATTAATGAAATAAATATAAAATATAAAGAATATTTATGTAAAACATAAACAATCATAATATCGAGGAAAACTAATTATAGAAACATGATTTTGGAGATACATTAAAAGATATCATTATTATGATAAGAACTATTTATCATCTTTTCCTCGACACCTAGTTATATGAGAGCAACCTCGATTATATTCATTAGCTGGAGTTTGGTTTCCTGTTGGCTTCTTTGGTAAATTTTCATTTAAAATACGCCCTTCAACATGTATGTTCTGGTTTAACAAAACCATAATAAGAAGAAGAAAATAAACAAGTAATGACTTCATAATAAGAGTAGTTAACTTAGGCCAAAAAAAACCTTATAATTGTAATATTATTCGTTGAATGGAATCTATTTAACTTATCTTCTTTGCAATTCAAATTAAACTACACATTATACAAATTTATAGTTTCATTGGTGTTCATTTTAAGTTGTATAGTTATAACAAACAAAAATTTGTTTCATTGTTGGTAAGGAAAATAGATTTATTTATGGCAATATTTTTTAGAAGAAATTTGTTATTTACTTGTTATGATAATTATTTTAGTTTTTTATGTTGGAATATGTAATATTTATCTGTAATGTATATAATCATTGGATTAAAATAGTTTTCAAAATCATCCTCTTTTAGCTTTAAAAATTTTGTCCTCTTATATTAGTTAAATTGTTCACTAAGTTTGATTCTCCTCAAACTAAAATAAATCAGGGAAAAATGTGTTTTTATTCCCTGTAATATGAGCGACATTGGATTTTTTTCTCTAAAAAAATAATTTTGTTTTATCTCTGTTAATATCAATTTTCTTTCATATTATTCCCTCGTTTGGCTATGTCATGAAATATGTAATTGTGGCCAAAATTTGATGATTTGACCATTGCACACTTGTTAGTAGAGTTGATTCGTCATTTGTTTGTCTGAATCAAAGAAAAAAATAAAAAATTGTGTAAAATGATTTAAATGCCCATGGGCTAATTTTAAAACAAAAATATTGTGAGGCATGCTAATTTTTTTGTGTGAGGCGCCAAAATGAGGGACATAAATGTTTGGAATATGATATTATTGAGGAAAAAGTTTAAGGATTGTTATTTGAAAACATACACCAAATTTTGCCTACATTACAAGGTCTAAAACAAATTTTTTCATAGAAATTAGATTAACTTTTTTTATATTATTAACCTTGCTTGTAATAACATTTATTTGTTCATACTTCGTTTAAATGATATGATTTAAATATGACATGAAGATAATTGGATGTCGTTATATATAACAACAAACCTATAGCATACAAGGCGTCAAAAATGATCTTTGGGCGGACGCTTAAATTTGTATATAGTAACTTTTTTGGTCCTTAAAATTGATAAATGTAGTATGAATCAATGTTTCGATGCCACCTCGAATGAGGCTCGATAAAAACCATATATATATACGAGCTTTTGATTAGCGATGTTTGATTTCGTTGATTAAACTCTAACTAATTAGAACATTCTAGCTTTGTCTTGATTAGTTAAAAATAGAGGAAATAATGAGAAATACAAATGTGACGAAGATATTACAATAATATCCACACTAAATTTTTCTAAGATGTTTAGATGGAGAATCATATTTACAAGATCTCGAATCATTAATATTATAGATGATTTTATTCGTAGCACATTATATTATTGGCACATCAAAGTTTGATGCAACATAATGAAAATATAACATAAGTAAAATACAATGAATACTTAATTCATAGTTCATTAACTTTTTTTAAAATTAGTACAACATAATTCGAATACAACATATTGTTGTGGACATTGTCTTCTTTTCAATGAATACTTAATACATCGCCCACTAACTTATTATTATTATGTTTTAATTCTACCTAAACGATTTCAATTATTCATAATTTTTTTAAATTTTTACTTAACAAAAATTAAATAGGTCGATAAAGACTATCGTTATATATGGATTACAGTTTTCATTTGATGACCATAAACTCTTTTTAACATTGTTTACGTCAATCAAATTTTAGTATTGTACATTTCATTATCAAGATAGTTTTCTCTCTCTATCTCTCTCTCTATCTATCTATTTAGATATATAAAAGAGTTCATCCATTGAAAAACACTTAGAATAAAGTTTTTAACTTGAAAAATTAAAGGGAAGAAATAAAGGAAAATCATAAAATGTATGCAAAAATACTAAATTATTAATGAAATAAATATAAAATATAAAGAATATTTATGTGAAACATAAACAATCATAATATCGAGGAAAAATAATTATAGAAACATGATTTTGGAGATACATTAAAAGATATCATTATTATGATAAGAACTATTTATCATCTTTTCCTCTACACCTAGTTATATGAGAGCAACCTCGATTATATTCATTAGCTGGAGTCTGGTTTCCTGTTGGCTTCTTTGTTAAATTTTCATTTAAAATACGCCCTTCAACATGTATGTTCTGGTTTAACAAAACCATAATAAGAAGAAGAAAATAAACAAGGAATGACTTCATAATAACAGTAGTTAACTTAGGCAAAAAAAAACCTTATAATTGTAATATTATTCCTTGAGTGGAATCTATTTAACTTATCTTCTTTGCAATTCAAATTAAACTACACATTATACAAATTTATAGTTTCATTGATGTTCATTTTAAGTTGTATAGTTATAACAAACAAAAATTTGTTTCATTGTTGGTAAGGAAAATAGATTTATTTATAGCAATATTTTTTAGAAGAAATTTGTTATTTACTTGTTATGATAATTATTTTAGTTTTTTATGTTGGAATATGTAATATCTATCTGTAATGTATATAATCATTGGATTAAAATAGTTTTTAAAATCATCCTCTTTTAGCTTTAAAAATTTTGTCCTCTTATATTAGTTAAATAGTTCACTAAGTTTGATTCTCCTCAAACTAAAATAAATCAGGGAAAAATGTGTTTTTATTCCCTGTAATATGAGCGACATTGGGTTTTTTTCTCTAAAAAAAATAATTTTGTTTTATCTCTGTTAATATCAATTTCCTTTCATATTATTCCCTCGTTTGGCTATGTCATGAAATATGTAATTGTGGCCAAAATTTGATGATTTGACCATTGCACACTTGTTAGTAGAGTTGATTCGTCATTTGTTTGTCTGAATCGAAGAAAAAAATAAAAAATTGTGTAAAATGATTTAAATGCCCATGGGCTAATTTTAAAACAAAAATATTGTGAGGCATGCTAATTTTTTTGTGTGAGGCGCCAAAATGAGGGACATAAATGTTTGGAATATGATATTATTGAGGAAAAAGTTTAAGGATTGTTATTTGAAAACATACACCAAATTTTGCCTACATTACAAGGTCTAAAACAAATTTTTTCATAGAAATTAGATTAACTTTTTTTATATTATTAACCTTGCTTGTAATAACATTTATTTGTTCATACTTCGTTTAAATGATATGATTTAAATATGACATGAAGATAATTGGATGTCGTTATATATAACAACAAACCTATAGCATACAAGGCGTCAAAAATGATCTTTGGGCGGACGCTTAAATTTGTATATAGTAACTTTTTTGGTCCTTAAAATTGATAAATGTAGTATGAATCAATGTTTCGATGCCACCTCGAATGAGGCTCGATAAAAACCATATATATATACGAGCTTTTGATTAGCGATGTTTGATTTCGTTGATTAAACTCTAACTAATTAGAACATTCTAGCTTTGTCTTGATTAGTTAAAAATAGAGGAAATAATGAGAAATACAAATGTGACGAAGATATTACAATAATATCCACACTAAATTTTTCTAAGATGTTTAGATGGAGAATCATATTTACAAGATCTCGAATCATTAATATTATAGATGATTTTATTCGTAGCACATTATATTATTGGCACATCAAAGTTTGATGCAACATAATGAAAATATAACATAAGTAAAATACAATGAATACTTAATTCATAGTTCATTAACTTTTTTTAAAATTAGTACAACATAATTCGAATACAACATATTGTTGTGGACATTGTCTTCTTTTCAATGAATACTTAATACATCGCCCACTAACTTATTATTATTATGTTTTAATTCTACCTAAACGATTTCAATTATTCATAATTTTTTTTAAATTTTTACTTAACAAAAATTAAATAGGTCGATAAAGACTATCGTTATATATGGATTACAGTTTTCATTTGATGACCATAAACTCTTTTTAACATTGTTTACGTCAATCAAATTTTAGTATTGTACATTTCATTATCAAGATAGTTTTCTCTCTCTATCTCTCTCTCTATCTATCTATTTAGATATATAAAAGAGTTCATCCATTGAAAAACACTTAGAATAAAGTTTTTAACTTGAAAAATTAAAGGGAAGAAATAAAGGAAAATCATAAAATGTATGCAAAAATACTAAATTATTAATGAAATAAATATAAAATATAAAGAATATTTATGTGAAACATAAACAATCATAATATCGAGGAAAAATAATTATAGAAACATGATTTTGGAGATACATTAAAAGATATCATTATTATGATAAGAACTATTTATCATCTTTTCCTCTACACCTAGTTATATGAGAGCAACCTCGATTATATTCATTAGCTGGAGTCTGGTTTCCTGTTGGCTTCTTTGTTAAATTTTCATTTAAAATACGCCCTTCAACATGTATGTTCTGGTTTAACAAAACCATAATAATAAGAAGAAAATAAACAAGGAATGACTTCATAATAACAGTAGTTAACTTAGGCAAAAAAAAACCTTATAATTGTAATATTATTCCTTGAGTGGAATCTATTTAACTTATCTTCTTTGCAATTCAAATTAAACTACACATTATACAAATTTATAGTTTCATTGATGTTCATTTTAAGTTGTATAGTTATAACAAACAAAAATTTGTTTCATTGTTGGTAAGGAAAATAGATTTATTTATAGCAATATTTTTTAGAAGAAATTTGTTATTTACTTGTTATGATAATTATTTTAGTTTTTTATGTTGGAATATGTAATATCTATCTGTAATGTATATAATCATTGGATTAAAATAGTTTTTAAAATCATCCTCTTTTAGCTTTAAAAATTTTGTCCTCTTATATTAGTTAAATAGTTCACTAAGTTTGATTCTCCTCAAACTAAAATAAATCAGGGAAAAATGTGTTTTTATTCCCTGTAATATGAGCGACATTGGGTTTTTTTCTCTAAAAAAAATAATTTTGTTTTATCTCTGTTAATATCAATTTCCTTTCATATTATTCCCTCGTTTGGCTATGTCATGAAATATGTAATTGTGGCCAAAATTTGATGATTTGACCATTGCACACTTGTTAGTAGAGTTGATTCGTCATTTGTTTGTCTGAATCGAAGAAAAAAATAAAAAATTGTGTAAAATGATTTAAATGCCCATGGGCTAATTTTAAAACAAAAATATTGTGAGGCATGCTAATTTTTTTGTGTGAGGCGCCAAAATGAGGGACATAAATGTTTGGAATATGATATTATTGAGGAAAAAGTTTAAGGATTGTTATTTGAAAACATACACCAAATTTTGCCTACATTACAAGGTCTAAAACAAATTTTTTCATAGAAATTAGATTAACTTTTTTTATATTATTAACCTTGCTTGTAATAACATTTATTTGTTCATACTTCGTTTAAATGATATGATTTAAATATGACATGAAGATAATTGGATGTCGTTATATATAACAACAAACCTATAGCATACAAGGCGTCAAAAATGATCTTTGAGCGGACGCTTAAATTTGTATATAGTAACTTTTTTGGTCCTTAAAATTGATAAATGTAGTATGAATCAATGTTTCGATGCCACCTCGAATGAGGCTCGATAAAAACCATATATATATACGAGCTTTTGATTAGCGATGTTTGATTTCGTTGATTAAACTCTAACTAATTAGAACATTCTAGCTTTGTCTTGATTAGTTAAAAATAGAGGAAATAATGAGAAATACAAATGTGACGAAGATATTACAATAATATCCACACTAAATTTTTCTAAGATGTTTAGATGGAGAATCATATTTACAAGATCTCGAATCATTAATATTATAGATGATTTTATTCGTAGCACATTATATTATTGGCACATCAAAGTTTGATGCAACATAATGAAAATATAACATAAGTAAAATACAATGAATACTTAATTCATAGTTCATTAACTTTTTTTAAAATTAGTACAACATAATTCGAATACAACATATTGTTGTGGACATTGTCTTCTTTTCAATGAATACTTAATACATCGCCCACTAACTTATTATTATTATGTTTTAATTCTACCTAAACGATTTCAATTATTCATAATTTTTTTTAAATTTTTACTTAACAAAAATTAAATAGGTCGATAAAGACTATCGTTATATATGGATTACAGTTTTCATTTGATGACCATAAACTCTTTTTAACATTGTTTACGTCAATCAAATTTTAGTATTGTACATTTCATTATCAAGATAGTTTTCTCTCTCTATCTCTCTCTCTATCTATCTATTTAGATATATAAAAGAGTTCATCCATTGAAAAACACTTAGAATAAAGTTTTTAACTTGAAAAATTAAAGGGAAGAAATAAAGGAAAATCATAAAATGTATGCAAAAATACTAAATTATTAATGAAATAAATATAAAATATAAAGAATATTTATGTGAAACATAAACAATCATAATATCGAGGAAAAATAATTATAGAAACATGATTTTGGAGATACATTAAAAGATATCATTATTATGATAAGAACTATTTATCATCTTTTCCTCTACACCTAGTTATATGAGAGCAACCTCGATTATATTCATTAGCTGGAGTCTGGTTTCCTGTTGGCTTCTTTGTTAAATTTTCATTTAAAATACGCCCTTCAACATGTATGTTCTGGTTTAACAAAACCATAATAAGAAGAAGAAAATAAACAAGGAATGACTTCATAATAACAGTAGTTAACTTAGGCAAAAAAAAACCTTATAATTGTAATATTATTCCTTGAGTGGAATCTATTTAACTTATCTTCTTTGCAATTCAAATTAAACTACACATTATACAAATTTATAGTTTCATTGATGTTCATTTTAAGTTGTATAGTTATAACAAACAAAAATTTGTTTCATTGTTGGTAAGGAAAATAGATTTATTTATAGCAATATTTTTTAGAAGAAATTTGTTATTTACTTGTTATGATAATTATTTTAGTTTTTTATGTTGGAATATGTAATATCTATCTGTAATGTATATAATCATTGGATTAAAATAGTTTTTAAAATCATCCTCTTTTAGCTTTAAAAATTTTGTCCTCTTATATTAGTTAAATAGTTCACTAAGTTTGATTCTCCTCAAACTAAAATAAATCAGGGAAAAATGTGTTTTTATTCCCTGTAATATGAGCGACATTGGGTTTTTTTCTCTAAAAAAAATAATTTTGTTTTATCTCTGTTAATATCAATTTCCTTTCATATTATTCCCTCGTTTGGCTATGTCATGAAATATGTAATTGTGGCCAAAATTTGATGATTTGACCATTGCACACTTGTTAGTAGAGTTGATTCGTCATTTGTTTGTCTGAATCGAAGAAAAAAATAAAAAATTGTGTAAAATGATTTAAATGCCCATGGGCTAATTTTAAAACAAAAATATTGTGAGGCATGCTAATTTTTTTGTGTGAGGCGCCAAAATGAGGGACATAAATGTTTGGAATATGATATTATTGAGGAAAAAGTTTAAGGATTGTTATTTGAAAACATACACCAAATTTTGCCTACATTACAAGGTCTAAAACAAATTTTTTCATAGAAATTAGATTAACTTTTTTTATATTATTAACCTTGCTTGTAATAACATTTATTTGTTCATACTTCGTTTAAATGATATGATTTAAATATGACATGAAGATAATTGGATGTCGTTATATATAACAACAAACCTATAGCATACAAGGCGTCAAAAATGATCTTTGGGCGGACGCTTAAATTTGTATATAGTAACTTTTTTGGTCCTTAAAATTGATAAATGTAGTATGAATCAATGTTTCGATGCCACCTCGAATGAGGCTCGATAAAAACCATATATATATACGAGCTTTTGATTAGCGATGTTTGATTTCGTTGATTAAACTCTAACTAATTAGAACATTCTAGCTTTGTCTTGATTAGTTAAAAATAGAGGAAATAATGAGAAATACAAATGTGACGAAGATATTACAATAATATCCACACTAAATTTTTCTAAGATGTTTAGATGGAGAATCATATTTACAAGATCTCGAATCATTAATATTATAGATGATTTTATTCGTAGCACATTATATTATTGGCACATCAAAGTTTGATGCAACATAATGAAAATATAACATAAGTAAAATACAATGAATACTTAATTCATAGTTCATTAACTTTTTTTAAAATTAGTACAACATAATTCGAATACAACATATTGTTGTGGACATTGTCTTCTTTTCAATGAATACTTAATACATCGCCCACTAACTTATTATTATTATGTTTTAATTCTACCTAAACGATTTCAATTATTCATAATTTTTTTTAAATTTTTACTTAACAAAAATTAAATAGGTCGATAAAGACTATCGTTATATATGGATTACAGTTTTCATTTGATGACCATAAACTCTTTTTAACATTGTTTACGTCAATCAAATTTTAGTATTGTACATTTCATTATCAAGATAGTTTTCTCTCTCTATCTCTCTCTCTATCTATCTATTTAGATATATAAAAGAGTTCATCCATTGAAAAACACTTAGAATAAAGTTTTTAACTTGAAAAATTAAAGGGAAGAAATAAAGGAAAATCATAAAATGTATGCAAAAATACTAAATTATTAATGAAATAAATATAAAATATAAAGAATATTTATGTGAAACATAAACAATCATAATATCGAGGAAAAATAATTATAGAAACATGATTTTGGAGATACATTAAAAGATATCATTATTATGATAAGAACTATTTATCATCTTTTCCTCTACACCTAGTTATATGAGAGCAACCTCGATTATATTCATTAGCTGGAGTCTGGTTTCCTGTTGGCTTCTTTGTTAAATTTTCATTTAAAATACGCCCTTCAACATGTATGTTCTGGTTTAACAAAACCATAATAAGAAGAAGAAAATAAACAAGGAATGACTTCATAATAACAGTAGTTAACTTAGGCAAAAAAAAACCTTATAATTGTAATATTATTCCTTGAGTGGAATCTATTTAACTTATCTTCTTTGCAATTCAAATTAAACTACACATTATACAAATTTATAGTTTCATTGATGTTCATTTTAAGTTGTATAGTTATAACAAACAAAAATTTGTTTCATTGTTGGTAAGGAAAATAGATTTATTTATAGCAATATTTTTTAGAAGAAATTTGTTATTTACTTGTTATGATAATTATTTTAGTTTTTTATGTTGGAATATGTAATATCTATCTGTAATGTATATAATCATTGGATTAAAATAGTTTTTAAAATCATCCTCTTTTAGCTTTAAAAATTTTGTCCTCTTATATTAGTTAAATAGTTCACTAAGTTTGATTCTCCTCAAACTAAAATAAATCAGGGAAAAATGTGTTTTTATTCCCTGTAATATGAGCGACATTGGGTTTTTTTCTCTAAAAAAAATAATTTTGTTTTATCTCTGTTAATATCAATTTCCTTTCATATTATTCCCTCGTTTGGCTATGTCATGAAATATGTAATTGTGGCCAAAATTTGATGATTTGACCATTGCACACTTGTTAGTAGAGTTGATTCGTCATTTGTTTGTCTGAATCGAAGAAAAAAATAAAAAATTGTGTAAAATGATTTAAATGCCCATGGGCTAATTTTCAAACAAAAATATTGTGAGGCATGCTAATTTTTTTGTGTGAGGCGCCAAAATGAGGGACATAAATGTTTGGAATATGATATTATTGAGGAAAAAGTTTAAGGATTGTTATTTGAAAACATACACCAAATTTTGCCTACATTACAAGGTCTAAAACAAATTTTTTCATAGAAATTAGATTAAATTTTTTTATATTATTAACCTTGCTTGTAATAACATTTATTTGTTCATACTTCGTTTAAATGATATGATTTAAATATGACATGAAGATAATTGGATGTCGTTATATATAACAACAAACCTATAGCATACAAGGCGTCAAAAATGATCTTTGGGCGGACGCTTAAATTTATATATAGTAACTTTTTTGGTCCTTAAAATTGATAAATGTAGTATGAATCAATGTTTCGATGCCACCTCGAATGAGGCTCGATAAAAACCATATATATATACGAGCTTTTGATTAGCGATGTTTGATTTCGTTGATTAAACTCTAACTAATTAGAACATTCTAGCTTTGTCTTGATTAGTTAAAAATAGAGGAAATAATGAGAAATACAAATGTGACGAAGATATTACAATAATATCCACACTAAATTTTTCTAAGATGTTTAGATGGAGAATCATATTTACAAGATCTCGAATCATTAATATTATAGATGATTTTATTCGTAGCACATTATATTATTCGCACATCA
Organism: Trifolium dubium; assembly: GCA_951804385.1. Classification (NCBI taxonomy): domain Eukaryota; kingdom Viridiplantae; phylum Streptophyta; class Magnoliopsida; order Fabales; family Fabaceae; genus Trifolium; species Trifolium dubium. The sequence continues at coordinate 16,300,140 of OX638063.1, forward strand.
AAGTTTGATGCAACATAATGAAAATATAACATAAGTAAAATACAATGAATACTTAATTCATAGTTCATTAACTTTTTTTAAAATTAGTACAACATAATTCGAATACAACATATTGTTCTGGACATTGTCTTCTTTTCAATGAATACTTAATACATCGCTCACTAACTTATTATTATTATGTTTTAATTCTACCTAAACGATTTCAATTATTCATAATTTTTTTAAATTTTTACTTAACAAAAATTAAATAGGTCGATAAAGACTATCGTTATATATGGATTACAGTTTTCATTTGATGACCATAAACTCTTTTTAACATTGTTTACGTCAATCAAATTTTAGTATTGTACATTTCATTATCAAGATAGTTTTCTCTCTCTCTCTCTCTCTCTCTCTCTCTCTCTATTTAGATATATAAAAGAGTTCATCCATTGAAAAACACTTAGAATAAAGTTTTTAACTTGAAAAATTAAAGGGAAGAAATAAAGGAAAATCATAAAATGTATGCGAAAATACTAAATTATTAATGAAATAAATATAAAATATAAAGAATATTTATGTAAAACATAAACAATCATAATATCGAGGAAAACTAATTATAGAAACATGATTTTGGAGATACATTAAAAGATATCATTATTATGATAAGAACTATTTATCATCTTTTCCTCGACACCTAGTTATATGAGAGCAACCTCGATTATATTCATTAGCTGGAGTTTGGTTTCCTGTTGGCTTCTTTGGTAAATTTTCATTTAAAATACGCCCTTCAACATGTATGTTCTGGTTTAACAAAACCATAATAAGAAGAAGAAAATAAACAAGGAATGACTTCATAATAAGAGTAGTTAACTTAGGCCAAAAAAAACCTTATAATTGTAATATTATTCGTTGAATGGAATCTATTTAACTTATCTTCTTTGCAATTCAAATTAAACTACACATTATACAAATTTATAGTTTCATTGGTGTTCATTTTAAGTTGTATAGTTATAACAAACAAAAATTTGTTTCATTGTTGGTAAGGAAAATAGATTTATTTATGGCAATATTTTTTAGAAGAAATTTGTTATTTACTTGTTATGATAATTATTTTAGTTTTTTATGTTGGAATATGTAATATTTATCTGTAATGTATATAATCATTGGATTAAAATAGTTTTCAAAATCATCCTCTTTTAGCTTTAAAAATTTTGTCCTCTTATATTAGTTAAATTGTTCACTAAGTTTGATTCTCCTCAAACTAAAATAAATCAGGGAAAAATGTGTTTTTATTCCCTGTAATATGAGCGACATTGGATTTTTTTCTCTAAAAAATTAATTTTGTTTTATCTCTGTTAATATCAATTTTCTTTCATATTATTCCCTCGTTTGGCTATGTCATGAAATATGTAATTGTGGCCAAAATTTGATGATTTGACCATTGCACACTTGTTAGTAGAGTTGATTCGTCATTTGTTTGTCTGAATCAAAGAAAAAAATAAAAAATTGTGTAAAATGATTTAAATGCCCATGGGCTAATTTTAAAACAAAAATATTGTGAGGCATGCTAATTTTTTTGTGTGAGGCGTCAAAATGAGGGACATAAATGTTTGGAATATGATATTATTGAGGAAAAAGTTTAAGGATTGTTATTTGAAAACATACACCAAATTTTGCCTACATTACAAGGTCTAAAACAAATTTTTTCATAGAAATTAGATTAAATTTTTTTATATTATTAACCTTGCTTGTAATAACATTTATTTGTTCATACTTCGTTTAAATGATATGATTTAAATATGACATGAAGATAATTGGATGTCGTTATATATAACAACAAACCTATAGCATACAAGGCGTCAAAAATGATCTTTGGGCGGACGCTTAAATTTATATATAGTAACTTTTTTGGTCCTTAAAATTGATAAATGTAGTATGAATCAATGTTTCGATGCCACCTCGAATGAGGCTCGATAAAAACCATATATATATACGAGCTTTTGATTAGCGATGTTTGATTTCGTTGATTAAACTCTAACTAATTAGAACATTCTAGCTTTGTCTTGATTAGTTAAAAATAGAGGAAATAATGAGAAATACAAATGTGACGAAGATATTACAATAATATCCACACTAAATTTTTCTAAGATGTTTAGATGGAGAATCATATTTACAAGATCTCGAATCATTAATATTATAGATGATTTTATTCGTAGCACATTATATTATTCGCACATCAAAGTTTGATGCAACATAATGAAAATATAACATAAGTAAAATACAATGAATACTTAATTCATAGTTCATTAACTTTTTTTAAAATTAGTACAACATAATTCGAATACAACATATTGTTCTGGACATTGTCTTCTTTTCAATGAATACTTAATACATCGCTCACTAACTTATTATTATTATGTTTTAATTCTACCTAAACGATTTCAATTATTCATAATTTTTTTAAATTTTTACTTAACAAAAATTAAATAGGTCGATAAAGACTATCGTTATATATGGATTACAGTTTTCATTTGATGACCATAAACTCTTTTTAACATTGTTTACGTCAATCAAATTTTAGTATTGTACATTTCATTATCAAGATAGTTTTCTCTCTCTCTCTCTCTCTCTCTCTCTCTCTCTCTATTTAGATATATAAAAGAGTTCATCCATTGAAAAACACTTAGAATAAAGTTTTTAACTTGAAAAATTAAAGGGAAGAAATAAAGGAAAATCATAAAATGTATGCGAAAATACTAAATTATTAATGAAATAAATATAAAATATAAAGAATATTTATGTAAAACATAAACAATCATAATATCGAGGAAAACTAATTATAGAAACATGATTTTGGAGATACATTAAAAGATATCATTATTATGATAAGAACTATTTATCATCTTTTCCTCGACACCTAGTTATATGAGAGCAACCTCGATTATATTCATTAGCTGGAGTTTGGTTTCCTGTTGGCTTCTTTGGTAAATTTTCATTTAAAATACGCCCTTCAACATGTATGTTCTGGTTTAACAAAACCATAATAAGAAGAAGAAAATAAACAAGGAATGACTTCATAATAAGAGTAGTTAACTTAGGCCAAAAAAAACCTTATAATTGTAATATTATTCGTTGAATGGAATCTATTTAACTTATCTTCTTTGCAATTCAAATTAAACTACACATTATACAAATTTATAGTTTCATTGGTGTTCATTTTAAGTTGTATAGTTATAACAAACAAAAATTTGTTTCATTGTTGGTAAGGAAAATAGATTTATTTATGGCAATATTTTTTAGAAGAAATTTGTTATTTACTTGTTATGATAATTATTTTAGTTTTTTATGTTGGAATATGTAATATTTATCTGTAATGTATATAATCATTGGATTAAAATAGTTTTCAAAATCATCCTCTTTTAGCTTTAAAAATTTTGTCCTCTTATATTAGTTAAATTGTTCACTAAGTTTGATTCTCCTCAAACTAAAATAAATCAGGGAAAAATGTGTTTTTATTCCCTGTAATATGAGCGACATCGGATTTTTTTCTCTAAAAAATTAATTTTGTTTTATCTCTGTTAATATCAATTTTCTTTCATATTATTCCCTCGTTTGGCTATGTCATGAAATATGTAATTGTGGCCAAAATTTGATGATTTGACCATTGCACACTTGTTAGTAGAGTTGATTCGTCATTTGTTTGTCTGAATCAAAGAAAAAAATAAAAAATTGTGTAAAATGATTTAAATGCCCATGGGCTAATTTTAAAACAAAAATATTGTGAGGCATGCTAATTTTTTTGTGTGAGGCGTCAAAATGAGGGACATAAATGTTTGGAATATGATATTATTGAGGAAAAAGTTTAAGGATTGTTATTTGAAAACATACACCAAATTTTGCCTACATTACAAGGTCTAAAACAAATTTTTTCATAGAAATTAGATTAAATTTTTTTATATTATTAACCTTGCTTGTAATAAAATTTATTTGTTCATACTTCGTTTAAATGATATGATTTAAATATGACATGAAGATAATTGGATGTCGTTATATATAACAACAAACCTATAGCATACAAGGCGTCAAAAATGATCTTTGGGCGGACGCTTAAATTTATATATAGTAACTTTTTTGGTCCTTAAAATTGATAAATGTAGTATGAATCAATGTTTCGATGCCACCTCAAATGAGCCTCGATAAAAACCATATATATATACGAGCTTTTGATTAGCGATGTTTGATTTCGTTGATTAAACTCTAACTAATTAGAACATTCTAGCTTTGTCTTGATTAGTTAAAAATAGAGGAAATAATGAGAAATACAAATGTGACGAAGATATTACAATAATATCCACACTAAATTTTTCTAAGATGTTTAGATGGAGAATCATATTTACAAGATCTCGAATCATTAATATTATAGATGATTTTATTCGTAGCACATTATATTATTCGCACATCAAAGTTTGATGCAACATAATGAAAATATAACATAAGTAAAATACAATGAATACTTAATTCATAGTTCATTAACTTTTTTTAAAATTAGTACAACATAATTCGAATACAACATATTGTTCTGGACATTGTCTTCTTTTCAATGAATACTTAATACATCGCTCACTAACTTATTATTATTATGTTTTAATTCTACCTAAACGATTTCAATTATTCATAATTTTTTTAAATTTTTACTTAACAAAAATTAAATAGGTCGATAAAGACTATCGTTATATATGGATTACAGTTTTCATTTGATGACCATAAACTCTTTTTAACATTGTTTACGTCAATCAAATTTTAGTATTGTACATTTCATTATCAAGATAGTTTTCTCTCTCTCTCTCTCTCTCTCTCTCTCTCTCTCTATTTAGATATATAAAAGAGTTCATCCATTGTAAAACACTTAGAATAAAGTTTTTAACTTGAAAAATTAAAGGGAAGAAATAAAGGAAAATCATAAAATGTATGCGAAAATACTAAATTATTAATGAAATAAATATAAAATATAAAGAATATTTATGTAAAACATAAACAATCATAATATCGAGGAAAACTAATTATAGAAACATGATTTTGGAGATACATTAAAAGATATCATTATTATGATAAGAACTATTTATCATCTTTTCCTCGACACCTAGTTATATGAGAGCAACCTCGATTATATTCATTAGCTGGAGTTTGGTTTCCTGTTGGCTTCTTTGGTAAATTTTCATTTAAAATACGCCCTTCAACATGTATGTTCTGGTTTAACAAAACCATAATAAGAAGAAGAAAATAAACAAGGAATGACTTCATAATAAGAGTAGTTAACTTAGGCCAAAAAAAACCTTATAATTGTAATATTATTCGTTGAATGGAATCTATTTAACTTATCTTCTTTGCAATTCAAATTAAACTACACATTATACAAATTTATAGTTTCATTGGTGTTCATTTTAAGTTGTATAGTTATAACAAACAAAAATTTGTTTCATTGTTGGTAAGGAAAATAGATTTATTTATGGCAATATTTTTTAGAAGAAATTTGTTATTTACTTGTTATGATAATTATTTTAGTTTTTTATGTTGGAATATGTAATATTTATCTGTAATGTATATAATCATTGGATTAAAATAGTTTTCAAAATCATCCTCTTTTAGCTTTAAAAATTTTGTCCTCTTATATTAGTTAAATTGTTCACTAAGTTTGATTCTCCTCAAACTAAAATAAATCAGGGAAAAATGTGTTTTTATTCCCTGTAATATGAGCGACATTGGATTTTTTTCTCTAAAAAATTAATTTTGTTTTATCTCTGTTAATATCAATTTTCTTTCATATTATTCCCTCGTTTGGCTATGTCATGAAATATGTAATTGTGGCCAAAATTTGATGATTTGACCATTGCACACTTGTTAGTAGAGTTGATTCGTCATTTGTTTGTCTGAATCAAAGAAAAAAATAAAAAATTGTGTAAAATGATTTAAATGCCCATGGGCTAATTTTAAAACAAAAATATTGTGAGGCATGCTAATTTTTTTGTGTGAGGCGTCAAAATGAGGGACATAAATGTTTGGAATATGATATTATTGAGGAAAAAGTTTAAGGATTGTTATTTGAAAACATACACCAAATTTTGCCTACATTACAAGGTCTAAAACAAATTTTTTCATAGAAATTAGATTAAATTTTTTTATATTATTAACCTTGCTTGTAATAACATTTATTTGTTCATACTTCGTTTAAATGATATTATTTAATTATGACATGAAGATAATTGGATGTCGTTATATATAACAACAAACCTATAGCATACAAGGCGTCAAAAATGATCTTTGGGCGGACGCTTAAATTTATATATAGTAACTTTTTTGGTCCTTAAAATTGATAAATGTAGTATGAATCAATGTTTCGATGCCACCTCAAATGAGGCTCGATAAAAACCATATATATATACGAGCTTTTGATTAGCGATGTTTGATTTCGTTGATTAAACTCTAACTAATTAGAACATTCTAGCTTTGTCTTGATTAGTTAAAAATAGAGGAAATAATGAGAAATACAAATGTGACGAAGATATTACAATAATATCCACACTAAATTTTTCTAAGATGTTTAGATGGAGAATCATATTTACAAGATCTCGAATCATTAATATTATAGATGATTTTATTCGTAGCACATTATATTATTCGCACATCAAAGTTTGATGCAACATAATGAAAATATAACATAAGTAAAATACAATGAATACTTAATTCATAGTTCATTAACTTTTTTTAAAATTAGTACAACATAATTCGAATACAACATATTGTTCTGGACATTGTCTTCTTTTCAATGAATACTTAATACATCGCCCACTAACTTATTATTATTATGTTTTAATTCTACCTAAACGATTTCAATTATTCATAATTTTTTTAAATTTTTACTTAACAAAAATTAAATAGGTCGATAAAGACTATCGTTATATATGGATTACAGTTTTCATTTGATGACCATAAACTCTTTTTAACATTGTTTACGGCAATCAAACTTTAGTATTGTACATTTCATTATCAAGATAGTTTTCTCTCTCTCTCTCTCTCTCTCTCTATTTAGATATATAAAAGAGTTCATCCATTGAAAAACACTTAGAATAAAGTTTTTAACTTGAAAAATTAAAGGGAAGAAATAAAGGAAAATCATAAAATGTATGCGAAAATACTAAATTATTAATGAAATAAATATAAAATATAAAGAATATTTATGTAAAACATAAACAATCATAATATCGAGGAAAACTAATTATAGAAACATGATTTTGGAGATACATTAAAAGATATCATTATTATGATAAGAACTATTTATCATCTTTTCCTCGACACCTAGTTATATGAGAGCAACCTCGATTATATTCATTAGCTGGAGTTTGGTTTCCTGTTGGCTTCTTTGGTAAATTTTCATTTAAAATACGCCCTTCAACATGTATGTTCTGGTTTAACAAAACCATAATAAGAAGAAGAAAATAAACAAGGAATGACTTCATAATAAGAGTAGTTAACTTAGGCCAAAAAAAACCTTATAATTGTAATATTATTCGTTGAATGGAATCTATTTAACTTATCTTCTTTGCAATTCAAATTAAACTACACATTATACAAATTTATAGTTTCATTGGTGTTCATTTTAAGTTGTATAGTTATAACAAACAAAAATTTGTTTCATTGTTGGTAAGGAAAATAGATTTATTTATGGCAATATTTTTTAGAAGAAATTTGTTATTTACTTGTTATGATAATTATTTTAGTTTTTTATGTTGGAATATGTAATATTTATCTGTAATGTATATAATCATTGGATTAAAATAGTTTTCAAAATCATCCTCTTTTAGCTTTAAAAATTTTGTCCTCTTATATTAGTTAAATTGTTCACTAAGTTTGATTCTCCTCAAACTAAAATAAATCAGGGAAAAATGTGTTTTTATTCCCTGTAATATGAGCGACATTGGATTTTTTTCTCTAAAAAAATAATTTTGTTTTATCTCTGTTAATATCAATTTTCTTTCATATTATTCCCTCGTTTGGCTATGTCATGAAATATGTAATTGTGGCCAAAATTTGATGATTTGACCATTGCACACTTGTTAGTAGAGTTGATTCGTCATTTGTTTGTCTGAATCAAAGAAAAAAATAAAAAATTGTGTAAAATGATTTAAATGCCCATGGGCTAATTTTAAAACAAAAATATTGTGAGGCATGCTAATTTTTTTGTGTGAGGCGTCAAAATGAGGGACATAAATGTTTGGAATATGATATTATTGAGGAAAAAGTTTAAGGATTGTTATTTGAAAACATACACCAAATTTTGCCTACATTACAAGGTCTAAAACAAATTTTTTCATAGAAATTAGATTAAATTTTTTTATATTATTAACCTTGCTTGTAATAACATTTATTTGTTCATACTTCGTTTAAATGATATTATTTAATTATGACATGAAGATAATTGGATGTCGTTATATATAACAACAAACCTATAGCATACAAGGCGTCAAAAATGATCTTTGGGCGGACGCTTAAATTTATATATAGTAACTTTTTTGGTCCTTAAAATTGATAAATGTAGTATGAATCAATGTTTCGATGCCACCTCAAATGAGGCTCGATAAAAACCATATATATATACGAGCTTTTGATTAGCGATGTTTGATTTCGTTGATTAAACTCTAACTAGTTAGAACATTCTAGCTTTGTCTTGATTAGTTAAAAATAGAGGAAATAATGAGAAATACAAATGTGACGAAGATATTACAATAATATCCACACTAAATTTTTCTAAGATGTTTAGATGGAGAATCATATTTACAAGATCTCGAATCATTAATATTATAGATGATTTTATTCGTAGCACATTATATTATTCGCACATCAAAGTTTGATGCAACATAATGAAAATATAACATAAGTAAAATACAATGAATACTTAATTCATAGTTCATTAACTTTTTTTAAAATTAGTACAACATAATTCGAATACAACATATTGTTCTGGACATTGTCTTCTTTTCAATGAATACTTAATACATCGCCCACTAACTTATTATTATTATGTTTTAATTCTACCTAAACGATTTCAATTATTCATAATTTTTTTAAATTTTTACTTAACAAAAATTAAATAGGTCGATAAAGACTATCGTTATATATGGATTACAGTTTTCATTTGATGACCATAAACTCTTTTTAACATTGTTTACGTCAATCAAATTTTAGTATTGTACATTTCATTATCAAGATAGTTTTCTCTCTCTCTCTCTCTCTCTCTCTCTCTCTCTCTATTTAGATATATAAAAGAGTTCATCCATTGAAAAGCACTTAGAATAAAGTTTTTAACTTGAAAAATTAAAGGGAAGAAATAAAGGAAAATCATAAAATGTATGCGAAAATACTAAATTATTAATGAAATAAATATAAAATATAAAGAATATTTATGTAAAACATAAACAATCATAATATCGAGGAAAACTAATTATAGAAACATGATTTTGGAGATACATTAAAAGATATCATTATTATGATAAGAACTATTTATCATCTTTTCCTCGACACCTAGTTATATGAGAGCAACCTCGATTATATTCATTAGCTGGAGTTTGGTTTCCTGTTGGCTTCTTTGGTAAATTTTCATTTAAAATACGCCCTTCAACATGTATGTTCTGGTTTAACAAAACCATAATAAGAAGAAGAAAATAAACAAGGAATGACTTCATAATAAGAGTAGTTAACTTAGGCCAAAAAAAACCTTATAATTGTAATATTATTCGTTGAATGGAATCTATTTAACTTATCTTCTTTGCAATTCAAATTAAACTACACATTATACAAATTTATAGTTTCATTGGTGTTCATTTTAAGTTGTATAGTTATAACAAACAAAAATTTGTTTCATTGTTGGTAAGGAAAATAGATTTATTTATGGCAATATTTTTTAGAAGAAATTTGTTATTTACTTGTTATGATAATTATTTTAGTTTTTTATGTTGGAATATGTAATATTTATCTGTAATGTATATAATCATTGGATTAAAATAGTTTTCAAAATCATCCTCTTTTAGCTTTAAAAATTTTGTCCTCTTATATTAGTTAAATTGTTCACTAAGTTTGATTCTCCTCAAACTAAAATAAATCAGGGAAAAATGTGTTTTTATTCCCTGTAATATGAGCGACATTGGATTTTTTTCTCTAAAAAAATAATTTTGTTTTATCTCTGTTAATATCAATTTTCTTTCATATTATTCCCTCGTTTGGCTATGTCATGAAATATGTAATTGTGGCCAAAATTTGATGATTTGACCATTGCACACTTGTTAGTAGAGTTGATTCGTCATTTGTTTGTCTGAATCAAAGAAAAAAATAAAAAATTGTGTAAAATGATTTAAATGCCCATGGGCTAATTTTAAAACAAAAATATTGTGAGGCATGCTAATTTTTTTGTGTGAGGCGTCAAAATGAGGGACATAAATGTTTGGAATATGATATTATTGAGGAAAAAGTTTAAGGATTGTTATTTGAAAACATACACCAAATTTTGCCTACATTACAAGGTCTAAAAAAAATTTTTTCATAGAAATTAGATTAAATTTTTTTATATTATTAACCTTGCTTGTAATAACATTTATTTGTTCATACTTCGTTTAAATGATATTATTTAATTATGACATGAAGATAATTGGATGTCGTTATATATAACAACAAACCTATAGCATACAAGGCGTCAAAAATGATCTTTGGGCGGACGCTTAAATTTATATATAGTAACTTTTTTGGTCCTTAAAATTGATAAATGTAGTATGAATCAATGTTTCGATGCCACCTCAAATGAGGCTCGATAAAAACCATATATATATACGAGCTTTTGATTAGCGATGTTTGATTTCGTTGATTAAACTCTAACTAGTTAGAACATTCTAGCTTTGTCTTGATTAGTTAAAAATAGAGGAAATAATGAGAAATACAAATGTGACGAAGATATTACAATAATATCCACACTAAATTTTTCTAAGATGTTTAGATGGAGAATCATATTTACAAGATCTCGAATCATTAATATTATAGATGATTTTATTCGTAGCACATTATATTATTCGCACATCAAAGTTTGATGCAACATAATGAAAATATAACATAAGTAAAATACAATGAATACTTAATTCATAGTTCATTAACTTTTTTTAAAATTAGTACAACATAATTCGAATACAACATATTGTTCTGGACATTGTCTTCTTTTCAATGAATACTTAATACATCGCCCACTAACTTATTATTATTATGTTTTAATTCTACCTAAACGATTTCAATTATTCATAATTTTTTTAAATTTTTACTTAACAAAAATTAAATAGGTCGATAAAGACTATCGTTATATATGGATTACAGTTTTCATTTGATGACCATAAACTCTTTTTAACATTGTTTACGTCAATCAAATTTTAGTATTGTACATTTCATTATCAAGATAGTTTTCTCTCTCTCTCTCTCTCTCTCTCTCTCTCTCTCTATTTAGATATATAAAAGAGTTCATCCATTGAAAAGCACTTAGAATAAAGTTTTTAACTTGAAAAATTAAAGGGAAGAAATAAAGGAAAATCATAAAATGTATGCGAAAATACTAAATTATTAATGAAATAAATATAAAATATAAAGAATATTTATGTAAAACATAAACAATCATAATATCGAGGAAAACTAATTATAGAAACATGATTTTGGAGATACATTAAAAGATATCATTATTATGATAAGAACTATTTATCATCTTTTCCTCGACACCTAGTTATATGAGAGCAACCTCGATTATATTCATTAGCTGGAGTTTGGTTTCCTGTTGGCTTCTTTGGTAAATTTTCATTTAAAATACGCCCTTCAACATGTATGTTCTGGTTTAACAAAACCATAATAAGAAGAAGAAAATAAACAAGGAATGACTTCATAATAAGAGTAGTTAACTTAGGCCAAAAAAAACCTTATAATTGTAATATTATTCGTTGAATGGAATCTATTTAACTTATCTTCTTTGCAATTCAAATTAAACTACACATTATACAAATTTATAGTTTCATTGGTGTTCATTTTAAGTTGTATAGTTATAACAAACAAAAATTTGTTTCATTGTTGGTAAGGAAAATAGATTTATTTATGGCAATATTTTTTAGAAGAAATTTGTTATTTACTTGTTATGATAATTATTTTAGTTTTTTATGTTGGAATATGTAATATTTATCTGTAATGTATATAATCATTGGATTAAAATAGTTTTCAAAATCATCCTCTTTTAGCTTTAAAAATTTTGTCCTCTTATATTAGTTAAATTGTTCACTAAGTTTGATTCTCCTCAAACTAAAATAAATCAGGGAAAAATGTGTTTTTATTCCCTGTAATATGAGCGACATTGGATTTTTTTCTCTAAAAAAATAATTTTGTTTTATCTCTGTTAATATCAATTTTCTTTCATATTATTCCCTCGTTTGGCTATGTCATGAAATATGTAATTGTGGCCAAAATTTGATGATTTGACCATTGCACACTTGTTAGTAGAGTTGATTCGTCATTTGTTTGTCTGAATCAAAGAAAAAAATAAAAAATTGTGTAAACTGATTTAAATGCCCATGGGCTAATTTTAAAACAAAAATATTGTGAGGCATGCTAATTTTTTTGTGTGAGGCGTCAAAATGAGGGACATAAATGTTTGGAATATGATATTATTGAGGAAAAAGTTTAAGGATTGTTATTTGAAAACATACACCAAATTTTGCCTACATTACAAGGTCTAAAAAAAATTTTTTCATAGAAATTAGATTAAATTTTTTTATATTATTAACCTTGCTTGTAATAACATTTATTTGTTCATACTTCGTTTAAATGATATTATTTAATTATGACATGAAGATAATTGGATGTCGTTATATATAACAACAAACCTATAGCATACAAGGCGTCAAAAATGATCTTTGGGCGGACGCTTAAATTTATATATAGTAACTTTTTTGGTCCTTAAAATTGATAAATGTAGTATGAATCAATGTTTCGATGCCACCTCAAATGAGGCTCGATAAAAACCATATATATATACGAGCTTTTGATTAGCGATGTTTGATTTCGTTGATTAAACTCTAACTAGTTAGAACATTCTAGCTTTGTCTTGATTAGTTAAAAATAGAGGAAATAATGAGAAATACAAATGTGACGAAGATATTACAATAATATCCACACTAAATTTTTCTAAGATGTTTAGATGGAGAATCATATTTACAAGATCTCGAATCATTAATATTATAGATGATTTTATTCGTAGCACATTATATTATTCGCACATCAAAGTTTGATGCAACATAATGAAAATATAACATAAGTAAAATACAATGAATACTTAATTCATAGTTCATTAACTTGTTTTAAAATTAGTACAACATAATTCGAATACAACATATTGTTCTGGACATTGTCTTCTTTTCAATGAATACTTAATACATCGCCCACTAACTTATTATTATTATGTTTTAATTCTACCTAAACGATTTCAATTATTCATAATTTTTTTAAATTTTCTCTTAACAAAAATTAAATAGGTCGATAAAGACTATCGTTATATATGGATTACAGTTTTCATTTGATGACCATAAACTCTTTTTAACATTGTTTACGTCAATCAAATTTTAGTATTGTACATTTCATTATCAAGATAGTTTCCTCTCTCTCTCTCTCTGTAAGACCCTTAGAAATATTGTAGCAGAGATTATTAGATTTTTTTTATAATATTAAATTATATTCTGCTTTTTGTTTTTGTACGTTTTAACATGAGTTTTATTGAGATTGTGATTGCGCGTTAGTTTAAGATTTGAAAAATAGGTGCAATGATTTTATAAGCTTTAAATGAGTTTAGAAACATTTTATCTCGTCGGAATTTCTAAAATAATTTTCTAGTGATTTTTGAGAAAACGGGCCAGATATACCCGCTGTTTGAAAATTTTATTGTTTCCGATTTTCGTCAAAATTTAAATGGAGACTTTATATATCGACTGTAGTGAGAATTTGATCTCATTATATTTTTCCGAACTAAAGAGCAAAAATTTATTCGGAATAAAATTTATTCGAAAGATGCGAATTGTTTTAATTAATTTGTTTACGGTATAATTTTTCTGTTTTCGTAAAATTTATCAGTACGCGGTATACGAATCGTCTAAGAAGGAGCGCGGGAACTTAGCGAGCTAGTGGGACTGTGATCATGAAAATATCTTAGATATTTTCTAAGTATATTATTATTTTAAGTTGTTAGTAATGAATTGAATGACTATTAGGATTTTATGTTACAACTTTTTACTTTTGATCCAATGGCCAAGATTCATTTTAGTAAACTATTTATACTTATATGAGTGAATTGAATCACAATCTCATTTCTTCTTCTCTCTCACGCAGAGAACTCTCCCCCTCCATCTTTCATTCTTTTTCTTTTTCCTAAGTGTTAGTATGCCTAAAATCCTAATTTTGTTAGAGCTTGAGTGAGAATTGGATCAAGGTTCCAAGAGAGAAAGTGTAGATCACAACTTGGTGAAGCTTTTGACATAAACAAAGTGGTAAGAAAACCTCTCTCCCTTTTCTCCCTAGTTGGCCAAAAACTTTAGAGGTTTGAGGATGATTTATTTCATTTTTTTTAGCTCATTTTCCTTTGTTAATAATATAGATACATGTTAGTTAGTGTTAGATCTAAAAGAAATTTTGATTGAGAGCACTTTAAGAATTTTGTGATTTTTGAAATCGTTTGAAATGAATTTATTATATGATTTCCTTTTAATTGAAGCTAGCACTACTTGTTTTATGAATTCAATTTTTGATAGAAAAGATAGTAAAGCAAAAGTCCTAAAATTTTATGTTGTTGAAGTTAGGGTTTTGAGAAAAAGTTGTTTAGCGTGAAATTAAACCAAACTGAATTGTCTATGTGAAACAAGTAAGTTGCAAACCATTTTTATTAAGTTTGATTTTGGAGAAAATTGTTTTTGAGTTGATTTTGTTGCTCTGGCCGAAACAGAAGAGGATTTCTGGGCATACTTAATTTGTTTTTGTGTCTTAAAAAGTAACCCATTTGATCCGTCTTTTCAAGACGAAGAAAATGACATATGGTTTGCCTTAATCAGACCAAGAACGAATAAAGTATGACCGTTTTACCTTGAACATAATTTATTGATAATTCGCATCTTAAAAAGATGTTTTTGAGGTTACTTTTGGTACTGGCCGAAATTGGAAAGGGTATTTCCGCCCTTTTAATTTGTTAATGAGTCCTAAAACGGGAACCATTAGATCCGCCTTTTTGAAACGATGAAAATGGGCATATGGTTTGCGATGATCGGACAAAGAATGACTGAGTCATGGTCGTTTTAAGTTGGTAATTATTTATCGTCGTTTTTGGATTTAAAATATAGTAGTAGAAAAATAATAGAGATTATTTTTCTATGAAAAGAGAAAAGTGTCTGAAATTCGATTTGTGAAGTGAAATAAAAACTCTTTGTCGAGGATTGTGTTTTAAAATAGTTGAATTTAATTGACGGCGTTTTTAGATAAACTATTTGTTATAGCGCTTGTCCGAGAAAAACTATTTATTTAAATTATAATATTTTTTTTATGAGTTGTTGTCAAAATGTTTTGAGCCTAGTTAATTGTGAGAGAACAATCCTAGGTCTAGATCCATTAGTAGTTGAATTAGGACTATTTGAGTGATCTATTAGAATGTGGTAATTGACATAGATAAGTTTTATGTTTTAAAAGGTTAAGAGTATTAACCGGAATGGGGACTTCGTTGAGAGAGAGACGGACGTTCCTCGCATAACATAAATGAACGTGTTGGAAGCTTGCTAAGGTAGGGGCACTTTCTAACGATTTCATATACCTCGAAATATCGAGTGCTTTTATGCATGTGTAATTGATGCTTGAATATGTGTAATTGCTTGATGTGATGCAATGTGAATTATGAGAATGTTTATTTGGTGATGTATTCTCGTGATGAGAACTTGTTGAGAACATGTTATTTTCTACACATATTTGACTGGTTGTTGTGAATTTCATATAATTGTATAAATATGAAATGTTGATGCATGTACGTGATTGAATATCTTGTTGTACATGATAATTAGTTGATTTACATATGATTTGCGAATATATGTATTAACATGAGATTTGGATTACATAGCTAGTGATTGGTATGTGAATTGAGAGAATTATATCTGTTGAGTTACTATGATATTTGATGCATCAGTATATGTAGAGAAAGCGTATGCTCATGCATTTTCATAGTTGCGTGTATGTCAAGAGGACTGCACCAGGTGAGGACTCTAGAGAACGGAGCCCACCTAATCCTGCGGGATTTTATTGAGTCGTGTCAGCGCAGAGGACTGTGTGACACTTTTAGTAGGGGTGAACCTACGACTCTCTGCGGAGAGGTTAAATTCCGGGATTCATGCATGTGAAAAAGACCCAGCAAGGGTGATCACAATCATATAGAGTCTGCATTAATAGGCTATTTTTGTGCATTAAATATTGTTGTTTGTGACTGATAAATAATTTGTTCACTTAAACTTCTATGATGTGTGATCATATGATTAAATGTGTGAATGATGCCATGTATTGTGTATCTTGCGTTGCGTATTTTTAGTTATATGTTATTTTTAGTTGGTGACCCTCTACGAGACTTTTTTAGGTTTTCACTTGTACCGCGTTGAGAAGCGGCGAGGCTTGAAGTTGTCGGTGGGTCTTCGTCACCCATTCATCTTTAGTAGAGTTTAATGATCAGCTTAGGGGTAGTTGTTTAAGAGTCATGTTACTCTGATTTATTTTCTACTGTCTTTATTATACTATGAAATTGTATTATGACATATTTCGGAATAGATGTTGCCGCTATGTTTGTTTATACATTGCGTTTGGTTTTTACTCTTAAACTTTTATTGTGAAAATAATTTATAACAAAAATGCATTGCATCTCGATCGTTATTTTAAAAAGTGTTTACTCTGATTTAATTTAAGGGCGATCGGGAATGTTTCATTTCAAATGCTTTGTTTAGTTTACAAAGAAAAAAAAAACCCACTTTTGGGCTATGAAAAACGGGGTGTTACATTGTGGTATCAGAGCATGGCGGTAGATTCTCGCCAAGGGGTTATGAGTCGGGTGTCCTAAGCTGATCAAGTGTGGGGTTTAGTGAGCATAAGTGTTTGAGTTTTTATGGGTTATGTGGTAGTTTTCTTTAGTCAAGCATGGTCTATGCTTAGGTAAATGATTGTTCGTTAACTATAATAATGTTCCCCATAGTACTTTGGTAAGTAGAATAATTAATACCCTAGAGCATTGGTCGACTTTGGTCGAGGAGTATTTCCGAATTTCTGAAACGCAGCAGTCTAGAGAAGATGGGGTTGGAGCGGATGAGAACTACAAGAGATTCTTGGAAGTAAATTAATAGGTTATAAGTAGGATTGGGTGTTGTCACTCGGAGGTACTAAGAATGGATGATAGGACGTGATTTTGATAAAAGATTGCAATTATAAGGACTTGTTTTGAGAGACATTTTGAGAAAAATATTAGATGTTCACTCTTATGAGTTTCGAGATAAACTGGATGTAGATGTCAACTATTACGGAGATGCAGCCAGCATGGAATTATAGAGCAGACAAGTATGTCATTTGGATTTTGGAATCAATTATGATGTTTGGATGGCAACGAAATGGCTTGTATGAAAACCCAGAGGGCATTGCACGTCAGAGTGAGCGAACCTAGTGAAGTTAGACGACAATTATAAGAATAGTGGATACATTACGGGTTAAAGTTGAGTGGTTGAGATATATTAGATTCGAAAATATGATTTTTAAGGAAGAATCTCATGATGATTGTAGGTAAGAGACCAAATATCACTTTGATAAGTGGAAAATTATATGTAGTTCCACAGATAGTTTGTTTAGCGGTTAATGTGAGATGAAACTATAGGTAATCGATTGATTGGATAAGTGTGAAATTTGAGAGATGTTTAGATAAGGACGATGATTTCAACCTTGGAAAGTAAGTTGTATATCAATGATAGGTGATACTAGAAGTGTAAAGTATGGATATACCTAGAGGACGATAGTAGTGTGAGCTATAATGGTTAGCAATCGGCATGTAAACCCTAACAGAATGGAAGTATTTGGAGTAGTTTGAAGGAATTTGTCAAGAGTTGAGAAGAGACTCTGTGTTGAATCACTTTTAGGACAACATTTTAATCGACTGAGGTGATTGAAGGACCAAGTGGTACCTTGAGTTTATTGAACCATATAAGTATAGATAATCAAGTGTTAAGTAATTCAAATAATGAACGAGAATTTTGGATTTTTACTAGAGATGTTGTACAAAGAGTAGAAAAGAGTTTGTTATTAAGAGTACTAAGGCAATAAGAGTTGATCGTTGGAAAGACTTTTTGTTGAATATTAATATGTAATAGAGGAATTTAAATGGTGTAGTAATTATTTGGAGTTCTTGAGGATTATATTCAAGATTTTGATTTGGGTATCAACGAAGTGAGGAAATTATAATAGCAAATGATTAATGCTTTGGTGGGTAGTTTTGAGAAGTCGAGCGTTAAAATTTGAGATAAGTGCTCATCGGCTATGTGGATGAGTAAACTAAGCTAGTTTGAAATAATTTATAGTGAAGATGTGAGAATAAGTTTGGAGATAGACATGCATGAGATTGATTATTAGTATTAGAGAATACTATGACTTTAGAATAGTCACGATGATTAGGGATTAATCGAATAGAGAAGGGTATACTTGATTGGACACAAGTTGATGTGGAATGAAAATTTTTGGATTGTGTGCGGAGAATTAAAGATGTTGTTTGGAATCAACTAGATGGAGGTCACAGTTGTTTGGGAACCAACTTTAGGCGGTTACTGAACTTGGATGTTGCAAATTACAAAAGGGTCGAGGGTGACTTAATTGGAGTTTGTAGAGTTTATAATATCGAAAATGTAGTCGCAAAGGAAAATTTATGTTTTATGTAGGCGAGGAAACAAGAAAGTAGTTCGAGTTGTAAGGGGATGCCGACAAACTCATTGGTTAAGTTGGAAAAGTTAAGAAGAGATTGTCAATAGGACTACGATGATGCACTTTGTAAGGAGTAATGAGGAGTTAAGAATCACTAGAGGAGTGTATGCCAACGAAGGCGGAGCTAGGAATATTGGATAAAAGTACGAAAGAATAAATATAAGGAAAAAATTTTAAAATTGGGAAAAAGTTTACAGTAAGAATTAGGACGGTGAAACCACTAAGTGAAAAAGCATGTCGATGATTTTCACACGAGATTATGGAAGTTGAGACGAGTTTAAGTATTACCTTTTATTATTGAACAAATGAATGAAGTGAAAAAGTTATTCATTGGAAAGATGTATTAAAACAAGTTATGGAGAAACACCTAGAGGGTTCTGTGGAAACCAGAAAGTTTTAAAATATTATACTTGTTAAGAAAGGCATGGCAAAGTGGAAAATGCACGTTGAGAAGATAAAAGATTTCGGAGGTTGAGAACATGAAAAGTTGAGCAACAATGGTGGTGAGAAATATCACAAGATGCATTTCGGATGTAGGAGTTTAATCTAAGAATAAGATATTGGAACAATTAAGAATATATAGGGCGACAAGATCTTGTGCGGAAAATAAAATTTAATGGTAAGAGGTAAGAAAACTCAAGAGATTACAGAAATATAATAGGGATATGATGTAAGATGATTTGTGCCAACGGTGACAGTTAGCAAAGAGAAATGTTGTGTGTTTAGGCATGCAAGAGTAAGCCAAGTGTTCAATATGGAAATAATATGGACGCATAAGAGATTGAATATTGGGAATTTGAGATTTGAATAAAGGAAGTCCAAGAAAAGTAGATGATAAGTTGGCGAGTACCAAAAAGAAAAATTGTGGAGCTTTGTTTACTAAACGGATGTTAGGATTGTGTTATTAAGACTGTGACTAGAACGAGTTTTGAAAATTGAAAGATGGCAGATCAGCGCAATTATGAGAGTTTAAGTGACTTGTTTTGAGCGTGTGATTCTCGTTGACTAGATCGAAGTAGTAAGAGATCGAGTAAAATGTGTAGTAAACCTCGTATGGATATTTGGACCATTGTGCCTGAGATGACTTTGCACACAAGTGGAAGAGAGCAATATTAAAGTTAAGTAAAGATGGTCAAAGCCACCATCATGATTGTCGGCTATCTATTGACAAATTGAGGAACTGATCACCCTTAATCTCTTGTTAATAATAGACAAAATCATGTTGACTGGAATCGATTAGTTTTGCTAGCTTTGAAAGTGTGTAGAGAGTTCTTGGTGTTTTTCTTTGGAGGGTAGCCAATCACCATTTCGCGTGAACTTAGTGGAATGAGCTATGTTGCGGAGGCGGAAAATGTTACTTTGAAAGTTTGTTGTGATAACCTAGGATCTTGGAGGACCTAGAGTTCGGTGAACTCTTTGAGGGATGTTTAGCAAGTGTCTAGAGTTTGAAACCAGTGCGACTTGTAGAGGGTTATGATCGATGCAGAATTGTGCCAGTGTTGATGTTAGTAAACCTGCGGAGTTGTTACTCTTACTTTAAGTTTCGAGGACGAAACTTCTTTTTGGTGGGTAGAATGTAAGACCCTTAGAAATATTGTAGCAGAGATTATTAGATTTTTTTTATAATATTAAATTATATTCTGCTTTTTGTTTTTGTACGTTTTAACATGAGTTTTATTGAGATTGTGATTGCGCGTTAGTTTAAGATTTGAAAAATAGGCGCAATGATTTTATAAGCTTTAAATGAGTTTAGAAACATTTTATCTCGTCGGAATTTCTAAAATAATTTTCTAGTGATTTTTGAGAAAACGGGCCAGATATACCCGCTGTTTGAAAATTTTATTGTTTCCGATTTTCGTCAAAATTTAAATGGAGACTTTATATATCGACTGTAGTGAGAATTTGATCTCATTATATTTTTCCGAACTAAAGAGCAAAAATTTATTCGGAATAAAATTTATTCGAAAGATGCGAATTGTTTTAATTAATTTGTTTACGGTATAATTTTTCTGTTTTCGTAAAATTTATCAGTACGCGGTATACGAATCGTCTAAGAAGGAGCGCGGGAACTTAGCGAGCTAGTGGGACTGTGATCATGAAAATATCTTAGATATTTTCTAAGTATATTATTATTTTAAGTTGTTAGTAATGAATTGAATGACTATTAGGATTTTATGTTACAACTTTTTACTTTTGATCCAATGGCCAAGATTCATTTTAGTAAACTATTTATACTTATATGAGTGAATTGAATCACAATCTCATTTCTTCTTCTCTCTCACGCAGAGAACTCTCCCCCTCCATCTTTCATTCTTTTTCTTTTTCCTAAGTGTTAGTATGCCTAAAATCCTAATTTTGTTAGAGCTTGAGTGAGAATTGGATCAAGGTTCCAAGAGAGAAAGTGTAGATCACAACTTGGTGAAGCTTTTGACATAAACAAAGTGGTAAGAAAACCTCTCTCCCTTTTCTCCCTAGTTGGCCAAAAACTTTAGAGGTTTGAGGATGATTTATTTCATTTTTTTTAGCTCATTTTCCTTTGTTAATAATATAGATACATGTTAGTTAGTGTTAGATCTAAAAGAAATTTTGATTGAGAGCACTTTAAGAATTTTGTGATTTTTGAAATCGTTTGAAATGAATTTATTATATGATTTCCTTTTAATTGAAGCTAGCACTACTTGTTTTATGAATTCAATTTTTGATAGAAAAGATAGTAAAGCAAAAGTCCTAAAATTTTATGTTGTTGAAGTTAGGGTTTTGAGAAAAAGTTGTTTAGCGTGAAATTAAACCAAACTGAATTGTCTATGTGAAACAAGTAAGTTGCAAACCATTTTTATTAAGTTTGATTTTGGAGAAAATTGTTTTTGAGTTGATTTTGTTGCTCTGGCCGAAACAGAAGAGGATTTCTGGGCATACTTAATTTGTTTTTGTGTCTTAAAAAGTAACCCATTTGATCCGTCTTTTCAAGACGAAGAAAATGACATATGGTTTGCCTTAATCAGACCAAGAACGAATAAAGTATGACCGTTTTACCTTGAACATAATTTATTGATAATTCGCATCTTAAAAAGATGTTTTTGAGGTTACTTTTGGTACTGGCCGAAATTGGAAAGGGTATTTCCGCCCTTTTAATTTGTTAATGAGTCCTAAAACGTGAACCATTAGATCCGCCTTTTTGAAACGATGAAAATGGGCATATGGTTTGCGATGATCGGACAAAGAATGACTGAGTCATGGTCGTTTTAAGTTGGTAATTATTTATCGTCGTTTTTGGATTTAAAATATAGTAGTAGAAAAATAATAGAGATTATTTTTCTATGAAAAGAGAAAAGTGTCTGAAATTCGATTTGTGAAGTGAAATAAAAACTCTTTGTCGAGGATTGTGTTTTAAAATAGTTGAATTTAATTGACGGCGTTTTTAGATAAACTATTTGTTATAGCGCTTGTCCGAGAAAAACTATTTATTTAAATTATAATATTTTTTTTATGAGTTGTTGTCAAAATGTTTTGAGCCTAGTTAATTGTGAGAGAACAATCCTAGGTCTAGATCCATTAGTAGTTGAATTAGGACTATTTGAGTGATCTATTAGAATGTGGTAATTGACATAGATAAGTTTTATGTTTTAAAAGGTTAAGAGTATTAACCGGAATGGGGACTTCGTTGAGAGAGAGACGGACGTTCCTCGCATAACATAAATGAACGTGTTGGAAGCTTGCTAAGGTAGGGGCACTTTCTAACGATTTCATATACCTCGAAATATCGAGTGCTTTTATGCATGTGTAATTGATGCTTGAATATGTGTAATTGCTTGATGTGATGCAATGTGAATTATGAGAATGTTTATTTGGTGATGTATTCTCGTGATGAGAACTTGTTGAGAACATGTTATTTTCTACACATATTTGACTGGTTGTTGTGAATTTCATATAATTGTATAAATATGAAATGTTGATGCATGTACGTGATTGAATATCTTGTTGTACATGATAATTAGTTGATTTACATATGATTTGCGAATATATGTATTAACATGAGATTTGGATTACATAGCTAGTGATTGGTATGTGAATTGAGAGAATTATATCTGTTGAGTTACTATGATATTTGATGCATCAGTATATGTAGAGAAAGCGTATGCTCATGCATTTTCATAGTTGCGTGTATGTCAAGAGGACTGCACCAGGTGAGGACTCTAGAGAACGGAGCCCACCTAATCCTGCGGGATTTTATTGAGTCGTGTCAGCGCAGAGGACTGTGTGACACTTTTAGTAGGGGTGAACCTACGACTCTCTGCGGAGAGGTTAAATTCCGGGATTCATGCATGTGAAAAAGACCCAGCAAGGGTGATCACAATCATATAGAGTCTGCATTAATAGGCTATTTTTGTGCATTAAATATTGTTGTTTGTGACTGATAAATAATTTGTTCACTTAAACTTCTATGATGTGTGATCATATGATTAAATGTGTGAATGATGCCATGTATTGTGTATCTTGCGTTGCGTATTTTTAGTTATATGTTATTTTTAGTTGGTGACCCTCTACGAGACTTTTTTAGGTTTTCACTTGTACCGCGTTGAGAAGCGGCGAGGCTTGAAGTTGTCGGTGGGTCTTCGTCACCCATTCATCTTTAGTAGAGTTTAATGATCAGCTTAGGGGTAGTTGTTTAAGAGTCATGTTACTCTGATTTATTTTCTACTGTCTTTATACTATGAAATTGTATTATGACATATTTCGGAATAGATGTTGCCGCTATGTTTGTTTATACATTGCGTTTGGTTTTTACTCTTAAACTTTTATTGTGAAAATAATTTATAACAAAAATGCATTGCATCTCGATCGTTATTTTAAAAAGTGTTTACTCTGATTTAATTTAAGGGCGATCGGGAATGTTTCATTTCAAATGCTTTGTTTAGTTTACAAAGAAAAAAAAAACCCACTTTTGGGCTATGAAAAACGGGGTGTTACACTCTCTCTCTCTCTCTCTCTCTCTATTTAGATATATAAAAGAGTTCATCCATTGAAAAACACTTAGAATAAAGTTTTTAACTTGAAAAATTAAAGGGAAGAAATAAAGGAAAATCATAAAATGTATGCGAAAATACTAAATTATTAATGAAATAAATATAAAATATAAAGAATATTTATGTAAAACATAAACAATCATAATATCGAGGAAAACTAATTATAGAAACATGATTTTGGAGATACATTAAAAGATATCATTATTATGATAAGAACTATTTATCATCTTTTCCTCGACACCTAGTTATATGAGAGCAACCTCGATTATATTCATTAGCTGGAGTTTGGTTTCCTGTTGGCTTCTTTGGTAAATTTTCATTTAAAATACGTCCTTCAACATGTATGTTCTGGTTTAACAAAACCATAATAAGAAGAAGAAAATAAACAAGGAATGACTTCATAATAAGAGTAGTTAACTTAGGCCAAAAAAAACCTTATAATTGTAATATTATTCGTTGAGTGGAATCTATTTAACTTATCTTCTTTGCAATTCAAATTAAACTACACATTATACAAATTTATAGTTTCATTGGTGTTCATTTTAAGTTGTATAGTTATAACAAACAAAAATTTGTTTCATTGTTGGTAAGGAAAATAGATTTATTTATGGCAATATTTTTTAGAAGAAATTTGTTATTTACTTGTTATGATAATTATTTTAGTTTTTTATGTTGGAATATGTAATATTTATCTGTAATGTATATAATCATTGGATTAAAATAGTTTTCAAAATCATCCTCTTTTAGCTTTAAAAATTTTGTCCTCTTATATTAGTTAAATTGTTCACTAAGTTTGATTCTCCTCAAACTAAAATAAATCAGGGAAAAATGTGTTTTTATTCCCTGTAATATGAGCGACATTGGATTTTTTTCTCTAAAAAAATAATTTTGTTTTATCTCTGTTAATATCAATTTCCTTTCATATTATTCCCTCGTTTGGCTATGTCATGAAATATGTAATTGTGGCCAAAATTTGATGATTTGACCATTGCACACTTGTTAGTAGAGTTGATTCGTCATTTGTTTGTCTGAATCAAAGAAAAAAATAAAAAATTGTGTAAAATGATTTAAATGCCCATGGGCTAATTTTAAAACAAAAATATTGTGAGGCATGCTAATTTTTTTGTGTGAGGCGTCAAAATGAGGGACATAAATGTTTGGAATATGATATTATTGAGGAAAAAGTTTAAGGATTGTTATTTGAAAACATACACCAAATTTTGCCTACATTACAAGGTCTAAAACAAATTTTTTCATAGAAATTAGATTAAATTTTTTTATATTATTAACCTTGCTTGTAATAACATTTATTTGTTCATACTTCGTTTAAATGATATTATTTAATTATGACATGAAGATAATCGGATGTCGTTATATATAACAACAAACCTATAGCATACAAGGCGTAAAAAATGATCTTTGGGCGGACGCTTAAATTTATATATAGGAACTTTTTTGGTCCTTAAAATTGATAAATGTAGTATGAATCAATGTTTCGATGCCACCTCAAATGAGGCTCGATAAAAACCATATATATATACGAGCTTTTGATTAGCGATGTTTGATTTCGTTGATTAAACTCTAACTAGTTAGAACATTCTAGCTTTGTCTTGATTAGTTAAAAATAGAGGAAATAATGAGAAATACAAATGTGACGAAGATATTACAATAATATCCACACTAAATTTTTCTAAGATGTTTAGATGGAGAATCATATTTACAAGATCTCGAATCATTAATATTATAGATGATTTTATTCGTAGCACATTATATTATTCGCACATCAAAGTTTGATGCAACATAATGAAAATATAACATAAGTAAAATACAATGAATACTTAATTCATAGTTCATTAACTTGTTTTAAAATTAGTACAACATAATTCGAATACAACATATTGTTCTGGACATTGTCTTCTTTTCAATGAATACTTAATACATCGCACACTAACTTATTGTTATTATGTTTTAATTCTACCTAAACGATTTCAATTATTCATAATTTGTTTAAATTTTCTCTTAACAAAAATTAAATAGGTCGATAAAGACTATCGTTATATATGGATTACAGTTTTCATTTGATGACCATAAACTCTTTTTAACATTGTTTACGTCAATCAAATTTTAGTATTGTACATTTCATTATCAAGATAATTTTCTCTCTCTCTCTCTCTCTCTCTCTCTCTCTCTCTCTCTCTATTTAGATATATAAAAGAGTTCATCCATTGAAAAACACTTAGAATAAAGTTTTTAACTTGAAAAATTAAAGGGAAGAAATAAAGGAAAATCATAAAATGTATGCGAAAATACTAAATTATTAATGAAATAAATATAAAATATAAAGAATATTTATGTAAAACATAAACAATCATAATATCGAGGAAAACTAATTATAGAAACATGATTTTGGAGATACATTAAAAGATATCATTATTATGATAAGAACTATTTATCATCTTTTCCTCGACACCTAGTTATATGAGAGCAACCTCGATTATATTCATTAGCTGGAGTTTGGTTTCCTGTTGGCTTCTTTGGTAAATTTTCATTTAAAATACGTCCTTCAACATGTATGTTCTGGTTTAACAAAACCATAATAAGAAGAAGAAAATAAACAAGGAATGACTTCATAATAAGAGTAGTTAACTTAGGCCAAAAAAAACCTTATAATTGTAATATTATTCGTTGAGTGGAATCTATTTAACTTATCTTCTTTGCAATTCAAATTAAACTACACATTATACAAATTTATAGTTTCATTGGTGTTCATTTTAAGTTGTATAGTTATAACAAACAAAAATTTGTTTCATTGTTGGTAAGGAAAATAGATTTATTTATGGCAATATTTTTTAGAAGAAATTTGTTATTTACTTGTTATGATAATTATTTTAGTTTTTTATGTTGGAATATGTAATATTTATCTGTAATGTATATAATCATTGGATTAAAATAGTTTTCAAAATCATCCTCTTTTAGCTTTAAAAATTTTGTCCTCTTATATTAGTTAAATTGTTCACTAAGTTTGATTCTCCTCAAACTAAAATAAATCAGGGAAAAATGTGTTTTTATTCCCTGTAATATGAGCGACATTGGATTTTTTTCTCTAAAAAAATAATTTTGTTTTATCTCTGTTAATATCAATTTCCTTTCATATTATTCCCTCGTTTGGCTATGTCATGAAATATGTAATTGTGGCCAAAATTTGATGATTTGACCATTGCACACTTGTTAGTAGAGTTGATTCGTCATTTGTTTGTCTGAATCAAAGAAAAAAATAAAAAATTGTGTAAAATGATTTAAATGCCCATGGGCTAATTTTAAAACAAAAATATTGTGAGGCATGCTAATTTTTTTGTGTGAGGCGTCAAAATGAGGGACATAAATGTTTGGAATATGATATTATTGAGGAAAAAGTTTAAGGATTGTTATTTGAAAACATACACCAAATTTTGCCTACATTACAAGGTCTAAAACAAATTTTTTCATAGAAATTAGATTAAATTTTTTTATATTATTAACCTTGCTTGTAATAACATTTATTTGTTCATACTTCGTTTAAATGATATTATTTAATTATGACATGAAGATAATCGGATGTCGTTATATATAACAACAAACCTATAGCATACAAGGCGTAAAAAATGATCTTTGGGCGGACGCTTAAATTTATATATAGGAACTTTTTTGGTCCTTAAAATTGATAAATGTAGTATGAATCAATGTTTCGATGCCACCTCAAATGAGGCTCGATAAAAACCATATATATATACGAGCTTTTGATTAGTGATGTTTGATTTCGTTGATTAAACTCTAACTAGTTAGAACATTCTAGCTTTGTCTTGATTAGTTAAAAATAGAGGAAATAATGAGAAATACAAATGTGACGAAGATATTACAATAATATCCACACTAAATTTTTCTAAGATGTTTAGATGGAGAATCATATTTACAAGATCTCGAATCATTAATATTATAGATGATTTTATTCGTAGCACATTATATTATTCGCACATCAAAGTTTGATGCAACATAATGAAAATATAACATAAGTAAAATACAATGAATACTTAATTCATAGTTCATTAACTTGTTTTAAAATTAGTACAACATAATTCGAATACAACATATTGTTCTGGACATTGTCTTCTTTTCAATGAATACTTAATACATCGCACACTAACTTATTGTTATTATGTTTTAATTCTACCTAAACGATTTCAATTATTCATAATTTGTTTAAATTTTCTCTTAACAAAAATTAAATAGGTCGATAAAGACTATCGTTATATATGGATTACAGTTTTCATTTGATGACCATAAACTCTTTTTAACATTGTTTACGTCAATCAAATTTTAGTATTGTACATTTCATTATCAAGATAATTTTCTCTCTCTCTCTCTCTCTCTCTCTCTCTCTCTCTCTCTATTTAGATATATAAAAGAGTTCATCCATTGAAAAACACTTAGAATAAAGTTTTTAACTTGAAAAATTAAAGGGAAGAAATAAAGGAAAATCATAAAATGTATGCGAAAATACTAAATTATTAATGAAATAAATATAAAATATAAAGAATATTTATGTAAAACATAAACAATCATAATATCGAGGAAAACTAATTATAGAAACATGATTTTGGAGATACATTAAAAGATATCATTATTATGATAAGAACTATTTATCATCTTTTCCTCGACACCTAGTTATATGAGAGCAACCTCGATTATATTCATTAGCTGGAGTTTGGTTTCCTGTTGGCTTCTTTGGTAAATTTTCATTTAAAATACGTCCTTCAACATGTATGTTCTGGTTTAACAAAACCATAATAAGAAGAAGAAAATAAACAAGGAATGACTTCATAATAAGAGTAGTTAACTTAGGCCAAAAAAAACCTTATAATTGTAATATTATTCGTTGAGTGGAATCTATTTAACTTATCTTCTTTGCAATTCAAATTAAACTACACATTATACAAATTTATAGTTTCATTGGTGTTCATTTTAAGTTGTATAGTTATAACAAACAAAAATTTGTTTCATTGTTGGTAAGGAAAATAGATTTATTTATGGCAATATTTTTTAGAAGAAATTTGTTATTTACTTGTTATGATAATTATTTTAGTTTTTTATGTTGGAATATGTAATATTTATCTGTAATGTATATAATCATTGGATTAAAATAGTTTTCAAAATCATCCTCTTTTAGCTTTAAAAATTTTGTCCTCTTATATTAGTTAAATTGTTCACTAAGTTTGATTCTCCTCAAACTAAAATAAATCAGGGAAAAATGTGTTTTTATTCCCTGTAATATGAGCGACATTGGATTTTTTTCTCTAAAAAAATAATTTTGTTTTATCTCTGTTAATATCAATTTCCTTTCATATTATTCCCTCGTTTGGCTATGTCATGAAATATGTAATTGTGGCCAAAATTTGATGATTTGACCATTGCACACTTGTTAGTAGAGTTGATTCGTCATTTGTTTGTCTGAATCAAAGAAAAAAATAAAAAATTGTGTAAAATGATTTAAATGCCCATGGGCTAATTTTAAAACAAAAATATTGTGAGGCATGCTAATTTTTTTGTGTGAGGCGTCAAAATGAGGGACATAAATGTTTGGAATATGATATTATTGAGGAAAAAGTTTAAGGATTGTTATTTGAAAACATACACCAAATTTTGCCTACATTACAAGGTCTAAAACAAATTTTTTCATAGAAATTAGATTAAATTTTTTTATATTATTAACCTTGCTTGTAATAACATTTATTTGTTCATACTTCGTTTAAATGATATTATTTAATTATGACATGAAGATAATCGGATGTCGTTATATATAACAACAAACCTATAGCATACAAGGCGTAAAAAATGATCTTTGGGCGGACGCTTAAATTTATATATAGGAACTTTTTTGGTCCTTAAAATTGATAAATGTAGTATGAATCAATGTTTCGATGCCACCTCAAATGAGGCTCGATAAAAACCATATATATATACGAGCTTTTGATTAGTGATGTTTGATTTCGTTGATTAAACTCTAACTAGTTAGAACATTCTAGCTTTGTCTTGATTAGTTAAAAATAGAGGAAATAATGAGAAATACAAATGTGACGAAGATATTACAATAATATCCACACTAAATTTTTCTAAGATGTTTAGATGGAGAATCATATTTACAAGATCTCGAATCATTAATATTATAGATGATTTTATTCGTAGCACATTATATTATTCGCACATCAAAGTTTGATGCAACATAATGAAAATATAACATAAGTAAAATACAATGAATACTTAATTCATAGTTCATTAACTTGTTTTAAAATTAGTACAACATAATTCGAATACAACATATTGTTCTGGACATTGTCTTCTTTTCAATGAATACTTAATACATCGCACACTAACTTATTGTTATTATGTTTTAATTCTACCTAAACGATTTCAATTATTCATAATTTTTTTAAATTTTCTCTTAACAAAAATTAAATAGGTCGATAAAGACTATCGTTATATATGGATTACAGTTTTCATTTGATGACCATAAACTCTTTTTAACATTGTTTACGTCAATCAAATTTTAGTATTGTACATTTCATTATCAAGATAGTTTTCTCTCTCTCTCTCTCTCTCTCTCTCTCTCTCTCTATTTAGATATATAAAAGAGTTCATCCATTGAAAAACACTTAGAATAAAGTTTTTAACTTGAAAAATTAAAGGGAAGAAATAAAGGAAAATCATAAAATGTATGCGAAAATACTAAATTATTAATGAAATAAATATAAAATATAAAGAATATTTATGTAAAACATAAACAATCATAATATCGAGGAAAACTAATTATAGAAACATGATTTTGGAGATACATTAAAAGATATCATTATTATGATAAGAACTATTTATCATCTTTTCCTCGACACCTAGTTATATGAGAGCAACCTCGATTATATTCATTAGCTGGAGTTTGGTTTCCTGTTGGCTTCTTTGGTAAATTTTCATTTAAAATACGTCCTTCAACATGTATGTTCTGGTTTAACAAAACCATAATAAGAAGAAGAAAATAAACAAGGAATGACTTCATAATAAGAGTAGTTAACTTAGGCCAAAAAAAACCTTATAATTGTAATATTATTCGTTGAGTGGAATCTATTTAACTTATCTTCTTTGCAATTCAAATTAAACTACACATTATACAAATTTATAGTTTCATTGGTGTTCATTTTAAGTTGTATAGTTATAACAAACAAAAATTTGTTTCATTGTTGGTAAGGAAAATAGATTTATTTATGGCAATATTTTTTAGAAGAAATTTGTTATTTACTTGTTATGATAATTATTTTAGTTTTTTATGTTGGAATATGTAATATTTATCTGTAATGTATATAATCATTGGATTAAAATAGTTTTCAAAATCATCCTCTTTTAGCTTTAAAAATTTTGTCCTCTTATATTAGTTAAATTGTTCACTAAGTTTGATTCTCCTCAAACTAAAATAAATCAGGGAAAAATGTGTTTTTATTCCCTGTAATATGAGCGACATTGGATTTTTTTCTCTAAAAAAATAATTTTGTTTTATCTCTGTTAATATCAATTTCCTTTCACATTATTCCCTCGTTTGGCTATGTCATGAAATATGTAATTGTGGCCAAAATTTGATGATTTGACCATTGCACACTTGTTAGTAGAGTTGATTCGTCATTTGTTTGTCTAAATCAAAGAAAAAAATAAAAAATTGTGTAAAATGATTTAAATGCCCATGGGCTAATTTTAAAACAAAAATATTGTGAGGCATGCTAATTTTTTTGTGTGAGGCGTCAAAATGAGGGACATAAATGTTTGGAATATGATATTATTGAGGAAAAAGTTTAAGGATTGTTATTTGAAAACATACACCAAATTTTGCCTACATTACAAGGTCTAAAACAAATTTTTTCATAGAAATTAGATTAAATTTTTTTATATTATTAACCTTGCTTGTAATAACATTTATTTGTTCATACTTCGTTTAAATGATATTATTTAATTATGACATGAAGATAATTGGATGTCGTTATATATAACAACAAACCTATAGCATACAAGGCGTAAAAAATGATCTTTGGGCGGACGCTTAAATTTATATATAGGAACTTTTTTGGTCCTTAAAATTGATAAATGTAGTATGAATCAATGTTTCGATGCCACCTCAAATGAGGCTCGATAAAAACCATATATATATACGAGCTTTTGATTAGCGATGTTTGATTTCGTTGATTAAACTCTAACTAGTTAGAACAATCTAGCTTTGTCTTGATTAGTTAAAAATAGAGGAAATAATGAGAAATACAAATGTGACGAAGATATTACAATAATATCCACACTAAATTTTTCTAAGATGTTTAGATGGAGAATCATATTTACAAGATCTCGAATCATTAATATTATAGATGATTTTATTCGTAGCACATTATATTATTCGCACATCAAAGTTTGATGCAACATAATGAAAATATAACATAAGTAAAATACAATGAATACTTAATTCATAGTTCATTAACTTGTTTTAAAATTAGTACAACATAATTCGAATACAACATATTGTTCTGGACATTGTCTTCTTTTCAATGAATACTTAATACATCGCACACTAACTTATTGTTATTATGTTTTAATTCTACCTAAACGATTTCAATTATTCATAATTTTTTAAAATTTTCTCTTAACAAAAATTAAATAGGTCGATAAAGACTATCGTTATATATGGATTACAGTTTTCATTTGATGACCATAAACTCTTTTTAACATTGTTTAGGTCAATCAAATTTTAGTATTGTACATTTCATTATCAAGATAGTTTTCTCTCTCTCTCTCTCTCTATTTAGATATATAAAAGAGTTCATCCATTGAAAAACACTTAGAATAAAGTTTTTAACTTGAAAAATTAAAGGGAAGAAATAAAGGAAAATCATAAAATGTATGCGAAAATACTAAATTATTAATGAAATAAATATAAAATATAAAGAATATTTATGTAAAACATAAACAATCATAATATCGAGGAAAACTAATTATAGAAACATGATTTTGGAGATACATTAAAAGATATCATTATTATGATAAGAACTATTTATCATCTTTTCCTCGACACCTAGTTATATGAGAGCAACCTCGATTATATTCATTAGCTGGAGTTTGGTTTCCTGTTGGCTTCTTTGGTAAATTTTCATTTAAAATACGTCCTTCAACATGTATGTTCTGGTTTAACAAAACCATAATAAGAAGAAGAAAATAAACAAGGAATGACTTCATAATAAGAGTAGTTAACTTAGGCCAAAAAAAACCTTATAATTGTAATATTATTCGTTGAGTGGAATCTATTTAACTTATCTTCTTTGCAATTCAAATTAAACTACACATTATACAAATTTATAGTTTCATTGGTGTTCATTTTAAGTTGTATAGTTATAACAAACAAAAATTTGTTTCATTGTTGGTAAGGAAAATAGATTTATTTATGGCAATATTTTTTAGAAGAAATTTGTTATTTACTTGTTATGATAATTATTTTAGTTTTTTATGTTGGAATATGTAATATTTATCTGTAATGTATATAATCATTGGATTAAAATAGTTTTCAAAATCATCCTCTTTTAGCTTTAAAAATTTTGTCCTCTTATATTAGTTAAATTGTTCACTAAGTTTGATTCTCCTCAAACTAAAATAAATCAGGGAAAAATGTGTTTTTATTCCCTGTAATATGAGCGACATTGGATTTTTTTCTCTAAAAAAATAATTTTGTTTTATCTCTGTTAATATCAATTTGATTTCATATTATTCCCTCGTTTGGCTATGTCATGAAATATGTAATTGTGGCCAAAATTTGATGATTTGACCATTGCACACTTGTTAGTAGAGTTGATTCGTCATTTGTTTGTCTGAATCAAAGAAAAAAATAAAAAATTGTGTAAAATGATTTAAATGCCCATGGGCTAATTTTAAAACAAAAATATTGTGAGGCATGCTAATTTTTTTGTGTGAGGCGTCAAAATGAGGGACATAAATGTTTGGAATATGATATTATTGAGGAAAAAGTTTAAGGATTGTTATTTGAAAACATACACCAAATTTTGCCTACATTACAAGGTCTAAAACAAATTTTTTCATAGAAATTAGATTAAATTTTTTTATATTATTAACCTTGCTTGTAATAACATTTATTTGTTCATACTTCGTTTAAATGATATTATTTAATTATGACATGAAGATAATTGGATGTCGTTCTATATAACAACAAACCTATAGCATACAAGGCGTCAAAAATGATCTTTGGGCGGACACTTAAATTTATATATAGTAACTTTTTTGGTCGTTAAAATTGATAAATGTAGTATGAATCAATGTTTCGATGCCACCTCAAATGAGGCTCGATAAAAACCATATATATATACGAGCTTTTGATTAGCGATGTTTGATTTCGTTGATTAAACTCTAACTAGTTAGAACATTCTAGCTTTGTCTTGATTAGTTAAAAATAGAGGAAATAATGAGAAATACAAATGTGACGAAAATATTACAATAATATCCACACTAAATTTTTCTAAGATGTTTAGATGGAGAATCATATTTACAAGATCTCGAATCATTAATATTATAGATGATTTTATTCGTAGCACATTATATTATTCGCACATCAAAGTTTGATGCAACATAATGAAAATATAACATAAGTAAAATACAATGAATACTTAATTCATAGTTCATTAACTTGTTTTAAAATTAGTACAACATAATTCGAATACAACATATTGTTTTGGACATTGTCTTGTTTTCAATGAATACTTAATACATCGCCCACTAACTTATTATTATTATGTTTTAATTCTACCTAAACGATTTCCATTATTCATAATTTTTTTAAATTTTGTCTTAACAAAAATTAAATAGGTCGATAAAGACTATCATTATATATTGATTACAGTTTTCATTTGATGACCATAAACTCTTTTTAACATTGTTTACGTCAATCAAATTGTAGTATTGTACATTTCATTATCAAGATAGTTTTCTCTCTCTCTCTCTCTCTCTCTCTCTCTCTCTATTTAGATATATAAAAGAGTTCATCCATTGAAAAACACTTAGAATAAAGTTTTTAACTTGAAAAATTAAAGGGAAGAAATAAAGGAAAATTATAAAATGTATACGAAAATACTAAATTATGAATAAAATAAATATAAAATATAAAGAATATTTATGTGAAACATAAACAATCATAATATCGAGGAAAAATAATTATAGAAACATGATTTTGGAGATACATTAAAAGATATCATTATTATGATAAGAACTATTTATCATCTTTTCCTCGACACCTAGTTATATGAGAGCAACCTCGATTATATTCAATAGCTGGAGTCTGGTTTCCTGTTGGCTTCTTTGTTAAATTTTCATTTAAAACACGCCCTTCAACATGTATGTTCTGGTTTAACAAAACCATAATAAGAAGAAGAAAATAAACAAGGAATGACTTCATAATAAGAGTAGTTAACTTAGGCCAAAAAAAACCTTATAATTGTAATATTATTCCTTGAGTGGAATCTATTTAACTTATCTTCTTTGCAATTCAAATTAAGCTACACATTATACAAATTTATAGTTTCATTGGTGTTCATTTTAAGTTGTATAGTTATAACAAACAAAAATTTGTTTCATTGTTGGTAAGGAAAATAGATTTATTTATGGCAATATTTTTTAGAAGAAAATTGTTATTTACTTGTTATGATAATTATTTTAGTTTTTTATGTTGGAATATGTAATATCTATCTGTAATGTATATAATCATTGGATTAAAATAGTTTTCAAAATCATCCTCTTTTAGCTTTAAAAATTTTGTCCTCTTATATTAGTTAAATTGTTCACTAAGTTTGATTCTCCTCAAACTAAAATAAATCAGGGAAAAATGTGTTTTTATTCCCTGTACTATGAGCGACATTGGATTTTTTTCTCTAAAAAAAATAATTTTGTTTTATCTCTGTTAATATCAATTTCCTTTCATATTATTCCTTCGTTTGGCTATGTCTTGAAATATGTAATTGTGGCCAAAATTTGATGATTTGACCATTGCACGCTTGTTAGTAGAGTTGATTCGTCATTTGTTTGTCTGAATCAAAGAAAAAAATAAAAAATTGTGTAAAATGATTTAAATGCCCATGGGCTAATTTTAAAACAAAAATATTGTGAGGCATGCTAATTTTTTTGTGTGAGGCGTCAAAATGAGGGACATAAATGTTTGGAATATGATATTATTGAGGAAAAAGTTTAAGGATTGTTATTTGAAAACATACACCAAATTTTGCCTACATTACAAGGTCTAAAACAAATTTTTTCATAGAAATTAGATTAAATTTTTTTATATTATTAACCTTGCTTGTAATAACATTTATTTGTTCATACTTCGTTTAAATGATATGATTTAATTATGACATGAAGATAATTGGATGTCGTTATATATAACAACAAACCTATAGCATACAAGGCGTCAAAAATGATCTTTGGGCGGACGCTTAAATTTATATATAGTAACTTTTTTGGTCCTTAAAATTGATAAATGTAGTATGAATCAATGTTTCGATGCCACCTCAAATGAGGCTCGATAAAAACCATATATATATACGAGCTTTTGATTAGCGATGTTTGATTTCGTTGATTAAACTCTAACTAATTAGAACATTCTAGCTTTGTCTTGATTAGTTAAAAATAGAGGAAATAATGAGAAATACAAATGTGACGAAAATATTAAAATAATATCCACACTAAATTTTTCTAAGATGTTTAGATGGAGAATCATATTTACAAGATCTCGAATCATTAATATTATAGATGATTTTATTCGTAGCACATTATATTATTCGCACATCAAAGTTTGATGCAACATAATGAAAATATAACATAAGTAAAATACAATGAATACTTAATTCATAGTTCATTAACTTGTTTTAAAATTAGTACAACATAATTCGAATACAACATATTGTTTTGGACATTGTCTTGTTTTCAATGAATACTTAATACATCGCACACTAACTTATTGTTATCATGTTTTAATTCTACCTAAACGATTTCAATTATTCATAATTTTTTTAAACTTTGTCTTAACAAAAATTAAATAGGTCGATAAAGACTATCGTTATATATTGATTACAGTTTTCTTTTGATGACCATAAACTCTTTTTAACATTGTTTACGTCAATCAAACTTTAGTATTGTACATTTCATTATCAAGATAGTTTTCTCTCTCTCTCTCTCTCTCTCTCTCTCTCTCTCTCTATTTAGATATATAAAAGAGCTCATCCATTGAAAAAAACTTAAAATAAAGTTTTTAAATCGAAAAATTAAAGGGAAGTAATAAAGGAAAATTATAAAATGTATGCGAAAATACTAAATTATTAATGAAATAAATATAAAATATAAAGAATATTTATGTGAAACATAAACAATCATAATATCGAGGAAAAATAATTATAGAAACATGATGTTGGAGATACATTAAAAGATATCATTATTATGATAAGAACTATTTATCATATTTTCCTCGACACCTAGTTATATGAGAGCAACCTCGATTATATTCATTAGCTGGAGTCTGGTTTCCTGTTGGCTTCTTTGGTAAATTTTCATTTAAAATACGCCCTTCAACATGTATGTTCTGGTTTAACAAAACCATAATAAGAAGAAGAAAATAAACAAGGAATGACTTCATAATAAAAGTAGTTAACTTAGGCCAAAAAAAACCTTATAATTGTAATATTATTCGTTGAATGGAATCTATTTAACTTATCTTCTTTGCAATTCAAATTAAACTACACATTATACAAATTTATAGTTTCATTGGTGTTCATTTTAAGTTGTATAGTTATAACAAACAAAAATTTGTTTCATTGTTGGTAAGGAAAATAGATTTATTTATGGCAATATTTCTTAGAAGAAATTTGTTATTTACTTGTTATGATAATTATTTTAGTTTTTTATGTTGGAATATGTAATATTTATCTGTAATGTATATAATCATTGGATTAAAATAGTTTTCAAAATCATCCTCTTTTAGCTTTAAAAATTTTGTCCTCTTATATTAGTTAAATTGTTCACTAAGTTTGATTCTCCTCAAACTAAAATAAATCAGGGAAAAATGTGTTTTTATTCCCTGTAATATGAGCGACATTGGATTTTTTTCTCTAAAAAAATAATTTTGTTTTATCTCTGTTAATATCAATTTTCTTTCATATTATTCCCTCGTTTGGCTATGTCATGAAATATGTAATTGTGGCCAAAATTTGATGATTTGACCATTGCACACTTGTTAGTAGAGTTGATTCGTCATTTATTTGTCTGAATCAAAGAAAAAAATAAAAAATTGTGTAAAATGATTTAAATGCCCATGGGCTAATTTTAAAACAAAAATATTGTGAGGCATGCTAATTTTTTTGTGTGAGGCGTCAAAATGAGGGACATAAATGTTTGGAATATGATATTATTGAGGAAAAAGTTTAAGGATTGTTATTTGAAAACATACACCAAATTTTGCCTACATTACAAGGTCTAAAACAAATTTTTTCATAGAAATTAGATTAAATTTTTTTATATTATTAACCTTGCTTGTAATAACATTTATTTGTTCATACTTCGTTTAAATGATATTATTTAATTATGACATGAAGATAATTGGATGTCGTTATATATAACAACAAACCTATAGCATACAAGGCGTCAAAAATGATCTTTGGGCGGACGCTTAAATTTATATATAGTAACTTTTTTGGTCCTTAAAATTGATAAATGTAGTATGAATCAATGTTTCGATGCCACCTCAAATGAGGCTCGATAAAAACCATATATATATACGAGCTTTTGATTAGCGATGTTTGATTTCGTTGATTAAACTCTAACTAGTTAGAACATTCTAGCTTTGTCTTGATTAGTTAAAAATAGAGGAAATAATGAGAAATACAAATGTGACGAAGATATTACAATAATATCCACACTAAATTTTTCTAAGATGTTTAGATGGAGAATCATATTTACAAGATCTCGAATCATTAATATTATAGATGATTTTATTCGTAGCACATTATATTATTCGCACATCAAAGTTTGATGCAACATAATGAAAATATAACATAAGTAAAATACAATGAATACTTAATTCATAGTTCATTAACTTTTTTTAAAATTAGTACAACATAATTCGAATACAACATATTGTTCTGGACATTGTCTTCTTTTCAATGAATACTTAATACATCGCCCACTAACTTATTATTATTATGTTTTAATTCTACCTAAACGATTTCAATTATTCATAATTTTTTTAAATTTTTACTTAACAAAAATTAAATAGGTCGATAAAGACTATCGTTATATATGGATTACAGTTTTCATTTGATGACCATAAACTCTTTTTAACATTGTTTACGTCAATCAAATTTTAGTATTGTACATTTCATTATCAAGATAGTTTTCTCTCTCTCTCTCTCTCTCTCTCTCTCTCTCTCTATTTAGATATATAAAAGAGTTCATCCATTGAAAAGCACTTAGAATAAAGTTTTTTACTTGAAAAATTAAAGGGAAGAAATAAAGGAAAATCATAAAATGTATGCGAAAATACTAAATTATTAATGAAATAAATATAAAATATAAAGAATATTTATGTAAAACATAAACAATCATAATATCGAGGAAAACTAATTATAGAAACATGATTTTGGAGATACATTAAAAGATATCATTATTATGATAAGAACTATTTATCATCTTTTCCTCGACACCTAGTTATATGAGAGCAACCTCGATTATATTCATTAGCTGGAGTTTGGTTTCCTGTTGGCTTCTTTGGTAAATTTTCATTTAAAATACGCCCTTCAACATGTATGTTCTGGTTTAACAAAACCATAATAAGAAGAAGAAAATAAACAAGGAATGACTTCATAATAAGAGTAGTTAACTTAGGCCAAAAAAAACCTTATAATTGTAATATTATTCGTTGAATGGAATCTATTTAACTTATCTTCTTTGCAATTCAAATTAAACTACACATTATACAAATTTATAGTTTCATTGGTGTTCATTTTAAGTTGTATAGTTATAACAAACAAAAATTTGTTTCATTGTTGGTAAGGAAAATAGATTTATTTATGGCAATATTTTTTAGAAGAAATTTGTTATTTACTTGTTATGATAATTATTTTAGTTTTTTATGTTGGAATATGTAATATTTATCTGTAATGTATATAATCATTGGATTAAAATAGTTTTCAAAATCATCCTCTTTTAGCTTTAAAAATTTTGTCCTCTTATATTAGTTAAATTGTTCACTAAGTTTGATTCTCCTCAAACTAAAATAAATCAGGGAAAAATGTGTTTTTATTCCCTGTAATATGAGCGACATTGGATTTTTTTCTCTAAAAAAATAATTTTGTTTTATCTCTGTTAATATCAATTTTCTTTCATATTATTCCCTCGTTTGGCTATGTCATGAAATATGTAATTGTGGCCAAAATTTGATGATTTGACCATTGCACACTTGTTAGTAGAGTTGATTCGTCATTTGTTTGTCTGAATCAAAGAAAAAAATAAAAAATTGTGTAAAATGATTTAAATGCCCATGGGCTAATTTTAAAACAAAAATATTGTGAGGCATGCTAATTTTTTTGTGTGAGGCGTCAAAATGAGGGACATAAATGTTTGGAATATGATATTATTGAGGAAAAAGTTTAAGGATTGTTATTTGAAAACATACACCAAATTTTGCCTACATTACAAGGTCTAAAACAAATTTTTTCATA
Source organism: Trifolium dubium (assembly GCA_951804385.1). Classification (NCBI taxonomy): domain Eukaryota; kingdom Viridiplantae; phylum Streptophyta; class Magnoliopsida; order Fabales; family Fabaceae; genus Trifolium; species Trifolium dubium. The sequence goes on from OX638063.1 coordinate 16,341,043, forward strand.
GAAATTAGATTAAATTTTTTTATATTATTAACCTTGCTTGTAATAACATTTATTTGTTCATACTTCGTTTAAATGATATTATTTAATTATGACATGAAGATAATTGGATGTCGTTATATATAACAACAAACCTATAGCATACAAGGCGTCAAAAATGATCTTTGGGCGGACGCTTAAATTTATATATAGTAACTTTTTTGGTCCTTAAAATTGATAAATGTAGTATGAATCAATGTTTCGATGCCACCTCAAATGAGGCTCGATAAAAACCATATATATATACGAGCTTTTGATTAGCGATGTTTGATTTCGTTGATTAAACTCTAACTAGTTAGAACATTCTAGCTTTGTCTTGATTAGTTAAAAATAGAGGAAATAATGAGAAATACAAATGTGACGAAGATATTACAATAATATCCACACTAAATTTTTCTAAGATGTTTAGATGGAGAATCATATTTACAAGATCTCGAATCATTAATATTATAGATGATTTTATTCGTAGCACATTATATTATTCGCACATCAAAGTTTGATGCAACATAATGAAAATATAACATAAGTAAAATACAATGAATACTTAATTCATAGTTCATTAACTTTTTTTAAAATTAGTACAACATAATTCGAATACAACATATTGTTCTGGACATTGTCTTCTTTTCAATGAATACTTAATACATCGCCCACTAACTTATTATTATTATGTTTTAATTCTACCTAAACGATTTCAATTATTCATAATTTTTTTAAATTTTTACTTAACAAAAATTAAATAGGTCGATAAAGACTATCGTTATATATGGATTACAGTTTTCATTTGATGACCATAAACTCTTTTTAACATTGTTTACGTCAATCAAATTTTAGTATTGTACATTTCATTATCAAGATAGTTTTCTCTCTCTCTCTCTCTCTCTCTCTCTCTCTCTATTTAGATATATAAAAGAGTTCATCCATTGAAAAGCACTTAGAATAAAGTTTTTAACTTGAAAAATTAAAGGGAAGAAATAAAGGAAAATCATAAAATGTATGCGAAAATACTAAATTATTAATGAAATAAATATAAAATATAAAGAATATTTATGTAAAACATAAACAATCATAATATCGAGGAAAACTAATTATAGAAACATGATTTTGGAGATACATTAAAAGATATCATTATTATGATAAGAACTATTTATCATCTTTTCCTCGACACCTAGTTATATGAGAGCAACCTCGATTATATTCATTAGCTGGAGTTTGGTTTCCTGTTGGCTTCTTTGGTAAATTTTCATTTAAAATACGCCCTTCAACATGTATGTTCTGGTTTAACAAAACCATAATAAGAAGAAGAAAATAAACAAGGAATGACTTCATAATAAGAGTAGTTAACTTAGGCCAAAAAAAACCTTATAATTGTAATATTATTCGTTGAATGGAATCTATTTAACTTATCTTCTTTGCAATTCAAATTAAACTACACATTATACAAATTTATAGTTTCATTGGTGTTCATTTTAAGTTGTATAGTTATAACAAACAAAAATTTGTTTCATTGTTGGTAAGGAAAATAGATTTATTTATGGCAATATTTTTTAGAAGAAATTTGTTATTTACTTGTTATGATAATTATTTTAGTTTTTTATGTTGGAATATGTAATATTTATCTGTAATGTATATAATCATTGGATTAAAATAGTTTTCAAAATCATCCTCTTTTAGCTTTAAAAATTTTGTCCTCTTATATTAGTTAAATTGTTCACTAAGTTTGATTCTCCTCAAACTAAAATAAATCAGGGAAAAATGTGTTTTTATTCCCTGTAATATGAGCGACATTGGATTTTTTTCTCTAAAAAAATAATTTTGTTTTATCTCTGTTAATATCAATTTTCTTTCATATTATTCCCTCGTTTGGCTATGTCATGAAATATGTAATTGTGGCCAAAATTTGATGATTTGACCATTGCACACTTGTTAGTAGAGTTGATTCGTCATTTGTTTGTCTGAATCAAAGAAAAAAATAAAAAATTGTGTAAAATGATTTAAATGCCCATGGGCTAATTTTAAAACAAAAATATTGTGAGGCATGCTAATTTTTTTGTGTGAGGCGTCAAAATGAGGGACATAAATGTTTGGAATATGATATTATTGAGGAAAAAGTTTAAAGATTGTTATTTGAAAACATACACCAAATTTTGCCTACATTACAAGGTCTAAAACAAATTTTTTCATAGAAATTAGATTAAATTTTTTTATATTATTAACCTTGCTTGTAATAACATTTATTTGTTCATACTTCGTTTAAATGATATTATTTAATTATGACATGAAGATAATTGGATGTCGTTATATATAACAACAAACCTATAGCATACAAGGCGTCAAAAATGATCTTTGGGCGGACGCTTAAATTTATATATAGTAACTTTTTTGGTCCTTAAAATTGATAAATGTAGTATGAATCAATGTTTCGATGCCACCTCAAATGAGGCTCGATAAAAACCATATATATATACGAGCTTTTGATTAGCGATGTTTGATTTCGTTGATTAAACTCTAACTAGTTAGAACATTCTAGCTTTGTCTTGATTAGTTAAAAATAGAGGAAATAATGAGAAATACAAATGTGACGAAGATATTACAATAATATCCACACTAAATTTTTCTAAGATGTTTAGATGGAGAATCATATTTACAAGATCTCGAATCATTAATATTATAGATGATTTTATTCGTAGCACATTATATTATTCGCACATCAAAGTTTGATGCAACATAATGAAAATATAACATAAGTAAAATACAATGAATACTTAATTCATAGTTCATTAACTTTTTTTAAAATTAGTACAACATAATTCGAATACAACATATTGTTCTGGACATTGTCTTCTTTTCAATGAATACTTAATACATCGCCCACTAACTTATTATTATTATGTTTTAATTCTACCTAAACGATTTCAATTATTCATAATTTTTTTAAATTTTTACTTAACAAAAATTAAATAGGTCGATAAAGACTATCGTTATATATGGATTACAGTTTTCATTTGATGACCATAAACTCTTTTTAACATTGTTTACGTCAATCAAATTTTAGTATTGTACATTTCATTATCAAGATAGTTTTCTCTCTCTCTCTCTCTCTCTCTCTCTCTCTCTATTTAGATATATAAAAGAGTTCATCCATTGAAAAGCACTTAGAATAAAGTTTTTAACTTGAAAAATTAAAGGGAAGAAATAAAGGAAAATCATAAAATGTATGCGAAAATACTAAATTATTAATGAAATAAATATAAAATATAAAGAATATTTATGTAAAACATAAACAATCATAATATCGAGGAAAACTAATTATAGAAACATGATTTTGGAGATACATTAAAAGATATCATTATTATGATAAGAACTATTTATCATCTTTTCCTCGACACCTAGTTATATGAGAGCAACCTCGATTATATTCATTAGCTGGAGTTTGGTTTCCTGTTGGCTTCTTTGGTAAATTTTCATTTAAAATACGCCCTTCAACATGTATGTTCTGGTTTAACAAAACCATAATAAGAAGAAGAAAATAAACAAGGAATGACTTCATAATAAGAGTAGTTAACTTAGGCCAAAAAAAACCTTATAATTGTAATATTATTCGTTGAATGGAATCTATTTAACTTATCTTCTTTGCAATTCAAATTAAACTACACATTATACAAATTTATAGTTTCATTGGTGTTCATTTTAAGTTGTATAGTTATAACAAACAAAAATTTGTTTCATTGTTGGTAAGGAAAATAGATTTATTTATGGCAATATTTTTTAGAAGAAATTTGTTATTTACTTGTTATGATAATTATTTTAGTTTTTTATGTTGGAATATGTAATATTTATCTGTAATGTATATAATCATTGGATTAAAATAGTTTTCAAAATCATCCTCTTTTAGCTTTAAAAATTTTGTCCTCTTATATTAGTTAAATTGTTCACTAAGTTTGATTCTCCTCAAACTAAAATAAATCAGGGAAAAATGTGTTTTTATTCCCTGTAATATGAGCGACATTGGATTTTTTTCTCTAAAAAAATAATTTTGTTTTATCTCTGTTAATATCAATTTTCTTTCATATTATTCCCTCGTTTGGCTATGTCATGAAATATGTAATTGTGGCCAAAATTTGATGATTTGACCATTGCACACTTGTTAGTAGAGTTGATTCGTCATTTGTTTGTCTGAATCAAAGAAAAAAATAAAAAATTGTGTAAAATGATTTAAATGCCCATGGGCTAATTTTAAAACAAAAATATTGTGAGGCATGCTAATTTTTTTGTGTGAGGCGTCAAAATGAGGGACATAAATGTTTGGAATATGATATTATTGAGGAAAAAGTTTAAGGATTGTTATTTGAAAACATACACCAAATTTTGCCTACATTACAAGGTCTAAAACAAATTTTTTCATAGAAATTAGATTAAATTTTTTTATATTATTAACCTTGCTTGTAATAACATTTATTTGTTCATACTTCGTTTAAATGATATTATTTAATTATGACATGAAGATAATTGGATGTCGTTATATATAACAACAAACCTATAGCATACAAGGCGTCAAAAATGATCTTTGGGCGGACGCTTAAATTTATATATAGTAACTTTTTTGGTCCTTAAAATTGATAAATGTAGTATGAATCAATGTTTCGATGCCACCTCAAATGAGGCTCGATAAAAACCATATATATATACGAGCTTTTGATTAGCGATGTTTGATTTCGTTGATTAAACTCTAACTAGTTAGAACATTCTAGCTTTGTCTTGATTAGTTAAAAATAGAGGAAATAATGAGAAATACAAATGTGACGAAGATATTACAATAATATCCACACTAAATTTTTCTAAGATGTTTAGATGGAGAATCATATTTACAAGATCTCGAATCATTAATATTATAGATGATTTTATTCGTAGCACATTATATTATTCGCACATCAAAGTTTGATGCAACATAATGAAAATATAACATAAGTAAAATACAATGAATACTTAATTCATAGTTCATTAACTTGTTTTAAAATTAGTACAACATAATTCGAATACAACATATTGTTCTGGACATTGTCTTCTTTTCAATGAATACTTAATACATCGCCCACTAACTTATTATTATTATGTTTTAATTCTACCTAAACGATTTCAATTATTCATAATTTTTTTAAATTTTCTCTTAACAAAAATTAAATAGGTCGATAAAGACTATCGTTATATATGGATTACAGTTTTCATTTGATGACCATAAACTCTTTTTAACATTGTTTACGTCAATCAAATTTTAGTATTGTACATTTCATTATCAAGATAGTTTTCTCTCTCTCTCTCTCTGTAAGACCCTTAGAAATATTGTAGCAGAGATTATTAGATTTTTTTTATAATATTAAATTATATTCTGCTTTTTGTTTTTGTACGTTTTAACATGAGTTTTATTGAGATTGTGATTGCGCGTTAGTTTAAGATTTGAAAAATAGGCGCAATGATTTTATAAGCTTTAAATGAGTTTAGAAACATTTTATCTCGTCGGAATTTCTAAAATAATTTTCTAGTGATTTTTGAGAAAACGGGCCAGATATACCCGCTGTTTGAAAATTTTATTGTTTCCGATTTTCGTCAAAATTTAAATGGAGACTTTATATATCGACTGTAGTGAGAATTTGATCTCATTATATTTTTCCGAACTAAAGAGCAAAAATTTATTCGGAATAAAATTTATTCGAAAGATGCGAATTGTTTTAATTAATTTGTTTACGGTATAATTTTTCTGTTTTCGTAAAATTTATCAGTACGCGGTATACGAATCGTCTAAGAAGGAGCGCGGGAACTTAGCGAGCTAGTGGGACTGTGATCATGAAAATATCTTAGATATTTTCTAAGTATATTATTATTTTAAGTTGTTAGTAATGAATTGAATGACTATTAGGATTTTATGTTACAACTTTTTACTTTTGATCCAATGGCCAAGATTCATTTTAGTAAACTATTTATACTTATATGAGTGAATTGAATCACAATCTCATTTCTTCTTCTCTCTCACGCAGAGAACTCTCCCCCTCCATCTTTCATTCTTTTTCTTTTTCCTAAGTGTTAGTATGCCTAAAATCCTAATTTTGTTAGAGCTTGAGTGAGAATTGGATCAAGGTTCCAAGAGAGAAAGTGTAGATCACAACTTGGTGAAGCTTTTGACATAAACAAAGTGGTAAGAAAACCTCTCTCCCTTTTCTCCCTAGTTGGCCAAAAACTTTAGAGGTTTGAGGATGATTTATTTCATTTTTTTTAGCTCATTTTCCTTTGTTAATAATATAGATACATGTTAGTTAGTGTTAGATCTAAAAGAAATTTTGATTGAGAGCACTTTAAGAATTTTGTGATTTTTGAAATCGTTTGAAATGAATTTATTATATGATTTCCTTTTAATTGAAGCTAGCACTACTTGTTTTATGAATTCAATTTTTGATAGAAAAGATAGTAAAGTAAAAGTCCTAAAATTTTATGTTGTTGAAGTTAGGGTTTTGAGAAAAAGTTGTTTAGCGTGAAATTAAACCAAACTGAATTGTCTATGTGAAACAAGTAAGTTGCAAACCATTTTTATTAAGTTTGATTTTGGAGAAAATTGTTTTTGAGTTGATTTTGTTGCTCTGGCCGAAACAGAAGAGGATTTCTGGGCATACTTAATTTGTTTTTGTGTCTTAAAAAGTAACCCATTTGATCCGTCTTTTCAAGACGAAGAAAATGACATATGGTTTGCCTTAATCAGACCAAGAACGAATAAAGTATGACCGTTTTACCTTGAACATAATTTATTGATAATTCGCATCTTAAAAAGATGTTTTTGAGGTTACTTTTGGTACTGGCCGAAATTGGAAAGGGTATTTCCGCCCTTTTAATTTGTTAATGAGTCCTAAAACGTGAACCATTAGATCCGCCTTTTTGAAACGATGAAAATGGGCATATGGTTTGCGATGATCGGACAAAGAATGACTGAGTCATGGTCGTTTTAAGTTGGTAATTATTTATCGTCGTTTTTGGATTTAAAATATAGTAGTAGAAAAATAATAGAGATTATTTTTCTATGAAAAGAGAAAAGTGTCTGAAATTCGATTTGTGAAGTGAAATAAAAACTCTTTGTCGAGGATTGTGTTTTAAAATAGTTGAATTTAATTGACGGCGTTTTTAGATAAACTATTTGTTATAGCGCTTGTCCGAGAAAAACTATTTATTTAAATTATAATATTTTTTTTATGAGTTGTTGTCAAAATGTTTTGAGCCTAGTTAATTGTGAGAGAACAATCCTAGGTCTAGATCCATTAGTAGTTGAATTAGGACTATTTGAGTGATCTATTAGAATGTGGTAATTGACATAGATAAGTTTTATGTTTTAAAAGGTTAAGAGTATTAACCGGAATGGGGACTTCGTTGAGAGAGAGACGGACGTTCCTCGCATAACATAAATGAACGTGTTGGAAGCTTGCTAAGGTAGGGGCACTTTCTAACGATTTCATATACCTCGAAATATCGAGTGCTTTTATGCATGTGTAATTGATGCTTGAATATGTGTAATTGCTTGATGTGATGCAATGTGAATTATGAGAATGTTTATTTGGTGATGTATTCTCGTGATGAGAACTTGTTGAGAACATGTTATTTTCTACACATATTTGACTGGTTGTTGTGAATTTCATATAATTGTATAAATATGAAATGTTGATGCATGTACGTGATTGAATATCTTGTTGTACATGATAATTAGTTGATTTACATATGATTTGCGAATATATGTATTAACATGAGATTTGGATTACATAGCTAGTGATTGGTATGTGAATTGAGAGAATTATATCTGTTGAGTTACTATGATATTTGATGCATCAGTATATGTAGAGAAAGCGTATGCTCATGCATTTTCATAGTTGCGTGTATGTCAAGAGGACTGCACCAGGTGAGGACTCTAGAGAACGGAGCCCACCTAATCCTGCGGGATTTTATTGAGTCGTGTCAGCGCAGAGGACTGTGTGACACTTTTAGTAGGGGTGAACCTACGACTCTCTGCGGAGAGGTTAAATTCCGGGATTCATGCATGTGAAAAAGACCCAGCAAGGGTGATCACAATCATATAGAGTCTGCATTAATAGGCTATTTTTGTGCATTAAATATTGTTGTTTGTGACTGATAAATAATTTGTTCACTTAAACTTCTATGATGTGTGATCATATGATTAAATGTGTGAATGATGCCATGTATTGTGTATCTTGCGTTGCGTATTTTTAGTTATATGTTATTTTTAGTTGGTGACCCTCTACGAGACTTTTTTAGGTTTTCACTTGTACCGCGTTGAGAAGCGGCGAGGCTTGAAGTTGTCGGTGGGTCTTCGTCACCCATTCATCTTTAGTAGAGTTTAATGATCAGCTTAGGGGTAGTTGTTTAAGAGTCATGTTACTCTGATTTATTTTCTACTGTCTTTATACTATGAAATTGTATTATGACATATTTCGGAATAGATGTTGCCGCTATGTTTGTTTATACATTGCGTTTGGTTTTTACTCTTAAACTTTTATTGTGAAAATAATTTATAACAAAAATGCATTGCATCTCGATCGTTATTTTAAAAAGTGTTTACTCTGATTTAATTTAAGGGCGATCGGGAATGTTTCATTTCAAATGCTTTGTTTAGTTTACAAAGAAAAAAAAAACCCACTTTTGGGCTATGAAAAACGGGGTGTTACATTGTGGTATCAGAGCATGGCGGTAGATTCTCGCCAAGGGGTTATGAGTCGGGTGTCCTAAGCTGATCAAGTGTGGGGTTTAGTGAGCATAAGTGTTTGAGTTTTTATGGGTTATGTGGTAGTTTTCTTTAGTCAAGCATGGTCTATGCTTAGGTAAATGATTGTTCGTTAACTATAATAATGTTCCCCATAGTACTTTGGTAAGTAGAATAATTAATACCCTAGAGCATTGGTCGACTTTGGTCGAGGAGTATTTCCGAATTTCTGAAACGCAGCAGTCTAGAGAAGATGGGGTTGGAGCGGATGAGAACTACAAGAGATTCTTGGAAGTAAATTAATAGGTTATAAGTAGGATTGGGTGTTGTCACTCGGAGGTACTAAGAATGGATGATAGGACGTGATTTTGATAAAAGATTGCAATTATAAGGACTTGTTTTGAGAGACATTTTGAGAAAAATATTAGATGTTCACTCTTATGAGTTTCGAGATAAACTGGATGTAGATGTCAACTATTACGGAGATGCAGCCAGCATGGAATTATAGAGCAGACAAGTATGTCATTTGGATTTTGGAATCAATTATGATGTTTGGATGGCAACGAAATGGCTTGTATGAAAACCCAGAGGGCATTGCACGTCAGAGTGAGCGAACCTAGTGAAGTTAGACGACAATTATAAGAATAGTGGATACATTACGGGTTAAAGTTGAGTGGTTGAGATATATTAGATTCGAAAATATGATTTTTAAGGAAGAATCTCATGATGATTGTAGGTAAGAGACCAAATATCACTTTGATAAGTGGAAAATTATATGTAGTTCCACAGATAGTTTGTTTAGCGGTTAATGTGAGATGAAACTATAGGTAATCGATTGATTGGATAAGTGTGAAATTTGAGAGATGTTTAGATAAGGACGATGATTTCAACCTTGGAAAGTAAGTTGTATATCAATGATAGGTGATACTAGAAGTGTAAAGTATGGATATACCTAGAGGACGATAGTAGTGTGAGCTATAATGGTTAGCAATCGGCATGTAAACCCTAACAGAATGGAAGTATTTGGAGTAGTTTGAAGGAATTTGTCAAGAGTTGAGAAGAGACTCTGTGTTGAATCACTTTTAGGACAACATTTTAATCGACTGAGGTGATTGAAGGACCAAGTGGTACCTTGAGTTTATTGAACCATATAAGTATAGATAATCAAGTGTTAAGTAATTCAAATAATGAACGAGAATTTTGGATTTTTACTAGAGATGTTGTACAAAGAGTAGAAAAGAGTTTGTTATTAAGAGTACTAAGGCAATAAGAGTTGATCGTTGGAAAGACTTTTTGTTGAATATTAATATGTAATAGAGGAATTTAAATGGTGTAGTAATTATTTGGAGTTCTTGAGGATTATATTCAAGATTTTGATTTGGGTATCAACGAAGTGAGGAAATTATAATAGCAAATGATTAATGCTTTGGTGGGTAGTTTTGAGAAGTCGAGCGTTAAAATTTGAGATAAGTGCTCATCGGCTATGTGGATGAGTAAACTAAGCTAGTTTGAAATAATTTATAGTGAAGATGTGAGAATAAGTTTGGAGATAGACATGCATGAGATTGATTATTAGTATTAGAGAATACTATGACTTTAGAATAGTCACGATGATTAGGGATTAATCGAATAGAGAAGGGTATACTTGATTGGACACAAGTTGATGTGGAATGAAAATTTTTGGATTGTGTGCGGAGAATTAAAGATGTTGTTTGGAATCAACTAGATGGAGGTCACAGTTGTTTGGGAACCAACTTTAGGCGGTTACTGAACTTGGATGTTGCAAATTACAAAAGGGTCGAGGGTGACTTAATTGGAGTTTGTAGAGTTTATAATATCGAAAATGTAGTCGCAAAGGAAAATTTATGTTTTATGTAGGCGAGGAAACAAGAAAGTAGTTCGAGTTGTAAGGGGATGCCGACAAACTCATTGGTTAAGTTGGAAAAGTTAAGAAGAGATTGTCAATAGGACTACGATGATGCACTTCGTAAGGAGTAATGAGGAGTTAAGAATCACTTGAGGAGTGTATGCCAACGAAGGCGGAGCTAGGAATATTGGATAAAAGTACGAAAGAATAAATATAAGGAAAAAATTTTAAAATTGGGAAAAAGTTTACAGTAAGAATTAGGACGGTGAAACCACTAAGTGAAAAAGCATGTCGATGATTTTCACACGAGATTCTGGAAGTTGAGACGAGTTTAAGTATTACCTTTTATTATTGAACAAATGAATGAAGTGAAAAAGTTATTCATTGGAAAGATGTATTAAAACAAGTTATGGAGAAACACCTAGAGGGTTCTGTGGAAACCAGAAAGTTTTAAAATATTATACTTGTTAAGAAAGGCATGGCAAAGTGGAAAATGCACGTTGAGAAGATAAAAGATTTCGGAGGTTGAGAACATGAAAAGTTGAGCAACAATGGTGGTGAGAAATATCACAAGATGCATTTCGGATGTAGGAGTTTAATCTAAGAATAAGATATTGGAACAATTAAGAATATATAGGGCGACAAGATCTTGTGCGGAAAATAAAATTTAATGGTAAGAGGTAAGAAAACTCAAGAGATTACAGAAATATAATAGGGATATGATGTAAGATGATTTGTGCCAACGGTGACAGTTAGCAAAGAGAAATGTTGTGTGTTTAGGCATGCAAGAGTAAGCCAAGTGTTCAATATGGAAATAATATGGACGCATAAGAGATTGAATATTGGGAATTTGAGATTTGAATAAAGGAAGTCCAAGAAAAGTAGATGATAAGTTGGCGAGTACCAAAAAGAAAAATTGTGGAGCTTTGTTTACTAAACGGATGTTAGGATTGTGTTATTAAGACTGTGACTAGAACGAGTTTTGAAAATTGAAAGATGGCAGATCAGCGCAATTATGAGAGTTTAAGTGACTTGTTTTGAGCGTGTGATTCTCGTTGACTAGATCGAAGTAGTAAGAGATCGAGTAAAATGTGTAGTAAACCTCGTATGGATATTTGGACCATTGTGCCTGAGATGACTTTGCACACAAGTGGAAGAGAGCATTATTAAAGTTAAGTAAAGATGGTCAAAGCCACCATCATGATTGTCGGCTATCTATTGACAAATTGAGGAACTGATCACCCTTAATCTCTTGTTAATAATAGACAAAATCATGTTGACTGGAATCGATTAGTTTTGCTAGCTTTGAAAGTGTGTAGAGAGTTCTTGGTGTTTTTCTTTGGAGGGTAGCCAATCACCATTTCGCGTGAACTTAGTGGAATGAGCTATGTTGCGGAGGCGGAAAATGTTACTTTGAAAGTTTGTTGTGATAACCTAGGATCTTGGAGGACCTAGAGTTCGGTGAACTCTTTGAGGGATGTTTAGCAAGTGTCTAGAGTTTGAAACCAGTGCGACTTGTAGAGGGTTATGATCGATGCAGAATTGTGCCAGTGTTGATGTTAGTAAACCTGCGGAGTTGTTACTCTTACTTTAAGTTTCGAGGACGAAACTTCTTTTTGGTGGGTAGAATGTAAGACCCTTAGAAATATTGTAGCAGAGATTATTAGATTTTTTTTATAATATTAAATTATATTCTGCTTTTTGTTTTTGTACGTTTTAACATGAGTTTTATTGAGATTGTGATTGCGCGTTAGTTTAAGATTTGAAAAATAGGCGCAATGATTTTATAAGCTTTAAATGAGTTTAGAAACATTTTATCTCGTCGGAATTTCTAAAATAATTTTCTAGTGATTTTTGAGAAAACGGGCCAGATATACCCGCTGTTTGAAAATTTTATTGTTTCCGATTTTCGTCAAAATTTAAATGGAGACTTTATATATCGACTGTAGTGAGAATTTGATCTCATTATATTTTTCCGAACTAAAGAGCAAAAATTTATTCGGAATAAAATTTATTCGAAAGATGCGAATTGTTTTAATTAATTTGTTTACGGTATAATTTTTCTGTTTTCGTAAAATTTATCAGTACGCGGTATACGAATCGTCTAAGAAGGAGCGCGGGAACTTAGCGAGCTAGTGGGACTGTGATCATGAAAATATCTTAGATATTTTCTAAGTATATTATTATTTTAAGTTGTTAGTAATGAATTGAATGACTATTAGGATTTTATGTTACAACTTTTTACTTTTGATCCAATGGCCAAGATTCATTTTAGTAAACTATTTATACTTATATGAGTGAATTGAATCACAATCTCATTTCTTCTTCTCTCTCACGCAGAGAACTCTCCCCCTCCATCTTTCATTCTTTTTCTTTTTCCTAAGTGTTAGTATGCCTAAAATCCTAATTTTGTTAGAGCTTGAGTGAGAATTGGATCAAGGTTCCAAGAGAGAAAGTGTAGATCACAACTTGGTGAAGCTTTTGACATAAACAAAGTGGTAAGAAAACCTCTCTCCCTTTTCTCCCTAGTTGGCCAAAAACTTTAGAGGTTTGAGGATGATTTATTTCTTTTTTTTTAGCTCATTTTCCTTTGTTAATAATATAGATACATGTTAGTTAGTGTTAGATCTAAAAGAAATTTTGATTGAGAGCACTTTAAGAATTTTGTGATTTTTGAAATCGTTTGAAATGAATTTATTATATGATTTCCTTTTAATTGAAGCTAGCACTACTTGTTTTATGAATTCAATTTTTGATAGAAAAGATAGTAAAGCAAAAGTCCTAAAATTTTATGTTGTTGAAGTTAGGGTTTTGAGAAAAAGTTGTTTAGCGTGAAACTAAACCAAACTGAATTGTCTATGTGAAACAAGTAAGTTGCAAACCATTTTTATTAAGTTTGATTTTGGAGAAAATTGTTTTTGAGTTGATTTTGTTGCTCTGGCCGAAACAGAAGAGGATTTCTGGGCATACTTAATTTGTTTTTGTGTCTTAAAAAGTAACCCATTTGATCCGTCTTTTCAAGACGAAGAAAATGACATATGGTTTGCCTTAATCAGACCAAGAACGAATAAAGTATGACCGTTTTACCTTGAACATAATTTATTGATAATTCGCATCTTAAAAAGATGTTTTTGAGGTTACTTTTGGTACTGGCCGAAATTGGAAAGGGTATTTCCGCCCTTTTAATTTGTTAATGAGTCCTAAAACGTGAACTATTAGATCCGCCTTTTTGAAACGATGAAAATGGGCATATGGTTTGCGATGATCGGACAAAGAATGACTGAGTCATGGTCGTTTTAAGTTGGTAATTATTTATCGTCGTTTTTGGATTTAAAATATAGTAGTAGAAAAATAATAGAGATTATTTTTCTATGAAAAGAGAAAAGTGTCTGAAATTCGATTTGTGAAGTGAAATAAAAACTCTTTGTCGAGGATTGTGTTTTAAAATAGTTGAATTTAATTGACGGCGTTTTTAGATAAACTATTTGTTATAGCGCTTGTCCGAGAAAAACTATTTATTTAAATTATAATATTTTTTTTATGAGTTGTTGTCAAAATGTTTTGAGCCTAGTTAATTGTGAGAGAACAATCCTAGGTCTAGATCCATTAGTAGTTGAATTAGGACTATTTGAGTGATCTATTAGAATGTGGTAATTGACATAGATAAGTTTTATGTTTTAAAAGGTTAAGAGTATTAACCGGAATGGGGACTTCGTTGAGAGAGAGACGGACGTTCCTCGCATAACATAAATGAACGTGTTGGAAGCTTGCTAAGGTAGGGGCACTTTCTAACGATTTCATATACCTCGAAATATCGAGTGCTTTTATGCATGTGTAATTGATGCTTGAATATGTGTAATTGCTTGATGTGATGCAATGTGAATTATGAGAATGTTTATTTGGTGATGTATTCTCGTGATGAGAACTTGTTGAGAACATGTTATTTTCTACACATATTTGACTGGTTGTTGTGAATTTCATATAATTGTATAAATATGAAATGTTGATGCATGTACGTGATTGAATATCTTGTTGTACATGATAATTAGTTGATTTACATATGATTTGCGAATATATGTATTAACATGAGATTTGGATTACATAGCTAGTGATTGGTATGTGAATTGAGAGAATTATATCTGTTGAGTTACTATGATATTTGATGCATCAGTATATGTAGAGAAAGCGTATGCTCATGCATTTTCATAGTTGCGTGTATGTCAAGAGGACTGCACCAGGTGAGGACTCTAGAGAACGGAGCCCACCTAATCCTGCGGGATTTTATTGAGTCGTGTCAGCGCAGAGGACTGTGTGACACTTTTAGTAGGGGTGAACCTACGACTCTCTGCGGAGAGGTTAAATTCCGGGATTCATGCATGTGAAAAAGACCCAGCAAGGGTGATCACAATCATATAGAGTCTGCATTAATAGGCTATTTTTGTGCATTAAATATTGTTGTTTGTGACTGATAAATAATTTGTTCACTTAAACTTCTATGATGTGTGATCATATGATTAAATGTGTGAATGATGCCATGTATTGTGTATCTTGCGTTGCGTATTTTTAGTTATATGTTATTTTTAGTTGGTGACCCTCTACGAGACTTTTTTAGGTTTTCACTTGTACCGCGTTGAGAAGCGGCGAGGCTTGAAGTTGTCGGTGGGTCTTCGTCACCCATTCATCTTTAGTAGAGTTTAATGATCAGCTTAGGGGTAGTTGTTTAAGAGTCATGTTACTCTGATTTATTTTCTACTGTCTTTATACTATGAAATTGTATTATGACATATTTCGGAATAGATGTTGCCGCTATGTTTGTTTATACATTGCGTTTGGTTTTTACTCTTAAACTTTTATTGTGAAAATAATTTATAACAAAAATGCATTGCATCTCGATCGTTATTTTAAAAAGTGTTTACTCTGATTTAATTTAAGGGCGATCGGGAATGTTTCATTTCAAATGCTTTGTTTAGTTTACAAAGAAAAAAAAAACCCACTTTTGGGCTATGAAAAACGGGGTGTTACACTTTGGGCGGACGCTTAAATTTATATATAGTAACTTTTTTGGTTCTTAACATTGATAAATGTAGGATGAATCAAAGTCTTGATGCCACCTCGAATGAGACTCGATAAAATCCATATATATATATACGAGCTTTTGATTAGCGATGTTTGATTTCATTGATTAAACTCTAACTAATTAGAACATTCTAGCTTTGTCTTGATTAGTTAAAAATAGAGGAAATAATGATAAATACAAATGTGACGAAAATATTGCAATAATATCCACACTAAATTTTTCTAAGATGTTTAGATGGAGAATTATATTTACAAGATCTCGAATCATTAATATTATAGATGATTTTATTCGTAGCACATTATATTATTCGCTCATCAAAGTTTGATACAACATAATGAAAATATAACATAAGTAAAAAACAATGAATACTTAATTCATAGTTCATTAACTTGTTTTAAAATTATTACAACATAATTCGAATAGAACATATTGTTTTGGACATTGTCTTGTTTTCAATGAATACTTAATACATCGCCCACTAACTTATTGTTATCATGTTTTAATTCTACCTAAACGATTTCAATTATTCATAATTTTTTTAAACTTTGTCTTAACAAAAATTAAATAGGTCGATAAAGACTATCGTTATATATTGATTACAGTTTTCTTTTGATGACCATAAACTCTTTTTAACATTGTTTACGTCAATCAAACTTTAGTATTGTACATTTCATTATCAAGATAGTTTTTATTCTCTCTCTCTCTCTCTCTCTCTCTCTCTATTTAGATATATAAAAGAGTTCATCCATTGAAAAAAACTTAAAATAAAGTTTTTAACTTGAAAAATTAAAGGGAAGTAATAAAGGAAAATTATAAAATGTATGCGAAAATACTAAATTATTAATGAAATAAATATAAAATATAAAGAATATTTATGTGAAACATAAACAATCATAATATCGAGGAAAAATAATTATAGAAACATGATGTTGGAGATACATTAAAAGATATCATTATTATGATAAGAACTATTTATCATCTTTTCCTCGACACCTAGTTATATGAGAGCAACCTCGATTATATTCATTAGCTGGAGTCTGGTTTCCTGTTGGCTTCTTTGGTAAATTTTCATTTAAAATACGCCCTTCATCATGTATGTTCTGGTTTAACAAAACCATAATAATAAGAAGAAAATAAACGAGGAATGACTTCATAATAAGAATAGTTTACTTAGGCCCAAAAAAAACTTATAATTGTAATATTATTCCTTGAGTGGAATCTATTTAACTTATCTTCTTTGCAATTCAAATTAAACTACACATTATACAAATTTATAGTTTCATTGGTGTTCATTTTAAGTTGTATAGTTATAACAAACAAAAATTTGTTTCATTGTTGGTAAGGAAAATAGATTTACTTATGGCAATATTTTTTAGAAGAAATTTGTTATTTACTTGTTATGATAACTATTGTAGTTTTTTATGTTGGAATATGTAATATCTATCTGTATTGTATATAATCATTGGATTAAAATAGTTTTCAAAATCTTCCTCTTTTAGCTTTAAAAATTTTGTCCTCTTATATTAGTTAAATTGTTCACTAAGTTTGATTCTCCTCAAACTAAAATAAATAAGGGAAACATGTGTTTTTATTCCCTGTAATATGAGCGACATTGGATTTTTTCTCTCAAAAAAATAATTTTGTTTTATCTCTGTTAATATCAATTTCCTTTCATATTATTCCCTCGTTTGGCTATCTCACTGAAAAATGTAATTGTGGCCAAAATTTGATGATTTGACCATTGCACACTTGTTAGTAGAGTTGATTCGTCATTTGTTTGTCTGAATCAAAGAAAAAAATAAAAAATTGTGTAAAATGATTTAAATGCCCATGGGCTAATTTTAAAACAAAAATATTGTGAGTCATGCTAATTTTTTTGTGTGAGGCGTCAAAATTAGGGACATAAATGTTTGGAATATGATATTATTGAGGAAAAAGTTTAAGGATTGTTATTTGAAAACATACACCAAAGTTTGCCTACATTACAAGGTCTAAAACAAATTTTTTCATAGAAATTAGATTAAATTTTTTTATATTATTAATCTTGCTTTTAATAACATTTATTTGTTCATACTCCGTTTAAATGATATGATTTAATTATGACATGATGATAATTAGATATCATTATATATAACAACAAACCTATAGCATACAAGGCATCAAAAATGATCTTTGGGCGGACGCTTAAATTTATATATAGTAACTTTTTTGGTTCTTAACATTGATAAATGTAGGATGAATCAAAGTCTTGATGCCACCTCGAATGAGACTCGATAAAATCCATATATATATATACGAGCTTTTGATTAGCGATGTTTGATTTCGTTGATTAAACTCTAACTAATTAGAACATTCTAGCTTTGTCTTGATTAGTTAAAAATAGAGGAAATAATGATAAATACAAATGTGACGAAAATATTACAATAATATCCACACTAAATTTTTCTAAGATGTTTAGATGGAGAATTATATTTACAAGATCTCGAATCATTAATATTATAGATGATTTTATTCGTAGCACATTATATTATTCGCTCATCAAAGTTTGATACAACATAATGAAAATATAACATAAGTAAAAAACAATGAATACTTAATTCATAGTTCATTAACTTGTTTTAAAATTATTACAACATAATTCGAATAGAACATATTGTTTTGGACATTGTCTTGTTTTCAATGAATACTTAATACATCGCCCACTAACTTATTGTTATCATGTTTTAATTCTACCTAAACGATTTCAATTATTCATAATTTTTTTAAACTTTGTCTTAACAAAAATTAAATAGGTCGATAAAGACTATCGTTATATATTGATTACAGTTTTCTTTTGATGACCATAAACTCTTTTTAACATTGTTTACGTCAATCAAACTTTAGTATTGTACATTTCATTATCAAGATAGTTTTTTTTCTCTCTCTCTCTCTCTCTCTCTCTCTCTCTCTCTCTCTATTTAGATTCATAAAAGAGTTCATCCATTGAAAAAAACTTAAAATAAAGTTTTTAACTTGAAAAATTAAAGGGAAGTAATAAAGGAAAATTATAAAATGTATGCGAAAATACTAAATTATTAATCAAATAAATATAAAATATAAAGAATATTTATGTGAAACATAAACAATCATAATATCGAGGAAAAATAATTATAGAAACATGATGTTGGAGATACATTAAAAGATATCATTATTATGATAAGAACTATTTATCATCTTTTCCTCGACACCTAGTTATATGAGAGCAACCTCGATTATATTCATTAGCTGGAGTCTGGTTTCCTGTTAGCTTCTTTGGTAAATTTTCATTTAAAATACATCCTTCAACATGTATGTTCTGGTTTAACAAAACCATAATAATAAGAAGAAAATAAACGAGGAATGACTTCATAATAAGAATAGTTTACTTAGGCCCAAAAAAAACTTATAATTGTAATATTATTCCTTGAGTGGAATCTATTTAACTTATCTTCTTTGCAATTCAAATTAAACTACACATTATACAAATTTATAGTTTCATTGGTGTTCATTTTAAGTTGTATAGTTATTGTCATACCCCAAATTTTACCCTCTAAATTTTAGTACATACTTAATTTAGTCAATTTTATTTATTTTTCTGACAAGAAACTTTTTCTATTTATTTTTATTATCACTTTTTTTGTTTGTCCATAATTATAAAAATAGAGCATATATATAAAAAGAAAATATAAAAACTTGTGTAGAAAGAAAAGAAGAAAAGACACAAAAATATAAAAAAGAAGTAAATCAAAACAAAAGAAAACCAAATCTTTGGTCTTGAAGAGCAAGCAAGAGAATTAACACTAAAATATAAAATGAGAGCAAATCAATCATTAATTTACAAACCAAATCTCTCAAGATTCATTCAAGTTTTAAAAAAGCCTAAATTCAAAACTATAAATAGAGGCTCTTTCTACACAATAATACACACACCAATTCTTCATTCACACAAGAGAAATTCTCTACACAACAAACTCTCCACCATTGTTAATAGCCATTAGCCTTCATCTATCACAAGCTACCGGCCATACAAACGTCACTAGCCTTCGTTGCCGCCGCAAACCTTTTATATTGGGGGAGGAAATAAATCGAAGAAGAAGGAAGAGATTCTATTTCTTTGCTTTCATTCTGTGCTTGCTTCAATTGGAACCAGGTTTTTGTTTAATTTATTAGTTACTTATTTGTTTACTTTTGTTTTTTTTTATGTTAGTTAACTAAGTTGGTTGCTAATTTGAGGCTCTAAACCCGTTTGTATTATTCATACCCCCTGTGTTTATTGTATATTCTATTTTACTTATTTGTATAGTGGTAATTTAGTTTCAATAATGCAAATAATTTACGTCACTTTAAATATAGCATAAATGTCAAATAATATAATACTTAAAAATAATAGTGTAGTTTTATACCATATTAATTAAAATTGTTTCAAACAAGGAGGATTAAAAAAGAGGAGGCGGATGCACATCCGTTCGCTTCTCGACTAATTGGGGGCTTAGTGCACACTTTGTCCGACTTTTAGTCGTCTTCCACTCAAACCCATAAAACGAACATTAAAAAACATCAACAAATCAAATCAAATTTTTTTCGCCTTCGGGTCATTCTTAAAAGTCATTTTAAGAGGTAAAAGCAAAACCTTTTTCATAAAAAGCACAAACCAACACCATACCCAGAACTACGTAGCTTTGATTTCCTCATCGCACCGGAGGATACGTAGGAGCAAGAGTCATCTTGTCAAGCATAATAATAAAAAACTTAATTTTTCCCTTTTCTTGTAAATATCTCTAAATAAAATAAAAATCTAATAAATAAAACATGTAAATAAACTCTAAAAAATCACTTAATACCCTAGAATTAATTAGGAGGTTCCCGTTGAGTACAACGGATGTGAGGGGTGCTAATACCTTCCCCTTGCATAACCAACTCCCGAACTCGGAAATGGTTGCGATGACCATCCTTCCATTATTTTAGGTTTTATCGATATTTTTCCTTTAAAATAAAATTCGGTGGCGACTCTGTGTCA
The DNA here is from genome assembly GCA_951804385.1 of Trifolium dubium. Taxonomy (NCBI): domain Eukaryota; kingdom Viridiplantae; phylum Streptophyta; class Magnoliopsida; order Fabales; family Fabaceae; genus Trifolium; species Trifolium dubium. Next base: position 16,361,807 of record OX638063.1, read on the forward strand.
TACCGAGTGTCCTAAACGCTCGGGCAATTTTCGCGGCGCTAAAGCTTGCGACTCTGCTGGGGATGTTTAAAATTAGAGAGTTAAGCCTATCCTCTAGTTTTAGGGTTATTTGTTTTGTTTGTTTACTTTGTTTTTTTATTCTTGTTTTATTTTATTTTTTATTTTCCCGCATAATTATATTTCTTTTTATGTATTGTGGGTGCGTTTATTTTTGAATGAAATTTGAGAAAAACCCTAAGTTAGGTTAGGAGTTGGTAGTATGGACCTATGGGATGCACATCCCAATGGGTGATGTACGAAGACTCCGCCTAGAGTAGACTGGTTCAAAAGGATTTGTCAGGAATGGGCTAGCCCCTCCGCTTGGCAAAACTTTGGATTCGGTCAGCAACTCTAGGACCCCCCTTTAGAACCCAAAGACTCCATTTAAGGGAGACCCTTTGAAATTTCACCATGTATCATGTGGAAGAATCAAAGGAATCTACCACCTTAAATGGAGCCTTCAAAAAATAAAAGAAAAAACAAAATCCCTTAGAACCACCCATGTGAGGGGTTTGGGTAGAAGAGCTTAGAACTGACCTAACATAAGGAGCCCTCCTATGTAGGTCGTCATGTTAAACGCATCCCTCATAAAATTTGAGTCATAACATGTCATTAAAGTCTTTTTGCATACACATGGAAAAAATCTCTTGCATACTCATGCATTTTCATGCATCTGCATTCTCATACACATGCATCCTAAAAAAAAACACTCATATCCCTTCTCTCCTCACCGTCCTCCAACCATAATACCGCTAGCAAGTGCCCCGATATTCACGAACGGATCTCAAGAAAGTATGGAGGAATTCAAGAGAGGCCATGAGCAATCAAGGGTGGAGGTTGCCCAATTGAAGACTCAAATGCAGTTGATAATACAAATTTTCTTGCAAAGCTTTCAAGTATAAGGTTCAAGAACTCATCGACAACAAGAAGTTAAGTTTCAAAGGAGGCATTCCATTCATCAATGGTCACCCTTTTCTTGAACAAAGCGCAAGGAGCATCCCTTAGAGTTGGCCAGTCATCAAGAAAACTTCCTTCCAAGGATCATTCGACTTTGAACTTCCAGTCTCAATTTAATTCTTTTGCTTTTAAAGTTGTAACTTTTGACTAGTATTCCTAATATAATAAACATGCATGTCTTTGGAATTAATCCATTCGTATCCACTCTTTCTTGTTTTATTACTTACAAACTTGGAGCGAGGATGATGGAAATAAATAACTGTTTATTGCTGATATATGCTTTCAATAGTAAAAAAAACTGGTTGATGATGAAAGGCGTTTTCAAAATAAAAATTAGTTAGTTCATGCTAAGTTAAGTCATTCTTGGATATGTTTTCGTTGTTGTCTGATTCTCCCATTTTCTTGAGATATATCAAATTTTTAGGAAAAGCAAGCAATTTTGGTTTTGATACTTGACATGACACTTTAAGAGTATATAGGTTGTTTTGGTACTTTTGGCTACATTATGAAGGTTTAGTAATGTTTCAATAAAATCGGTACCGTCTTAACACCTTAGACGCCCAGAAATATGTAAGGTTAATTTAAGTACTAATCTTGACAAAGACTTGAACTTAATTTCTAAAGTAACCCTTAGTAGTTTATCTTAGCAGTCGGCACCATCTTAAGCACAAACTAAGTGGGAAATCAATGAACATAAGTGAATGATCCAAAAATGAAAGTTTACATACTTTGGTTGATTTTAAAAGTGGAAATGCACTTGTTGAGTTGGATGACTATCACTCGGTTGTTTAATTCAGCAGTCGTTGAACATACAAAGTAAAACCATGGTAAATAAACCCTTTTAGTAGTTGGTTCAGAGGTGTCTGATTCTGAACTTGGTAGGGCGGGTTACGATCCGATCCCCCACAACTGCATTTGGGAGAGAAAAAGGGGTTTGCCAAACTTTTGTTATCAGCGCCCCTCGATAAATGATCATAATCACTAACAGATTTTCCTACCATAGGCGTGTACAAGATAACGGGCTTAATGTGATTGCACTTGAATGAAAAGGATAAATAAAATTTAAGCAAAAGTCAGAGTCATAATAAAATACTTCAGGTTTGTCTTCATATGATGGGAATCTTTGACCGCAGTCAATGGTTTTGTGTTACTACGGTGCTTTTGGTATTTGATGTCTATTACTTGATTTTCTTATCTAGCCGGCAACCACGTATGATTAGAGTTGTCGTGTCATGTTTCAAACATGTGCTAAAAAGAGTTACCATTTTTATGATTGAAGGCAAACAAAAGTTCAAGTATGGGGGAAATTTGATAACGCAAATTTATATCATTTTTTTGGCTTGATTTACATGAATTTTAGTTGCATGAACAAATCTCAAAAGACCTAATTGAAGCTAGGTTTACATTAAAAGCATATCCGGCAAATATATTGTTAAACTGACTCATCCAGTTTGTTATGTAATCAATAATTATCTTTTGTACATACCATATGTGCTTCCACCAAAATATATATTCAATTTCAAAAACTCGCATGTGCATTGTGTTATAAATACTTGTCAAAAGAAATGATTTTACTTGCAAGCCAATACTCGGCATCTGGTTAATTCAGCAAATGGGTCAATCAAAGGAGAACTGAATCAAGACGCTCCTGAGTAGGGGCATGGCACCTGGGAGCCTACCAATCAGTGGCAAATTCCTTCTATTAAGGGGCAGGTCCCCTAAACTCCTGCCATTCAAAGTCAAAAGTGTTCAAGAATAGGCCAGCCTAGGGGCACTATCCCTAAACGCCAGTTAATTGAGGGGCATACCTCTTGGAAATTCAAATAATGGGGCAGTTCGCAGCAATGTCATATCAGACTCAGCCTCAAGCAACCTCCTTTGCTCTAGTATTCAAACATTGAATGTAGCACTCCTCTCGAATGGTCATCCTACACCAGGGAAGGAAGGGAACCTCTGCTCATAGGGCTCCAATGAAGTCAAAAATATTATGCCTTAAAAAAAAAAAATATAAGAGCTCGCTAAGTCGAAAACCCGAAAGGGCGGCTTAAGCAATAGAGAGCGTCCCGCTGGATTGAAAACCTGAAAAGGCGGTCCAGACAAAAATTAGGGGCACCAAAAAAGGGAAAACATTCCCGGTGGACTGAAAACTCGAAAGAGCGGTCCACGCAAAAGTTAGGAATTTCAAAAAAATAAAAAATAAAAAAAAAGGCAAGAAGAATTGCAGCAGAGGCCATCCCTCTCCATACTTTCAAGTCATTCAAGTGAATCATGTCAAACATCAGCAACCGTTGAGTTCAGAATGGGTGTCGGAAGATCATGCTGGCAAAATTCAATTACCTGTCACAAAAACCCTTTCATACACATTCAATCATATTCATGCATCATTAATGTTCGCATTCATTTAGCATCAAAACATGCATTGACATTCAAAAACTATAATTCATTCATCAAATTCAAAATTAAATATCTGTTGGCGGTGGCAACCCCTAAAACCAATCCTTATTTAACCTCGATCGGTTATCCAAAAACATTGATTCTTCTTGGCCTCTCCCATCAAAAGAAAACCGAGAGCCACTTAATAGTCATCTTGAAGCCCAATTATCATGGACACGGCTACATACATCAATAATACATTTCATTTCATGCATAGCATACATTATACATAATCACAAATGCATCTGCATCACAATGCATTCATAGCATAATTAAGATTCGCCAATTCAAAAGTCCAATCGTCACTGGCAAATCAAGTCAAAAGTCCCATTGTCATGGGCAAATCAAATCAAAAGTCCAATCTCCGTTGGCAAATCCAATTCAAAGCTCAGACTTCCCTGACACTTTACTTCATCAGTCACAAATGGCACAACAAGCATCAATCATGCATGACATAACATGCACAAGATAGCATGCATTAATATTCAATCATCGCTCTCATCATTATCTCGTCAGTAGATCCTTTGGCAAACCTCGGCGGTAGTTATTATCTCGTTAGTAGATCCTTTGGAAAACCTCGATAGTAGGTATTTATCTCGTCAGTAGATCCTTTGGTAAACCTCGACAGTAGGTATATCTGATAAAAACTCGGCAGTAGGCTCTCAAAATCATCTCGTCAGTAGAACATCTGGAAAACCTCGACAGTAGGTATTCAGCAGTAGATTCTCAAATTAATCTCGATAGTAGAACATCTAGAAAACCTCGACAGTAGGTATTTTTCATAGAATCTCGACAGTAGATCCCCAGTTGGCATTGGCAGAAGATTATACAGCAAACCTCGACAGTAGGTATTTCTCGTAGAATCTCGACAGTAGATCCCCTAGTTGGCATCGGCAGAAGATTTTCAGTAAACCTCGGCAGTAGGTATCTCTTATAGAACCTCGGCAATAGGTATTTGAGATAACTTATCAATATGATACTCCATATCCCCAGCAAATCAAGGTTGCCCGGCTACGAGCCGATGGCAATATATCATACTCATTCCTGGGATCTAGATCCCTACGGGGAAATAACCTAACTCTGTTAACACCCTACGGGGCAATAACCATTTATCTTTAGGATCTAAGCACCCTGAGGGGAGACGATATAATTATGTTAGCACCCTGCGGGGCAATAACCATTTATCTTTAGGATCTAACCACCCTGAGGGGAGACGATCTAATTATGTTAGCACCCTGCGGGGCAGCAACCCTTTATCTTTAAGATCTAAGCACCTTGAGGGGAGATGACCTAACCTTTTAGTTTAAGCACCCTGAGGGGCGACGACTACCCTTTTAGTTTAAGCACCCTGAGGGGCGACGACTATCCTTTAGCGGAAACACTCTGCGGAGTGTCGATTTCCTTTTAGTTTAAGCACCCTGAGGGGCGACGACTATCCTTTAGCGGAAACACTCTGCGGAGCGACAATTTCCTTTCAATTTAGCACCTTGTGAGGTGACGACTACCTTTTAACTTAGGAACCATGCGGGGCAGCGATTATCCTTTTTAGTTGAAGTACCCCGCGGGGTGATGACTTCTTCTTGGTTCAATTACATATGGGAAATGGTTATCTTTCAAAAGATATAGGCACCCTACGGGACAACGCCTATTTTTGGTTTAAACACCCTTCGGGGCAGGGACTATCCTTAAGATCTAAACATCGTCAAGGCGATAATCGATCATTTACTTTCATAAGGCAAAATTATGGGTATTTCTTATATTTAACTATCTTTCAAAGGCATTTAAAGATATTTAAATAGGGGCAGCTGTCATACCCCAAATTTTACCCTCCAAATTTTAGTACATACTTAATTTAGTCAATTTTATTTATTTTTCTGACAAGAAACTTTTTCTATTTATTTTTATTATCACTTTTTTTGTTTGTCCAAAATTATAAAAATAGAGCATATATATAAAAAGAAAATATAAAAACTTGTGTAGAAAGAAAAGAAGAAAAGACACAAAAATATAAAAAAGAAGTAAATCAAAACAAAAGAAAACCAAATCTTTGGTCTTGAAGAGCAAGCAAGAGAATTAACACTAAAATATAAAATGAGAGCAAATCAATCATTAATTTACAAACCAAATCTCTCAAGATTCATTCAAGTTTTAAAAAAGCCTAAATTCAAAACTATAAATAGAGGCTCTTTCTACACAATAATACACACACCAATTCTTCATTCACACAAGAGAAATTCTCTACACAACAAACTCTCCACCATTGTTAATAGCCATTAGCCTTCATCTATCACAAGCTACCGGCCATACAAACGTCACTAGCCTTCGTTGCCGCCGCAAACCTTTTATATTGGGGGAGGAAATAAATCGAAGAAGAAGGAAGAGATTCTATTTCTTTGCTTTCATTCTGTGCTTGCTTCAATTGGAACCAGGTTTTTGTTTAATTTATTAGTTACTTATTTGTTTACTTTTGTTTTTTTTTATGTTAGTTAACTAAGCTGGTTGCTAATTTGAGGCTCTAAACCCGTTTGTATTATTCATACCCCCTGTGTTTATTGTATATTCTATTTTACTTATTTGTATAGTGGTAATTTAGTTTCAATAATGCAAATAATTTACGTCACTTTAAATATAGCATAAATGTCAAATAATATAATACTTAAAAATAATAGTGTAGTTTTATGCCATATTAATTAAAATTGTTTCAAACAAGGAGGATTAAAAAAGAGGAGGCGGATGCACATCCGTTCGCTTCTCGACTAATTGGGGGCTTAGTGCACACTTTGTCCGACTTTTAGTCGTCTTCCACTCAAACCCATAAAACGAACATTAAAAAACATCAACAAATCAAATCAAATTTTTTTCGCCTTCGGGTCATTCTTAAAAGTCATTTTAAGAGGTAAAAGCAAAACCTTTTTCATAAAAAGCACAAACCAACACCATACCCAGAACTACGTAGCTTTGATTTCCTCATCGCACCGGAGGATACGTAGGAGCAAGAGTCATCTTGTCAAGCATAATAATAAAAAACTTAATTTTTCCCTTTTCTTGTAAATATCTCTAAATAAAATAAAAATCTAATAAATAAAACATGTAAATAAACTCTAAAAAATCACTTAATACCCTAGAATTAATTAGGAGGTTCCCGTTGAGTACAACGGATGTGAGGGGTGCTAATACCTTCCCCTTGCATAACCAACTCCCGAACTCGGAAATGGTTGTGATGACCATCCTTCCATTATTTTAAGTTTTATCGATATTTTTCCTTTAAAATAAAATTCGGTGGCGACCCTGTGTCATACCGAGTGTCCTAAACGCTCGGGCAATTTTCGCGGCGCTACAGTTATAACAAACAAAAATTTGTTTCATTGTTGGTAAGGAAAATAGATTTATTTATGGCAATATTTTTTAGAAGAAATTTGTTATTTACTTGTTATGATAATTATTGTAGTTTTTTATGTTGGAATATGTAATATCTATATGTATTGTATATAATCATTGTATTAAAATAGTTTTCAAAATCTTCCTCTTTTAGCTTTAAAATTTTTTTCCTCTTATATTAGTTAAATTCGTCACTAAATTTGATTCTCCTCAAACTAAAATAAATAAGGGAAAAATGTGTTTTTATTCCCTGTAATATGAGCGACAATGGATTTTTTTTTCTAAAAAAAAAAATTTTTTTTTATGTCTGTTAATATCAATTTCCTTTCATATTATTCCCTCGTTTGGCTATCTCACAGAAAAATGTAATTGTTGCCAAAATTTGATGATTTGACCATTGCACACTTGTTAGTAGAGTTGATTCGTCATTTGTTTGTCTGAATCAAAGAAAAAAATAAAAAATTGTGTAAAATGATTTAAATGCCCATGGGCTAATTTTAAAACAAAAATATTGTGAGTCATGCTAATTTTTTTGTGTGAGGCGTCAAAATTAGGGACATTAATGTTTGGAATATGATATTATTGAGGAAAAAGTTTAAGGATTGTTATTTGAAAACATACACCAAAGTTTGCCTACATTAAAAGGTCTAAAACAAATTGTTTCATAGAAATTAGATTAAATTTTTTTATATTATTAACCTTGCTTTTAATAATATTTATTTGTTCATACTCCGTTTAAATGATATGATTTAATTATGACATGAAGATAATTAGATATCGTTATATATAACAACAAACCTATAGCATACAAGGCATCAAAAATGATCTTTGGGCGGACGCTTAATATTATATATAGTAACTTTTTTGGTTCTTAAAATTGATAAATGTAGGATGAATCAATGTCTTGATGCCACCTCGAATGAGGCTCGATAAAATCCATATATATATACGAGCTTTTGATTAGCGATGTTTGATTTCGTTTATTAAACTCTAACTAATTAGAACATTCTAGCTTTGTCTTGATTAGTTAAAAATAGAGGAAATAATGATAAATACAAATGTGACGAAAATATTACAATAATATCCACACTAAATTTTTCTAAGATGTTTAGATGGAGAATCATATTTAAAAGATCTCGAATCATTAATATTATAGATGATTTTATTCGTAGCACATTATAAAAGATAGTTTTCTCTCTCTCTCTCTCTCTCTCTCTCTCTCTCTATTTAGATATATAAAAGAAATCATCCATTGAAAAAAACTTAGAATAAAGTTTTTAACTTGAAAAATTAAAGGGAAAAAATAAAGGAAAATTATAAAATGTATGCGAAAATACTAAATTATTAATGAAATAAATATAAAATATAAAGAATATTTATGTGAAACATAAACAATCATAATATCGAGGAAAAATAATTATAGAAACATGATGTTGGAGATACATTAAAAGATATCATTATTATGATAAGAACTATTTATCATCTTTTCCTCTACACCTAGTTATATGAGAGCAACCTCGATTATATTCATTAGCTGGAGTCTAGTTTCCTGTTAGCTTCTTTGGTAAATTTTCATTTAAAATACGTCCTTCAACATGTATGTTCTGGTTTAACTAAACCATAATAAGAAGAAAATAAACGAGGAATGACTTCATAATAAGAGTAGTTAACTTATGCCCAAAAAAAACTTATAATTGTAATATTATTCCTTGAGTGGAATCTATTTAACTTATCTTCTTTGCAATTCAAATTAAACTACACATTATACAAATTTATAGTTTCATTGGTGTTCATTTTAAGTTGTATAGTTATAACAAACAAAAATTTGTTTCATTGTTGGTAAGGAAAATAGATTTATTTATGGCAATATTTTTTAGAAGAAATTTGTTATTTACTTGTTATGATAACTATTGTAGTTTTTTATGTTGGAATATGTAATATCTATCTGTATTGTATATAATCATTGGATTAAAATAGTTTTCAAAATCTTCCTCTTTTAGCTTTAAAAGTTTTGTCCTCTTATATTAGTTAAATTGTTCACTAAGTTTGATTCTCCTCAAACTAAAATAAATAAGGGAAACATGTGTTTTTATTCCCTGTAATATGAGCGACATTGGATTTTTTCTCTAAAAACAATAATTTTGTTTTATCTCTGTTAATATCAATTTCCTTTCATATTATTCCCTCGTTTGGCTATCTCACTGAAAAATGTAATTGTGGCCAAAATTTAATGATTTGACCATTGCACACTTGTTAGTAGAGTTGATTTGTCATTTGTTTGTCTGAATCAAAGAAAAAAATAAAAAATTGTGTAAAATGATTTAAATGCCCATGGGCTAATTTTAAAACAAAAATATTGTGAGTCATGCTAATTTTTTTGTGTGAGGCGTCAAAATTAGGGACATAAATGTTTGGAATATGATATTATTGAGGAAAAAGTTTAAGGATTGTTATTTGAAAACATACACCAAAGTTTGCCTACATTACAAGGTCTAAAACAAATTTTTTCATAGAAATTAGATTAAATTTTTTTATATTATTAATCTTGCTTTTAATAACATTTATTTGTTCATACTCCGTGTAAATGATATGATTTAATTATGACATGAAGATAATTAGATATCATTATATATAACAACAAACCTATAGCATACAAGGCATCAAAAATGATCTTTGGGCGGACGCTTAAATTTATATATAGTAACTTTTTTGGTTCTTAACATTGATAAATGTAGGATGAATCAAAGTCTTGATGCCACCTCGAATGAGACTCGATAAAATCCATATATATATATATACGAGCTTTTGATTAGCGATGTTTGATTTTGTTGATTAAACTCTAACTAATTAGAACATTCTAGCTTTGTCTTGATTAGTTAAAAATAGAGGAAATAATGATAAATACAAATGTGACGAAAATATTACAATAATATCCACACTAAATTTTTCTAAGATGTTTAGATGGAGAATTATATTTACAAGATCTCGAATCATTAATATTATAGATGATTTTATTCGTAGCACATTATATTATTCGCTCATCAAAGTTTGATACAACATAATGAAAATATAACATAAGTAAAATACAATGAATACTTACTTCATAGTTCATTAACTTGTTTTAAAATTATTACAACATAATTCGAATAGAACATATTGTTTTGGACATTGTCTTGTTTTCAATGAATACTTAATACATCGCCCACTAACTTATTGTTATTATGTTTTAATTCTACCTAAACGATTTCAATTATTCATAATTTTTTTAAACTTTGTCTTAACAAAAATTAAATAGGTTGATAAAGACTATCGTTATATATTGATTACAGTTTTCTTTTGATGACCATAAACTCTTTTTAACATTGTTTACGTCAATCAAACTTTAGTATTGTACATTTCATTATCAAGATAGTTTTTTTCTTTCTCTTTTTCTCTCTCTCTCTATTTAGATATATAAAAGACTTCATCCATTGAAAAAAACTTAGAATAAAGTTTTTAACTTGAAAAATTAAAGGGAAGAAATAAAGGAAAATTATAAAATGTATGTGAAAATACTAAATTATTAATGATATATATATAAAATATAAAGAATATTTATGTGAAACATAAACAATCATAATATCGAGGAAAAATAATTATAGAAACATGATGTTGGAGATACATTAAAAGATATCATTATTATGATAAGAACTATTTATCATCTTTTCCTCGACACCTAGTTATATGAGAGCAACCTCGATTATATTCATTAGCTGGAGTCTGGTTTCCTGTTAGCTTCTTTGGTAAATTTTCATTTAAAATACGTCCTTCAACATGTATGTTCTGGTTTAATAAAACCATAATAAGAAGAAGAAAATAAACGAGGAATGACTTCATAATAAGAGTAGTTAACTTAGGCAAAAAAAAAACTTATAATTGTAATATTAGTCCTTGAGTGGAGACTATTTAACTTATCTTCTTTGCAATTCAAATTAAACTACACATTATACAAATTTATAGTTTCATTGGTGTTGATTTTAAGTTGTATAGTTATAACAAACAAAAATTTGTTTCATTGTTGGTAAGGAAAATAGATTTATTTATGGCAATATTTTTTAGAAGAAATTTGTTATTTACTTGTTATGATAATTATTGTAGTTTTTTATGTTGGAATATGTAATATCTATATGTATTGTATATAATCATTGGATTAAAATAGTTTTCAAAATCTTCCTCTTTTAGCTTTAAAAATTTTGTCCTCTTATATTAGTTAATTTCGTCACTAAGTTTGATTCTCCTCAAACTAAAATAAATAAGGGAAAAATGTGTTTTTATTCCCTGTAATATGAGCGACATTGGATTTTTTTCTCTAAAAAAAATAATTTTGTTTTATCTCTGTTAATATCAATTTCCTTTCATATTATTCCCTCGTTTGGCTATCTCACTGAAAAATGTAATTGTGGCCAAAATTTGATGATTTGACCATTGCACACTTGTTAGTAGTGTTGATTCGTCATTTGTTTGTCTGAATCAAAGAAAAAAATAAAAAAATGTGTAAAATGATTTAAATGCCCATGTGCTAATTTTAAAACAAAAATATTGTGAGTCATGCTAATTTTTTTGTGTGAGGCGTCAAAATTAGGGACATAAATGTTTGGAATATGATATTATTGAGGAAAAAGTTTAAGGATTGTTATTTGAAAACATACACCAAAGTTTGCCTACATTACAATTCCTAAAACAATTTTTTTCATAGAAATTAGATAAAAATTTTTTATATTATTAACCTTGCTTTTAATAACATTTATTTGTTCATACTCCGTTTAAATGATATGATTTAATTAGGACATGAAGATAATTAGATATCGTTATATATAACAACAAACCTATAGCATACAAGGCATCAAAAATGATCTTTGGGCGGACGCTTAAATTTATATATAGTAACTTTTTTGGTTCTTAAAATTAATAAATGTAGAATGAATCAATGTCTTGATGCCACCTCGAATGAGGCTCGATAAAATCCATATATATATATATATATATATATATATATATATATATACGAGCTTTTGATTAGCGATGTTTGATTTCGTTGATTAAACTCTAACTAATTAGAACATTCTAGCTTTGTCTTGATTAGTTAAAAATAGAGGAAATAATGATAAATACAAATGTGACGAAAATATTACAATAATATCCACACTAAATTTTTCTAAGATGTTTAGATGGAGAATCATATTTAAAAGATCTCGAATCATTAATATTATAGATGATTTTATTCGTAGCACATTATATTATTCGCACATCAAAGTTTGATACAACATAATGAAAATATAACATAAGTAAAATACAATAAATACTTAATTCATAGTTCATTAACTTGTTTTAAATTATTACAACATAATTCGAATAGAACATATTGTTTTGGACATTGTCTTGTTTTCAATGAATACTTAATTCATCGCCCACTAACTTATTGTTATTATGTTTTAATTCTACCTAAACGATTTCAATTATTCATAATTTTTTTAAACTTTGTCTTAACAAAAATTAAATAGGTCGATAAAGACTTTTGTTATATATTGATTACAGTTTTAATTTGATGACCATAAACTCTTTTTAACATTGTTTACGTCAATCAAACTTTAGTATTGTAATATCTATCTGTATTGTATATAATTCAAAGTTCATTAACTTGTTTTAAAATTATTACAACATAATTTGAATAGAACATATTGTTTTGGACATTGTCTTGTTTTCAATGAATACTTAATTCATCGCCCACTAACTTATTGTTATTATGTTTTAATTCTACCTAAACGATTTCAATTATTCATAATTTTTTTAAACTTTGTCTTAACAAAAATTAAATAGGTCGATAAAGACTTTTGTTATATATTGATTACAGTTTTAATTTGATGACCATAAACTCTTTTTAACATTGTTTACGTCAATCAAACTTTAGTATTGTACATTTACATTTAATTATCAAGATAGTTTTTTTTTCTCTCTCTCTCTCTCTCTCTCTCTCTCTCTCTATTTAGATATATAAAAGAAATCATCCATTGAAAAAAACTTAGAATAAAGTTTTTAACTTGAAAAATTAAAGGGAAGAAATAAAGGAAAATTATAAAATGTATGCGAAAATACTAAATTATTAATGAAATAAATATAAAATATAAAGAATATTTATGTGAAACATAAACAATCATAATATCGAGGAAAATAATTATAGAAACATGATGTTGGAGATACATTAAAAGATATCATTATTATGATAAGAACTATTTATCATCTTTTCCTCGACACCTAGTTATATGAGAGCAACCTCGATTATATTCATTAGCTGGAGTCTGGTTTCCTGTTAGCTTCTTTGGTAAATTTTCATTTAAAATACGTCATTCAACATGTATGTTCTGGTTTAACAAAACCATAATAAGAAGAAGAAAATAAACGAGGAATGACTTCATAATAAGAGTAGTTAACTTAGGCCCAAAAAAAACATATAATTGTAATATTATTCCTTGAGTGGAATCTATTTAACTTATCTTCTTTGCAATTCAAATTAAACTACACATTATACAAATTTATAGTTTCATTGGTGTTCATTTTAAGTTGTATAGTTATAACAAACAAAAATTTGATTCATTGTTGGTAAGGAAAATAGATTTATTTATGGCAATATTTTTTAGAAGAAATTTGTTATTTATTTGTTATGATAATTACTGTAGTTTTTTATGTTGGATTATGTAATATCTATATGTATTGTATATAATCATTGTATTAAAATAGTTTTCAAAATCTTCCTCTTTTAGCTTTAAAAATTTTGTCCTCTTATATTAGTTAAATTCGTCACTAAGTTTGATTCTCCTCAAACTAAAATAAATAAGGGAAAAATGTGTTTTTATTCCCTGTAATATGAGCGACATTGGATTTTTTTCTCTAAAAAAAATAATTTTTTTTTATCTCTGTTAATATCAAATTCCTTTCATATTATTCCCTCGTTTGGCTATCTCACATAAAAATGTAATTGTTGCCAAAATTTGATGATTTGACCATTGCACACTTGTTAGTAGAGTTGATTCGTCATTTGTTTGTCTGAATCAAAGAAAAAAATAAAAAATTGTGTAAAATAATTTAAATGCCCATGGGCTAATTTTAAAACAAAAATATTGTGAGTCATGCTAATTTTTTTGTGTGAGGCGTCAAAATTAGGGACATTCATGTTTGGAATATGATATTATTGAGGAAAAAGTTTAAGGATTGTTATTTGAAAACATACACCAAAGTTTGCCTACATTACAAGGTCTAAAACAAATTTTTTCATAGAAATTAGATCAAATTTTTTTTATATTATTAACCTTGCTTTTAATAATATTTATTTGTTCATACTCCGTTTAAATGATATGATTTAATTATGACATGAAGATAATTAGATATCGTTATATATAACAACAAACCTATAGCATACAAGGCATCAAAAATGATCTTTGGGCGGACGCTTAAATTTATATATAGTAACTTTTTTGGTTCTTAAAATTGATAAATGTAGGATGAATCAATGTCTTGATGCCACCTCGAATGAGGCTCGATAAAATCCATATATATATATATATATATATATATATATATATATATACGAGCTTTTGATTATCGATGTTTGATTTCGTTGATTAAACTCTAACTAATTAGAACATTCTAGCTTTGTCTTGATTAGTTAAAAATAGAGGAAATAATGATAAATACAAATGTGACGAAAATATTACAATAATATCCACACTAAATTTTTCTAAGATGTTTAGATGGAGAATCATATTTAAAAGATCTCGAATCATTAATATTATAGATGATTTTATTCGTAGCACATTATATTATTCGCACATCAAAATTTGATACAACATAATGAAAATATAACATAAGTAAAATACAATGAATACTTACTTCATAGTTCATTAACTTGTTTTAAAATTATTACAACAAAATTCGAATAGAACATATTGTTTTGGACATTGTCTTGTTTTCAATGAATACTTAATACATCGCCCACTAACTTATTGTTATTATGTTTTAATTCTACCTAAACGATTTCAATTATTCATAATTTTTTTAAACTTTGTCTTAACAAAAATTAAATAGGTTGATAAAGACTATCGTTATATATTGATTACAGTTTTCTTTTGATGACCATAAACTCTTTTTAACATTGTTTACGTCAATCAAACTTTAGTATTGTACATTTCATTATCAAGATAGTTTTTTTCTTTCTCTTTTTCTCTCTCTCTCTATTTAGATATATAAAAGACTTCATCCATTGAAAAAAACTTAGAATAAAGTTTTTAACTTGAAAAATTAAAGGGAAGAAATAAAGGAAAATTATAAAATGTATGTGAAAATACTAAATTATTAATGATATATATATATAAAATATAAAGAATATTTATGTGAAACATAAACAATCATAATATCGAGGAAAAATAATTATAGAAACATGATGTTGGAGATACATTAAAAGATATCATTATTATGATAAGAACTATTTATCATCTTTTCCTCGACACCTAGTTATATGAGAGCAACCTCGATTATATTCATTAGCTGGAGTCTGGTTTCCTGTTAGCTTCTTTGGTAAATTTTCATTTAAAATACGTCCTTCAACATGTATGTTCTGGTTTAATAAAACCATAATAAGAAGAAGAAAATAAACGAGGAATGACTTCATAATAAGAGTAGTTAACTTAGGCCAAAAAAAAACTTATAATTGTAATATTAGTCCTTGAGTGGAATCTATTTAACTTATCTTCTTTGCAATTCAAATTAAACTACACATTATACAAATTTATAGTTTCATTGGTGTTCATTTTAAGTTGTATAGTTATAACAAACAAAAATTTGTTTCATTGTTGGTAAGGAAAATAGATTTATTTATGGCAATATTTTTTAGAAGAAATTTGTTATTTACTTGTTATGATAATTATTGTAGTTTTTTATGTTGGAATATGTAATATCTATATGTATTGTATATAATCATTGGATTAAAATAGTTTTCAAAATCTTCCTCTTTTAGCTTTAAAAATTTTGTCCTCTTATATTAGTTAATTTCGTCACTAAGTTTGATTCTCCTCAAACTAAAATAAATAAGGGAAAAATGTGTTTTTATTCCCTGTAATATGAGCGACATTGGATTTTTTTCTCTAAAAAAAATAATTTTGTTTTATCTCTGTTAATATCAATTTCCTTTCATATTATTCCCTCGTTTGGCTATCTCACTGAAAAATGTAATTGTGGCCAAAATTTGATGATTTGACCATTGCACACTTGTTAGTAGTGTTGATTCGTCATTTGTTTGTCTGAATCAAAGAAAAAAATAAAAAATTGTGTAAAATGATTTAAATGCCCATGTGCTAATTTTAAAACAAAAATATTGTGAGTCATGCTAATTTTTTTGTGTGAGGCGTCAAAATTAGGGACATAAATGTTTGGAATATGATATTATTGAGGAAAAAGTTTAAGGATTGTTATTTGAAAACATACACCAAAGTTTGCCTACATTACAAGGTCTAAAACAAATTTTTTCATAGAAATTAGATTAAATTTTTTTATATTATTAACCTTGCTTTTAATAACATTTATTTGTTCATACTCCGTTTAAATGTTATGATTTAATTATGACATGAAGATAATTAGATATCGTTATATATAACAACAAACCTATAGCATACAAGGCATCAAAAATGATCTTTGGGCGGACACTTAAATTTATATATGGTAACTTTTTTGGTCCTTAAAATTGATAAATGTAGGATGAATCAATGTCTTGATGCCACCTTGAATGAGGTTCGATAAAATCCATATATATATATATACGAGCTTTTGATTAGCGATGTTTGATTTCGTTGATTAAACTCTAACTAATTAGAACATTCTAGCTTTGTCTTGATTAGTTAAAAATAGAGGAAATAATGATAAATACAAATGTGACGAAAATATTACAATAATATCCACACTAAATTTTTCTAAGATGTTTAGATGGAGAATCATATTTAAAAGATCTCGAATCATTAATATTATAGATGATTTTATTCGTAGCACATTATATTATTCGCACATCAAAGTTTGATACAACATAATGAAAATATAACATAAGTAAAATACAATAAATACTTAATTCATAGTTCATTAACTTGTTTTAAAATTATTACAACATAATTCGAATAGAACATATTGTTTTGGACATTGTCTTGTTTTCAATGAATACTTAATTCATCGCCCACTAACTTATTGTTATTATGTTTTAATTCTACCTAAACGATTTCAATTATTCATAATTTTTTTAAACTTTGTCTTAACAAAAATTAAATAGGTCGATAAAGACTTTTGTTATATATTGATTACAGTTTTAATTTGATGACCATAAACTCTTTTTAACATTGTTTACGTCAATCAAACTTTAGTATTGTACATTTAATTATCAAGATAGTTTTTCTCTCTCTCTCTCTCTCTCTCTCTCTCTCTCTATTTAGATATATAAAAGAAATCATCCATTGAAAAAAACTTAGAATAAAGTTTTTAACTTGAAAAATTAAAGGGAAGAAATAAAGGAAAATTATAAAATGTATGCGAAAATACTAAATTATTAATGAAATAAATATAAAATATAAAGACTATTTATGTGAAACATAAACAATCATAATATCGAGGAAAATAATTATAGAAACATGATGTTGGAGATACATTAAAAGATATCATTATTATGATAAGAACTATTTATCATCTTTTCCTCGACACCTAGTTATATGAGAGCAACCTCGATTATATTCATTAGCTGGAGTCTGGTTTCCTGTTAGCTTCTTTGGTAAATTTTCATTTAAAATACGTCCTTCAACATGTATGTTCTGGTTTAACAAAACCATAATAAGAAGAAGAAAATAAACGAGGAATGACTTCATAATAAGAGTAGTTAACTTAGGCCCAAAAAAAACATATAATTGTAATATTATTCCTTGAGTGGAATCTATTTAACTTATCTTCTTTGCAATTCAAATTAAACTACACATTATACAAATTTATAGTTTCATTGGTGTTCATTTTAACTTGTATAGTTATAACAAACAAAAATTTGATTCATTGTTGGTAAGGAAAATAGATTTATTTATGGCAATATTTTTTAGAAGAAATTTGTTATTTATTTGTTATGATAATTACTGTAGTTTTTTATGTTGGAATATGTAATATCTATCTGTATTGTATATAATCATTGGATTAAAATAGCTTTCAAAATCTTCCTCTTTTAGCTTTAAAAATTTTGTCCTCTTATATTAGTTAAATTGTTCACTAAGTTTGATTCTCCTCAAACTAAAATAAATAAGGGAAAAATGTGTTTTTATTCCCTGTAATATGAGCGACATTGGATTTTTTTCTCTAAAAAAAATAATTTTGTTTTATCTCTGTTAATATCAATTTTCTTTCATATTATTCCCTCGTTTGGCTATCTCACTGAAAAATGTAATTGTGGCCAAAATTTAATGATTTGACCATTGCACACTTGATAGTAGAATTGATTCGTCATTTATTTGTCTGAATCAAAGAAAAATATAAAAAATTGTGTAAAATGATTTAAATGCCCATGGGCTAATTTTAAAACAAAAATATTGTGAGTCATGCTAATTTTTTTGTGTGAGGCGTCAAAATTAGGGACATAAATGTTTGGAATATGATATTATTGAGGAAAAAGTTTAAGGATTGTTATTTGAAAACATACACCAAAGTTTGCCTACATTACAAGGTCTAAAACAAATTTTTTCATAGAAATTAGATTAAATTTTTTTATATTATTAACCTTGCTTTTAATAACATTTATTTGTTGATACTCCGTTTAAATGTTATGATTTAATTATGACATGAAGATAATTAGATATCGTTATATATAACAACAAACCTATAGCATACAAGGCATCAAAAATGATCTTTGGGCGGACACTTAAATTTATATATGGTAACTTTTTTGGTCCTTAAAATTGATAAATGTAGGATGAATCAATGTCTTGATGCCACCTTGAATGAGGTTCGATAAAATCCATATATATATATACGAGCTTTTGATTAGCGATGTTTGATTTCGTTGATTAAACTCTAACTAATTAGAACATTCTAGCTTTGTCTCTATTAGTTAAAAATAGAGGAAATAATGATAAATACAAATGTGACGAAAATATTACAATAATATCCACACTAAATTTTTCTAAGATGTTTAGATGGAGAATCATATTTAAAAGATCTCGAATCATTAATATTATAGATGATTTTATTGGTAGCACATTATATTATTCGCTTATCAAAGTTTGATACAACATAATGAAAATATAACATAAGTAAAATACAATGAATACTTAATTCATAGTTCATTAACTTGTTTTAAAATTATTACAACATAATTCGAATAGAACATATTGTTTTGGACATTGTCTTGTTTTCAACGAATACTTAATACATCGCCCACTAACTTATTATTATTATGTTTTAATTCTACCTAAACGATTTCAATTATTCATAATTTTTTTAAACTTTGTCTTAACAAAAATTAAATAGGTTGATAAAGACCATCGTTATATATTGATTACAGTTTTCTTTTGATGACCACAAACTCTTTTTAACATTGTTTACGTCAATCAAACTTTAGTATTGTACATTTCATTATCAAGATAGTTTTTTTCTTTCTCTCTCTCTCTCTCTCTCTCTCTATTTAGATATATAAAAGAGTTCATCCATTGAAAAAAACTTAGAATAAAGTTTTTAATTTGAAAAATTAAAGGGAAGAAATAAAGGAAAATTATAAAATGTATGCGAAAATACTAAATTATTAATGAAATAAATATAAAAAATAAAGAATATTTATGTGAAACATAAACAATCATAATATCGAGGAAAAATAATTATAGAAACATGATGTTGGAGATACATTAAAAGATATCATTATTATGATATGAACTATTTATCATCTTTTCCTCGACACCTAGTTATATGAGAGCAACCTCGATTATATTCATTAGCTGGAGTCTGGTTTCCTGTTAGCTTCTTTGGTAAATTTTCATTTAAAATACGTCCTTCAACATGTATGTTCTGGTTTAACAAAACCATAATAAGAAGAAGAAAATAAACGAGGAATGACTTCATAATAAGAGTAGTTAACTTAGGCCCAAAAAAAACTTATAATTGTAATATTATTCCTTGAGTGGAATCTATTTAACTTATCTTCTTTGCAATTCAAATTAAACTACACATTATACAAATTTATAGTTTCATTGGTGTTCATTTTAAGTTGTATAGTTATAACAAACAAAAATTTGTTTCATTGTTGGTAAGGAAAATAGATTTATTTATGGCAATATTTTTTAGAAGAAATTTGTTATTTACTTGTTATGATAATTATTGTAGTTTTTTATGTTGGAATATGTAATATCTATATGTATTGTATATAATCATTGTATTAAAATAGTTTTCAAAATCTTCCTCTTTTAGCTTTAAAAATTTTGTCCTCTTATATTAGTTAAATTTTTCACTAAGTTTGATTCTCCTCAAACTAAAATAAATAAGGGAAAAATGTGTTTTTATTCCCTGTAATATGAGCGACATTGGATTTTTTTCTCTAAAAAAAATAATTTTGTTTTATCTCTGTTAATATCAATTTCCTTTCATATTATTCCATCGTTTGGCTATCTCACTGAAAAATGTAATTGTGGCCAAAATTTGATGATTTGACCATTGCACACTTGTTAGTAGAGTTGATTCGTCATTTTTTGTCTGAATTTGTAACACCCATGCTAAAAGAGTCTAGAATATCTAGAATGGAAATACATTAGAATATCTGGATACATTAATATTACAACTCATTGTCTGGATACACCATGTAAGAATACATGATTAGGAGCATAAATTGTGCTTGATACAAAACACATCGGAATAATTCATATAAAGTTCCAAGTCTAAACAACTAATTCATAAAACTGAAACTAAAAGTCTTCATACGTCAGCTGGTCCCTTACCCTGACTGGTATCTATCTGCTTATCTGTAAAACAATAAAAAGGAGTGGGATGAGACTACTTGTCTCAGTGAGTTCCACCTATCTCAGGTGCCCCTCACTCAGTGAACATATTAGACAAAAGTCTACTTAGCTAAACTAGGATTGATCACATGATTATATTCATAATAATTTAATATAATTAGTCATCAAATTTATTTATCTGAAGTTTCTTTTACGGAATGACGAGGTGAGCGGCCCCAATACATTCCAACATAACCTGCTCCAATACCAACTACGGGGCTAGAGACTCGGTGCTAACTCATTTCTGTTTACATAGCCTGCCCTATTGCCAACTATTGGGCTAGGGACTCGGTAACATTATAAGATCAATCTTTAACATTAGAGCAATATTTATTTAACACTCCTTGACCCTTTGGCCAATTTTCCACAATTGCTAATATTCCTAGCCATCTTATCTTATTCACATAATCATATCTACTTTAGAATTCATATGTCTCAAAGTGAACTAGCCTCTGTGCAAGTACAATATCATTCAAAGAATGAAGTTTAAGTTCATAACAGTTTAATATACTTGCATCAATTCATTCTATAGTTTTTCAAAAATAAGATATTTATAGCCGGTTCATGTATGACATTTTAACGATACAATTTTGCGGATTTTCTAGTTTAACTTCTAGGACTATAGCTGAACCGATGCATAAAATATTGCACAGAAACAGTTCAATTTAAGGAAAAAGAAAGTTTACTACACTAATTCTCTATAATTCAAGTTTCATTCATATAATGAAAGGGATTTCACTAAAACAGCTATATACTTAGGATTCAACATTTCAATCTATATATGCCATGAGGAAAATGGAAACAAGGCATGTAGTGAGGTGGGGAAACTAACCATATTATGCTAATGTTTAAAATCCATCTATGTGACAAAATTTAAACTCTAATTCTAACTAAACCACATGTTCTAATTTGCATAAATAGGTAAGGAATTAACTACCCATGGTGGGTTCTAAACTAATGAAACTCACCAAAATTTCTTGAAGCTCTCCAACTTAGCCACTACTTCCAAAATTACCACGGTTAGTTGCAAGCTTTAATCCTCTGTTCCAATACAACAATTCCAAGTTTTAGCAACTTCAATTTCTATACACACAACACTTTAAATAAAGCTCTAGAATTTCTTTCAACAAAGGGAGTGAGGTGTCGGACAAGAGAGAGAAGGGGAAAAGAAGTCTTTCACTTGTACTTGGACTTCTTAATGATCATGGTAGTGGAAATTCATGTCAATTTTGGTTAATTTTTGGTTAAAAGAGATACTAAAGGGAGGGCATCGTGAGAGAGGAAGAAAAATGGGGATAAGGTTTTGTGTGGTGCTGAGAGAGAAGAATGAAAACTATCTATGAAGTAGTGTCACTTTCTTATCTTATGTGACGGTGGACCCCATTCAAATTACCTTATCATTTCATAGTTAAACTTCACTACTCTACAAAAAATATTTTAAATTGTTTTGAGAAAAGCGGGTTGTTACATTCTACCCCTCTTAAAATAATTTCGTCCTCGAAATTGAAAAATTTACCTCAAAAGAGATGGGGATAATCCCTCTGCATATCTGATTCCAATTCCCACGTTGCTTCTCCAATAGGCGATCCTTGCCATTCAACCTTCACAATTGGAATCACTTTATTTCTCAACTGTTTAACATCACGGTCGACTATTCGAACAGGCTCCGGTTGGAAGGTTAAGTCTGACTTCAAATCTACCGTATCCAAATTCACCGGAAGGAATGGATCAGGTACGTACTTCTTTAACTGAGACACATGAAACACATTGTGTAGTCCTGACATTGCTGGAGGAAGCGCCAGCCGGTAAGCCACATCTCCAATCCTTTCCGTAATTTGGAATGGTCCAACATATCTCGGACTTAACTTCTTCTTTCTAAACAAACCACGCAATCCCAACTGTGGAGTTACTCTGAGAAAAACGTGATCACCTTGTTCAAACTCTAACGGTCGTCGCCGCTTATCTGCATAGCTCTTTTGTCTACTCTGGGCAGTTTTCAATTTTTCTTGTATTGATTTAATTTTTAAAGTCGTCTCCTCAATAACTTCGGGGCCTAAAATTCCTTTGTCTCCGACCTCAGCCCAACAGAGTGGAGTCCTACACTTTCTCCCATATAGAGCCTCATATGGTGCCATGCCGATGCTAGAATGGTAACTGTTATTATAAGAGAACTCTATCAGATGCAAGTGGTCACTCCAGCTTCCACCGTCTTCTAGAACACATGCTCGAAGCATATCCTCTAGAGTCTGAATAGTCCTCTCTGATTGCCCGTCGGTCTGCGGATGGTGCGATGTGCTCAACCTGAGTCTCGTACCCATAGCCTTCTGGAATGCTTTCCAAAAGTGTGAAGTGAAGATTGAATCCCTATCTGACACAATACCAACAGGTACCCCATGTAACTTTACTATTTCTCTGAGGAAGATTTCTGCATACTGTGCCGCTTTATAAGTAGTTTTCACTGGGAGGAAGTGAGCTGATTTAGTTAACCGGTCCACAATGACCCATATTGAGTCATGCCCCTTTTGAGTTCGCGGTAAGCCTCCTACAAAATCCATAGCTATCTGCTCCCATTTCCACTGTGGGATTTGCAGCGGTTGGAGAAGTCCCGCTGGCCTTTGATGCTCAATTTTTACCTGCTGACATATTAAGCATCGAGCAACGAACTCTGCAATTTCTTTCTTCATACCATACCACCAGTAATCTTTCTTCAGATCATGATACATTTTTGTCGTTCCTGGATGAATGGAAAATTTGCTCTTATGTGCTTCTTCCAAAATCAATCTCTTAATTTCAAAGTCATTTGGTACACATATCCTTCCATTGTACAACAACACTCCATCATTCGCTATCGCGAATTCAGGTGCTCCTACCATTCTCCTCATATCAACATCGTATTCTTGAGCCTGGGCGATCTGTGCTCTCAAATCACAAGAAACTTCTATTTTATTCAGAACTAGCCCGTTCTCTAATTCCATCATATTGAGGTTCAAGTCTCTGAAGTCCTCAACCAAGCAACATTTATGCATTAACAAATCAGAACTACACAACGCTTTCCTACTCAAGGCATCTGCTACTACATTGGCCTTTCCGGGATGATACCTCAGGTCGAAATCGAAGTCCTTCAAATACTCCATCCACCTTCTCTGTCTCATGTTCAATTCCCTCTGATCAAACAAATACTTCAAGCTTTTGTGGTCACTGAACAAATTGAACTGAGCTCCATATAAGTGATGTCTCCAAATTTTTAGTGCGAACACTATTGCTGCTAGTTCCAAATCGTGTGTGGGATAATTCTTCTCATGAGTTTTCAACTGTCTGGATGCATAAGATACTACTTGCCTTTCTTGCATTAATACACATCCAAGTCCCTTTGCTGATGCATCGCAATACACCGTGTACTTTTTCTCTGGGTCTGGAATAACTAACACTGGAGCTGTAGTTAACTTTCTCTTCAAGGACACAAAACTTTCTTCACACTCTCCATCCCACACGAAGGGTGTTTCCTTTCTAGTCAGTTTGGTCAACGGTAATGCAATCAGAGAAAATCCTTTAATGAATCTTCTATAGTAGCCTGCTAATCCCAAAAAGCTTCTGATTTCTGATACACTCCTAGGTCTTTCCCAATTCAACACTGCTTCGACCTTGGAGTGGTCAACAGCAACGCCTCCTTGAGAAATCACGTGGCCCAAGAATTTCACCTCTGATAACCAGAATTCACATTTACTAAATTTCGCATACAATTGTTTCTCTCTGAGGATGTCCAAGACGATTCTCAGATGTTCAGCATGCTCTTGAGGAGTCTTCGAATAAATCAGAATGTCGTCGATGAAGATAACAACAAACTGATCCAGATAAGGCTGAAATATTCTATTCATGTAGTCCATGAACACAGCAGGAGCATTGGTCACACCGAATGGCATGACTAGGAATTCATAGTGTCCATATCTGGTTCGGAAAGCAGTCTTTGACACATCGGAGGATTTAATTCGAATTTGATGGTAACCTGATCTCAAGTCGATTTTAGAAAATATAGTGGCTCCCTTCAACTGATCTAACAAATCATCAATCCGAGGGAGTGGATACTTGTTTTTGATGGTGACTTTGTTGAGCTGACGGTAATCAATACAAAGACGCATGCCACCGTCCTTCTTTTTGACCAAAAGAACTGGTGCACCCCATGGTGACACACTTGGTCGAATGAAATGTTTTTGGAGTAGTTCTTCTAATTGAGTTTTCAATTCTTTCAACTCTGCTGGTGACATCCTATAAGGTGCCACAGACACTGGTTCCGCTCCCGGAACCAAATCTATCGAAAACTCAATATCTCTTTCAGGGGGTAGGCTAACGATATCTTTCGGAAAGACATCGAGGAATTCATTCACGATAGGAATATTCTGAGGGGTGATATCCGAATCTGACGCCGTGGTGAACATAAGATAGAACCCATGAGCACTAGCACAACAATATTGGATCATATGATAGGCATTATTTAGTAGTTTGGACAAAGCTACTCCCTCATAAGTGTTGTCTGTAGGCATGTAGAGAGCCTTCTCCGCACACCCAATGTACACAAAATTAGCAGACAACCAATCCATACCTAATATCACATCGATTCCCCGCATCGGCAAACAAACGAGATCGATATGATACACTCGTTGAGTCACAGTAATTGGACAATTTTGACAAACTAAGTTTGCAACAATTCCACCATCGGTGGCTGTGGAAACCGTCATGGGAGGAATTAACGGTGACATTGACAATTCAAGTCTTTCCACACAATGAAAGGAAATAAAAGAATTCGAAGCACCACAATCAAACAAAACTTTAACTTCAAAATTATGGATATGACACGTACCACCAATCAAATCATTGTTCACCTTAGTCTTCTTGCCATCCAAAGAGTACACTCTCCCTTTGCTAGTAGTCACATCAGCTCTACCGTTTCCTTTCCTGTCCGGACAATTTGCTAAGTAATGTCCCGGCATCTTGCATCCATAACACACACCAGCACCTTTCATACAAGGTCCCCAATGAGGTTTCCCACAAGTTGAGCACGTGGGAATGCTCTTGGGCGAGTTGGATTGTTTTCCTTTACTAGGAGAGCCCCTTGGCTTAAGTTGTTGATGATACTTCTCTTTCTTCTTATCAAAGGCAGCTCCTCTTTCTCTTCTCATCTTAGCAACAGTGATTTCGGCCTCCAAGCTATTGTGCACTAGCTCGTCAAAGGACGTGTAGCGTTGTTGTCCAACCACATATTCAATGTCTCCTCTCAGGGCATATTTGTACTGATTAATCTTCCATTCTTCATCATCCGCATATCTTGCATGAGCAGAATAAAGAGACAGCTCTTCAAACTTCTGAGTAAACTCGGCCACAGACATCTCATTTTGTTTTAGCTCCATGAACTCACGCTCCTTCTTAATTCTATAGGTTCTAGACAAATATTTCTCCAACAAGACCCTCTTGAAGTTTGTCCAATTCAAAGGAACTAGAGTTGCTTCCATGTGTCGTCTAGCTCCCTCCCACCATTCCTCAGCTGAACCGGTAAGAAGAAAAGTGGCATAAATAACTTTGTTCTCCTCAGAACATTCTGCCATCTGAAAAATCTTCTCTAGTTGCTTAACCCAATGTTTGGCCTCTTTGGGGTCTCCTTCACCGTTAAACTTCGAAGGATTATGTCGATTGAACTCCCGAAAGGCCAAGTTTCCAACTACAACGGGTGGTGGAGGTGCAACTGGGCCTTGGTGTTGTACATTCTGCATAAGAGCTTGGAGCATCTCCTGGTGTTGTTGGGCCTGTTGAGCCTGAAATTGTTGTTGTTGCAGAGCTTGCTGGGCTTGAAATTGTTGTTGTTGCTGCAACATTTGCGCCCACATGTTCATGTTCGGATCTTGATTCGCCTGGGTATTAGCACGCGGACGACCTCTTCTTCCCGACATAACGTTCTATTCTGTCATTAACAATATCGAGTTGATCAATTCTCAATAAGTTATAACAAAATAGAATGAATATCGAAAATCTGATTAATCAGTGCTTTTAAGAATAGAAATATTAAAGACCCATGGCAAGGTCCGGTTTTGAACCGACCTGCTCTGATACCAAATGTAACACCCATGCTAAAAGAGTCTAGAATATCTAGAATGGAAATACATTAGAATATCTGGATACATTAATATTACAACTCATTGTCTGGATACACCATGTAAGAATACATGATTAGGAGCATAAATTGTGCTTGATACAAAACACATCGGAATAATTCATATAAAGTTCCAAGTCTAAACAACTAATTCATAAAACTGAAACTAAAAGTCTTCATACGTCAGCTGGTCCCTTACCCTGACTGGTATCTATCTGCTTATCTGTAAAACAATAAAAAGGAGTGGGATGAGACTACTTGTCTCAGTGAGTTCCACCTATCTCAGGTGCCCCTCACTCAGTGAACATATTAGACAAAAGTCTACTTAGCTAAACTAGGATTGATCACATGATTATATTCATAATAATTTAATATAATTAGTCATCAAATTTATTTATCTGAAGTTTCTTTTACGGAATGACGAGGTGAGCGGCCCCAATACATTCCAACATAACCTGCTCCAATACCAACTACGGGGCTAGAGACTCGGTGCTAACTCATTTCTGTTTACATAGCCTGCCCTATTGCCAACTATTGGGCTAGGGACTCGGTAACATTATAAGATCAATCTTTAACATTAGAGCAATATTTATTTAACACTCCTTGACCCTTTGGCCAATTTTCCACAATTGCTAATATTCCTAGCCATCTTATCTTATTCACATAATCATATCTACTTTAGAATTCATATGTCTCAAAGTGAACTAGCCTCTGTGCAAGTACAATATCATTCAAAGAATGAAGTTTAAGTTCATAACAGTTTAATATACTTGCATCAATTCATTCTATAGTTTTTCAAAAATAAGATATTTATAGCCGGTTCATGTATGACATTTTAACGATACAATTTTGCGGATTTTCTAGTTTAACTTCTAGGACTATAGCTGAACCGATGCATAAAATATTGCACAGAAACAGTTCAATTTAAGGAAAAAGAAAGTTTACTACACTAATTCTCTATAATTCAAGTTTCATTCATATAATGAAAGGGATTTCACTAAAACAGCTATATACTTAGGATTCAACATTTCAATCTATATATGCCATGAGGAAAATGGAAACAAGGCATGTAGTGAGGTGGGGAAACTAACCATATTATGCTAATGTTTAAAATCCATCTATGTGACAAAATTTAAACTCTAATTCTAACTAAACCACATGTTCTAATTTGCATAAATAGGTAAGGAATTAACTACCCATGGTGGGTTCTAAACTAATGAAACTCACCAAAATTTCTTGAAGCTCTCCAACTTAGCCACTACTTCCAAAATTACCACGGTTAGTTGCAAGCTTTAATCCTCTGTTCCAATACAACAATTCCAAGTTTTAGCAACTTCAATTTCTATACACACAACACTTTAAATAAAGCTCTAGAATTTCTTTCAACAAAGGGAGTGAGGTGTCGGACAAGAGAGAGAAGGGGAAAAGAAGTCTTTCACTTGTACTTGGACTTCTTAATGATCATGGTAGTGGAAATTCATGTCAATTTTGGTTAATTTTTGGTTAAAAGAGATACTAAAGGGAGGGCATCGTGAGAGAGGAAGAAAAATGGGGATAAGGTTTTGTGTGGTGCTGAGAGAGAAGAATGAAAACTATCTATGAAGTAGTGTCACTTTCTTATCTTATGTGACGGTGGACCCCATTCAAATTACCTTATCATTTCATAGTTAAACTTCACTACTCTACAAAAAATATTTTAAATTGTTTTGAGAAAAGCGGGTTGTTACAGAATTAAAGAAAAAAATAAAAAATTATGTAAAATGATTTAAATGCCCATGGGCTAATTTTAAAACAAAAATATTGTAAGGCATACTAATTTTTTTGTGTGAGGCGTCAAAAGTATGGATATAAATGTTTGGAATATGATATTATTGAGGAAAAAGTTTAAGGATTGTTATTTGAAAACATACACAAAAGTTTGCCTACATTACAAGGTCTAAAACAAATGTTTTCATAGAAATTAGATTAAATTTTTTTATATTATTAACTTTGCTTTTAATAACATTTATTTGTTCATACTCCGTTTAAATGATATGATTTAATTATGACATGAAGATAATTGGATATCATTATATATAACAACAAACCTATAGCATACAAGGCGTCAAAAATGATCTTTGGGCGGACGCTTAAATTTATATATAGTAACTTGTTTGGTCATTAAAATTGATAAATGTAGGATGAATCAATGTCTTGATGCCACCTCGAATGAGGCTCGATAAAATCCATATATATATATATACGAGCTTTTGATTAGCGATGTTTGATTTCGTTGATTAAACTCTAACTAATTAGAACATTCTAGCTTTGTCTTGATTAGTTAAAAATAGAGGAAATAATGATAAATACAAATGTGACGAAAATATTACAATAATATCCACACTAAATTTTTCTAAGATGTTTAGATGGAGAATCATAATTAAAAGATCTCGAATCATTAATATTATAGATGATTTTATTCGTAGCACATTATATTATTCGCACATCAAAGTTTGATACAACATAATGAAAATATAACATAAGTAAAATACAATGAATACTTAATTCATAGTTCATTAACTTGTTTTAAAATTATTACAACATAATTCGAATAGAACATATTGTTTTGGACATTGTCTTGTTTTCACTGAATACTTAATACATCGCCCACTAACTTATTATTATTATGTTATAATTCTACCTAAACGATTTCAATTATTCATAATTTTTTTAAACTTTGTCTTAACAAAAATTAAATAGGTTGATAAAGACTATCGTTATATATTGATTACAGTTTTCTTTTGATGACCACAAACTCTTTTTAACATTGTTTACGTCAATCAAACTTTAGTATTGTACATTTCATTATCAAGATAGTTTTTTTCTTTCTCTCTCTCTCTCTCTCTCTCTCTCTCTATTTAGATATATAAAAGAGTTCATCCATTGAAAAAAACTTAGAATAAAGTTTTTAATTTGAAAAATTAAAGGGAAGAAATAAAGGAAAATTATAAAATGTATGCGAAAATACTAAATTATTAATGAAATAAATATAAAATATAAAGAATATTTATGTGAAACATAAACAATCATAATATCGAGGAAAAATAATTATAGAAACATGATGTTGGAGATACATTAAAAGATATCATTATTATGATAAGAACTATTTATCATCTTTTTCTCGACACCTAGTTATATGAGAGCAACCTCGATTATATTCATTAGCTGGAGTCTGGTTTCCTGTTAGCTTCTTTGGTAAATTTTCATTTAAAATACGTCCTTCAACATGTATGTTCTGGTTTAACAAAACCATAATAATAAGAAGAAAATAAACGAGGAATGACTTCATAATAAGAGTAGTTAACTTAGGCCCAAAAAAAACTTATAATTGTAATATTATTCCTTGAGTGGAATCTATTTAACTTATCTTCTTTGCAATTCAAATTAAACTACACATTATACAAATTTATAGTTTCATTGGTGTTCATTTTAAGTTGTATAGTTATAACAAACAAAAATTTGTTTCATTGTTGGTAAGGAAAATAGATTTATTTATGGCAATATTTTTTAGAAGAAATTTGTTATTTACTTGTTATGATAATTATTGTAGTTTTTTATGTTGGAATATGTAATATCTATATGTATTGTATATAATCATTGTATTAAAATAGTTTTCAAAATCTTCCTCTTTTAGCTTTAAAAATTTTGTCCTCTTATATTAGTTAAATTTTTCACTAAGTTTGATTCTCCTCAAACTAAAATAAATAAGGGAAAAATGTGTTTTTATTCCCTGTAATATGAGCGACATTGGATTTTTTTCTCTAAAAAAAATAATTTTGTTTTATCTCTGTTAATATCAATTTCCTTTCATATTATTCCATCGTTTGGCTATCTCACTGAAAAATGTAATTGTGGTCAAAATTTGATGATTTGACCATTGCACACTTGTTAGTAGAGTTGATTCGTCATTTTTTGTCTGAATTAAAGAAAAAAATAAAAAATTGTGTAAAATGATTTAAATGCCCATGGGCTAATTTTAAAACAAAAATATTGTAAGGCATACTAATTATTTTTTGTGAGGCGTCAAAAGTATGGATATAAATGTTTGGAATATGATATTATTGAGGAAAAAGTTTAAGAATTGTTATTTGAAAACATACACAAAAGTTTGCCTACATTACAAGGTCTAAAACAAATGTTTTCATAGAAATTAGATTAAATTTTTTTATTTTATTAACTTTGCTTTTAATAACATTTATTTGTTCATACTCCGTTTAAATGATATGATTTAATTATGACATGAAGATAATTTGATATCATTATATATAACAACAAACCTATAGCATACAAGGC
Source organism: Trifolium dubium (assembly GCA_951804385.1). Classification (NCBI taxonomy): domain Eukaryota; kingdom Viridiplantae; phylum Streptophyta; class Magnoliopsida; order Fabales; family Fabaceae; genus Trifolium; species Trifolium dubium. The sequence goes on from OX638063.1 coordinate 16,393,166, forward strand.
GTCCAAAATGATCTTTGGGCGGACGCTTAAATTTATATATAGAGACTTGTTTGGTCATTAAAATTGATAAATGTAGGATGAATCAATGTCTTGATGCCACCTCGAATGAGGCTCGATAAAATCCATATATATATATATATATATATATATATATATACGAGCTTTTGATTAGCGATGTTTGATTTCGTTGATTAAACTCTAACTAATTAGAACATTCTAGCTTTGTCTTGATTAGTTAAAAATAGAGGAAATAATGATAAATACAAATGTGACGAAAATATTACAATAATATCCACACTAAATTTTTCTAAGATGTTTAGATGGAGAATCATATTTAAAAGATCTCGAATCATTAATATTATAGATGATTTTATTCGTAGCACATTATATTATTCGCACATCAAAGTTTGATACTACATAATGAAAATATAACATAAGTAAAATACAATGAATACTTAATTCATAGTTCATTAACTTGTTTTAAAATTATTACAACATAATTCGAATAGAACATATTGTTTTGGACATTGTCTTGTTTTCAATGAATACTTAATACATCGCCCACTAACTTATTGTTATTATGTTTTAATTTTACCTAAACGATTTCAATTATTCATAATTTTTTTAAACTTTGTCTTAACAAAAATTAAATAGGTTGATAAAGACTATCGTTATATATTGATTACAGTTTTCTTTTGATGACCATAAACTCTTTTTAACATTGTTTACGTCAATCAAACTTTAGTATTGTACATTTCATTATCAAGATAGTTTTTTTCTTTCTCTCTCTCTCTCTCTCTCTATTTAGATATATAAAAGAGTTCATCCATGGAAAAAAATATAGAATAAAGTTTTTAACTTGAAAAATTAAAGGGGAGAAATAAAGGAAAATTATAAAATGTATGCGAAAATACTAAATTATTAATGAAATAAATATAAAATATAAAGAATATTTATGTGAAACATAAACAATCATAATATCGAAGAAAAATAATTATAGAAACATGATGTTGGAGATACATTAAAAGATATCATTATTATGATAAGAACTATTTATCATCTTTTCCTCGACACCTAGTTATATGAGAGCAACCTCGATTATATTCATTAGCCGGAGTCTGGTTTCCTGTTAGCTTCTTTGGTAAATTTTCATTTAAAATACGTCCTTCAACATGTATGTTCTGGTTTAACAAAACCATAATAATAAGAAGAAAATAAACGAGGAATGACTTCATAATAAGAGTAGTTAACTTAGGCCCAAAAAAAACTTATAATTGTAATATTATTCCTTGAGTGGAATCTATTTAACTTATCTACTTTGCAATTCAAATTAAACTACACATTATACAAATTTATAGTTTCATTGGTGTTCATTTTAAGTTGTATAGTTATAACAAACAAAAATTTGTTTCATTGTTGGTAAGGAAAATAGATTTATTTATGGCAATATTTTTTAGAAGAAATTTGTTATTTACTTGTTATGATAATTATTGTAGTTTTTTATGTTGGAATATGTAATATCTATATGTATTGTATATAATCATTGTATTAAAATAGTTTTCAAAATCTTCCTCTTTTAGCTTTAAAAATTTTGTCCTCTTATATTAGTTAAATTTTTCACTAAGTTTGATTCTCCTCAAACTAAAATAAATAAGGGAAAAATGTGTTTTTATTCCCTGTAATATGAGCGACATTGGATTTTTTTCTCTCAAAAAAAATAATTTTGTTTTATCTATGTTAATATCAATTTCCTTTCATATTATTCCATCGTTTGGCTATCTCACTGAAAAATGTAATTGTGGTCAAAATTTGATGATTTGACCATTGCACACTTGTTAGTAGAGTTGATTCGTCATTTTTTGTCTGAATTAAAGAAAAAAATAAAAAATTGTGTAAAATGATTTAAATGCCCATGGGCTAATTTTAAAACAAAAATATTGTAAGGCATACTAATTATTTTTTGTGAGGCGTCAAAAGTATGGATATAAATGTTTGGAATATGATATTATTGAGGAAAAAGTTTAAGAATTGTTATTTGAAAACATACACAAAAGTTTGCCTACATTACAAGGTCTAAAACAAATGTTTTCATAGAAATTAGATTAAATTTTTTTATTTTATTAACTTTGCTTTTAATAACATTTATTTGTTCATACTCCGTTTAAATGATATGATTTAATTATGACATGAAGATAATTGGATATCATTATATATAACAACAAACCTATAGCATACAAGGCGTCAAAAATGATCTTTGGGCGGACGCTTAAATTTATATATAGAGACTTGTTTGGTCATTAAAATTGATAAATGTAGGATGAATCAATGTCTTGATGCCACCTCGAATGAGGCTCGATAAAATCCATATATATATATATATATATATACGAGCTTTTGATTAGCGATGTTTGATTTCGTTGATTAAACTCTAACTAATTAGAACATTCTAGCTTTGTCTTGATTAGTTAAAAATAGAGGAAATAATGATAAATACAAATGTGACGAAAATATTACAATAATATCCACACTAAATTTTTCTAAGATGTTTAGATGGAGAATCATATTTAAAAGATCTCGAATCATTAATTTTATAGATGATTTTATTCGTAGCACATTATATTATTCGCACATCAAAGTTTGATACAACATAATGAAAATATAACATAAGTAAAATACAATGAATACTTAATTCATAGTTCATTAACTTGTTTTAAAATTATTACAACATAATTCGAATAGAACATATTGTTTTGGACATTGTCTTGTTTTCAATGAATACTTAATACATCGCCCACTAACTTATTATTATTATGTTTTAATTTTACCTAAACGATTTCAATTATTCATAATTTTTTTAAACTTTGTCTTAACAAAAATTAAATAGGTTGATAAAGACTATCGTTATATATTGATTACAGTTTTCTTTTGATGACCATAAACTCTTTTTAACATTGTTTACGTCAATCAAACTTTAGTATTGTACATTTCATTATCAAGATAGTTTTTTTCTTTCTCTCTCTCTCTCTCTCTCTATTTAGATATATAAAAGAGTTCATCCATGGAAAAAAATATAGAATAAAGTTTTTAACTTGAAAAATTAAAGGGGAGAAATAAAGGAAAAATATAAAATGTATGCGAAAATACTAAATTATTAATGAAATAAATATAAAATATAAAGAATATTTATGTGAAACATAAACAATCATAATATCGAAGAAAAATAATTATAGAAACATGATGTTGGAGATACATTAAAAGATATCATTATTATGATAAGAACTATTTATCATCTTTTCCTCGACACCTAGTTATATGAGAGCAACCTCGATTATATTCATTAGCCGGAGTCTGGTTTCCTGTTAGCTTCTTTGGTAAATTTTCATTTAAAATACGTCCTTCAACATGTATGTTCTGGTTTAACAAAACCATAATAATAAGAAGAAAATAAACGAGGAATGACTTCATAATAAGAGTAGTTAACTTAGGCCCAAAAAAAACTTATAATTGTAATATTATTCCTTGAGTGGAATCTATTTAACTTATCTTCTTTGCAATTCAAATTAAACTACACATTATACAAATTTATAGTTTCATTGGTGTTCATTTTAAGTTGTATAGTTATAACAAACAAAAATTTGTTTCATTGTTGGTAAGGAAAATAGATTTATTTATGGCAATATTTTTTAGAAGAAATTTGTTATTTACTTGTTATGATAATTATTGTAGTTTTTTATGTTGGAATATGTAATATCTATATGTATTGTATATAATCATTGTATTAAAATAGTTTTCAAAATCTTCCTCTTTTAGCTTTAAAAATTTTGTCCTCTTATATTAGTTAAATTTTTCACTAAGTTTGATTCTCCTCAAACTAAAATAAATAAGGGAAAAATGTGTTTTTATTCCCTGTAATATGAGCGACATTGGATTTTTTTCTCTAAAAAAAATAATTTTTTTTTATCTCTGTTAATATCAATTTCCTTTCATATTATTCCATCGTTTGGCTATCTCACTGAAAAATGTAATTGTGGCCAAAATTTGATGATTTGACCATTGCACACTTGTTAGTAGAGTTGATTCGTCATTTTTTGTCTGAATTAAAGAAAAAAATAAAAAATTATGTAAAATGATTTAAATGCCCATGGGCTAATTTTAAAACAAAAATATTGTAAGGCATACTAATTTTTTTGTGTGAGGCGTCAAAAGTATGGATATAAATGTTTGGAATATGATATTATTGAGGAAAAAGTTTAAGGATTGTTATTTGAAAACATACACAAAAGTTTGCCTACATTACAAGGTCTAAAACAAATGTTTTCATAGAAATTAGATTAAATTTTTTTATATTATTAACTTTGCTTTTAATAACATTTATTTGTTCATACTCCGTTTAAATGATATGATTTAATTATGACATGAAGATAATTGGATATCATTATATATAACAACAAACCTATAGCATACAAGGCGTCAAAAATGATCTTTGGGCGGACGCTTAAATTTATATATAGTAACTTGTTTGGTCATTAAAATTGATAAATGTAGGATGAATCAATGTCTTGATGCCACCTCGAATGAGGCTCGATAAAATCCATATATATATATATACGAGCTTTTGATTAGCGATGTTTGATTTCGTTGATTAAACTCTAACTAATTAGAACATTCTAGCTTTGTCTTGATTAGTTAAAAATAGAGGAAATAATGATAAATACAAATGTGACGAAAATATTACAATAATATCCACACTAAATTTTTCTAAGATGTTTAGATGGAGAATCATAATTAAAAGATCTCGAATCATTAATATTATAGATGATTTTATTCGTAGCACATTATATTATTCGCACATCAAAGTTTGATACAACATAATGAAAATATAACATAAGTAAAATACAATGAATACTTAATTCATAGTTCATTAACTTGTTTTAAAATTATTACAACATAATTCGAATAGAACATATTGTTTTGGACATTGTCTTGTTTTCACTGAATACTTAATACATCGCCCACTAACTTATTATTATTATGTTATAATTCTACCTAAACGATTTCAATTATTCATAATTTTTTTAAACTTTGTCTTAACAAAAATTAAATAGGTTGATAAAGACTATCGTTATATATTGATTACAGTTTTCTTTTGATGACCACAAACTCTTTTTAACATTGTTTACGTCAATCAAACTTTAGTATTGTACATTTCATTATCAAGATAGTTTTTTTCTTTCTCTCTCTCTCTCTCTCTCTCTCTCTATTTAGATATATAAAAGAGTTCATCCATTGAAAAAAACTTAGAATAAAGTTTTTAATTTGAAAAATTAAAGGGAAGAAATCAAGGAAAATTATAAAATGTATGCGAAAATACTAAATTATTAATGAAATAAATATAAAATATAAAGAATATTTATGTGAAACATAAACAATCATAATATCGAGGAAAAATAATTATAGAAACATGATGTTGGAGATACATTAAAAGATATCATTATTATGATAAGAACTATTTATCATCTTTTTCTCGACACCTAGTTATATGAGAGCAACCTCGATTATATTCATTAGCTGGAGTCTGGTTTCCTGTTAGCTTCTTTGGTAAATTTTCATTTAAAATACGTCCTTCAACATGTATGTTCTGGTTTAACAAAACCATAATAATAAGAAGAAAATAAACGAGGAATGACTTCATAATAAGAGTAGTTAACTTAGGCCCAAAAAAAACTTATAATTGTAATATTATTCCTTGAGTGGAATCTATTTAACTTATCTTCTTTGCAATTCAAATTAAACTACACATTATACAAATTTATAGTTTCATTGGTGTTCATTTTAAGTTGTATAGTTATAACAAACAAAAATTTGTTTCATTGTTGGTAAGGAAAATAGATTTATTTATGGCAATATTTTTTAGAAGAAATTTGTTATTTACTTGTTATGATAATTATTGTAGTTTTTTATGTTGGAATATGTAATATCTATATGTATTGTATATAATCATTGTATTAAAATAGTTTTCAAAATCTTCCTCTTTTAGCTTTAAAAATTTTGTCCTCTTATATTAGTTAAATTTTTCACTAAGTTTGATTCTCCTCAAACTAAAATAAATAAGGGAAAAATGTGTTTTTATTCCCTGTAATATGAGCGACATTGGATTTTTTTCTCTAAAAAAAATAATTTTGTTTTATCTCTGTTAATATCAATTTCCTTTCATATTATTCCATCGTTTGGCTATCTCACTGAAAAATGTAATTGTGGTCAAAATTTGATGATTTGACCATTGCACACTTGTTAGTAGAGTTGATTCGTCATTTTTTGTCTGAATTAAAGAAAAAAATAAAAAATTGTGTAAAATGATTTAAATGCCCATGGGCTAATTTTAAAACAAAAATATTGTAAGGCATACTAATTATTTTTTGTGAGGCGTCAAAAGTATGGATATAAATGTTTGGAATATGATATTATTGAGGAAAAAGTTTAAGAATTGTTATTTGAAAACATACACAAAAGTTTGCCTACATTACAAGGTCTAAAACAAATGTTTTCATAGAAATTAGATTAAATTTTTTTATTTTATTAACTTTGCTTTTAATAACATTTATTTGTTCATACTCCGTTTAAATGATATGATTTAATTATGACATGAAGATAATTTGATATCATTATATATAACAACAAACCTATAGCATACAAGGCGTCAAAAATGATCTTTGGGCGGACGCTTAAATTTATATATAGAGACTTGTTTGGTCATTAAAATTGATAAATGTAGGATGAATCAATGTCTTGATGCCACCTCGAATGAGGCTCGATAAAATCCATATATATATATATATATATATATACGAGCTTTTGATTAGCGATGTTTGATTTCGTTGATTAAACTCTAACTAATTAGAACATTCTAGCTTTGTCTTGATTAGTTAAAAATAGAGGAAATAATGATAAATACAAATGTGACGAAAATATTACAATAATATCCACACTAAATTTTTCTAAGATGTTTAGATGGAGAATCATATTTAAAAGATCTCGAATCATTAATATTATAGATGATTTTATTCGTAGCACATTATATTATTCGCACATCAAAGTTTGATACTACATAATGAAAATATAACATAAGTAAAATACAATGAATACTTAATTCATAGTTCATTAACTTGTTTTAAAATTATTACAACATAATTCGAATAGAACATATTGTTTTGGACATTGTCTTGTTTTCAATGAATACTTAATACATCGCCCACTAACTTATTGTTATTATGTTTTAATTTTACCTAAACGATTTCAATTATTCATAATTTTTTTAAACTTTGTCTTAACAAAAATTAAATAGGTTGATAAAGACTATCGTTATATATTGATTACAGTTTTCTTTTGATGACCATAAACTCTTTTTAACATTGTTTACGTCAATCAAACTTTAGTATTGTACATTTCATTATCAAGATAGTTTTTTTCTTTCTCTCTCTCTCTCTCTCTCTCTATTTAGATATATAAAAGAGTTCATCCATTGAAAAAAATATAGAATAAAGTTTTTAACTTGAAAAATTAAAGGGGAGAAATAAAGGAAAATTATAAAATGTATGCGAAAATACTAAATTATTAATGAAATAAATATAAAATATAAAGAATATTTATGTGAAACATAAACAATCATAATATCGAAGAAAAATAATTATAGAAACATGATGTTGGAGATACATTAAAAGATATCATTATTATGATAAGAACTATTTATCATCTTTTCCTCGACACCTAGTTATATGAGAGCAACCTCGATTATATTCATTAGCCGGAGTCTGGTTTCCTGTTAGCTTCTTTGGTAAATTTTCATTTAAAATACGTCCTTCAACATGTATGTTCTGGTTTAACAAAACCATAATAATAAGAAGAAAATAAACGAGGAATGACTTCATAATAAGAGTAGTTAACTTAGGCCCAAAAAAAACTTATAATTGTAATATTATTCCTTGAGTGGAATCTATTTAACTTATCTTCTTTGCAATTCAAATTAAACTACACATTATACAAATTTATAGTTTCATTGGTGTTCATTTTAAGTTGTATAGTTATAACAAACAAAAATTTGTTTCATTGTTGGTAAGGAAAATAGATTTATTTATGGCAATATTTTTTAGAAGAAATTTGTTATTTACTTGTTATGATAATTATTGTAGTTTTTTATGTTGGAATATGTAATATCTATATGTATTGTATATAATCATTGTATTAAAATAGTTTTCAAAATCTTCCTCTTTTAGCTTTAAAAATTTTGTCCTCTTATATTAGTTAAATTTTTCACTAAGTTTGATTCTCCTCAAACTAAAATAAATAAGGGAAAAATGTGTTTTTATTCCCTGTAATATGAGCGACATTGGATTTTTTTCTCTCAAAAAAAATAATTTTGTTTTATCTCTGTTAATATCAATTTCCTTTCATATTATTCCATCGTTTGGCTATCTCACTGAAAAATGTAATTGTGGTCAAAATTTGATGATTTGACCATTGCACACTTGTTAGTAGAGTTGATTCGTCATTTTTTGTCTGAATTAAAGAAAAAAATAAAAAATTGTGTAAAATGATTTAAATGCCCATGGGCTAATTTTAAAACAAAAATATTGTAAGGCATACTAATTATTTTTTGTGAGGCGTCAAAAGTATGGATATAAATGTTTGGAATATGATATTATTGAGGAAAAAGTTTAAGAATTGTTATTTGAAAACATACACAAAAGTTTGCCTACATTACAAGGTCTAAAACAAATGTTTTCATAGAAATTAGATTAAATTTTTTTATTTTATTAACTTTGCTTTTAATAACATTTATTTGTTCATACTCCGTTTAAATGATATGATTTAATTATGACATGAAGATAATTGGATATCATTATATATAACAACAAACCTATAGCATACAAGGCGTCAAAAATGATCTTTGGGCGGACGCTTAAATTTATATATAGAGACTTGTTTGGTCATTAAAATTGATAAATGTAGGATGAATCAATGTCTTGATGCCACCTCGAATGAGGCTCGATAAAATCCATATATATATATATATATATATACGAGCTTTTGATTAGCGATGTTTGATTTCGTTGATTAAACTCTAACTAATTAGAACATTCTAGCTTTGTCTTGATTAGTTAAAAATAGAGGAAATAATGATAAATACAAATGTGACGAAAATATTACAATAATATCCACACTAAATTTTTCTAAGATGTTTAGATGGAGAATCATATTTAAAAGATCTCGAATCATTAATTTTATAGATGATTTTATTCGTAGCACATTATATTATTCGCACATCAAAGTTTGATACAACATAATGAAAATATAACATAAGTAAAATACAATGAATACTTAATTCATAGTTCATTAACTTGTTTTAAAATTATTACAACATAATTCGAATAGAACATATTGTTTTGGACATTGTCTTGTTTTCAATGAATACTTAATACATCGCCCACTAACTTATTATTATTATGTTTTAATTTTACCTAAACGATTTCAATTATTCATAATTTTTTTAAACTTTGTCTTAACAAAAATTAAATAGGTTGATAAAGACTATCGTTATATATTGATTACAGTTTTCTTTTGATGACCATAAACTCTTTTTAACATTGTTTACGTCAATCAAACTTTAGTATTGTACATTTCATTATCAAGATAGTTTTTTTCTTTCTCTCTCTCTCTCTCTCTCTATTTAGATATATAAAAGAGTTCATCCATGGAAAAAAATATAGAATAAAGTTTTTAACTTGAAAAATTAAAGGGGAGAAATAAAGGAAAAATATAAAATGTATGCGAAAATACTAAATTATTAATGAAATAAATATAAAATATAAAGAATATTTATGTGAAACATAAACAATCATAATATCGAAGAAAAATAATTATAGAAACATGATGTTGGAGATACATTAAAAGATATCATTATTATGATAAGAACTATTTATCATCTTTTCCTCGACACCTAGTTATATGAGAGCAACCTCGATTATATTCATTAGCCGGAGTCTGGTTTCCTGTTAGCTTCTTTGGTAAATTTTCATTTAAAATACGTCCTTCAACATGTATGTTCTGGTTTAACAAAACCATAATAATAAGAAGAAAATAAACGAGGAATGACTTCATAATAAGAGTAGTTAACTTAGGCCCAAAAAAAACTTATAATTGTAATATTATTCCTTGAGTGGAATCTATTTAACTTATCTTCTTTGCAATTCAAATTAAACTACACATTATACAAATTTATAGTTTCATTGGTGTTCATTTTAAGTTGTATAGTTATAACAAACAAAAATTTGTTTCATTGTTGGTAAGGAAAATAGATTTATTTATGGCAATATTTTTTAGAAGAAATTTGTTATTTACTTGTTATGATAATTATTGTAGTTTTTTATGTTGGAATATGTAATATCTATATGTATTATATATAATCATTGTATTAAAATAGTTTTCAAAATCTTCCTCTTTTAGCTTTAAATATTTTGTCCTCTTATATTAGTTAAATTTTTCACTAAGTTTGATTCTCCTCAAACTAAAATAAATAAGGGAAAAATGTGGTTTTATTCCCTGTAATATGAGCGACATTGGATTTTTTCTCTAAAAAAAATAATTTTGTTTTATCTCTGTTAATATCAATTTCCTTTCATATTATTCCATCGTTTGGCTATCTCACTGAAAAATGTAATTGTGGCCAAAATTTGATGATTTGACCATTGCACACTTGTTAGTAGAGTTGATTCGTCATTTTTTGTCTGAATCAAAGAAAAAAATAAATAATTGTGTAAAATGATTTAAATGCCCATGGGCTAATTTTAAAACAAAAATATTGTAAGGCATACTAATTTTTTTGTGTGAGGCGTCAAAAGTATGGATATAAATGTTTGGAATATGATATTATTGAGGAAAAAGTTTAAGGATTGTTATTTGAAAACATACACAAAAGTTTGCCTACATTACAAGGTCTAAAACAAATGTTTTCATAGAAATTAGATTAAATTTTTTTATATTATTAACTTTGCTTTTAATAACATTTATTTGTTCATACTCCGTTTAAATGATATGATTTAATTATGACATGAAGATAATTGGATATCATTATATATAACAACAAACCTATAGCATACAAGGCATCAAAAATGATCTTTGGGCGGACGCTTAAATTTATATATAGTAACTTGTTTGGTCATTAAAATTGATAAATGTAGGATGAATCAATGTCTTGATGCCACCTCGAATGAGGCTCGATAAAATCCATATATATATATATACGAGCTTTTGATTAGCGATGTTTGATTTCGTTGATTAAACTCTAACTAATTAGAACATTCTAGCTTTGTCTTGATTAGTTAAAAATAGAGGAAATAATGATAAATACAAATGTGACGAAAATATTACAATAATATCCACACTAAATTTTTCTAAGATGTTTAGATGGAGAATCATATTTAAAAGATCTCGAATCATTAATATTATAGATGATTTTATTCGTAGCACATTATATTATTCGCACATCAAAGTTTGATACAACATAATGAAAATATAACATAAGTAAAATACAATGAATACTTAATTCATAGTTCATTAACTTGTTTTAAAATTATTACAACATAATTCGAATAGAACATATTGTTTTGGACATTGTCTTGTTTTCACTGAATACTTAATACATCGCCCACTAACTTATTATTATTATGTTATAATTCTACCTAAACGATTTCAATTATTCATAATTTTTTTAAACTTTGTCTTAACAAAAATTAAATAGGTTGATAAAGACTATCGTTATATATTGATTACAGTTTTCTTTTGATGACCACAAACTCTTTTTAACATTGTTTACGTCAATCAAACTTTAGTATTGTACATTTCATTATCAAGATAGTTTTTTTCTTTCTCTCTCTCTCTCTCTCTCTCTCTATTTAGATATATAAAAGAGTTCATCCATTGAAAAAAACTTAGAATAAAGTTTTTAATTTGAAAAATTAAAGGGAAGAAATAAAGGAAAATTATAAAATGTATGCGAAAATACTAAATTATTAATGAAATAAATATAAAATATAAAGAATATTTATGTGAAACATAAACAATCATAATATCGAGGAAAAATAATTATAGAAACATGATGTTGGAGATACATTAAAAGATATCATTATTATGATAAGAACTATTTATCATCTTTTTCTCGACACCTAGTTATATGAGAGCAACCTCGATTATATTCATTAGCTGGAGTCTGGTTTCCTGTTAGCTTCTTTGGTAAATTTTCATTTAAAATACGTCCTTCAACATGTATGTTCTGGTTTAACAAAACCATAATAATAAGAAGAAAATAAACGAGGAATGACTTCATAATAAGAGTAGTTAACTTAGGCCCAAAAAAAACTTATAATTGTAATATTATTCCTTGAGTGGAATCTATTTAACTTATCTTCTTTGCAATTCAAATTAAACTACACATTATACAAATTTATAGTTTCATTGGTGTTCATTTTAAGTTGTATAGTTATAACAAACAAAAATTTGTTTCATTGTTGGTAAGGAAAATAGATTTATTTATGGCAATATTTTTTAGAAGAAATTTGTTATTTACTTGTTATGATAATTATTGTAGTTTTTTATGTTGGAATATGTAATATCTATATGTATTGTATATAATCATTGTATTAAAATAGTTTTCAAAATCTTCCTCTTTTAGCTTTAAAAATTTTGTCCTCTTATATTAGTTAAATTTTTCACTAAGTTTGATTCTCCTCAAACTAAAATAAATAAGGGAAAAATGTGTTTTTATTCCCTGTAATATGAGCGACATTGGATTTTTTTCTCTAAAAAAAATAATTTTGTTTTATCTCTGTTAATATCAATTTCCTTTCATATTATTCCATCGTTTGGCTATCTCACTGAAAAATGTAATTGTGGTCAAAATTTGATGATTTGACCATTGCACACTTGTTAGTAGAGTTGATTCGTCATTTTTTGTCTGAATTAAAGAAAAAAATAAAAAATTGTGTAAAATGATTTAAATGCCCATGGGCTAATTTTAAAACAAAAATATTGTAAGGCATACTAATTATTTTTTGTGAGGCGTCAAAAGTATGGATATAAATGTTTGGAATATGATATTATTGAGGAAAAAGTTTAAGAATTGTTATTTGAAAACATACACAAAAGTTTGCCTACATTACAAGGTCTAAAACAAATGTTTTCATAGAAATTAGATTAAATTTTTTTATTTTATTAACTTTGCTTTTAATAACATTTATTTGTTCATACTCCGTTTAAATGATATGATTTAATTATGACATGAAGATAATTGGATATCATTATATATAACAACAAACCTATAGCATACAAGGCGTCAAAAATGATCTTTGGGCGGACGCTTAAATTTATATATAGAGACTTGTTTGGTCATTAAAATTGATAAATGTAGGATGAATCAATGTCTTGATGCCACCTCGAATGAGGCTCGATAAAATCCATATATATATATATATATATATATATATATATATATACGAGCTTTTGATTAGCGATGTTTGATTTCGTTGATTAAACTCTAACTAATTAGAACATTCTAGCTTTGTCTTGATTAGTTAAAAATAGAGGAAATAATGATAAATACAAATGTGACGAAAATATTACAATAATATCCACACTAAATTTTTCTAAGATGTTTAGATGGAGAATCATATTTAAAAGATCTCGAATCATTAATATTATAGATGATTTTATTCGTAGCACATTATATTATTCGCACATCAAAGTTTGATACTACATAATGAAAATATAACATAAGTAAAATACAATGAATACTTAATTCATAGTTCATTAACTTGTTTTAAAATTATTACAACATAATTCGAATAGAACATATTGTTTTGGACATTGTCTTGTTTTCAATGAATACTTAATACATCGCCCACTAACTTATTGTTATTATGTTTTAATTTTACCTAAACGATTTCAATTATTCATAATTTTTTTAAACTTTGTCTTAACAAAAATTAAATAGGTTGATAAAGACTATCGTTATATATTGATTACAGTTTTCTTTTGATGACCATAAACTCTTTTTAACATTGTTTACGTCAATCAAACTTTAGTATTGTACATTTCATTATCAAGATAGTTTTTTTCTTTCTCTCTCTCTCTCTCTCTCTATTTAGATATATAAAAGAGTTCATCCATTGAAAAAAATATAGAATAAAGTTTTTAACTTGAAAAATTAAAGGGGAGAAATAAAGGAAAATTATAAAATGTATGCGAAAATACTAAATTATTAATGAAATAAATATAAAATATAAAGAATATTTATGTGAAACATAAACAATCATAATATCGAAGAAAAATAATTATAGAAACATGATGTTGGAGATACATTAAAAGATATCATTATTATGATAAGAACTATTTATCATCTTTTCCTCGACACCTAGTTATATGAGAGCAACCTCGATTATATTCATTAGCCGGAGTCTGGTTTCCTGTTAGCTTCTTTGGTAAATTTTCATTTAAAATACGTCCTTCAACATGTATGTTCTGGTTTAACAAAACCATAATAATAAGAAGAAAATAAACGAGGAATGACTTCATAATAAGAGTAGTTAACTTAGGCCCAAAAAAAACTTATAATTGTAATATTATTCCTTGAGTGGAATCTATTTAACTTATCTTCTTTGCAATTCAAATTAAACTACACATTATACAAATTTATAGTTTCATTGGTGTTCATTTTAAGTTGTATAGTTATAACAAACAAAAATTTGTTTCATTGTTGGTAAGGAAAATAGATTTATTTATGGCAATATTTTTTAGAAGAAATTTGTTATTTACTTGTTATGATAATTATTGTAGTTTTTTATGTTGGAATATGTAATATCTATATGTATTGTATATAATCATTGTATTAAAATAGTTTTCAAAATCTTCCTCTTTTAGCTTTAAATATTTTGTCCTCTTATATTAGTTAAATTTTTCACTAAGTTTGATTCTCCTCAAACTAAAATAAATAAGGGAAAAATGTGGTTTTATTCCCTGTAATATGAGCGACATTGGATTTTTTCTCTAAAAAAAATAATTTTGTTTTATCTCTGTTAATATCAATTTCCTTTCATATTATTCCATCGTTTGGCTATCTCACTGAAAAATGTAATTGTGGCCAAAATTTGATGATTTGACCATTGCACACTTGTTAGTAGAGTTGATTCGTCATTTTTTGTCTGAATCAAAGAAAAAAATAAATAATTGTGTAAAATGATTTAAATGCCCATGGGCTAATTTTAAAACAAAAATATTGTAAGGCATACTAATTTTTTTGTGTGAGGCGTCAAAAGTATGGATATAAATGTTTGGAATATGATATTATTGAGGAAAAAGTTTAAGGATTGTTATTTGAAAACATACACAAAAGTTTGCCTACATTACAAGGTCTAAAACAAATGTTTTCATAGAAATTAGATTAAATTTTTTTATATTATTAACTTTGCTTTTAATAACATTTATTTGTTCATACTCCGTTTAAATGATATGATTTAATTATGACATGAAGATAATTGGATATCATTATATATAACAACAAACCTATAGCATACAAGGCGTCAAAAATGATCTTTGGGCGGACGCTTAAATTTATATATAGTAACTTGTTTGGTCATTAAAATTGATAAATGTAGGATGAATCAATGTCTTGATGCCACCTCGAATGAGGCTCGATAAAATCCATATATATATATATACGAGCTTTTGATTAGCGATGTTTGATTTCGTTGATTAAACTCTAACTAATTAGAACATTCTAGCTTTGTCTTGATTAGTTAAAAATAGAGGAAATAATGATAAATACAAATGTGACGAAAATATTACAATAATATCCACACTA
This sequence comes from Trifolium dubium, assembly GCA_951804385.1. Classification (NCBI taxonomy): domain Eukaryota; kingdom Viridiplantae; phylum Streptophyta; class Magnoliopsida; order Fabales; family Fabaceae; genus Trifolium; species Trifolium dubium. Next base: position 16,409,073 of record OX638063.1, read on the forward strand.
AATTTTTCTAAGATGTTTAGATGGAGAATCATATTTAAAAGATCTCGAATCATTAATATTATAGATGATTTTATTCGTAGCACATTATATTATTCGCACATCAAAGTTTGATACAACATAATGAAAATATAACATAAGTAAAATACAATGAATACTTAATTCATAGTTCATTAACTTGTTTTAAAATTATTACAACATAATTCGAATAGAACATATTGTTTTGGACATTGTCTTGTTTTCACTGAATACTTAATACATCGCCCACTAACTTATTATTATTATGTTATAATTCTACCTAAACGATTTCAATTATTCATAATTTTTTTAAACTTTGTCTTAACAAAAATTAAATAGGTTGATAAAGACTATCGTTATATATTGATTACAGTTTTCTTTTGATGACCACAAACTCTTTTTAACATTGTTTACGTCAATCAAACTTTAGTATTGTACATTTCATTATCAAGATAGTTTTTTTCTTTCTCTCTCTCTCTCTCTCTCTCTATTTAGATATATAAAAGAGTTCATCCATTGAAAAAAACTTGGAATAAAGTTTTTAATTTGAAAAATTAAAGGGAAGAAATAAAGGAAAATTATAAAATGTATGCGAAAATACTAAATTATTAATGAAATAAATATAAAATATAAAGAATATTTATGTGAAACATAAACAATCATAATATCGAAGAAAAATAATTATAGAAACATGATGTTGGAGATACATTAAAAGATATCATTATTATGATAAGAACTATTTATCATCTTTTCCTCGACACCTAGTTATATGAGAGCAACCTCGATTATATTCATTAGCCGGAGTCTGGTTTCCTGTTAGCTTCTTTGGTAAATTTTCATTTAAAATACGTCCTTCAACATGTATGTTCTGGTTTAACAAAACCATAATAATAAGAAGAAAATAAACGAGGAATGACTTCATAATAAGAGTAGTTAACTTAGGCCCAAAAAAAACTTATAATTGTAATATTATTCCTTGAGTGGAATCTATTTAACTTATCTTCTTTGCAATTCAAATTAAACTACACATTATACAAATTTATAGTTTCATTGGTGTTCATTTTAAGTTGTATAGTTATAACAAACAAAAATTTGTTTCATTGTTGGTAAGGAAAATAGATTTATTTATGGCAATATTTTTTAGAAGAAATTTGTTATTTACTTGTTATGATAATTATTGTAGTTTTTTATGTTGGAATATGTAATATCTATATGTATTGTATATAATCATTGTATTAAAATAGTTTTCAAAATCTTCCTCTTTTAGCTTTAAATATTTTGTCCTCTTATATTAGTTAAATTTTTCACTAAGTTTGATTCTCCTCAAACTAAAATAAATAAGGGAAAAATGTGGTTTTATTCCCTGTAATATGAGCGACATTGGATTTTTTCTCTAAAAAAAATAATTTTGTTTTATCTCTGTTAATATCAATTTCCTTTCATATTATTCCATCGTTTGGCTATCTCACTGAAAAATGTAATTGTGGCCAAAATTTGATGATTTGACCATTGCACACTTGTTAGTAGAGTTGATTCGTCATTTTTTGTCTGAATCAAAGAAAAAAATAAATAATTGTGTAAAATGATTTAAATGCCCATGGGCTAATTTTAAAACAAAAATATTGTAAGGCATACTAATTTTTTTGTGTGAGGCGTCAAAAGTATGGATATAAATGTTTGGAATATGATATTATTGAGGAAAAAGTTTAAGGATTGTTATTTGAAAACATACACAAAAGTTTGCCTACATTACAAGGTCTAAAACAAATGTTTTCATAGAAATTAGATTAAATTTTTTTATATTATTAACTTTGCTTTTAATAACATTTATTTGTTCATACTCCGTTTAAATGATATGATTTAATTATGACATGAAAATAATTGAATATCATTATATATAACAACAAACCTATAGCATACAAGGCGTCAAAAATGATCTTTGGGCGGACGCTTAAATTTATATATAGTAACTTGTTTGGTCAATAAAATTGATAAATGTAGGATGAATCAATGTCTTGATGCCACCTCGAATGAGGCTCGATAAAATCCATATATATATATATATACGAGCTTTTGATTAGCGATGTTTGATTTCGTTGATTAAACTCTAACTAATTAGAACATTCTAGCTTTGTCTTGATTAGTTAAAAATAGAGGAAATAATGATAAATACAAATGTGACGAAAATATTACAATTATATCCACACTAAATTTTTCTAAGATGTTTAGATGGAGAATCATATTTAAAAGATCTCGAATCATTAATATTATAGATGATTTTATTCGTAGCACATTATATTATTCGCACATCAAAGTTTGATACAACATAATGAAAATATAACATAAGTAAAATACAATGAATACTTAATTCATAGTTCATTAACTTGTTTTAAAATTATTACAACATAATTCGAATAGAACATATTGTTTTGGACATTATAACGCCCCATATCGATTGACTAGTATATCGAATGAATCATACATAATTGAATCCGGATACATTTAAAATTATAGAAAAATATAATTCAATTACGATGTACAACCATTACTTATTTCAAGCATTCTCAAATACACAGCGGAAAGTTGAATTCTTGTACAAAACTCATGAAATAACTAAACTAAACAATACAAGAAACTATAATATTCAAATCTCTTTCAACATAGCTCGATCAATAGCTCGATCCATTGCTTAATCTGTTCTCTGAAAAAAATAGAGGGAGTTGGGTGAGACTACTTGTCTCGTGAGTTCCACCTATCTTAGGGTGTTAGCATTTTCTACGTGAAGCTACGTGCTTCGGTTAGTACTAACCATGTTCATATAATTCTTCCTGATCGAGTATAAGGGGAAACTATTTGCTCAATCAGTGTCATAGGGAAAACTAAGTTTCCTAACATCTTTCATAACATTTCTTAGGATTAATCACATCATACCATATAACATATTCTTTTCATTTCATATCATAAGATTATTGAACACACAATAAAATTATCTTGGTGAATTTTACGGAATGGCTCAAGGTGAGTGTCTTGAGTCATTCCCCATCGTTCCTGGCCAAATTCCTATCATATCAGGCTATGGCTCAGCATCTCACAATTTTTATTATTCATTTCATTTCATATACTGGCAATTATAGATCCAGTAATGCGGGTCCAAAGCCCACTCATTTGCAGGTCCAAAGCCTACTACATTGCGGGTCCAAAGCCCACTCCATTTGATCAATCCTATAATCAATCCTATATCATATACTTATATTTCCTTAGTTATACGTTTCCATAAACAATTCATTTGTTCATAAACATTTCATTATATTGAGGAAACTTAATACTACCCAAAATCTCTAGTTTATATCTTTAATAAGTGTAGATTACGAATGTCTAGCATCTCATTAACCTATTGATTCATGCTCATCACTTAAAATAGATTTTGAAATAGTTGTAAAGGATACACTGGTTCATATTACACTTGCACCGGTTCATTTGCGTTTTCCAAAATTTTACAATTTAAAACTCAATATGTATCGATTCATGTTGAACATCCACCGATGCTTAGTGTAGTATGTTTCATAAAAACATGGTTTTCGGAGCATATATTTGAATCAATGGTTCATACATTTTTCACTACACTTATTCTAATATTTTAATCTATCATCTAAATTTATATGCAACACGGAAAAATACTAATTTATGCATATCAATTATTTGGGGTAAGATTATCTTTCCTAAGTTATCTAACTTTCCGATATCCGTATGCCAACGGAGGGGGTATTCAGAAAGTGTTCTAACGTTTTTCATATACATTAAATTATCGCTAAAGGATAGATTACATCTACCCATAGGTGGGTTTTCTATCTAAAGGAACTCACCGTAGCTATTTCATACGCTCCGACTATGCAATTTTTACGCTCAATTGCAATCCAAAGCCATCAAACCCGTGTGCAGATTTTTCTGCATAATTCTGCATCTGCGCGCCAACTTCGGAGCATCCTACAGTCCGTGTTTCAAGGCCAAATTCCACAAACTCCGGTATCAAAACGAAGGGAATTTCGTCAGCTATCCATAGCAACAAAAATAACTCAATTCGGAGTAACAGGGAGAGAGATATTACCGTTTTATTAGAGGACTATTCTAAGCGAATTTTCTGCAATTCTACTGCATCAGACCTCCAACTTCAAAAATTCGTAGTGAACTCATTTCTCCTCCAAAAATCACAAAATTGGTGTCCAAACGACAAGCATTAAGTCAGCTTTCCATAGGAACAAACCCCATTAAAATCGGAGTTACAGAAAGAGAGATCTTACCGTCTTAGTGCAGCCCTGTTCCTAAATACGGGTTTAACTTAAACTCCTTCAATGGCTCCAAACTCTTATTCTTCCTTCAATTCTTGTTTCCAAACAGAAACCCAACACTTCAGCTCTATGAATTACTCACATCAAACCTTAATTTCTTCACTCTTGGGTAGATCCTTGATTGGGTTTCAGCCTAGAGGGAGAAGTCGATGAAATTGAAGTTTATCATGATTTTATGATCATTCAAGGGTTCCAAGAATGCATTTGTATGTGAATGATCATGAAAGAATGGGCATGCTTAAGGGGAAATAGAAGCTGCTCGTGAGAGAGGAAAGAAGAGAAAGTGAAGTTGTGGTTTGAGAGGAATAGAGAGAGATGGTGAGGTTAGAGAGAGAAGAGAAACAAAATTCTGATTTTTGTGTGGTGTTAAACCCCTTTCATATGTTATCAATATTTTTGGTCTGACACATCCAAATTTCCAAAATGCCATTGCATAAGTAATCCTTCTAAAACTCTTCCCAAAGTTCTCATTATTATTCAACTCTTCTGAATAATTCTCCGAAGCTCCTATTTAATTTATTGTTATCTTCCCTTATATTCTAAATAAATCTCAATCGTTATTTAGGAAAGTGGGATGTGACAATCTTCCCCCCTTAAATAAATTTCGTCCTCGAAATTGAAAAATTACCTTAGAAAAGATAAAGATAGTCTCTCTGCATACATAATTCTAATTCTCATGTAGCTTCTCTATTAGGCGATCCTTGCCACCACACTTTTACAATCAAAATCTCCTTACTTCTAAGTTTTTTAACATCTCTATCAATTACCGTTGCAAGTTCCGGTTGGAAGGTAAGATCAGATTTTAGGTCCACTGTACCCAAGTCTACCGAAGGAAATGGAGTAGGTATATACTTCTTTAGTTGGAACACATGGAACACGTCAATGAGTCCTTACGTCGCTGGAGGCAACACCAGTCTGTAAGTCACATTCATATTCGTTCAACAACTCTTCGCTTCCAACTGCCAGAATCATAATTTCCTTGTTTCTATAAATGATTACCTTGATTAGTTGTTATGAATTATTACGGTTGAAGGGTAAAACCTATATTTAGTTCTATTGTATCTAAGTTTATTAGAAAGAAACTTATTTAGCACGACTTCCTCAAGTTCGAGGTATGTAATTGATGTTATGGAATATTGGTATTATCAAAGACAACACCAATTCACTTATCACTTCGTCTACTCATCTTACTTTTTCAAGGTAAGGTTTCTCCGAACAACGCCAAATCCTTACATCTTTACCAATTAGTTCCATTCCGGACTACTTAAATAATTTTACTAACGAACCTTCGTTAATTTCTCGGGTCAAGATCGCGAAACAGCTATCAACTTCTCATAATTCTCTATATCTTTAAGTCTCATTCCACAATACACTACGCTAAAAATAAATCCTTGTTTATCATGTGGTTGCGCACTCTGATTTCTAGCTCTCTACGCTTTATTAACGACTGTCGTCTCACATTACTTAATTATAGCTTTTTTGACTACATGAAATCCTTCTTCTAGTTACTAATATAAGGTCCCTTCACTCTTACTCTAATCATAGCTTAACTTGTGTTCTTAGATCTAAATATCATACTCGATGACTTTACTAGCTACATTCTTACTCCAGTATATAACTCTCTTCATTTTTCACTCTTTGTAGCAAGATTACCTTTAACTCATTTAACTGGTTAATTCTAAGTTGGTTGTTATAGTTTGCTTCTCTAGATTCTCTCGTTAGACATACAATTTCCTTCTTATCTCGATAGTTGTATGTATTTACTCTTCTTCAACTCGCTTCATTTGGTCTCATATCCGGCCTGGTTGCCAGAGTTTTAAAATAATGATTCCTTAGATTACGGGTTTGGTTAAGGTTCTAGATACCATTTCATTCTACTGGTACCGGGTAATTTCTACATTATGTAGTTCTTACTATTCTCTACAAACTTTGAAATTACCGTCATCACTATGGTTCCTCACGAGTCGTGCATTGTAATAAATCCTCCTCAAACTTATTGTTTTCTTGTTTACTACTAGGTAGTACTAAGGTTGGCTTAGACTTTTCTTATTGTTAGTACACACTTTGGAGAAATGGGTATCTATACTTACATTCGGTAATTATTCTTATAAGAGAAGTAGGCTAATCAAACTAGATTGGGTAATTAATTGAAGGCTCTACATGGTTTAGATAGTTTGAGATTCGTCTTTATCTAGGATTTTACCGACCTAATTGATCGAGGTAGATTTCATCATGAAGAGTAACTGGTTATTTTACGTAAGAATTGGAACTTAATGTCTAATAATGCAATTCTGAGTTGCTTAATTCTACTGATAGATATGAACATTTTGACAGGGTAGTCTAAGACGAATGTATAACATTCAAAATTTAATCTTGCTAAAGTCATTGGATAATTCTACTAGTTTTAACAGTATCGGAAAGAGTTTCCTGCTTAAAAGAGGGCTAAGATCTCACAAAGGAATTATTACGGGTTCGCCATCAAGTCATTGGTGTAATACTCATTTGTGGTATTATGACGTACAAAGGTCTTTGGTTGTCGATTCTCGCACTCTTCACCATTTCTTTTCAATTCCTACTTAGTGTTGTATGTGCATTGTCTTATTTCATCCTCCTTCAAAACTTACGCCGTTTGTCTATTCCATCAAACTTCCTACGTCGACTACGTACCGTTGTGGTATGAGCCATTCGTCGTCTATTCGACTTCAATCGGAGATTTAATCTGCATCGGCACGGGGTTCTAACTATTCACTCTGCATCACCCGTCATGCTTACGTTCCAACGACATCTTTGCAATCCGAAGCTTCTTAATTCCAACATCATCCTTGCTGCACAGTCCAAATTTACACTCATCCTTCCATTTCTGAACTGTACTATTTCCCATATTAGGTGTAGATTTGTAACTCCTACTAACTTCGTGTCTTCTACACTCATATCTACCTCCTATATTGTTCTTAAGAGTACCTTACTCCACTCAGTTAGTCTTACATCCTTCCTAACTAAGGTCACTCCTGTGGAAATTCCTTTCTTCGTCAATTTTCCAAAATTCTGCTTACTACTAATTTCGACACTTTAAACAAACTTTAAACTTATTAAATATGAGCACTAATAAACCGTCCTGTCAACGCTGACGTCTATAATAATCACCTTCATCTGCACAACACTTGAATTAATACTACTTACCAACGTTGTGTCAGTTGTCTACACTTCGTCATTCAAGTCTTGTGACTTCCATTCACCTCTTCCATCTAACTTCTTACTTTTAAGCGTCCTTACTGTGGTACCCGGCGCAAAAAAAATACAGATATGCAATGGTGAAATGCAATGCACAAATGTAAACAATGAAGCCGCCACCATATTTTATTTATCCCGTGAGGGGAAAGGAAAATAATGATAAAATCTTAAAAAGATCGGGTTCGGGAGTTGGTTACATGAGGGGAAGACGTTAACACCCCCTCATATCCGTTGTACTCAACGGGAACCATTTGAGGAATTTTGGTTTGCATAAACAGAGATAACCGTACAAAAAGAATTAAATTACCGCATATTGAACAGAAAAAGGAAAAAAGAGTTTTTTATTATTTGGCTTGACGAGAGAGGCTCTCGCTCCTACGTATCCCCCGAGTACAATGAGGAATTCAAAGCTCACGTAGTTCTTCCTGAAAAGAAAGATTTTTGTTTGTTGGTTGTTTTTAGTGAACGATGCTTAGGTCGCATTCCACTGATACAACAGTATGCTTGTGTGCTCGCTTCGGAGGCTTAAGCGTTTGTCTGCAGCAGGGGAATGGATAAAGCACTATTCATTTAAGAAAAAAGTTGAAAGGTTTTGAAAGTTGAAAAAAGATGACTGCACAAGGGCAGGAAAAACATATTTGAAGTGAGTTGAATGTCTTTTATGATTTTAGGAAATTGTTTGAGAATGAGAATGATCCTAAATCACGAGTCGTCAGTCAGGGACCGGATCATCCGAGCAGAAACGAGTCGTACGACAGGCTCCCTCTTTTCATTCAGTTTATTAAATGAACATTCTTAATTAAAGTGAAACGAGCCGAAGGCGAGTCGTAAGTCAGGCTCCTTCCCATTTCATTTAATTAAAGAGTGTTCCGTTTTAAATGGCATGCGTATAATTCGAAGCCAGAGTCGTACGACAGAGACTGATTTATTCACATTCCATATTCAAAGATAAGTTCACAATAGATTTTCAGATCAGAAAAAAGAAAAGAAAAGGGTAGAAGATGCGAAGAATGCAAATGCATGATATATGGCAATGACAGTATAATAATGCAACAATTAAATAATACTCGAAATAAATATGTGGACACATAAATAAATGAGTAATTGAATAATCAGGCATAAAATGAAACTAGCAAACAGATAGGCAAATTGACGAACAATTTAGCAAGTAAACGTAAGATAAGCTCAAGACGAGTCGTACGTCAGGCTCTCGCTTATCTTACATTTCAGAACATCAAATCACATTTTGAATGAAATAAGAAATAAATTCAAAGCGCGAGTCGTCAGACAGGGCACAATTTATCTTTATTTCACTTAAAATTAAATCCAGCATACAATTGATATTTTATTTAATTATGACGTTATAATTCGAACTTTGAAGAAGTAACGAAAAAAAGAGTCACCAAACAAAAAACATAGGGGGGGCGTTGAGAAATTGGTGGGCGCGCGCGAGAAACCCACTGGCCACTCAGCGCGCGCCACGTGGCATACCATCTTCTTCCTCAAAATAAGAACAGAAACAGATCTGTTGAAATGGGAAGAATAGCGCCGTCGCCGGCGCACGCACATTCCGCTTCCGTTCATCAAAACACAATTATGAATACATCAAATCAAACGTTTTCATGCATAGATTACTAATCGAAAACTTAAATCATGAAACAAAACGCGTACAAGCAGAAACGAGCGAAAATAAAGCGGATCTAACCAAACTCCGATCGTTCCAAACGGAGCATAAACGTGAAATTACGAAAGGGAAAACGTTCAGAAGAGTTCCAGGAGCATGGATTACGAACAATCAACCTTGTTTAGTGTCCGAATAGAACGGATCGAGCGTTTTGGTTTTGGCCGGAACTTGAACCGTTCGAAAAGCGTGTTTCCTGTGCTTTTTTGATGTTTCTGAGACCGGATTTGAGATCCTTGAGGTCTAAAGCTTTAGAAAAGTGTGATTGATTTTGATTTTTGGGCGGTTTTTAAGTGGCCGGAGTTTGGTGGTTGAAGTGGTGGTTTTGGAATTCCGGCGGTGGTCGCCGGAAAAGTGTTGGTGGAGGAAGGAGGATGTGATTTTCTGATTTTTATTGGAGTGTGTGAAAAATGATTGGTAATGATTGAGTGATGTGAGGTGTGTATTTATAGTGGTAGGATTAGGTGAGTGGTATTTGTGTAATAAAATGATTATGAGGTGGAGATGATGAGGTGTCGCAATGTGATTGGTCAAAAGCAAAGAATTTTTTATAAAGTGTTAAAAAAAGGTAAAAATCAATAAGAAAAATGAATAAAAATGTAGAAAAATATAAAAATGAAATATAAACTTAAACAAAGAGATAAAAACCATTTTTTTGATTATTTTTGCTATTCTTCGTATAAAAAGATAAATTGCGACAAATTAAAAGAAATAAAGGAAAATGAATAAATTGTAAAACAAAATTATCGAAAAAACTATTTTTTTGGTATTTCTCATAAAAATAAGAAATAATTTTTAAATAAACTATTTATTTTGAAAAGCTCAAAATTAGGGTATTACAGCTGCCCCTATTGAATTGTCTTATACTCAAATGCGTAAATGACTTGCGCCTTTATGCGTTCGAAGTAAAAGATAATTAAATACAAATGCCCTAATTTTGTGGTGTGAATGTGATGTAATGATAATGAATGCACATGGAAGATGAAGGTGGAAACATACCTGGAATGATTAGTAACTGGATACCTGAGAAAGAAATGATCATTACTCGCCCTATGAGTGTATAGACCATAAAACTGAGTCGCCTCCCCTCAAGGTGCATTATCTCCAAAAATGATCATTACTCGCCCTATGAGTGTATAGATCAAAAAAAGCTGAGTCGCATCTCCTCAGAGTGCGTTATCTCCAAAACTGATCATTACTCGCCCTATGAGTGTATAGACCATAAAAAGCTGAGTCGCATCCCCTCAGGGTGCGTTACTCAAAAACTGATCATTACTCGCCCTATGAGTGTATAGATCATGAAAAACTGAGTCGTCGCCCTCCCTATGAGCGTATTACTCAAAAACTGATCGTTACTCGCCCTATGAGTGTATAGATCATGAAAATGAAAAACTGAGTCGTCGCCCTCCCTATGAGCGTATTACTCAAAAACTGATCATTACTCGCCCTATGAGTGTATAGATCATGAAAAACTGAGTCGTCGCCCTCCCTATGAGCGTATTACTCAAAAAAATTGATCATTACTCGCCCTATGAGTGTATAGATCATAAAAAACTGAGTCGTCGCCCCCCCTATGGGCGTATTAACTCAAACTGAATCTGAAAGTACTCCACTAGTGCTTTGACGTATCTTTGGGTAAAGAAACTTGCTGTGAGTGTAGATCGAATATTCTGCCATTATCTTTGACCAAATTCACAAGACGACTGCTTGACTATTGTTTGCTGAAGAACTTATTGGAAACACAATGTGTTAACTTCATTAAGGATGCGGTTCAAAAACCAACTTGCTGAGGAAACTGTTTAACAAACAATTTGCTGGAATACAACATTTCAATTATCTTACTGGAGATAACCATCTCAACTGAATCACTAGAGAAAGGATCTGTTAACTCTTCTGACCGAGAAAGTTGTATGTAGACCGATCTATTGTATATAACCATTACTGAATTATTCACTGGGGAAAGGATCATCAACCCTTTCTGGTAGGTGTAGAGTGAAGATCTGTCTGATAAGGATGAAACTCTGTTGACCAACTTGCTGAATATCAGTGATTAGAACCAAATAAGTTCACTGAGAAGATTCAAGATTCACCAATCTTTCTTGTCAAGAAAATATATGCGTGAATTATCAACTGACTTACTGAAAATGTGATGTTCCAATTGACTTACTGGGATGAACAATTATCAACTGCGTCACCGGGGAAAGAAACGACCCCTTAACCTTCCTCATTGAGAATATGATGCACTGATTGATCAATTCATTGACATTTTGTTGACCAATTCATTGGGGAAAAGATTAATCAACCCTTATTATTGAGAAGTTACGATTCAATAACCGTCTTATTGGAGAATTAGGTCCGCAGACCTTTGTTACTGAACAAGAGATCCAAGTCTGCAACCTGTTAAGACAACATTTTAAACATGTACTTCATGAATGCATGATTGTGCACCTCTGATGCCTAAATGCAGAACTAATGCAGATGAAATATCTGATTATGTGCAGGATTTGGTGTGATTCTTTTTATGCATGAACCTATATGCGTGAATGCATGAATTTCCGGGTTTGTTTTGAGGAGAATTTGAATTTCCCGGCACCGGGAATTTGAGTAACTCCATTGAGGTGAAATCCTGAGATGTTGACTGTTGTTGCGGGACGAACGTTCAATCAAGCTTCCAAAAAGGATAGCAACTTTCTTCATGAGATGGAATCGAGAGATTGCCATGATTTTCTGTAATGGATTGGGACAGTTTACTGTATGCCACTGGTTTCCTTTCAGATGTTTTAAAAATCAAAACAGTTTGTAATCTTTTCAAATGCTTTTATTTTTCACAATGTTTAAATGCTTTATTTATTAACAAAATGAATAGCACAAACATATGCAATCAGAACATAAAAGCAAGCAGACACAATATGATTGAAAATGAGAATTTTATTCATTACGCGAAAATGCGGAAAGTTTTTACCACTGGATGCTAATCCCTTGATGAGGTGATTGCAAATTGAAACTAAGATAATGGCAATGAAAATAAATGAATTCTACTGAATCATAACAATGCCATCCTTCTTTACGATCTCGAGTTTACAAGGCCTTGCTTTGGTGAAAGGAGACTGAGTCAATCCTTTCTGTCTGAAAGTTTCCTCTTCATGTAGAGTCGGGTATCGCAGCAGTGTGCATTGAGAGTGGAAACTCTTCACCATCCATGATATTAACAACCAAAGTTCTGCCATATAGTACCACATATGACTTTTCAGGAGAATATAATCTTGACATAATATGCCCCAAGCATTGGAATCTATGACGGATATGCCCCTGACCTACTAATATTTGCAGTGTATCAAATTCTTGAACCAATTCACTCTTGATAAGTAGGGTATTCAACTTGTTTGCCCCTGTTTGGCATAATCTATAGATGGCTTGCCCCTAGCTAGGAGCGTTTCAAATCAGCTTTGCCCCATGATCAGACCACAACTCAGATCTCTTTGATGTCAAGTATTAATTTGCAGGTAAAATCATTTCTTTTGAAAAGTGTTTTGCACATGCAAGTTTTTTTTTTTTTTTTTGAAACACATGATGTGTAGAAAAGAGAGATGATTATTAGTTACTCAACAAACTGGAGGAGTCAGCTTAACAATACATTTGCCGAATGCTTTCAAAGTGAACCTAGCTTCATTTAGGTCTTTTGAGTATTATAACATGCAATTAGGATTCATGTAAATCAAGCCAAAGGAAGATATAGATTGTGTTATCAAATTCCCCATACTTGAACCTTTGCTTGTCATTAAGCACATAAATAGTAACTCTTTTTTTTAGCACTTGTTTGAAAACACGACATGACAACTCTAATCGTACGTGGTTGCCGGCTAGTAAAGAAAATCAAGTAATAAACATCAATACCAAGGGTACTATAATAACACAAAACCACATATTGCAGTCAGAGACTCTCATCATATGAAGACAAATCTGAAGCATTTTATTGTGACTCTAACTTTTGCTTAAATTTTATTCACCCTTTTCATTCAGGTGCAATCACATTAAGCCCGTTATCTTGTACACATTCATGGTAGAAAAATCTGTTAGTGATTATGATCATAAATCGAGGGGAGCTGGTAAAATCAGTTTAGTAAAACCCCTTTTTCTTTTCCAAATGCAGTTGCGGGGGATCGGATAGCAACCCGCCCTACCAAGTTCAGAACCAGACTCCTCTGAACCAACTACTAAATGGGTACATTTACTATGGTTTTTCAACAACTGATGGGTTAAACAACCGAGTGAGGGTCATCTAACTCAATAAGTGCATTGACCAAAGTATGCAAAATTCATTTCTGGATCATTCACTTATGTTCATCAATTTCCTACTTAGTTTGTGTACAAGATGGTGCCGACTGCTAAGATAAACTACTGAGAGTTACTTAAAAACTTATGTTCAGGTCTTTGTCAAAATCAGTACTCAAATTAATCTTACATACTTCTAAGAGTCTAAGATGTTAAGACAGTACCGATTTTATTGAATCATTTCTGAACTTTCATAATGTAGCCTAAAGTGCAAAACAACCTATATACTCTTAAAGTGTCAAGTCAAGTATCAAACCAAAATCTCTTATTTTCTTAAAAAGATATATCTCAAGGAATTGGGAGAATCAGATAAAAATAAAACATATGCAAGAATGACTCGATTCAATCTCAATTTTTTTATGAAACAATGCCTTTCATCATCAGCTAGATTTTTTCACAATTGAAAGCATACATCAGCAAAAATCAGTTATTCGTTTTCATCATCCTCGCTCCAAATTTGCAAGTAATAAGAAAAATAAGTGAATACAAATGGATTGATTACAAAACAATGCATGTGCAGCAAATACTTGACAAGAAATAAAATGCCTGATCAGCTTTCTCTTTCATATCCTGTTATGGGGAGACACCCAATTTAACCTTTTTCTTCGTCAGTTCCCGGATCGATCACTGATGAAATTCAATCATTTTATGCTTTTGATCCAACAATCATATTAACTCTTCAACAAAGCTTGCAACCCGAAACCATGAAGAATTACGACACAATTATGATTCAATAGATTCACTTCTGAATGATGATTTTTTTTTTTTTTTGAATTTTTTTGAATTTGATCGAATGCAAAAGTGTTTTTATGAATGCAAGAAGTTATTGCCATTTTTCATTATCTTTTTGAAACTCTAAAAGAAGAATAAATAAGACGGAAATTGCACAAGAAGTGCTTTTTCATTAATTTTAAATTAAACATTAAAACAAAGTGGCCCTACAAGTACAACCATTTATTCAGGGCTGAACAAAGGTGTTTTGAAAAGAAAACAAATTGCTTTGAAATAAAAACAACTTCTGAGATTCCAACAGCCTTCCAATTTGTGAGCACAGTCTCTAGAGAACACTGGCGCACTCAAACCTGATTCTTTCAAACAGCATCCTTGTCATCAATCATAGCAATGTGACCATCAACACGGTAACCAGCACTGCTAAAAACATCCTCAATCTTTGGAATCTTGTCTTGTATCTTCTTTGGAATTGCTATCCCCTTGGATGACTGATAACCCAAACCGAAGCGATCCTTTTTCTCAGGCACAACTAACATCTGTCCCAAACCGGTAGACAGTCCTTCTTCTATGGCTACTTTCAAGCTTTTCAAAGATGTAATAGATCCTTTTTCTTTCCGACCGTCACTTTCGAGCTTTGCATGTTCATTCTGATCAACAGTGGCAACCAAAGTTTCTCTTTTGACATATCCCACTTGCACTAAACCTTGATCCATCAGTTGTTGCAAACATTCCTTCAGCTTTGAACAGTAATTTCTCAAACTCTTCATAACTCAGCAACATCTCTCGGACAGATGACAGAGGTGTTTTGATCAGAGAAACATCCCTTATCAAATTTCCGCCAGTTTCAACACAACTCACATTGCCTGTTGGATGCTTAGGCAATGGATCACTAGTCACATTGGGTCCGCTTTCTTTGAAAGTCAAATTGTTCTCATCAATGAGGTCTTGTACTTTGTGCTTAAAAGCTTTACAATTGTCAGTAGCATGACCCACAATACCAGCATGGTAGTCGCATTTAGCATTAGCGTCATACCAGTCAGGGAATGGTGGAAGCAAAGGTCTTATTTGCTTAGGCGTCACTTTACCACTATGAATCAAGTAAGGGAGCAACTGACTGTACGACATAGGGATAGGATCAAAAACCCTACGAGCTTGTGGAGGATTCCGTTTTGGTGGTGTCTGTTGATTATGTTGAGGCACTGGGTTTTGATACTGATAATTTGGAAACTGTTGGTGCTGAGCAGCAGCCAAGTATGGAAAGGGAAAGTAGGGAAACTGAACAGGTGCCGCCGGCTGCGCCTGACTGCCCCTTGAGGATATAGCATTAGTCTCACCCTCCTTCTTTCTGTTAAAGCCACCACCAGGCTTCCTTGTGTTATTGCTTTGTGAACTAGAAGCAGCTGAAATCTTCCCATTCTTGATCCCCATTTCGACTCTTTCACCAACTCGGACCAACTCGGCGAAATCAGAGGAAGTAGTACTAACCAACCTTTTAAAGTAAGTCCCTTGCAGAGTATTGGTAAACATGTCCACAAGTTCCGTCTCCAAGAGCGGAGGACGTACTTGGGAAGCTAAGGATCTCCATCTTTGAGCATAGACCTTGAAAGATTCACCCTCCTTCATAGTGGTATTTTGGAGCTGAGTGCGGCTTGGAGCCATATCCATATTATACTGGTATTGCTTGAGGAAAGCATTGGCCAAATCCCTCCACGACTGGATGTTACCTTTTTCAAGTTGCATGTACCAGTTGAGAGGCACACCAGCTAGACTGTCTTGGAAACAGTGTATCATCAGTTTGTCATCATGAGAATAAGAGGCCATTTTTCTGATATACATAACAAGATGATTCTTCGGGCAGCTCAAACCCTTATATTTCTCGAAATCAAGCATTTTGAACTTTAGTGGAAGCACAAAATCAGAAACCAAGTACATCTTCGAGAAATCCAACGGATCATTACCCGTTTCTACCAGATTTAACCTCTCCTCTAGAGCCTAATATTTCTGCTTTGTTTCTTCAAGCTGAGGAGCAAAATCAAACTTCGGTTCACTAACCGGAAGCACGGGTCCTTGATAAGCAAATCTAGGCCCACGCAATTCGGGACCCTGGTAAGCATCTCTAGGATCCTCAAATGCGTCTTGATCCAAATCCATCACATGTTGCACAGATGTAACCCTAGCAGGGGCTTCCACATTTGAAGCAGAAGTTGCTGGCACATATCCTGGTGGAACATAACCCTTAGGCAGACCAAAAGTAGGCCAATCATAGCCAGCAGAGGCATTTTCTTGAGCAACCATAACTGCATGTGCAGGAGCCTCAACCACCTTTGGTTGCACATTCTTATTAGCCAACATCTCAAGAATCTGATCTAGCTTCCCACCCAACAAGGTCATTCTTCCATCCAACTGGGTTACCTGTCCACCCAACTGAGTTACTTGTCCACCCATCTGGGTTACCTCAGCCTTAAGCGCATCGTGCTTCTCTTGCCAATTGTCCATAATGTGATGAGCAACTCTTTTTGTCCTATAACGGTGCTGGGAAGGTAGCTGTTGGAATGAATGAATGAAAATGAGATTTTTAATCGATAAAAATGCATGATTTTTTTTTTATGAATGAAAATGCATATTTTTTCAAAGACTTTTTCCCACATTTTTTTGTAAATGTATGAAAGATGAATATGCACGATTATTTATATGGATGCATGGATGTATGAATGCAAAATGCATGGTTATGATCACAGTAACATTATATCATCTGGCGAACTTGATCTCAATCACAAAATCTTCCATATTCACAACAACCGGTATTTCAAAATGGAATCTCTGAGGCCAAAAGTTCAAAGTTACCTGTAACCCACCCTCTCACATGTTGTTCTAGGTTGACACGGTTCCCAAAATCCTCGATTACTTTTCCCAAAAGTAACCTCATCTGAGCGAGATTATAATGTCAACTGGATGAGTCAACATCGTAAACTCGACACATGTTCTAAACAGTGGTCCCTAGACAAAGTTTCGGACACCTAATAAAGGCCACCAGAGTCCCGGACCCAACAAGGAAACATGAAGCCCGCAAGGCGTAAGCCAAGGAGTCCAATTATTCCAAGTGAATCTATTCTGGTTGAGACCATCACATCCAAGCCCAGAGACGTTCGTCAGGGAGCCCAACATGACAATCCCTCAACTAATCCTGAGTATCACTCTAGCTCGGGTACGGAGCATAATCACACTGTAACCAAGAACCAAGCCATAAAGGCAAAAAGAAGAAAAAGGAGTAGAAGAGAAGACAAAGCCAGCAAATCCAGACAGTTCAATATTTTGCGGTCATGTAAAAGATAGGACAGATACTGCTAACCTGGAATAAGCAAACCAAAAGCCCCAAATTAGGCTTAACTCACTAACAAGTCTCCCCAGTGAAGTCGCCAGCTGTGGTACCCGGCGCAAAAAAAATACAGATATGCAATGGTGAAATGCAATGCACAAATGTAAACAATGAAGCCGCCACCATATTTTATTTATCACGTGAGGGGAAAGGAAAATAATGATAAAACCTTAAAAAGATCGGGTTCGGGAGTTGGTTACATGAGGGGAAGACGTTAACACCCCCTCATATCCGTTGTACTCAACGGGAACCATTTGAGGAATTTTGGTTTGCATAAACAGAGATAACCGTACAAAAAGAATTAAATTACCGCATATTGAACAGAAAAAGGAAAAAAGAGTTTTTTATTATTTGGCTTGACGAGAGAGGCTCTCGCTCCTACGTATCCCCCGAGTACAATGAGGAATTCAAAGCTCACGTAGTTCTTCCTGAAAAGAAAGATTTTTGTTTGTTGGTTGTTTTTAGTGAACGATGCTTAGGTCGCATTCCACTGATACAACAGTATGCTTGTGTGCTCGCTTCGGAGGCTTAAGCGTTTGTCTGCAGCAGGGGAATGGATAAAGCACTATTCATTTAAGAAAAAAGTTGAAAGGTTTTGAAAGTTGAAAAAAGATGACTGCACAAGGGCAGGAAAAACATATTTGAAGTGAGTTGAATGTCTTTTATGATTTTAGGAAATTGTTTGAGAATGAGAATGATCCTAAATCACGAGTCGTCAGTCAGGGACCGGATCATCCGAGCAGAAACGAGTCGTACGACAGGCTCCCTCTTTTCATTCAGTTTATTAAATGAACATTCTTAATTAAAGTGAAACGAGCCGAAGGCGAGTCGTAAGTCAGGCTCCTTCCCATTTCATTTAATTAAAGAGTGTTCCGTTTTAAATGGCATGCGTATAATTCGAAGCCAGAGTCGTACGACAGAGACTGATTTATTCACATTCCATATTCAAAGATAAGTTCACAACAGATTTTCAGATCAGAAAAAAGAAAAGAAAAGGGTAGAAGATGCGAAGAATGCAAATGCATGATATATGGCAATGACAGTATAATAATGCAACAATTAAATAATACTCGAAATAAATATGTGGACACATAAATAAATGAGTAATTAAATAATCAGGCATAAAATGAAACTAGCAAACAGATAGGCAAATTGACGAACAATTTAGCAAGTAAACGTAAGATAAGCTCAAGACGAGTCGTACGTCAGGCTCTCGCTTATCTTACATTTCAGAACATCAAATCACATTTTGAATGAAATAAGAAATAAATTCAAAGCGCGAGTCGTCAGACAGGGCCCAATTTATCTTTATTTCACCTAAAATTAAATCCAGCATACAATTGATATTTTATTTAATTATGACGTTATAATTCGAACTTTGAAGAAGTAACGAAAAAAAGAGTCATTTAAACGAAATTAATTAAAATAGGATCAACAGAGACAAGTCGTAAGTCAAGCCATTTTATCTCTACATTAATTAAATTGTTTAAAATACTCGAAATAAAAAATAAATCAAAGACACGAGACGTACGTCAGAGTCCGATATATTTTTTATTTCAAATACGAGTTTTCAAAAGGAATAGCATTTTTTTATAAATTACAACATGAATAATTAAATATAATATCAGCAGGGAGTGCAGAAGCAGCAAAGGGGTATAAACAGAAAAATAAAAAAAAAACACTTTAAAAAAACAAAAACAGAATTAGGCCCAAAAGGACCCAGCCCAAGCTTCAGGAAACGGGCCGGGTCGGGTGACCCATGGGTCGAACCCAACCCGGTCACCAACCCACTTCACCAAACAAAAAACATAGGGGGGGCGTTGAGAAATTGGTGGGCGCGCGCGAGAAACCCACTGGCCACTCAGCGCGCGCCACGTGGCATACCATCATCTTCCTCAAAATAAGAACAGAAACAGATCTGTTGAAATGGGAAGAACAGCGCCGTCGCCGGCGCACGCACATTCCGCTTCCGTTCATCAAAACACAGTTATGAATACATCAAATCAAACGTTTTCATGCATAGATTACTAATCGAAAACTTAAATCATGAAACAAAACGCGTACAAGCAGAAACGAGCGAAAATAAACCGGATCTAACCAAACTCCGATCGTTCCAAACGGAGCATAAACGTGAAATTACGAAAGGGAAAACGTTCAGAAGAGTTCCAGGAGCATGGATTACGAACAATCAACCTTGTTTAGTGTCCGAATAGAACGGATCGAGCGTTTTGGTTTTGGCCGAAACTTGAACCGTTCGAAAAGCGTGTTTCCTGTGCTTTTTTGATGTTTCTGAGACCGGATTTGAGATCCTTGAGGTCTAAAGCTTTAGAAAAGTGTGATTGATTTTGATTTTTGGGCGGTTTTTAAGTGGCCGGAGTTTGGTGGTTGAAGTGGTGGTTTTGGAATTCCGGCGGTGGTCGCCGGAAAAGTGTTGGTGGAGGAAGGAGGATGTGATTTTCTGATTTTTATTGGAGTGTGTGAAAAATGATTGGTAATGATTGAGTGATGTGAGGTGTGTATTTATAGTGGTAGGATTAGGTGAGTGGTATTTGTGTAATAAAATGATTATGAGGTGGAGATGATGAGGTGTCGCAATGTGATTGGTCAAAAGCAAAGAATTTTTTATAAAGTGTTAAAAAAAGGTAAAAATCAATAAGAAAAATGAATAAAAATGTAGAAAAATATAAAAATGAAATATAAACTTAAACAAAGAGATAAAAACCATTTTTTTGATTATTTTTGCTATTCTTCGAATAAAAAGATAAATTGCGACAAATTAAAAGAAATAAAGGAAAATGAATAAATTGTAAAACAAAATTATCGAAAAAACTATTTTTTTGGTATTTCTCATAAAAATAAGAAATAATTTTTAAATAAACTATTTATTTTGAAAAGCTCAAAATTAGGGTATTACACTTACCGTTCAAACCTCCTTGGTCCTCTTCAGTCCTCAGTCGTAATACTCTGCCTACCGTGCACAATATGGAGTTGATCAGACTTTATATTTGAATTTTAATGACCCTTGGCATGGTCCGGTGTGAACCAACCTGCTCTGATACCAATTATAACGCCCCATATCGATTGACTAGTATATCGAATGAAGCATACATAATTGAATCCGGATACATTTAAAATTATAGAAAAATATAATTCAATTACGATGTACAACCATTACTTATTACAAGCATTCTCAAATACACAGCGGAAAGTTGAATTCTTGTACAAAACTCATGAAATAACTAAACTAAACAATACAAGAAACTATAATATTCAAATCTCTTTCAACATAGCTCGATCAATAGCTCGATCCATTGCTTAATCAGTTCTCTGAAAAAAATAGAGGGAGTTGGGTGAGACTACTTGTCTCGTGAGTTCCACCTATCTTAGGGTGTTAGCATTTTCTACGTGAAGCTACGTGCTTTGGTTAGTACTAACCATGTTCATATAATTCTTCCTAATCGAGTATAAGGGGAAACTATTTGCTCAATCAGTGTCATAGGGAAAACTAAGTTTCCTAACATCTTTCATAACATTTCTTAGGATTGATCACATCATACCATATAACATATTCTTTTCATTTCATATCATAAGATTATTGAACACACAATAAAATTATCTTGGTGAATTTTACGGAATGGCTCAAGGTGAGTGTCTTGAGTCATTCCCCATCGTTCCTGGCCAAATTCCTATCATATCAGGCTATGGCTCAGCATCTCACAATTTTTATTATTCATTTCATTTCATATACTGGCAATTATAGATCCAGTAATGCGGGTCCAAAGCCCACTCATTTGCAGGTCCAAAGCCTACTACATTGCGGGTCCAAAGCCCACTCCATTTGATCAATCCTATATCATATACTTATATTTCCTTAGTTATACGTTTCCATAAACAATTCATTTGTTCATAAACATTTCATTATATTGAGGAAACTTAATACTACCCAAAATCTCTAGTTTATATCTTTAATAAGTGTAGATTACGAATGTCTAGCATCTCATTAACCTATTGATTCATGCTCATCACTTAAAATAGATTTTGAAATAGTTGTAAAGGATACACTGGTTCATATTACACTTGCACCGGTTCATTTGCGTTTTCCAAAATTTTACAATTTAAAACTCAATATGTATCGGTTCATGTTGAACATCCACCGATGCTTAGTGTAGTATGTTTCATATAAACATGGTTTTCGGAGCATATATTTGAATCAATGGTTCATACATTTTTCACTACACTTATTCTAATATTTTAATCTATCATCTAAATTAATATGCAACACGGAAAAATACTAATTTATGCATATCAATTATTTGGGGTAAGATTATCTTTCCTAAGTTATCTAACTTTCCGATATCCGTATGCCAACGGAGGGGGTATTCAGAAAGTGTTCTAACGTTTTTCATATACATTAAATTATCGCTAAAGGATAAATTACATCTACCCATAGGTGGGTTTTCTATCTAAAGGAACTCACCGTAGCTATTTCATACGCTCCGACTATGCAATTTTTACGCTCAATTGCAATCCAAAGCCATCAAACCCGTGTGCAGATTTTTCTGCATAATTCTGCATCTGCGCGCCAACTTCGGAGCATCCTACAGTCCGTGTTTCAAGGCCAAATTCCACAAACTCCGGTATCAAAACGAAGGGAATTTCGTCAGCTATCCATAGCAACAAAAATCACTCAATTCGGAGTAACAGCGAGAGAGATATTACCGTTTTATTAGAGGACTATTCTAAGCGAATTTTCTGCAATTCTACTGCATCAGACCTCCAACTTCAAAAATTCGTAGTGAACTCATTTCTCCTCCCAAAATCACAAAATTGGTGTCCAAACGACAAGCATTAAGTCAGCTTTCCATAGGAACAAACCCCATTAAAATCGGAGTTACAGATAGAGAGATCTTACCGTTTTAGTGCAGCCCTGTTCCTAAATACGGGTTTAACTTAAACACCTTCAATGGCTCCAAACTCTTATTCTTCCTTCAATTCTTGTTTCCAAACAGAAACCCAACACTTCAGCTCTATGAATTACTCACATCAAACCTCAATTTCTTCACTCTTGGGTAGATCCTTGATTGGGTTTCAGCCTAGAGGGAGAAGTCGATGAAATTGAAGTTTATCATGATTTTATGATTATTCAAGGGTTCCAAGAATGCATTTGTATGTGAAAGATCATGAAAGAATGGGCATGCTTAAGGAGAAATAGAAGCTGCTCGTGAGAGAGGAAAGAAGAGAAAGTGAAGTTGTGGTTTGAGAGGAATAGAGAGAGATGGTGAGGTTAGAGAGAAAAGAGAAACAAAATTCTGATTTTTGTGCGGTGTTAAACCCCTTTCATATGTTATCAATATTTTTGGTCTGACACATCCAAATTTCCAAAATGCCATTGCATAAGTAATCCTTCTAAAACTCTTCCCAAAGTTCTCAATATTATTCAACTCTTCTGAATAATTCTCCGAAGCTCCTATTTAATTTCTTGTTATCTTCCCTTATATTCTAAATAAATCTCAATCGTTATTTAGGAAAGTGGGATGTTACAGACATTGTCTTATTTTCAATGAATACTTAATACATCGCCCACTAACTTATTATTATTATGTTTTAATTCTACTTAAACGATTTCAATTATTCATAATTTTTTTAAACTTTGTCTTAACAAAAATTAAATAGGTTGATAAAGACTATCGTTATATATTGATTACAGTTTTCTTTTGATGACCATAAACTCTTTTTAACATTGTTTACGTCAATCAAACTTTAGTATTGTATATTTCATTATCAAGATAGTTTTGTTCTTTCTCTCTCTCTCTATTTAGATATATAATAGAGTTCATCCATTGAAAAAAATTTAGAATAAAGTTTTTAACTTGAAAAATTAAAGGGAAGAAATAAAAGAAAATTATAAAATGTATGCGAAAATACTAAATTATTAATGAAATAAATATAAAATATAAAGAATATTTATGTGAAACATAAACAATCATAATATCGAGGAAAAATAATTATTGAAACATGATTTTGGAGATACATTAAAAGATATCATTATTATGATAAGAACTATTTATCATCTGTTCCTCGACACCTAGTTATATGAGAGCAACCTCGATTATATTCATTAGCTGGAGTCTGGTTTCCTGTTGGCTTCTTTGGTAAATTTTCATTTAAAATACGTCCTTCAACATGTATGTTCTGGTTTAACAAAACCATAATAAGAAGAAGAAAATAAACGAGGAATGACTTCATAATAAGAGTAGTTAACTTAGGCCCAAAAAAAACTTATAATTGTAATATTATTCCTTGAGTGGAATCTATTTAACTTATCTTCTTTGCAATTCAAATTAAACTACACATTATACAAATTTATAGTTTCATTGGTGTTTATTTTACGATGTATAGTTATAACAAACAAAAATTTGTTTCATTGTTGGTAAGGAAAATAGATTTATTTATGGCAATATTTTTTAGAAGAAATTTGTTATTTACTTGTTATGATAATTATTGTAGTTATTTATGTTGGAATATGTAATATCTATCTGTAATGTATATAATCATTGGATTAAAATAGTTTTCAAAATATTCCTCTTTTAGCTTTAAAAATTTTGTCCTCTTATATTAGTTAAATTGTTCACTAAGTTTGATTCTCCTCAAACTAAAATAAATAAGGGAAAAATGTGTTTTTATTCCCTGTAATATGAGCGACATTGGATTTTTTTCTCTAAAAAAATAATTTTGTTTTATCTTTTTTAATATCAATTTCCTTTCATATTATTCCCTCGTTTGGCTATGTCACTGAAAAATGTAATTGTGGCCAAAATTTTTGACCATTGCACACTTGTTAGTAGGGTTAATTCCTCTTTTGTTTGTCTGAATCAAAGAAAAAAATAAAAAATTGTGTAAAATGATTTAAATGCCCATGGGCTAATTTTAAAACAAAAATATTGTGAGGCATGCTAATTTTTTTGTGTAAGGCGTCAAAATGAGGGACATAAATGTTTGGAATATGATATTTATTTGTTCATAGAAATTAGATTAAATTTTTTTATATTATTAACCTTGCTTTTAATAACATTTATTTGTTCCTACTCCGTTTAAATGATATGATTTAATTATGACATGAAGATAATTGGATGTCGTTATATATAACAACAAACCTATAGCATACAAGGCGTCAAAAATGATCTTTGGGCGGATGCTTAAATTTATATATAGTAACTTTTTTGGTCCTTAAAATTGATAAATATAGGAAGAATCAATGTCTTGATGCCACCTCGAATGAGGCTCGATAAAATCTATATATATATACGAGCTTTTGATTAGCGATGTTTGATTTCGTTGATTAAACTCTAACTAATTAGAACATTCTAGCTTTGTCTTGATTAGTTAAAAATAGAGGAAATAATGAGAAATACAAATGTGACGAAAATATTACAATAATATCCACACTAAATTTTTCTAAGATGTTTAGATGGAGAATCATATTTACAAGATCTCGAATCATTAATATTATAGATGATTTTATTCGTAGCACATTATATTATTCGCACATCAAAGTTTGATACAACATAATGAAAATATAACATAAGTAAAATACAATGAATACTTAATTCATAGTTCATTAACTTGTTTTAAAATTAGTACAACATAATTCGAATATAACATATTGTTCTGGACATTGTCTTGTTTTCATTGAATACTTAATACATCGCCCACTAACATATTATTATTATTATGTTTTAATTCTACCTAAACGATTTCAATTATTCATAATTTTTTTAAACTTTGTCTTAATAAAAAAAATTAAATAGGTCGATAAAGACTATCGTTATATATTGATTACAGTTTTCATTTGATGACCATAAACTCTTTTTAACATTGTTTACGTCAATCAAACTTTAGTATTGTACATTTCATTATCAAGATAGTTTTTTTTTTCTCTCTCTCTCTCTCTCTCTCTCTATTTAGATATATAAAAGAGTTCATCCATTGAAAAATACTTAGAATAAAGTTTTTAACTTGAAAAATTTAAGGGAAGAAATAAAGGAAAATTATAAAATGTATGCGAAAGTACTAAATTATTAATGAAATAAATATAAAATATAAAGAATATTTATGTGAAACATAAACAATCATAATATCGAGGAAAAATAATTATAGAAACATGATTTTGGAGATACATTAAAAGATATCATTATTATGATAAGAACTATTTATCATCTCTTCCTCGACACCTAGTTATATGAGAGCAACCTCGATTATATTCATTAGCTGGAGTCTGGTTTCCTGTTGGCTTCTTTGATAAATTTTCATTTAAAATACGTCCTTCAACATGTATGTTCTGGTTTAACAAAACCATAATAAGAAGAAGAAAATAAACGAGAAATGACTTCATAATAAGAGTAGTTAACTTAGGCCCAAAAAAAACTTATAATTGTAATATTATTCCTTGAGTGGTATCTATTTAACTTATCTTCTTTGCAATTCAAATTAAACTACACATTATACAAATTTATAGTTTCATCGGTGTTCATTTTACGTTGTATAGTTATAACAAACAAAAATTTGTTTCATTGTTGGTAAGTGTAACACCCCGTTTTTTATAGCCCAAAAATGGGTCTTTTTTTTTCTTTTTCTTTTTAAACAACAAAGCATTTGAAATGAAACATTCATGATCGCCCTTAAAATAAATCAGAGTAAAACTTTCATAAAACAACGATAGGAATGGAATGCCTCTTTTATAAATTATTTTCCCAAATAAAAGTTTTAAGATTATAAACCAGACGCTATGTCTGAACATACACAGCGGCTCCATCGATTATAAATAAACCATAATACAATTTTCAAATTATAATTACAGCGGACTATAAATAAGATTAACGAGACTCTGAAACAACTACCCCTAAGCTGATCTTTAAACCCTAACTGAAGATGATTGGGTGACGAAGACCCACTTAAAGCTTCAAGCCTCGCCGCTTCTCAATGCGGTACAAGTAATTACCTAAAAAAGTCTCGTAGAGGGTCACCAACTAAAAATAACATATAACAAAAAATACGCAGCGCAAGATACACAATACATGTCATCATTTACACATTTAATCATATGAATCGCATATCATAGAATATAAGTGCATGGATAATCTATCAATCACACACAACAATATTCAAATGCACAATTAGCCTATCAATGCAGACTCTATATGAAATGTAGCGCCAATAGGTCCATCTCCTATTGGTCGTCATATGCATGAATTCTGGAATTTAACCTCTCCGCAGAGAGTCGTAGGTCCATCTCCTACTAAACCCCACAGGGAAGGTGAAGTCTCCACCTGACAAACACCGACTCAATAAAATCCAGCAGGATTAGGTGGTCTCCATCTGACACACCCCGTGCAGTCTCCATCTGACATACACGACTATGAAATGCATGAGCATAATACTATTTATTTCACATATATTGGGCAGTCTCCATCTGACAGACCCCGTGCAGTCTCCATCTGACATGCACGTTCATATATGCTCATGCAACAATTTACATTTACATATCATACAAGCATATGTAATTCACAATCACATGTCAATACATATATTTATAACAAAATCATATGTAAGACAACTAAAACTCATGTACAACAAGATATTCAATCAAGTATATGCATCAACATTTCATATTATTCAGTCATATGAAATTCATCACAACTAGTCAAACATGTGTACAATATAGCATGTTCTCAAACAAGTTCTCATCACGAGAATACATCACAAAAAAAACATCCTCATAAATTCACATCACATCATATCAAGAAAAATACACATGTTCAAGAAACAATTACACATGCATAAAAAGCACTCGATATTTCGAGGTATATGAAATCGTTAGAAAGTGCCCCTACCTTAGCAAGCTTCCAACACGTTCAACTTACGCTACACAAGCAATATCCGTCTCTCTCGACGAAGTCCCCAATCCGGCGAATCCTCTTAACCTTTTTAAAACACATAATTTATCTAAGTCAAAACCACATTCTAATTGACCACTAAAATAGTTCTAGCTCGGCTACCAATGGATCAAGACCTAGGATTGTTCTCTCACACTAACTATGATCAAAACATTTTCAAAACAACTCTTAAAAATATTATAACTTTAATAAATAGTTTTATCAAAAACGCCGCCAATTAAATTGAAACTATTTTAAAGCTTTTCCAGAGAATTTTCAATTCACTTCACAAATTGATTTCTAAACATTTATCTCTTTTCATAGAAAATAATCTCTATCATTTTTCTACTACTATATTTTAAATCTAAAAACGACGATAAATAGTTACAAACTTGAAATGACAATAACTCGGTCATCCTTCGTCCGATCATCGCAAACCATATGTCCAATTTCATCGTTTTAAAAAGGCGGATCTAATGGTTCACGTTCTAAGACAATTTATCTCTTTTAAAATGACGAAAATGCCCCTTGACAATTCGGCCAGATTTTAAAATACTCTAAATCATTGTTTTCGAAAATCAAACATAGTTAAATACTTATATACACTTACTAATTACACAAATACAACCTCAAATTATATAGATTTTTAAAAACTAATCAAATTCCAAATCCCTAACTTCACAAAAATTTGAGGCTTTTTCTTTCATAGCATTTCTTTCAAAAATTAACCTCATGAAACAACTAGTGTTAGCTTCAATTGAAATGAAATCATATCATAAATTCATTTCAAACAAATTTCAAAAGTCACAAAGAATTTAAAGTGCTCCACATCATAATTTTTTTTTAGATCTATTATCACAATAATTCTCACAATATTATTAACAATGAAAAGAGCAAGAAAAATACAAAACTTAACACAAACTTTCCTCCCAAAAACATGAACTTTATGTTCTTCTCAACTAAAGTCTCTCGTAACCTTTTGTTTGAAAATCATACTATGAAATAGTTAGATCTATGCATAAAGAGCAAGAAATGCCTTTGAAAAAAAATATATCATCAAGCATTATATGTTCGGCCAGCAAAAGGAAAATGAAGGGATATTTTCTTACCTCAAATTCTACCTCACAAGAACCACCATGTTACAAGGATCAATTTTGGTTCCAAGCTTTCTTTCTAATTCCTTCTAGATCTCTCACACAAATGGAGTTTTTGTTTACTAACACTTAGAATAAAAAGGAAAAAGGAAGAAGATGGGGAGAAGGAGTTCACGCAGAGGGAGAGAAGGTAGTAAGGGAAATGTAATTGCTTTTCTATTTATAAGTTACATGAAACATTTTAAGCCCTTGGATTTAAAGTGTATGTCATGTGGATTAAATTTCCACCATTCATCCAATCTTGGTAACCAAATTTTCTTCACAAAATATCTAGATATTTTGTGATTTTGTCAACTCATCTCGTTCAGTCCCCACACTCATTTTTAAACGAGTCGTATCTCGCATATTGATAAATTTTACGGAAATAGAAAAATTCTACCGTAAACAATTTAATTAAAGTAAATCATAATTTCTCGAATAAATTTTATTCCGAATAAATTTTTGCTTCTTAGCTCGGAAAAATATAATGAAATTAAATTCTCATTACAGTTGATATATAAAGTCTTCGTTTAAATTTTGACAGAATTCAGAAACCGAAAAATTTTCAAACACCGGGTATATCTTGCTCGTTTTCTCAAAAACTATTAAAAAAATTATTTTCAAAGTTCCAACGAGACAAAAATATTTCTAAACTCATTTAAAGCTTATCAAATCATTGTACCAAATTTTCAAATGTTAAACTAACGCGTAGGCACAATCTCAATATCAATTAAGTTAAAACAGACAACCAAACAAAATTGATAAAAACAAATACGAGAATATCAATTAATATTATCAAAAATCTATTTTCTGCTACAATGTTTCTACGGGTCTTACATTCTACCCACCAAAAAGAAGTTTCGTCCTCGAAACTAAAAGAAGGAGTAACAACTCAGCAAGTTACTACTAACATTATCATTGACACAACCGTGCACCTATCGCAATCCTCTACAAAATCGCACTATAGTCTCAAACTCTAGACACAAAGTAGACATCTCTCAAGGAGGTCATCACACAAAATTAACTTTACTACGAAGTTTCATAAACTCTTGTTCTCAAATGATCCTATGATCGACAATCAAAGTTTCCAAGGTCACTTTTTCCGCCTCCTCGGCATAGCTAATTCCACTTGTTCAGACGAAGTGGTGACCGGCTACCTTCAAAACAAAACACCACAACTCTTTATACACCACCAAAGCTAGCAAAATTAATCTATTCCAGTCAACATGATTCCGTCTATTATTAACAAGAGATTAAGGGTGATCAGTTCCTCAATTTGTTCAATAGATAGACAACAATCATGATGGCGGCTTAGACCATCTTTACCTAACTTTAATAATACTCCCTTCCGCTTCTGCTCAAGGTTCTCCAAGGCAAAAGGAACCAGTCATTTCCTTCGAAATTTTCTACATATTTCATCGATCTTATACTACTTCGATCTTGTCGACGAGGATCACACGCTCAAAACACGCTTAAACTCTCATAATTGCGCTGAACTTTCAACTTTCACTTTTAAAAAAATCTTGTTCTAATCACAGTTTTAATAATACCATCACGACATCCGGTTGGTAAAAAGCTCCCCAATTTTTTCTTAGGCCCTCGCCAACTTATCCTCTACATCTCTTGGACTTCATTTATCCAAGTCTCAAATTCCCAAAAATCAATCTCTTATGCGTCCATATTATCTCCGAATCAAACACTTAGCTTACTCTTGCATGCTGTTGCGGGATTTTCGTGACATACCCCACTACAGTTTTATTTTTCATTTTCAAAGGAGGGGAAAAATTGAAAACCTTTAGAGAAAGAGATTCTAGGTACGGGGGTTAGTTGCACTTGAGGAAGGTATTAGCACCTCAAGCGCCCATGGTACTCCATGGTAACCTTTTATATACTTTTTGTGCTTTTTTTGTGAACATGCTTAAAGAATGGAGGGAGAAGTTGTATAGAAGAAAGAAAAAGACTAATTTCATTTTAAGTCTAATGATTGTAAAATAGTAAAAAAGGTTTGAGAAAATTTTCTTTCATAAAGTGAATAAAAGGAAAGAAGTGTAAATATTTTTTTGTTTGTAAAAAGATTTTTTTTGAGAGAATTTTTATTGAGAGAATATTTAAAAGAAAAGAAATAGTAAGAAAGTGTAAATGTTGTTATGTAAAAAAAGAAAAGAAGTTAAATGTTTGAAAATGAAAGTGTATTCGTATTTTTTTTGTGGGTTTGAAAAAAAGAAAGATGTGGTAAAGAAGATAAATTGTAGACAATATCATGTTAAAGATGATTATAAGGTGAATTTGCGTTTGTCTTATAAAAAAGATCGTACGTTTGTTTTGAAAAAAAAGTTTTTGTTTCAAAAAGTCTCGTAATCAATTTGAAATCAATTACGAGTCCTCTCCCTTGGAAATGAAATTTTTTTTTGGCGTTGTGTGTGATGTGTGAGCTAGGAAAGCAATAAAAGCGATAAATAAAGTCCTACGCTATTACAACCCAATTGAATAATTAATTTACAACCATATCGAATTTGAATGAATAAATAATAATAAGAGGCAATAAATAAATAAATAGCAATGCATAAAAGTAAAATGCAGGTGCGGAAAATAAATATGATAATGAATATGCATCTAATCAATCAAAAATAACAAACATAGCAAGATATTATATTCTAACTAAAAAGTGGAGTGCGTGAAAGAAATGTGTCGGAGGCAAAGACATGATAATACATTTTCGAAAGTCACTCACAACAACAAATAATTCTAACTAACAAATACAAGCAAAAACATAATTTTATTTATCAAAGGAAAGGTTTTTTTATTTATTTTTTTATGAGAATGAATTTAGACCAAAAGAGGTCCTTCACTATCAATGCTAATGTTAGAGCTCAATGATTTTATGAAGTAAAATATTGTCTCTAACATTCATTTTTAATGATGCAATGTCCTAATCTAAATGCAATGCATGTATGCATAAAAAAAAATGTGAAGTAAAATTGTAATGTGAGATTGTAGTGTGATGCAAAAATTAGTGTCAATGTCATGTAAAAATGCAAGAAATGTAGATTGTGATGTAGTAAAAAAAATGTAATGTTGCAAGTGCATGTATGCATGTAAAAATGTGTATTGAACATGTGATATGAAAAATGTAATATGATGTAGAAATTTGTGTTAAAAGAGTTATGTGACTAAAAGAAAAAATGCATAATGTGATGTAGTGCAAAAATGTAAGATTTTAAATGCATGTATGCATGAAAATTTTAATAAAAGCATGTTATATATTCCATAAAATGAAATTAACAAAGACATAACCAATCACCACAAAAAAATGAATTCAAACATAGCATAATTAAATTTCTCTAATATTTTTTGTTATTTTCATATTTTTGCATTCTAAATAAATAAATAAAAAAGTTATAACAAATAAACTAACATTTTTGCTTTTTTTCCTTTTTTATATTTTTATATATTTTTATATATTTTTTGCATTTTTCTAAACAAATAATTAAAAATAAAGTCATAACAAAACAAACACTATTTATTTTTGACATTAGAATGATTAAAGAGAAGTTTTTTTTTTCTAAAGAAGAACTTTTTTGAACTTAGAAATTTTTTCCTTTTTTTTTTAAAAAAAAAACTTTAGTATAAACACTTAACTTAAAAAGGAGAAAATTCACAAAAAGGAACAATAAACTCACACATAAATGTTTTTTTTTATTATGGCCAACTAAACCATTAAATCATACCTCTAAAATTAAAAGAAATAAATGAAAAAAAACAAGGAAAACACAAAAAAAACAGATTAAACAACAAAAAAAACGTCACTGGGCCTGAAGCCCAAATACTCTCTCACAACCCCAAAGGGGCGCGCGTAGCAACCCTGGGGGTGCACGCAGCAAACAAAAAAAAGATCATAAGAAAAAAGGGATTGGGCTGAAGTGTAGCGAACCGGGTCAACCCAGACCCGGTCCATGAACCGGTTCGCTGAACCGGTGGGGGGAGGGTTATATCAGATTTTTTTTCTATTTTTGGTTAAAAAAAATCATTTTCTCTCTTCTCCTCACCGTTCTCTCTCATTCTCTTTCTTCTCTGGTTTCTTTCTTTCAAGAACAGAACAACAATCCCAAACCAAAATATCAAAGCTTGCTCAGATTCAAGAACAACTAACACCAACCCTACATGAAATCGCCTTCTAAACGAGATGTTGTACTCAGAAGCAACAAACTAACAATAGATCTACCGGATTTAGGGTTCCAGATCCGAACCCTTAATTCACAAATCAAAACCCTACCCCCAAAAATCGAAACAATCATGCAATTAAGGTTCAAGTCGGCAACAATCAGCAACAAATAACGCATATTCATGTCAAGAACGAAGAACAAAAAAACTTAGATCTACATGTTCATGTGAATGAATGAGAAGAAAGAACAAAGGATTTGAAGTTGTTACCTTCCTTGCAGTGACACTTCTAGTAAGTTTCCTTCCCTTTTCCTTTGATTTCGTCCCTCCTTCTTTCTCTGTTCCGTTTCGATCTCTCCTTCCTTCTCTGACTTTTCTCCTTTTTCCGGTTTTGTGAGGTACTTGATGGTGATGATGGAAGCCTGTTGTGAGAGTTTGATTTCGTTTACTGATTTGTGAAGAAATCAAGTTAGGGTTAGGTTTAGGTTTTCTGTTTTGTAGGTTTGGATGTTTGGATTATAAGTTGTTTTTTAGCTTGTGAAGTTTTTGTTCTTGATTCTGTTTTGATGATGATTTTTGAAGGTTTAGGTTTTTTGATTGTATTTGTGGTTTTTGTTTCTCTGCCGCTTCTCTCAAAAAAAATGTTCTCCCTTCTCTCTGAGATTTTGCTTCTGTTATATGCTAGGAGCAATAGGGTTTTGTGGTTAAATGGAGAAATAGGCAGAAGGGCTTTGTTGTTATCAGATTGTGAATTTGAAAATTAGTCAAGGATCGAGAAAGAAGACAAAGAGAGTCATTGTCACTGTTATGTAACTTTCAGAAGAAAAAGCATTGGATCCTATTTTGTTATTCTGTGATTTTTTTCTTTTGTTAAAAAGCATCCGAAAATTACAAAGGGAATTAAAAAACTGTTTTTTTTTATTTTTTTATTTAATAATAATAACAAGACTTAAAATAAAACAAATAAAAGTACTTGTTTTTGTTTTTTTTCTTAATTAATAATAAAAGTGGTAAAATCAATAAAAGTAAATAAAGTAGTAATGGGGATGATAAAAATATATGATAAAATGAGTTATATAAAAAAAGTGGTAATATAATAGTGCAAAATAGTAACAAAGAAAACGTTAGTAAAAGTGGTAAATAATAAAAAGGCACTAATGATAGTAAATAATAAAGAACGGAATGGAGTGCGATAATAATAATAAAAAAGTGACGGACAACCTTTTAAAGGGCAAAATAAAGACAAATATTACAGCGAAAATGAATGAATGCGATGATATATATAAATGAATAAATGCGATGATATATAAATATATTTTTTTAACATATTTTGATATTTTAACATAAATGGAAAAGAAAATAGATTTGAGGTCCAAAATTGGGGTACAACACATGCCTTAACACACAACATTTATCCTCCCTAACTGCCACCGTTGGCACACATCATGTTACATCATATCGCCAAACTATTTCTGAACTATAGAGTTCCTTCCCGTTATTATTAAATTCTCTTTTCTTCACAAGAGCTTATCACCCTGACCATTTGTGTTTATCCCAACCTCTAATCCTTAGTGTAGATTCCTACATCCAAAATATGTCTCAAGATATTTCGCACTACCACTGATGCTCAATTTCCCATTTTGTCAACCTCTGAAATCTTTTATTTTCTCAACATGCATTTTCCATTATACCACACCTTTATTAACAAGTACAATATTTTAAAACTTTATGGTTTTCAACGAACTTCTCCATTCTACACTCAATTTTCCTCGATAGACAAAAGCTTAACTCTTTTCGTTTCCAGTTACGACCAATGCGCCATCATGACATCCATTTAGGTGGTGCTTTTTCGAATCCTTAATATACATATGTCGCATCTCTGTTTATTTCTCCTACACTTGTTCTTAACACGCCTTATCCACGACTAACTCTCACTTCATTCATCCATTAATGACACGTCATACTTAACTCGTCTCGACTTCCAAAGTCTCGTATGAAATACTCCCACATGCTTTTCCATTTAGTTACTTAATAGTTCGGATACTAACCATAATAGTTTCTTTCTAATTGAAACTCTTTTGCTCATCTTTATTTTTTTTCTTTATCCAATTATGTCTAACTCCACTTCCATTGGCGTAAGCTTCTCAATTATTTCTTAACTCATTTGAGGTACATGTCTTACTATTACTTTTAATTTTACCAACTAAACCATGACATTGTCAATCACTTTATTGACAATGTGAGTTAGCTTATTACTTCCACGCTTGCACACACAACCACCATTGTTCCTTTCGCTTTCGCGTCAACTTCATAGCCTTTGCAATTCCTTCCACTAGTTGTCGAACATCAAGTAATTTAAAACTCCAAAAACTTAGCAACTTTTTAGAGTTGGTTTCCAACCCACTATGACCTCTATCTTGTTGTTTCCAAACAACGTCTTTAATTTTTCGTACATAATCTAACTATCCTCGTTCCACATCACTTGTATCCAAACAAGCATATTATTCTCCATTCGATTAGTCCATAGTCGTCATGACTATTTATGGTCATAGTATTCTCTAATACCAATAACTAACTTCAGGAAAAACTATCTCCAAACAAATTCTCATATGTTCTCTATAAATCAACTCAAAACTAGCTTAATTTACTCATCCACATAGCCACTGAGCACTTTTCTCAAATCTTAATGTTTGACTTCTCAAGAATAACTACCAAATCATAACCTTCGCTATAATTTCATCCTTATTACGTTTGATACCCAAATCAAACTCTTGAATCTAATCTTCAAGAACTTAAAATACCTACTACACCATCTAAAGTTCTCCGTTACATCTTAATATTCAACAAAATATTCTTCCAATTATCAACTCCCATGGCCTGATACTCTTAATAACAAACTCTTTTCTACTCTTAGTACGACATATTTAATAAACATCCAAAATTATTGTCCATTACTTGAATTACTTAACACTTGATTACCTTTCCTTATATGGTTCCAAAAATTCAAGGTGTTACTTAGTCCTTCAACCATCTTGGTCGATCAAAATCTGTAATTTAAATTTCATTTAACATAGGGTCTTTACCAAAATCTTGCCTAATCTCTTCAAACTACTCCAAATATTTCTATTTTCTTTGAGATTACTCGCCGATAGCTAACCATTTTAGCTTACACCGATACAATATTCAAGGTATTTCCATACCCTACACTTCTAGCATAACTTATCATTGGCATATAACTTATTTTCCAAGGTTGAACTCCTCATTCTTTACCTCAACCTCTCTCCTAATCCACACTTATCCAACAATCACATTGTCCACCGCCTTACAAAGAGACAGCTTGCAGATAAAAGACAACGTTTATAGAGAATAAGAGAATTGTCCACCGCCTGACAAGGACGGATTGCAGATAAAAGACAATTTCTACAAGAAAAACAGGAACATTGTCCACCGCCTTGCAAAGTGACGGCTTGCAGATAAAAGACAACGTTTACTGAGAACAAGAGCATCGTCCACCGCCTTACGAAGAGACAGCTTGCAGATAAAAGACGACCTTTACAAGGAATAAGAACATTGTCCACCGCCTTACTACGAGACAGCTTGCAGATAAAAGACAACGTTTATAGAGAATAAGAGAATTGTCCACCGCCTGACAAGGACGGAATGCAGATAAGAGACAATTTCTACAAGAAAAACAGGAATATTGTCCACCGCCTTGCAAAGTGACGGCTTGCAGATAAAAGACAACGTTTACTGAGAACAAGAGCATCGTCCACCGCCTTACGAAGAGACAGCTTGCAGATAAAAGACGACCTCTATAAGGAATAGGAATATTATCCACCGCCTTACAACGAGACGGATTGCATAAATAAGACCATTTCCATAGAGAACAAGAGCGTTGTCCACCGCCTTACAAAGACGGAATGCAGATAAAAGACAACCTCTACATGTCACCCACTAGTAACATGATTCTCTTAAAAGGAAGTAATTCTGACGAGTGTTTCGAACAGTGATTCGAGCTGATTAAACTGTATAAGTGTATGTATTTGTAGAGAGAAAAGATTTGTGTGATTTTTTGTGTAATGTATTGATAAGGTTCACTGGGGATAAACCCGCCTGAGGAATTGTAAAATGTATCTTGTAAAGTACAAGCTTCTTGTGTGAAAAACTTGTTACTTGTTGTTTTGAAATGATGTCCAATCCGGGAACAAACCGGAAGGAAACTGTAAAAACAAGACACTGTGTCTAATTGAAGAATAAATTCAACTGGGAATTTTCCTTTTGTTGTAGGAAAAACTGAAACAACCATCTTCCACAAGAGAGGAGTCTAGTGGGGAAATTCTTGAAACGAGAGAGATGTACACTTATCTGAAAGTATGTATGAATGTATGTATGTGTATATGTATATATATGGAACATCTTTTGGTGGACAGACAAAGTGACCAAACCGGAAACACAAGCCAACGCCGCATCACTGTTCAGGATGTCTCTACAAAGTGTATATGTTATTGTAGATAAAGCAAGAGAACTCTTCTTGGGAAGGAACAACTTCTCTGGGGAAATGATCGTTTAATCCGAAACGATCTGTATACTAAACTTGACTGTACAACATTGTCAACTTTCATAGGGGATGTATCCTCCTTTCAGCAAAATGCCCCCCCCCCCCCTCATCAGAATCAAACTTGCGTATTAGAATTAACCACAATTGGAGTAGTCGCGGATATTCCTTCTTTTTGTATTCGCTCTAAAGAAAACGCTTGTCGTTACTTTTAATCAAAAGCGCATTTGTTTATGTTTTTATTTTAAAAGTATATGTATATTTTTTGAAATATGTCCTTTTTTTTTATTGTAATTGAAATCATCAAAATATAAAGAAATTTTGTAAGACTAGAAAAATGACATCCAAACAATGAGAACGAGGCTCAATTTCATGTATAAGAATGGTAGTCCGCCAATAGCGTAACTCCATGGATCGTTACAAAGTTGGAATTGGTAATTAATATGGAAAGGGTACATTGAACACAATAAATCTATTCTCCCTAACAACTTTTGAATTCCACTGTGTCTTCAGCTTCCAAGTACAGATGGTTCTAATCACAACTTCTTCATCAGCAAACACATGCCCCAAGTGATCGAACTCAAGTGAATGCAATTACTTTGTCTTGTTTCCCTAACTTTTGCCTAGACCGCCTTTTCAGGTTTTCGATCTACCGGGAAGTGCATATTTCTTTTTTTTTTTCTCATTTTTGTATGAACCGCCCTTTCGGGTTTTCGATCCACCAAGACGCCCTCTTTTTTGACTAAGCCGCCCTTTCAGGTTTTCAGCTTGACGAGCTATATACACTTTTTTTGTTTTTATTTTTGTTTAGACAAAGTACTTCTTGACTGCATCTGCATTCACTGGACGAGGGAGTTCATCACCATCCATGTTTGTAAGAATCATGGCACCACCAGAAAAAGATTTCTTGACAACATATGGGCCTTCATAATTGGGAGTCCACTTGCCCCTAGCATCCGGTTGGAAAGACAAAACCTTCTTGAGGACAAGATCGCCTTCTTTGAACTCTCTAGGTCAAACTTTCTTGTCAAAAGCCTGTTTCATCCTATTCTGATATAACTGTCCGTGACACAAAGCAGCCATGCGCTTCTCTTCAATCATATTCAACTGATCGTACCGGGTCTGGCACCATTCAGCCTATGTCAACTTTGCTTCCATCAAAACTCTCATTGACGGGATCTCAACCTCTACGGGGAGTACTGCTTCCATACCGTATACCAAAGAAAATGGAGTTGCCCCAGTCGATGTGCGAACTGAAGTGCGGTATCCGTATAAAGCAAAAGGCAACATCTCGTGCCAGTCTTTGTAAGTGACAACCATTTTCTGCACAATCTTCTTGATATTCTTGTTTGCAGCTTCAACAACACCGTTCATCTTAGGCCTGTAAGGAGAAGAGTTGTGATGCTCAATCTTGAACTCGTCGCACAGCTCTTTCATCATCTTGTTGTTCAAGTTCGATCCATTATCAGTGATGATTCTGTTTGGAATACCGTATCGACAAATGATCTGATTCTTGATAAATCTGACAACCACTTGCTTTGTAACATTAGCATAGGAAGCCGCTTCGACCCACTTGGTGAAATAGTCAATAGCCACTAAGATGAAACGATGACCATTCGAAGCTTTTGGTTCAATCATTCCGATCATATCGATCCCCCACATAGAGAAAGGCCAAGGAGAAGACATAACATTCAACAGAGTCGGTGGCACATGTATTTTATCAACATAAATCTGACACTTGTGACATTTTCTCACATATTTGCAACAGTCAGATTCCATTGTCATCCAATAGTAACCTGCTCTCAACATCTTCTTAGCCATAGCATGTCCATTGGCATGGGTACCAAAGGAACCTTCGTGCACTTCATACATTAGTTGGTCGGCTTCACGCTTGTCCACACACCGAAGCAAAACCATATCAAAGTTTCTCTTGTAAAGAACATCACCATTCAGAAAGAAACTGCCAGACAACCTTCTCAGAGTTTTCCTGTCTTTTCTAGATGCCCCAGGCGGGTACTCTTGATGTTGTAGGAAATTCTTAATATCATAAAACCACGGCTTATCATCAACAGCTTCTTCAATTGTGAACACATACGCAGGCCTCTCAAGGCGAGTAATATTGACACGAGGCAAGTCATTCCACCGATTCACTTGGAACATGGATGATAAAGTAGCAAGAGCATCTGCCATCTGATTCTCATCACGAGGAATGTGATGTAATTCAACTTTGTTAAAGAAAGTCAACAAGCGTCTTGCATAATCTCTGTATGGAATCAAGCCAGGGTGGCGAGTCTCCCATTCTCCTTTGATCTGATTAACTACAAGAGCTGAATCTCCATATATGTCAAGGATTTTGATCCTAAAATCAATAGCTTCTTCAATACCCATAATACACGCTTCGTACTCTTCCATGTTGTTTGTACAATCAAAGAGTAACCTGGCAGTGAATGGAATATGATTACCCATAGGAGCAATAAGAACTGCACCAATTCCATTGCCATAAACATTGACAGCTCCATCAAAGACCAAACCCCATCTAGATTCAGGATCAGGGCCTTCTCCAAACAGTGGTTCATCACAATCTTTCATTTTCAGGTACATGACATCTTCATCGGGAAAATCAAACTTGAGAGACTGATAATCATCAATTGGCTGGTGTGCCAAATGATCCGCAAGGATACTTCCTTTTCTTGCTTTCTGAGTACGGTATTCAATGTCATACTCAGATAACAACATCTGCCAACGTGCAATCCTTCCTGTCAAGGCGGGTTTCTCAAAAATATACTTGATTGGATCCATTTTAGATATCAACCAAGTAGTGTGATTAATCATATACTGGCGGAGACGTTTAGCAGCCCAAGCCAAGGCACAACAAGTCTTTTCAAGCATGGAGTAGCGAGATTCATAGTCTGTAAACTTCTTACTCAAATAATAAATAGCATGTTCTTTCTTACCAGTCTCATCTTGTTGTCCAAGCACACAACCCATGGAATCTTCTAACACAGTCAGGTACATGATCAAAGGCCTTCCTTCAACAGGAGGAATCAGAATAGGAGGTTCCAAGAGGTAATCTTTAATACTGTCAAAAGCCTTCTGACAATCTTCCGTCCACACCACTCCTTGGTCTTTTCGGAGAAGTTTGAATATTGGTCCACAGGTAGCAGTCATGTGAGAAATAAATCTAGATATGTAGTTCAATCGACCAAGGAACCCTCTTACTTGCTTTTCAGTTCTAGGTGCAAGCATTTCACGAATGGCTTTCACTTTGCTAGGATCCACCTCAATACCTTTCTGACTAACCACAAATCCCAAGAGTTTTCCGGATCAAACACCGAAAGTGCATTTGTTGGGATTCAAACGAAGCTTGTATTTCTTTAACCGTTGGAACAGTTTCAGAAGATTATCAACATGTTCTTCCTCAGTGCTGGACTTGGCAATCATGTCATCAACATAAACCTCGATCTCTTTGTGCATCATATCATGGAACAAAGTAGTCATTGCTCTTTGATATGTAGCACCCGCATTTTTCAAACCAAAAGGCATTACTTTGTAACAGAAAGTCCCCCATGGTGTAATGAAGGAAGTCTTCTCTCTATCTTCTGGAGCCATCCGTATCTGATTGTAACCAGAGAAACCATCCATGAAGGAGAAAACTTTGAACTTTGCTGTATTGTCAACCAGCATATCAATGTGAGGCAAAGGAAAATCACCATTCGGACTTGCTTTGTTCAAATCTCTGTAATCAACACACATTCTGACCTTACCATCTTTCTTCGGAACTGGTACTATGTTGGCCAACCACTGAGGGTATTCGGATGTAATCAGGAAACCTGCATCAATCTGTTTCTGAACCTCTTCTTTAATCTTAATTGCCATATCAGGGCGTGTTCTTCTCAATTTCTACTTAACCGGCGAACATTCAGCCTTCAACGGCAAATGGTGCTCCACAATACTGGTGTCCAACCCTGGCATATCTTGATAAGACCAAGCAAACACTTCCATGTATTCTCTGAGAAGTTCTATCAATCTGTCTTTGACACTAGCATCCAACAATGCACCAATCTTGACTTCTTTCTTGTCTTCTTCAGTACCCAGATTAACTACTTCTGTAGGCTCTTCATGAGGCTGAATGGTTCTTTCTTCATGCTCAAGTAACCGGGTAATCTCATCAGGAATGTCATCCTCAATCTCCTCTTCAGCTTCAAACACAGGGAATTCAAAGTTGGGAGAGGGCATAGGTTCATTGTGTTCAACGGGTTTATCGACAATTAATCTACAATTATGATTTATGCTTGATTTTTAGAAAACAGATATAAAAGAATGAGCATATGCAGATTTTTTTTTTTTTTTTTTTAAAAGGATATATTGTTATGTTCTTTGTGTTACCATATTCCAGAAAAAGCAAAAAGCAATAAAAACTAATGTACAATAAAGCAGATACTGAATAACTCTTTATTATTGATGATTTTATTAAAATAAAGCCTGACAATTGTTCTACCTTCGCTTTGGGCAGAGCGATAGGAATATTTATTTCTTAAACGTAGGCCCTAAAACAATGCATACTTTCATCTTGGGCAGAATGAAAGATTTTGAAAAAGAAAACAACGACAAGACATTACTCAGAACGAGATACAACAGAAGGAGCATCCACAACACTCCAATTGCACCAGATTCCTCCACGCTCCACCAAGTCAGCAATTTCCTTGGGCTCTTCATCAATCACGGCATTCACCTTCTCATCTGAAACATTTGGGTAGATGAAACCAGCACTCTTAAACATATCTTTAAGAGGTTTGTCAATATTAGAAGATTCAGGAGCCTTACCAATCGAGCCAAACCCTAGACCTTCTCGATTCTTGTTTTCTGGCAATTCAACCAACTTGCCCCCGCCTGTAGTAGATTCATTAGATAGCACCTGTTGTGCATCCTTCAAGGAGGCCATACACACACTACCTCTCCTATCATTTGTTCCTTCATCAATAGTTAGACCCTGGAATAAGGTTCCTTCCACAATGCTACCACTAATACAAGAGTATGATGATAGTTGGCTTACCAACAGAGCTTGCTCGCCACACACAGTTACGATCTTGCCATTCTTTTCAAACTTCAGCTTTTGGTGCAAAGTCGAAGTCACAGCACCCGCATCATGAATCCAAGGGCGCCCTAATAAACAACTGTAAGCAGCATTGATATCCATAACTTGGAAAGTAATCTAAAAAGTATTCGGTCCAATGGTAATGGGCAAATCAACCTCACCCATCACCGTCTTCCTCGTTCCATCGAAAGCTTTGACAACCAAACCACTTCGCCGCATCGGAGCACCTTTATAACTCAGCTGGTCAAGAGTAGTCTTCGGCATTACATTCAGAGATGAGCCGGTATCAACAAGCACATTGGATAAAGCATCAGATTGGCAATTCACGGATATGTGCAAAGCAAGGTTGTGGCTTCTCCCCTCAACGGGAAGGTCTTCAACACTCAAACTCAGATTGTTACAAGCAGTGATATTTCCCACAATGCCGTCAAAACGGCCAACTGTCACATCGTGATCAACATAAGCCTGGTCGAGCACTTTCATCAGAGCGTCTTTATGAGCTTCGGAGTTCAGCAGGAGGGACAACATAGAGATTTTGGCAGGCGTTTGAATCAACTGATCAACAATCTTGTACTCGCTCTTCTTTATCAACTTCAACACTTCATCAGCATCGGAACCAACACTGGTCTTACCCTTGTCAAGATCAACACATACTTCAGGCCTTTCCACCACCAACGGCTCATTTGTAGGAGCATCAGTCTTTCTCAAGGTAGGAGGTGGCAGCACACGACCGCTTCTCATCATTTTGCTCGATCCCACAATATTGGCAACCGAAGACAAAGCAGGAATAGGAACCTCTTCGTTACCCCTCATCATGGTAGCACCGTATTTGTATGGAATTGCCTTATCAGAAGCGCAAGGCACAGGACCGGGCAAACAGATCACCAAAGGCTCAACAATGCGCTCTTGGCTGTTATATGTCAACTCAATACATCTTGGAGCAGTAAATTCTGGAATAATCACAAACACTTCATCGTCGCTACTGTCAAAATAAAATTCATCATCAGATTCTTCGTCACCTTTCTTCTTGTATGTGATAACTAGTTCTCTCTTATTCAACAAAGTCTGTAGGTCATCCCTCACCTTCTAACATCCTCTATGATTTCTTGGGCAAGTCATGCAAGCAGCGTGATTATGTTGGAACAGAGATAGCTTGCATAAATCGACATGGATTTGCACCAAGGATTCCTTAATCTGTCGAACGTTGAACACTCGATAAGAATCTGCATCACATTGCACCATGTTAATAGTGGCAGTCCCATGCAGAGGAAGTGGATTTGCCTGCACATTTGGGTTTGTATCTTTGAATTTCAACCTGCCGTTCATTATCAATATTTGTATACACCCTTCAAGGTATAACA
Source organism: Trifolium dubium (assembly GCA_951804385.1). NCBI lineage: Eukaryota > Viridiplantae > Streptophyta > Magnoliopsida > Fabales > Fabaceae > Trifolium > Trifolium dubium. The sequence continues at coordinate 16,453,023 of OX638063.1, forward strand.
GTGCTCGACATCGTGACCTGGTGCTCCCGAGTGATATGCACAAGTAAGGTCAGCCCTATACCAGTATGGCAAGGGATTAGACACTGGTGGAGGTGGCCTGAGCTGAACAGATTTGTTTGCAAGTAATGCGGGCAATAACTCAGCGTACTTCATAGGAATGGGGTCAAACCTAGGCGGTCCTTGAGCACGATTATCGTTGCCTTGTGCTTGGTTCTGCGGTGGATTCTGTGGTCGTTGATTCTGGGATCGTTGATTATGTGGTTGATGATTTTGTGGTTGATTCGGTGGCCGTTGTTGATAGCTAACATTTAGAGGAGCTGCAACGGCAGCTACATGATGTTGAGGCTGATGAAAATAATTTCCCCTTGGCCTACCATGGGCGACCATGCCCACTTCTTGTTCCTTCTTCTTCCCAAATCCAGCACCGTACCTTTTGCCATTTCCAGAACTAGAACCAGAACCAGAAGCATCTTTCATCAAACGTCCTTCTCGAATCGCTTCTTCCATACGTACGCCAGTTTCCACCACATCAGTAAAATCACGGTGGTTACTGGAGATCATCCTATCAAAGTAGAATGGGTCGAGTGTTTTTAGGAACGTCTTCGTCATCTCTTTTTCATCTAAAGGCGGGTTAACCTGTGCGGCCAGTCCGCGCCACCTCTGAGCATACTCTTTGAAGCTTTCCCGTTCTTTTTGGGACAAAGAACGAAGCTGATCTCTATCAGGTGCCAAGTCAACATTGTATTTATACTGCTGCATGAATGCTTCACACACATCAGTAAAAGATTGAATCTTCTCACGATCTAAGCTCACATACCACTTCAGAGCAGCACCAGTCAAACTATCTTGAAAGTAATGAATTAACAGCGGGTCCTTTCTTGTATATGCAGCCATTTTCCTAGAATACATGATCAAATGACTCTGTGGGCAAGAATCCCCCTTGTATTTCTCAAAGTCGGGCATTTTGAATTTAGGAGGCATGTCAACATCTGGAACTAAGCACATGTCATGAGCATTCTTTCCAAACAACTCTTTACCGCGGAGTGCACGAAGTTCTCGCTGGATTTCGTCAACCTGATTCCGAATTTCTTCATTGTGACCAACAGATATCACGCTTTCAGCTCGATTAGCATGATAGATAGGTTCTGTCTCGAACAGCCTTACATTCATAGTGAGAGGTGCAGTAGTCATTGCAGGAGGCGGGATAGGAACTGTAACATGTGGAATGGTAACAGCCTGGAATTGAATATTGGAATGATTCTGCTGAGACCCTTCGCCAAAATTAGCAGGCATACCCCATGAGAAATGCATTGGAGCAGTGGACATTGGTTGACTGACGAAGACCAATGGAGTTGAGACCGGGATGTTTCCTGGGATAGAGACATTCAAACCCTGTGTTGGAGGAGGCAGAATAGGGATAGCTCCCGCCGCATTCAAAGATTCAAACATAGCCGTCAATTGGGCTACACTAGCCTGCAGAGCGGTGACCTGTTCTTGCAACTGTTGATTCTCTTGTTCAAGTCCTTCCATTTTCTTCTTGAAGTTTGCACGAGTATTGTATGTGCGAGTTGGCTTGTAACGACTGCGCCGGGCCAGAATCTGTCAAGAACGAGAGACTCAGAACCTTGAAAACCGAATCATGAATGCAAATGATGCATGATGTGTTATGTGAAAACTATGATCAATATTTTTTGCTCTTTTTCTCTTTCTCAAAGGACTTTAAAATAATATAACAAATGTAATCAAAATAAGGACCTTAATTCATTAAATAAAAGGGGACTACAACTGTTTGAAGCATACATAACTAAAGAAAAAAAAGATACAACCAAGAAAGAAAAAATTACATGGAAATAAAAGAAAAAAGTACATTCGACATAATAATTTGGCATTACAAACAACTTGACACTACAATTGACAACTTGACATTACAATTAATTGGAAATAAAAAACAACTGGTCCTAGCTTATTCTTTCCTCAAATCTTCATTTGTTCTTGGCCCTTTTCTTCAAAGCAGCTATTTCTTCCGCTTGTGCACGATCTGTCTCTTCCCAAGCTAACCTTTCCCCGTCAAGGCTGTCATACATTTCCTTCCACATCTTTCCATCTTCAAAGTACTTCGCCTTCCACGCATCCCTATCTTCTGTCATCCTTGTTAACAGCACCCTGAGTTTGTCATTAGTCTTGAAGATAAGTTCTGTAGATGATGGCAACTCAACATCACGAATCGGCGCTTCAAGTTCATAGGGCATCTTAAACTCGACAACCCTATCAGCGAGCTAATCCACGTATGGTTTCCCAGCAACGCAGTTTGTTCTTCTTAGCAATCTCCTGTCTTTCCTATGGATCTTCTCCCAAGCAATCATGAATCGCCCTTTGAGGGCTAGACTTTCCTTTCCATTGGTATAAAAATGTGCCTCTAACCAGAGGTTGTTGGGAGCCTTCGCCATTGGATACCCAAACTGACGCCTGGCGAGCGTTGGATTGTATGTAATTCCTCCTCGAGTACCAATGAGAGGAACATTAGGAAAATCTCCACAATTGTTGATCACAAGTCTACCATGGTAGAAATCGTTGTACCATCTTACATCTTCAGCAGTGACAGACATAATTCTTTTGGACTAGCTAAGACTTTCAGGATTCTGTTCAATAGCCAAAGATCGGGGCAAATGCGACACATACCAAATCTGCAATAGTTGAGCACAACAAACAACAACTCCCTTCCCTTTCAAGACCTTATGATGCATACCATAATAAGCATCGGCGAGTAAAGTCGGAACAGGGTTTCCAATCAAGAAGATCCGAATAGTCTCGCAATCAACAAAATTAGGTTTATCAGGAAACAGGACCAATCCGTACATGAGCAAAGCAAAGATAGCCTCGACAGCACGTGAATTCTTCTTTTCAACAAAACGAAACGCTTCTTGAAATAAGTACTTCGCCCATACCCCTTTGCGCCCATCATTCTCAATCAAATTTTTCTTCACATCAAATGTATCCAAACGTAGAGCTTTTGCGATGTCGTATGGACTCAAATCAGTTTCACAACCATTGAAAGGCGTCTTGTCGTTCACTGACAAACCCACATGATACTCATACTCTTCCAAAGTGGGGACAAGCTGATAGTCCCTAAAAGTAAAACAGTGATAACGTGTATCATAGAACTGAAGGAGGACATTGAGAAGCCCCTCGTCAACTCTAGTTCCAAGAATTCCCAACAGATTTCCATAGCGGTGTCGAAAACCCTCATAATCATTCACATGATGAGCCAACTCCTTAAGCTTTGTCAAATCCGGGCGCTTGAAATCATACCTCTTAGTAAGCCTCCTCCTATGGTCCATATCTATGATTACAAAAGAATTGCTTTAGGTCCTTTGAGAGAAAATATTTTGGCTTTTCAAAGAACTCTTGGATGTTAATCATAATGGACCTCCACTTTTTTGTTAATGATCAAAAGAAATTTTCGGAAGAAATTTTCTCTCTTTTTTTTTTTGAGGTCCATTGCAAGTTTTGTAAAAAACTTCCTTTAAGTTCTTTGAAAATTGAGGAAAAAAGATTTTCATGGATGCATGGATGCATGAAATGTGATGATGCAACAAGCACAAACATAAGCAAACATGGTTGGTTAAGATATCATGATGTAGGAGTCAAAAGGTAAACCACCCACAATGTATGAACTATTGGTTTTCTTCTTTTTGTAACACGGGTTCTACAAAGTTCCCAACGTCATCAACTTTCCTTCTTGAATACCAATGTCCACGACTTAACTCACGGCCAAATGAAATATCCAAGGGAAAGTCTCGATTGAGCGTGGTATCGCGGAGTCAACTATTCCAAGACTTTTACTCTCGGCTTTAGCTATCGCACCACACCCTAAAAAAGGCCAAGATGGGTTAAAGGTGACTAAAGGATTCACAACATCCTTGGATACAAGTCATAGCAACAATCTACGCGAAAAATCACGTCGAAAAGAATACTACAAACACGACCCTCAATTGTGCGTGGTTTCATCACATGTGGATATGTGCGGAGTTTTGCCTTCCGCCCACTCACTATGATCCTACCACAATCTATCTCAAGGTAACTCAAGCTCGGGTCAAGCTTATCTCACTCATAAGTTAGGTTCAACCCTCTTAAGGAGAGAATCCCCAGTGAAGTCGCCATTTTTCTGTTGCGGGATTTTCGTGACATACCCCACTACAGTTTTATTTTTCATTTTCAAAGGAGGGGAAAAATTGAAAACCTTTAGAGAAAGAGATTCTAGGTACGGGGGTTAGTTGCACTTGAGGAAGGTATTAGCACCTCAAGCGCCCATGGTACTCCATGGTAACCTTTTATATACTTTTTGTGCTTTTTTTGTGAACATGCTTAAAGAATGGAGGGAGAAGTTGTATAGAAGAAAGAAAAAGACTAATTTCATTTTAAGTCTAATGATTGTAAAAAAGTAAAAAAGGTTTGAGAAAATTTTCTTTCATAAAGTGAATAAAAGGAAAGAAGTGTAAATATTTTTTTGTTTGTAAAAAGATTTTTTTTGAGAGAATTTTTATTAAGAGAATATTTAAAAGAAAAGAAATAGTAAGAAAGTGTAAATGTTGTTATGTAAAAAAAGAAAAGAAGTTAAATGTTTGAAAATGAAAGTGTATTCGTATTTTTTTTGTGGGTTTGAAAAAAAGAAAGATGTGGTAAAGAAGATAAATTGTAGACAATATCATGTTAAAGATGATTATAAGGTGAATTTGCGTTTGTCTTATAAAAAAGATCGTACGTTTGTTTTGAAAAAAAAGTTTTTGTTTCAAAAAGTCTCGTAATCAATTTGAAATCAATTACGAGTCCTCTCCCTTGGAAATGAATTTTTTTTTTGGCGTTGTGTGTGATGTGTGAGCTAGGAAAGCAATAAAAGCGATAAATAAAGTCCTACGCTATTACAACCCAATTGAATAATTAATTTACAACCATATCGAATTTGAATGAATAAATAATAATAAGAGGCAATAAATAAATAAATAGCAATGCATAAAAGTAAAATGCAGGTGTGGAAAATAGATATGATAATGAATATGCATCTAATCAATCAAAAATAACAAACATAGCAAGATATTATATTCTAACTAAAAAGTGGAGTGCGTGAAAGAAATGTGTCGGAGGCAAAGACATGATAATACATTTTCGAAAGTCACTCACAACAACAAATAATTCTAACTAACAAATACAAGCAAAAACATAATTTTATTTATCAAAGGAAAGGTTTTTTTTATTTATTTTTTTATGAGAATGAATTTAGACCAAAAGAGGTCCTTCACTATCAATGCTAATGTTAGAACTCAATGATTTTATGAAGTAAAATATTGTCTCTAACATGCATTTTTACTGATGCAATGTCCTAATCTAAATGCAATGCATGTATGCATAAAAAAAAATGTGAAGTAAAATTGTAATGTGAGATTGTAGTGTGATGCAAAAATTAGTGTCAATGTCATGTAAAAATGCAAGAAATGTAGATTGTGATGTAGTAAAAAAAATGTAATGTTGCAAGTGCATGTATGCATGTAAAAATGTGTAGTGAACATGTGATATGAAAAATGTAATATGATGTAGAAATTTGTGTAAAAAGAGTTATGTGACTAAAAGAAAAAATGCATAATGTGATGTAGTGCAAAAATGTAAGATTTTAAATGCATGTATGCATGAAAATTTTAATAAAAGCATGTTATATATTCCATAAAATGAAATTAACAAAGACATAACCAATCACCACAAAAAAATGAATTCAAACATAGCATAATTAAATTTCTCTAATATTTTTTGTTATTTTCATATTTTTGCATTCTAAATAAATAAATAAAAAAGTTATAACAAATAAACTAACATTTTTGCTTTTTTTCCTTTTTTATATTTTTATATATTTTTTGCATTTTTCTAAACAAATAATTAAAAATAAAGTCATAACAAAACAAACACTATTTATTTTTGACATTAGAATGATTAAAGAGAAGTTTTTTTTTTCTAAAGAAGAACTTTTTTGAACTTAGAAATTTTTCCCTTTTTTTTTTAAAAAAAAAACTTTAGTATAAACACTTAACTTAAAAAGGAGAAAATTCACAAAAAGGAACAATAAACTCACACATAAATGTTTTTTTTTTTTTATGGCAAACTAAACCATTAAATCATACCTCTAAAATTAAAAGAAATAAATGAAAAAAAACAAGGAAAACACAAAAAAAACAGATTAAACAACAAAAAAAACGTCACTGGGCCTGAAGCCCAAATACTCTCTCACAGCCCCAAAGGGGCGCACGTAGCAACCCTGGGGGTGCACGCAGCAAACAAAAAAAAAGATCATAAGAAAAAAGGGATTGGGCTGAAGTGTAGCGAACCGGGTCAACCCAGACCCGGTCCATGAACCGGTTCGCTGAACCGGTGGGGGGAGGGTTATATCAGATTTTTTTCTATTTTTGGTTAAAAAAAATCATTTTCTCTCTTCTCCTCACCGTTCTCTCTCATTCTCTTTCTTCTCTGGTTTCTTTCTTTCAAGAACAGAACAACAATCCCAAACCAAAATATCAAAGCTTGCTCAGATTCAAGAACAACTAACACCAACCCTACATGAAATCGCCTTCTAAACGAGATGTTGTACTCAGAAGCAACAAACTAACAATAGATCTACCGGATTTAGGGTTCCAGATCCGAACCCTTAATTCACAAATCAAAACCCTACCCCCAAAAATCGAAACAATCATGCAATTAAGGTTCAAGTCGGCAACAATCAGCAACAAATAACGCATATTCATGTCAAGAACGAAGAACAAAAAAACTTAGATCTACATGTTCATGTGAATGAATGAGAAGAAAGAACAAAGGATTTGAAGTTGTTACCTTCCTTGCAGTGACACTTCTAGTAAGTTTCCTTCCCTTTTCCTTTGATTTCGTCCCTCCTTCTTTCTCTGTTCCGTTTCGATCTCTCCTTCTTTCTCTGACTTTTCTCCTTTTTCCGGTTTTGTGAGGTACTTGATGGTGATGATGGAAGCCTGTTGTGAGAGTTTGATTTCGTTCACTGATTTGTGAAGAAATCAAGTTAGGGTTAGGTTTAGGTTTTCTGTTTTGTAGGTTTGGATGTTTGGATTATAAGTTGTTTTTTAGCTTGTGAAGTTTTTGTTCTTGATTCTGTTTTGATGATGATTTTTGAAGGTTTAGGTTTTTTGATTGTATTTGTGGTTTTTGTTTCTCTGCCGCTTCTCTCAAAAAAAATGTTCTCCCTTCTCTCTGAGATTTTGCTTCTGTTATATGCTAGGAGCAATAGGGTTTTGTGGTTAAATGGAGAAATAGGCAGAAGGGCTTTGTTGTTATCAGATTGTGAATTTGAAAATTAGTCAAGGATCGAGAAAGAAGACAAAGAGAGTCATTGTCACTGTTATGTAACTTTCAGAAGAAAAAGCATTGGATCCTATTTCGTTATTCTGTGATTTTTTTCTTTTGTTAAAAAGCATCCGAAAATTACAAAGGGAATTAAAAAACTGTTTTTTTTATTTTTTTATTTAATAATAATAACAAGACTGAAAATAAAACAAATAAAAGTACTTGTTTTTGTTTTTTTTCTTAATTAATAATAAAAGTGGTAACATCAATAAAAGTAAATAAAGTAGTAATGGGGATGATAAAAATATATGATAAAATGAGTTATATAAAAAAAGTGGTAATATAATAGTGCAAAATAGTAACAAAGAAAACGTTAGTAAAAGTGGTAAATAATAAAAAGGCACTAATGATAGTAAATAATAAAGAACGGAATGGAGTGCGATAATAATAATAAAAAAGTGACGGACAACCTTTTAAAGGGCAAAATAAAGACAAATATTACAGCGAAAATGAATGAATGCGATGATATATATAAATGAATAAATGCGATGATATATAAATATATTTTTTTTAACATATTTTGATATTTTAACATAAATGGAAAAGAAAATAGATTTGAGGTCCAAAATTGGGGTACAACACATGCCTTAACACACAACATTTATCCTCCCTAACTGCCACCGTTGGCACACATCATGTTACATCATATCACCAAACTATTTCTGAACTATAGAGTTCCTTCCCGTTATTATTAAATTCTCTTTTCTTCACAAGAGCTTATCACCCTGACCATTTGTGTTTATCCCAACCTCTAATCCTTAGTGTAGATTCCTACATCCAAAATATGTCTCAAGATATTTCGCACTACCACTGATGCTCAATTTCCCATTTTGTCAACCTCTGAAATCTTTTATTTTCTCAACATGCATTTTCCATTATACCACACCTTTATTAACAAGTACAATATTTTAAAACTTTATGGTTTTCAACGAACTTCTCCATTCTACACTCAATTTTCCTCGATAGACAAAAGCTTAACTCTTTTCGTTTCCAGTTACGACCAATGCGCCATCATGACATCCATTTAGGTGGTGCTTTTTCGAATCCTTAATATACATATGTCGCATCTCTGTTTATTTCTCCTACACTTGTTCTTAACACGCCTTATCCACGACTAACTCTCACTTCATTCATCCATTAATGACACGTCATACTTAACTCGTCTCGACTTCCAAAGTCTCGTATGAAATACTCCCACATGCTTTTCCATTTAGTTACTTAATAGTTCGGATACTAACCATAATAGTTTCTTTCTAATTGAAACTCTTTTGCTCATCTTTATTTTTTTTCTTTATCCAATTATGTCTAACTCCACTTCCATTGGCGTAAGCTTCTCAATTATTTCTTAACTCATTTGAGGTACATGTCTTACTATTACTTTTAATTTTACCAACTAAACCATGACATTGTCAATCACTTTATTGACAATGTGAGTTAGCTTATTACTTCCACGCTTGCACACACAACCACCATTGTTCCTTTCGCTTTCGCGTCAACTTCATAGCCTTTGCAATTCCTTCCACTAGTTGTCGAACATCAAGTAATTTAAAACTCCAAAAACTTAGCAACTTTTTAGAGTTGGTTTCCAACCCACTATGACCTCTATCTTGTTGTTTCCAAACAACGTCTTTAATTTTTCGTACATAATCTAACTATCCTCGTTCCACATCACTTGTATCCAAACAAGCATATTATTCTCCATTCGATTAGTCCATAGTCGTCATGACTATTTATGGTCATAGTATTCTCTAATACCAATAACTAACTTCAGGAAAAACTATCTCCAAACAAATTCTCATATGTTCTCTATAAATCAACTCAAAACTAGCTTAATTTACTCATCCACATAGCCACTGAGCACTTTTCTCAAATCTTAATGTTTGACTTCTCAAGAATAACTACCAAATCATAACCTTCGCTATAATTTCATCCTTATTACGTTTGATACCCAAATCAAACTCTTGAATCTAATCTTCAAGAACTTAAAATACCTACTACACCATCTAAAGTTCTCCGTTACATCTTAATATTCAACAAAATATTCTTCCAATTATCAACTCCCATGGCCTGATACTCTTAATAACAAACTCTTTTCTACTCTTAGTACGACATATTTAATAAACATCCAAAATTATTGTCCATTACTTGAATTACTTAACACTTGATTACCTTTCCTTATATGGTTCCAAAAATTCAAGGTGTTACTTAGTCCTTCAACCATCTTGGTCGATCAAAATCTGTAATTTAAATTTCATTTAACATAGGGTCTTTACCAAAATCTTGCCTAATCTCTTCAAACTACTCCAAATATTTCTATTGGGTCTTTGAGATTACTCGCCGATAGCTAACCATTTTAGCTTACACCGATACAATATTCAAGGTATTTCCATACCCTACACTACTAGCATAACTTATCATTGGCATATAACTTATTTTCCAAGGTTGAACTCCTCATTCTTTACCTCAACCTCTCTCCTAATCCACACTTATCCAACAATCAATTACCTATAGTTTCATCTCACAACAACATTTATACTTACTATCGTCCAAACTACGTATAGATTGTCACCTATTAACATAATATTTGGTCTCCAATCTTTAATAATCACGAGATTCATACGTAATACTCTTATTTTTTTATCTAATATATCTCACAACTTAACTTTAACCCTTATGGCATCGTCTAATGTCACTAGATTCACTCACTTCTTGACGTGCAACGCCATTTAATTCCAATATGATTCACCTGAAAGATCATCCAAACATCGTAATTGATTCCAAAATCCAAATGATATACTCTTTTGTTCCATAATTCCACGCTGGCCGCGTTTCCATATCAGTTGATAAACTCCATCCAATTTATCCTAAAACTCAGCAAAATGAACATCCAATAATTTTTTTCTAAAAGTCTCCCAAATTAGGTTTTTACTTGTAATCCTTTGTATGTTTGACGTCCATTTGTCCTTTCTTAGCACCTCTGAGAGGCAATGACCAATGTTGCTTCCAATCCATTAAACTACTTCCGAAAATCTCTTGTAGTTCTTATCCGCTTCAAGTTCGTCCTCTCTAGACTGCGGCGTCTAAGGATTTCAGAAACAATCGCCGACAAAAGTCGACCAAAGCTTTAGGGGTTTAACTATTCTAATCACTAAAGTAATATGGGGACATTATTTCAGTTAGGAAACAATCACTTACCTAAGAATATACCATGCTAGACTCGGGACAACCAACCACATAGCATGTTAGGACTCAAGCATTTAATTCCACTAAACTCGACTATTGATCAGCTTAGGACACCCGACTCAGAACCCTTTGGCGAGAATCTACCGCTGAGCTCTGATACCACAATGTAACACCCCGTTTTTCATAGCCCAAAAATGGGTCTTTTTTTTCTTTTTTTTTTTTAAACAACAAAGCATTTGAAATGAAACATTCATGATCGCCCTTAAAATAAATCAGAGTAAAACTTTCATAAAACAACGATAGGAATGGAATGCCTCTTTTATAAATTATTTTCCCAAATAAAAGTTTTAAGAATATAAACCAGAAGCTATGTCTGAACATACACAGTGGCTCCATCGATAATAAATAAACCATAATACAATTTTCAAATTATAATTACAGCGGACTATAAATAAGATTAACGAGACTCTGAAACAACTACCCCTAAGCTGATCTTTAAACCCTAACTCAAGATGATTGGGTGACGAAGACCCACTTAAAGCTTCAAGCCTCGCCGCTTCTCAATGCGGTACAAGTAATTACCTAAAAAAGTCTCGTAGAGGGTCACCAACTAAAAATAACATATAACAAAAAATACGCAGCGCAAGATACACAATACATGTCATCATTTACACATTTAATCATATGAATCGCATATCATAGAATATAAGTGCACGGATAATCTATCAATCACACACAACAATATTCAAATGCACAATTAGCCTATCAATGCAGACTCTATATGAAATGTAGCGCCAATAGGTCCATCTCCTATTGGTCGTCATATGCATGAATTCCGGAATTTAACCTCTCCGCAGAGAGTCGTAGGTCCATCTCCTACTAAACCCCACAGGGAAGGTGAAGTCTCCACCTGACAAACACCGACTCAATAAAATCCCGCAGGATTAGGTGGTCTCCATCTGACACACCCCGTGCAGTCTCCATCTGACATACACAACTATGAAATGCATGAGCATAATACTATTTATTTCACATATATTGGGCAGTCTCCATCTGACAGACCCCGTGCAGTCTCCATCTGACATGCACGTTCATATATGCTCATGCAAGAATTTACATTTACATATCATACAAGCATATGTAATTCACAATCACATGTCAATACATATATTTATAACAAAATCATATGTAAGACAACTAAAACTCATGTACAACAAGATATTCAATCAAGTATATGCATCAACATTTCATATTATTCAGTCATATGAAATTCATCACAACCAGTCAAACATGTGTACAATATAGCATGTTCTCAAACAAGTTCTCATCACGAGAATACATCACAAAAAAAACATCCTCATAAATTCACATCACATCATATCAAGAAAAATACACATGTTCAAGAAACAATTACACATGCATAAAAAGCACTCGATATTTCGAGGTATATGAAATCATTAGAAAGTGCCCCTACCTTAGCAAGCTTCCAACACGTTCAACTTACGCTACACAAGCAATATCCGTCTCTCTCGACGAAGTCCCCAATCCGGCGAATCCTCTTAACCTTTTTAAAACACATAATTTATCTAAGTCAAAACCACATTCTAATTGACCACTAAAATAGTTCTAGCTCGGCTACCAATGGATCAAGACCTAGGATTGTTCTCTCACACTAACTATGATCAAAACATTTTCAAAACAACTCTTAAAAATATTATAACTTTAATAAATAGTTTTATCAAAAACGCCGCCAATTAAATTGAAACTATTTTAAAGCTTTTCCAGAGAATTTTCATTTCACTTCACAAATTGATTTCTAAACATTTATCTCTTTTCATAGAAAATAATCTCTATCATTTTTCTACTACTATATTTTAAATCTAAAAACGACGATAAATAGTTACAAACTTGAAATGACAATAACTCGGTCATCCTTCGTCCGATCATCGCAAACCATATGTCCATTTTCTTCGTTTTGAAAAGGCGGATCTAATGGTTCACGTTCTAAGACAATTTATCTCTTTTAAAATGACGAAAATGCCCCTTGACAATTCGGCCAGATTTTAAAATACTCTAAATCATTGTTTTCGAAAATCAAACATAGTTAAATACTTATATACACTTACTAATTACACAAATACAACCTCAAATTATATAGATTTTTAAAAACTAATCAAATTCCAAATCCCTAACTTCACAAAAATTTGAGGCTTTTTCTTTCATAGCTTTTCTTTCAAAAATTAACCTCATGAAACAACTAGTGTTAGCTTCAATTGAAATGAAATCATATCATAAATTGTAACATCCCACTTTCTTAAATAATGATTGAATTTTATTCGGATTTTAGAGAAAGATAACGCGTCAATTAAATAGGAGTTTCGAAGAATTAATCAAAAGTGTTAAATAATAATATGAGATGCTTAGGGAGAGTTTTAGAAGGATTAATTATACAATGGGATTTTGGAAATTTGGATGTGTTAGACTAAAAATATAGATAACATATGAAAGGAGATTAACACCACACAAAAATCAGAATTTTGTTTCCTTTCTCCCTCTAACCTCACGCATCTCTCTCTTTCTTCCTCTCCATTCTCTCTTCGTACCAACAGAAACCTTTCTTCAAATCACTCACAAAGGTCAAGTCAAATTCCTCATGCAATTATAAAAAACATAACCCTTAAGGATATCTAAGCAAAACAAGTACCATTTCCTTTCCTTCTCCATTTCTTTGACCGAAAACCCTTCTTTTCCTTAAGTTTGGATTTGGTTCCAAAAACCCAGAAATTTGATAATTCAAGTGAATTGCTGGTAGTCCTGAAGGTTGGGTTGTGGATTAGAAGCAGAGTTTGAAGGAGAAAGAAAAGATTGAAGATCCAGGGTAGAATTCGTTTTTAGCATGCTTCAGTGTTTGTGTCATAACTTTCTCCCTATAAGTCGGAATGGAATGATTGATGAAGTTTCAGAATCTAGACAAAATTCCCTTCAAGTTAGACACCAAGTTTGTACAAATAGGATCTGAAATGTGGCCGGAATCTGCATTTGAAGTTGGAACTTTGATGCAGAGTTATGCAGAATTCATGTTAGGACAGACCTTCAATGATAAGGTAATAACTCTCTCCCTCAAACTCCAATTTTAATGGGGTTTGTTCCTATGGAAAGCTGACTTAATGCTTGTCGTTTGGACACCAATTTTGTGATTTTTGGAGGAGAAATGAGTTCACTACGAATTTTTAAAGTTGGAGGTCTGATGTAGAATTGCAGAAAATTCGCTTAGAATAGTCCTCTGATAAAACGGTAATATCTCTCTCCCTGTTACTCCGAATTGAGTGTTTTTTTTAGCTATGGATAGCTGAAGAAATTCCCTTCGTTTTGATACCAGAGTTTGTGGATTTTGACCATGAAACATGGACTGTAGGCCGCTCCGAAGTTGGCGCACTGCTGCAGAATTATGTAGAAAAATCTGTTCACGGGTTTGATAGCTTTGGATGGCAATAGGGCGTAAAGATGCTGAGTCGGAGCGTATGAAATAGTTATGGTGAGTTCCTCTAGATAGCTAACTTACCAAAGGGTAGTTTTACTCTCCTAAATTGTTAAATTTTAATTTAGTACTGATTTATGTCTTTGTTGGCACACAAAGATTTAGTTCTGATTTTAGTTCTAAGTTAAGTCATAATATATGAAATAAGATAGTTAAAACTTATGATAACACATTCCATAGGAATTGAAGACTTTATAATTAAGGTTTATGAAATGTCTAATAAGAATGATAGCTTTGTAATGTATATGGATTAAGATTGATCAAAAAGAGTGGGCTTTGTACCCGCAATGGAGTAGGCTTTGGACCTGCAAATGAGTGGGCTTTGGACCCGCATTACTGGATCTATAATTGCCAGTATATGAAATGAATAATAAAAATTGTGAGATGCTGAGCCATAGCCTGATATGATAGGAATTTGGCCAGGAACGATGGGGAATGACTCAAGACACTCACCTTGAGCCATTCCGTAAAATTCACCAAGATAATTTTATAGTGTGTTCAATAATCTTATGATATGAAATGAAAAGAATATGTTATATGATATGATGTGATCAATCCTAAGAAATGTTATGAAAGATGTTAGGAAACTTAGTTTTCCCTATGTCACTGATTGAGCAAATAGTTTCCCCTTGTACTCGATCAGTGAAGAATTATATGAACAGGGTTAGTACTAACCGAAGCACGTAGCTTCACGTAGAAAATGCTAACACCCTAAGATAGGTGGAACTCACGAGACAAGTAGTCTCACCCACCTCCCTCTATTTTTTTCAGAGAACAGGTTAAGCAATTGATCGAGCTATGGTGAAAGAGATGTTGGATATTATAATTTCTTATATGTTATTTCATGAGTTTTGTACAAGAATTCAACTTTCCGCTGTGTACTTGAGAATGCTCGAAATAAGTAATGGTTGTACATTGTAATTGAATTCTATTTTTTCTGTAATTTTAAATGTATCCGGATTCAATTATGTATGCTTCATTCGATATACTAATCAATCGATATGGGGCGTTATATAAATTCATTTCAAACAAATTTCAAAAGTCACAAAGAATTTAAAGTGCTCCCCATCATAATTTTCTTTTAGATCTATTATCACAATAACTCTCACAATATTATTAACAATGAAAAGAGCAAGAAAAATACAAAACTTAACACAAACTTTCCTCCCAAAAACATGAACTTTATGTTCTTCTCAACTGAAGTCTCTCGTAACCTTTTGTTTGAAAATCATACTATGAAATAGTTAGATCTATGCATAAAGAGCAAGAAATGCCTTTGAAAAAAAATATATCATCAAGCATTATATGTTCGGCCAGCAAAAGGAAAATGAAGGGATATTTTCTTACCTCAAATTCTACCTCACAAGAACCACCATGTTACAAGGATCAATTTTGGTTCCAAGCTTTCTTTCTAATTCCTTCTAGATCTCTCACACAAATGGAGTTTTTGTTTACTAACACTTAGAATAAAAAGGAAAAAGGAAGAAGATGGGGAGAAGGAGTTCACGCAGAGGGAGAGAAGGTAGTAAGGGAAATGTAATTGCTTTTCTATTTATAAGTTACATGAAACATTTTAAGCCCTTGGATTTAAAGTGTATGTCATGTGGATTAAATTTCCACCATTCATCCAATCTTGGTAACCAAATTTTCTTCACAAAATATCTAGATATTTTGTGATTTTGTCAACTCATCTCGTTCAGTCCCCACACTCATTTTTAAACGAGTCGTATCTCGCATATCGATAAATTTTACGGAAATAGAAAAATTCTACCGTAAACAATTTAATTAAAGTAAATCATAATTTCTCGAATAAATTTTATTCCGAATAAATTTTTGCTTCTTAGCTCGGAAAAATATAATGAAATTAAATTCTCATTACAATTGATATATAAAGTCTTCATTTAAATTTTGACAGAATTCAGAAACCGTAAAATTTTTAAACAGCGGGTATATCTTGCTCGTTTCCTCAAAAACTATTAAAAAAATTATTTTCAAAGTTCCAACGAGACAAAAATATTTCTAAACTCATTTAAAGCTTATCAAATCATTGTACCAAATTTTCAAATGTTAAACTAACGCGTAGGCACAATCTCAATATCAATTAAGTTAAAACAGACAACCAAACAAAACTGATAAAAACAAATACGAGAATATCAATTAATATTATCAAAAATCTATTTTCTGCTACAATGTTTCTACGGGTCTTACAGTAAGCAAAATAGATTTATTTATGGCAATATTTTTTAGAAGAAATTTGTTATTTACTTGTTATGATAATTATTGTAGTTTTTTATGTTGGAATATGTAATATCTATCTGTAATGTATATAATCATTGGATTAAAATTGTTTTCAAAATCTTCCTATTTTAGCTTTAAAAATTTTGTCCTCTTATAGTAGTTAAATTGTTCACTAAGTTAGATTCTCCTCAAACTAAAATAAATAAGGGAAAAATGTGTTTTTATTCCCTGTAATATGAGCGACATTGGATTTTTTTCTCTAAAAAAAATAAATTTGTTTTATCTCAGTTAATATCAATTTCCTTTCATATTATTCCCTCGTTTGACTATGTCACTGAAAAATGTAATTGTGGCCAAAATTTGATGATTTGACCATTGCACACTTGTTAGTAGAGTTGATTCGTCATTTGTTTGTCTGAATCAAAGAAAAAAATAAAAAATTGTGTAAAATGATTTAAATGCCCATGGGCTAATTTTAAAACAAAAATATTGTGAGGCATGCTAATTTTTTTGTGTGAGGCGTCAAAATGAGGGACATAAATGTTTGGAATATGATATTATTGAGGAAAAAGTTTAAGGATTGTTATTTGAAAACATACACCAAATTTTGCCTACATTACAAGGTCTAAAACAAATTTTTTCATAGAAATTAGATTAAATTTTTTTATATTATTAACCTTGCTTTTAATAACATTTATTTGTTCATACTCCGTTTAAATGATATGATTTAATTATGACATGAAGATAATTGGATGTCGTTATATATAACAACAAACCTATAGCATACAAGACGTCAAAAATGATCTTTGGGAGGACGCTTAAATTTATATATAATAACTTTTTTGGTCCTTAAAATTGATAAATGTAGGATTGTCATACCCCAAATTTTACCCTCCCCTTTTGATACATATATTTTTAAATTCACACTAATATCAGAAAAGTGAGTGCAGTTGAGTTGGCAAGGGTGGGGGCGCGCGTGAGTTTGTTTGGTTGCAAGGTCAGGGGTTAGACCCCAACCTTTGACGGTTTTTATTTATTTTTAGTTTTTTGCTGAAAAAATTTTCTTTAGCCCGTTTTTTATTTCTTCTGCATTTTTGGTCCAAAATAATATGAATTATATTATTTATTTTTATTTTTGTGATCAAAATATATGAAGGAAAAATACAGAGAAAGAGAAAACGTGTAAAAGCCCATCAAGAACATATTTTTGAATCAAATCTTCTTCTCCTTGGCCAGCAAGCTAAAATTACACTGTAAATTTAATTATACAGCAAATCAACTTAAAAATTTCAGAAAATTTCTCAAACTAATTTCCAAAACAAATCTTCTCAGATTTTTTACAAATTCTCAACCCTAGTTCTGAACCTATAAATAGGAGCTTAATTTCACACTGAAACACACAAAAAAAAAATAAATTCAGAACACAGAGAATTACAAAGCAATAACCAGAGAAAAAGCATACTGCCTGAGAACACAAAACTCACGCAGCACCCCCCTAAACCCCTAAATTAATTTTTCTACACACTGTAGAAAAATTAATACTCATACAAGCCTTCTCCAGTCACAGTAGCAGTACCTCACGGAGACAGAAAAAAGCACGGTCAAAATCGGAACGGGATTGGAATCTAAACGGGAAACAGAAACGAAAACAAAAGGAAAAATTACTTACTCGCGGGGAATTCACGGCACTCCGGGTTAGTTTTCGAATACTCTCGAACACGTTATATGATTTGTTGTTTTTAATTTATGCTTGAACTGTTGTCGTTTGTTCTTGTTTCTGCAAAGTTAACACAATAGTAAAGGCAAAACAGAACATAAAAAAGGGACTTTGAAGAACAGATCAAAAATTTGCAAATTAGGATTGTTAGGTTTTTCTTTCTGTTGTTTGGGGGGTTTATTTTTGGGGTTGGAAATTTAGATTTAGGGGTTTAAAATACACAAGAACAGAACCAGTAAAAAAAAATGAAACAGAAACCTCTTAGATCTAAGAAAATTCGAACAGGAATTTATGGTTCGGATTTTGTGTTTTAAGGTTTAATTGGTGTTTAAAAGTGGGTTAATCGTGTCTAAAACTGATAAAAAATAAATTTTGGGTCAATTTGGGGTCGGAGAAAAATTCTGGAAAAAACGCTATGAATGTATGAGTTTTCCGGTTGAAACTCAACCGAAAAACTCATCGGAATCTGGGTTATGGGGCGGAGGACGGCGGCGCCTGGGTTCGGTGCGGCGGCTGTTCTTCACACATGAAGAACATTGATGAACAATGTATGAACATGAGAGAGAGAGGAGAGAGACCGGGAGAATTAAGAAAAAGAAGAGAGAGAAAGAATTTGGTGAAATGAGTAAAAATCTGAAAAAAGTGAATATATAGCTCCCCTGGATCTAATGCCGCGCGCGCATAGTAACTCCTGTACTCCCCACCTTTGATCATCAATCAGGCGACTCTGATCCCGCGCGCGTGTATCCACTGTAACTGTTGTGTTCCCCTCTGTTGATCTATGATCAGACGGACCCTGATTCCTAGCGTGTTTTGGGCTTCAGCCCACCTATTGGGCCTTGTTTTTCCTCATATCTGTTTGCTGTTTGCACCTCTGTTTCTGCTATTTGCATCATTCTGCAATCATTTTTAATGTACATAATTTATTTAACTCATATAATTTATTTTAGTTAATTCCAATTTAATTATTTACATTAAATGTAATATTTTTCATGATAATTTCATGTCATGGGACTAAAACATATTAAAATATTGTGGATTAAAAAGGGGCGCCCGAATACACATTCATCCTCCCTCGAATAATCGAAGATTTAGCGCACGCTTTTTCTACCGGTTATTCATCTTCCACTCAAACCCATAAAAAAGACACTAAAAAACATCAACAAATCAAATCAAAATTTTCACCTTCGGGTCATTCTTAAAAAACACCTTAAGAGGTAAAATAAAATCTTTTTTCATAAAAAACACAAACCAACACCATGCCCAGAACTACGTAGCTTTGATTTCCTCATCGCACCGGAGGATACGTAGGAGCAAGAGTCATCTTGTCAAGCATAACAATAATAAAAAATATAATTTTCCCCTTTTCTTATTATGTAAATATCTCTTAATAAAATAAAAATATAATAAAAAACATGTAAATAAAACTCTAGGATTAATTCTTAATAAAATTCTTAATACCCTAGGATTAATTAGGAGGTTCCCGTTGAGTAAAACGGATGTGAGGGGTTCTAATATCCCCTTGCATAACCAACTCCCGAACTTGGAAATGGTTGCGATGACCAACTTTCCATTGCTTTTTAGGTTTTATCAATATTTTCCTAATTAAATAAAATTTGGTGGCGACTCTGTGTCATACCGAGTGTCCTAAACGCTCGGGCGATTTTCGCGGCGCGACAGCTCGCGACTCTGCTGGGGAACTTAGAGAGTTAGGCCTATCCATGTTAGTCCTAGGGTTAAATGTTTTATTTGCTTGTTTTTTATTTCTATTTTATTTTTTGTTTTATTTTCCCGCATTATTTTATTTGTTATTATATTGTGGGGTGGTTTATTTATTGTTGAGGGAAGCTTTAAACACAAGCTTGAGAAAAACCTTAAGTTTAAGTTAGGAGTTGTTAGTATGGACCCCCGGGATGCACATCCCTCGGGTGATTTACGAAGACTCCGCTCAGGGTAGATCTATTCGAAACGTCCCTCAGGCATTGGCTAGCCCATCCTCCTGTTGGAATTTCGAACATGGTCAGCGACCCTGGGGACCTTTTAGAACCCAATGACTTCGTTTGAGGGAAACCCTTCAAGATTCTGCCATGTATCATGGGGAAAGCCTTGAATGTGGTCCACAACCTCAAGTGTTGCTAAAAAAAAAAAGCAAAAAGAACAATACAATCCCTTAGAGACATCCTTGTGAGGGGTTTGGGTAGAAGAGCTTAGAACTGACCTAACATAAGGAGCCCTCCTATGTAGGTCGTCATGTTAAACACATCCCTCATAAAGTTTGAGTCATAACATGTCATTAAAGTCTTTTTGCATGCACATGAAAGATCTCTTGCATACTCATCCACTCTCATGCATCATCATGCATTCTCATGCATTCATTCATGAAAAAACTCATCTCTCCCTCCCTCAAAAACTCCAGGAATTTCAAAAATAATCCGGAAACCAAGGAAACGGTTGCCATCAGCACCTGCTCTCCCACACTCTCACGGGACACGTGCTAATTTGAAAAAGATAATGGAACGACTCGAGGAAAATCAAATAGCTTTAAGCAAGGATGTGGATTCTCTCAAAAAAGGCATGGAGAAGCTCTTCGAAACACTCCAGAAGCAGGCCAATGATAAAACGGCAAGGGCTGAGGAGAAGAAGAAGGCTAAAGAATTGAAGATTAAGCGCAAGGAAGAAGAGGACCGTAGCAAAAGCCCATGTCATCCTAAGGATCCTCAGAGCTTCCAACCTCCCAAAAATCTGGGACAAGCCCCACCTGGAGGGTTCGTTGAAATACTAAGGCATGTCGCAGATTTCTCTGACGGCGAGCAAGAGTATGTCCAACCTCGCCCTACCAATACCACTCAAGGTGCTATGCCTAACCAGCAAGTAATAGTTGATAATCATCCAAGTGCTGAATCCACACAGATCCAAACTCTGGAAGAAAGGCTAAAAGCTGTGGAAGGGTTCAATGCCTATGGCTTCAATGCCTTGGACATGTGTTTTGTAACACCCCGTTTTTCATAGCCCAAAAGTGGGTTTTTTTTTCTTTTTAAACTAAACAAAGCATTTGAAATGAAACATTCCCGATCGCCCTTAAATTAAATCAGAGTAAACACTTTTTAAAATAACGATCGAGATGCAATGCATTTTTGTTATAAATTATTTTCACAATAAAAGTTTAAGAGTAAAAACCAAACGCTATGTATAAACAAACATAGCGGCAACATCTATTCCGAAGTATGTCATAATACAATTTCATAGTATAAAGACAGTAGAAAATAAATCAGAGTAACATGACTCTTAAACAACTACCCCTAAGCTGATCCTTAAACTCTACTAAAGATGAATGGGTGACGAAGAACCACCGACAGCTTCAAGACTCGCCGCTTCTCAACGCGGTACAAGTGAAAACCTAAAAAAGTCTCATAGAGGGTCACCAACTAAAAATAACATATAACTAAAAATACGCAGCGCAAGATACATAATACATGGCATCATTCACACATTTAATCATATGATCACACATCATAGAAGTTTAAGTGAACAAATTATTTATCAGTCACAAACAACAATATTTTAATGCACAAAAATAGCTTATTAATGCAGACTCTATATGATTGTGATCACCCTTGCTGGGTCTTTTTCACATGCATGAATCCCGGAATTTAACCTCTCCGCAGAGAGTCGTAGGTTCACCCCTACTAAAAGTGTCACACAGTCCTCTGCGCCGACACGACTCAATAAAATCCCGCAGGATTAGGTGGGCTCCGTTCTCTAGAGTCCTCACCTGGTGCAGTCCTCTTGACATGCACGCAACTATGAAAATGCATGAGCATACGCTTTCTCTACATATACTGATGCATCAAATATCATAGTAACTCAACAGATATAATTCTCTCAATTCACATACCAATCACTGGCTATGTAATCCAAATCTCATGTTAATACATATATTCGCAAATCATATGTAAATCAACTAATTATCATGTACAACAAGATATTCAATCACGTACATGCATCAACATTTCATATTTATACAATTAAATGAAATTCACAACAACCAGTCAAATATGTGTAGAAAATAACAAGTTCTCATCACGAGAATACATCACCAAATAAACATTCTCATAATTCACATTGCATCACATCAAGCAATTACACATATTCAAGCATCAATTACACATGCATAAAAAGCACTCGATATTTCGAGGTATATGAAATCGTTAGAAAGTGCCCCTACCTTAGCAAGCTTCCAACACGTTCATTTACGCTATGCGAGCAACATCCGTCTCTCTCTCAACGATGTTCCCAATCCGGATAATCATCTCTCAACCTTAATTATTCAATTTAATTAAGTTAATACACAAACTAATTTGGTCCATTAAATTTGCCCTAACTCAGCCACTAATGGGTTAAGACTTAGGGTCGTGCTCTCTCAAATAAACTAGGCTCAAAATATTTTCAAAACAACTCTTAACATATTAACACTTAAATAAATAGTTTTCATCTCAAAAAGATGATTAGATAAAGCTCAACTATGTTGAAACTTTTCAAAAAGCAGACCCTTTTTCGAACACTTATACTTTAAATCATAAGTTCAAAACTAAACAAATCCGAATTAAAACTTTTCTCAATAGACTTAAAACAATTACTTTTAGCGCGTACGTAACTAAAACATTTCTCTAAATATTTAACAAGCATCAAATTTTTAAAAGTATAAATCCACGACAAAAAGTTTCAAATTAAAATGGTCATAACTTATTCAATCTTAATCCGATCGAGGCGAACCATATATCCATTTTCATCGTTTCAAAAAGGCGGATCTTATGGTTCACTTTTTTAGACGAACTAACAATTTTAAAAGGACAAAAATGCCCCTTAAAAATTCGGACAGTACTAAAATAACCTCAAAATCATTCTTTTCAAAATTAAACTTATATATATATATATATATATATATATATCTAAGTATATATGTAAATACTTATATAATTCAGAATTTAACATAACTCATGACCAAATTTCTTTACAATAATTCCTTTCTCTGTTCACTTGAAGGATCACAAGATCTTAAACTAATTGCAAAACAAAACATTTATTCTATTTTTCTCAAAACTTTAAATATGTCCAAAGATAAATTTTCAACCAAAACAACTAAGTTCAAAACACAAACCACTTGTTGGAAGTAAAATCTAAAAATTTCAATATATATTATTTTCTCTAAACGTTTTAATTTGCTCAAAACAAATAAATTTCTTTTGAACATACATAAACTCACATAACACTATTACTTAAAGAAAAAGAGCAAGAAAATAAAAACATAACAAATAGTTTTGATCATTAACTCAAACATTTTATATGACAAATTTTCCTTAAGATCTAACACTCACTAGCATGGATCTATGACATTAACAAAGTATAAATTTGTAACTCATCCTACACCTAATAAACCCACACGACCAAGAGGAATAAAAGAGAGAGGAAGAATTTTCTCACCACTTTAATCATGTCAAAATCTCCATCAAGTTGTGATCTACACTTTGTCCCTTGGAACTTTGATCCAATTCTCACTCAAGCTCTTAAGAAAGAATAGGATTTTAGCTTACTATAACTTAGGAAAAGAAAGAAAAAAATGAAAGGAGGTGATGAAAAGCTCTCTGCGTGAGAGAGAAAGAAAGGAAAATGGGTCTCATTTTTTCTTAAAGTTTTCTACTTAAAGGTAAGCCAAGCAATCATAGACCATTAGATGTAATAGTGTAAAGTTTTATGAACAAATCCTAGCCCTCCATCCAATCTTGGTCACCAAGTAACCCCACATAAATATCTAGATATTTTGTGATCTTGTTAACTCATCTCGTTCAGTCCCCGCGCTCGTTCTTAAACGAGTCGAATCTCGCATACCGATAAATTTTACGGAAACAGAAAATTATAACGTAAACAATTTAAATAAAATATTCATAATTTTTTTGATTAAATTTTATTCCGAAAAATTTTCGCTCCTTAGCTAAGAAAAATATAATGAGATCAAATTCTCATTTCAGTCGATATATAAAGTCTCCATTTAAATTTTGATGGCAATTGGAAACAGAAAAAAATTTCAAACAGCGGGTATATCTTGCCCTTTTTCTCAAAAATCGAAAGTACTTTATTTTTCAAATTCCGACGAGACAAAACAGTTTCTAAACTCATTTAAAGCTTATAAAATCATTGGACCAAATTTTTAAATATTAAACTAACGCGTAGGCACTATCTCAACATCAATTAAGTTAAAACAGACAACCAAACAAAAATCGATAAAAACAAATAATAGAATATTAATTAATATTATCAAAAATATATTCCCTACTACAATATTTCTATGGGTCTTACATTCTACCCACCAAAAAGAAGTTTCGTCCTCGAAACTAAAGGTAAGAGTAGTAATTAAGCTTAGTTATTACTTTCACCAACACTGGCACAACTGTGCACCTATCGCAACGCTCTACAAAGTCGCACTAGTTTAAACTCTAGACACAAGCTAGACATTCCTCAATGAGTTTACCACCTAAAAAAAACTTTACTACAAAAAAAAGTTTCACCAAACTCTAGGTCCTCATAGATCTTAAGTCAACATGACAAATTCCAAAGTCATTTTTTTGTCCGCCTCCGCGGCATAGCCGATTCCACCAGGGTCACATGAAGTGGTGACCGACTACCCTCCAAAGAGAAACACCACAAACTCTCTACACACTACCAAAGCTAGCAAAACTAGTTGATTCCAGTCAACACAATTCCGTCTATTATTAACAAGAGATTAAGGGTGATCAGTTCCTCAATTTGTCAATAGATAGCCGACAATCATGATAGTGGCATAAACCATCTTTACCTAACTTTAATAATGTTCCCTTCCATTTGTGCTCAAGATCATTCGAGTCACATATGGTTCAACAATCCATACGAGATTTTCTACATGTTTCCTCGAGCTCTTACTACGTCGATCTCGTCGACGAGACACAATGCTAACAAGTCACTTAAACTCTCGTAATTGTGTTGAACTGTCAACTCTCACTTTTAAATCTCGTTCAAATCACAATCTTTATAACACCATCCTAACATTTGGTTAATAAACAAAGCTCCACAATTTATTTATTTTTGGCACTCGTCAACTTATCATCTACTTGTCTTGGACTTCCTTTATTCAAATCTCAAATTCCCAAAAATCAATCTCTTATGCGTCCATATTTTTTCCATATTAAACACTTAGCTTACTCTTGCATGCCTAAACACACAACATTTCTCTTCGCTAACTGCCACCGTCGGCACAAATAATCTTACATCATATCCCTATTATATTTCTGTAATCTCTTGAGTTTTCTTACCTCTTACCATTAAATTCTATTTTCCGCACAAGAGCTTGTCGCCCTATATATTCTTAATTGTTCCAATATCTTATCCTTGGTGTAAATTCTTACTTCCAAAATATATCTTGAGATAATTCTCCCCACCACTATTGCTCAACTGTCCATGTTGTCAACTTCTGAAATCATTTATTTTCTCAACACGAATTCTCCACTATGCCACGTCTTTCTTAACAGGTACAATATGTTAAAACTTTATGGTTTCCGCCAAACTTCTCAATTCTATACTCAATTTTTCTTGATAGACCAAAGCTTAACTCTTATCATTTTTGAATATGACAAATATGCCTCCATGACATCCACTCAGGCAGTTCTTTCTAACAATCGTCTAATGCCCTCAATCTCAAATTAAAAATTTTGAATGCGGTAATTTTCGAATGAATCCTTAATGTACATATATCATCACATCTCTGTTTACTTCTCCTACACTTGTTCTTAACACGCCTTATCCATGGGTAACTCTCTCACTTCATTCATTCATCCATTAATGGCACGTCATACTTAACTCATCTCGACTTCCAAAGTCTCTTATGAAATTCTCCAACATGCTTTTGCACTTTGTTAATTAATAGTCCGGATACTAACCGTAATAGTTTCTTTCCAATTTAAAACTCTTTTGCTCATCTTTACTCTTCTAGCTTATATCCAAACATGTCTAACTGCACTTTCATTAGCATAGACTCCTCAGTTAATTCTTACTCAACCTCAACTCCTACGAGGTACATCAGTGTAGTCCTTCTTATTGTTTCTTATAACTTTACCAACTAAACCATGACGTTGTCAATCTCTTTGTTGAAAATATGAGTTATCTTATCACTTACTTGCTTGCACACAACCACCACTTTTTCTTTTTCGCTTTTGTGTCGAAGCCATAGTCTTTGCAATTTCTTCCACTAGTTCTCGAACATCTAGTAATTTAAAACTCCAAAAGCTTAGCAACTTCTTAGAGTTGGTTCCCAAAACACCAAGACCTTTATCTTGTTGATTTCAATCCACATCTTTAATTCTCCACTCACAATCCAAAAACTCTCATTCCATATCAACTTGTGTCCAATCAAGTATACCCCTTTCTATTTGATTAATCCCTAATCATCGTGACCATTCTAAAATCATAGTATTCGCTAATACTAATAACCAATCTCATGCATATCTATCTCCAAACTTATTCTCACATCTTCACTATCAATCACTTCAAAACTAGCTTAGTTTACTCATCCACATAGCCAATGAGCACTTATCTCGAATCTTAACGCTCGACTTCTCAAAACTACCCACCAAAGCATTAATCATTTGCTACTATTATTTCCTCACTTCGTTGATACCCAAATCAAACTTTTGAATATAATCCTCAAGAACTCCCAATAATTACTACACCATTTAAATTCCTCCATTACATATTAATATTCAACAAAAAGTCTTTCCAACTATCAACTCTTATTGCCTTAGTACTCTTAATAACAAACTCTTTTATACTCTTTGTACAACATCTCTAGTAAAAATCCAAAATTGTCATCCATTACTTGAATTATTTAACACTTGATTACACATATACTTATATGGTTCCATAAATTCAAGGTGCCACTTGGTCCTTCAACCACCTCAGTTGATTAAAATGTTGTCCTAAAAGTGATTCAACATAGAGTCTCTTCTCAACTCTTGACAAATCGCTTTAAACTACTCTAGATATTTCCATTCTGTTAGGGTTTACATGCCGATAGCTAACCATTTTAGCTTACACTGCTACAGTTCTCTAGGTATATCCATACTTTACACCTCTAGTATCCTATCATCGATATACAACTTACTTTCCAAGGTTGAACCATCGTCCTTATCTAAACATCTCTCCAAATCCACACTTATCCATCAATCAATTACCTATAGTTTCATCTCACATTAACCACTAAACAAACTATCTGTGGAACTACATATAATTTCCACTTATCAACGTGATATTTGGTCTCTTACCTACAATCATCACGAGATTCGTCCTTACAAATCTTATTTTCGAATCTAATATATCTCAACCACTCAACTTTAACCCTTAAGGTATCCATTATTCTTATAATTGTCGTCTAACATCAATAGGTTCGCTCGCTCTTGACGCACATTGCCCTTTAATTACAACATGGGTCGCCCCAATAATTATCCACCATCATAATTGATTTCAATCGACACCTCTATCTACTCCACTATTCCACAATGGCCGCATCCTCTTGACAGCAAAACAAATTCTTCGAGTCTCATCCTTCTTAACCATACAAACATTAAATATCCCTTTTAAAGATTCTCCCAATTCAAGTCCTTGCTTTCAATTCTTTTATAAATTGACGTCCACTTGTCCATACTCGGCACCGCCGAGTGACAACATCCATTGCAACCGCCACTTCTATTATATTACTTCTGAGAATCCCGTAGAGTTATTACCCGCTTCCAGCTCGTCCTCTTTAGACAGCTGTGTCTGAGAAATTTGTAGACACTCATCGAACAAAGTCGACCAATGCTTTAGGGGTTTAACTATTCGAATCACTAAAGTACTATCGGGACATTATTTCAGTTAAGAAACAATCACTTACCTAAGCATATAACATGCTTGACATAAGACAACAACCACATAACCCATAAGGACTCAAAACTTTTACTCACTAAACCCGACAATTGATTAGCTTAGGACACCCGACTCAGATACCCTTGGCAAGAATCTACCGCCGAGCTCTGATACCACAATGTAACACCCCGTTTTTCATAGCCCAAAAGTGGGTTTTTTTTTCTTTTTAAACTAAACAAAGCATTTGAAATGAAACATTCCCGATCGCCCTTAAATTAAATCAGAGTAAACACTTTTTAAAATAACGATCGAGATGCAATGCATTTTTGTTATAAATTATTTTCACAATAAAAGTTTAAGAGTAAAAACCAAACGCTATGTATAAACAAACATAGCGGCAACATCTATTCCGAAGTATGTCATAATACAATTTCATAGTATAAAGACAGTAGAAAATAAATCAGAGTAACATGACTCTTAAACAACTACCCCTAAGCTGATCCTTAAACTCTACTAAAGATGAATGGGTGACGAAGAACCACCGACAGCTTCAAGACTCGCCGCTTCTCAACGCGGTACAAGTGAAAACCTAAAAAAGTCTCATAGAGGGTCACCAACTAAAAATAACATATAACTAAAAATACGCAGCGCAAGATACATAATACATGGCATCATTCACACATTTAATCATATGATCACACATCATAGAAGTTTAAGTGAACAAATTATTTATCAGTCACAAACAACAATATTTTAATGCACAAAAATAGCTTATTAATGCAGACTCTATATGATTGTGATCACCCTTGCTGGGTCTTTTTCACATGCATGAATCCCGGAATTTAACCTCTCCGCAGAGAGTCGTAGGTTCACCCCTACTAAAAGTGTCACACAGTCCTCTGCGCCGACACGACTCAATAAAATCCCGCAGGATTAGGTGGGCTCCGTTCTCTAGAGTCCTCACCTGGTGCAGTCCTCTTGACATGCACGCAACTATGAAAATGCATGAGCATACGCTTTCTCTACATATACTGATGCATCAAATATCATAGTAACTCAACAGATATAATTCTCTCAATTCACATACCAATCACTGGCTATGTAATCCAAATCTCATGTTAATACATATATTCGCAAATCATATGTAAATCAACTAATTATCATGTACAACAAGATATTCAATCACGTACATGCATCAACATTTCATATTTATACAATTAAATGAAATTCAAAACAACCAGTCAAATATGTGTAGAAAATAACAAGTTCTCATCACGAGAATACATCACCAAATAAACATTCTCATAATTCACATTGCATCACATCAAGCAATTACACATATTCAAGCATCAATTACACATGCATAAAAAGCACTCGATATTTCGAGGTATATGAAATCGTTAGAAAGTGCCCCTACCTTAGCAAGCTTCCAACACGTTCATTTACGCTATGCGAGCAACATCCGTCTCTCTCTCAACGATGTTCCCAATCCGGATAATCATCTCTCAACCTTAATTATTCAATTTAATTAAGTTAATACACAAACTAATTTGGTCCATTAAATTTGCCCTAACTCAGCCACTAATGGGTTAAGACTTAGGGTCGTGCTCTCTCAAATAAACTAGGCTCAAAATATTTTCAAAACAACTCTTAACATATTAACACTTAAATAAATAGTTTTCATCTCAAAAAGATGATTAGATAAAGCTCAACTATGTTGAAACTTTTCAAAAAGCAGACCCTTTTTCGAACACTTATACTTTAAATCATAAGTTCAAAACTAAACAAATCCGAATTAAAACTTTTCTCAATAGACTTAAAACAATTACTTTTAGCGCGTACGTAACTAAAACATTTCTCTAAATATTTAACAAGCATCAAATTTTTAAAAGTATAAATCCACGACAAAAAGTTTCAAATTAAAATGGTCATAACTTATTCAATCTTAATCCGATCGAGGCGAACCATATATCCATTTTCATCGTTTCAAAAAGGCGGATCTTATGGTTCACTTTTTTAGACGAACTAACAATTTTAAAAGGACAAAAATGCCCCTTAAAAATTCGGACAGTACTAAAATAACCTCAAAATCATTCTTTTCAAAATTAAACTTATATATATATATATATATATATATATCTAAGTATATATGTAAATACTTATATAATTCAGAATTTAACATAACTCATGACCAAATTTCTTTACAATAATTCCTTTCTCTGTTCACTTGAAGGATCACAAGATCTTAAACTAATTGCAAAACAAAACATTTATTCTATTTTTCTCAAAACTTT
Organism: Trifolium dubium; assembly: GCA_951804385.1. Lineage (NCBI taxonomy): Eukaryota > Viridiplantae > Streptophyta > Magnoliopsida > Fabales > Fabaceae > Trifolium > Trifolium dubium. The sequence goes on from OX638063.1 coordinate 16,483,330, forward strand.
AAATATGTCCAAAGATAAATTTTCAACCAAAACAACTAAGTTCAAAACACAAACCACTTGTTGGAAGTAAAATCTAAAAATTTCAATATATATTATTTTCTCTAAACGTTTTAATTTGCTCAAAACAAATAAATTTCTTTTGAACATACATAAACTCACATAACACTATTACTTAAAGAAAAAGAGCAAGAAAATAAAAACATAACAAATAGTTTTGATCATTAACTCAAACATTTTATATGACAAATTTTCCTTAAGATCTAACACTCACTAGCATGGATCTATGACATTAACAAAGTATAAATTTGTAACTCATCCTACACCTAATAAACCCACACGACCAAGAGGAATAAAAGAGAGAGGAAGAATTTTCTCACCACTTTAATCATGTCAAAATCTCCATCAAGTTGTGATCTACACTTTGTCCCTTGGAACTTTGATCCAATTCTCACTCAAGCTCTTAAGAAAGAATAGGATTTTAGCTTACTATAACTTAGGAAAAGAAAGAAAAAAATGAAAGGAGGTGATGAAAAGCTCTCTGCGTGAGAGAGAAAGAAAGGAAAATGGGTCTCATTTTTTCTTAAAGTTTTCTACTTAAAGGTAAGCCAAGCAATCATAGACCATTAGATGTAATAGTGTAAAGTTTTATGAACAAATCCTAGCCCTCCATCCAATCTTGGTCACCAAGTAACCCCACATAAATATCTAGATATTTTGTGATCTTGTTAACTCATCTCGTTCAGTCCCCGCGCTCGTTCTTAAACGAGTCGAATCTCGCATACCGATAAATTTTACGGAAACAGAAAATTATAACGTAAACAATTTAAATAAAATATTCATAATTTTTTTGATTAAATTTTATTCCGAAAAATTTTCGCTCCTTAGCTAAGAAAAATATAATGAGATCAAATTCTCATTTCAGTCGATATATAAAGTCTCCATTTAAATTTTGATGGCAATTGGAAACAGAAAAAAATTTCAAACAGCGGGTATATCTTGCCCGTTTTCTCAAAAATCGAAAGTACTTTATTTTTCAAATTCCGACGAGACAAAACAGTTTCTAAACTCATTTAAAGCTTATAAAATCATTGGACCAAATTTTTAAATATTAAACTAACGCGTAGGCACTATCTCAACATCAATTAAGTTAAAACAGACAACCAAACAAAAATCGATAAAAACAAATAATAGAATATTAATTAATATTATCAAAAATATATTCCCTACTACAATATTTCTATGGGTCTTACATGTTTGGTCCCAGATGTAGTACTTCCCCCAAAATTCAAGGCACCTGACTTTGAAAAATACAAAGGGATTCACTGCCCCAGAAACCATTTAAGGATGTTCTGTAGAAAGATGGCGGCACACGCTACCAATGAGAAGCTGATGATTCATGTGTTCCAAGACAGTCTGAGTGGAGCATCTTTGGACTGGTATATGCAGCTGGAAAAAGGCCAAATTCAGTCATGGAAGGATCTCACTGATGCTTTCATGAAACAATACAAATACAATCTGGATATGGCTCCCAACCGAATGCAGCTACAAGCCGCTTCGCAGAAGAAGGATGAATCTTTCAAAGAATACGCCCAGAGGTGGAGGGAACTAGCTGCTCGTGTACAACCACCACTCTTAGAAAAGGAGTTGGTAGATACTTTCATGAGCACCTTGCAAGGGCCTTATTACGAGAAGATGGTCGGAAGCGTATCATCTGGCTTCGCTGATGTGGTGACTATTGGTGAGCGAATAGAAGAAGGGATAAAGAATGGTAAGATCCAAGGTGCCCCTAACTCTCAAAGTGGGGCAAAGAAATTCTTTGGCAATAATCCAAGGAAGAAGGAAGGAGAAACTAATGCCATAGGGTCATCACAAGCACCCTCTGCTCCGCTGTCATATTATCCTTATTCTCAACCACCGCCAGCTGCCCCTCAGCAAAATTATCAACAACAAAGGAGGGGGTACGCACAAGGAAATCAGTCTGGGGCATGGAGTAATTACAGACAAGCGCCGGTGCAGTTTGATTCGGTCCCGGTACCATATGGGCAAATCTTACCATATGTACTACAACAGGGATGGGTAGAGACCAGGCCCCTCAAACCAGCAATGCCGCCATATCCTCCAAATTATGATGCGAACGCTAAATGCGATTTTCATCAAGGGGCACCTGGCCACAGCATTGAAAACTGTAAGGCTTTCAAATACAAAGTTCAAGAGCTCATGGATAAAAAACAGTTGCTCTTTAAAGAAGAGAAGCCCAATGTGACAACCAAGCCACTTCCTGGTCATACTGGTGCTTCAATAAATGTTGTAGAAGAATCTCAAGGGTACGATCTAATCCAAGAGGTGTCCCAAATAAAGACTCCCATGTCAGTAATCAGAGAAAGATTGATTGGTTATGATGTGTTTGAAGAAATACATTCCCATTGTGATATCTGCACAACAAACCCGAGCCATTGTCAGAAGATGAAAGCATGCTTACAACAGATGATGGATCAAGGCTTGGTTCAAATCGGGTACTCAAAGGCTGATACATGTGTTGCCACTTTGGAATCTCAAAGTCCAACACCTATTGAGATCTCTTACATAAGGAAGGAGACACGTGTTGCCGCCATAGAATCCCAAGGTCCAGCACCTATTGAAATCTCTTAGCAAAGGAAGGAGGCGCATATACCTGTAAAATCGGTAGAACCCATAGTATTCCATGTGCCTACACTATTTCCTTTTGAAAACACAAAGGAGGTACCATGGAATTATGAGCACACTACTTATATAGGAGGAAAACTGCTACCCAAGATAGAACCTGATGTCACCAATATAACAGGTATAGGAGGCATAACAAGAAGTGGCAGAATCTATGCCCCGGAGTTGGCTAAGGGGAATGCAAGCACCTCCACCCCTCCTAAAGAGAAAAGTGCGGTACCTCAGGAAGAAGCCGAAGAATTTCTTAGGATCATCAGAAAAAGTGACTACAAGATAGTTGACCAGCTGGGCCAAACACCTTCCAAGATTTCCATGTTGTCTCTGCTTCTTAGCTCTGAAGCTCACCGAGAAGCATTGTTGAAGGTCTTAAACGACTCTCACGTGGCAACAGACATCCCTGTTGATCAATTTGATGGGGTGGTTGGTAATATCACTGCAAGCAGGTGTCTCGGGTTCACAAATGATGAGTTAACCCCAGGCGCAAAATATCACAACAAAGCCTTGCACATCTCGGTGAAGTGTTTGGATACTACTCTGTCCAAAGTACTAATAGATACAGGTTCATCTTTGAATGTGATGCCCAAAAGAACTTTACTGCAATTGACAAAGGATGATGCATCAATGAGGCCAGGTACCTTAGTGGTAAAAGCCTTCGACGGATCCAGAAGAGCAGTATTGGGAGAGGTCGACTTGCCTATGTTAATTGGTCCTAAGCTCTTCACTATCACTTTTCAAGTCATGGACATCAACCCAACTTACAGTTGTCTTCTCGGACGACCTTGGATCCATGCTGCTGGTGCTGTTACTTCCACACTGCATCAGAAACTCAAGTTCATAGCTGGCGATACACTGGTCATTGTTTGTGGCCAAGAAGACCTAATGGTGAGCCACCTCTCATCATTCCAATACATAGATGGAGACGAAGGAGGCGAGGAAACTTCTTTCCAAGCGCTAGAGATTGCTACTGTCACAATCATGGGCTCAGAAAATGCTTGTGTTAAAAAGACAAGCCTGCCCTTGACTTCTTGGAAGGCTATGAAGGAAGCCCTGGAAGAATGTAGCCCTGAGGGATGGGGCAAGCTGCCGGACATTCCGGAAAATAAAGACCGCTTCGGGCTTGGGTATCAACCATCAGAGACCATGGTTCAGAAGAAGGGCAAAGGGAGAATCCCGACCATCAATGAGACATTCAGCAGCGCCGGATTCAATCGAGATGAAGAAGTGGTCGCTATTGAAGATGCTGATGAAGGAATACAAGATCTGGTCTATCATTGCAGCCCAGACGAGACTCTCAACAACTGGAAGGCCATAGAGATTCCGGAGATATTTTCTATTTCTAAGTAATTTTCTGTTTTGAAATAAAATCCCATGCTCTGCCCAAGGCATAAGGATAATATTGATGGGCCCCCTTATGTTTCAATTATTTATCTATCAATAATAAAGATGCATTTTGTGTTCATTAAAAAGCTCCTTTTCTTTCGTGTCTTTTAAAAATGGCAACACTGTCTTCATTCATGAAGTCTTCAATCATGTCCATCATCCTAAATATAAAAATCATCTTCATGCAGATCAATAAATAAATTCACTGAAAATAATGCTGTTACAATCCCTTGCGACCTTGAGTTCTCAATTGACCAAGCCGAAGAAGGTGATGAGGACGATTGTGAACTTCCTGAAGGGTTAACACGCCTCCTAGAGCAAGAGGAGAAAGTAATCCAACCCCACGAAGAATTAATAGAAATTATCAACTTGGGGACGGATGAAGACAAAAAAGAAATCAAAGTGGGCGCCTCCTTGAAAGAAGATGTGAAAACAAAGTTGATCGAGCTGTTACGTGAATATGCAGACGTGTTCGCTTGGTCATATCAAGACATGCCCGGATTAGATACTGACATCGTTGTCCACAAATTGCCGCTTAAGCCAGAATGCCCGCCTGTGAAGCAAAAGTTGAGGAGGACTAAACCCGAGATGGCCCTCAAAATCAGAGATGAGGTCAAAAAACAATTCGACGCCGGTTTCCTAGCAGTTGCTAAGTATCCTGAATGGGTCGCCAACATCGTGCATGTTCCAAAGAAAGATGGTAAGGTCCGAATGTGTGTAGATTACCGGGATCTGAATAGAGCAAGTCCCAAAGATGATTTCCCACTACCTCACATCGACATACTGGTGGATAACACAACCCAGTTCTCAGTCTTCTCCTTTATGGACGGATTCTCCGGTTATAATCAAATCAAGATGGCTCCAGAAGACATGGAGAAAACAACATTCATCACTCCATGGGGAACTTTCTGCTACAAAGTCATGCCTTTCGGATTAAAGAATGTCGGGGCAACATATCAAAGGGCCATGGTAACTCTCTTTCACGACATGATACACAAAGAGATAGAAGTCTATGTCGATGACATGATTGCTAAATCCCAAACGGAAGAAGAGCACCTGATTCATTTGCAAAAGTTGTTCGATCGATTGAGGAAATTCAGACTACGGTTGAATCCTAACAAATGCACCTTTGGTGTCAGATCAGGCAAATTGCTAGGGTTCATAGTCAGCCAAAAGGGAATTGAGGTCGATCCAGACAAGGTAAAGGCTATACAAAATATGCCTGCACCAAAAACCGAGAAAGAAGTTCGTGGATTTCTGGGAAGGTTGAATTACATTGCCCGATTCATATCACACCTCACAGCAACATGTGAACCTATATTCAAGTTACTGAGGAAAAATCAAATCATTCAGTGGAATGAGGAGTGCCAAGAGGCTTTTGATCAAATCAAAAAATATCTACAAGAGCCGCCAATCTTGGTACCCCCAGTCCATGGAAGACCTCTCATTATGTATCTGACAGTACTTGAAGGATCAATGGGCTGTGTATTAGGGCAGCAAGATGAAACAGGAAGAAAAGAGCACGCCATCTACTTCTTGAGCAAAAAGTTTATTGATCGTGAATCAAGGTACACACCCGCTGGAGAAGACTTGTTGCGCTCTAGCATGGGCAGCCCGGCGCCTAAGGCAGTATATGTTGACTCACACTACTTGGTTGATATCAAAAATGGATCCCATCAAGTACATTTTTGAGAAGCCCGCTCTAACTGGGAAGATTGCACGCTGGCAGATGCTGTTATCTAAGTACGACATCCAATATGTCACACAAAAGGCGATAAAAGGGAGTGTTCTCTCCGAGCATCTTGCTCACCAACCTTTGGAGGAATATCAACCTATATAGTTTGACTTCCCGGATGAAAACATTGTGGTCAGTGAAAAATTCATAGGTGATGATGAAGGGCCAGAACCAGGAGCTCGATGGAAACTAGCCTTCGATGGCGCATCAAATGCCATGGGGCATGGGATTGGAGCCTTCTTAATATCACCAAGAGACGGGTACAAGCCTTTCACAGCCAGGTTATGCTTTGACTGCACAAACAACATGGCGGAATATGAAGCATGCATATTAGGTCTGGAAGCTGCAATTGATTTAAGGATCAAGATCCTTGAGGTGTATGGAGACTCTGCACTAGTCATCTACCAAGTGAAAGGAGAATGGGAGACCCGACATCCCAACCTAATCCCATATCGGGATCATGTCCTAAAACTAGCAAAATATTTCGATGACATCACCTTTCACCACATTCCTAGAGAAGAGAATCAAGTAGCTGATGCTTTGGCTACTCTGTCATCCATGTACAAAGTGAACTATTACAACGAAGCACCATCAATAAGGGTACATCGTAAAGATGAGCCTACAATGAGTACACTCGACGGAGAAATGGATGATAAACCTTGGTTCCATGACATCAAACAATATCTTGAGAAGCAAGTTTATCCAGAAAATACATCAGCTACAGACAAGAAAACCCTGAGAAGGTTATCATCGCAGTTCTTTCTAGATGGAGATGTTCTGTACAAAAGGAATCATGATATGGTCTTGCTCGGGTGTGTGGACAAACAGGAAGCCGGGATGATCATCAATGAAATTCATGATCCTAAGGGCAGGTTACTACTGGTTGACTATGGAAGCCGATTGTTTCCGCCATGTTAAAACTTGCCACAAATGCCAAATATACGCCGACAAGGTGCACGTACCGCCGACTCCCTTGAATGTTCTGACAGCCCCATGGCCATTCTCCATGTGGGGAATTGATGTAATCGGAATGATCGAGCCAAAAGCGTCCAACGGACACCGTTTCATCTTGGTCGCCATCGACTATTTCACTAAATGGGTCGAAGCTGCATCTTATGCTAATGTGACAAAGCAAGTGGTTACCCGCTTCATCAAGAAAGAAATCATCTGCCGATATGGTATACCCAACAAAATTATCACAGATAATGGGTTGAATTTAAACAACAAAATGATGAAGGAGTTATGCGGGGAATTCAAAATTGAACATCACAATTCCTCACCTTATCGACCCAAAATGAATGGTGCTGTAGAGGCGGCTAACAAGAACATTAAGAAGATCGTTCAGAAAATGGTAAAGACTTACAAAGACTGGCATGAGATGCTACCTTTTGCACTACATGGCTATAGAACGACAATCCGTACCTCTACAGGGGCAACTCCCTTCTCCTTGGTATATGGCATGGACGCAATGCTTCCTATTGAAGTTGAAATCCCTTCGCTAAGAGTCCTAATGGAGACCAAGCTGGAAGAGGCTGAATGGGTCCTGGCAAGATATGATCAACTGAATCTCATAGAAGAAAAACGACTGACAGCTTTATGCCACGGGCAGCTCTATCAAAGAAGACTGAAGAAAGCATTCGATAAAAAGGTTCGTCCTCGAGTGTTCAAGGAGGGGGATCTAGTGCTGAAAAAGATATTACCCATCCACAAGGATCCACGCGGAATATGGACGCCTAACTATGAAGGACCATACGTCGTAAAGAAAGCTTTTTCCGGTGGAGCCTTGATTATCACTACTATGGATGGAGAGGAGCTTCCACACTCAGTGAACTCCGATGCAGTTAAAAAATATTATGCCTAAAATAAAAAAAAGCTCGCTAGATCGAAAACCTGAAAAGGCGGTCTAGGCAATAGAGAGCGTCCAGGTAGACTGAAAACCTGAAAAGGCGGTCTAGGCAAAAATTAGGGACACCAAAAAAGGAAAATGATCCCGGTGGGCTGAAAACTCGAAAGAGCGGTCCAGGAAAAAGTTAGGGATATATTAATAAAGGCAAAAACTGCAGCACATAAACCCACAAGAGAAATCCAAACAGAACAGAGTGATCCAACTGTCATCTTCGGAGCAAGGGATCGCGAGTCCAAAGTCAAAAGGGAAAGTAGCATGTGTTGTATTTCAGTGAATCTCCAAATAAATTTTGTTGCCATTTTATCTTTTCTAGTGACTTCCTCTTATAGGAGTTGCATCCTCAATGTACTGTCTACCCATTTACAGGTCTGAATTCATCAATAAAATTTCCTTGTTGCTTTCTATTATTCATTCTCTCTCATTTGATCACAGAATGCTGATTTGTTTTTGATAAATAATGCATTGCAAACACTAAAAAAGACAAAAAAGAAGTTTTTCAAAGCATATTTTTCTTCGAACTATAAAATGTTGAAAGAATAGCTACGGCTCAAAGGTTATATAAAATACTCGAAACCAGACATTTCCCATCAGCATCACAATTCAAGTTGTGCAAATAAGATTGACCTCCCAGAGACGCCTCAAGTATACAGGATTCTGGCCGTGTCTAAATGGTCTCTCAAGATTAGGCATCTGTTTCTTTGATAAAAGGGTGGAGTTCGAGGGGGCTATCAGACATTGCCACGAACAAAATTTTATCTCCCCAGCAGTTCATCTCATGCATCCATAAACATTACGCATGCATCTAGAATAGGGACAAAATTGACAAAACCAAATCAAGCCCAGGCTTTCCTAGTTTTGCATCATACCTCATTCATACATGACATCATCATGCACAAAACACTGCATACATCTACATGCATGGGCAACATAACCAGAAAGTAAAACTAGAGTATCCTCAGGGATCAGCTCTCAGCACAAAACTGTTAAGTGGGTATCCCATATCCCCAGCAAATCAAGATTGCCCGGCTGCGAGCCGATGACAATAATCCTTACTTATTCCTAGGATCTAGGTCCTTTAGGGGAAATCACCTAACTCATCTAAACACCCCAAGGGGTAATGATTTCATATCATCGGTATACAGGCACCTTTTCAAGGTGACGAATGGAAAACTTTTGGAGAGATGCACCTTTTCAAAGGTGACAAATGGGAAATTGGATAGATGCACCTTTTCAAGGTGACAAATGGAAAAAACTTTTGGATAGATGCACCTTTCAAGGTGACAAATGGATAGATGCACCTTTCAGGGTGACAAATGGAAAATGGATAGATGCACCTTTCAAGGTGACAAATGGAAAAACTTTTGGATAGATGCACCTTTCAAGGTGACAAATGGATAGATGCACCTTTCAAGGTGACAAATGGAGAACTTTTGGATAGATGCACCTTTCAAGGTGACAAATGGATAGATGCACCTTTCAAGGTGACAAATGGTTATCTTTTAAGGTTAGGCATCATTCGGGATTATGCCTGCCTTTAGTTGAAGTATCCTATGGGATGATGATCTCTTCTTGGTTCAATCACCTACGGGGAAATGGCCATTTTTCAAGTTAAACCAGGCACCCTACGGGACAATGCCTATCTTCGGTTTAAGCACCCTTCGGGGCAGGAAATATCCTTAAGGTCTAAACATCGCCAAGGCGATAATCGATCCTTCACGGGCAAAATTATGGGTATTTTATATTCAATTATCTTTCAAAGGCATTTAAAGATACTTAAATAGGGACAGCTGTCATACCCCAAATTTTACCCTCCCCTTTTGATACATATATTTTTAAATTCACACTAATATCAGAAAAGTGAGTGCAGTTGAGTTGGCAAGGGTGGGGGCGCGCGTGAGTTTGTTTGGTTGCAAGGTCAGGGGTTCGACCCCAACCTTTGACGGTTTTTATTTATTTTTAGTTTTTTGCTGAAAAAATTTTATTTAGCCCGTTTTTTATTTCTTCTGTATTTTTGGTCCAAAATAATATGAATTATATTATTTATTTTTATTTTTGTGATAAAAATATATGAAGGAAAAATACAGAGAAAGAGAAAACGTGTAAAAGCCCATCAAGAACATATTTTTGAATCAAATCTTCTTCTCCTTGGCCAGCAAGCTAAAATTACACTGTAAATTTAATTATACAGCAAATCAACTTAAAAATTTCAGAAAATTTCTCAAACTAATTTTCAAAACAAACCTTCTCAGATTTTTTACAAATTCTCAACCCTAGTTCTGAACCTATAAATAGGAGCTTAATTTCACACTGAAACACACAAAAAAAAAATTCAGAACACAGAGAATTACAAAGCAATAACCAGAGAAAAAGCATACTGCCTGAGAACACAAAACTCACGCAGCACCCCCCTAAACCCCTAAATTAATTTTTCTACACACTGTAGAAAAATTAATACTCATACAAGCCTTCTCCAGTCACAGTAGCAGTACCTCACGGAGACAGAAAAAAGCACGGTCAGAATCGGAACGGGATTGGAATCTAAACGGGAAACAGAAACGAAAACAAAAGGAAAAATTACTTACTCGCGGGGAATTCACGGCACTCCGGGTTAGTTTTCGAATACTCTCGAACACGTTATATGATTTGTTGTTTTTAATTTATGCTTGAACTGTTGTCGTTTGTTCTTGTTTCTGCAAAGTTAACACAATAGTAAAGGCAAAACAGAACATAAAAAAGGGACTTTGAAGAACAGATCAAAAATTTGCAAATTAGGATTGTTAGGTTTTTCTTTCTGTTGTTTGGGGGGTTTATTTTTGGGGTTGGAAATTTAGATTTAGGGGTATAAAATACACAAGAACAGAACCAGTAAAAAAAAATGAAACAGAAACCTCTTAGATCTAAGAAAATTCGAACAGGAATTTATGGTTCGGATTTTGTGTTTTAAGGTTTGATTGGTGTTTAAAAGTGGTTTAATCGTGTCTAAAACTGATAAAAAATAAATTTTGGGTCGATTTGGGGTCGGGGAAAAATTCTGGAAAAAACGCTATGAATGTATGAGTTTTCCGGTTGAAACTCAACCGGAAAACTCATCGGAATCTAGGTTATTGGGCGGAGGACGGCAGCGCCTGGGTTCGGTGCGGCGGTTGTTCTTCATACATGAAGAACATTGATGAACAATGTATGAACATAAGAGAGAGAGGAGAGAGACCGGGAGAATTAAGAAAAAGAAGAGAGAGAAAGAATTTGGTGAAATGAGTAAAAATCTGAAAAAAGTGAATATATAGCTCCCCTGGATCTAATGCCGCGCGCGCATAGTAACTCCTGTATTCCCCACCTTTGATCATCAATCAGGCGACTCTGATCCCGCGCGCGTGTATCCACTGTAACTGTTGTGTTCCCCTCTGTTGATCTATGATCAGACGGACCCTGATTCCTAGCGTGTTTTGGGCTTCAGCCCACCTATTGGGCCTTGTTTTTCCTCATATCTGTTTGCTGTTTGCACCTCTGTTTCTGCTATTTGCATCATTCTGCAATCATTTTTAATGTACATAATTTATTTAACTCATATAATTTATTTTAGTTAATTCCAATTTAATTATTTACATTAAATATAATATTTTTCATGATAATTTCATGTCATGGGACTAAAACATATTAAAATATTGTGGATTAAAAAGGGGCGCCCGAATACACATTCATCCTCCCTCGAATAATCGAAGATTTAGCGCACGCTTTTTCTACCGGTTATTCGTCTTCCACTCAAACCCATAAAAAAGACACTAAAAAACATCAACAAATCAAATCAAAATTTTCACCTTCGGGTCATTCTTAAAAAACACCTTAAGAGGTAAAATAAAATCTTTTTTCATAAAAAACACAAACCAACACCATGCCCAGAACTACGTAGCTTTGATTTCCTCATCGCACCGGAGGATACGTAGGAGCAAGAGTCATCTTGTCAAGCATAACAATAATAAAAAATATAATTTTCCCCTTTTCTTATTATGTAAATATCTCTTAATAAAATAAAAATATAATAAAAAACATGTAAATAAAACTCTAAAAATTCTTAATACCCTAGGATTAATTAGGAGGTTCCCGTTGAGTACAACGGATGTGAGGGGTTCTAATACCTTCCCCTTGCATAGTTTTGATTAGCGATGTTTGATTTCGTTAATTAAACTCTAACTGATTAGAACATTCTAGCTTTGTCTTGATTAGTTAAAAATAGAGGAAATAATGAGAAATACAAATGTGACGAAAATATTACAATAATATCCACACTAAATTTTTCTAAGATGTTTAGATGGAGAATCATATTTACAAGGTCTCGAATCATTAATATTATAGATGATTTTATTCGTAGCACATTATATTATTCGCACATCAAAGTTTGATACAACATAATGAAAATATAACATAAGTAAAATACAATGAATACTTAATTCATAGTTCATTAACTTGTTTTAAAATTAGTACAACATAATTCGAATATAACATATTGTTTTGGACATTGTCTTGTTTTCAATGAATACTTAATACATCGCCCACTAACTTGTTATTATTATGTTTTAATTCTACCTAAACGATTTCAATTATTCATAATTTTTTTAAACTTTGTCTTAATAAAAAAAATTAAATAGGTCGATAAAGACTATCGTTATATATTGATTACAGTTTTCATTTGATGACCATAAACTCTTTTTAACATTGTTTACATCAATCAAACTTAGTATTGTACATTTCATTATCAAGATAGTTTTTTTTTCTCTCTCTCTCTCTCTCTCTATTTAGATATATAAAAGAGTTCATCCATTGAAAAATACTTAGAATAAAGTTTTTAACTTGAAAAATTAAAGGGAAGAAATAAAGGAAAATTATAAAATGTATGCGAAAATACTAAATTATTAATGAAATAAATATAAAATATAAAGAATATTTATGTGAAACATAAACAATCATAATATCGAGGAAAAATAATGATATAAACATGATTTTGGAGATACATTAAAAGATATCATTATTATGATAAGAACTATTTATCATCTTTTCCTCGACACCTAGTTATATGAGAGCAATGTAAGACCCGTAGAAATACTATAGCAGATATTAGATTTTTGATAATGTTAAATGTTATTCTGCTTTTTATTTTGTTTGTCTTAACAAAAGGTTTGCTGATATTGTGTTTGCGCTTTAGTTTAAGATTTGAAAAATTGGCACAATTGTTTTATAAGCTTTAAATGAATTCAGAAACATTTTGTCTCGTCGGAATATCAAAAATAATTTACTAGTGATTTTTGAGAAAACGAGCAAGATATACCCGTTGTTTGAAAATTTTATTGTTTCCGATTTTCGTCAAAATTTAAATGGAGACTTTATATATCGACTGTAGTGAGAATTTGATCTCATTATATTTTTCCGAGCTAAAGAGAGAAAATTTATTCGGAATAGGATTTATTCGAAAGTTTTCGAATTGTTTTAAATAAATTATTTACGATAGAATTTTTCTGTTTCGGTAAAGTTTATCGGTACGCAAAATACGACTCGTTTAAGAACGAGTGCGGGAATTGAGCGAGATGAGTTGACAAGATCACAAAATATCTAGATATTTATGTGGGAAACTTAGTGACCAAGTTTTGAATAGAGGGCTAAGATTTAATCTTATAACTTTACACTTTATGATCCAATGGCTTGTAATGATCCAAGAAGATTATAAGTAGAAAATCCATGACACTTCCCTTCCTTTTATCTTCCTCTGCCCGTGGACTCTTTCTTTTCCTCTTCTCCCATTTTGTTCCTCTCCCAAGTGTTAGTAGAAAAAAAAACCCATTTATGTGAAGATCTAAGAGAAATTTGGAGAAGTGATTAAGAGTAGAGTTGTTCCTCTCATCATGGTGGACCTTGTGAGCTAAATTTTTGGTAAGAAAAAACTTCCCCTCCCTCTTTAATTTTAGACCGTGTGGCTATTTTGTTAAGTGTAGTGTAGATTTTAATTTTCCTTTGATAACATTGTAGATCCATGAAAATTAGTGTTAGATCTAAAAGAAATTTTTTGATTTTGAACATTTTAGAAAGTTGGTACTTTTTAAAAGTGTTGGAAATTAATTTATGTTATGGTCTTCTTGAAATTGAAACTAGCCTTAATTGTTTATGAGTGCAATTTTTGAAATAAATGGTTAAAAGAGAAAAGCCCAAATTTTTATGATCTGTGAAGTTAGGGTTTTGGAATTCGATTAATTTTTGGAAATCTATTCAATTTGAGGTTGTATTTGTGTAATTAGAAATTGTATAACTATTTTAACAAGTTTGATTTTAAAAAAAAAATGATTTTGAGGTTATTTTTGGTACTGGCCGAAATTGCAAGGGCAATTAGGTAATTTTAAAAATTATATTTCATTCTAAAAAATAAACCATTTGATTCGTCTTTTTGAGACGATGAATTTGATATATGGTTCGCTTTGATCGGACAAAGAATGACCGAGCTATGGTCGTTTCAAGTTTTAACTATTTTATTGTCGTTTTTGAATTTGAAGGGTAGTAGTAGAAAAATCATAGAGGTTATTTTCTACGAAAAGAGAAAATATTTGGAAATCGATTTGTGAACTAAAATGAAAATTCTTGTCGAGGATTGTGTTTTAAAATATTTGAATGTTTTTGAACTATTGTGAAAAAAAGTTTAAGCTACGTGCGTGCGGAAAGTATTTTGTTATAAGTCGTACGATAAAAGTTTTAGTTCGGACTCGTTTGATTTTATAAAGAAGTGCGCAAGTTATTCAAAAAAAAAATATTCTTGCTTTTGAAAAAGTTTTAAAATAGTTTCAATTTAATTGCCGGTGTTTTTGGATAAAACTATTTATTAAAGTTATAATATTTTTAAGAGTTGTTTTGAAACATGTTTTGAGCCCTGTTTAATTGAGAGAGAACCATTATAGGCCTGAAATCCATTAGTAGCCGAGCTAGAAATTTTGAGTGACCAATTAGTTTGTGTATTAACTTAATTAACTTGAATATTTAAGGTTGAGATATTATTAGCCGGATAGGGTGCTTCGTCGAGAAAGACGGATATTGCTCGCAGCGTAAATTGAATGTGTTGGAAACTAGCTAAGGTAGGGGCACTTTCTAACGATTTCATATACCTCGAAATATCGAGTGCTTTTTATGCATGTGTAATTGATGCTTGAATATGTGTAATTGCTTGATGTGATGCAATGTGAATTATGAGAATGTTTATTTGGTGATGTATTCTCGTGATGAGAACATGTTATTTTCTACACATATTTGACTGGTTGTTGTGAATTTCATTTAATTGTATAAATATGAAATGTTGATGCATGTACGTGATTGAATATCTTGTTGTACATGATAATTAGTTGATTTACATATGATTTGCGAATATATGTATTAACATGAGATTTGGATTACATAGCCAGTGATTGGTATGTGAATTGAGAGAATTATATTTGTTGAGTTACTATGATATTTGATGCATCAGTATATGTAGAGAAAGCGTATGCTCATGCATTTTCATAGTTGCGTGTATGTCAAGAGGACTGCACCAGGTGAGGACTCTAGAGAACGGAGCCCACCTAATCCTGCGGGATTTTATTGAGTCGTGTTGGCGCAGAGGACTGTGTGACACTTTTAGTAGGGGTGAACCTACGACTCTCTGCGGAGAGGTTAAATTCCGGGATTCATGCATGTGAAAAAGACCCAGCAAGGGTGATCACAATCATATAGAGTCTGCATTAGTAGGCTAATTGTGCATTTAAATATAGTTGTGTGTGACTGGTAAATAATTCGTGCACTTAAACTTTTATGATGTGTGATCATATGATTAAATGTGTAAATGATGCCATGTATTGTGTATCTTGCGCTGCGTATTTTTGGTTATATGTTATTTTTAGTTGGTGACCCTCTACAAGACTTTTTTAGATTGTGACCCTTTACCTTGAAATTACCCATGGGCCGGGCTGGGCGCCCCCAGGTTGTTTTAGTTTGAGGATTTGCATGCATCGTGGTGACTTTGAAGTCATCGCAAGGAAGAGACATGTTCTGCGTTGAGAAACGGTGAAGCTTGAAGCTGTCTATGGGTCTTCGTCACCCAGTCATCTTGAGTAGAGTTTAAGGATCAGCTTAGGGGTAGTAGTTTAAGAGTCTCCTTACTCTTATTTATTGTTCGCTGTATTCATCCTCTGAAAATTGTATTATGCTATATTTTAGAATAAATGGTGTCGCTATGTTTGTTTAGACATAGCGTTGGTTTTCATTCTTAAAACTTTTATTTGTGAATATGATTTACAAAACAGGCATTACATTCCGATCACTATTTTGAAAAGCATTACTCTGATTTAATTTAAGAGCGATCGTGAATGTTTCTTTTCAAAGACTTTGTTTATTTTAAAAAAAAGAAAAAAATAGACCCACTTTTGGGCTGTGAAAAACGGGGTGTTACAAGCAACCTCGATTATATTCATTAGCTGGAGTCTGGTTTCCTGTTGGCTTCTTTGGTAAATTTTCATTTAAAATACGTCCTTCAACATGTATGTTCTGGTTAACAAAACCATAATAAGAAGAAGAAAATAAACGAGGATTGACTTCATAATAAGAGTAGTTAACTTAGGCCCAAAAAAAACTTATAATTGTATTATTCCTTGAGTGGAATCTATTTAACTTATCTTCTTTGCAATTCAAATTAAACTACACATTATACAAATTTATAGTTTCATTGGTGTTCATTTTACGTTGTATAGTTATAACAAACAAAAATTTGTTTCATTGTTGGTAAGGAAAATAGATTTATTTATGGCAATATTTTTTAGAAGAAATTTGTTATTTACTTGTTATGATAATTATTGTAGTTTTTTATGTTGGAATATGTAATATCTATCTGTAATGTATATAATCAATGGATTAAAATAGTTTTCAAAATATTCCTCTTTTAGCTTTAAAAATTTTGTCCTCTTATATTAGTTAAATTGTTCACTAAGTTTGATTCTCCTCAAACTAAAATAAATAAGGGAAAAATGTGTTTTTATTCCCTGTAATATGAGCGACATTGGATTTTTTCTCTAAAAAAAATAATTTTGTTTTATCTTTTTTAATATCAATTTCCTTTCATATTATTCCCTCATTTAGCTATGTCACTGAAAAATGTAATTGTGGCCAAAATTTGATGATTTGACCATTGCACACTTGTTAGTAGAGTTGATTCGTCATTTGTTTGTCTGAATCAAAGAAAAAAATAAAAAATTTTGTAAAATGATTTAAATGCCCATGGGCTAATTTTAAATCAAAAATATTGTGAGGCATGCTAATTTTTTTGTGTAAGGCGTCAAAATTAGGGACATAAATGTTTGGAATATGATATCATTGAGGAAAAAGTTTAAGGATTGTTATTTGAAAACATACACCAAATATTGCCTACATTACAAGGTCTAAAACAAATTTTTTTATATTATTAACCTTGCTTTTAATAACATTTATTTGTTCATACTCCGTTTAAATTATATGATTTAATTATGACATGAAGATAATTGGATGTCGTTATATATAACAACAAACCTATAGCATACAAGGCGTCAAAAATGATCTTTGGGCGGACGCTTAAATTTATATATAGTAACTATTTTGGTCCTTAAAATTGATAAATATAGGATGAATCAATGTCTTGATGCCACCTCGAATGAGGCTCGATAAAATCCATATATATATATATATATATATATATATATATATATATATATATATATATACGAGCTTTTGATTAGCGATGTTTGATTTCGTTGATTAAACGCTAACTAATTAGAACATTCTAGCTTTGTCTTGATTAGTTAAAAATAGAGGAAATAATGAGAAATACAAATGTGACGAAAATATTACAATAATATCCACACTAAATTTTTCTAAGATGTTTAGATGGAGAATCATATTTACAAGATCTCGAATGATTAATATTATAGATGATTTTATTCGTAGCACATTATATTATTCGCACATCAAAGTTTGATACAACATAATGAAAATATAACATAAGTAAAATACAATGAATACTTAATTCATAGTTCATTAACTTGTTTTAAAATTAGTACAACATAATTCGAATATAACATATTGTTTTGGACATTGTCTTGTTTTCAATGAATACTTAATACATCGCCCACTAACTTATTATTATTATTATGTTTTAATTCTACCTAAACGATTTCAATTATTCATAATTTGTTTAAACTTTGTCTTAATAAAAGAAATTAAATAGGTCGATAAAGACTATCGTTATATATTGATTACAGTTTTCATTTGATGACCATAAACTCTTTTTAACATTGTTTACATCAATCAAACTTTAGTATTGTACATTTCATTATCAAGATAGTTTCTCTCTCTCTCTCTCTCTCTCTCTCTCTCTCTCTCTCTATTTAGATATATAAAAGAGTTCATCCATTGAAAAATACTTAGAATAAAGTTTTTAACTTGAAAAATTAAAGGGAAGAAATAAAGGAAAATTATAAAATGTATGCGAAAATACTAAATTATTAATGAAATAAATATAAAATATAAAGAATATTTATGTGAAACATAAACAATCATAATATCGAGGAAAAATAATGATATAAACATGATTTTGGAGATACATTAAAAGATATCATTATTATGATAAGAACTATTTATCATCTTTTCCTCGACACCTAGTTATATGAGAGCAACCTCGATTATATTCATTAGCTGGAGTCTGGTTTCCTGTTGGCTTCTTTGGTAAATTTTCATTTAAAATACGTCCTTCAACATGTATGTTCTGGTTTAACAAAACCATAATAATAAGAAGAAAATAAACGAGGAATGACTTCATAATAAGAGTAGTTAACTTAGGCAAAAAAAAAACTTATAATTGTAATATTATTCTTTGAGTGGAATCTATTTAACTTATCTTCTTTGCAATTCAAATTAAATTGCACATTATACAAATTTATAGTTTCATTAATGTTCATTTTACGTTGTATAGTTATAACAAACAAAAATTTGTTTCATTGTTGGTAAGGAAAATAGATTTATTTATGGCAATATTTTTTAGAAGAAATTTGTTATTTACTTGTTATGATAATTATTGTAGTTTTTTATTTTGGAATATGTAATATCTATCTGTAATGTATATAATCATTGGATTAAAATAGTTTTCAAAATATTCCTCTTTTAGCTTTAAAAATTTTGTCCTCTTATATTAGTTAAATTGTTCACTAAGTTTGATTCTCCTCAAACTAAAATAAATAAGGGAAAAATGTGTTTTTATTCCCTGTAATATGAGCGACATTGGATTTTTTCTCTAAAAAAAATAGTTTTGTTTTATCTTTTTTAATATCAATTTCCTTTCATATTATTCCCTCGTTTGGCTATGTCACTGAAAAATGTAATTGTGGCCAAAATTTGATGATTTGACCATTGCACACTTGTTAGTAGAGTTGATTCGTCATTTGTTTGTCTGAATCAAAGAAAAAAATAAAAAATTGTGTAAAATGATTTAAATGCCCATGGGCTAATTTTAAAACAAAAATATTGTGAGGCATGCTATTTTTTTGTGTAAGGCGTCAAAATTAGGGACATAAATGTTTGGAATATGATATCATTGAGGAAAAAGTTTAAGGATTGTTATTTGAAAATATACACCAAATTTTGCCTACATTACAAGGTCTAAAACAAATTTTTTCATAGAAATTAGATTAAATTTTTTTATATTATTAACCTTGCTTTTAATAACATTTATTTGTTCATACTCCGTTTAAATGATATGATTTAATTATGACATGAAGATAATTGGATGTCGTTATATATAACAACAAACCTATAGCATACAAGGCGTCAAAAATGATCTTTGGGCGGACGCTTAAATTTATATATAGTAACTATTTTGGTCCTTAAAATTGATAAATATAGGATGAATCAATGTCTTGATGCCACCTCGAATGAGGCTCGATAAAATCCATATATATATATATATATATATATATATATATATATATATACGAGCTTTTGATTAGCTATGTTTGATTTCGTTGATTAAACGTTAACTAATTAGAACATTATAGCTTTGTCTTGATTAGTTAAAAATAGAGGAAATAATGAGAAATACAAATGTGACGAAAATATTACAATAATATCCACACTAAATTTTTCTAAGATGTTTAGATGGAGAATCATATTTACAAGATCTCGAATCATTAATATTATAGATGATTTTATTCGTAGCACATTATATTATTCGCACATCAAAGTTTGATACAACATAATGAAAATATAACATAAGTAAAATACAATGAATACTTAATTCATAGTTCATTAACTTGTTTTAAAATTAGTACAACATAATTCGAATATAACATATTGTTTTGGACATTGTCTTGTTTTCAATGAATACTTAATACATCGCCCACTAACTTATTATTATTATGTTTTAATTCTACCTAAACGATTTCAATTATTCATAATTTTTTTAAACTTTGTCTTAATAAAAAAAATTAAATAGGTCGATAAAGACTATCGTTATATATTGATTACAGTTTTCATTTGATGACCATAAACTCTTTTTAACATTGTTTACATCAATCAAACTTTTGTATTGTACATTTCATTATCAAGATAGTTTTTTTTTTCTCTCTCTCTCTCTCTCTATTTAGATATATAAAAGAGTTCATCCATTGAAAAATACTTAGAATAAAGTTTTTAACTTGAAAAATTAAAGGGAAGAAATAAAGGAAAATTATAAAATGTATGCGAAAATACTAAATTATTAATGAAATAAATATAAAATATAAAGAATATTTATGTGAAACATAAACAATCATAATATCGAGGAAAAATAATGATATAAACATGATTTTGGAGATACATTAAAAGATATCATTATTATGATAAGAACTATTTAGCATCTTTTCCTCGACACCTAGTTATATGAGAGCAACCTCGATTATATTCATTAGCTGGAGTCTGGTTTTCTGTTGGCTTCTTTGGTAAATTTTCATTTAAAATACGTCCTTCAACATGTATGTTCTGGTTTAACAAAACCATAATAAGAAGAAGAAAATAAACGAGGAATGAATTCATAATAAGAGTAGTTAACTTAGGCCCAAAAAAAACTTATAATTGTATTATTCCTTGAGTGGAATCTATTTAACTTATCTTCTTTGCAATTCAAATTAAACTACACATTATACAAATTTATAGTTTCATTGGTGTTCATTTTACGTTGTATAGTTATAACAAACAAAAATTTGTTTCATTGTTGGTAAGGAAAATAGATTTATTTATGGCAATATTTTTTAGAAGAAATTTGTTATTTACTTGTTATGATAATTATTGTAGTTTTTTATGTTGGAATATGTAATATCTATCTGTAATGTATATAATCATTGGATTAAAATAGTTTTCAAACTATTCCTCTTTTAGCTTTAAAAATTTTGTCCTCTTATATTAGTTAAATTGTTCACTAAGTTTGATTCTCCTCAAACTAAAATAAATAAGGGAAAAATGTGTTTTTATTCCCTGTAATATGAGCGACAATGGATTTTTTTCTCTAAAAAAAATAATTTTGTTTTATCTTTTTTAATATCAATTTCCTTTCATATTATTCCCTCATTTGGCTATGTCACTGAAAAATGTAATTGTGGCCAAAATTTGATGATTTGACCATTGCACACTTGTTAGTAGAGTTGATTCGTCATTTGTTTGTCTGAATCAAAGAAAAAAATAAAAAAATTTGTAAAATGATTTAAATGCCCATGGGCTAATTTTAAAACAAAAATATTGTGAGGCATGCTAATTTTTTTGTGTAAGGCGTCAAAATTAGGGACATAAATGTTTGGAATATGATATCATTGAGGAAAAAGTTTAAGGATTGTTATTTGAAAACATACACCAAATTTTGCCTACATTACAAGGTCTAAAACAAATTTTTTCATAGAAATTAGATGAAATTTTTTTATATTATTAACCTTGCTTTTAATAACATTTATTTGTTCATACTCCGTTTAAATGATATGATTTAATTATGACATGAAGATAATTGGATGTCGTTATATATAACAACAAACCTATAGCATACAAGGCGTCAAAAATGATCTTTGGGCGGACGCTTAAATTTATATATAGTAACTATTTTGGTCCTTAAAATTGATAAATATAGGATGAATCAATGTCTTGATGCCACCTCGAATGAGGCTCGATAAAATCCACATATATATATATATATATATATATATATATATATATATATATATACGAGCTTTTGATTAGCGATGTTTGATTTCGTTGATGAAACGCTAACTAATTAGAACATTCTAGTTTTGTCTTGATTAGTTAAAAATAGAGGAAATAATGAGAAATACAAATGTGACGAAAATATTACAATAATATCCACACTAAATTTTTCTAAGATGTTTAGATGGAGAATCATATTTACAAGATCTCGAATCATTAATATTATAGATGATTTTATTCGTAGCACATTATATTATTCGCACATCAAAGTTTGATACAACATAATGAAAATATAACATAAGTAAAATACAATGAATACTTAATTCATAGTTCATTAACTTGTTTTAAAATTAGTACAACATAATTCGAATATAACATATTGTTTTGGACATTGTCTTGTTTTCAATGAATACTTAATACATCGCCCACTAACTTATTATTATTATGTTTTAATTCTACCTAAACGATTTCAATTATTCATAATTTTTTTAAACTTTTTCTTAATAAAAAAAATTAAATAGGTCGATAAAGACTATCGTTATATATTGATTACAGTTTTCATTTGATGACCATAAACTCTTTTTAACATTGTTTACATCAATCAATCTTTAGTATTGTACATTTCATTATCAAGATAGTTTTTTTTTTTTCTCTCTCTCTCTCTATTTAGATATATAAAAGAGTTTATCCATTGAAAAATACTTAGAATAAAGTTTTTAACTTGAAAAATTAAAGGGAAGAAATAAAGGAAAATTATAAAATGTAAAGAATATTTATGTGAAACATAAACAATCATAATATCGAGGAAAAATAATGATATAAACATGATTTTGGAGATACATTAAAAGATATCATTATTATGATAAGAACTATTTAGCATCTTTTCCTCGACACCTAGTTATATGAGAGCAACCTCGATTATATTCATTAGCTGGAGTCTGGTTTTCTGTTGGCTTCTTTGGTAAATTTTCATTTAAAATACGTCCTTCAACATGTATGTTCTGGTTTAACAAAACCATAATAAGAAGAAGAAAATAAACGAGGAATGACTTCATAATAAGAGTAGTTAACTTAGGCCCAAAAAAAACTTATAATTGTATTATTATTCCTTGAGTGGAATCTATTTAACTTATCTTCTTTGCAATTCAAATTAAACTACACATTATACAAATTTATAGTTTCATTGGTGTTCATTTTACGTTGTATAGTTATAACAAACAAAAATTTGTTTCATTGTTGGTAAGGAAAATAGATTTATGTCTGGCAATATTTTTTAGAAGAAATTTGTTATTTACTTGTTATGATAATTATTGTAGTTTTTTATGTTGGAATATGTAATATCTATCTGTAATGTATATAATCATTGGATTAAAATAGTTTTCAAAATATTGCTCTTTTAGCTTTAAAAATTTTGTCCTCTTATATTAGTTAAATTGTTCACTAAGTTTGATTCTCCTCAAACTAAAATAAATAAGGGAAAAATGTGTTTTTATTCCCTGTAATATGAGCGACAATGGATTTTTTTCTCTAAAAAAAATAATTTTGTTTTATCTTTTTTAATATCAATTTCCTTTCATATTAGTCCTTCATTTGGCTATGTCACTGAAAAATGTAATTGTGGCCAAAATTTGATGATTTGACCATTGCACACTTGTTAGTAGAGTTGATTCGTCATTTGTTTGTCTGAATCAAAGAAAAAAATAAAAAAATTTGTAAAATGATTTAAATGCCCATGGGCTAATTTTAAAACAAAAATATTGTGAGGCATGCTAATTTTTTTGTGTAAGGCGTCAAAATTAGGGACATTAATGTTTGGAATATGATATCATTGAGGAAAAAGTTTAAGGATTGTTATTTGAAAACATACACCAAATTTTGCCTACATTACAAGGTCTAAAACAAATTTTTTCATAGAAATTAGATGAAATTTTTTTATATTATTAACCTTGCTTTTAATAACATTTATTTGTTCATACTCCGTTTAAATGATATGATTTAATTATGACATGAAGATAATTGGATGTCGTTATATATAACAACAAACCTATAGCATACAAGGCGTCAAAAATGATCTTTGGGCGGACGCTTAAATTTATATATAGTAACTATTTTGGTCCTTAAAATTGATAAATATAGGATGAATCAATGTCTTGATGCTACCTCGAATGAGGCTCGATAAAATCCACATATATATATATATATATATATATATATATATATATATACGAGCTTTTGATTAGCGATGTTTGATTTCGTTGATGAAACGCTAACTAATTAGAACATTCTAGTTTTGTCTTGATTAGTTAAAAATAGAGGAAATAATGAGAAATACAAATGTGGCGAAAATATTACAATAATATCCACACTAAATTTTTCTAAGATGTTTAGATGGAGAATCATATTTACAAGATCTCGAATCATTAATATTATAGATGATTTTATTCGTAGCACATTATATTATTCGCACATCAAAGTTTGATACAACATAATGAAAATATAACATAAGTAAAATACAATGAATACTTAATTCATAGTTCATTAACTTGTTTTAAAATTAGTACAACATAATTCGAATATAACATATTGTTTTGGACATTGTCTTGTTTTCAATGAATACTTAATACATCGCCCACTAACTTATTATTATTATGTTTTAATTCTACCTAAACGATTTCAATTATTCATAATTTTTTTAAACTTTTTCTTAATAAAAAAAATTAAATAGGTCGATAAAGACTATCGTTATATATTGATTACAGTTTTCATTTGATGACCATAAACTCTTTTTAACATTGTTTACATCAATCAATCTTTAGTATTGTACATTTCATTATCAAGATAGTTTTTTTTTTTCTCTCTCTCTCTCTATTTAGATATATAAAAGAGTTTATCCATTGAAAAATACTTAGAATAAAGTTTTTAACTTGAAAAATTAAAGGGAAGAAATAAAGGAAAATTATAAAATGTATGCGAAAATACTAAATTATTAATGAAATAAATATAAAATATAAAGAATATTTATGTGAAACATAAACAATCATAATATCGAGGAAAAATAATGATATAAACATGATTTTGGAGATACATTAAAAGATATCATTATTATGATAAGAACTATTTAGCATCTTTTCCTCGACACCTAGTTATATGAGAGCAACCTCGATTATATTCATTAGCTGGAGTCTGGTTTTCTGTTGGCTTCTTTGGTAAATTTTCATTTAAAATACGTCCTTCAACATGTATGTTCTGGTTTAACAAAACCATAATAAGAAGAAGAAAATAAACGAGGAATGACTTCATAATAAGAGTAGTTAACTTAGGCCCAAAAAAAACTTATAATTGTATTATTATTCCTTGAGTGGAATCTATTTAACTTATCTTCTTTGCAATTCAAATTAAACTACACATTATACAAATTTATAGTTTCATTGGTGTTCATTTTACGTTGTATAGTTATAACAAACAAAAATTTGTTTCATTGTTGGTAAGGAAAATAGATTTATTTCTGGCAATATTTTTTAGAAGAAATTTGTTATTTACTTGTTATGATAATTATTGTAGTTTTTTATGTTGGAATATGTAATATCTATCTGTAATGTATATAATCATTGGATTAAAATAGTTTTCAAAATATTCCTCTTTTAGCTTTAAAAATTTTGTCCTCTTATATTAGTTAAATTGTTCACTAAGTTTGATTCTCCTCAAACTAAAATAAATAAGGGAAAAATGTGTTTTTATTCCCTGTAATATGAGCGACAATGGATTTTTTTCTCTAAAAAAAATAATTTTGTTTTATCTTTTTTAATATCAATTTCCTTTCATATTATTCCCTCATTTGGCTATGTCACTGAAAAATGTAATTGTGGCCAAAATTTGATGATTTGACCATTGCACACTTGTTAGTAGAGTTGATTCGTCATTTGTTTGTCTGAATCAAAGAAAAAAATAAAAAAATTTGTAAAATGATTTAAATGCCCATGGGCTAATTTTAAAACAAAAATATTGTGAGGCATGCTAATTTTTTTGTGTAAGGCGTCAAAATTAGGGACATAAATGTTTGGAATATGATATCATTGAGGAAAAAGTTTAAGGATTGTTATTTGAAAACATACACCAAATTTTGCCTACATTACAAGGTCTAAAACAAATTTTTTCATAGAAATTAGATGAAATTTTTTTATATTATTAACCTTGCTTTTAATAACATTTATTTGTTCATACTCCGTTTAAATGATATGATTTAATTATGACATGAAGATAATTGGATGTCGTTATATATAACAACACACCTATAGCATACAAGGCGTCAAAAATGATCTTTGGGCGGACGCTTAAATTTATATATAGTAACTATTTTGGTCCTTAAAATTGATAAATATAGGATGAATCAATGTCTTGATGCCACCTCGAATGAGGCTCGATAAAATCCACATATATATATATATATATATATATATATATATATATACGAGCTTTTGATTAGCGATGTTTGATTTCGTTGATGAAACGCTAACTAATTAGAACATTCTAGTTTTGTCTTGATTAGTTAAAAATAGAGGAAATAATGAGAAATACAAATGTGACGAAAATATTACAATAATATCCACACTAAATTTTTCTAAGATGTTTAGATGGAGAATCATATTTACAAGATCTCGAATCATTAATATTATAGATGATTTTATTCGTAGCACATTATATTATTCGCACATCAAAGTTTGATACAACATAATGAAAATATAACATAAGTAAAATACAATGAATACTTAATTCATAGTTCATTAACTTGTTTTAAAATTAGTACAACATAATTCGAATATAACATATTGTTTTGGACATTGTCTTGTTTTCAATGAATACTTAATACATCGCCCACTAACTTATTATTATTATGTTTTAATTCTACCTAAACGATTTCAATTATTCATAATTTTTTTAAACTTTTTCTTAATAAAAAAAATTAAATAGGTCGATAAAGACTATCGTTATATATTGATTACAGTTTTCATTTGATGACCATAAACTCTTTTTAACATTGTTTACATCAATCAATCTTTAGTATTGTACATTTCATTATCAAGATAGTTTTTTTTTTTTCTCTCTCTCTCTCTCTATTTAGATATATAAAAGAGTTTATCCATTGAAAAATACTTAGAATAAAGTTTTTAACTTGAAAAATTAAAGGGAAGAAATAAAGGAAAATTATAAAATGTATGCGAAAATACTAAATTATTAATGAAATAAATATAAAATATAAAGAATATTTATGTGAAACATAAACAATCATAATATCGAGGAAAAATAATGATATAAACATGATTTTGGAGATACATTAAAAGATATCATTATTATGATAAGAACTATTTAGCATCTTTTCCTCGACACCTAGTTATATGAGAGCAACCTCGATTATATTCATTAGCTGGAGTCTGGTTTTCTGTTGGCTTCTTTGGTAAATTTTCATTTAAAATACGTCCTTCAACATGTATGTTCTGGTTTAACAAAACCATAATAAGAAGAAGAAAATAAACGAGGAATGACTTCATAATAAGAGTAGTTAACTTAGGCCCAAAAAAAACTTATAATTGTATTATTATTCCTTGAGTGGAATCTATTTAACTTATCTTCTTTGCAATTCAAATTAAACTACACATTATACAAATTTATAGTTTCATTGGTGTTCATTTTACGTTGTATAGTTATAACAAACAAAAATTTGTTTCATTGTTGGTAAGGAAAATAGATTTATTTCTGGCAATATTTTTTAGAAGAAATTTGTTATTTACTTGTTATGATAATTATTGTAGTTTTTTATGTTGGAATATGTAATATCTATCTGTAATGTATATAATCATTGGATTAAAATAGTTTTCAAAATATTCCTCTTTTAGCTTTAAAAATTTTGTCCTCTTATATTAGTTAAATTGTTCACTAAGTTTGATTCTCCTCAAACTAAAATAAATAAGGGAAAAATGTGTTTTTATTCCCTGTAATATGAGCGACAATGGATTTTTTTCTCTAAAAAAAATAATTTTGTTTTATCTTTTTTAATATCAATTTCCTTTCATATTATTCCCTCATTTGGCTATGTCACTGAAAAATGTAATTGTGGCCAAAATTTGATGATTTGACCATTGCACACTTGTTAGTAGAGTTGATTCGTCATTTGTTTGTCTGAATCAAAGAAAAAAATAAAAAAATTTGTAAAATGATTTAAATGCCCATGGGCTAATTTTAAAACAAAAATATTGTGAGGCATGCTAATTTTTTTGTGTAAGGCGTCAAAATTAGGGACATAAATGTTTGGAATATGATATCATTGAGGAAAAAGTTTAAGGATTGTTATTTGAAAACATACACCAAATTTTGCCTACATTACAAGGTCTAAAACAAATTTTTTCATAGAAATTAGATGAAATTTTTTTATATTATTAACCTTGCTTTTAATAACATTTATTTGTTCATACTCCGTTTAAATGATATGATTTAATTATGACATGAAGATAATTGGATGTCGTTATATATAACAACAAACCTATAGCATACAAGGCGTCAAAAATGATCTTTGGGCGGACGCTTAAATTTATATATAGTAACTATTTTGGTCCTTAAAATTGATAAATATAGGATGAATCAATGTCTTGATGCCACCTCGAATGAGGCTCGATAAAATCCACATATATATATATATATATATATATATATATATATATATATATATATATACGAGCTTTTGATTAGCGATGTTTGATTTCGTTGATGAAACGCTAACTAATTAGAACATTCTAGTTTTGTCTTGATTAGTTAAAAATAGAGGAAATAATGAGAAATACAAATGTGACGAAAATATTACAATAATATCCACACTAAATTTTTCTAAGATGTTTAGATGGAGAATCATATTTACAAGATCTCGAATCATTAATATTATAGATGATTTTATTCGTAGCACATTACATTATTCGCACATCAAAGTTTGATACAACATAATGAAAATATAACATAAGTAAAATACATTGAATACTTAATTCATAGTTCATTAACTTGTTTTAAAATTAGTACAACATAATTCGAATATAACATATTGTTTTGGACATTGTCTTGTTTTCAATGAATACTTAATACATCGCCCACTAACTTATTATTATTATGTTTTAATTCTACCTAAACGATTTCAATTATTCATAATTTTTTTAAACTTTTTCTTAATAAAAAAAATTAAATAGGTCGATAAAGACTATCGTTATATATTGATTACAGTTTTCATTTGATGACCATAAACTCTTTTTAACATTGTTTACATCAATCAATCTTTAGTATTGTACATTTCATTATCAAGATAGTTTTTTTTTTTTTTCTCTCTCTCTCTCTATTTAGATATATAAAAGAGTTTATCCATTGAAAAATACTTAGAATAAAGTTTTTAACTTGAAAAATTAAAGGGAAGAAATAAAGGAAAATTATAAAATGTATGCGAAAATACTAAATTATTAATGAAATAAATATAAAATATAAAGAATATTTATGTGAAACATAAACAATCATAATATCGAGGAAAAATAATGATATAAACATGATTTTGGAGATACATTAAAAGATATCATTATTATGATAAGAACTATTTAGCATCTTTTCCTCGACACCTAGTTATATGAGAGCAACCTCGATTATATTCATTAGCTGGAGTCTGGTTTTCTGTTGGCTTCTTTGGTAAATTTTCATTTAAAATACGTCCTTCAACATGTATGTTCTGGTTTAACAAAACCATAATAAGAAGAAAAAAATAAACGAGGAATGACTTCATAATAAGAGTAGTTAACTTAGGCCCAAAAAAAACTTATAATTGTATTATTATTCCTTGAGTGGAATCTATTTAACTTATCTTCTTTGCAATTCAAATTAAACTACACATTATACAAATTTATAGTTTCATTGGTGTTCATTTTACGTTGTATAGTTATAACAAACAAAAATTTGTTTCATTGTTGGTAAGGAAAATAGATTTATTTCTGGCAATATTTTTTAGAAGAAATTTGTTATTTACTTGTTATGATAATTATTGTAGTTTTTTATGTTGGAATATGTAATATCTATCTGTAATGTATATAATCATTGGATTAAAATAGTTTTCAAAATATTCCTCTTTTAGCTTTAAAAATTTTGTCCTCTTATATTAGTTAAATTGTTCACTAAGTTTGATTCTCCTCAAACTAAAATAAATAAGGGAAAAATGTGTTTTTATTCCCTGTAATATGAGCGACAATGAATTTTTTTCTCTAAAAAAAATAATTTTGTTTTATCTTTTTTAATATCAATTTCCTTTCATATTATTCCCTCATTTGGCTATGTCACTGAAAAATGTAATTGTGGCCAAAATTTGATGATTTGACCATTGCACACTTGTTAGTAGAGTTGATTCGTCATTTGTTTGTCTGAATCAAAGAAAAAAATAAAAAAATTTGTAAAATGATTTAAATGCCCATGGGCTAATTTTAAAACAAAAATATTGTGAGGCATGCTAATTTTTTTTGTGTAAGGCGTCAAAATTAGGGACATAAATGTTTGGAATATGATATCATTGAGGAAAAAGTTTAAGGATTGTTATTTGAAAACATACACCAAATTTTGCCTACATTACAAGGTCTAAAACAAATTTTTTCATAGAAATTAGATGAAATTTTTTTATATTATTAACCTTGCTTTTAATAACATTTATTTGTTCATACTCCGTTTAAATGATATGATTTAATTATGACATGAAGATAATTGGATGTCGTTATATATAACAACAAACCTATAGCATACAAGGCGTCAAAAATGATTTTTGGGCGGACGCTTAAATTTATATATAGTAACTATTTTGGTCCTTAAAATTGATAAATATAGGATGAATCAATGTCTTGATGCCACCTCGAATGAGGCTCGATAAAATCCACATATATATATATATACGAGCTTTTGATTAGCGATGTTTGATTTCGTTGATGAAACGCTAACTAATTAGAACATTCTAGTTTTGTCTTGATTAGTTAAAAATAGAGGAAATAATGAGAAATACAAATGTGACGAAAATATTACAATAATATCCACACTAAATTTTTCTAAGATGTTTAGATGGAGAATCATATTTACAAGATCTCGAATCATTAATATTATAGATGATTTTATTCGTAGCACATTATATTATTCGCACATCAAAGTTTGATACAACATAATGAAAATATAACATAAGTAAAATACAATGAATACTTAATTCATAGTTCATTAACTTGTTTTAAAATTAGTACAACATAATTCGAATATAACATATTGTTTTGGACATTGTCTTGTTTTCAATGAATACTTAATACATCGCCCACTAACTTATTATTATTATGTTTTAATTCTACCTAAACGATTTCAATTATTCATAATTTTTTTAAACTTTTTCTTAATAAAAAAAATTAAATAGGTCGATAAAGACTATCGTTATATATTGATTACAGTTTTCATTTGATGACCATAAACTCTTTTTAACATTGTTTACATCAATCAAACTTTAGTATTGTACATTTCATTATCAAGATAGTTTTTTTTTTCTCTCTCTCTCTCTCTCTATTTAGATATATAAAAGAGTTCATCCATTGAAAAATACTTAGAATAAAGTTTTTAACTTGAAAAATTAAAGGGAAGAAATAAAGGAAAATTATAAAATGTATGCGAAAATACTAAATTATTAATGAAATAAATATAAAATATAAAGAATATTTATGTGAA
This sequence comes from Trifolium dubium, assembly GCA_951804385.1. Classification (NCBI taxonomy): domain Eukaryota; kingdom Viridiplantae; phylum Streptophyta; class Magnoliopsida; order Fabales; family Fabaceae; genus Trifolium; species Trifolium dubium. The sequence continues at coordinate 16,515,051 of OX638063.1, forward strand.
ACATAAAGAATCATAATATCGAGGAAAAATAATGATATAAACATGATTTTGGAGATACATTAAAAGATATCATTATTATGATAAGAACTATTTAGCATCTTTTCCTCGACACCTAGTTATATGTGAGCAACCTCGATTATATTCATTAGCTGGAGTCTGGTTTCCTATTGGCTTCTTTGGTAAATTTTCATTTAAAATACGTCCTTCAACATGTATGTTCTGGTTTAACAAAACCATAATAAGAAGAAGAAAATAAACGAGGAATGACTTCATAATAAGAGTAGTTAACTTAGGCCCAAAAAAAACTTATAATTGTATTATTCCTTGAGTGGAATCTATTTAACTTATCTTCTTTGCAATTCAAATTAAACTACACATTATACAAATTTATAGTTTCATTGGTGTTCATTTTACGTTGTATAGTTATAACAAACAAAAATTTGTTTCATTGTTGGTAAGGAAAATAGATTTATTTATGGCAATATTTTTTAAAAGAAATTTGTTATTTACTTGTTATGATAATTATTGTAGTTTTTTATGTTGGAATATGTAATATCTATCTGTAATGTATATAATCATTGGATTAAAATAGTTTTCAAAATATTCCTCTTTTAGCTTTAAAAATTTTGTCCTCTTATATTAGTTAAATTGTTCACTAAGTTTGATTCTCCTCAAACTAAAATAAATAAGGGAAAAATGTGTTTTTATTCCCTGTAATATGAGCGACATTGGATTTTTTCTCTAAAATAAATAATTTTGTTTTATCTTTTTTAATATCAATTTCCTTTCATATTATTCCCTCGTTTGGCTATGTCATTGAAAAATGTAATTGTGGCCAAAATTTGATGATTTGACCATTGCACACTTGTTAGTAGAGTTGATTCGTCATTTGTTTGTCTGAATCAAAGAAAAAAATAAAAAAATTTGTAAAATGATTTAAATGCCCATGGGCTAATTTTAAAACAAAAATATTGTGAGGCATGCTAATTTTTTTGTGTAAGGCGTCAAAATTAGGGACATAAATGTTTGGAATATGATATCATTGAGGAAAAAGTTTAAGGATTGTTATTTGAAAACATACACCAAATTTTGCCTACATTACAAGGTCTAAAACAAATTTTTTCATAGAAATTAGATGAAATTTTTTTATATTATTAACCTTGCTTTTAATAACATTTATTTGTTCATACTCCGTTTAAATGATATGATTTAATTACGACATGAAGATAATTGGATGTCGTTATATATAACAAGAAACCTATAGCATACAAGGCGTCAAAAATGATCTTTGGGCGGACGCTTAAATTTATATATAGTAACTATTTTGGTCCTTAAAATTGATAAATATAGGATGAATCAATGTCTTGATGCCACCTCGAATGAGGCTCGATAAAATCCATATATATATATATATATATATATATATATATACGAGCTTTTGATTAGCGATGTTTGATTTCGTTGATTAAACGCTAACTAATTAGAAGATTCTAGCTTTGTCTTGATTAGTTAAAAATAGAGGAAATAATGAGAAATACAAATGTGACGAAAATATTACAATAATATCCACACTAAATTTTTCTAAGATGTTTAGATGGAGAATCATATTTACAAGATCTCGAATCATTAATATTATAGATGATTTTATTCGTAGCACATTATATTATTCGCACATCAAAATTTGATACAACATAATGAAAATATAACATAAGTAAAATACAATGAATACTTATTTCATAGTTCATTAACTTGTTTTAAAATTAGTACAACATAATTCGAATATAACATATTGTTTTGGATATTGTCTTGTTTTCAATGAATACTTAATACATCGCCCACTAACTTATTATTATTATGTTTTAATTCTACCTAAACGATTTCAATTATTCATAATTTTTTTAAACTTTGTCTTAATAAAAAAAATTAAATAGGTCGATAAAGACTATCGTTATATATTGATTACAGTTTTCATTTGATGACCATAAACTCTTTTTAACATTGTTTACATCAATCAAACTTTAGTATTGTACATTTCATTATCAAGATAGTTTTTTTTTTCTCTCTCTCTCTCTCTCTATTTAGATATATAAAAGAGTTCATCCATTGAAAAATACTTAGAATAAAGTTTTTAACTTGAAAAATTAAAGGGAAGAAATAAAGGAAAATTATAAAATGTATGCGAAAATACTAAATTATAAATGAAATAAATATAAAATATAAAGAATATTTATGTGAAACATAAAGAATCATAATATCGAGGAAAAATAATGATATAAACATGATTTTGGAGATACATTAAAAGATATCATTATTATGATAAGAACTATTTAGCATCTTTTCCTCGACACCTAGTTATATGAGAGTAACCTCGATTATATTCATTAGCTGGAGTCTGGTTTCCTATTGGCTTCTTTGGTAAATTTTCATTTAAAATACGTCCTTCAACATGTATGTTCTGGTTTAACAAAACCATAATAAGAAGAAGAAAATAAACGAGGAATGACTTCATAATAAGAGTAGTTAACTTAGGCCCAAAAAAAACTTATAATTGTAATATTATTCCTTGAGTGGAGTCTATTTAACTTATCTTCTTTGCAATTCAAATTAAACTACACATTATACAAATTTATAGTTTCATTGGTGTTCATTTTACGTTGTATAGTTATAACAAACAAAAATTTGTTTCATTGTTGGTAAGGAAAATAGATTTATTTATGGCAATATTTTTTAAAAGAAATTTGTTATTTACTTGTTATGATAATTATTGTAGTTTTTTATGTTGGAATATGTAATATCTATCTGTAATGTATATAATCATTGGATTAAAATAGTTTTCAAAATATTCCTCTTTTAGCTTTAAAAATTTTGTCCTCTTATATTAGTTAAATTGTTCACTAAGTTTGATTCTCCTCAAACTAAAATAAATAAGGGAAAAATGTGTTTTTATTCCCTGTAATATGAGCGACATTGGATTTTTTCTCTAAAATAAATAATTTTGTTTTATCTTTTTTAATATCAATTTCCTTTCATATTATTCCCTCGTTTGGCTATGTCATTGAAAAATGTAATTGTGGCCAAAATTTGATGATTTGACCATTGCACACTTGTTAGTAGAGTTGATTCGTCATTTGTTTGTCTGAATCAAAGAAAAAAATAAAAAAATTTGTAAAATGATTTAAATGCCCATGGGCTAATTTTAAAACAAAAATATTGTGAGGCATGCTAATTTTTTTGTGTAAGGCGTCAAAATTAGGGACATAAATGTTTGGAATATGATATCATTGAGGAAAAAGTTTAAGGATTGTTATTTGAAAACATACACCAAATTTTGCCTACATTACAAGGTCTAAAACAAATTTTTTCATAGAAATTAGATGAAATTTTTTTATATTATTAACCTTGCTTTTAATAACATTTATTTGTTCATACTCCGTTTAAATGATATGATTTAATTACGACATGAAGATAATTGGATGTCGTTATATATAACAACAAACCTATAGCATACAAGGCGTCAAAAATGATCTTTGGGCGGACGCTTAAATTTATATATAGTAACTATTTTGGTCCTTAAAATTGATAAATATAGGATGAATCAATGTCTTGATGCCACCTCGAATGAGGCTCGATAAAATCCATATATATATATATATATATATATATATATATATATATATATATATATATATATATATATATATATACGAGCTTTTGATTAGCGATGTTTGATTTCGTTGATTAAACGCTAACTAATTAGAACATTCTAGCTTTGTCTTGATTAGTTAAAAATAGAGGAAATAATGAGAAATACAAATGTGACGAAAATATTACAATAATATCCACACTAAATTTTTCTAAGATGTTTAGATGGAGAATCATATTTACAAGATCTCGAATCATTAATATTATAGATGATTTTATTCGTAGCACATTATATTATTCGCACATCAAAATTTGATACAACATAATGAAAATATAACATAAGTAAAATACAATGAATACTTATTTCATAGTTCATTAACTTGTTTTAAAATTAGTACAACATAATTCGAATATAACATATTGTTTTGGATATTGTCTTGTTTTCAATGAATACTTAATACATCGCCCACTAACTTATTATTATTATGTTTTAATTCTACCTAAACGATTTCAATTATTCATAATTTTTTTAAACTTTGTCTTAATAAAAAAAATTAAATAGGTCGATAAAGACTATCGTTATATATTGATTACAGTTTTCATTTGATGACCATAAACTCTTTTTAACATTGTTTACATCAATCAAACTTTAGTATTGTACATTTCATTATCAAGATAGTTTTTTTTTTCTCTCTCTCTCTCTCTATTTAGATATATAAAAGAGTTCATCCATTGAAAAATACTTAGAATAAAGTTTTTAACTTGAAAAATTAAAGGGAAGAAATAAAGGAAAATTATAAAATGTATGCGAAAATACTAAATTATTAATGAAATAAATATAAAATATAAAGAATATTTATGTGAAACATAAAGAATCATAATATCGAGGAAAAATAATGATATAAACATGATTTTGGAGATACATTAAAAGATATCATTATTATGATAAGAACTATTTAGCATCTTTTCCTCGACACCTAGTTATATGAGAGCAACCTCGATTATATTCATTAGCTGGAGTCTGGTTTCCTATTGGCTTCTTTGGTAAATTTTCATTTAAAATACGTCCTTCAACATGTATGTTCTGGTTTAACAAAACCATAATAAGAAGAAGAAAATAAACGAGGAATGACTTCATAATAAGAGTAGTTAACTTAGGCCCAAAAAAAACTTATAATTGTAATATTATTCCTTGAGTGGAGTCTATTTAACTTATCTTCTTTGCAATTCAAATTAAACTACACATTATACAAATTTATAGTTTCATTGGTGTTCATTTTACGTTGTATAGTTATAATAAACAAAAATTTGTTTCATTGTTGGTAAGGAAAATAGATTTATTTATGGCAATATTTTTTAGAAGAAATTTGTTATTTACTTGTTATGATAATTATTGTAGTTTTTTATGTTGGAATATGTAATATCTATCTGTAATGTATATAATCATTGGATTAAAATAGTTTTCAAAATATTCCACTTTTAGCTTTAAAAATTTTGTCCTCTTATATTAGTTAAATTGTTCACTAAGTTTGATTCTCCTCAAACTAAAATAAATAAGGGAAAAATGTGTTTTTATTCCCTGTAATATGAGCGACATTGGATTTTTTCTCTAAAATAAATAATTTTGTTTTATCTTTTTTAATATCAATTTCCTTTCATATTATTCCCTCGTTTGGCTATGTCATTGAAAAATGTAATTGTGGCCAAAATTTGATGATTTGACCATTGCACACTTGTTAAGAGAGTTGATTCGTCATTTGTTTGTCTGAATCAAAGAAAAAAATAAAAAAATTTGTAAAATGATTTAAATGCCCATGGGCTAATTTTAAAACAAAAATATTGTGAGGCATGCTAATTTATTTGTGTAAGGCGTCAAAATTAGGGACATAAATGTTTGGAATATGATATCATTGAGGAAAAAGTTTAAGGATTGTTATTTGAAAACATACACCAAATTTTGCCTACATTACAAGGTCTAAAACAAATTTTTTCATAGAAATTAGATTAAATTTTTTTATATTATTAACCTTGCTTTTAATAACATTTATTTGTTCATACTCCGTTTAAATGATATGATTTAATTATGACATGAAGATAATTGGATGTCGTTATATATAACAACAAACCTATAGCATACAAGGCGTCAAAAATGATCTTTGGGCGGACGCTTAAATTTATATATAGTAACTTTTTTGGTCCTTAAAATTGATAAATATAGGATGAATCAATGTCTTGATGCCACCTCGAATGAGGCTCGATAAAATCCATATATATATATATATATATATATATATACGAGCTTTTGATTAGCGATGTTTGATTTCGTTGATTAAACGCTAACTAATTAGAACATTCTAGCTTTGTCTTGATTAGTTAAAAATAGAGGAAATAATGAGAAATACAAATGTGACGAAAATATTACAATTATATCCACACTAAATTTTTCTAAGATGTTTAGATGGAGAATCATATTTACAAGATCTCGAATCATTAATATAATAGATGATTTTATTCGTAGCACATTATATTATTCGCACATCAAAGTTTGATACAACATAATGAAAATATAACATAAGTAAAATACAATGAATACTTAATTCATAGTTCATTAACTTGTTTTAAAATTAGTACAACATAATTCGAATATAACATATTGTTTTGGACATTGTCTTGTTTTCAATGAATACTTAATACATCGCCCACTAACTTATTATTATTATGTTTTAATTCTACCTAAACGATTTCAATTATTCATAATTTTTTTAAACTTTGTCTTAATAAAAAAAATTAAATAGGTCAATAAAGACTATCGTTATATATTGATTACAGTTTTCATTTGATGACCATAAACTCTTTTTAACATTGTTTACATCAATCAAACTTTAGTATTGTACATTTCATTATCAAGATAGTTTTTTCTCTCTCTCTCTCTCTCTCTCTCTCTCTCTCTCTCTCTATTTAGATATATAAAAGAGTTCATCCATTGAAAAATACTTAGAATAAAGTTTTTAACTTGAAAAATTAAAGGGAAGAAATAAAGGAAAATTATAAAATGTATGCGAAAATACTAAATTATTAATGAAATAAATATAAAATATAAAGAATATTTATGTGAAACATAAACAATCATAATATCGAGGAAAAATAATGATATAAACATGATTTTGGAGATACATTAAAAGATATCATTATTATGATAAGAACTATTTATCATCTTTTCCTCGACACCTAGTTATATGAGAGCAACCTCGATTATATTCATTAGCTGGAGTCTGGTTTCCTGTTGGCTTCTATGGTAAATTTTCATTTAAAATACGTCCTTCAACATGTATGTTCTGGTTTAACAAAACCATAATAAGAAGAAGAAAATAAACGAGGAATGACTTCATAATAAGAGTAGTTAACTTAGGCCCAAAAAAAGCTTATAATTGTAAAATTATTCCTTGAGTGGAGTCTATTTAACTTATCTTCTTTGCAATTCAAATTAAACTACACATTATACAAATTTATAGTTTCATTGGTGTTCATTTTACGTTGTATAGTTATAACAAACAAAAATTTGTTTCATTGTTGGTAAGGAAAATAGATTTATTTATGGAAATATTTTTTAGAAGAAATGTGTTATTTACTTGTTATGATAATTATTGTAGTTTTTTATGTTGGAATATGTAATATCTATCTGTAATGTATATAATCATTGGATTAAAATAGTTTTCAAAATATTCCTCTTTTAGCTTTAAAAATTTTGTCCTCTTATATTAGTTAAATTGTTCACTAAGTTTGATTCTCCTCAAACTAAAATAAATAAGGGAAAAATGTGTTTTTATTCCCTGTAATATGAGCGACATTGGATTTTTTCTCTAAAATAAATAATTTTGTTTTATCTTTTTTAATATCAATTTCCTTTCATATTATTCCCTCGTTTGGCTATGTCATTGAAAAATGTAATTGTGGCCAAAATTTGATGATTTGACCATTGCACACTTGTTAGTAGAGTTGATTCGTCATTTGTTTGTCTGAATCAAAGAAAAAAATAAAAAAATTTGTAAAATGATTTAAATGCCCATGGGCTAATTTTAAAACAAAAATATTGTGAGGCATGCTAATTTTTTTGTGTAAGGCGTCAAAATTAGGGACATAAATGTTTGGAATATGATATCATTGAGGAAAAAGTTTAAGGATTGTTATTTGAAAACATACACCAAATTTTGCCTACATTACAAGGTCTAAAACAAATTTTTTCATAGAAATTAGATGAAATTTTTTTATATTATTAACCTTGCTTTTAATAACATTTATTTGTTCATACTCCGTTTAAATGATATGATTTAATTATGACATGAAGATAATTGGATGTCGTTATATATAACAACAAACCTATAGCATACAAGGCGTCAAAAATGATCTTTGGGCGGACGCTTAAATTTATATATAGTAACTATTTTGGTCCTTAAAATTGATAAATATAGGATGAATCAATGTCTTGATGCCACCTCGAATGAGGCTCGATAAAATCCATATATATATATATATATATATATATATATATATATATATATACGAGCTTTTGATTAGCGATGTTTGATTTCGTTGATTAAACGCTAACTAATTAGAACATTCTAGCTTTGTCTTGATTAGTTAAAAATAGAGGAAATAATGAGAAATACAAATGTGACGAAAATATTACAATAATATCCACACTAAATTTTTCTAAGATGTTTAGATGGAGAATCATATTTACAAGATCTCGAATCATTAATATTATAGATGATTTTATTCGTAGCACATTATATTATTCGCACATCAAAATTTGATACAACATAATGAAAATATAACATAAGTAAAATACAATGAATACTTAATTCATAGTTCATTAACTTGTTTTAAAATTAGTACAACATAATTCGAATATAACATATTGTTTTGGACATTGTCTTGTTTTCAATGAATACTTAATACATCGCCCACTAACTTATTATTATTATGTTTTAATTCTACCTAAACGATTTCAATTATTCATAATTTTTTTAAACTTTGTCTTAATAAAAAACATTAAATAGGTCGATAAAGACTATCGTTATATATTGATTACAGTTTTCATTTGATGACCATAAACTCTTTTTAACATTGTTTACATCAATCAAACTTTAGTATTGTACATTTCATTATCAAGATAGTTTTTTTTTTCTCTCTCTCTCTCTCTCTATTTAGATATATAAAAGAGTTCATCCATTGAAAAATACTTAGAATAAAGTTTTTAACTTGAAAAATTAAAGGGAAGAAATAAAGGAAAATTATAAAATGTATGCCAAAATACTAAATTATTAATGAAATAAATATAAAATATAAAGAATATTTATGTGAAACATAAACAATCATAATATCGAGGAAAAATAATGATATAAACATGATTTTGGAGATACATTAAAAGATATCATTATTATGATAAGAACTATTTATCATCTTTTCCTCGACACCTAGTTATATGAGAGCAACCTCGATTATATTCATTTGCTGGAGTCTGGTTTCCTGTTGGCTTCTTTGGTAAATTTTCATTTAAAATACGTCCTTCAACATGTATGTTCTGGTTTAACAAAACCATAATAAGAAGAAGAAAATAAACGAGGAATGACTTCATAATAAGAGTAGTTAACTTAGGCCCAAAAAAAACTTATAATTGTAATATTATTCCTTGAGTGGAGTCTATTTAACTTATCTTCTTTGCAATTCAAATTAAACTACACATTATACAAATTTATAGTTTCATTGGTGTTCATTTTACGTTGTATAGTTATAATAAACAAAAATTTGTTTCATTGTTGGTAAGGAAAATAGATTTATTTATGGCAATATTTTTTAGAAGAAATTTGTTATTTACTTGTTATGATAATTATTGTAGTTTTTTATGTTGGAATATGTAATATCTATCTGTAATGTATATAATCATTGGATTAAAATAGTTTTCAAAATATTCCACTTTTAGCTTTAAAAATTTTGTCCTCTTATATTAGTTAAATTGTTCACTAAGTTTGATTCTCCTCAAACTAAAATAAATAAGGGAAAAATGTGTTTTTATTCCCTGTAATATGAGCGACATTGGATTTTTTCTCTAAAATAAATAATTTTGTTTTATCTTTTTTAATATCAATTTCCTTTCATATTATTCCCTCGTTTGGCTATGTCATTGAAAAATGTAATTGTGGCCAAAATTTGATGATTTGACCATTGCACACTTGTTAGTAGAGTTGATTCGTCATTTGTTTGTCTGAATCAAAGAAAAAAATAAAAAAATTTGTAAAATGATTTAAATGCCCATGGGCTAATTTTAAAACAAAAATATTGTGAGGCATGCTAATTTATTTGTGTAAGGCGTCAAAATTAGGGACATAAATGTTTGGAATATGATATCATTGAGGAAAAAGTTTAAGGATTGTTATTTGAAAACATACACCAAATTTTGCCTACATTACAAGGTCTAAAACAAATTTTTTCATAGAAATTAGATTAAATTTTTTTATATTATTAACCTTGCTTTTAATAACATTTATTTGTTCATACTCCGTTTAAATGATATGATTTAATTATGACATGAAGATAATTGGATGTCGTTATATATAACAACAAACCTATAGCATACAAGGCGTCAAAAATGATCTTTGGGCGGACGCTTAAATTTATATATAGTAACTTTTTTGGTCCTTAAAATTGATAAATATAGGATGAATCAATGTCTTGATGCCACCTCGAATGAGGCTCGATAAAATCCATATATATATATATATATATATATATATATACGAGCTTTTGATTAGCGATGTTTGATTTCGTTGATTAAACGCTAACTAATTAGAACATTCTAGCTTTGTCTTGATTAGTTAAAAATAGAGGAAATAATGAGAAATACAAATGTGACGAAAATATTACAATTATATCCACACTAAATTTTTCTAAGATGTTTAGATGGAGAATCATATTTACAAGATCTCGAATCATTAATATAATAGATGATTTTATTCGTAGCACATTATATTATTCGCACATCAAAGTTTGATACAACATAATGAAAATATAACATAAGTAAAATACAATGAATACTTAATTCATAGTTCATTAACTTGTTTTAAAATTAGTGCAACATAATTCGAATATAACATATTGTTTTGGACATTGTCTTGTTTTCAATGAATACTTAATACATCGCCCACTAACTTATTATTATTATGTTTTAATTCTACCTAAACGATTTCAATTATTCATAATTTTTTTAAACTTTGTCTTAATAAAAAAAATTAAATAGGTCAATAAAGACTATCGTTATATATTGATTACAGTTTTCATTTGATGACCATAAACTCTTTTTAACATTGTTTACATCAATCAAACTTTAGTATTGTACATTTCATTATCAAGGTAGTTTTTTCTCTCTCTCTCTCTCTCTCTCTCTCTCTCTCTCTATTTAGATATATAAAAGAGTTCATCCATTGAAAAATACTTAGAATAAAGTTTTTAACTTGAAAAATTAAAGGGAAGAAATAAAGGAAAATTATAAAATGTATGCGAAAATACTAAATTATTAATGAAATAAATATAAAATATAAAGAATATTTATGTGAAACATAAACAATCATAATATCGAGGAAAAATAATGATATAAACATGATTTTGGAGATACATTAAAAGATATCATTATTATGATAAGAACTATTTATCATCTTTTCCTCGACACCTAGTTATATGAGAGCAACCTCGATTATATTCATTAGCTGGAGTCTGGTTTCCTGTTGGCTTCTATGGTAAATTTTCATTTAAAATACGTCCTTCAACATGTATGTTCTGGTTTAACAAAACCATAATAAGAAGAAGAAAATAAACGAGGAATGACTTCATAATAAGAGTAGTTAACTTAGGCCCAAAAAAAACTTATAATTGTAAAATTATTCCTTGAGTGGAGTCTATTTAACTTATCTTCTTTGCAATTCAAATTAAACTACACATTATACAAATTTATAGTTTCATTGGTGTTCATTTTACGTTGTATAGTTATAACAAACAAAAATTTGTTTCATTGTTGTTAAGGAAAATAGATTTATTTATGGCAATATTTTTTAGAAGAAATTTGTTATTTACTTGTTATGATAATTATTGTCGTTTTTTATGTTGGAATATGTAATATCTATCTGTAATGTATATAATCATTGGATTAAAATAGTTTTCAAAATATTCCTCTTTTAGCTTTAAAAATTTTGTCCTCTTATATTAGTTAAATTGTTCACTAAGTTTGATTCTCCTCAAACTAAAATAAATAAGGGAAAAATGTGTTTTTATTCCCTGTAATATGAGCGACAATGGATTTTTTTCTCTAAAAAAAATAATTTTTTTTTTATCTTTTTTAATATCAATTTCCTTTCATATTATTCCCTTGTTTGGCTATGTCACTGAAAAATGTAATTGTGGCCAAAATTTGATGATTTGACCATTGCACACTTGTTAGTAGAATTGATTCGTCTTTTGTTTGTCTGAATCAAAGAAAAAAATAAAAAATTGTGTAAAATGATTTAAATGCCCATGGGCTAATTTTAAACAAAAATATTGTGAGACATGCTAATTTTTTTGTGTAAGGCGTCAAAATGAGGGACATAAATGTTTGGAATATGATATCATTGAGGAAAAAGTTTAAGGATTGTTATTTGAAAACATACACCAAATTTTGCCTACATTACAAGGTCTAAAACAAATTTTTTCATAGAAATTAGATTAAATTTTTTTATATTATTAACCTTGCTTTTAATAACATTTATTTGTTCATACTCCGTTTAAATGATATGATTTAATTATGACATGAAGATAATTGGATGTCGTTATATATAACAACAAACCTATAGCATACAAGGCGTCAAAAATGATCTTTGGGCGGACGCTTAAATTTATATATAGTAACTATTTTGGTCCTTAAAATTGATAAATATAGGATGAATCAATGTCTTGATGCCACCTCGAATGAGGCTCGATAAAATCCATATATATATATATATATATATATATATATATATACGAGCTTTTGATTAGCGATGTTTGATTTCGTTGATTAAACGCTAACTAATTAGAACATTCTAGCTTTGTCTTGATTAGTTAAAAATAGAGGAAATAATGAGAAATACAAATGTGACGAAAATATTACAATAATATCCACACTAAATTTTTCTAAGATGTTTAGATGGAGAATCATATTTACAAGATCTCGAATCATTAATATTATAGATGATTTTATTCGTAGCACATTATATTATTCGCACATCAAAATTTGATACAACATAATGAAAATATAACATAAGTAAAATACAATGAATACTTAATTCATAGTTCATTAACTTGTTTTAAAATTAGTACAACATAATTCGAATATAACATATTGTTTTGGACATTGTCTTGTTTTCAATGAATACTTAATACATCGCCCACTAACTTATTATTATTATGTTTTAATTCTACCTAAACGATTTCAATTATTCATAATTTTTTTAAACTTTGTCTTAATAAAAAAAATTAAATAGGTCGATAAAGACTATCGTTATATATTGATTACAGTTTTCATTTGATGACCATAAACTCTTTTTAACATTGTTTACATCAATCAAACTTTAGTATTGTACATTTCATTATCAAGATAGTTTTTTTTTTCTCTCTCTCTCTCTCTCTATTTAGATATATAAAAGAGTTCATCCATTGAAAAATACTTAGAATAAAGTTTTTAACTTGAAAAATTAAAGGGAAGAAATAAAGGAAAATTATAAAATGTATGCGAAAATACTAAATTATTAATGAAATAAATATAAAATATAAAGAATATTTATGTGAAACATAAACAATCATAATATCGAGGAAAAATAATGATATAAACATGATTTTGGAGATACATTAAAAGATATCATTATTATGATAAGAACTATTTATCATCTTTTCCTCGACACCTAGTTATATGAGAGCAACCTCGATTATATTCATTAGCTGGAGTCTGGTTTCCTGTTGGCTTCTATGGTAAATTTTCATTTAAAATACGTCATTCAACATGTATGTTCTGGTTTAACAAAACCATAATAAGAAGAAGAAAATAAACGAGGAATGACTTCATAATAAGAGTAGTTAACTTAGGCCCAAAAAAAACTTATAATTGTAAAATTATTCCTTGAGTGGAGTCTATTTAACTTATCTTCTTTGCAATTCAAATTAAACTACACATTATACAAATTTATAGTTTCATTGGTGTTCATTTTACGTTGTATAGTTATAACAAACAAAAATTTGTTTCATTGTTGGTAAGGAAAATAGATTTATTTATGGCAATATTTTTTAGAAGAAATTTGTTATTTACTTGTTATGATAATTATTGTAGTTTTTTATGTTGGAATATGTAATATCTATCTGTAATGTATATAATCATTGGATTAAAATAGTTTTCAAAATATTCCTCTTTTAGCTTTAAAAATTTTGTCCTCTTATATTAGTTAAATTGTTCACTAAGTTTGATTCTCCTCAAACTAAAATAAATAAGGGAAAAATGTGTTTTTATTCCCTGTAATATGAGCGACAATGGATTTTTTTCTCTAAAAAAAATAATTTTTTTTTATCTTTTTTAATATCAATTTCCTTTCATATTATTCCCTTGTTTGGCTATGTCACTGAAAAATGTAATTGTGGCCAAAATTTGATGATTTGACCATTGCACACTTGTTAGTAGAATTGATTCGTCTTTTGTTTGTCTGAATCAAAGAAAAAAATAAAAAATTGTGTAAAATGATTTAAATGCCCATGGGCTAATTTTAAACAAAAATATTGTGAGACATGCTAATTTTTTTGTGTAAGGCGTCAAAATGAGGGACATAAATGTTTGGAATATGATATCATTGAGGAAAAAGTTTAAGGATTGTTATTTGAAAACATACACCAAATTTTGCCTACATTACAAGGTCTAAAACAAATTTTTTCATAGAAATTAGATTAAATTTTTTTATATTATTAACCTTGCTTTTAATAACATTTATTTGTTCATACTCCGTTTAAATGATATGATTTAATTATGACATGAAGATAATTGGATGTCGTTATATATAACAACAAACCTATAGCATACAAGGCGTCAAAAATGATCTTTGGGCGGACGCTTAAATTTATATATAGTAACTATTTTGGTCCTTAAAATTGATAAATATAGGATGAATCAATGTCTTGATGCCACCTCGAATGAGGCTCGATAAAATCCATATATATATATATATATATATATATATATATATATATATATACGAGCTTTTGATTAGCGATGTTTGATTTCGTTGATTAAACGCTAACTAATTAGAACATTCTAGCTTTGTCTTGATTAGTTAAAAATAGAGGAAATAATGAGAAATACAAATGTGACGAAAATATTACAATAATATCCACACTAAATTTTTCTAAGATGTTTAGATGGAGAATCATATTTACAAGATCTCGAATCATTAATATTATAGATGATTTTATTCGTAGCACATTATATTATTCGCACATCAAAATTTGATACAACATAATGAAAATATAACATAAGTAAAATACAATGAATACTTAATTCATAGTTCATTAACTTGTTTTAAAATTAGTACAACATAATTCGAATATAACATATTGTTTTGGACATTGTCTTGTTTTCAATGAATACTTAATACATCGCCCACTAACTTATTATTATTATGTTTTAATTCTACCTAAACGATTTCAATTATTCATAATTTTTTTAAACTTTGTCTTAATAAAAAAAATTAAATAGTTCGATAAAGACTATCGTTATATATTGATTACAGTTTTCATTTGATGACCATAAACTCTTTTTAACATTGTTTACATCAATCAAACTTTAGTATTGTACATTTCATTATCAAGATAGTTTTTTTTTTCTCTCTCTCTCTCTCTCTCTATTTAGATATATAAAAGAGTTCATCCATTGAAAAATACTTAGAATAAAGTTTTTAACTTGAAAAATTAAAGGGAAGAAATAAAGGAAAATTATAAAATGTATGCCAAAATACTAAATTATTAATGAAATAAATATAAAATATAAAGAATATTTATGTGAAACATAAACAATCAAATATCGAGGAAAAATAATGATATAAACATGATTTTGGAGATACATTAAAAGATATCATTATTATGATAAGAACTATTTATCATCTTTTCCTCGACACCTAGTTATATGAGAGCAACCTCGATTATATTCATTTGCTGGAGTCTGGTTTCCTGTTGGCTTCTTTGGTAAATTTTCATTTAAAATACGTCCTTCAACATGTATGTTCTGGTTTAACAAAACCATAATAAGAAGAAGAAAATAAACGAGGAATGACTTCATAATAAGAGTAGTTAACTTAGGCCCAAAAAAAACTTATAATTGTAATATTATTCCTTGAGTGGAGTCTATTTAACTTATCTTCTTTGCAATTCAAATTAAACTACACATTATACAAATTTATAGTTTCATTGGTGTTCATTTTACGTTGTATAGTTATAATAAACAAAAATTTGTTTCATTGTTGGTAAGGAAAATAGATTTATTTATGGCAATATTTTTTAGAAGAAATTTGTTATTTACTTGTTATGATAATTATTGTAGTTTTTTATGTTGGAATATGTAATATCTATCTGTAATGTATATAATCATTGGATTAAAATAGTTTTCAAAATATTCCACTTTTAGCTTTAAAAATTTTGTCCTCTTATATTAGTTAAATTGTTCACTAAGTTTGATTCTCCTCAAACTAAAATAAATAAGGGAAAAATGTGTTTTTATTCCCTGTAATATGAGCGACATTGGATTTTTTCTCTAAAATAAATAATTTTGTTTTATCTTTTTTAATATCAATTTCCTTTCATATTATTCCCTCGTTTGGCTATGTCATTGAAAAATGTAATTGTGGCCAAAATTTGATGATTTGACCATTGCACACTTGTTAGTAGAGTTGATTCGTCATTTGTTTGTCTGAATCAAAGAAAAAAATAAAAAAATTTGTAAAATGATTTAAATGCCCATGGGCTAATTTTAAAACAAAAATATTGTGAGGCATGCTAATTTATTTGTGTAAGGCGTCAAAATTAGGGACATAAATGTTTGGAATATGATATCATTGAGGAAAAAGTTTAAGGATTGTTATTTGAAAACATACACCAAATTTTGCCTACATTACAAGGTCTAAAACAAATTTTTTCATAGAAATTAGATTAAATTTTTTTATATTATTAACCTTGCTTTTAATAACATTTATTTGTTCATACTCCGTTTAAATGATATGATTTAATTATGACATGAAGATAATTGGATGTCGTTATATATAACAACAAACCTATAGCATACAAGGCGTCAAAAATGATCTTTGGGCGGACGCTTAAATTTATATATAGTAACTTTTTTGGTCCTTAAAATTGATAAATATAGGATGAATCAATGTCTTGATGCCACCTCGAATGAGGCTCGATAAAATCCATATATATATATATATATATATATATATATATATATACGAGCTTTTGATTAGCGATGTTTGATTTCGTTGATTAAACGCTAACTAATTAGAACATTCTAGCTTTGTCTTGATTAGTTAAAAATAGAGGAAATAATGAGAAATACAAATGTGACGAAAATATTACAATTATATCCACACTAAATTTTTCTAAGATGTTTAGATGGAGAATCATATTTACAAGATCTCGAATCATTAATATAATAGATGATTTTATTCGTAGCACATTATATTATTCGCACATCAAAGTTTGATACAACATAATGAAAATATAACATAAGTAAAATACAATGAATACTTAATTCATAGTTCATTAACTTGTTTTAAAATTAGTACAACATAATTCGAATATAACATATTGTTTTGGACATTGTCTTGTTTTCAATGAATACTTAATACATCGCCCACTAACTTATTATTATTATGTTTTAATTCTACCTAAACGATTTCAATTATTCATAATTTTTTTAAACTTTGTCTTAATAAAAAAAATTAAATAGGTCAATAAAGACTATCGTTATATATTGATTACAGTTTTCATTTGATGACCATAAACTCTTTTTAACATTGTTTACATCAATCAAACTTTAGTATTGTACATTTCATTATCAAGATAGTTTTTTCTCTCTCTCTCTCTCTCTCTCTCTCTCTCTCTCTATTTAGATATATAAAAGAGTTCATCCATTGAAAAATACTTAGAATAAAGTTTTTAACTTGAAAAATTAAAGGGAAGAAATAAAGGAAAATTATAAAATGTATGCGAAAATACTAAATTATTAATGAAATAAATATAAAATATAAAGAATATTTATGTGAAACATAAACAATCATAATATCGAGGAAAAATAATGATATAAACATGATTTTGGAGATACATTAAAAGATATCATTATTATGATAAGAACTATTTATCATCTTTTCCTCGACACCTAGTTATATGAGAGCAACCTCGATTATATTCATTAGCTGGAGTCTGGTTTCCTGTTGGCTTCTATGGTAAATTTTCATTTAAAATACGTCCTTCAACATGTATGTTCTGGTTTAACAAAACCATAATAAGAAGAAGAAAATAAACGAGGAATGACTTCATAATAAGAGTAGTTAACTTAGGCCCAAAAAAAACTTATAATTGTAAAATTATTCCCTGAGTGGAGTCTATTTAACTTATCTTCTTTGCAATTCAAATTAAACTACACATTATACAAATTTATAGTTTCATTGGTGTTCATTTTACGTTGTATAGTTATAACAAACAAAAATTTGTTTCATTGTTGGTAAGGAAAATAGATTTATTTATGGCAATATTTTTTAGAAGAAATTTGTTATTTACTTGTTATGATAATTATTGTAGTTTTTTATGTTGGAATATGTAATATCTATCTGTAATGTATATAATCATTGGATTAAAATAGTTTTCAAAATATTCCTCTTTTAGCTTTAAAAATTTTGTCCTCTTATATTAGTTAAATTGTTCACTAAGTTTGATTCTCCTCAAACTAAAATAAATAAGGGAAAAATGTGTTTTTATTCCCTGTAATATGAGCGACATTGGATTTTTTCTCTAAAATAAATAATTTTGTTTTATCTTTTTTAATATCAATTTCCTTTCATATTATTCCCTCGTTTGGCTATGTCATTGAAAAATGTAATTGTGGCCAAAATTTGATGATTTGACCATTGCACACTTGTTAGTAGAGTTGATTCGTCATTTGTTTGTCTGAATCAAAGAAAAAAATAAAAAAATTTGTAAAATGATTTAAATGCCCATGGGCTAATTTTAAAACAAAAATATTGTGAGGCATGCTAATTTTTTTGTGTAAGGCGTCAAAATTAGGGACATAAATGTTTGGAATATGATATCATTGAGGAAAAAGTTTAAGGATTGTTATTTGAAAACATACACCAAATTTTGCCTACATTACAAGGTCTAAAACAAATTTTTTCATAGAAATTAGATGAAATTTTTTTATATTATTAACCTTGCTTTTAATAACATTTATTTGTTCATACTCCGTTTAAATGATATGATTTAATTATGACATGAAGATAATTGGATGTCGTTATATATAACAACAAACCTATAGCATACAAGGCATCAAAAATGATCTTTGGGCGGACGCTTAAATTTATATATAGTAACTATTTTGGTCCTTAAAATTGATAAATATAGGATGAATCAATGTCTTGATGCCACCTCGAATGAGGCTCGATAAAATCCATATATATATATATATATATATATATATATACGAGCTTTTGATTAGCGATGTTTGATTTCGTTGATTAAACGCTAACTAATTAGAACATTCTAGCTTTGTCTTGATTAGTTAAAAATAGAGGAAATAATGAGAAATACAAATGTGACGAAAATATTACAATAATATCCACACTAAATTTTTCTAAGATGTTTAGATGGAGAATCATATTTACAAGATCTCGAATCATTAATATTATAGATGATTTTATTCGTAGCACATTATATTATTCGCACATCAAAATTTGATACAACATAATGAAAATATAACATAAGTAAAATACAATGAATACTTAATTCATAGTTCATTAACTTGTTTTAAAATTAGTACAACATAATTCGAATATAACATATTGTTTTGGACATTGTCTTGTTTTCAATGAATACTTAATACATCGCCCACTAACTTATTATTATTATGTTTTAATTCTACCTAAACGATTTCAATTATTCATAATTTTTTTAAACTTTGTCTTAATAAAAAAAATTAAATAGGTCGATAAAGACTATCGTTATATATTGATTACAGTTTTCATTTGATGACCATAAACTCTTTTTAACATTGTTTACATCAATCAAACTTTAGTATTGTACATTTCATTATCAAGATAGTTTTTTTTTTCTCTCTCTCTCTCTCTCTATTTAGATATATAAAAGAGTTCATCCATTGAAAAATACTTAGAATAAAGTTTTTAACTTGAAAAATTAAAGGGAAGAAATAAAGGAAAATTATAAAATGTATGCCAAAATACTAAATTATTAATGAAATAAATATAAAATATAAAGAATATTTATGTGAAACATAAACAATCATAATATCGAGGAAAAATAATGATATAAACATGATTTTGGAGATACATTAAAAGATATCATTATTATGATAAGAACTATTTATCATCTTTTCCTCGACACCTAGTTATATGAGAGCAACCTCGATTATATTCATTTGCTGGAGTCTGGTTTCCTGTTGGCTTCTTTGGTAAATTTTCATTTAAAATACGTCCTTCAACATGTATGTTCTGGTTTAACAAAACCATAATAAGAAGAAGAAAATAAACGAGGAATGACTTCATAATAAGAGTAGTTAACTTAGGCCCAAAAAAAACTTATAATTGTAATATTATTCCTTGAGTGGAGTCTATTTAACTTATCTTCTTTGCAATTCAAATTAAACTACACATTATACAAATTTATAGTTTCATTGGTGTTCATTTTACGTTGTATAGTTATAATAAACAAAAATTTGTTTCATTGTTGGTAAGGAAAATAGATTTATTTATGGCAATATTTTTTAGAAGAAATTTGTTATTTACTTGTTATGATAATTATTGTAGTTTTTTATGTTGGAATATGTAATATCTATCTGTAATGTATATAATCATTGGATTAAAATAGTTTTCAAAATATTCCACTTTTAGCTTTAAAAATTTTGTCCTCTTATATTAGTTAAATTGTTCACTAAGTTTGATTCTCCTCAAACTAAAATAAATAAGGGAAAAATGTGTTTTTAT
Organism: Trifolium dubium; assembly: GCA_951804385.1. NCBI lineage: Eukaryota > Viridiplantae > Streptophyta > Magnoliopsida > Fabales > Fabaceae > Trifolium > Trifolium dubium. The sequence continues at coordinate 16,536,002 of OX638063.1, forward strand.
TCCCTGTAATATGAGCGACATTGGATTTTTTCTCTAAAATAAATAATTTTGTTTTATCTTTTTTAATATCAATTTCCTTTCATATTATTCCCTCGTTTGGCTATGTCATTGAAAAATGTAATTGTGGCCAAAATTTGATGATTTGACCATTGCACACTTGTTAGTAGAGTTGATTCGTCATTTGTTTGTCTGAATCAAAGAAAAAAATAAAAAAATTTGTAAAATGATTTAAATGCCCATGGGCTAATTTTAAAACAAAAATATTGTGAGGCATGCTAATTTTTTTGTGTAAGGCGTCAAAATTAGGGACATAAATGTTTGGAATATGATATCATTGAGGAAAAAGTTTAAGGATTGTTATTTGAAAACATACACCAAATTTTGCCTACATTACAAGGTCTAAAACAAATTTTTTCATAGAAATTAGATTAAATTTTTTTATATTATTAACCTTGCTTTTAATAACATTTATTTGTTCATACTCCGTTTAAATGATATGATTTAATTATGACATGAAGATAATTGGATGTCGTTATATATAACAACAAACCTATAGCATACAAGGCGTCAAAAATGATCTTTGGGCGGACGCTTAAATTTATATATAGTAACTTTTTTGGTCCTTAAAATTGATAAATATAGGATGAATCAATGTCTTGATGCCACCTCGAATGAGCCTCGATAAAATCCATATATATATATATATACGAGCTTTTGATTAGCGATGTTTGATTTCGTTGATTAAACGCTAACTAATTAGAACATTCTAGCTTTGTCTTGATTAGTTAAAAATAGAGGAAATAATGAGAAATACAAATGTGACGAAAATATTACAATTATATCCACACTAAATTTTTCTAAGATGTTTAGATGGAGAATCATATTTACAAGATCTCGAATCATTAATATAATAGATGATTTTATTCGTAGCACATTATATTATTCGTACATCAAAGTTTGATACAACATAATGAAAATATAACATAAGTAAAATACAATGAATACTTAATTCATAGTTCATTAACTTGTTTTAAAATTAGTACAACATAATTCGAATATAACATATTGTTTTGGACATTGTCTTGTTTTCAATGAATACTTAATACATCGCCCACTAACTTATTATTATTATGTTTTAATTCTACCTAAACGATTTCAATTATTCATAATTTTTTTAAACTTTGTCTTAATAAAAAAAATTAAATAGGTCGATAAAGACTATCGTTATATATTGATTACAGTTTTCATTTGATGACCATAAACTCTTTTTAACATTGTTTACATCAATCAAACTTTAGTATTGTACATTTCATTATCAAGATAGTTTTTTTTTTCTCTCTCTCTCTCTCTATTTAGATATATAAAAGAGTTCATCCATTGAAAAATACTTAGAATAAAGTTTTTAACTTGAAAAATTAAAGGGAAGAAATAAAGGAAAATTATAAAATGTATGCGAAAATACTAAATTATTAATGAAATAAATATAAAATATAAAGAATATTTATGTGAAACATAAACAATCATAATATCGAGGAAAAATAATGATATAAACATGATTTTGGAGATACATTAAAAGATATCATTATTATGATAAGAACTATTTATCATCTTTTCCTCGACACCTAGTTATATGAGAGCAACCTCGATTATATTCATTAGCTGGAGTCTGGTTTTCTGTTGGCTTCTATGGTAAATTTTCATTTAAAATACGTCATTCAACATGTATGTTCTGGTTTAACAAAACCATAATAAGAAGAAGAAAATAAACGAGGAATGACTTCATAATAAGAGTAGTTAACTTAGGCCCAAAAAAAACTTATAATTGTAAAATTATTCCTTGAGTGGAGTCTATTTAACTTATCTTCTTTGCAATTCAAATTAAACTACACATTATACAAATTTATAGTTTCATTGGTGTTCATTTTACGTTGTATAGTTATAACAAACAAAAATTTGTTTCATTGTTGGTAAGGAAAATAGATTTATTTATGGCAATATTTTTTAGAAGAAATTTGTTATTTACTTGTTATGATAATTATTGTAGTTTTTTATGTTGGAATATGTAATATCTATCTGTAATGTATATAATCATTGGATTAAAATAGTTTTCAAAATATTCCTCTTTTAGCTTTAAAAATTTTGTCCTCTTATATTAGTTAAATTGTTCACTAAGTTTGATTCTCCTCAAACTAAAATAAATAAGGGAAAAATGTGTTTTTATTCCCTGTAATATGAGCGACATTGGATTTTTTCTCTAAAATAAATAATTTTGTTTTATCTTTTTTAATATCAATTTCCTTTCATATTATTCCCTCGTTTGGCTATGTCACTGAAAAATGTAATTGTGGCCAAAATTTGATGATTTGACCATTGCACACTTGTTAGTAGAATTGATTCGTCTTTTGTTTGTCTGAATCAAAGAAAAAAATAAAAAATTGTGTAAAATGATTTAAATGCCCATGGGCTAATTTTAAACAAAAATATTGTGAGACATGCTAATTATTTTGTGTAAGGCGTCAAAATGAGGGACATAAATGTTTGGAATATGATATCATTGAGGAAAAAGTTTAAGGATTGTTATTTGAAAACATACACCAAATTTTGCCTACATTACAAGGTCTAAAACAAATTTTTTCATAGAAATTAGATTAAATTTTTTTATATTATTAACCTTGCTTTTAATAACATTTATTTGTTCATACTCCGTTTAAATGATATGATTTAATTATGACATGAAGATAATTGGATGTCGTTATATATAACAACAAACCTATAGCATACAAGGCGTCAAAAATGATCTTTGGGCGGACGCTTAAATTTATATATAGTAACTTTTTTGGTCCTTAAAATTGATAAATATAGGATGAATCAATGTCTTGATGCCACCTCGAATGAGGCTCGATAAAATCCATATATATATATATATATATATATATATATATATATATATATATATATATATACGAGCTTTTGATTAGAGATGTTTGATTTCGTTGATTAAACGCTAACTAATTAGAACATTCTAGCTTTGTCTTGATTAGTTAAAAATAGAGGAAATAATGAGAAATACAAATGTGACGAAAATATTACAATTATATCCACACTAAATTTTTCTAAGATGTTTAGATGGAGAATCATATTTACAAGATCTCGAATCATTAATATTATAGATGATTTTATTCGTAGCACATTATATTATTCGCACATCAAAGTTTGATACAACATAATGAAAATATAACATAAGTAAAATACAATGAATACTTAATTCATAGTTCATTAACTTGTTTTAAAATTAGTACAACATAATTCGAATATAACATATTGTTTTGGACATTGTCTTGTTTTCAATGAATACTTAATACATCGCCCACTAACTTATTATTATTATGTTTTAATTCTACCTAAACGATTTCAATTATTCATAATTTTTTTAAACTTTGTCTTAATAAAAAAAATTAAATAGGTCAATAAAGACTATCGTTATATATTGATTACAGTTTTCATTTGATGACCATAAACTCTTTTTAACATTGTTTACATCAATCAAACTTTAGTATTGTACATTTCATTATCAAGATAGTTTTTTTTCTCTCTCTCTCTCTCTCTCTCTCTCTCTCTCTCTCTCTCTCTATTTAGATATATAAAAGAGTTCATCCATTGAAAAAAACTTAGAATAAAGTCTTTAACTTGAAAAATTAAAGGGAAGAAATAAAGGAAAATTATAAAATGTATGCGAAAATACTAAATTATTAATGAAATAAATATAAAATATAAAGAATATTTATGTGAAACATAAACAATCATAATATCGAGGAAAAATAATGATATAAACATGATTTTGGAGATACATTAAAAGATATCATTATTATGATAAGAACTATTTATCATCTTTTCCTCGACACCTAGTTATATGAGAGCAACCTCGATTATATTCATTAGCTGGAGTCTGGTTTCCTGTAGGCTTCTTTGGTAAATTTTCATTTAAAATACGTCCTTCAACATGTATGTTCTGGTTTAACAAAACCATAATAAGAAGAAGAAAATAAACGAGGAATGACTTCATAATAAGAGTAGTTAACTTAGGCCCAAAAAATACTTATAATTGTAAAATTATTCCTTGAGTGGAGTCTATTTAACTTATCTTCTTTGCAATTCAAATTAAACTACACATTATACAAATTTATAGTTTCATTGGTGTTCATTTTACGTTGTATAGTTATAACAAACAAAAATTTGTTTCATTGTTGGTAAGGAAAATAGATTTATTTATGGCAATATTTTTTAGAAGAAATTTGTTATTTACTTGTTATGATAATTATTGTAGTTTTTTATGTTGGAATATGTAATATCTATCTGTAATGTATATAATCATTGGATTAAAATAGTTTTCAAAATATTCCTCTTTTAGCTTTAAAAATTTTGTCCTCTTATATTAGTTAAATTGTTCACTAAGTTTGATTCTCCTCAAACTAAAATAAATAAGGGAAAAATGTGTTTTTATTCCCTGTAATATGAGCGACATTGGATTTTTTCTCTAAAATAAATAATTTTGTTTTATCTTTTTTAATATCAATTTCCTTTCATATTATTCCCTCGTTTGGCTATGTCACTGAAAAATGTAATTGTGGCCAAAATTTGATGATTTGACCATTGCACACTTGTTAGTAGAATTGATTCGTCTTTTGTTTGTCTGAATCAAAGAAAAAAATAAAAAATTGTGTAAAATGATTTAAATGCCCATGGGCTAATTTTAAACAAAAATATTGTGAGACATGCTAATTATTTTGTGTAAGGCGTCAAAATGAGGGACATAAATGTTTGGAATATGATATCATTGAGGAAAAAGTTTAAGGATTGTTATTTGAAAACATACACCAAATTTTGCCTACATTACAAGGTCTAAAACAAATTTTTTCATAGAAATTAGATTAAATTTTTTTATATTATTAACCTTGCTTTTAATAACATTTATTTGTTCATACTCCGTTTAAATGATATGATTTAATTATGACATGAAGATAATTGGATGTCGTTATATATAACAACAAACCTATAGCATACAAGGCGTCAAAAATGATCTTTGGGCGGACGCTTAAATTTATATATAGTAACTTTTTTGGTCCTTAAAATTGATAAATATAGGATGAATCAATGTCTTGATGCCACCTCGAATGAGGCTCGATAAAATCCATATATATATATATATATATATATATATATATATATATATATATACGAGCTTTTGATTAGCGATGTTTGATTTCGTTGATTAAACGCTAACTAATTAGAACATTCTAGCTTTGTCTTGATTAGTTAAAAATAGAGGAAATAATGAGAAATACAAATGTGACGAAAATATTACAATTATATCCACACTAAATTTTTCTAAGATGTTTAGATGGAGAATCATATTTACAAGATCTCGAATCATTAATATAATAGATGATTTTATTCGTAGCACATTATATTATTCGCACATCAAAGTTTGATACAACATAATGAAAATATAACATAAGTAAAATACAATGAATACTTAATTCATAGTTCATTAACTTGTTTTAAAATTAGTACAACATAATTCGAATATAACATATTGTTTTGGACATTGTCTTGTTTTCAATGAATACTTAATACATCGCCCACTAACTTATTATTATTATGTTTTAATTCTACCTAAACGATTTCAATTATTCATAATTTTTTTAAACTTTGTCTTAATAAAAAAAATTAAATAGGTCAATAAAGACTATCGTTATATATTGATTACAGTTTTCATTTGATGACCATAAACTCTTTTTAACATTGTTTACATCAATCAAACTTTAGTATTGTACATTTCATTATCAAGATAGTTTTTTTTCTCTCTCTCTCTCTCTCTCTCTCTCTCTCTCTCTCTCTCTATTTAGATATATAAAAGAGTTCATCCATTGAAAAAAACTTAGAATAAAGTCTTTAACTTGAAAAATTAAAGGGAAGAAATAAAGGAAAATTATAAAATGTATGCGAAAATACTAAATTATTAATGAAATAAATATAAAATATAAAGAATATTTATGTGAAACATAAACAATCATAATATCGAGGAAAAATAATGATATAAACATGATTTTGGAGATACATTAAAAGATATCATTATTATGATAAGAACTATTTATCATCTTTTCCTCGACACCTAGTTATATGAGAGCAACCTCGATTATATTCATTAGCTGGAGTCTGGTTTCCTGTAGGCTTCTTTGGTAAATTTTCATTTAAAATACGTCCTTCAACATGTATGTTCTGGTTTAACAAAACCATAATAAGAAGAAGAAAATAAACGAGGAATGACTTCATAATAAGAGTAGTTAACTTAGGCCCAAAAAATACTTATAATTGTAAAATTATTCCTTGAGTGGAGTCTATTTAACTTATCTTCTTTGCAATTCAAATTAAACTACACATTATACAAATTTATAGTTTCATTGGTGTTCATTTTACGTTGTATAGTTATAACAAACAAAAATTTGTTTCATTGTTGGTAAGGAAAATAGATTTATTTATGGCAATATTTTTTAGAAGAAATTTGTTATTTACTTGTTATGATAATTATTGTAGTTTTTTATGTTGGAATATGTAATATCTATCTGTAATGTATATAATCATTGGATTAAAATAGTTTTCAAAATATTCCTCTTTTAGCTTTAAAAATTTTGTCCTCTTATATTAGTTAAATTGTTCACTAAGTTTGATTCTCCTCAAACTAAAATAAATAAGGGAAAAATGTGTTTTTATTCCCTGTAATATGAGCGACAATGGATTTTTTTCTCTAAAAAAAATAATTTTTTTTTATCTTTTTTAATATCAATTTCCTTTCATATTATTCCCTCCTTTGGCTATGTCACTGAAAAATGTAATTGTGGCCAAAATTTGATGATTTGACCATTGCACACTTGTTAGTAGAGTTGATTCGTCTTTTGTTTGTCTGAATCAAAGAAAAAAATAAAAAATTGTGTAAAATGATTTAAATGCCCATGGGCTAATTTAAAACAAAAATATTGTGAGACATGCTAATTTTTTTGTGTAAGGCGTCAAAATGAGGGACATAAATGTTTGGAATATGATATCATTGAGGAAAAAGTTTAAGGATTGTTATTTGAAAACATACACCAAATTTTGCCTACATTACAAGGTCTAAAACAAATTTTTTCATAGAAATTAGATTAAATTTTTTTATATTATTAACCTTGCTTTTAATAACATTTATTTGTTCATACTCCGTTTAAATGATATGATTTAATTATGACATGAAGATAATTGGATGTCGTTATATATAACAACAAACCTATAGCATACAAGGCGTCAAAAATGATCTTTGGGCGGACGCTTAAATTTATATATAGTAACTTTTTTGGTCCTTAAAATTGATAAATATAGGATGAATCAATGTCTTGATGCCACCTCGAATGAGGCTCGATAAAATCCATATATATATATATATATACGAGCTTTTGATTAGCGATGTTTGATTTCGTTGATTAAACGCTAACTAATTAGAACATTCTAGCTTTGTCTTGATTAGTTAAAAATAGAGGAAATAATGAGAAATACAAATGTGACGAAAATATTACAATTATATCCACACTAAATTTTTCTAAGATGTTTAGATGGAGAATCATATTTACAAGATCTCGAATCATTAATATAATAGATGATTTTATTCGTAGCACATTATATTATTCGCACATCAAAGTTTGATACAACATAATGAAAATATAACATAAGTAAAATACAATGAATACTTAATTCATAGTTCAATAACTTGTTTTAAAATTAGTACAACATAATTCGAATATAACATATTGTTTTGGACATTGTCTTGTTTTCAATGAATACTTAATACATCGCCCACTAACTTATTATTATTATGTTTTAATTCTACCTAAACGATTTCAATTATTCATAATTTTTTTAAACTTTGTCTTAATAAAAAAAATTAAATAGGTCGATAAAGACTATCGTTATATATTGATTACAGTTTTCATTTGATGACCATAAACTCTTTTTAACATTGTTTACATCAATCAAACTTTAGTATTGTACAATTCATTATCAAGATAGTTTTTTTTCTCTCTCTCTCTCTCTCTAATTAGATATATAAAAGAGTTCATCCATTGAAAAATACTTAGAATAAAGTTTTTAACTTGAAAAATTAAAGGGAAGAAATAAAGGAAAATTATAAAATGTATGCGAAAATACTAAATTATTAATGAAATAAATATAAAATATAAAGAATATTTATGTGAAACATAAACAATCATAATATCGAGGAAAAATAATGATATAAACATGATTTTGGAGATACATTAAAAGATATCATTATTATGATAAGAACTATTTATCATCTTTTCCTCGACACCTAATTATATGAGAGCAACCTCGATTATATTCATTAGCTGGAGTCTGGTTTCCTGTTGGCTTCTTTGGTAAATTTTCATTTAAAATACGTCCTTCAACATGTATGTTCTGGTTTAACAAAACCATAATAAGAAGAAGAAAATAAACGAGGAATGACTTCATAATAAGAGTAGTTAACTTAGGCCCAAAAAAAACTTATAATTGTAATATTATTCCTTGAGTGGAATCTATTTAACTTATCTTCTTTGCAATTCAAATTAAACTACACATTATACAAATTTATAGTTTCATTGGTGTTCATTTTACGTTGTATGGTGATAACTAACAAAAATTTGTTTCATTGTTGGTAAGGAAAATAGATTTATTTATGGCAATATTTTTTAGAAGAAATTTGTTATTTACTTGTTTGGATAATTATTGTAGTTTTTTATGTTGGAATATGTAATATCTATCTGTAATGTATATAATCATTGGATTAAAATAGTTTTTAAAATATTCCACTTTTAGCTTTAAAAATTTTGTCCTCTTATATTAGTTAAATTGTTCACTAAGTTTGATTCTCCTCAAACTAAAATAAATAAGGGAAAAATGTGTTTTTATTCCCTGTAATATGAGCGACATTGGATTTTTTCTCTAAAAATAATAATTTTGTTTTATCTTTTTTAATATCAATTTCCTTTCATATTATTCCCTCGTTTGGCTATGTCACTGAAAAATGTAATTGTGGCCAAAATTTGATGATTTGACCATTGCACAGTTGTTAGTAGAGTTGATTCGTCTTTTGTTTGTCTGAATCAAAGAAAAAAATAAAAAATTGTGTAAAATGATTTAAATGCCCATGGGCTAATTTTAAAACAAAAATATTGTGAGGCATGCTAATTTTTTTGTGTAAGGCGTCAAAATGAGGGACATAAATGTTTGGAATATGATATCATTGAGGAAAAAGTTTAAGGATTGTTATTTGAAAACATACACCAAATTTTTCCTACATTACAAGGTCTAAAACAAATTTTTTCATAGAAATTAGATTAAATTTTTTTATATTATTAACCTTCCTTTTAATAACATTTATTTGTTCATACTCCGTTTAAATGATATGATTTAATTATGACATGAAGATAATTGGATGTCGTTTTATATAACAACAAACCTATAGCATACAAGGCGTCAAAAATGATCTTTGGGCGGACGCTTAAATTTATATATAGTAACTTCTTTGGTCCTTAAAATTGATAAATATAGGATGAATCAATGTCTTGATGCCACCTCAAATGAGGCTCGATAAAATCCATATATATATATATATATATATATACGAGCTTTTGATTAGCGATGTTTGATTTCGTTGATTAAACGCTAACTAATTAGAACATTCTAGCTTTGTCTTGATTAGTTAAAAATAGAGGAAATAATGAGAAATACAAATGTGACGAAAATATTTCAATAATATCCACACTAAATTTTTCTAAGATGTTTAGATGGAGAATCATATTTACAAGATCTCGAATCATTAATATTATAGATGATTTTATTCGTAGCACATTATATTATTCGCACATCAAAGTTTGATACAACATAATGAAAATAAAACATAAGTAAAATACAATGAATACTTAATTCATAGTTCAATAACTTGTTTTAAAATTAGTACAACATAATTCGAATATAACATATTGTTTTGGACATTGTCTTGTTTTCAATGAATACTTAATACATCGCCCACTAACTTATTATTATTATGTTTTAATTCTACCTAAACGATTTCAATTATTCATAATTTTTTTAAACTTTGTCTTAATAAAAAAAATTAAATAGGTCGATAAAGACTATCGTTATATATTGATTACAGTTTTCATTTGATGACCATAAACTCTTTTTAACATTGTTTACATCAATCAAACTTTAGTATTGTACAATTCATTATCAAGATAGTTTTTTTTTTCTCTCTCTCTCTCTCTATTTAGATATATAAAAGAGTTCATCCATTGAAAAATACTTAGAATAAAGTTTTTAACTTGAAAAATTAAAGGGAAGAAATAAAGGAAAATTATAAAATGTATGCGAAAATACTAAATTATTAATGAAATAAATATAAAATATAAAGAATATTTATGTGAAACATAAACAATCATAATATCGAGGAAAAATAATGATATAAACATGATTTTGGAGATACATTAAAAGATATCATTATTATGATAAGAACTATTTATCATCTTTTCCTCGACACCTAATTATATGAGAGCAACCTCGATTATATTCATTAGCTGGAGTCTGGTTTCCTGTTGGCTTCTTTGGTAAATTTTCATTTAAAATACGTCCTTCAACATGTATGTTCTGGTTTAACAAAACCATAATAAGAAGAAGAAAATAAACGAGGAATGACTTCATAATAAGAGTAGTTAACTTAGGCCCAAAAAAAACTTATAATTGTAATATTATTCCTTGAGTGGAATCTATTTAACTTATCTTCTTTGCAATTCAAATTAAACTACACATTATACAAATTTATAGTTTCATTGGTGTTCATTTTACGTTGTATAGTGATAACTAACAAAAATTTGTTTCATTGTTGGTAAGGAAAATAGATTTATTTATGGCAATATTTTTTAGAAGAAATTTGTTATTTACTTGTTATGATAATTATTGTAGTTTTTTATGTTGGAATATGTAATATCTATCTGTAATGTATATAATCATTGGATTAAAATAGTTTTCAAAATATTCCTCTTTTAGCTTTAAAAATTTTGTCCTCTTATATTAGTTAAATTGTTCACTAAGTTTGATTCTCCTCAAACTAAAATAAATAAGGGAAAAATGTGTTTTTATTCCCTGTAATATGAGCTTCATTGGATTTTTTCTCTAAAAATAATAATTTTGTTTTATCTTTTTTAATATCAATTTCCTTTCATATTATTCCCTCGTTTGGCAATGTCACTGAAAAATGTAATTGTGGCCAAAATTTTTGACCATTGCACACTTGTTAGTAGGGTTGATTCGTCTTTTGTTTGTCTGAATCAAAGAAAAAAAAAATTGTGTAAAATGATTTAAGTGCCCATGGGCTAATTTTAAAACAAAAATATTGTGAGGCATGCTAATTTTTTTGTGTAAGGCGTCAAAATGAGGGACATAAATGTTTGGAATATGATATCATTGAGGAAAAAGTTTAAGGATTGTTATTTGAAAACATACACCAAATTACAAGGTCTAAAACAAATTTTTTCATAGAAATTAGATTAAATTTTTTTATATTATTAACCTTGCTTTTAATAATATTTATTTGTTCCTACTCCGTTTAAATGATATGATTTAATTATGACATGAAGATAATTGGATGTCGTTATATATAACAACAAACCTATAGCATACAAGGCGTCAAAAATGATCTTTGGGCGGACGCTTAAATTTATATATAGTAACTTTTCTGGTCCTTAAAATTGATAAATATAGGAAGAATCAATGTCTTGATGCCACCTCGAATGAGGCTCGATAAAATCCATATATATATATATATATATATATATATATATATATACGAGCTTTTGATTAGCGATGTTTGATTTCGTTGATTAAACGCTAACTAATTAGAACATTCTAGCTTTGTCTTGATTAGTTAAAAATAGAGGAAATAATGAGAAATACAAATGTGACGAAAATATTACAATAATATCCACACTAAATTTTTCTAAGATGTTTAGATGGAGAATCATATTTACAAGATCTCGAATCATTAATATTATAGATGATTTTATTCGTAGCACATTATATTATTCGCACATCAAAGTTTGATACAACATAATGAAAATAAAACATAAGTAAAATACAATGAATACTTAATTCATAGTTCAATAACTTGTTTTAAAATTAGTACAACATAATTCGAATATAACATATTGTTTTGGACATTGTCTTGTTTTCAATGAATACTTAATACATCGCCCACTAACTTATTATTATTATGTTTTAATTCTACCTAAACGATTTCAATTATTCATAATTTTTTTAAACTTTGTCTTAATAAAAAAAATTAAATAGGTCGATAAAAACTATCGTTATATATTGATTACAGTTTTCATTTGATGACCATAAACTCTTTTTAACATTGTTTACATCATTCAAACTTTAGTATTGTACAATTCATTATCAAGATAGTTTTTTTTCTCTCTCTCTCTCTCTCTCTAATTAGATATATAAAAGAGTTCATCCATTGAAAAATACTTAGAATAAAGTTTTTAACTTGAAAAATTAAAGGGAAGAAATAAAGGAAAATTATAAAATGTATGCGAAAATACTAAATTATTAATGAAATAAATATAAAATATAAAGAATATTTATGTGAAACATAAACAATCATAATATCGAGGAAAAATAATGATATAAACATGATTTTGGAGATACATTAAAAGATATCATTATTATGATAAGAACTATTTATCATCTTTTCCTCGACACCTAGTTATATGAGAGCAACCTCGATTATATTCATTAGCTGGAGTCTGGTTTCCTGTTGGCTTCTTTGGAAAATTTTCATTTAAAATACGTCCTTCAACATGTATGTTCTGGTTTAACAAAACCATAATAAGAAGAAGAAAATAAACGAGGAATGACTTCATAATAGGAGTAGTTAACTTAGGCCCAAAAAAAACTTATAATTGTAATATTATTCCTTGAATGGAATCTATTTAACTTATCTTCTTTGCAATTCAAATTAAACTACACATTATACAAATTTATAGTTTCATTGGTGTTCATTTTACGTTGTATAGTGATAACTAACAAAAATTTGTTTCATTGTTGGTAAGGAAAATAGATTTATTTATGGCAATATTTTTTAGAAGAAATTTGTTATTTACTTGTTATGATAATTATTGTAGTTTTTTATGTTGGAATATGTAATATCTATCTGTAATGTATATAATCATTGGATTAAAATAGTTTTCAAAATATTCCACTTTTAGCTTTAAAAATTTTGTCCTCTTATATTAGTTAAATTGTTCACTAAGTTTGATTCTCCTCAAACTAAAATAAATAAGGGAAAAATGTGTTTTTATTCCCTGTAATATGAGCGACATTGGATTTTTTCTCTAAAAATAATAATTTTGTTTTATCTTTTTTAATATCAATTTCCTTTCATATTATTCCCTCGTTTGGCTATGTCACTGAAAAATGTAATTGTGGCCAAAATTTGATGATTTGACCATTGCACAGTTGTTAGTAGAGTTGATTCGTCTTTTGTTTGTCTGAATCAAAGAAAAAAATAAAAAATTGTGTAAAATGATTTAAATGCCCATGGGCTAATTTTAAAACAAAAATATTGTGAGGCATGCTAATTTTTTTGTGTAAGGCGTCAAAATGAGGGACATAAATGTTTGGAATATGATATCATTGAGGAAAAAGTTTAAGGATTGTTATTTGAAAACATACACCAAATTTTTCCTACATTACAAGGTCTAAAACAAATTTTTTCATAGAAATTAGATTAAATTTTTTTATATTATTAACCTTCCTTTTAATAACATTTATTTGTTCATACTCCATTTAAATGATATGATTTAATTATGACATGAAGATAATTGGATGTCGTTTTATATAACAACAAACCTATAGCATACAAGGCGTCAAAAATGATCTTTGGGCGGACGCTTAAATTTATATATAGTAACTTCTTTGGTCCTTAAAATTGATAAATATAGGATGAATCAATGTCTTGATGCCACCTCAAATGAGGCTCGATAAAATCCATATATATATATATATATATATATATATATATATATATATATATACGAGCTTTTGATTAGCGATGTTTGATTTCGTTGATTAAACGCTAACTAATTAGAACATTCTAGCTTTGTCTTGATTAGTTAAAAATAGAGGAAATAATGAGAAATACAAATGTGACGAAAATATTTCAATAATATCCACACTAAATTTTTCTAAGATGTTTAGATGGAGAATCATATTTACAAGATCTCGAATCATTAATATTATAGATGATTTTATTCGTAGCACATTATATTATTCGCACATCAAAGTTTGATACAACATAATGAAAATAAAACATAAGTAAAATACAATGAATACTTAATTCATAGTTCAATAACTTGTTTTAAAATTAGTACAACATAATTCGAATATAACATATTGTTTTGGACATTGTCTTGTTTTCAATGAATACTTAATACATCGCCCACTAACTTATTATTATTATGTTTTAATTCTACCTAAACGATTTCAATTATTCATAATTTTTTTAAACTTTGTCTTAATAAAAAAAATTAAATAGGTCGATAAAGACTATCGTTATATATTGATTACAGTTTTCATTTGATGACCATAAACTCTTTTTAACATTGTTTACATCAATCAAACTTTAGTATTGTACAATTCATTATCAAGATAGTTTTTTTTTTCTCTCTCTCTCTCTCTATTTAGATATATAAAAGAGTTCATCCATTGAAAAATACTTAGAATAAAGTTTTTAACTTGAAAAATTAAAGGGAAGAAATAAAGGAAAATTATAAAATGTATGCGAAAATACTAAATTATTAATGAAATAAATATAAAATATAAAGAATATTTATGTGAAACATAAACAATCATAATATCGAGGAAAAATAATGATATAAACATGATTTTGGAGATACATTAAAAGATATCATTATTATGATAAGAACTATTTATGATCTTTTCCTCGACACCTAGTTATATGAGAGCAACCTCGATTATATTCATTAGCTGGAGTCTGGTTTCCTGTTGGCTTCTTTGGAAAATTTTCATTTAAAATACGTCCTTCAACATGTATGTTCTGGTTTAACAAAACCATAATAAGAAGAAGAAAATAAACGAGGAATGACTTCATAATAGGAGTAGTTAACTTAGGCCCAAAAAAAACTTATAATTGTAATATTATTCCTTGAATGGAATCTATTTAACTTATCTTCTTTGCAATTCAAATTAAACTACACATTATACAAATTTATAGTTTCATTGGTGTTCATTTTACGTTGTATAGTGATAACTAACAAAAATTTGTTTCATTGTTGGTAAGGAAAATAGATTTATTTATGGCAATATTTTTTAGAAGAAATTTGTTATTTACTTGTTATGATAATTATTGTAGTTTTTTATGTTGGAATATGTAATATCTATCTGTAATGTATATAATCATTGGATTAAAATAGTTTTCAAAATATTCCACTTTTAGCTTTAAAAATTTTGTCCTCTTATATTAGTTAAATTGTTCACTAAGTTTGATTCTCCTCAAACTAAAATAAATAAGGGAAAAATGTGTTTTTATTCCCTGTAATATGAGCGACATTGGATTTTTTCTCTAAAAATAATAATTTTGTTTTATCTTTTTTAATATCAATTTCCTTTCATATTATTCCCTCGTTTGGCTATGTCACTGAAAAATGTAATTGTGGCCAAAATTTGATGATTTGACCATTGCACAGTTGTTAGTAGAGTTGATTCGTCTTTTGTTTGTCTGAATCAAAGAAAAAAATAAAAAATTGTGTAAAATGATTTAAATGCCCATGGGCTAATTTTAAAACAAAAATATTGTGAGGCATGCTAATTTTTTTGTGTAAGGCGTCAAAATGAGGGACATAAATGTTTGGAATATGATATCATTGAGGAAAAAGTTTAAGGATTGTTATTTGAAAACATACACCAAATTTTTCCTACATTACAAGGTCTAAAACAAATTTTTTCATAGAAATTAGATTAAATTTTTTTATATTATTAACCTTCCTTTTAATAACATTTATTTGTTCATACTCCGTTTAAATGATATGATTTAATTATGACATGAAGATAATTGGATGTCGTTTTATATAACAACAAACCTATAGCATACAAGGCGTCAAAAATGATCTTTGGGCGGACGCTTAAATTTATATATAGTAACTTCTTTGGTCCTTAAAATTGATAAATATAGGATGAATCAATGTCTTGATGCCACCTCAAATGAGGCTCGATAAAATCCATATATATATATATATATATATATATATATATATACGAGCTTTTGATTAGCGATGTTTGATTTCGTTGATTAAACGCTAACTAATTAGAACATTCTAGCTTTGTCTTGATTAGTTAAAAATAGAGGAAATAATGAGAAATACAAATGTGACGAAAATATTTCAATAATATCCACACTAAATTTTTCTAAGATGTTTAGATGGAGAATCATATTTACAAGATCTCGAATCATTAATATTATAGATGATTTTATTCGTAGCACATTATATTAATCGCACATGAAAGTTTGATACAACATAATGAAAATAAAACATAAGTAAAATACAATGAATACTTAATTCATAGTTCAATAACTTGTTTTAAAATTAGTACAACATAATTCGAATATAACATATTGTTTTGGACATTGTCTTGTTTTCAATGAATACTTAATACATCGCCCACTAACTTATTATTATTATGTTTTAATTCTACCTAAACGATTTCAATTATTCATAATTTTTTTAAACTTTGTCTTAATAAAAAAAATTAAATAGGTCGATAAAGACTATCGTTATATATTGATTACAGTTTTCATTTGATGACCATAAACTCTTTTTAACATTGTTTACATCAATCAAACTTTAGTATTGTACAATTCATTATCAAGATAGTTTTTTTTTTCTCTCTCTCTCTCTCTATTTAGATATATAAAAGAGTTCATCCATTGAAAAATACTTAGAATAAAGTTTTTAACTTGAAAAATTAAAGGGAAGAAATAAAGGAAAATTATAAAATGTATGCGAAAATACTAAATTATTAATGAAATAAATATAAAATATAAAGAATATTTATGTGAAACATAAACAATCATAATATCGAGGAAAAATAATGATATAAACATGATTTTGGAGATACATTAAAAGATATCATTATTATGATAAGAACTATTTATCATCTTTTCCTCGACACCTAGTTATATGAGAGCAACCTCGATTATATTCATTAGCTGGAGTCTGGTTTCCTGTTGGCTTCTTTGGTAAATTTTCATTTAAAATACGTCCTTCAACATGTATGTTCTGGTTTAACAAAACCATAATAAGAAGAAGAAAATAAACGAGGAATGACTTCATAATAAGAGTAGTTAACTTAGGCCCAAAAAAAACTTATAATTGTAATATTATTCCTTGAGTGGAATCTATTTAACTTATCTTCTTTGCAATTCAAATTAAACTACACATTATACAAATTTATAGTTTCATTGGTGTTCATTTTACGTTGTATAGTGATAACTAACAAAAATTTGTTTCATTGTTGGTAAGGAAAATAGATTTATTTATGGCAATATTTTTTAGAAGAAATTTGTTATTTACTTGTTATGATAATTATTGTAGTTTTTTATGTTGGAATATGTAATATCTATCTGTAATGTATATAATCATTGGATTAAAATAGTTTTCAAAATATTCCACTTTTAGCTTTAAAAATTTTGTCCTCTTATATTAGTTAAATTGTTCACTAAGTTTGATTCTCCTCAAACTAAAATAAATAAGGGAAAAATGTGTTTTTATTCCCTGTATTTGAGCTTCATTGGATTTTTTCTCTAAAAATAATAATTTTGTTTTATCTTTTTTAATATCAATTTCCTTTCATATTATTCCCTCGTTTGGCTATGTCACTGAAAAATGTAATTGTGGCCAAAATTTTTGACCATTGCACACTTGTTAGTAGGGTTGATTCGTCTTTTGTTTGTCTGAATCAAAGAAAAAAAAAATTGTGTAAAATGATTTAAGTGCCCATGGGCTAATTTTAAAACAAAAATATTGTGAGGCATGCTAATTTTTTTGTGTAAGGCGTCAAAATGAGGGACATAAATGTTTGGAATATGATATCATTGAGGAAAAAGTTTAAGGATTGTTATTTGAAAACATACACCAAATTACAAGGTCTAAAACAAATTTTTTCATAGAAATTAGATTAAATTTTTTTATATTATTAACCTTGCTTTTAATAATATTTATTTGTTCCTACTCCGTTTAAATGATATGATTTAATTATGACATGAAGATAATTGGATGTCGTTATATATAACAACAAACCTATAGCATACAAGGCGTCAAAAATGATCTTTGGGCGGACGCTTAAATTTATATATAGTAACTTTTCTGGTCCTTAAAATTGATAAATATAGGAAGAATCAATGTCTTGATGCCACCTCGAATGAGGCTCGATAAAATCCATATATATATATATATATATATATACGAGCTTTTGATTAGCGATGTTTGATTTCGTTGATTAAACGCTAACTAATTAGAACATTCTAGCTTTGTCTTGATTAGTTAAAAATAGAGGAAATAATGAGAAATACAAATGTGACGAAAATATTACAATAATATCCACACTAAATTTTTCTAAGATGTTTAGATGGAGAATCATATTTACAAGATCTCGAATCATTAATGTTATAGATGATTTTATTCGTAGCACATCAAAGTTTGATACAACATAATGAAAATATAACATAAGTAAAATACAATGAATACTTAATTCATAGTTCATTAACTTGTTTTAAAATTAGTACAACATAATTCGAATATAACATATTGTTTTGGACATTGTCTTGTTTTCAATGAATACTTAATACATCGCCCACTAACTTATTATTATTATGTTTTAATTCTACCTAAACGATTTCAATTATTCATAATTTTTTTAAAATTTGTCTTAATAAAAAAAATTAAATAGGTCGATAAAGACTATCGTTATATATTGATTACAGTTTTCATTTGATGACCATAAACTCTTTTTAACATTGTTTACGTCAATCAAACTTTAGTATTGTACAATTCATTATCAAGATAGTTTTTTTTTTCTCTCTCTCTCTCTCTATTTAGATATATAAAAGAGTTCATCCATTGAAAAATACTTATTATAAAGTTTTTAACTTGAAAAATTAAAGGGAAGAAATAAAGGAAAATTATAAAATGTATGCGAAAATACTAAATTATTAATGAAATAAATATAAAATATAAAGAATATTTATGTGAAACATAAACAATCATAATATCGAGGAAAAATAATGATATAAACATGATTTTGGAGATACATTAAAAGATATCATTATTATGATAAGAACTATTTATCATCTTTTCCTCGACACCTAGTTATATGAGAGCAACCTCGATTATATTCATTAGCTGGAGTCTGGTTTCCTGTTGGCTTCTTTGGTAAATTTTCATTTAAAATACGTCCTTCAACATGTATGTTCTGGTTTAACAAAACCATAATAAGAAGAAGAAAATAAACGAGGAATGACTTCATAATAAGAGTAGTTAACTTAGGCCCAAAAAAAACTTATAATTGTAATATTATTCCTTGAGTGGAATCTATTTAACTTATCTTCTTTGCAATTCAAATTAAACTACACATTATACAAATTTATAGTTTCATTGGTGTTCATTTTACGTTGTATAGTGATAACTAACAAAAATTTGTTTCATTGTTGGTAAGGAAAATAGATTTATTTATGGCAATATTTTTTAGAAGAAATTTGTTATTTACTTGTTATGATAATTATTGTAGTTTTTTATGTTGGAATATGTAATATCTATCTGTAATGTATATAATCATTGGATTAAAATAGTTTTCAAAATATTCCACTTTTAGCTTTAAAAATTTTGTCCTCTTATATTAGTTAAATTGTTCACTAAGTTTGATTCTCCTCAAACTAAAATAAATAAGGGAAAAATGTGTTTTTATTCCCTGTAATATGAGCTTCATTGGATTTTTTCTCTAAAAATAATAATTTTGTTTTATCTTTTTTAATATCAATTTCCTTTCATATTATTCCCTCCTTTGGCTATGTCACTGAAAAATGTAATTGTGGCCAAAAATTTTGACCATTGCACACTTGTTAGTAGGGTTGATTCGTCTTTTGTTTGTCTGAATCAAAGAAAAAAAAAATTGTGTAAAATGATTTAAGTGCCCATGGGCTAATTTTAAAACAAAAATATTGTGAGGCATGCTAATTTTTTTGTGTAAGGCGTCAAAATGAGGGACATAAATGTTTGGAATATGATATCATTGAGGAAAAAGTTTAAGGATTGTTATTTGAAAACATACACCAAATTACAAGGTCTAAAACAAATTTTTTCATAGAAATTAGATTAAATTTTTTTATATTATTAACCTTGCTTTTAATAACATTTATTTGTTCCTACTCCGTTTAAATGATTTGATTTAATTATGACATGAAGATAATTGGATGTCGTTATATATAACAACAAACCTATAGCATACAAGGCGTCAAAAATGATCTTTGGGCGGACGCTTAAATTTATATATAGTAACTTTTCTGGTCCTTAAAATTGATAAATATAGGAAGAATCAATGTCTTGATGCCACCTCGAATGAGGCTCGATAAAATCCATATATATATATATATATATACGAGCTTTTGATTAGCGATGTTTGATTTCGTTGATTAAACGCTAACTAATTAGAACATTCTAGCTTTGTCTTGATTTGTTAAAAATAGAGGAAATAATGAGAAATACAAATGTGACGAAAATATTACAATAATATCCACACTAAATTTTTCTAAGATGTTTTGATGGAGAATCACATTTACAAGATCTCGAATCATTAATGTTATAGATGATTTTATTCGTAGCACATCAAAGTTTGATACAACATAATGAAAATATAACATAAGTAAAATACAATGAATACTTAATTCATAGTTCATTAACTTGTTTTAAAATTAGTACAACATAATTCGAATATAACATATTGTTTTGGACATTGTCTTGTTTTCAATGAATACTTAATACATCGCCCACTAACTTATTATTATTATGTTTTAATTCTACCTAAACGATTTCAATTATTCATAATTTTTTTAAAATTTGTCTTAATAAAAAAAATTAAATAGGTCGATAAAGACTATCGTTATATATTGGTTACAGTTTTCATTTGATGACCATAAACTCTTTTTAACATTGTTTACGTCTATCAAACTTTAGTATTGTAAATTTCATTATCAAGATAGTTTTTTTTTCTCTCTCTCTCTCTCTATTTAGATATATAAAAGAGTTCATCCATTGAAAAATACTTAGAATAAAGTTTTTAACTTGAAAAATTAAAGGGAAGAAATAAAGGAAAATTATAAAATGTATGCGAAAATACTAAATTATTAATGAAACAAATATAAAATATAAAGAATATTTATGTGAAACATAAACAATCATAATATCGAGGAAAAATAATGATATAAACATGATTTTGGAGATACATTAAAAGATATCATTATTATGATAAGAACTATTTATCATCTTTTCCTCGACACCTAGTTATATGAGAGCAACCTCGATTATATTCATTAGCTGGAGTCTGGTTTCCTGTTGGCTTCTTTGGTAAATTTTCATTTAAAATACGTCCTTCAACATGTATGTTCTGGTTTAACAAAACCATAATAAGAAGAAGAAAATAAACGAGGAATGACTTCATAATAAGAGTAGTTAACTTAGGCCCAAAAAAAACTTATAATTGTATTATTTCTTGAGTGGAATCTATTTAACATATCTTCTTTGCAATTCAAATTAAACTACACATTATACAAATTTATAGTTTCATTGGTGATCATTTTACGTTGTATAGTTATAATAAACAAAAATTTGTTTCATTGTTGGTAAGGAAAATAGATTTATTTATGGCAATATTTTTTAGAAGAAATTTGTTATTTACTTGTTATGATAATTATTGTAGTTTTTTTAGGTTGGAATATGTAATATCTATCTGTAATGTATATAATCATTGGATTAAAATAGTTTTCAAAATATTCCTCTTTTAGCTTTAAAAATTTTGTCCTCTTATATTAGTTAAATTGTTCACTAAGTTTGATTCTCCTCAAACTAAAATAAATAAGGGAAAAATGTGTTTTTATTCCCTGTAATATGAGCGACATTGGATTTTTTTCTCTAAAAATTATAATTTTGTTTTATCTTTTTTAATATCAATTTCCTTTCATATTATTCCCTCGTTTGGCTATGTCACTGAAAAATGTAATTGTGGCCAAAATTTGATGATTTGACCATTGCACACTTGTTAGTAGAGTTGATTCGTCTTTTGTTTGTCTGAATCAAAGAAAAAAATAAATAATTGTGTAAAATGATTTAAATGCCCATGGGCTAATTTTAAAACAAAAATATTGTGAGGCATGCTAATTTTTTTGTGTAAGGCGTCAAAATGAGGGACATAAATGTTTGGAATATGATATCATTGAGGAAAAAGTTTAAGGATTGTTATTTGAAAACATACACCAAATTTTTCCGACATTACAAGGTCTAAAACAAAATTTTTCATAAAAATTAGATTAAATTTTTTTATATTATTAACCTTGCTTTTAATAACATTTATTTGTTCATACTCCGTTTAAATGATATGATTTAATTATGACATGAAGATAATTGGATGTCGTTTTATATAACAACAAACCTATAGCATACAAGGCGTTAAAAATGATCTTTGGGCGGACGCTTAAATTTATATATAGTAACTTTTTTGGTCCTTAAAATTGATAAATATAGGATGAATCAATGTCTTGATGCCACCTCGAATGAGGCTCGATAAAATCCGTATATATATATATATATATATATATATATATATATATACGAGCTTTTGATTAGCGATGTTTGATTTCGTTGATTAAACGCTAACTAATTAGAACATTCTAGCTTTGTCTTGATTAGTTAAAAATAGAGGAAATAATGAGAAATACAAATGTGACGAAAATATTTCAATAATATCCACACTAAATTTTTCTAAGATGTTTAGATGGAGAATCATATTTACAAGATCTCGAATCATTAATATTATAGATGATTTTATTCGTAGCACATTATATTATTCGCACATCAAAGTTTGATACAACATAATGAAAATATAACATAAGTAAAATACAATGAATACTTAATTCATAGTTCAATAACTTGTTTTAAAATTAGTACAACATAATTCGAATATAACATATTGTTTTGGACATTGTCTTGTTTTCAATGAATACTTAATACATCGCCCACTAACTTATTATTATTATGTTTTAATTCTACCTAAACAATTTCAATTATTCATAATTTTTTTAAACTTTGTCTTAATAAAAAAAATTAAATAGGTCGATAAAGACTATCGTTATATATTGATTACACTTTTCATTTGATGACCATAAACTCTTTTTAACATTGTTTACGTCAATCAAACTTTAGTATTGTACATTTCATTATCAAGATAGTTTTTTTTTCTCTCTCTCTCTCTCTCTATTTAGATATATAAAAGAGTTCATCCATTGAGAAATACTTAGAATAACGTTTTTAACTTGAAAAATTAAAGGGAAGAAATAAAGGAAAATTATAAAATGTATGCGAAAATACTAAATTATTAATGAAATAAATATAAAATATAAAGAATATTTATGTGAAACATAAACAATCATAATATCGAGGAAAAATAATTATAGAAACATGATTTTGGAGATACATTAAAAGATATCATTATTATGATTAGAATTATTTATCATCTTTTCCTCGACACCTAGTTATATGAGAGCAACCTCGATTATATTCATTAGCTGGAGTCTGGTTTCCTGTTGGCTTCTTTGGTAAATTTTCATTTAAAATACGTCCTTCAACATGTATGTTCTGGTTTAACAAAACCATAATAAGAAGAAGAAAATAAACGAGGAATGACTTCATAATAAGAGTAGTTAAATTAGGCCCAAAAAAAACTTATAATTGTAATATTATTCCTTGAGTGGAGTCTATTTAACTTATCTTCTTTGCAATTCAAATTAAACTACACATTATACAAATTTATAGTTTCATTGGTGTTCATTTTACGTTGTATAGTTATAACAAACAAAAATTTGTTTCATTGTTGGTAAGGAAAATAGATTTATTTATGGCAATATTTTTTAGAAGAAATTTGTTATTTACTTGTTATGATAATTATTGTAGTTTTTTATGTTGGAATATGTAATATCTATCTGTAATGTATATAATCATTGGATTAAAATAGTTTTCAAAATATTCCTCTTTTAGCTTTAAAAATTTTGTCCTTATATTAGTTAAATTGTTCACTAAGTTTGATTCTCCTCATACTAAAATAAATAAGGGAAAAATGTGTTTTTATTCCCTGTAATATGAGCGACATTGGATGTTTTTCTCTAAAAAAAATAATTTTGTTTTATATTTTTTAATATCAATTTCCTTTCATATTATTCCCTCGTTTTGCTATGTCATTGAAAAATGTAATTGTGGCCAAAATTTTTGACCACAGCACACTTGTTAGTAGGGTTGATTCGTCTTTTGTTTATCTGAATCAAAGAAAAAAAAAATTGTGTAAAATGATTTAAATGCCCATGGGCTAATTTTAAAACAAAAATATTGTGAGGCATGCTAATTTTTTTGTGTAAAGCGTCAAAATGAGGGACATAAATGTTTGGAATATGATATCATTGAGGAAAAAGTTTAAGGATTGTTATTTGAAAACATACACCAAATTACAAGGTCTAAAACAAATTTTTTCATAGAAATTAGATTAAATTTTTTTATATTATTAACCTTGCTTTTAATAACATTTATTTGTTCCTACTCCGTTTAAATGATATGATTTAATTATGACATGAAGATAATTGGATGTCGTTATATATAACAACAAACCTATAGCATACAAGGCGTCAAAAATGATCTTTGGGCGGACGCTTAAATTTATATATAGTAACTTTTTTGGTCCTTAAAATTGATAAATATAGGATGAATCAATGTCTTGATGCCACCTCGAATGAGGCTTGTAAAATCCATATATATATACGAGCTTTTGATTAGCGATGTTTGATTTCGTTGATTAAACTCTAACTAATTAGAACATTCTAGCTTTGTCTTGATTAGTTAAAAATAGAGGAAATAATGAGAAATACAAATGTGACGAAAATATTACAATAATATATGTAATACCCTAATTTTGCGCTTTTTAAAAAAATAAATATTTTATTTAAAAATTATTTCTTATTTTTATGAGAAATACCAAAAATAGTTTTTTCGATAATTTTGTTTTACAATTTATTCATTTTTCTTTATTTCTTTTAGTTTGTCGCAATTTATCTTTTTATATGAAAAATAGGAAAAATAATCAAAAATAGTTTGTAACTCTTTATTTAAGTTTATTTTTCATTTTTACATTTTTATTCGTTTTTTCTTATTGATTTTTACCATTTTATAAAAATTCTTTGTTTTTCAACCAATCACATTGCGACACATCATCCTCTTACACTTCATAATCTTTTTCATTATTATTTTACCATTAATTATCCCTTAACCTCAAAATTACACCAATATCACAAAAATGCCACTAAACCTAATCCCACCTCTATAAATACAAACGCCACATCACTCCATTATGAACAATCATTTTTCACAATTCCCCAAAAACAAAAAAATCAGAAAAAACTCTCCTCCTTCCTCCACCAACACTTTTCTGGCGACCACCGCCGGAATTCCAAAACCACCACTTCAACCACCTCCGGCCACCACCTCAAAAACTTCCCAAAATTCAAAATCAAATACTCAATCTATACTAATTCGACCCTCCTGAACGCGAATCCGGCGTTAGTTTCTCAAAAAAACCACCGGAAGGCCACTAAATCTACGTTCAAGGTTCCGGCCAACTTTCAACCTCCATTTCCGGCCGTTTTAAGCTCGATCGAAGGTGGATAACGTTGGATTAGTGCTCCTGAGACTTGTCTGAACCTTTTCCAACCGTTGATTGCATCGAATCGGACCGGTAAACGCGTGGTAGTTTTTGAAACCCGTTTAGTTTTTCGATCGTTTTTCTCATATAATGTTTTGTTTGCAAAAACTAATCATAGATTCATAATCTACGCGAAATTCCGAGCAATTTGATATACTCACACTTGAGTTTTGACGTCCGGAGACGTTGCCGGCGTCGTCGCCGGCACGGACGCGGTTTACCTCCGTCGTCTGGTTATTTTGATGGGGAAGAAGAAGACGCGCCACGTGGCGTCTTCTGATTCGCCCGCGCGCGTTTTTTTGTTTGGTGACCGGGTTGGGTCCGGTTCATGCTAACCGACCCGGATCCAGTTCCTTGTAACCCGTTTTCTGATGTGGACTGGGCCTGAATCTTTTTGGGCCCGATTTTGTTTGTTTTTTTTCTTTTTATTTTTTATTTCTGTTTGCACATCCCTATTCTGCTGCTGCACCCCTGCCTGTTTTTTTATATAGCTTATTGTGTAAAAGTGCTTAAATGAAAAATGGATTAAAAAAGTAATTAGTCTCTGACGCATGACTTTGGCTAATTAATTCTTTAATTCGGAGCTTTTAGAACTTGAATTTGAAAAACGGATTAAAAATAAATAATCTCTGACGCATGACTTTGGCTTTTATTTTTAATTCTGAGCTTTTGATTTAGAACTTTGAAATGGAAAGCGGATTTAAAATAATTAGTCTCTGACGCATGACTTTGGCTAACTTATTTTTAATTCGGAGCTTCTGAATTTAGAATTTGAATTTGAAAAACGGATTAAAAATAAATAGTCTCTGACACATGACTTTGGTTTTTTAATTTTAATTCGGAGTTTTTGGAACTTAGACTTGAAAAATGAATTAAAAATGAATTGGTCTCTGACGCATGACTTTGGCTAATTTAATTTTAATTCAAAACTTTAAAATTAGAACTTCTCCGAGAAACCCCGAGGCAGAGCCTGACGCATGACTTGTCTCTGTCTCAACTTTTGACTTGAGCTTTGAGTTGATTTTTAGGTTGACTCTTGACCTTGACTTCTTAGTTTGACTGCTAGTTTGACTTTTCACGTTGACTTTTTTTGGTTGACTTTTTTATGTTGACTTTTACCTGCTTGATTGAATTATGTTGTTTGCTTATAATTATTAGATGATTTATTTCTCTTTGTCTGATACATGGTTGCCTGCTTATATGTTCATATCTGATGCACTTTTATTTATTCAGTATATTGATTATATGTCATTTGCATTCATGCATTTGCATTTCTCTCTTCTTCTACCTTTCTTTTTTCCTTTTCTTTTCTGAAACTTGAAAAACTCTGAAAACAGCTTAAATAATATATTGAATGAAAAGAGAGATGTCTGACGCATGACTTTCATTTCTTGAATAGTCCAAGTACCTGCCGCATGGCTCACGACTGAGGACTATTCTCATTCACTGAATAATTCCTCAGAAAATCTAAAAGACAATCAACCCACTCAACTGTTTTCCTGCTCTTGCGCAGTCAGCTCTTTTTTCAACTGCTCTTGTGCAGTCAAATCTTTTTTCAACTTCTTTTTCTTAAACGGATGACGCTTTATCCATTCCCTTGCTATAGACAAACGCTTAAGCCTCCGAAGCGAGCATACAAGCATACTGTTGTATCAGTGGAATGCGACATAAGCATCGTTCACTAAAAAACATCCAACAAACAAAATCTTTCTTTTCAGGAAGAACTACGTGAGCTTTGAGTTCCTCATTGTACTTGGGGGATACGTAGGAGCGAGAGCCTCTCTCGTCAAGCCAAATAATAAAAAACTCTTTTTTCCCTTTTCTGTTCGATATGCGGTAATTTATTTCTTTTCATACGGTTATTTCTGTTTATGCAAACCAAATTCCTCAAATGGTTCCCGTTGAGTACAACGGATATGAGGGGGTGTTAACGTCTTCTCCTCATGTAACCAACTCCCGAACCCGATCTTTTCAAGGTTTTATCATTATTTTCCTTTCCCCTCACGGGATAAATAAAGTATGGTGGCGGCTTCATTGTTTACATTTGTGCATTGCATTTCATCATTGCATATCTGTATATTTTTTTGCGCCGGGTACTACAGCTGGCGACTTCACTGGGGACCAAATGTAGAGAGTTAAGCCTAGTTTGAGGCTTTTGGTTTGCTTATTCCAGGTTAGCCGTATCTGTCCTATCTTTTACTTTATCGCATATATTGAACTGTCTGGATTTGCTGGCTTTGTCTTCTCTTCTACTCTTTTTTTTCTTTTTGCCTTTATGGCTTGGTTCTTGGTTACTGTGTGCTATGGTTCATCACCGCAATGGAGTAGGCTTTGGACCTGCAAATGAGTGGGCTTTGGACCTGCATTACTGGATTTATAATTGCCAGTATATGAAATGAATAATAATAATTGTGAGATGCTGAGCCATAGCCTGATATGATAGGAATTTGGCCAGGAACGATGGGGAATGACTCAAGACACTCACCTTGAGTCATTCCGTAAAATTCATCAAGATAATTTTATTGTGTGTTCAATAACCTTATGATATGAATTAAATGAATATATTATATGATATGATGTGATCAATCCTAAGAAATGTTATGAAAGCCGTTAGGAAACCAAGTTTTCCCTATGCCATTGATTGAGCAGATAGTTTTCCCTTGTACTCGATCAGTGAAGAATTATATGAACATGGTTAGTACTAACCGAAGCATGTAGCTTCACATAGAAAATGCTAACAACCTAAGATAGGTGGGACTCACGAGACAAGTAGTCTCACCCAACTCCCTCTATATTTTTTTTCAGATAACAGGTTAAGCAATGGATCGAGCTATTGATCGAGCTATGGTGAAAGATATATTGGACGTTATAGTTTCTTGAAATGTTTAGTTTAGTTGTTTCAGAAGTTTTGTACAAGAGTTCAACTTTCCGCTGTGTATTTGAGAATGCTTGAAATAAGTAATGGTTGTACATTGTAATTGAATTCAATTTTGTTATGTAATTTTAAATGTATCCGGATTCAATTATGTATGCTTCACTCGATATACTAGTCAATCGATTTGGGGTGTTATAATTGGTATCAGAGCCTGGTTGGTTCACACCGGATCATGCCAAGGGTCATTAAAATTCTAACATAAAGTAGCATGGACCCTTTAGATTTTATCTGTTTATCTTGAAATCGTCGCATATTGAGCCTAGCTAACTCAATATTGTGTACGATAGACAGGATATTATGGGTAAGAGCTAGAGTGGACCTAGGAGGTCAAGAAGTGGATAGCACGCTAGAAATATAAGTCGAGGGTGATTTAAGAGGAATTTTAGTGTCGACTGGAGCTGTGGCAATATTCGACACTCAGAGAAGTGAATTGGGCAACATCGTAGAATGATGCAGCCAACAGAGAAGTAAGGAGTAAGTAGAATAGTAGTGTGAACATTAACCGGAAATGTTTACAAGAACGGAAGTGTTTAGATGCGCGAAGAATAAGAGATGAATTTGATAAGACAGAACTATTGTTGGGCAAACCTTAAGTCGGTCTGGACTTGTGACTGACTGAGTTTAGCGAGGCGTCCACAATAGATGACATACGAAGAGAAGTAGAAACTAAGACGTGTAGAGAATTAGACACATACTTCGAAGTCGGGTTTCTCTTTGAATCTGTATCACCGGCAAAAAGTTTTGCACATAATGAAAGTTGTAAGTGTAGAAGAGATGAAAGTTATTGACACCACGCAATTCGTAATTACGAAAGAATGGTTAAATGATGAAGAACAAGGAGTCAATGGAACGTAAGACTCAGAGATGTGAGGCAGTGTCAATAGCTTATGTAGATGGGATATCGGTGGAAAATAAAGAGATACGGCAGATGAAATTAGACAGAGATGTTAAAATTGCATGAACTGTACAATAAGAGAAACTGCAAGGAGAAACTGCAAACTATGTAGACGTGATTAAAAGGTTAAACCCAGGAGACCCGATAGAGTAGGAAATTTGAGTATGAATTAACCGGATGAAGAGTGAAAATTCGATAGTTAAGTACGAAGAGACTGAAGTAGTAAAGTGGACCATGTCCAAACCCTACAGTAGTGGATGATTAACTTAAATTCGGATAATATTCCTTTAACATAGAAACTCTTCCTGAGAATTCAGTGTTCTGAGTTGGACCTAACTCATAATGTCTAATCCTTTGAGCAAAACACCGGTGAATAAATTCCTTTCAAATTCTTTAACTGATCAGATGAATCCATCCAGTTTAGTATCAATATACCCCATTCAGTTACCTTTATGTTCCTTGTAATATTGAATTATTATATGTACCTTTACTCCTAATCAGCGAGTGAATGTCATTGAGGATCTCCAATTCTATTCAATGTTAGATCTCATTGACCAATTTTATTATAATGATAAGCATAGTTATCTAAGCTCGTGTTATACCAAAGATCTTTCAACTGTCTTTATCGATCAGTTCAACATAGGTGTCATCTTTCAGGAGCAAGTGATGAAGTACTCAGTTAACCAGTGGGATTTCAGGACGATAAGAACTCCCAAAGTCTCTGACTAAGCTAACCATAAAAAATATTCCCTAATTCTTCATTCCGGTAAATTTTACCAACCAAGTTTCGTTAAACCTTAATCAGTTTCACCCGATAGTTGTTTATACCAGATTACCACAAGATAAGCTTTAGTAAGTCGGCATAGTAAGAATATGTTTAAATTAACCAACACATTGAAAGTTGGAAATCCATCACTGTCTGACCGGTAAATTCTAAACAGATAAGATTAGTCGAGACTGAGATAGATCCCATTAGTTAGCAAGTCTGTACCAATATATACCAAAAGGTAAACCTTTTCCAAGTTATACAATCAAGGTGACCAACTCAACGAACATCGATAGAACCATAAGAATCCATACCTTGTAATTAGTTAAACCTTATAAGTCTTAACAATGGTGTTGAGCCTTGATATGGTCAAGCGAGATACCAAACAGATGTAACTTGTAGTGGGTGATGTAAATCCCAAGCCAGATACCTTGAGAGTAACCCTTAAGTACATGCTAGAATTACCAAATCAAGTTGAACCTTCGAGTTGTAGTTAGAGTACCCTTAGAAATCAGAGTGCGCAGTGAGTTTGAGACGAAGAAAAAAAAAACCCTCAGAAATAGAAAACTAAGAGTGTGGATGAACATAGAACCCTAGTTGAGACATTACAGTTGTACTGCTAAGAATATTAATAGAATATAAGTCAAACTTAATACCGAGAATAGTTGACCAAACAGGTGAGATTACTCGAATAAGAACTCGAAGCGGGCTAGGACTCAGGTTAGTTGTGGAAATAACTCAACCTCAGATGAAAAGGAATAGTCGGAGTAAGATGTTGATGGTTGAAAAGCAAGTGTTGCGATTAAACCTTAAGAATGAATCACGTCGTAGCAATGATTAACTAGAGAAGTCAGAAGGAAGGTTCTAGAGTATATGAGATATGTAATATGAAGAATGAAGTCTAAAGTATGAGTTGTAATCGCAAGACTCATATAGAAAGTGCGGTAGTTGTGGGAGTACAAATGGTAAAGTAGTGAAGAAGTAGTGCTGTTAGTTTGACAGTAATTGTAGTAGAATGTAGAATTATGAATGATCGTAATGTGAGTCAATATGATGAAGAGAATTGATTGAACTAAAGGTTAAGCTAAATATTGGATAAAAATTGTCTTGAGCATCGTGGCGATATAATGAGACAACAAAGTGAAGTGTCGATGACTCGGCTGTAATGATGATGAAGGCTGAGAACATGTGTAGTCATGGTATAATTATATCGTCGCAGGAAAGGAATTATGTTGGAACCTAAGCTTAATAGTGGATGTGAATTGTCTGAAAGGTGTGATAGTGTAATAAGGCGATGTAGTCAGGTGCGAAAACATTTAATACCCATAAGAATTGGAAAGTTAAAGCAGGAATAAGTTTATGATGATGGTGGTATAACCAGTAATAGAACAACGACAAGTTGAAATAGACCACATCGTACGAATGAAGGTGTTAGACTAGTGAGGACTTGTGTCTGATAGAGTTGGATGATTAAGAGATAAGCACAAGGAAAATATTTATAGCATTAACTGTTAGAAGAGGGCAATTAAGACTTCGATAAGAAGAAGTCGTTAGTAAGATATAAGACGAAGCGTAAGACAATTTACCCTGTCAGGTAAGTGAATCCGGAATTTCGAGGACGAAATTCTTTTAAGGAGGGTAGATTGTAACAACTCACTTTAATTATTAGATGTAATAATAATTAGAGGTATATTTAAATTGGATTAGTACAAGATATGTGATGAATAAATAGACACTAACACAAGAGTTGGATCCATTTTCTTTTTCGTGCCAAGAAACACACTAAACCCAATTTGTTAGTAAATATTAAATTAAATGTAAGCCAAGCATGAGTGGTATTGACAAGTGAGACCCACTCGATCTTTATAAGCCATAGAAATCCACATCCTTATCTCCATTCTTCTCTTTTCATTTCACAAACAGAGAACCCTTTATTCTCTTCTCTCACGCGAATCACCAAACCATTTCTTTCACACTATCACCAAGATCAAACCTTGGATGCAAATCCCCTCTTAACCAATTGGTAAAGATGACATTATGAATGATAAACTTAAGCTTTAATCCTCCTATTCTCTGTCATCGCTGAACCCTCACCTCCTTCACAAATTCAATTTTGTCTTCAATCTCAATGGAAAAAGCTTTCCATGTGAAATCATCATCCTAATTCATGTTGCTCGAGCTAAGGTAAGAAGAACAAACTCACATTCTCCCTAAGTGATTGAACTCTAAAATCCTCTTTTACTAATGTTTATTTTCCCCAATCTAAATCTATTTCCACTTAGGAAGCCTCTGTTCATGAATTTGTACTTTGGGTTTGAATATTTCAAGTATTGGAGGAAAATGATGTAAAACCCGTATGGACCTGTCACTGGTATTTTCATCATAACTTTCACATCGTAACCCAGATCGGAGCGATGTTTGAAGATTCGGAATCTACACGAAATATCCTTCAAGATAGACACTGATTTTGTACGATTTGGATAAGAAATGAGGTCGAAATTTGCGTTCAAAGTTGGGACTTTGATGCAGGAATAGTTTGGGACAGGGCTGCACTTAAACGGTAATTTCTCACTCCCTGTAACTCTGGTTGATCTGATTCCAATTGCTATGGATAGCTGACGAAATTCCTTTCGTTTTGATACCGGAGTTTGTGGAATTTGGCCATGAAACACGGACTGTAGGCCGTCCCGAAGTTGGCACGCTGATGCAGAATTATGCAGAAAATTCTGTACACGGGTTTAATGGCTTTGGATGGCAATAGAGCGTAAAGATGTGGAGTCGGAGCGTATGAAGTAGTTATGGTGAGTTCCTCTAGATAGCTAACCTATCAAAGGGTAGTTTCACTCTCCTAAAATGTTAAATTTTAATTTAGTATTGATTTAAGTCTCTGTTAGCACACGGAGATCGGAAGGTTAGACTATTAGAAAAGAATAGTTTCCCCAAGTAATTGATATGGATATATTAGTATTATTCCTCTGTTGTGTGTGAGTTTGGATAATAGGTTAATATGTTAAAATAAGTTAAAATAAGTGTAGTAAGTGTTATGGAAACATTGATTCAAACTATGCTTTGAAAACCATGTTTACGAAAATGTTGCAATCTTTTAAATGATGAGCTTGAATCAATGAGTTAATGGGTTGTTAGGCAAGATGTAAGCTAGAGATTTTGGGTAGTATTAACTCTCCCATTAGAATGAAATGTTTAAAGACAATCGAATTTATTTATGGAAAGATAAGTATATGATATGATATAGGATTGATCAAATGGAGTGGGCTTTGGACCCACAATGGAGTAGGCTTTGGACCTGCAAATGAGTGGGCTTTGGACTCGCATTACTGGATTTATAATTGCCAGTATATGAAATGAATAATAATAATTGTGAGATGCTGAGCCATAGCCTGATATGATAGGAATTTGGCCAGGAACGATGGGGAATGACTCAAGACACTCACCTTGAGCCATTCCGTAAAATTCACCAAGATAATTTTATTGTGTGTTCAATAACCTTATGATATGAATTAAATGAATATATTATATTATATGATATGATGTGATCAATCCTAAGAAATGTTATGAAAGCCGTTAGGCAACCTAGTTTTCCCTATGTCATTGATTGAGCAGATAGTTTTCCCTTGTACTCGATCAGTGAAGAATTATATGAACATGGTTAGTACTAACCGAAGCATGTAGCTTCACATAGAAAATGCTAACAACCTAAGATAGGTGGGACTCACGAGACAAGTAGTCTCACCCAACTCCCTCTATATTTTTTTTCAGATAACAGGTTAAGCAATGGATCGAGCTATTGATCGAGCTATGGTGAAAGATATATTGGACGTTATAGTTTCTTGAAATGTTTAGTTTAGTTGTTTCAGGAGTTTTGTACAAGAGTTCAACTTTCTGCTGTGTATTTGAGAATGCTTGAAATAAGTAATGGTTGTACATTGTAATTGAATTCAATTTTGTTATGTAATTTTAAATGTATCCGGATTCAATTATGTATGCTTCACTCGATATACTAGTCAATCGATTTGGGGTGTTATAAGGATTGTTATTTGAAAACATACACCAAATTTTGCCTACATTACAAGGTCTAAAACAAATTTTTTCATAGAAATTAGATGAAATTTTTTTATATTATTAACCTTGCTTTTAATAACATTTATTTGTTCATACTCCGTTTAAATGATATGATTTAATTATGACATGAAGATAATTCGATGTCGTTATATATAACAACAAACCTATAGCATACAAGGCGTCAAAAATGATCTTTGGGCGGACGCTTAAATTTATATATAGTAACTTTTTTGGTCCTTAAAATTGATATATATAGGATGAATCAATGTCTTGATGCCACCTCGAATGAGGCTCGATAAAATCCATATATATATATATATATATATATATATATATATATATATACGAGCTTTTGATTAGCGATGTTTGATTTCGTTGATTAAACGCTAACTAATTAGAACATTCTAGCTTTGTCTTGATTAGTTAAAAATAGAGGAAATAATGAGAAATACAAATGTGACGAAAATATTACAATAATATCCAAACTAAATTTTTCTAAGATGTTTAGATGGAGAATCATATTTACAAGATCTCGAATCATTAATATTATAGATGATTTTATTCGTAGCACATTATATTATTCGTACATCAAAGTTTGATACAACATAATGAAAATATTAACATAAGTAAAATACAATGAATACTTAATTCATAGTTCATTAACTTGTTTTAAAATTAGTACAACATAATTCGAATATAACATATTGTTTTGGACATTGTCTTGTTTTCAATGAATGCTTAATACATCGCCCACTAACTTATTATTATTATGTTTTAATTCTACCTAAACGATTTCAATTATTCATAATTTTTTTAAACTTTGTCTTAATAAAAAAAAATTAAATAGGTCGATAAAGACTATCGTTATATATTGATTACAGTTTTCATTTGATGACCATAAACTCTTTTTAACATTGTTTACGTCAATCAAACTTTAGTATTTTACATTTCATTATCAAGATAGTTTTTTTTTCTCTCTCTCTCTCTCTATTTAGATATATAAAAGAGTTCATCCATTGAAAAACACTTAGAATAAAGTTTTTAACTTGAAAAATTAAAGGGTAGAAATAAAGGAAAATTATAAAATGTATGTGAAAATACTAAATTATTAATGAAATAAATATAAAACATAAAGAATATTTATGTGAAACATAAACAATCATAATATCGAGGAAAAATAATTATAGAAATATAATTTTGGAGATACATTAAAAGATATCATTATTATGATAAGAACTATTTATCATCTTTTCCTCGACACCTAGTTATATGAGAGCAACCTCGATTATATTCATTAGCTGGAGTGTGGTTTCCTGTTGGCTTCTTTGGTAAATTTTCATTTAAAATACGTCCTTCAACATGTATGTTCTGGTTTAACAAAACCATAATAAGAAGAAGAAAATAAACGAGGAATGACTTCATAATAAGAGTAGTTAACTTAGGCCCAAAAAAAACTTATAATTGTAATATTATTCCTTGAGTGGAATCTATTTAACTTATCTTCTTTGCAATTCAAATTAAACTACACATTATACAAATTGATAGTTTCATTGGTGTTCATTTTACGTTGTATAGTTATAACAAACAAAAATTTGTTTCATTGTTGGTAAGGGAAATAGATTTATTTATGGCAATATTTTTTAGAAGAAATTTGTTATTTACTTGTTATGATAATTATTGTAGTTTTTTATGTTGGAATATGTAATATCTATCTGTAATGTATATAATCATTGGATTAAAATAGTTTTCAAAATCTTCCTTTTTTAGCTTTAAAAATTTTGTCCTCTTATATTAGTTAAATTGTTCACTAAGTTTGATTCTCCTCAAACTAAAATAAATAAGGGAAAAATGTGTTTTTATTCCCTGTAATATGAGCGACATTGGATTTTTTTCTCTAAAAAAAATAATTTTGTTTTATCTTTTTTAATATCAATTTCCTTTCATATTATTCCCTAGTTTGGCTATGTCACTGAAAAATGTAATTGTGGCCAAAATTTAATGATTTGACCATTGCACACTTGTTAGTAGAGTTGATTCGTCTTTTGTTTGTCTGAATCAAAGAAAAAAAATAAAAAAATGTGTAAAATGATTTAAATGCCCATGGGCTAATTTTAAAACAAAAATATTGTGAGGCATGCTAATTTTTTTGTGTAAGGCGTCAAAATGAGGGACATAAATGTTTGGAATATGATATCATTGAGGAAAAAGTTTAGGATTGTTATTTGAAAACATACACCAAATTTTGCCTACATTACAAGGTCTAAAACAAATTTTTTCATAGAAATTAGATTAAATTTTTTTATATTATTAACCTTGCTTTTAATAACATTTATTTGTTCATACTCCATTTAAATGATATGATTTAATTATGACATGAAGATAATTGGATGTCGTTATATATAACAACAAACCTATAGCATACAAGGCATCAAAAATGATCTTTGGGCGGATGCTTAAATTTATATATAGTAACTTTTTTGGTCCTTAAAATTGATAAATGTAGGATGAATCAATGTCTTGATGCCACCTCGAATGAGGCTCGATAAAATCCATATTTATATACGAGCTTTTGATTAGCGATGTTTGATTTCGTTGATTAAACTCTAACTAATTAGAATATTCTAGCTTTGTCTTGATTAGTTAAAAATAGAGGAAATAAAGAGAAATACAAATGTGACGAAAATATTACAATAATATCCACACTAAATTTATCTAAGATGTTTAAATGGAGAATCATATTTAAAAGATCTCGAATCATTAATATTATAGATGATTTTATTCGTAGCACATTATATTATTCGCACATAAAAGTTTAATACAACATAATGAAAATATAACATAAGTAAAATACAATGAATACGTAATTCATAGTTCATTAACTTGTTTTAAAATTAGTACAACATAATTCGAATACAAGATATTGTTTTGGACATTGTCTTGTTTTCAATGAATACTTAATACATCGCCCACTAATTTATTATTATTATTATTATTATTATTATTATTATTATTATTATTATTATGTTTTAATTCTACCTAAACGATTTCAATTATTCATAATTTTTTTAAACTTTTTCTTAACAAAAATTAAATAGGTCGATAAAGACTATCGTTATATATTGATTACAGTTTTCATTTGATGACCATAAACTCTTTTTAACATTGTTTACGTCATTCAAACTTTAGTATTGTACATTTAATTATCAAGATAGTTTTTTTTCTCTCTCTCTCTCTCTATTTAGATATATAAAAGAGTTCATCCATTGAAAAACACTTAGAATAAAGTTTTTAACTTGAAAAATTAAAGGGAAGAAATAAAGGAAAATTATAAAATGTATGCGAAAATACTAAATTATTAATGAAATAAATATAAAACATAAAGAATATTGATGTGAAACATAAACAATCATAATATCGAGGAAAAATAATTATAGAAACATGATTTTGGAGATAAATTAAAAGATATCATTATTATGATAAGAACTATTTATCATCTTTTCCTCGACACCTAGTTATATGAGAGCAACCTCGATTATATTCATTAGTTGGAGTCTGGTTTCCTGTTGGCTTCTTTGGTAAATTTTCATTTAAAATACGTCCTTCAACATGTATGTTCTGGTTTAACAAAACCATAATAAGAAGAAGAAGAAAATAAACGAGGAATGACTTCATAATAAGAGTAGTTAACTTAGGCCCAAAAAAAACTTATAATTGTATTATTATTCCTTGATTGGAATCTATTTAACTTATCTTCTTTGCAATTCAAATTAAACTACACATTATACAAATTTATAGTTTCATTGGTGTTCATTTTACGTTGTATAGTTATAACAAACAAAAATTTGTTTCATTGTTGGTAAGGAAAATAGATTTATTTATGGCAATATTTTTTAGAAGAAATTTTTTATTTAGTTGTTATGATAATTATTGTAGTTTTTTATGTTGGAATATGTAATATCTATCTGTAATGTATATAATCATTGGATTAAAATAGTTTTCAAAATATTCCTCTTTTAGCTTTAAAAATTTTGTCCTCTTATATTAGTTAAATTGTTCACTAAGTTTGATTCTCCTCAAACTAAAATAAATCAGGGATAAATGTGTTTTTATTCCCTGTCATATGAGCGACATTGGATTTTTTTCTCTAAAAAAATAATTTTGTTTTATCTTTTTTAATATCAATTTCCTTTCATATTATTCCCTCGTTTGGCTATGTCACTGAAAAATGTAATTGTGGCCAAAATTTGATGATTTGACCATTGCACACTTGTTAGTAGAGTTGATTTGTCTGAATCAAAGAAAAAAAATAAAAAATTGCGTAAAATGATTTAAATGTCCATGGGCTAATTTTAAAACAAAAATATTGTGAGGCATGCTAATTTTTTTGTGTAATGCGTCAAAATGAGGGACATAAATGTTTGGAATATGATATCATTGAGGAAAAAGTTTAAGGATTGTTATTTGAAAACATACACCAAATTTTGCCTACATTACAAGGTCTAAAACAAATTTTTTCATAGAAATTAGATTAAATTTTTTTATATTATTAACCTTGCTTTTAATAACATTTATTTGTTCATACTCCGTTTAAATGATATGATTTAATTATGACATGAAGATAATTGGATGTCGTTATATATAACAACAAACCTATAGCATACAAGGCGTCAAAAATGATCTTTGGGCGGACGCTTAAATTTATATATAGTAACTTTTTTGGTCCTTAAAATTGATAAATATAGGATGAATCAATGTCTTGATGCCACCTCGAATGAGGCTCGATAAAATCCATATATATATATATATATATATATATATATATATATATATATATATATATATATACGAGCTTTTGATTAGCGATGTTTGATTTCGTTGATTAAACGCTAACTAATTAGAACATTCTAGCTATGTCTTGATTAGTTAAAAATAGAGGAAATAATGAGAAATACAAATGTGACGAAAATATTACAATAATATCCACACTAAATTTTTCTAAGATGTTTAGATGGAGAATCATATTTAAAAGATCTCGAATCATTAATATTATAGATGATTTTATTCGTAGCACATTATATTATTCGCACATAAAAGTTTGATACAACATAATGAAAATATAACATAAGTAAAATACAATGAATACGTAATTCATAGTTCATTAACTTGTTTTAAAATTAGTACAACATAATTCGAATACAAGATATTGTTTTGGACATTGTTTTGTTTTCAATGAATACTTAATACATCGCCCACTAATTTATTATTATTATTATTATGTTTTAATTCTACTTAAACGATTTCAATTATTCATAATTTTTTTAAACCTTGTCTTAACAAAAATTAAATAGGTCGATAAAGACTATCGTTATATATTGATTACAGTTTTCATTTGATGACCATAAACTCTTTTTAACATTGTTTACGTCAATCAAACTTTAGTATTGTACATTTCATTATCAAGATAGTTTTCTCTCTCTCTCTCTCTCTCTCTCTCTCTCTCTCTCTATTTAGATATATAAAAGAGTTCATCCATTGAAAAACACTTAGAATAAAGTTTTTAACTTGAAAAATTAAAGGGAAGAAATAAAGGAAAATTATAAAATGTATACGAAAATACTAAATTATTAATGAAATAAATATAAAATATAAAGAATATTTATGTGAAACATAAACAATCATAATATCGAGGAAAAATAATTATAGAAACATGATTTTGGAGATACATTAAAAGATATCATTATTATGATAAGAACTAGTTATCAACTTTTCCTCGACACCTAGTTATATGAGAGCAACCTCGATTATATTCATTAGTTGGAGTCTGGTTTCCTGTTGGCTTCTTTGGTAAATTTTCATTTAAAATACGTCCTTCAACATGTATGTTCTGGTTTAACAAAACCATAATAAGAAGAAGAAAATAAACGAGGAATGACTTCATAATAAGAGTAGTTAACTTAGGCCCAAAAAAAACTTATAATTGTATTATTATTCCTTGATTGGAATCTATTTAACTTATCTTCTTTGGAATTCAAATTAAACTACACATTATACAAATTTATAGTTTCATTGGTGTTCATTTTACGTTGTATAGTTATAACAAACAAAAATTTGTTTCATTGTTGGTAAGGAAAATAGATTTATTTATGGCAATATTTTTTAGAAGAAATTTTTTATTTAGTTGTTATGATAATTATTGTAGTTTTTTATGTTGGAATATGTAATATCTATCTGTAATGTATATAATCATTGGATTAAAATAGTTTTCAAAATATTCCTCTTTTAGCTTTAAAAATTTTGTCCTCTTATATTAGTTAAATTGTTCACTAAGTTTAATTCTCCTCAAAC
The DNA here is from genome assembly GCA_951804385.1 of Trifolium dubium. NCBI lineage: Eukaryota > Viridiplantae > Streptophyta > Magnoliopsida > Fabales > Fabaceae > Trifolium > Trifolium dubium. Next base: position 16,577,192 of record OX638063.1, read on the forward strand.
TAAAATAAATCAGGGATAAATGTGTTTTTATTCTCTGTCATATGAGCGACATTGGATTTTTTTCTCTAAAAAAATAATTTTGTTTTATCTTTTTTAATATCAATTTCCTTTCATATTATTCCCTCGTTTGACTATGTCACTGAAAAATGTAATTGTGGCCAAAATTTGATGATTTGACCATTGCACACTTGTTAGTAGAGTTGATTTGTCTGAATCAAAGAAAAAAAATAAAAAATTGCGTAAAATGATTTAAATGTCCATGGGCTAATTTTAAAACAAAAATATTGTGAGGCATGCTAATTTTTTTGTGTAATGCGTCAAAATGAGGGACATAAATGTTTGGAATATGATATCATTGAGGAAAAAGTTTAAGGATTGTTATTTGAAAACATACACCAAATTTTGCCTACATTACAAGGTCTAAAACAAATTTTTTCATAGAAATTAGATTAAATTTTTTTATATTATTAACCTTGCTTTTAATAACATTTATTTGTTCATACTCCGTTTAAATGATATGATTTAATTATGACATGAAGATAATTGGATGTCGTTATATATAACAACAAACCTATAGCATACAAGGCGTCAAAAATGATCTTTGGGCGGACGCTTAAATTTATATATAGTAACTTTTTTGGTCCTTAAAATTGATAAATATAGGATGAATCAATGTCTTGATGCCACCTCGAATGAGGCTCGATAAAATCCATATATATATATATATATATATATACGAGCTTTTGATTAGCGATGTTTGATTTCGTTGATTAAACGCTAACTAATTAGAACATTCTAGTTATGTCTTGATTAGTTAAAAATAGAGGAAATAATGAGAAATACAAATGTGATGAAAATATTACAATAATATCCACACTAAATTTTTCTAAGATGTTTAGATGGAGAATCATATTTAAAAGATCTCGAATCATTAATATTATAGATGATTTTATTCGTAGCACATTATATTATTCGCACATAAAAGTTTGATACAACATAATGAAAATATAACATAAGTAAAATACAATGAATACGTAATTCATAGTTCATTAACTTGTTTTAAAATTAGTACAACATAATTCGAATACAAGATATTGTTTTGGACATTGTTTTGTTTTCAATGAATACTTAATACATCGCCCACTAATTTATTATTATTATTATTATGTTTTAATTCTACTTAAACGATTTCAATTATTCATAATTTTTTTAAACCTTGTCTTAACAAAAATTAAATAGGTCGATAAAGACTATCGTTATATATTGATTACAGTTTTCATTTGATGACCATAAACTCTTTTTAACATTGTTTACGTCAATCAAACTTTAGTATTGTACATTTCATTATCAAGATAGTTTTCTCTCTCTCTCTCTCTCTCTCTCTCTCTCTCTCTATTTAGATATATAAAAGAGTTCATCCATTGAAAAACACTTAGAATAAAGTTTTTAACTTGAAAAATTAAAGGGAAGAAATAAAGGAAAATTATAAAATGTATGCGAAAATACTAAATTATTAATGAAATAAATATAAAATATAAAGAATATTTATGTGAAACATAAACAATCATAATATCGAGGAAAAATAATTATAGAAACATGATTTTGGAGATACATTAAAAGATATCATTATTATGATAAGAACTAGTTATCAACTTTTTCTCGACACCTAGTTATATGAGAGCAACCTCGATTATATTCATTAGATGGAGTCTGGTTTCCTGTTGGCTTCTTTGGTAATTTTTCATTTAAAATACGTCCGTCAACATGTATGTTCTGGTTTAACAAAACCATAATAAAAAGAAGAAAATAAATGAGGAATGACTTCATAATAAGAGTAGTTAACTTAGACCCAAAAAAAACTTATAATTGTAATATTATTCCTCGATTGGAATCTATTTAACTTATCTTCTTTGCAATTCAAATTAAACTACACATTATACAAATTTATAGTTTCATTGGTGTTCATTTTAACTTGTATAGTTATAACAAACAAAAATTTGTTTCATTGTTGGTAAGCAAATAGATTTATTTATGGCAATATTTTTTAGAAGAAATTTGTTATTTACTTGTTATGATAATTATTGTAGTTTTTTATGTTGGAATATGTAATATCTATCTGTAATGTATATAATCATTGGATTAAAATTGTTTTCAAAATCTTTATCTTTTAGCTTTAAAAATTTTGTCCTCTTATATTAGTTAAATTGTTCACTAAGTTTGATTCTCCTCAAACTAAAATAAGTAAGGGAAAAATGTGTTTTTATTCCCTGTAATATGATTCTCCTATAATCTTCAATATTTGTTTGCATGAATATTAGGTTTAGTCTTCATGCATATATATACTCTTCAGAGTCTTCTAGATCTTCAGACATGTCTTGGGCTTCAAGCAAATAATTCCTTGTAATAATTCTGACCCAAGAAATATAAATTTGAACCAAATAAAATATTCTCTTGATTGGAAAATATTTTTTACAAATAAAATTAGGTTAGCAAGTAACCCTGATGGTTCATGGAACGCGCGCGACTTAGCCTGCAAGCAAGCGAAGTAAAAACAAAACAAATCTTTCAAGAAAGATATGGCGCGTAAATAAGTGTTGAGGTTCAGGACTTGTATGATATGCGCACATTGTTCTCACACCTTTAATGATGTGCGCACATTGTCCTCCACATTGTGTGTTGCCAAAAATGAGGCCAACACAAAAACACTAACAATCTCCCCCTTTGGCAAATTTTTGGCTAAAAACAATCTTGAACCGGATATTAATGCAGAGAGATAAAAGTAACACACTCCTTCATATTAATCAGAGAATAGCAACTTGAAGGAGCACAATCAACAATTCACATAGTGGATTCCTTATAGAAATGCTTACCAAATAAGCTTTCAACAATGAACATCAGAGGCACACAACAGCAGATAAAAACGGCCTCACACAAGAGAAACATAGGTGTTTTAGGAAAACACACATAGGGCTTGACATGCTAAGAGTAGCACATACGCATGCAAGCACACAATCAACAAGTAACAATTAACAATCAACAAGAGAGTCAAAACTCCCCCTCAGTGTCAGCTTCACATAAGTAGCACTCCCCCTCAAATCATGCATATCTCAGATTATGCAGACAATTAACAATTAACATAGTGACACCAACCATGTGTCAACATTCTCATGCACATCATGCAGACAACTCATAATCAACAACTAACAACTAACATTTATCAGGTGGCAAACAATGTGCCCACATAGTCATGCACATCACATCTTCAAGTCTTCATGGCATAAGTAGGTAGTAGAGAAAATTAACAATTAACATCAGAACAGCAGCAAAGCAACAAGTAACAACTAACATCTACTCCCCCTTTTTAGACATAAAATTTTGCCAAACAGAACATACCATGCAATATGTCTTCAACAAAGAGATATACCAGAGAACTATAGGTAAGCTAGCAGATTCGCATAGCATCAAATCATGGGGGATAATAAGGAGTGCATACCACAAGATCAAAAAAAATTAAGCAGGGGGGCCTTTTTAGTCATGATTGACGTTTTGAGAGACAATTTGCAGAGAGAGAGCAAGATATGGTGTGAAAATAGAGCAGAGTGCCACAAGAATAGGAGAAGAACCAAGGCGGTTAAGGAAACTAATGATGCTTCCTACACAAGTTGCGTGCACGCATTGATATTTGAAATTTGCCGTTGTGCACGCGTTTTTCCTTGATTGCTACAATTGTTCTATTAGGCAAATGCCCAATTTACGCCTCAACTTTTCAAACTGAGCTGCATCTAGGGCCTTAGTGAAAATATCTGCAATTTGTTCTTCAGTGGCAACATGCTCAAGCAAGACAAGTTTCTCTTCGACCAGGTCACGAATAAAATGATGTCTTATGTCTATATGCTTGGTCCTACTATGCTGAATGGGATTTTTAGAGATGTTTATAACACTTAAGTTATCACAGAATAGTGTGAGCACATCTTGCTCCACATTGTACTCCTTTAGCATTTGTTTCATCCAGATCATATGAGTACAACTACTTCCAGCTGCAATGTATTCAGCTTCAGCAGTAGATAAAGATACACTGTTTTGCTTCTTGCTGAACCATGAGATAAGATTGTTGCCCAAGAAGAAACAACCACCTGAAGTGCTCTTTCTATCATCAGCACTTCCAGCCCAGTCAGCATCACAATAACCAATCAGCCTTGAGTCTTCACTATGAGTATATAATAGCCCATAATCAGAGGTCCCACTCACATACTTTAGAATTCTTTTAACCTGATTCAAATGGCTCTGCTTTGGATCAGCTTGATATCTAGCACATACGCCTACAACAAAAGTAATGTCTGGTCTGCTTGCTGTAAGATACAATAAGCTGCCTATCATGCTTCTATACTAACTTTGATCCACACTGACCCCTTTTTCATCTTTAGTAAGTTTTAAATGTGTTGGAGCAGGTGTTCTCTTGTGACTAGCAGTTTCTAATCCAAACTTCTTGACAATGCTCTTGGCATATTTGCTTTGAGATATGAAAATTGTGTCTTCCATCTGCTTAACTTGTAAGCCAAGAAAGTATGTTAGTTCTCCAACATGGCTCATTTCAAATTGCGATTGCATCTGTTTGACGAAATGTTGAACCATATGTGTACACATGCCTCCAAAGACAATATCATCAACATAGATCTGAGCTATCATCACATTTCCATTGTTTTCTCTTACAAATAAGGTCTTGTCATTTCCTCCTTTTCTGTAACCGTGAGTGGTGAGAAACTCAGTCAGTTTTTCATACCAAGCTCTTGGTGCTTGCTTCAGCCCATATAGAGCTTTCTTTAATTTGTATACATATTCAGGATGTTTGTGGTCAATAAAACCTTTTGGCTGCTCAACAAACACTTCTTCATGTAGTTCACCATTTAGGAATGCAGTTTTGACATCCATTTAAAACAATTTGAACTTCAGAATACAAGCAACTCCAAGCATTAGCCTTATTGACTCAAGTCTTGCTACAGGTGCAAATGTCTCATCAAAGTCAACACCTTCAATTTGTGTGTATCCTTGAGCAACGAGCCTTGCTTTATTTCTGGTTACAGTACCACTTTCATCAAATTTTTTTCTAAAGACCCATTTTGTTCCTATAACATTGGTGTCTTTTGGTCTAGGAACCAAATCCCATACATCATTTGTTCTGAACTGACCAAGTTCTTCCTGCATAGCGTTTATCTAAAATTCATCAGTCAAAGCTTCTTTCACATTCTTTGGTTCCATCCTTGATACAAAACAAGAGTTTGAGACAATGTCATTTGATCTTCATGTGGTTATTCCCTTATTTAGGTCACCTATGATGAGATCAGTAGGATGATTCTTTTGAACTCTGATGGACGGTGCTTTTTCAACAGGAGGTGCTTCAACTTGTACAGTCTCAGGATCAGATGTTTGTTCAGTGTCATCATTTATCACTGGCTCCAAATTCTGTTGATAAAATGTGCCCACATCATCGTGCACATCTTCCACTGGCATACTTGGCATATCATCAACAACCACATTGACAGACTCCATTACAGTGTTTGTTCTATAGTTGAATACTCTGTATGCTCTACTGTTTGTTGAGTATCCCAGAAAAATCCCTTCATCACTTTTAGGATCCATTTTTCTTCTCTGTTCTCTGTCAGCTAGAATATAACATTTGCTACCAAACACATGGAAGTATTTAACTGTGGGTTTTTTGTCTTTCCATAGTTCATACAGAGTATTGGTAGTACCTGACCTTAGAGTGACACGATTGTGTATGTAGCATGCTGTGTTCATGGCTTCAGCCCATAAATTCAAAGGAAGTTTCTTAGAATGTAACATAACCCTTGCAGATTCTTGAATGGTTCTGTTCTTCCTTTCAACTATGCCATTCTGTTGAGGTGTAATGGGAGCTGAGAACTCATGCTTGATCCCTTCAGATGAGCAGTAATCAATAAATCTTGAGTTTTCAAACTCTCTTCCATGATCACTTCTAATTCTTACGATTTTTCCATCCTTTTCTCTCTGAAGCTGTGTACACAATTCCTTAAACACATCAAAGGTGTCTGATTTTTCTCTAATGAAGTTGATCCATGTGAATCTAGAGAAATCATCTACAATAACATAAGCATATTTTTTGCCACCAAGACTCTCAACTTGCATGGGTCCCATCAGATCCATGTGCAATAATTCTAAAACTTTTGATGTGACTAGATACTGGAGTTTTGGATGCGGTACCTTAGTTTGCTTACCAATCTGACAATCACCACAGATGCTTCCTTCATCTATGTCAAGCCTTGGTATTCCTCTGACAGCCTCTTTTGAGATTACTTTCTTCATTCCTCTTAGATGGAGATGACTTAATTTCTGGTGCCATAGTTTTACTTCTTCAACTTTGCTTAAGAGGCTTGCTGATAGACTGTTCTCTTCCTGAGATGACCACATATAGCAGTTATCTTTGGATCTAGATCCCCTCATTACAATGTTTCCTGAACCATCAGTGATTAGACATTCTGTTTTGGAGAAGTTTGCCTTGAATCCTTGATCACAGAGTTGACTGATGCTAATAAAATTTGCTGTTAAACCCTTTACCAGCAACACATTTTCTATTTTTGGCAGTCGACTGGTGATTAAGTTTCCAACTCCTTTAATTTCACCTTTTGCACCATCTCCAAAGGTTACATAGCTAGTAGAGTGAGGTTTTAAGTCAGTTATGAATTTTTTCACTCCTGTCATGTGCCTTGAACAGCCACTGTCAAAGTACCAATCTTCTTTTGATGAAGCTCTGAATGATGCAATCAATCCAACACATTTCTCCTTTGGTTTCCACTCCCTTTTTGTTTCTGATTTATTGTAGTATTTTTCAAAAGAATGATGATTTGGGTACCCATACAACCTAAAACAAAAAGGTCTTATGTGTCCTTTCCTGCCACAGTGATGACAAACCCAAACTCTTGTGATGTCCAGAGATGTGATCCTAGGATGTGTATACGTATTTTTAGGAGAATGTGTCCACATGGTGTCACACATTGTTGGATCATAGGTATCTGTTGCTGCAACAAACTTTGTGACATTGTTTTTCTAACGCTGCTTGCTTTGAGATTGACAATCAAATCCAATTCCTTTAGGTTTCCCAGGAAGTTGAACATCAAGAATTTTTTCCAACATATCTGTACCATTGTTCAGCATTCTAGTCTTTTCATATCTTCTAGTTTTGAATTTAGTTGTAACACTTCTTCATTCAGCTTTGATATTTGAGATATGTTATTTGTTCTTTCAGTCATCATCTGAGTGATAGTTTGACTGTTTTCATGCAATTTTTTGTAAGTACTTTCAGTCTCATAGCATAAATCCTTAAAGCTTGTAGCCAATTCTTCATAAGGTACAACACGATTTGAAGATTCATGCTCAGGGGTTTCACATATCCCAGTCAATGTAGTGACAAGTTTAGCAGCTTCATTGTTTTCATCTTCTGAATCATCATCTGACCATGCAGCAGATAAACCTTTCTTTTGATTTTTGAGAAAGGTAGGACATTCAGATCTGATATGCCCATGTCCATCACATTCAAAGCATCTTACCCCTTTTCCTTTGCCTTCAGTTGTTTTGCTGGGAGACTTTGATCTTCTGTCATTAGCTTGTATGTCCTGTTTTGGTGTTCCTCCAAACCTTTTTAAAATTTTGTTGAACTGTCTTCCAAGAAAAACTGTTTCATCTATACTGTTGACACCAATGTCATTCTCTTCAATTTTCTCAAGTACTACATTTGATATAAAAGCAATACCTTTTGTTTTCTTATCAGTTCTGTCATTACATGCACCTTCAAATGTTTGAAGAGATCCTATGAGCTCATCCATCTTCATGTTAGCAATGTCTTGAGCTTCTTCAATGGTAGTGACCTTCATATCAAATTTCTTAGGAAGAGATCTGATTATCTTTCTACACAATTTTTCTTCAGCTATTGGTTCTCCCAGAGAATCAAACATGTTTGCATAATCTAGTACTTCCATTTGAAAATCATATATATTTCCATCTTCTTTCATTTTAAGATTTTCAAATTGTGTTGTTAGAAGCTGTAGCTTTGCCATCTTTACTTTGGATGTACCCTCTTGATTTGTCTTCAGCATATCCCAGGCAACTTTTGCTATAGTTTGCTTTTTAATGAGTCTGAACATGTTCTTATCCACAGCATTGAATAAGGCATTCAATGTCTTGTTGTTTCCATATGAAAGTTCATCTTCTTTAGTCCAATCTTCTGGAGACTTTAGTACACCAGTAGCATTACCATCCTTGTCCATGATCATAGGTGGTTCCCACTTCTTCAGAATTGACTTCCATGATTTGTTGTCTAGCGACTGAAGGAACGCAAGCATTTTAGGTTTCCACCCATCATAGTTTGTACCATCCAGTAGTGGTGGCCTGGTGACAAATCCTCCTTCCCTGTCTGTATTTCCAGAATTCATCTTCCCTGGAGCTCACCCAAAAACAGGCAGGGTGCCTGCTCTGATACCAATTGAAATTCTGGCGTACTACTTATAGTTAATGATCAGACAGAATAATGTGCAGTAAGATGTGCACACATTAACTAACCTTACAGAACAAGTAATAAAGAAATAAGTTATAAAAGCAGTAAACAACACAGGAAAATTGTTAACCCAGTTCAGTGCAACGTCACCTAATCTAGGGGCTACCAAGCCAGGAAGGAAATCCACTAGTGTAATCCTATTCTTAAGTTATCCGGCTTACACCTCGGTTTACAACTTAAGAACTCGTCAATACCCGTGCTATACTTCTACCTAGGTACCCCATAGGTAAGAGAAACCCATCTCACTTCCACTCTATAACAATTACAATCAAATAGATTTAGAGAACACTCCCCAAACAATAAACACCACTCGTACTTCACAGCTTAGAGTGATGAACAATATTCCTTGCTTAAAAGCTTCGGATTACAACTCAATAAACCCAGTCCTTATGCAAGCATCTAGGTGACACAAGCAAAGGCTCACAAATAACAAGAACACAAAGAACAAAAAGACTCAAACCCTAAAAACTCTAATCTTCAATATTTGTTTGCGTGAATATTAGGTTTAGTCTTCATGCATATATATAGTCTTCAGAGTCTTCTAGATCTTCAGACATGTCTTGGGCTTCAAGCAAATAATTCCTTGTAATAATTCTGACCCAAGAAATATAAATTTGAACCAAATAAAATATTCTCTTGATTGGAAAATATTTTTTACAAATAAAATTAGGTTAGCAAGTAACCCTGATGGTTCATGCAACGCGCGCGACTTAGCCTGCAAGCAAGCGAAGTAAAAACAAAACAAATCTTTCAAGAAAGATATGGCGCGTAAATAAGTGTTGAGGTTCAGGACTTGTATGATGTGCGCACATTGTTCTCACATCTTTAATGATGTGCGCACATTGTCCTCCACATTGTGTTTTGCCAAAAATGAGGCCAACACAAAAACACTAACAAATATATTGAGTAATTTTAAGGGATTAGTCGAGAGTTGAGTAGAGACCCTGTGTCGAATGACATTTATGTCAATGATTTAATCGACTGAGGTGGTTGAAGGACCAAGTAGCACCTTGAATTTATGGAACCAAACAAGTAGAGGTAATCAAGTGTTAAATAATTCAAGTTATAGACTAAAGTTTTGGGAGATTTCTATACATGTCATATTATTAGTAGATAAGTTCATTAGTGAGAATAATAAGACAATGAAAGTTTAAAGTTAGTAGGACAGTTTATTAAATATTAAGATTTAACAAAGGAATTTAGATGGTGTTGTAGGTATTTTAAGTTCCTGCAGATTAGATTCAAGAATTTGATTTGTCTATCGAACGTCATCAAGATGAAATTATAGCGAAGGGTTATGCTTTGGTAGTTGTTATTGAGAAGTCGAACATTATGATTTGAGATAAGTGCTCAGTGGTTAAGTGAATGAGTAAACTAAGATAAATTTAAGGTGATTTATAGTGGCGACAAGAAAAGAAGTTTAGAGGTAGTTATGGGTGAACTTGGTTCCTTGTACTAACGAATATTTTGGTTTAGCTAATCAGGTTGATTATGGATTAATCGAACGAAGAATAGTATGTTTGATACGGTGTAAGTTGATGTGGAACAAGGAAGGACATTGTTTGGAATAAACAAGTTAGAGGTCATGTTGGTTTGGAACCAACTCTAAGAAGTTAATGAATTTTGGAGTTTTAAATTATTAGATGTTCGAGGAGAACTAGTTAAAGGAATTACAAAGACTATAACTTCGACACGAAAGCGAAAAGAAAAGCGGTGTTTGGGCGCAAATAAGAAAGTAATAAGGTATCCCACATTGTCAATAGATTAATTGACAAGGTCATGGCTTAGTTGGTAGAGTTATATGAAATATTAAGAATGACTACATTGATGCACCTCAGAAGGAGTATAGGTTGAGTTAGGAGTTATGCCAACGGAAGTGGAGCTAGACATGATTGGATAAAAGAACAAGAGAATAAAGATGAGCAAAAGAGTTTTAAATTGGAAAGAAACTATTACGGTTAGTATCCGGATTATTAAGTAACTAAGTAGAGAAGCATGTCAGTGAATGTCACACCAGATTTTGGAAGTTGAGAAGAGTTTAAGTATGACATAGCATTATTGGACGAATGAATGGGGTGAAAGAGTTAGTATGCCTTGAAATAAGTAATGAAGGAGCACCTGGAGATGTGGCTTATGCCAGTTGTGGATACGGGAAAAGAGTTAAGCTTTTGTGTATTAAGAAAAAAATTGAGTATAGAATGGAGAATTTTGGTAGAAACCAGAAGAGTTTAAGTTATTGTTCTTGTTAAAAAAGATGTAGCATAGTGGAAAATGCGCGTTGAGAAAATAAATTATTTTGGAAGTGACAACACGGACAGTTGAGCAACCGTAGTAGCGAGAAATATCCAGAGATGTATTTTAGATGTAGGAATTTACTATAAAGATTAGATGTTGGAACAAACAAGAATGGTCAAGTTGACAAGCTCTTGTGAAGAAAAGAAAATTTAATAGTAAAAGGGAAAAAACTTTATAGTTTAGAAATAGTTTGGAGATATGATGTAAGATGATGTGTGCCAACAGTGGCCGCCAACGAAGAGAAATGTTCTGTGTTTAGCATGCAAGAATAAGCTAAGTGTTCGATATGGAAATAATATGGACGCATAAGATATTTATTTTTGGGAATTTGAGATTTGAATAAAGGAAGTCCAAGAGAAGTTGATGAAAAGTTGGCGAGTGCAAAAAAAAAATTGTGGAGCTTTGTTTACCAACCGGATGTTGGGATAGGGTTATTAAGACTGTGATTAGAACGACATATAAAAGTGAAAGGTGACATTTCAAAGCGATTATGAGAGTCTGAGTAACAGGTTTTGGACGATTGGGTCTCGTTGACAAGATCAAAGTAGTGAGAAATCAAGAAAATGTGTAGAAAACATCGAAGTAATTATTCGACCAATGTGCCTCGGATGACTTTGAGCACAAGTGGAAGAAAGCATGATTAAAGTTAGGTAAAGATGGTCTAAACCACCTTCATGATTGTCGGCTATCTATTGACAAATTGAGGAACTGATCACCCTTAATCTCTTGTTAATAATAGACGCAATCGTGTTGATTAGAATAGACTAGTTTTACTAGCTTGATAGTGTGTAAAGAGTTTTGGTGTTCTCTTTGGAGGGTAGTCGATCACCACTTCGCGTGAACCAAGTGTACTAAGCTATGCCGCAGAGGCATAAAAAAAAAGTAACTTTGAGAATTTGTTGTGTTGACCATAAGATCCTCGGTAAACTAGAGTTTGGTGAACCTTTTATTAAAGTTTTTTTTTAGTGGTAATCTCATGGTGTGATGTCTAGCTTGTGTCTAGAGTTTCAAACCATTGCGACTTTGTAGTGGGTTGCGATAGGTGCACGATTGTGTCAATGTCAGTTTTAGTAGTAACTTGCTAAGTTGTTACTCCTACTTTTAGTTTCGAGGACAAAACTTCTTCTTGGTGGGTAGAATATAAGATCCGTAGAAATATTAGATTTTTGATAAAATTAAATGATAGTGTGGTTTTTGTTTTTGTCCCTTTTTACTAAAATTTGTGCTCAGGTTGAGCCTGCTTGTTTCTTTAAGATTTGAAAAATTGGAACAAAAATTTTATTAGCTTTAAATGAGTTTAGAAATATTTTTGTCTTGTTGGAATTTCGAAAAATAATTTACTATTGTTTTTTGAGAAAACGGGCAAGATATATCTGCTGATTGAAAATTTTACAATTTCCGATTTCCATCAAACTTTAAACCGAGACTTTATATATCGACTTTGATGAGAATTTGATCTCATTTTATTTTTTCGAGCTAAGGAGCGAAAATTTATTCAGAATAAAATTTATTCGAGAAATTATGATTTGTTTTAATTAAATTGTTTACAGTAGAAATTTTCTGTTTCTGTAAAATTTATCGGTACGCGAGATTCGACTCATTTAAAAACGAGCGCGGGGATTGATTAGGATGAGTAGACATGACCACAAAATATCTAGATATTTATGACCACAAAATAAGTGACCAAGATTGGATGGATGACTAGGATTTAATCTTAAAACTTTATACTATTTAATCCAAGGGTTAGTATGCATCATGACATATATATTAAAGGGTTCTTTCTCTTTCTATTTTGTTTGATTTACCCGAGGCTTAATTTGGGTAGAGAGTTTAGTTGTGATTTTTTCCTTGCTTATTTCTTTTATTAATGTTATATATTCATGATAGTTAATGATAGATTTAAAAGAAAATTTTGATTTTGAGCACTTTAAAATTTTAGAGATTTTGAAGAAATTTTGTTTATGTTTGAAATAAAATTATAACATGATTTTCTTGCAATTGAAGCTAGAAAAAAACTTGTTGTATGAGTTCAATTTTTGAAAAAAATCATAGTAAAGAAAAAGCCCCCTTTTTTTTGTGAAGTTAAGGTGTCATACCCCAAATTTTACCCTCCTTATTTAATTACTATGTCAACTTATTTTTGAATATAAAGGTTAGTTGGGTTGGTGATTATTTGTGAGCAAGGGGACTAAGGATATTGGTAGCTTAGGGTCATGGGTTCAAGCCCCACTTAAACTTTTTTTTTTTGGTTTTTGATTATTCTTTGTTTTTTATCTCTCTCACGTTTTTTTACATATATATATATATATATATATATATATATGGGGTTTGCTAACTTCCTCCTATGTGGGAGGAAGTTAGCAAACCTCCACCCAAAAATTACTGCGCGCCCCCCCCCAGAATTTGCTGCGCGCACCCCCCACCCCCATTACTAGCGCGCGCCCCCCAGTTACTCGCGCGCCCCCGCCAAACTTCAGTTGCTCCGCGCGCCCCCCACTTTGCTGTGCGCGGGGTATCGAAACCATTAGACCATACTAATGACTATAATTTTATTTATTTAGGGTATCGAAACCATTAGACCATACTAATGATTTCAGTTTATAACGTCTTAAAACCATTAAACAATGTTTATGGTTTCAAAGATCTATTTAATTAAAATTTAATTAAATAAAAAATTTTACAATTTTTTTTTTAAAAAAAGATTATAAAAAAAAAATGAAGGTGGAGAAGAATGTATTTTAAATAACTAAAAAAACTATTAAAAAAGTAAAAAAAAAACATAAAATTAAATTGGGGTGGGGGGGGGGGAGGGGGTGGTATGGGGGGCGCGCCCAGTAATTGGGGGGGCGCGCGCAGTAAAAAGGTTGGGGGGGGGGGCGCAAAGTAACTGGGGGCGCGCGTGAGAAGGGGTTGTGTGGGGGGGGCGAAAAGTAAATATGGGGGGCGCATGTGAGTAATTATGGGGTTTTATAGTCAATTTGTAGTGGGAGGATGCTTGCTAACTTCCTCCCACATGATTTTAGGTGGGAGGATGTTAGCAGCCCCCTATATATATATATATATATATACACATTTGTTTTTGTATTTTTTGTTGGTACATATAAACAAAAATATAAAATAACAAAATCCAATAAAACAAAGAATGTGGTAACCGAAAAAAAAAGTAAAGAAGGATAGTAAGCAAATGAACAAAAAGTGGAAACTTGGGGTGGAATACAAAAAAAATTAGAAACAAATTTTTAGTTACGTATCCGATAACAACAAAATTTGGCAAATAAAAAGAAGAGATTTACACTAAACTCTATCCTAATCGGTCCCCAAATAATAGCAAAATCAAGTTACACTTTCTACTATAAATAGAGTTGAGTTTTCACACTCAAAACACACGAAAAAAAATCTGAAAACCCCACAGATTAGCACTGCAATTCGAAGCAAAAATACCCATCCAGAAGCAAGTTAGTTCTCTACACACAGTAGAAACTAACACTGAAGCTCAACCGGAAAACTTGCCGGAATCCGAACGGTATGGCGGCGGGGAAGGTGGCGCACGGTTGTGCTGCCGCCGGAGACTGGAAACGGCGGTGGTGTATGGCTGTCGGGTTCTGGGTTCGTATGAATCTATGAATATTGCATGAACATTCATATGAATGTTCTTGGTGTTCTTGAAGAGAGAGAAGAGAGAAAATTTTGAGTGGAAAAAAGAAGAGAGAAATTTTCTTGCAAAATGAATGAAAAGATCAGATTTTGGTATATATACCCCCTCCTAATCACACGCGCGCGCACACCATAAGCTCCATGCACCCTCAGCTGAATTGGGCTTAGTATGCTTCTGCTTGCACCCCCCTGGCTGCTGCATGCACCCCCCTGGTTTTATTTATTTAATTGATTCAATTCATTTAATTTACTTAAATTGATTTCAATTAATTACTTAAATTAAATTGAACATAAACACACATAATTCATTCTAAGATTATTATTGGATAAAAAGGAGATACACGAATATACATTCGTTCATCTCTTGGATAATTAAAGTCAAGGTGCATATCTTGCCGGCTGATTATTCATATTCCATGAACAAACATAATTCAAATATGGATTTAAAAAGGGACGCCCGAATGAACATTCGTCTTTCCCTCGAATAATCAAAGATTTAGCGGACGCTTTTTTCTATGGATTATTTGTCTTCCGTTCTTAAAAATTACCAACACACATCAAATTAATTCTTTTGCCTTCGGGCTAATTTAAAATAAAATGGAAAAATCTTTTCACAAATGAACATGTTTGCAATCAATTCTAACGTGATACAAACAATGCTTAAGCCTCCACCAAGCGAGCATACAAGCAGCGTTTAACCACTAGAATGTGATTAGAACATCGTTCCCTAAAAAACACCAACAAACAATGGAGACCCAGAACTACGTAGCTTTGACTTCCTCATCGCACCGGAGGATACGTAGGAGCAAGATCATCATCTTGTCAAGCATAATAATAAAAAACTTAAAATCCCCCCCTACTTGTAAATATCTTAAATAAAATAATAAATATAATATTTAAAAAAACATGTAAACAAACTTTAAAAATATTAAACCCTAGAATTAATTAGGAGGTTCCCGTTGAGTACAACGGATGTAAGGGGTGCTAATACCTTCCCCTTGCATAACCAACTCCCGAACCCAAAGATGGTTGTGATGACCGTCTTATCCTTTAAGGTTTTATCGATATTTTCCTCAAGATAAAATTCGGTGGCGACTCTGTGTCATTCCGAGTGTCCTAGACGCTTGGGCGATTTTTGCGGCGCGACAGCTGGCGACTCTGCTGGGGACACTAATAAGAGAGTTAAACCTATCCTTGTTAGTTTTAGGGTTAAATGTTTTTGTTTGTTTACATGTTTTTATTTTTGGTATTTTTCCGCATTTATTTATTTATTTTATTTATGAATATATATATTGTGGGGTGGGGTTTATCTATTGTTGAGGGAAGCTTTAAACACAAGCTTGAGAAAAACCCTATGTTTAAGTTAGGAGTTGCTAGTATGGACCCCTGGGATACACACATCCCTCGGGTGATTTACGAAGACTCCGCCTAGAGTAGATCTATTCGAAACGTCCCTCAGGAATTGACTAGCTCATCCTCCTGTTGGAATTTCGAACAAGGTCAGCGACTCTAGTAACCTTTTAGAACCCAATGACTTCATTTGGGGAAAACCCTTCAAAATTCCGCCATTTATCATGGGGAAAACTTTGAATAGGGTCAATGACCTTAGATGATTCGTCAAAAAGAAGGAAAAAAAACAAAAGCCCTTAGAACTATCATTGTGAGAGGGTGGGTACACGAAATATAGAGCCATAATGTTATAAGGAATCCTACCCTTTAGGTTGTCTTGTTAGCCCAAACTCAACATGCATATCATAACATTTGCATACATGAAACCAATTTTACATCATACATTTTGCTTTGTGGGGAATTTCAAAAAAATATTGTTAAGCATTCTAAAATGAGTTCGATTAAAGGAAACACACTCCAAATAAAGGCACAGCTCCCTGATGTTAAAAGCTTGAAAGTCCTCAGTAACAAATTGTCTAGCGTCCACAGAAATGACTTCACTCACAAATATGGAAGGATACTCAATCTGTTTTATATTCCTGTTCAATTGGAGGTTGTCACTATCCTGGCTTTGTACTATGATCCGCCTGTAAGATGCTTTACTTTCCAAGACTTCCGGTTGGCTCTGACTTTGGAAGAATTCAATCAAATGTTGGGCTCTCCAGAAATGAAGAATGGTCCTTACCAAGGTATTGGAAAGGTCCCAACAGTTGAAGAGCAGGCTCGGGCTTTAATGGTGCCCGTGGAGGGACTAGCTCCGCATTTCAAATACAAAGCAAACGGGAGTATTCATGGGGTAGAAAGACACTGCCTAGAGAGATTGACAAAAGAGCTTGATGAATCCCAATGTTATGAATCCTCAAGAGATGTTCTAGCTTTGCTCATCTTTAGACTTGTCTTATTCCCAAGTCGGGAAGATTTCATTGACTCTGCTGCTATCAGTGTGTTTTGGGCTGCAAAAGTCAAGGGAGAAGATTATGTGTCGGCTCTTCTGGCTGATGTTTACTATGCTCTTCACACTCGACATGAGGGGAGAAAGGGGTTGTTGATCTGTTGCATTTCTCTATTATATGCATGGTTCACCTCTCACCTGTTTAAGGATGTCCCTGCAATCGGCTCCAAGAGTGGCCAAGAGTTGTCTCAAAAAATGATGTCGCTTACTGAAGGCTCGGTCTTATGGCATGTTAGAAAGCTCAACAAAGGAGAGGTAATTATCAACTGTGGGGACTTCCCTAATGTACCTCTCATAGGCTCAAGGGGTTGCATCAACTACAACCTAGTGCTAGTCTTGAGACAGTTAGGTTACTCGATGGGTGAAGAGTTTGACAATGAGGGCTTTAAAGGGTTTGTATTGCATAATATGGGCGCCAACAATCCCGACATGCTCGGAAGAATCCTCCGTGCATGGAAGGAACCACATAAAAATCAAGGAGAATCGAAGAAGAAGAAGGAGGTCAAGGAGTCCAACACCCAGCGGGTCAAAGAGCGGGAAGAAGAAAACAAGTTCCTATCCAACACTCCTACTCAGCCCAGTTCGCCAGAATCAGTCACCATTTCAATCGAATAGTTCAATGACCTAAAGGCAACTCTCAATCGACTTGAAGAAGAAAAGGAGAGTCTCCAACTAGAGTTCCAAGAAGTTTCCTACGACCGAGTCTCATTTCAAATGATCAGTAACACACAAGGGCGTTCAATAAGGGAGGCTTGGGATTTGATCAAGGTGGAAAAGAAGAGAAGAAATAGAATAGGGGCAGCCTTGCGAAAAGTCACTAAAAGGGCTAAAAAGCAAAACAGCCAATTGAAGGACGTTAAGGGTCAATCCAGCTATTGGTGTCGTAGGTGGAAAGAAGAACACAATAGGATCTGCAAGATGGCGAAAGCACACACAGAACAGATTCAAAGACTCACTCAAGATCTAGAGGAATCACAGATTGTAGCCTCACACGAAAAACGACTTCGGGAAGCTGCTGAAGGAATGCATGGGGGGACTCCTGTCTATTGGAAAACATTATTTGCGGACCTAAGGAAAAGCGAGGAGCGTGAGCTGAAAGTAAAGCGAGAGTATGAAAATCTGAGGAAAGAATACGCGAACCTGGATGATGAGCATAGGTCGTGGGGAAACAACTTAACGCATTTGAGTGATATGAAAAAGATCTTAGAGGAGGAAAACAAAAGCTGGAGGAATAAAGTGATATCTCTGAAGGGAAAGAAAGAAGTCTTAAAGGAAAAGGCCAACCAGCTAATCAATCGCGCCGAACAAGATGAAGGCACCATGCAACAACTGAGATACGAGTCTGCAGGGTGGGAGGCGGACTTCTCCAACCTAGCTGAGTTTACAAGCCAAGTGATTCAAGACGTCCCAGCAAAACATAAGAAGGCCTATGAAGTGATGACCCCTTACAACATGCACATTGATGTCTTTAATTTTGTTGTAGAATGTGGGGTCATGCTGTCAGAACTTAAAGCTAGCTTAAAAGTAGCATGCAATACGAACTTTTGATGTCATTCAGCTTTTATATTTAGTTTTTATGATTACATAAATGGAGTTTGTTTAAGTTATGCTGAAATAAATAAAAGTCTGTTTCTCTTACTTTTGAATGCTTACAATAAACGTTTGAAGTTCCCTATGAAATAAAAGAAAATTTTCTTTCTTCATCTTGCATACGCATGCATCATATGCACGCATTTTCATGTTCACCACAAAGCATCCATATCTCTTCTCTCCTCACCTTTCCCGAACTATAATGCCGCAAGCAGGTATCCCGATACTCACGAACGGACTTGAAATAATATGTCTCAACAAAATATGGAAGAACTCAAGAAAGAACATGAGTGGTTGAAGATGGAGGTTGCCCAGTTGAAGACTCAAATGCAATTGGTCATTCAAATCTTGTTGGAGAAAAAGGATAACCCATTACCACGTCAGTCAGAGGGCAATCAGGCACCTCGGACACCACAACCGTGGGTGATTCCTTCGCCACAACAAGCGTGCGCTCAGCAGCCCTCCATGGCTCCTCAGCTGAACCAGCCTTGGGGCAATCCAGCACGACAGATATCACAGCCATGCTTGGTCCCATTGCCTCCTCAGAATCAACAAGTTCGGAATCCGAACAATCGGCATCAAAATCAGAATCAGCGGAGGCATCCAAGTAATCCGAAAGAAGGGACTCGCCAGTTCGACCCAATCCCAATAACGTATAGTCAACTGTGGTCTCATTTAGTCCAAGCTTCGTCGATAACTCCAAGAAAGGCTAGATCCATGAAGTCTCCATTTCCTCCTTGGTACAACCCGAGGGTCCAATGTGAATTTCACGACGGAGTAGTGGGACACTCAATAGAAGAGTGCATATCCTTCAAAGAAGAGGTTCAAGAGATGATCAATCGCAAGCTGCTTTCCTTCAAGGAGGAAGAGTGAAATAGGCAGTAGTTTGTTGCTCGGTCACACTAGCCCATCCGTAAATGCTGCCAAGAAGCTTGACGATTTAGGCCCAATCAAAAAGTGAATCATGGCTACAAGGACTCCTTAGATGCCATAATCTTTAGGCCATTTTATTTTTTTTAATTTTTCTTTCTTCCTAAGTGCACTTGCTTATGAGCTTGTTTATTTTTAACTGTGGTAATAATACAATAAACATGCATGTTTTTGGAATCAATTCATTCGTATTCACTATTTTCTGGTTCGATCACTTACAAACTTGGGAGCGAGGATGATGGAAATAAATAACAGATTTTTGCTGACGAATGCTTTCAATAAAAAGAACCTAGTTGATGATGTAAGGCATCGCTTCATTTCCTTTCAAAATAAAAATATACAAAAATTGGCTAGTTCATGCTAAGTTGAGTCATTCTTGGATATGTTTTCATTGTTGTATGATTCCCCCGGTTTCTTGAGATAAATCAAATTTTTAAGAAAGTTCGGTTTGGTACTTGACATAATAATCCAAGAGTATATAGGTTGTTTAGGCTACATTATGAAGGTTTAGCAATGATTCAATAAAATCGGTACCGTCTTAACACCTTAGACACCCGGAAATATGTAAGATTAATTTGAGTACTAATATTGACAAAGCCTTGAATATAAATTTTAAAGGAACCCTTAGTAGTTTATCTTAGCAGTCGGCACCATCTTAAGCACAAACTAAGTGGGAAACCGATGAATATAAGTGAATGACCTGAATATAAATGTTTATGAATACTATTGGTTGATTCTTAGAATGATTGATAAAATTCAACAAATGTTGGAACATGCGGAAGAAAATACCATAGTAGGGAAAAACTCATTAGTAGTTGGTTCAGGGGTGTCTGATTCTGAACTTGGTAGGGAGGGTTACGATCCGATCCCCCGCAACTGCAAAATGGGTAAAACAAATAGGGGTTACCAAACTTATGTTATCAGCACCCCTCGATATATGATGATCATAATCACTAACAGGTTTCCTACCATGGGCGTGTACAAGATAATGGGCTTAATGTGATTGCGCTAGAATGAAAAGGGTGAATGGAACTTAGGTGAGAGGTAGAGTCAAAAGGAAATACTTCAGGTCTGTTTTCATATGATGGGAATCTTTGACCGCAACGAGTGGTTTTGTGTTACTACGGTGCTCTTGGTATTTGATATCTATTACTTGATTTTCCTATCTAGCCGGCAACCACGTATGATTAGAGTTATCGTGTCCTGTTTCAAACATGTGCAAAAAAGGAG
The DNA here is from genome assembly GCA_951804385.1 of Trifolium dubium. Classification (NCBI taxonomy): domain Eukaryota; kingdom Viridiplantae; phylum Streptophyta; class Magnoliopsida; order Fabales; family Fabaceae; genus Trifolium; species Trifolium dubium. The sequence goes on from OX638063.1 coordinate 16,597,876, forward strand.
TTACCATTTTTTATGCTTAAGGGCAAGGGAAGTTCAAGTACGAGGGAATTAGATAACACAAATTTATATCATTTTTGGTTTGATTTGCATGAATTTCAAATTGCATGTTATAATTTTCAAGAGACCTAATCGAAACTAAGTTCACTATGAAAACATATTCGGCAAAAATATTGATAAGCTGTCTCATCCTGCTTGTTGTAATCAAAAATTATCTTTTGTATATACCACGTGTGCTTCTGCCACAAAAATATTCAATTTCAAAAACTCGCATGTGCATTGTGTTAGAAATACTTGTCAAAAGAAATGATTTTACTGGCAAACTGATACTTAGCACCGAAGGAATTCCAATGGTCAGGACAGAGGCGAACTGAATCAAGATGCTCTCAACTAGGGGCAAATCATCTATGGTTATGCTAATTAGCGGCGAACCCTCATCATCAAGGACATATCACCCGGAGATTCTGCTAATCGAGGTCAAAACACTTCAAAAATTGGTCAGCTTAGGGCAGCAGCCACAAAACGCCAGTAAATTTAGGGCATATCCTTCAAGGATTCAAGCATCGGAGTGATACACATCAGGGTCGTGTCGCATTGAAAAGCCAGCATGGACGGAGAGGAACCCCTGCTCAATAAATTTATGGCAGTCAAAGGATATCATGAGGAAAAAGGGAAAAGGAAAAAGAGCTCGCTAAGTCGAAAACCTGGAAAGGCGGTCCAGGCAAAAGTTAGGGACACTAAAAAAAAGGAACACTCTCGGTGGACTGAAAACTCGAAAGAGCGGTCCAGGCAAAAGTTAGGGATTTACAAAGAAGAAAATGAGTTGCAGCAGGGGCAAGTCCTCTCAGACTAGGGATCATCTTGTGGTTAAAACCATGCTTTGAAGACCCATCAAACTAGGGGCAAGGCGAGCTACAGCAGGGGAAAATTCTCTCCGTACCTTCAAATCACTCAAGAAAACTCCGCCATACATTAGTAACTTCTGAGTTCAAAATGGGAGTCGGCATATCTTGCTAGCAAAGCAACCTTCAATCAAGAAATTTTGTTTTGAAAAACTTTTTAAAACTTTCAAATCATTCAATTGCCCATCATGGGGGCATTTTCAGTCAAATCATGCATACATAACATGACCAAAAACCGATGTTAAATCAGCAAGTCAAAAGTCCAATTGCCACTGGCAAATCCAATTCAAAATTCGGTTTCCCTAGCATTTCGTCTCATGCATCAGTCATGCATGGCATAACACGAAAGAATAACTTGCATTCATATGAAATCTTCATGCATAGGATACAACACACATTCACATGCATGCATGGCATAGCCAAAAAGGTCAAACTAAAGTTTTCTCAGGGATTATTACTCAGCAAAAAAGGTAAATGAGTACTCCATATCCCCAACAAATCAGATCAGCCCAGCCATGAGCTGGTAATGATCACTTACTCTTGTTTCTAGAGTTTAAGTCCTACGGGAAAACGGTTATCCTTCAAAGCCAGGCATCATTAGGGGCAATGCCTGCTTTTTAGTCAAAGCATCCCTCAGTGTGATGACTTCTTCTTCGTATAATGGAAAATGGTTATCTTTCAAAGTTAAGGCATCATTAAGGGCAATGCCTGCTTTTTAGTCGAAGCATCCCTCGGTGTGATAACTTCTTCTTCGTATAATGGAAAATGGTTATCTTTCAAAGTTAAGGCATCATTAAGGGCAATGCCTTCTTTTTAGTTGAAGTACCCTAATGGGACGGTGACTTCTTCTTGGTTTAATGGCAAATGGTTTTCTTTCAAAAATTAGGCATCATTCGGAACAATGTCTGCTTTTAGTCGAAGCACCCAAATGGACGGTGACTTCCTTTTTTTACATATATATATATATATATATATATAATATATTTATACATTTGTTTTTGTATTTTTTGTTGGTACATATAAACAAAAATATAAAATAACAAAATCCAATAAAACAAAGAATGTGGTAACCGAAAAAAAAAAGTAAAGAAGGATAGTAAGCAAATGAACAAAAAGTGGAAACTTGGGGAGGAATACAAAAAAAATTAGAAACGAATTTTTAGTTACGTATCCGATAACAACAAAATTCGGCAAATAAAAAGAAGAGATTTACACTAAACTCTATCCGAATCGGTCCCCAAATAATAGCAAAATCAAGTTACACTTTCTACTATAAATAGAGTTGAGTTTTCACACTCAAAACACACGAAAAAAAATCTGAAAACCCCACAGATTAGCACTGCAATTCGAAGCAAAAATACCCATCCAGAAGCAAGTTAGTTCTCTACACACAGTAGAAACTAACACTGAAAAACCCTCCAATCCCAATTCGAATTCACGGTAGTACCTCGCACCGGAAAAGGAAGAAAGTCAGAAGTCAGCAGAAGTAAGGAAACAGAGGTAGAAATCCAAAAAAGACTCACACGGTTGGTGTTCACGGCAAGGTTGGTCTCTTCAAAATTCTGAAATTATAGCCTGGTCTCGTACATGCTTTTGTTGTTTGTTTTGTGTCTCCTTCCATTAGTTTGATTCATGAATAAAAGTTAATTAAGGCTTGACTACCTTGGTATTTTTCTGGCCGTGATTTCATGCTTGTGTTTATAGAAAGAAAATTTAATATAGGTGGATTTGAATAAGTTTGTTAAAAAACAGATTTGAAGGTTCAAAAAAATTCGGGTTCAAAAACTTTTGGATTTAATTTTCTGTTTTTGAGGGCTAATGGGTGTTTAGAAAGGGTTTAATCATGTTAAAAAGGATTAAAAAACGAATTTTGGGTCGGATTTGGGTTAGAAAAGATTCTGCATATTTTCCGGAAAATTGGTATGAAGGTATGAGTTTTCCAGTTGAAGCTCAACCGGAAAACTTGCCGGAATCCGGACGGTATGGCGGCGGGGAAGGTGGCGCACGGTTGTGCTGCCGCCGGAGACTGGAAACGGCGGTGGTGTATGGCTGTCGGGTTCTGGGTTCGTATGAATCTATGAATATTGCATGAACATTCATATGAATGTTCTTGGTGTTCTTGAAGAGAGAGAAGAGAGAAAATTTTGAGTGGAAAAAAGAAGAGAGAGAAATTTTCTTGCAAAATGAATGAAAAGATCAGATTTTGGTATATATATACCCCCTCCTAATCACACGCGCGCGCACACCATAAGCTCCATGCACCCTCAGCTGAATTGGGCTTAGTATGCTTCTGCTTGCACCCCCCTGGCTGCTGCATGCACCCCCCTGGTTTTATTTATTTAATTTATTTAATTGATTCAATTCATTTAATTTACTTAAATTGATTTCAATTAATTACTTAAATTAAATTGGACATAAAAACACATAATTCATTCTAAGATTATTATGGGATAAAAAGGAGATACACGAATATACATTCGTTCATCTCTTGGATAATTAAAGTCAAGGTGCATATCTTGCCGGCTGATTATTCATATTCCATGAACAACTATAATTCAAATATGGATTTAAAAAGGGACGCCCGAATGAACATTCGTCTTTCCCTCGAATAATCAAAGATTTAGCGGACGCTTTTTCTATGGATTATTTGTCTTCCGTTCTTAAAAAATACCAACACACATCAAATTAATTCTTTTGCCTTCGGGCTAATTTAAAATCAAATGGAAAAATCTTTTCACAAATGAACATGTTTGCAATCAATTCTAACGTGATACAAACAATGCTTAAGCCTCCACCAAGCGAGCATACAAGCAGCGTTTAACCACTAGAATGCGATTAGAACATCGTTCCCTAAAAAACACCAACAAACAATGGAGACCCAGAACTACGTAGCTTTGATTTCCTCATCGCACCGGAGGATACGTAGGAGCAAGATCATCATCTTGTCAAGCATAATAATAAAAAACTTAAAATCCCCCCTACTTGTAAATATCTTAAATAAAATAATAAATATAATAATTAAAAAAACATGTAAACAAACTTTAAAAATATTAAACCCTAGAATTAATTAGGAGGTTCCTGTTGAGTACAACGGATGTAAGGGGTGCTAATACCTTCCCCTTGCATAACCAACTCCCGAACCCAAAGATGGTTGCGATGACCGTCTTATCCTTTAAGATTTTATCGATATTTTCCTCAAGATAAAATTCGGTGGCGACTCTGTGTCATTCCGAGTGTCCTAGACGCTTGGGCGATTTTCGCGGCGCGACATATGGTTTTGGAATTTGATTAGTTTTTGGAAATCTATTCAATTTGAGATTGTATTTGTGTAATTAGTAAGTGTATAAGTATTTAACTATGTTTGATTTTCGAAAACAATGATTTAGGGTATTTTTTTATTCTGACCGAATTTAAAAGGGCATTTTCGTCCTTTTAAAATTGTTAGTTCTTCCAAAAAAGTGAACCATTAGATCCGCCTTTTTAAAATGATGAAAATGGACATATGGTTTGCGACGATTAGACGAAGGATGACCGAGTTATGGTTGCTTCAAGTTTGTAACTATTTATCGTTGTTTTTGGATTTAAAATATAGTAGTACCAAAATGATAGAGATTATTTTCTATGAAAAGAGAAAAATGTTTAGAAATCGATTTGTGAAGTGAAATGAAAATTCTTTTGTCGAGGATTTAAATTTTTAAGAGTTGGCCGAAATGGCCATTAATTTAGTAGCTTGAATTTGTTTTGTTTTATAAAGAAATGAGTAAGTTACGTTGTTCGAAAGGGTATTCTTGCTTTTGGAAAAGCTTTAAAATAGTTTCAATTTAATTGGCGGCGTTTTTGGATAAAACTATTTATTAAAGTTATAATATTTTAGGAGTTGTTTTGAAACATGTTTTGAGCCTAGATTAATTGAGAAAGATCAACCCTAAGCCTTAATTCATTAGTAGACGAGTTAGGAATTTTGAGTGACCAATTAGTTTGTGTATTAACTTAATTAAGTTGAATAATTAAGGTTGAGAGAGTATTAGCCGGATTGGGGACTTCGTTGAGAGAGTGACGGACGTTGCTCGCATAGCGTAAACGAACGTGTTGGAAGCTTGCTAAGGTAGGGACACTTTCTAACGATTTCATATACCTCGAAATATCGAGTGCTTTTTATGCATGTGTAACTGTTGCCTGAATATGTCTATTTGCTTGATGTGTTCCAATTGATTTATGAACATGTTGTGCGATGTATTCTCGTGACGAGAACTTGTTGAGAACATGCTATATTTTACACATGTTTGAGACGTTGTTCTGAATTTCATATGTATGGATAATATGAAATTTTGATGCATGTACTTGATAGAATAATCTTGTTGTATATGATATTTAGTTGTCTTACATATGATTTTGTGATGAATATATGTACTGACTTGTGGTTGTGAATTGCATATGCTTGTATGATATGCTAATTGTTGCATGAGCATGTATGAACGTGTAAGTTGGTTGGAAACTACACGGGGTTTGTCGGTTGGAGACTGCCCTATATATATTAAAATAGAAAATACATGTCATGCATTTCATAGTCGTGTAAGTCGGTTGGAGACTACACAGGGTGTGTCGGTTGGAGACCACCTAATCCTGCGGGATTTTATTGAGTCGGTGTTTGTCAGCTGGAGACTTCACCTGCCCTGCGGGGTTTAGTAGGGGTTGGACCTACGACTCTCTGCGGAGAGGTTAAATGCCGGAATTCATGCATGATTATCGGTAGGGGTTGGACCTATCGGTGTCACATTTCATATAGAGTCTGCATTGATAGGATAATTGTGCATTTGAATACTGATGTGTGTGATTGATAGATTGTCCGTGCACTTGATTTCTATGATGTGTAATTCATATGATTAAATATGTAAATGATGCCATGTATTGTGTATCTTGCGCTGTGTATTTTTGGTTATATGTTATTTTTAGTTGGTGACCCTCTACGAGCATTTTTAGGTCTTCACTTATACCGCGTTGAGAAGCGGTGATGCTTGAAGCTGTTTACGGGTCTTCGTCACCCAGTCATCTTCAGTCGAGTTAAAGATCAGCTTAGGGGTAGATGTTTCAGAGTCTCGTTTACTCTTATTTATTTGTTCGCTGTATTTATACTCTGAAAGTGTTATATGTTATATTTTGAAATAAATGGTGCCGCTCTGCTTGTTTAGACATAGCATTTGGTTTTTATTGTGAATATGATTTATAAAAGAGGCATTGCATTCCGATAGCTATTTTGAAAAGTATTTACTCAGATTTAATTTAAGAGCGATCGTGAATGTTCCATTTCAAAAGCTTTGTTTATTTTAAAAAAAAAAAGACCCACTTTTTGGCTATGAAAATCGAGGTGTTACAGGCGACATTGAATTTTTTTCTCTCAAAAATATCATTTTGTATTATCTTTGTTAATATACATTCCCTTTCATATTATTCCCTTGTTTGGCCTTGTCACTGACAAATATAATTGTGGCCAATATTTGATGATTTGACCATTGCACACTTGTAAGTAGAGTTGATTCGTCATTTGTTTTGTCTGAATCAAAGAAAAAAAATAAAAAATTGTGTAAAATGATTTAAATGCCCATGGGCTAATTTTAAAACAAAAATATTGTGAGACATGCTAATTTTTTGTGTGAGGCGTCAAAATGAGGGACATAAATGTTTGGAATATGATATTATTGGGGTAAAATTTTAAGGATTGTTTTTTGAAAACTTACACCAAATTTTGCCTATATTACAAGGTCTAAAACAAAAAATTTCATAGAAAATAGATTAAATTTTTTTATATTATTAACCTTGCTTTTAATAACATTTATTTGTTCATACCCTGTTTAAATGATATAATTTAATTTTGAAATGAAAATAATAGGATGTCGTTATATATAACCACAAACCTATAGCATACATGGCGTTAAAAATGATGTTTGAGCGGACAATTAAATTTATATTTAGTTACTTTTTTGGTCCTTAAAATTGATAAATGTAGGATGAATCAATGTCTTGATGCCACCTCGATTAAGGATCGACAAAATGCATATATAAACAAGCTTTTGAGGCGATGTTTGATTTCGTTGATTAAACTTTAACTAATTAGAACATTCTAGCTTTGTCTTGATTAGTTAAAAATAGTTGAAATGAGAAATACAAATGTGAAGGAAATATTACAATAATATCCACACTAAATTTTTCTAAGATGTTTAGATGCAGAGTCATATTTAAAAAATCTCGGATCATTAATATTATAGAAGATTTTATTCGTAGCACATAATATTATTCGCACATCAAAGTTTGATACAACATAATGAAAATATAACATAAGTAAAATAATACTTAATTCATAGTTCATTAACTTGTTTCAAAATTAGTACAATTTAATTCGAATACAACATATTGTTTTGGACATTGTCTTGTTTTCAATGTATACTTAATACATATAACGCCCCATATCGATTGACTAGTATATCGAATGAAACATACATAAATGAATCCAGATACATTTAAAATTACAGAAAAATAGAATTCAATTACAATGTACAACCATTACTTATTTCAAGCATTCCCAAGTACACAGCGGAAAGTTGAATTCTTGTACAAAACTCATGAAATAACTAAACTAAACAATATAAGAAATTATAATATCCAACATCTCTTTCACCATAGCTCGATCCATTGCTTAACCTGTTCTCTGAAAAAAATAGAGGGAGTTGGGTGAGACTACTTGTCTCGTGAGTTCCACCTATTTTAGGGTGTTAGCATTTTCTACGTGAAGCTACGTGCTTGGGTTAGTAATACCCTGTTCATATAATTATTCACTGATTGAGTACAAGGGGAAACTATCTGCTCAATCAATGACATAGGGAAACTAAGTTTCCTAACATCTGTCATAACATTTCTTAGGATTGATCATATTGTATCATATAATATATTCATTTCATATCATAAGGTTATTGAGCACACAACAAAATTATCTTGGTGAATTTTACGGAATAGCTCAAGGTGAGTGTCTTGAGTCATTCCCCATCGTTCCTGGCCAAATTCCTATCATATCAGGCTATGGCTCAGCATCTCACAATTAATTATCATTTCATTTCATATTCTGGCAATTATCGTTCCAGAAATGTGGTCCAAAGCCCACTCATCATGATCAACCCTAAAATCATAACTTTATTTCATTCTTTATCTTCGTATGACTTTCCATCATCAATTGCCTAAGCATAACTTATCATTTTATCCTTCCTAACTTATGCATTTTAAGCTCAATTACATGATTAGCCTCAATATATATAATGTTAAAATTATTTACAAAGCAATGAACCAACGGTATAAGCTTAGAAAGTTTAAATAATCAATTTAAGTTTAAAGCAGAAAATCGAGCCTTCACATAACCTAGAAAATGCAGCTTTTCCAAAACAGAACATTTCTAAATTCGAAATTATTCATCCTAAACCTATACTTTGATCCCAAAATCCTTTAATACAAGTAAACAGAGTGAAAACATTGAGGCTAACACATAATCTAACTTAAATACATCCATGGGGTTTAAATCTTTAATTCTCATTTTCTTAACATTATAAGGTTTCTAATTATTTTTCTAGTATTTTGTCAAAAAAAAATTATTTTTCTAGTAAAACCATACAGCCATATGCATAATTTCAACAATAGTAATTAATACCTTTTTACATTTTAGGACATTATACTACCCAATGGTAAGTAAACTATCTAGAGGAACTCACCATAGCTATTTCATATGCTCCGACTCCGCATCTTTACACTCTATTTCAATTCAAAGCCATCAAACCTATGTGCAGATTTTTCTGCATAATTCTGCATCTGCGCACCAACTTCGGAGCAACCTACAGTCCGTGTTTCTTGGCCGAATTCCACAAAATTGGAGTCCAAACGACAAGAATTAAGTCAGCTTTCCATAGGAACAAACCCCACTAAAAACAGAGTTACAGAGAGTGAGAACTTACCATTTAAGTGTAGTCCTGTCCAAACACGAATTCTGTAAAAATTCTTTGTTCAACCTTTCACTTCAAAAATTCCTACAGAATTCATCTCTATATCAAATCTCATAAGGCTGGTACTAAAACGACCAGAGTTACGTTAGCTATCCATAGCAACAAAAATCACTTGATTTGGAGCTACAGGAAGCGAGATATTACCTTTTGATTAGAGGACTATTCTAGACGATTTTCTGCAATTCTACTGCATCAGTGTCGCAACTTCGAACACAGTTTTAAACCTCATTACTTATCCAAATCATATGAAACCCGTGCTAAAACTGAAGAGAAATTTGTCTAGTTTCCAAAACTCCAACAACCATTTGATTTCAAGGTACATGGAATAAGATACAATGCCAACACTGATGACAGGTCCAGAATCTGGGCAGATTAATTTCTCTAACTTGTAGACAGATTATCTCTAATGATACTTAATGAAATTTCACTATTCCAAAGTCTAATTCGTGTAAAAATTCGTCTAGTTTTCAATGGTTCAATTTTCACATAAAATGGACTAACATACAGAAAGTTATTACCTTCTGAATAGGAACTCCTCCAAAACAAATTCTGCAGAATTTCTTCAACTACAACTTCCAATCACGAGCCTAAAATATCCTGCTCTCGTAGTCCTTCCATGAGAGCTTCATTCATGAGTTTTAACACAAAACATCAAGGCTAGAGGTGAGGGTTTGATTTCAGCCAGAGGGAGAGGAAAATGAATTTCAAGCTTGTCTAGAATCATTCAACGGTCATAAATCCATAATTACATGTGAGTGCTTATCATTATTCATGGTTGAATTGATAAAAGGAAGAGTGGAGAGGTGAAGAGTTTGTGAGCGTGAGAGAGAATGAAAAGGAAGAAGGGTTTGCTTTGTGGATGGAAAAACGAAAGAATACTATGAGCTTGTAGTATAGCCACAAACAAGTGATAAGGGTATAGGTGGTCCCCACATCTTAACCCAAATTTTGCCAACTCATATTTAATTTCTTTACTAATCTTGCTAATTGTCTCATAAGTTGACATTATCATATAACTTAAGAAAATAATAAAGGTGGGATGTTACAATCTACCCCCTTTAAAATAATTTCGTCCTCGAAATTGAAAACTTCACTTCGACTGAAGACACTTCTAAAAAGTTGGGGATAGTTCCTTAAAACCTATCATTTCCATTGCCCTCATTTGCTACTACATCTAATGGTTTGTTATATTTAACTTTGGGTCACGATATCGTCGCTGGAGGAATCTTCGTATTCAACTTCTATGTATAGCCATAATTTCCTATAATAATTATCATAGCTAATTCCTGTAGAAGGGTAAAACTCGTACATAGCTCTATTATATCTAAGTTTATTGGAAAAGAAATTAATTCGACACGAATTCGCTAGGTTCGCGGTACATAAGTGAATTTATGCAATACCGGTAATATCAAAGATCACCAATTTTGCTTGCCATTTTGTATACTCAACTAACTTTTCTTCAACGTATGATTCTTACTCTTTACCGATTTATTTAAATCTGTACAACTTAAATAATCTTACTAACAACCTTCATTAACTTCTCGGTCTCCGTGTATTTACTTCACAACATTAGACTTCTGGTTAGAACGTCGTAGTCTCCTCTTGTTACACTCTTTTTATACGACATTTCTTAATATTCTACATTCAATTATATTGGTTTTGATATTATTCTACATCACATATGCTCTTAGTGCATCCCTTAATTTTTTGTATCTCAGTTTAAAATCTACATCCTCCCAATTGCACATTTGCATCTACACTCTGCGACATATTACTTCACAAGGTTGGGTTCAGCATACTCGAATCTAGTTTGTAATAAGGTCTTTAACATCTCATGGCCCTTTACATAGTCAAGTCGTAATCCACGAGACTTTGCATTAACTATTACTTAGAGTTTATTGTTTGGCTGCGCACTCTGATTTCTAGTACTTTGCGCCTTACTAACGACTGTCATCTCACATTACTTAATCATAGATTCTCGACTTCATCAAATCCTTCTTCTGGTTACTACTGTCAGATTCCTACACTTCTGCTCAAATCTTAGATTAACTTATGTTCTTTGATCCAATTATCATACTCGATGAGTTTACTGGCTACATCTTTAGCATATAACTCTCTTCGTTCTTTCACTCTTTGTAGCAAGATTACCTTTAACTCATTCAACTGGTTAATTCTAAGGTGGTTGCTATAGTTTGGTTCTCTAGATTTTCTCGTTAGACATACAATTTTCTTCTTATCTCGATACTTGTTTGTATTTACTCTTCATCAACTCGCTTCATTTGGACTGATATCTGGCCTGGTTGCCAGAGTCTTAAAATAATTGATTCCTTATATTACAGGTTTTGGTTAAGGTTCCAGATACCATTTCATTCTACTAGTACCAGGTCATTTCTACATTAGGTGGTTCTTACTATTCTCTACAGACTTTGAAATTACTGTTATCACTATGGTTCCTCATGAGTCATATGCTGTAATAAATCCTCCTAAGACTTATTGTTTTCTTGTTTACTACTAGGTAGTACTAAGGTTGGTTTACAACTTTTTTGTAGTCAGTATATACTTGAAGGATTGGATATGAATACTTACGTTTGGTCCTTAAGCTTCTACGGGAAACAAGCTAACTGAACTAGATTGTGAGGAGCAATTGGTCAACTTATGCAAGGATGGAAACTTGTTGTCCAATAAGAAAATTTTGAGTTGTTCATTGATAGATGGACAAATAGATGGGCTACTTTCGGTCTTGCAAATATCCTTAGATAGTTCTACTAGTCTTAACAACATTGGAGAATTTCTATGCCTAATTGAAGGCTAAAAGTTCACGAGGAATTTCTTATGGGTTCGCCACTAAGTTATTGAGGTAGTGTTCATTTGTAGTAATATTGGGTACAGAGGCTTTCAGCGTAGAGTATGTTCGTGGTACTTCTTTCATTTTATCTTTAGTCGTACTCAGAGTTACATGTGCACTGTCCTACTTTGTTCTTCTACATATTTTACGTTGATTGCCTATTCGTTGAACTTTCAATGTCAGCAACGTACCGTTGTGGTACAAGCCATTCGTCGTCCATTATACTTATGTGGGAAATTTAATCTGCATCACCACGAGGTTCAGACTATTCACTCTGCATAACCCTTTATGCTTACTTTCCAACAACTCCTTTGAAATCTAAAGCTTCTTATTTCCAACATCATCTTTGCTGCACAGTCCAAAATTTCGCTCATCCTTCCGTTTCTTAACTGTAGAATTTCTCATACTCAGTGTAGATTCATTAATTCTATTGTCTCCTACGCTTATCCTCTACCTCCCATATTGTTCTTAAGAGTACTTTATTTCACTCAGTTAGTCTTACATCCTTCCTAGCAGAGACCACTCCTATGGAAATGACTCTCTTCGTCAATTCCCCAAAAATTATGCTTACTACTAATTTCTACACTTCAAGCTTTGAACCTATTAAATATGAGCACTAATAAACCATCTCGTCAACACTGACGTCCATAATAATCACCTTCGTATGCACAACACTTGAACCAATACTACATACCATCGCCATGTTAGTTGTCGACACTTCGTCATTCAAGTCCGATGACTTCCATTCACCTCTTCCGTCTGACTTCTTACTTTTGGGCGTCCTTGCCGTCCAAACTTCCTTGGTCCTCTTCAGTTCTCTGTCATAATATTCTGCCTACCGTGCACAATATGGAGTTGATCAGACTCAATATCTGACGATTTCAGAATAAACAACTAAGACTTTAAAGGGTCCATGCTACTTTATGTTTGAATTTTAATGACCGGCATGGTCCAGTGTGAACCGACCTACTCTGATACCAATTATAACGCCCCATATCGATTGACTAGTATATCGAATGAGACATACATAATTGAATCCGGATACATTTAAAATTACAAAAAAATAGAATTCAATTACAATGTACAACCATTACTTATTTCAAGCATTCCCAAGTACACAGCGGAAAGTTGAATTCTTGTACAAAACTCATGAAATAACTAAACTAAACAATATAAGAAATTATAATATCCAACATCTCTTTCACCATAGCTCGATCCATTGCTTAACCTGTTCTCTGAAAAAAATAGTGGGAGTTGGGTGAGACTACTTGTGTCGTGAGTTCCACCTATCTTAGGGTGTTAGCATTTTCTACGTGAAGCTACGTGCTTGGGTTAGTAATACCCTGTTCATATAATTCTTCACTGATTGAGTACAAGGGGAAACTATCTGCTCAATCAATGACATAGGGAAACTAAGTTTCCTAACATCTGTCATAACATTTCTTAGGATTGATCATATTGTATCATATAATATATTCATTTCATATCATAAGGTTATTGAGCACACAACAAAATTATCTTGGTGAATTTTACGGAATAGCTCAAGGTGAGTGTCTTGAGTCATTCCCCATCGTTCCTGGCCAAATTCCTATCATATCAGGCTATGGCTCAGCATCTCACAATTAATTATCATTTCATTTCATATTCTGGCAATTATCATTCCAGAAATGTGGTCCAAAGCCCACTCATCATGATCAACCCTAAAATCATAACTTTATTTCATTCTTTATCTTCGTATGACTTTCCATCATCAATTGTCTAAGCATAAATTATCATTTTATCCTTCCTAACTTATGCATTTTAAGCTCAATTACATGATTAGCCTCAATATATATAATGTTAAAATTATTTACAAAGCAATGAACCAACGGTATAAGCTTAGAAAGTTTAAATAATCAATTTAAGTTTAAAGTAGAAAATCGAGCCTTCACATAACCTAGAAAATGCAGTTTTTCCAAAACAGAACATTTCTAAATTCGAAATTATTCATCCTAAACCTATACTTTGATCCCAAAATCCTTTAATACAAGTAAACAGAGTGAAAACATTGAGGCTAACACATAATCTAACTTAAATACATCCATGGGGTTTAAATCTTTAATTCTCATTTTCTTAACATTATAAGGTTTCTAATTATTTTTCTAGTATTTTGTCAAAAAAAAAATTATTTTTCTAGTAAAATCATACAGCCATATGCATAATTTCAACAATAGTAATTAATATCTTTTAACATTTTAGGACATTATACTACCCAATGGTAAGCAAACTATCTAGAGGAACTCACCATAACTATTTCATATGCTCCGACTCCGCATCTTTACACTCTATTTCAATTCAAAGCCATCAAACCTATGTGCAGATTTTTCTGCATAATTCTGCATCTGCGCACCAACTTCGGAGCAACCTACAGCACGTGTTTCTTGGCCTAATTCCACAAAATTGGTGTCCAAACGACAAGCATTAAGTCAGCTTTCCATAGGAACAAACCCCACTAAAAACAGAGTTACAGAGAGTGAGAACTTACTATGTAAGTGTAGTCCTGTCCAAACACGAATTCTGTAAAAATTCTATGTTCAACCTTTCACTTCAAAAATTCCTACAGAATTCATCTCTACATCAAATCTCATAAGGCTGGTACTAAAACGACCGGAGTTACGTTAGCTATCCATAGCAACAAAAATCACTTGATTTGGAGCTACAGGAAGCGAGATATTACCTTTTGATTAGAGGACTATTCTAGACGATTTTCTGCAATTCTACTGCATCAGTGTCGCAACTTCGAACACAGTTTTAAACCTCATTACTTATCCAAATCATATGAAACCCATGCTAAAACTGAAGAGAAATTTTTCTAGTTTCCAAAACTCCAACAACCATTTGATTTCAAGGTACATGGAATAAGATACAATGCCAACACTGATGACAGGTCCAGAATCTGGGCAGATTAATTTCTCTAACTTGTAGACAGATTATCTCTAATTATACTTAATGAAATTTCACGATTCCAAAGTCTAATTCGTGTAAAAATTTGTCTAGTTTTCAATGGTTCAAGTTTCACATAAAATGGACTAACATACAGAAAGTTATTACCTTCTGAATAGGAACTCCTCCAAAACAAATTCTGCAGAATTTCTTCAACTACAACTTCCAATCACGAGCCTAAAATATCCTGCTCTCGTAGTCCTTCCATGAGAGCTTCATTCATGAGTTTTAACACAAAACATCAAGGCTAGAGGTGAGGGTTTGATTTCAGCCAGAGGGAGAGGAAAATGAATTTCAAGCTTGTCTAGAATCATTCAACGGTCATAAATCCATAATTACATGTGAGTGCTTATCATTATTCATGGTTGAATTGATAAAAGGAAGAGTGGAGAGGTGAAGAGTTTGTGAGCGTGAGAGAGAATGAAAAGGAAGAAGGGTTTGCTTTGTGGATGGAAAAACGAAAGAATACTATGAGCTTGTAGTATAGCCACAAACAAGTGATAAGGGTATAGGTGGTCCCCACATCTTAACCCAAATTTTGCCAACTCATATTTAATTTCTTTACTAATCTTGCTAATTGTCTCATAAGTTGACATTATCATATAACTTAAGAAAATAATAAAGGTGGGATGTTACAATGCATCGCCCACTAACTTATTATTATTATTATGTTTTAATTCTACCTAAACGATTTCAATTATTCATAATTATTTTAAACTTTATTTTAACAAAAATTAAATAGATCGATAAAGACTATCATTATATATTGATTACAGTTTCATTTGATGACCATAAACTCTTTTTAACATTGTTTACCTCAATCAAACTTTAGTATTTTACATTTCATTATCAAGATAGGTTTCTCTCTCTCTCTCTCTCTCTCTCTCTCTCTCTCTCTCTCTCTCTCTCTCTCTCTCTCTCTCTCTCTCTCTCTCTCTCTCTCTCTCTCTCTATTTAGATATATACAAGAGTTCATCCATTGAAAAACAGTTAGAATCAAGTTTTTAACTTGAAAAATTAAAGGGAAGAAATAAAGAAAAATTATAAAATGTATGCGAAGAAACTAAATTATTAATGAAATAAATATAAAATATAAAGAATATTTATGTGAAACATAAACAATCACAATATCGAGGAAAAATAATTATAGAAATATAATTTTGGAGATACAGTAAAAGATATCATTATTGTGATAAGAACTAGTTATCATCTTTTCCTCGACACCTAGTTATATGAGAGCAACCTCGATTATATTCATTAGCTGGAGTCTGGTTTCCTGTTGGCTTCTTTGGTAAATTTTCATTTAAAATACGTCCTTCAACATGTATGCTCTGGTTTAACAAAACCATAATAATAAGAAGAAAATAAACGAGGAATGTCTTCATAATAAGAGTAGTTAACTTAGGCCCCAAAAAAACTTATAATTGTAATATTATTTGTTGAGTAGAATCTATTTAACTTATCTTCTTTGCAATTCAAATTAAACTACACATTATACAAATTTATAGTTTCATTGGTGTTCATTTTAACTTGTATAGTTATAACAAACTAAAATTTGTTGCATTGTTGGTAAGGAAAAATTGATTTATTTATGACTATATTTTTTAGAAGAAATTTGTTATTTACTTGTTATTATGATAATTGTTGTAGTTTTTATGTTGGAATATGTAATATCTGCCTGTGTAAATTTTGTCCCCTTATATTAGTTTTCAAAATCTTCCTCTTTTAGCTTTGTAAATTTTGTCCCCTTATATTAGTTAAATTTTTCATTAAGTTTGATTCTCCTCAAATTAAAATAAAAAGGGAAAAATGTGATTTTATTTCTTGTAATATGGGCGACATTGGATTTTTTTCTCTAAAAAAATTAATTTTGTTTTATCTTTGTTAATATCAATTTCCTTTCATATTATTCCCTCGTTTGGTCTTGTCACAGAAAAATGTAATTGTAACATCCCACTTTAACTATTAGAAGTAATAATAATTAGAGACGGTTATTACAATCAGTTGTAATTAAATGAATCAGTATGACAAAATTTTTGAGAACTCAAACATAGAACAAATAAGTTATAAAGGAGTGGGATGTCACATAACTTTTGGGCCTAAGCAAATAAGAACCCACTTACTTGCTCTAAACCACTCACCCACACTTTCCCTACTCATTCTTTTTCCCTCTCTCGGAACACAAACTCACAGAGCCAAAAGTTCTAAGCTTTTCCCATTCCCCTTACTCTCTTCACCGTGTCTACATAGTCATCATCATCCCATGAGAAATTCTCAACCTTTTCCACATGCAATTCTATTTTCATGCTCTCTATGTCTTAAGCTTTTGTGGTCACTAAACAAATCGAACTAAGCTCCATATAAATGATGTCTTCAATTTTTTAGTGCGAACACTATTGCTTCTAGTTCCAGATCGTGGGTAGGATAATTCTTCTCATGAGTTTTCTATTGTCTGGATGCATAAGATGCTACTAGCCTTTCTTACATTAACACACATCCAAGTCTCTTCGCTGATGCATCACAATACACCGTGTACCTTTTCTCTGGGTCTGGAATAACTAACACTAGAGCTGTAGTCAACTTTCCCTTCAAGGTCACAAAACTTTCTTCACACTCTGAAGGGCGTTTCCTTTCTAGTCAGTTTGGTCAATGGTAATGCAATCTGCGAAAATCCTTTAATGAATCTCCTATAGTATCCCGCTAATCCCAGAAAGCTTCTGAGTTCTGATACACTCTTAGGTCTTTCCCAATTCAACACTGCTTCGACCTTAGACTAGTCAACGACAACGCCTCCTTGAGAAATCACGTGACCCAAAAATTTCACTTCTGATAACCAGAATTCACATTTACTAAATTTCGCATACAATTGTTTCTCTCTAAGGATGTCCAAGACGATTCTCGGATGTTCTACATGCTCTTGAGGAGTCTTCGAATAAATCAGAATGTCGTCGATGAAGATAACAACAAAGTGATCCAGATAAGGTTGAAATATTCTATTCATCCATGAACACAACAGGAGCATTGGTTACACCGAATGGCATGACTAGGAATTCATAGTTTCCATATCTGGTTCGGAAAGCAGTCTTTGACACATCGGAGGATTTAATTCGAATTTGATGGTAACCTGATCTCAAGTCAGTTATAGAAAATACAGTGGCTCCCTTCAACTGATCTAGCAAATCATCAATTCGAGGGAGTGGATACTTGTTTTTTATGGTGACTTTGTTGAGCTGACGGTAACCAATACAAGACGCATGCTACCGTCCTTCTTTTTTACCAAAAGAACTGGTGCACCCCATGGTGACACACATGGTCGAATGAAATGTTTTTGGAGTAGTTCTTGTAATTGAGTTTTTAATTCTTTCAGCTCTGCAGGTGACATCCTATAAGATGCCACAGACACTAGTTCCGCTCCCGTAACCAAATCTATCGAAAACTCAATATCTCTTTTAGGGGTCAAGCTTACGATATCTTCCGGAAAGACATCGAGGAATTCAGTCACGATAGGAATATCCTGAGGGATGATATTAGAATCTAACGTCGCGGTGAACATAAGATAGAACCCTTGAGCACTAGTACAACAACATTGGATCATATGATAGGCGTTATTGTGTAGTTTGGACAAAGCTACTCCTTCATAAGTGTTGTCTGTAGGCATGTAGAGAGCCTTCTCCGCACACCAATGTACACAAAATTAGCAGACAGTCAATCCATACCTAATATCACATCGAGTCCCCGCATCGGCAAACAAACAAGGTCGATATGATACACTCGCTGAGTCACAGTAATTGGACAATTTAGACAAACTAAGTTTGCAACTATTCCACCATTGGTGGCTGTGGAAACAATCATGGGAGGAATTAACGGTGACATTGACAATTTAAGTCTTTCCGCACAATGAAAGGAAATGAAAGAATTTGATGCACCACAATCAAATAAAACTTTAACTTCAAAATTATGGATGTGACACGTACCACCGATCAGATCATTGTTCACATTAGTCTTCTTGCCATCCAAAGAGTACACTCTCCCTTTGCTAGTAGTCACATCAGCTCCACCATTTCCTTTCCTGTCTGGACAATTTGCTCAATAATGTCCTACCATCTTGCATCCAAAAATGTAATTGTGGCCAAAATTTGATGATTTGACCATTGCACACTTGTAAGGAGAGTTGATTCGTCAGCAACTTAAAATTTGATGATTTGACCATTGAACAAGACAAAGGAGCACTTTTCATGAGAATTTATGCACAAGATCTCTACATCAACTTATTCCTTTATGGCAAGACAAAGTGATTAACAACTTATGGGACTTACTATCTAAAGACATCACGTGGAGCATGTGCCAAAGAATGTTCTTTGACCTCAAAGACATAATAAATTAATATTTGAATTCATTATGATAGAGAAGAACATGGACCAATAAGGAGAAGACAACAACTCTCTCACTATGAGTTGTCATGTACTTGCAAAGACTTAGCTTATTCAATGTTCTTTCTCCAAGAAGTGATAGTCCCTTCTCCAACAAAGTCTATACTCTATTATCTATCAAGCTTGTACTTGCAAAAGTACTTTTCAAATAGCCTTGATCAAATCACAGCTGGTTACTTGGAAGCAAAGCTGTCCCCACACCATTCTCCCACTCTATTATCTGTGAGAATGTTCTTTCATCATTCTTCCTGAAGCATTGTTCTCATATGACAGCAACATTTGAATGCAACAGTCACACTTGCTCATCAAGTAATGAAAGTACAATGTCAGCTCATCTGGAGAACATTCTCAGAACACTCTCCAGCTTACTCAAGAATTGTGAGTAACGTCTAGTTCTTTGTTCTCTGATTTTCTCACACATTCTCCAAGATTCCAAAGACTCTTCATCAACTATAAATAGCATGGAATATAGCAGGAGCACAATAAGAGTTTTGAAGTAACATCAATCATCATATACTTGTCTTTCAAACACAAGAATCACATAAACTCTTCTTTGATCTCTTTCACTCTAATCTTCGCAATTGCATACTTGGATCAGCAATTCATTTGAGTGATTTTAAGAGAGATTTTTACAGTTACTTAGATAGCTTTATAAACCTAGTTTGGTTTGTTGTTAAGCCTTAGATCCAAACAACTCTTTGTAAAAAGAAATAACTTGCTCAAGAATACGTAACTATTGGTTGAGCAACTACCTTAGAAGGAAAGGTAGAGATCACCTTGGTGATAAGGTGGAAGATAAGCCTGTAAAGCTTGACAGAAGTTTTGGTCTTGGTTTAAGATCAAAAGAGAATAATGGAAACCCTCACTTGGTGTGGGAAACTGGAATAACCCAATTAGGGGTGAACCAGTATAAACTTTTTGTGTTATACCCCTTCTCTTTATCCTTATACTCTTGCAAAACTGACACACTTACACACACAACAATATTCTGAAAGAATATTCTAAGAACGTTCTCTGCAATCTAACATAGACTAATCAGAGAACATTCTCTCAATATTCTCTGCTTTCTGTTTTGATTTAATTCATTCCTTTAAGTTTTGGTTTATCATATAACTTATACTGCTAACGAATTGAGTTAATTTCTAAAGGTTCAGAATTAAAACCCCCCTTTCTTGTGAAAAACTTTGCTACTTCACTTCTTTTATCTCTTTAGCTTTTATATATGGTCCAAGATTGTTTTAGCCAAAAATTTGCCAAAGGGGAAGATTATTGGTGTTTTTGTGTTGGCCTCATTTTTTCTAAAACACTAACTAGCCAGATGTGTGACAAGATGTGTCCACATCATTGATGTTGGAATCAGATGTGCCAACTAATGTGCTCACATTGCGATGACGCACGCATATTTTTGAGCAAGATCTTTTTAAAGATTTGGTTCGGTTTTATCTCCATTAATTGTGCACCAAGTCTCGCCTTTTTATTTAGAATCTTCAGGAGGTGGCGTTTTGCCCAGATTGCTTTGTAAAATATGTTTATCTATTTTCTCTATTTATGGAAACATATTATATGGTTCTAAAATATATTTGCTGGATTTCTTTTGGACCAGCTGTATTCTGAAGCTCATGTTGCTTGTTCAACACGTTCTTACTGAAGCTATATATTGAAGGATGTAAAACCTAAAGACCACAGAAGCCATTATTTAAAAAAAGAGTCTTTTAGAATATTAGGGTTTCGTTGTTAAGCCTTGTGCTTAATTTGTATGCCTCTCTGTTTGCTGTCATTGATTATCAAATCATAGAGACGGTTTATTTTATTAAGTTGTGAAGACTAAACCTAGAAGGTACTCATGCCGTCTTTAAGAATATAGTTTTTAGGGTTTTAGTCTTGTTTATTGTGTGCCTTTGCTTGTGTCACTTTGATGCTTGCATAAGGACTGTGTTTTCGAGTTGTAATCTGAAGCTTTTAAGCAAGGAATATTTGTGTACTACTCAAAGCTTTGACGCAAGAGTAGTTTGTTATTTGTTTGGAGAGTATTCTCTAACCTTTGATTGTAATTGTGAAAGATAACATTGGTATATGTTGAGTGATAGGAAGTGAGATGGGTTTCTCTTACCTATGGGGTACCTAGGTAGAAATATAGCACGGGTATTGACGAAAGCCTATGTTGTAAACGAGGAGTTTTCCGTATAGCTTAGGGATAAAATTACGCTAGTGAATTTTCTTCCTAGCTTGGTATGCCACCAGATTAGGACAGTTGGGCCGAACTAGGTTAACAAACCACTTGTGTTATTTTTATTGCTTATATTCTTTATTTTCATTACTTGTTTTACACGTCTAGCAGATGTGCTAACATCATGTAACACACCATATCTTGAGTATACCAGAAATTTCAGTTTATTTTTAATTCTAAACAATTTCCATCGGTCAAAAGCTTATTCCTCTATTCTCATAATTTTATAAAACATAAGTTGTATCTTTAGTTCCCTAGAATTATGATTTTATGATTACTATTAGGTATGTTTAAGTAAGTATATGGAAAGTAAGACTCATATGGGAATGAGGAAAGTAATAAATTTAGGGATTGATCATATATGATAAGAATGAATTTCAAGATAATAAGGTCATGTATTGGCGACTAGTCTAGATGATGCTATGATATGTTGATGGCAATTAGTTCAGTATAAGTTATGTAATGTTAATAATTAATTGTGAGGTTATGGTTCTGTTCTCTAGCCCGTTAGTTGGTATTGGAGTCGGACTATGGGGATGTTTCGGGACACTCGCCTCGATTCATCTCGTAAAAATCAACTCAGATAACTTAATTGTGTGATACTTCATTATAATTATGTTTTAAGATATGATTAAGTTATGACATGATAAGATATGTTAAGTATGTTAAGCTAAGAATCCCTCCTAGAATTTATGTATGAATAATGTAGATTGACCATTATTCACCTGGATATCACCCAACGTGTATTTGTTTACCAGAAAACAAATTAAGCAATACAAGTTATGACAGAAGCTATGGATTCGATTCATGATGGAAGAATTTGTGAACATTATTGGTTAATCATGTATTGTTATTGTAGTACCCAGCGCAAAAAATATACAGATATGCAATGCACAAATGTAAACAATGAAGCCGCCACCATATTTTATTTATCCTGTGAGGGGAAAGGAAAATAATGATAAAACCTTAAAAGATCAGGTTCGGGAGTTGGTTACATGAGGGGAAGACGTTAACACCCCCTCATATCCGTTGTACTCAACGGGAACCATTTGAAGAATTTTGGTTTGCATAAACAGAGATTAACCGCATATAAAGAAAAGATTACCGCACATTGAACAGAAAAGGGAAAAAAAAAGAGTTTTTTATTATTTGGCTTGACGAGGGAGGCTCTCGCTCCTACGTATCCCCCAAGTACAATGAGGAAGTCAAAGCTCACGTAGTTCTTCCTGAAAAGAAAGTTTGTTTGTTGGTTGTTTTTAGTGAACGATACTTAGGTCGCATTCCACTGATACAACAGTATGCTTGTATGCTCAACTGAGGCTTAAGCGTTTGTCAGAATCAGGGGAATGGATAAAGCGTCATCCGTTTAAGAAAAAAGAAGTTGAAAAAGATTTGACTGTGCAAGAGCAGTTGAAAAGAGTTGACTGCACGGAGGCAGGAAAAAGAATTAAAGTGAGTTGAATTGTTTTTTAGAGTTTTTTGAAAATGTTCAGTTGAATGAGAATTGAACACCACCTGAGACATACGTCACAGACTGTTCAATACGAGTCAAATGGGACATACGTCACATTCCCTCCTTTTCATTCAAATAATTAAAGTTAATTGATTAAAGTGAGAATAGTCCACCATCCGGGACCTACGTCACAGACTGTCCTACTCGAGCCAAGCGGGACATACGTCACACTCCCTCTTTTTCACTTTAATTAACTAACTGAGACTCACCAATTAAAATGAGAGTAGTCTACCATCCGGGACATACGTCACAGACTGTCCTACTCGAGCCAAGCGGGACATACGTCACACTCCCTCTTTTCCTTTTATTTGATTCATCAGTTTTTTATGTTTTATTTAGAAAGAAACAAAGTTCAAAAAACAAGTCCAAGCAGATCAGAATTCAATATTCAGACAATTAAATAACTGAGAAATAATAAATAGCATGGTATGAATAATAAATAAATTTATCGAAGGATAAACAATTTATCAAAGAATAAACTGTTTATCGAAAGATAAATAAATTTATCGAAGGATAAATAATTTATCAAAGGATAAATAAATTTATCGAAGGATAAATAATTTCATCGTCGATAAATAAATTCAACGTTGTACGAAAGGGGTGCAAACCTGAAAGCAAGTGTGCAGAAAATAATCAACAAAAATCAGCAAAAAAACTGGTCCAGGCCCAAAAGAGTGCAACCCAGCACAAAACCAAAAAAAATCGGTCCAAACCGGTTTGAACCGGTCCGAACCAGTTCAACTCTTGAACCGCGTGGGGGATGCACAGAGCAGGTGGGGGGCGCGCGTGAGCAACTTGCTCCAACCACTCACGCGCTGCCACGTGGCTTGTCATCTTCAACCTCCAGCCAAACAGAACAGTGACGCGCGCGGAGGGGGAGGGGCGGCGCGAGGCTACTGGAAGGTGTTCCGGTCACCAAAAATCATGAAACTATATACCGTTTTGATGGGTGTTTCACAAGGATCACGAATATACAAACAATTTCATCAAACAAAGCTTCAATGAACAGAAACGAACCAAAAACTAAATGAACCAAAAAATCCAATACCACTTTTCCGGCGAGATTTTGATGAAATTAAAGGTTGGAATAGGTTCTAATGAGTTGCAGTAACATGTATCAACCAATATCTACCTTTGTTTGCACGTGAGATGGCCGGAAATGAGAAGTTTGTTTTGGCCGTCACTTTAATGCTCCGATGGGTTGCTTTCCGTTCGTTTTTCGACCAATCAGAGTTTGGATTTGAGTTCTAGAGGGTCCAAACTATAAGAATTGAGTATTTGATTGTTGATTTTGGGTGGTTTTAGAATGGTTGAATTTTCCGGCGAGGGATGGCTCGGATCCGGTAGTTTCCGGCGTGTTTGGCGGCGTTTTTGGTGAAATTAACGATGGATTAGTGATGAGAAGATGATTAGGAAGCTAATGGTGTTTTCATATTTTAATTTGGATGAGTTTTGAAAAATGGGTGGTGGTTTTTCGGCGACCGGAGGTGGTTTTCCGGCAGTGGTCGCCGGAAAAGTGTTGGTGGAGGAAGGAGGAAGGATTTTCTGATTTTTTATTGTATTAGGATGTGTGTTGTAAAATTGATTATCTTTAGATTGAGTGATGTGAGGTTTGTATTTATTGTGGTAGGTTAAGTAAAGTGGCATTTGTGTAATACTGGTATGATTTTGGATTACGGAAATGGATTAATGATAAAATGAAAATGATAAAAGATTATGAAGTGTAAGAGATGAGGTGGCACGTGATTATTTGTTGATTGAGAAAATATTTTTTAAAATGATAAAAGAATGTAAAAATCAATAAGAAAAATGAATAAAAATGTAAAAAAATATAAAAATGAAATATAATCTTAAACAAAGAGATAAAAAACTATTTTTGATTATTTTTGCTATTTTTCGTATAAAAAGATAAATTGCGACAATTAGGGTATTGCAGCTGCCCCTATTTAATTGTCTTATACTCGAATGCGTAAATGACTTGCGTCTTTACGTGTTCGAAGTAAAAGATAATTAAATACAAATGCCCTAATTTTGTGGTGTGAATGTGATGTAATTTTAATGAATGCATATGGAAGATGAAGGTGGAAATATACATGGAATAACTAGTAACTGAATACCTGAGAATGAAATGATCATTACCCGCCCTATTGTAACTTCCATGATGATCAGTGAAGACTGAATTAAGGTAACAGTGAAGACTGTAACCTCCTTGATTTTCAGTGAAGACTAAATTTCTGAGACGAATAATGAAGACTGGATTTCGTTAACTGCCAGTGAAGACTGGATTTCGTTAACTGCGAGTGAAGACTAGATTTTCTTGGACATTCAGCGAACACTGAACTCTTTTCTGTTTTTCAGCGAAGATTGATTTGAGACAACAGTGAAGACTGAGCTCTTTTCTGATATTCAGTAAGGACTGAAATTTTTTGGATTCTTAGCGAAGACCGAACTTAGATAACAGTGAAGACTGTACTTTGGTTTTCAACAAAGTCTGGACTTTCTTTGATTTTCAGCGAAGACGACTGAATTCTTTTCTGTTTTTCAGCGAAGGCTGATTTGAGATAACAGTGAAGATTGTACTTTCTTTGGTGTTTAATGAAGAGTGAACCTTGGTTTTCAGCGATGACTGAATTGTCTTGATTTTCAGTGAAGACTGATCTTTGTATCTGAGTATTTTGCTTGAGTTTGAGGTATCTTTGAAGAAAGAAACTCACTGGGAGAAAGAGTCGAATATTCTGCCATTACTATGGCAAAACTTTGCATGACAACTACTTGACGACTGTGTTGCTAAGAAACAAGGCTCATCAATCAATTTATTGGAGATGCTGTATGTTGACTTCATTGGAGATATGGTCCTG
Source organism: Trifolium dubium (assembly GCA_951804385.1). Classification (NCBI taxonomy): domain Eukaryota; kingdom Viridiplantae; phylum Streptophyta; class Magnoliopsida; order Fabales; family Fabaceae; genus Trifolium; species Trifolium dubium. Next base: position 16,623,669 of record OX638063.1, read on the forward strand.
AAACCAACTTGTTGAAGTAAGATGTACCAACTTTACTGAGGATACAATATGCTGACGGGCTTACTGGGATAATCACTTATTGATCCATTCACTTGGGATGTTGTACATAAGCCAACTTTACTGGGGAAAATGGTTTAACAACCAACTTGCTGAAGATGCGGTGTTCCAACCGACTTACTGGGGATGAACAATTATCAACCCCCTCATATCCGTTGTACTCAACGGGAACCATTTGAGGAATTTTGGTTTGCATAAACAGAGATTAACCGCATATAAAGAAAAGATTACCGCACATTGAACAGAAAAGGGAAAAAAAAGAGTTTTTTATTATTTGGCTTGACGAGAGAGGCTCTCGCTCCTACGTATCCCCCAAGTACAATGAGGAAGTCATTCTTCCTGAAAAGAAAGTTTGTTTGTTGGTTGTTTTTAGTGAACGATGCTTAGGTCGCATTCCACTGATACAACAGTATGCTTGTATGCTCAACTGAGGCTTAAGCGTTTGTTAGAATCAGGGGAATGGATAAAGCGTCATCCGTTTAAGAAAAAAGAAGTTGAAAAAGATTTGACTACGCAAGAGCAGTTGGAAAGAGTTGACTGCACGGAGGCAGGAAAAAGAATTGAAGTGAGTTGAATTGTTTTTTAGAGTTTTTTGAGAATGTTCAGTTGAATGAATATTTAACATTACCTGAGACATACGTCACAGACTGTTCAATACGAGTCAAATGGGACATACGTCACATTCCCTCCTTTTCATTCAAATAATTAAAGTTAATTGATTAAAGTGAGAATAGTCCACCATCTAGGACATACGTCACAAACTGTCCTACTCGAGCCAAGCGGGACATACGTCACACTCCCTCTTTTCATTTTAATTGATTCATCAGTTTTTTATGTTTTATTTAGAAAGAAACAAAGTTCAAAAAACAAGTCCAAGCAGATCAGGCCCAAAAGATAAATAAATTTATCGAAGGATAAATAATTTATCGAAGGATAAATAAATTTATCGAAGGATAAATAATTTCATCGTCGATAAATAAATTCAACGTTGTACGAAAGGGGTGCAAACCTGAAAGCAAGTGTGCAGAAAATAATCAACAAAAATCAGCAAAAAAACTGGTCCAGGCCCAAAAGAGTGCAACCCAGCCCAAAACCAAAAAAAATCGGTCCAAATCGGTTTGAACCGGTTCGAACCAGTTCAACTCTTGAACCGCGTGGGGGATGCGCAGAGCAGGTGGGGGGCGCGCGTGAGCAACTTGCTCCAACCACTCACGCGCTGCCACGTGGCTTGTCATCTTCAACCTCCAGCCAAACAGAACAGTGACGCACGCGGAGGGGGAGGGCCGGCGCGAGGCTACTGGAAGGTGTTCCGGTCACCAAAAATCATGAAACTATATACCGTTTTGATCGGTGTTTCGCAAGGATCACGAATATACAAACAATTTCATCAAACAAAGCTTCAATGAACAGAAACGAACCAAAAACTAAATCAACCAAAAAATCCAATACCACTTTTCCGGCGAGATTTTGATGAAATTAAAGGTTGGAATAGGTTCTAATGAGTTGCAGTAACATGTATCAACCAATATCTACCTTTGTTTGCACGTGAGATGGCCGGAAATGAGAAGTTTGTTTTGGCCGTCACTTTAATGCTCCGATGGGTTGCTTTCCGTTCGTTTTTCGACCAATCAGAGTTTGGATTTGAGTTCTAGAGGGTCCAAACTATAAGAATTGAGTATTTGATTGTTGATTTTGGGTGGTTTTAGAATGGTTGAATTTTCCGGCGAGGGATGGCTCGGATCCGGTAGTTTCCGGCGTGTTTGGCGGCGTTTTTGGTGAAATTAACGATGGATTAGTGATGAGAAGATGATTAGGAAGCTAATGGTGTTTTCATATTTTAATTTGGATGAGTTTTGAAAAATGGGTGGTGGTTTTTCGGCGACCGGAGGTGGTTTTCCGGCAGTGGTCGCCGGAAAAGTGTTGGTGGAGGAAGGAGGAAGGATTTTCTGATTTTTTATTGTATTAGGATGTGTGTTGTAAAATTGATTATCTTTAGATTGAGTGATGTGAGGTTTGTATTTATTGTGGTAGGTTAAGTAAAGTGGCATTTGTGTAATACTGGTATGATTTTGGATTACGGAAATGGATTAATGATAAAATGAAAATGATAAAAGATTATGAAGTGTAAGAGATGAGGTGGCACGTGATTATTTGTTGATTGAGAAAATATTTTTTAAAATGATAAAAGAATGTAAAAATCAATAAGAAAAATGAATAAAAATGTAAAAAAATATAAAAATGAAATATAATCTTAAACAAAGAGATAAAAAACTATTTTTGATTATTTTTGCTATTTTTCGTATAAAAAGATAAATTGCGACAATTAGGGTATTGCAGCTGCCCCTATTTAATTGTCTTATACTCGAATGCGTAAATGACTTGCGTCTTTACGTGTTCGAAGTAAAAGATAATTAAATACAAATGCCCTAATTTTGTGGTGTGAATGTGATGTAATTTTAATGAATGCATATGGAAGATGAAGGTGGAAATATACATGGAATAACTAGTAACTGAATACCTGAGAATGAAATGATCATTACCCGCCCTATTGTAACTTCCATGATGATCAGTGAAGACTGAATTAAGGTAACAGTGAAGACTGTAACCTCCTTGATTTTCAGTGAAGACTAAATTTCTGAGACGAATAATGAAGACTGGATTTCGTTAACTGCCAGTGAAGACTGGATTTCGTTAACTGCGAGTGAAGACTAGATTTTCTTGGACATTCAGCGAACACTGAACTCTTTTCTGTTTTTCAGCGAAGATTGATTTGAGACAACAGTGAAGACTGAGCTCTTTTCTGATATTCAGTAAGGACTGAAATTTTTTGGATTCTTAGCGAAGACCGAACTTAGATAACAGTGAAGACTGTACTTTGGTTTTCAACAAAGTCTGGACTTTCTTTGATTTTCAGCGAAGACTGAATTCTTTTCTGTTTTTCAGCGAAGGCTGATTTGAGATAACAGTGAAGATTGTACTTTCTCTGGTGTTTAATGAAGAGTGAACCTTGGTTTTCAGCGATGACTGAATTGTCTTGATTTTCAGTGAAGACTGATCTTTGTATCTGAGTATTTTGCTTGAGTTTGAGGTATCTTTGAAGAAAGAAACTCACTGGGAGAAAGAGTCGAATATTCTGCCATTACTATGGCAAAACTTTGCATGACAACTACTTGACGACTGTGTTGCTGAGAAACAAGGCTCATCAATCAATTTATTGGAGATGCTGTATGTTGACTTCATTGGAGATATGGTCCTGAAACCAACTTGTTGAAGTAAGATGTACCAACTTTACTGAGGATGCAATATGCTGACGGGCTTACTAGGATAATCACTTATTGATCCATTCACTTGGGATGTTGTACATAAGCCAACTTTACTAGGGAAAATGGTTTAACAACCAACTTGCTGAAGATGCGGTGTTCCAACCGACTTACTGGGGATGAACAATTATCAACCCCCTCATATCCGTTGTACTCAACGGGAACCATTTGAGGAATTTTGGTTTGCATAAACAGAGATTAACCGCATATAAAGAAAAGATTACCGCACATTGAACAGAAAAGGGAAAAAAAAAGTTTTTTATTATTTGGCTTGACGAGAGAGGCTCTCGCTCCTACGTATCCCCCAAGTACAATGAGGAAGTCATTCTTCCTGAAAAGAAAGTTTGTTTGTTGGTTGTTTTTAGTGAACGATGCTTAGGTCGCATTCCACTGATACAACAGTATGCTTGTATGCTCAACTGAGGCTTAAGCGTTTGTTAGAATCAGGGGAATGGATAAAGCGTCATCCGTTTAAGAAAAAAGAAGTTGAAAAAGATTTGACTACGCAAGAGCAGTTGGAAAGAGTTGACTGCACGGAGGCAGGAAAAAGAATTGAAGTGAGTTGAATTGTTTTTTAGAGTTTTTTGAGAATGTTCAGTTGAATGAATATTTAACATTACCTGAGACATACGTCACAGACTGTTCAATACGAGTCAAATGGGACATACGTCACATTCCCTCCTTTTCATTCAAATAATTAAAGTTAATTGATTAAAGTGAGAATAGTCCACCATCTAGGACATACGTCACAGACTGTCCTACTCGAGCCAAGCGGGACATACGTCACACTCCCTCTTTTCATTTTAATTGATTCATCAGTTTTTTATGTTTTATTTAGAAAGAAACAAAGTTCAAAAAACAAGTCCAAGCAGATCAGGCCCAAAAGATAAATAAATTTATCGAAGGATAAATAATTTATCGAAGGATAAATAAATTTATCGAAGGATAAATAATTTCATCGTCGATAAATAAATTCAACGTTGTACGAAAGGGGTGCAAACCTGAAAGCAAGTGTGCAGAAACTAATCAACAAAAATCAGCAAAAAAACTGGTCCAGGCCCAAAAGAGTGCAACCCAGCCCAAAACCAAAAAAAATCGGTCCAAACCGGTTTGAACCGGTTCGAACCAGTTCAACTCTTGAACCGCGTGGGGGATGCGCAGAGCAGGTGGGGGCGCGCGTGAGCAACTTGCTCCAACCACTCACGCGCTGCCACGTGGCTTGTCATCTTCAACCTCCAGCCAAACAGAACAGTGACGCGCGCGGAGGGGGAGGGGCGGTGCGAGGCTACTGGAAGGTGTTCCGGTCACCAAAAATCATGAAACTATATACCGTTTTGATCGGTGTTTCACAAGGATCACGAATATACAAACAATTTCATCAAACAAAGCTTCAATGAACAGAAACGAACCAAAAACTAAATGAACCAAAAAATCCAATACCACTTTTCCGGCGAGATTTTGATGAAATTAAAGGTTGGAATAGGTTCTAATGAGTTGCAGTAACATGTATCAACCAATATCTACCTTTGTTTGCACGTGAGATGGCCGGAAATGAGAAGTTTGTTTTGGCCGTCACTTTAATGCTCCGATGGGTTGCTTTCCGTTCGTTTTTCGACCAATCAGAGCTTGGATTTGAGTTCTAGAGGGTCCAAACTATAAGAATTGAGTATTTGATTGTTGATTTTGGGTGGTTTTAGAATGGTTGAATTTTCCGGCGAGGGATGGCTCGGATCCGGTAGTTTCCGGCGTGTTTGGCGGCGTTTTTGGTGAAATTAACGATGGATTAGTGATGAGAAGATGATTAGGAAGCTAATGGTGTTTTCAGATTTTGATTTGGATGAGTTTTGAAAAATGGGTGGTGGTTTTCCGGCGATCGGAGGTGGTTTTCCGGCGGTGGTCGCCGGAAAAGTGTTGGTGGAGGAAGGAGGAAGGATTTTCTGATTTTTTATTGTATTAGGATGTGTGTTGTAAAATTGATTATCTTTAGATTGAGTGATGTGAGGTTTGTATTTATTGTGGTAGGTTAAGTAAAGTGGCATTTGTGTAATACTGGTATGATTTTGGATTACGGAAATGGATTAATGATAAAATGAAAATGATAAAAGATTATGAAGTGTAAGAGATGAGGTGGCACGTGATTATTTGTTGATTGAGAAAATATTTTTTAAAATGATAAAAGAATGTAAAAATCAATAAGAAAAATGAATAAAAAAATGTAAAAAAATATAAAAATGAAATATAATCTTAAACAAAGAGATAAAAAACTATTTTTGATTATTTTTGCTATTTTTCGTATAAAAAGATAAATTGTGACAATTAGGGTATTGCAGCTGCCCCTATTTAATTGTCTTATACTCGAATGCGTAAATGACTTGCGTCTTTACGTGTTCGAAGTAAAAGATAATTAAATACAAATGCCCTAATTTTGTGGTGTGAATGTGATGTAATTTTAATGAATGCATATGGAAGATGAAGGTGGAAATATACATGGAATAACTAGTAACTGAATACCTGAGAATGAAATGATCATTACCCACCCTATTGTAACTTCCATGATGATCAGTGAAGACTGAATTAAGGTAACAGTGAAGACTGTAACCTCCTTGATTTTCAGTGAAGACTAAATTTCTGAGACGAATAATGAAGACTGGATTTCGTTAACTGCCAGTGAAGACTGGATTTCGTTAACTGCGAGTGAAGACTAGATTTTCTTGGACATTCAGCGAAGACTGAACTCTTTTCTGTTTTTCAGCGAAGATTGATTTGAGACAACAGTGAAGACTGAGCTCTTTTCTGATATTCAGTAAGGACTGAAATTTTTTGGATTCTTAGCGAAGACCGAACTTAGATAACAGTGACGACTGTACTTTGGTTGTCAACAAAGTCTGGACTTTCTTTGATTTTCAGCGAAGACTGAATTCTTTTCTGTTTTTCAGCGAAGGCTGATTTGAGATAACAGTGAAGATTGTACTTTCTCTGGTGTTTAATGAAGAGTGAACCTTGGTTTTCAGCGATGACTGAATTGTCTTGATTTTCAGTGAAGACTGATCTTTGTATCTGAGTATTTTGCTTGAGTTTGAGGTATCTTTTAAGAAAGAAACTTACTGGGAGAAAGAGTCGAATATTCTGCCATTACTATGGCAAAACTTTGCATGACAACTACTTGACGACTGTGTTGCTGAGAAACAAGGCTGATCAATCAATTTATTGGAGATGCTGTATGTTGACTTCATTGGAGATATGGTCCTGAAACCAACTTGTTGAAGTAAGATGTACCAACTTTACTGAGGATACAATATGCTGACGGGCTTACTGAGATAATCACTTATTGATCCATTCACTTGGGATGTTGTACATAAGCCAACTTTACTGGGGAAAATGGTTTAACAACCAACTTGCTGAAGATGCGGTGTTCCAACCGACTTACTGGGGATGAACAATTATCAACCCCCTCATATCCGTTGTACTCAACGGGAACCATTTGAGGAATTTTGGTTTGCATAAACAGAGATTAACCGCATATAAAGAAAAGATTACCGCACATTGAACAGAAAAGGGAAAAAAAAGAGTTTTTTATTATTTGGCTTGACGAGAGAGGCTCTCGCTCCTACGTATCCCCCAAGTACAATGAGGAAGTCATTCTTCCTGAAAAGAAAGTTTGTTTGTTGGTTGTTTTTAGTGAACGATGCTTAGGTCGCATTCCACTGATACAACAGTATGCTTGTATGCTCAACTGAGGCTTAAGCGTTTGTTAGAATCAGGGGAATGGATAAAGCGTCATCCGTTTAAGAAAAAAGAAGTTGAAAAAGATTTGACTACGCAAGAGCAGTTGGAAAGAGTTGACTGCACGGAGGCAGGAAAAAGAATTGAAGTGAGTTGAATTGTTTTTTAGAGTTTTTTGAGAATGTTCAGTTGAATGAATATTTAACATTACCTGAGACATACGTCACAGACTGTTCAATACGAGTCAAATGGGACATACGTCACATTCCCTCCTTTTCATTCAAATAATTAAAGTTAATTGATTAAAGTGAGAATAGTCCACCATCTAGGACATACGTCACAGACTGTCCTACTCGAGCCAAGCGGGACATACGTCACACTCCCTCTTTTCATTTTAATTGATTCATCAGTTTTTTATGTTTTATTTAGAAAGAAACAAAGTTCAAAAAACAAGTCCAAGCAGATCAGGCCCAAAAGATAAATAAATTTATCGAAGGATAAATAATTTATCGAAGGATAAATAAATTTATCGAAGGATAAATAATTTCATCGTCGATAAATAAATTCAACGTTGTACGAAAGGGGTGCAAACCTGAAAGCAAGTGTGCAGAAACTAATCAACAAAAATTAGCAAAAAAACTGGTCCAGGCCCAAAAGAGTGCAACCCAGCCCAAAACCAAAAAAAATCGATCCAAACCGGTTTGAACCGGTTCGAACCAGTTCAACTCTTGAACCGCGTGGGGGATGCGCAGAGCAGGTGGGGGCGCGCGTGAGCAACTTGCTCCAACCACTCACGCGCTGCCACGTGGCTTGTCATCTTCAACCTCCAGCCAAACAGAACAGTGACGCGCGCGGAGGGGGAGGGGCGGTGCGAGGCTACTGGAAGGTGTTCCGGTCACCAAAAATCATGAAACTATATACCGTTTTGATCGGTGTTTCACAAGGATCACGAATATACAAACAATTTCATCAAACAAAGCTTCAATGAACAGAAACGAACCAAAAACTAAATGAACCAAAAAATCCAATACCACTTTTCCGGCGAGATTTTGATGAAATTAAAGGTTGGAATAGGTTCTAATGAGTTGCAGTAACATGTATCAACCAATATCTACCTTTGTTTGCACGTGAGATGGCCGGAAATGAGAAGTTTGTTTTGGCCGTCACTTTAATGCTCCGATGGGTTGCTTTCCGTTCGTTTTTCGACCAATCAGAGCTTGGATTTGAGTTCTAGAGGGTCCAAACTATAAGAATTGAGTATTTGATTGTTGATTTTGGGTGGTTTTAGAATGGTTGAATTTTCCGGCGAGGGATGGCTCGGATCCGGTAGTTTCCGGCGTGTTTGGCGGCGTTTTTGGTGAAATTAACGATGGATTAGTGATGAGAAGATGATTAGGAAGCTAATGGTGTTTTCAGATTTTGATTTGGATGAGTTTTGAAAAATGGGTGGTGGTTTTCCGGCGACCGGAGGTGGTTTTCCGGCGGTGGTCGCCGGAAAAGTGTTGGTGGAGGAAGGAGGAAGGATTTTCTGATTTTTTATTGTATTAGGATGTGTGTTGTAAAATTGATTATCTTTAGATTGAGTGATGTGAGGTTTGTATTTATTGTGGTAGGTTAAGTAAAGTGGCATTTGTGTAATACTGGTATGATTTTGGATTACGGAAATGGATTAATGATAAAATGAAAATGATAAAAGATTATGAAGTGTAAGAGATGAGGTGGCACGTGATTATTTGTTGATTGAGAAAATATTTTTTAAAATGATAAAAGAATGTAAAAATCAATAAGAAAAATGAATAAAAAAATGTAAAAAAATATAAAAATGAAATATAATCTTAAACAAAGAGATAAAAAACTATTTTTGATTATTTTTGCTATTTTTCGTATAAAAAGATAAATTGTGACAATTAGGGTATTGCAGCTGCCCCTATTTAATTGTCTTATACTCGAATGCGTAAATGACTTGCGTCTTTACGTGTTCGAAGTAAAAGATAATTAAATACAAATGCCCTAATTTTGTGGTGTGAATGTGATGTAATTTTAATGAATGCATATGGAAGATGAAGGTGGAAATATACATGGAATAACTAGTAACTGAATACCTGAGAATGAAATGATCATTACCCACCCTATTGTAACTTCCATGATGATCAGTGAAGACTGAATTAAGGTAACAGTGAAGACTGTAACCTCCTTGATTTTCAGTGAAGACTAAATTTCTGAGACGAATAATGAAGACTGGATTTCGTTAACTGCCAGTGAAGACTGGATTTCGTTAACTGCGAGTGAAGACTAGATTTTCTTGGACATTCAGCGAAGACTGAACTCTTTTCTGTTTTTCAGCGAAGATTGATTTGAGACAACAGTGAAGACTGAGCTCTTTTCTGATATTCAGTAAGGACTGAAATTTTTTGGATTCTTAGCGAAGACCGAACTTAGATAACAGTGACGACTGTACTTTGGTTGTCAACAAAGTCTGGACTTTCTTTGATTTTCAGCGAAGACTGAATTCTTTTCTGTTTTTCAGCGAAGGCTGATTTGAGATAACAGTGAAGATTGTACTTTCTCTGGTGTTTAATGAAGAGTGAACCTTGGTTTTCAGCGATGACTGAATTGTCTTGATTTTCAGTGAAGACTGATCTTTGTATCTGAGTATTTTGCTTGAGTTTGAGGTATCTTTGAAGAAAGAAACTTACTGGGAGAAAGAGTCGAATATTCTGCCATTACTATGGCAAAACTTTGCATGACAACTACTTGACGACTGTGTTGCTGAGAAACAAGGCTGATCAATCAATTTATTGGAGATGCTGTATGTTGACTTCATTGGAGATATGGTCCTGAAACCAACTTGTTGAAGTAAGATGTACCAACTTTACTGAGGATACAATATGCTGACGGGCTTACTGAGATAATCACTTATTGATCCATTCACTTGGGATGTTGTACATAAGCCAACTTTACTGGGGAAAATGGTTTAACAACCAACTTGCTGAAGATGCGGTGTTCCAACCGACTTACTGGGGATGAACAATTATCAACCCCCTCATATCCGTTGTACTCAACGGGAACCATTTGAGGAATTTTGGTTTGCATAAACAGAGATTAACCGCATATAAAGAAAAGATTACCGCACATTGAACAGAAAAGGGAAAAAAAAGAGTTTTTTATTATTTGGCTTGACGAGAGAGGCTCTCGCTCCTACGTATCCCCCAAGTACAATGAGGAAGTCATTCTTCCTGAAAAGAAAGTTTGTTTGTTGGTTGTTTTTAGTGAACGATGCTTAGGTCGCATTCCACTGATACAACAGTATGCTTGTATGCTCAACTGAGGCTTAAGCGTTTGTTAGAATCAGGGGAATGGATAAAGCGTCATCCGTTTAAGAAAAAAGAAGTTGAAAAAGATTTGACTACGCAAGAGCAGTTGGAAAGAGTTGACTGCACGGAGGCAGGAAAAAGAATTGAAGTGAGTTGAATTGTTTTTTAGAGTTTTTTGAGAATGTTCAGTTGAATGAATATTTAACATTACCTGAGACATACGTCACAGACTGTTCAATACGAGTCAAATGGGACATACGTCACATTCCCTCCTTTTCATTCAAATAATTAAAGTTAATTGATTAAAGTGAGAATAGTCCACCATCTAGGACATACGTCACAGACTGTCCTACTCGAGCCAAGCGGGACATACGTCACACTCCCTCTTTTCATTTTAATTGATTCATCAGTTTTTTATGTTTTATTTAGAAAGAAACAAAGTTCAAAAAACAAGTCCAAGCAGATCAGGCCCAAAAGATAAATAAATTTATCGAAGGATAAATAATTTATCGAAGGATAAATAAATTTATCGAAGGATAAATAATTTCATCGTCGATAAATAAATTCAACGTTGTACGAAAGGGGTGCAAACCTGAAAGCAAGTGTGCAGAAACTAATCAACAAAAATCAGCAAAAAAACTGGTCCAGGCCCAAAAGAGTGCAACCCAGCCCAAAACCAAAAAAAATCGGTCCAAACCGGTTTGAACCGGTTCGAACCAGTTCAACTCTTGAACCGCGTGGGGGATGCGCAGAGCAGGTGGGGGCGCGCGTGAGCAACTTGCTCCAACCACTCACGCGCTGCCACGTGGCTTGTCATCTTCAACCTCCAGCCAAACAGAACAGTGACGCGCGCGGAGGGGGAGGGGCGGCGCGAGGCTACTGGAAGGTGTTCCGGTCACCAAAAATCATGAAACTATATACCGTTTTGATCGGTGTTTCACAAGGATCACGAATATACAAACAATTTCATCAAACAAAGCTTCAATGAACAGAAACGAACCAAAAACTAAATGAACCAAAAAATCCAATACCACTTTTCCGGCGAGATTTTGATGAAATTAAAGGTTGGAATAGGTTCTAATGAGTTGCAGTAACATGTATCAACCAATATCTACCTTTGTTTGCACGTGAGATGGCCGGAAATGAGAAGTTTGTTTTGGCCGTCACTTTAATGCTCCGATGGGTTGCTTTCCCTTCGTTTTTCGACCAATCAGAGCTTGGATTTGAGTTCTAGAGGGTCCAAACTATAAGAATTGAGTATTTGATTGTTGATTTTGGGTGGTTTTAGAATGGTTGAATTTTCCGGCGAGGGATGGCTCGGATCCGGTAGTTTCCGGCGTGTTTGGCGGCGTTTTTGGTGAAATTAACGATGGATTAGTGATGAGAAGATGATTAGGAAGCTAATGGTGTTTTCAGATTTTGATTTGGATGAGTTTTGAAAAATGGGTGGTGGTTTTCCGGCGATCGGAGGTGGTTTTCCGGCGGTGGTCGCCGGAAAAGTGTTGGTGGAGGAAGGAGGAAGGATTTTCTGATTTTTTATTGTATTAGGATGTGTGTTGTAAAATTGATTATCTTTTGATTGAGTGATGTGAGGTTTGTATTTATTGTGGTAGGTTAAGTAAAGTGGCATTTGTGTAATACTGGTATGATTTTGGATTAAGGAAATGGATTAATGATAAAATGAAAATGATAAAAGATTATGAAGTGTAAGAGATGAGGTGGCACGTGATTATTTGTTGATTGAGAAAATAGTTTTTAAAATGATAAAAGAATGTAAAAATCAATAAGAAAAATGAATAAAAATGTAAAAAAATATAAAAATGAAATATAATGTTAAACAAAGAGATAAAAAACTATTTTTGATTATTTTTGCTATTTTTCGTATAAAAAGATAAATTGCGACAATTAGGGTATTACAGCTGCCCCTATTTAATTGTCTTATACTCGAATGCGTAAATGACTTGCGTCTTTACGTGTTCGAAGTAAAAGATAATTAAATACAAATGCCCTAATTTTGTGGTGTGAATGTGATGTAATTGTAATGAATGCATATGGAAGATGAAGGTGGAAATATACCTGGAATAACTAGTAACTGAATACCTGAGAATGAAATGATCATTACCCGCCCTATTGTAACTTCCATGATGATCAGTGAAGACTGAATTAAGGTAACAGTGAAGACTGGATTTCGTTAACTGCCAGTGAAGACTGGATTTCGTTAACTGCGAGTGAAGACTAGATTTTCTTGGACATTCAGCGAAGACTGAACTCTTTTCTGTTTTTCAGCGAAGATTGATTTGAGACAACAGTGTAGACTGAGCTCTTTTCTGATATTCAGTAAGGACTGAAATTTTTTGGATTCTTAGCGAAGACCAAAATTAGATAACAGTGAAGACTGTACTTTGGTTTTCAACAAAGTCTGGACTTTCTTTGATTTTCAGCGAAGACTGAATTCTTTTCTGTTTTTCAGCGAAGGCTGATTTGAGATAACAGTGAAGATTGTACTTTCTCTGGTGTTTAATGAAGAGTGAACCTTGGTTTTCGGCGATGACTGAATTGTCTTGATTTTCTGTGAAGACTGATCTTTCTATCTGAGTATTTTGCTTGAGTTTGAGGTATCTTTGAAGAAAGAAACTCACTGGGAGAAAGAGTCGAATATTCTGCCATTACTATGGCAAAACTTTGCATGACAACTACTTGACGACTGTGTTGCTGAGAAACAAGGCTCATCAATCAATTTATTGGAGATGCTGTATGTTGACTTCATTGGAGATATCGTCCTGAAACCAACTTGTTGAAGTAAGATGTACCAACTTTACTGAGGATACAATATGCTGACGGGCTTACTGGGAAAATCACTTATTGATCCATTCACTTGGGATGTTGTACATAAGCCAACTTTACTGGGGAAAATGGTTTAACAACCAACTTGCTGAAGATGCGGTGTTCCAACCGACTTACTGGGGATGAACAATTATCAACCCCCTCATATCCGTTGTACTCAACGGGAACCATTTGAGGAATTTTGGTTTGCATAAACAGAGATTAACCGCATATAAAGAAAAGATTACCGCACATTGAACAGAAAAGGGAAAAAAAAGAGTTTTTTATTATTTGGCTTGACGAGAGAGGCTCTCGCTCCTACGTATCCCCCAAGTACAATGAGGAAGTCATTCTTCCTGAAAAGAAAGTTTGTTTGTTGGATGTTTTTAGTGAACGATGCTTAGGTCGCATTCCACTGATACAACAGTATGCTTGTATGCTCAACTGAGGCTTAAGCGTTTGTTAGAATCAGGGGAATGGATAAAGCGTCATCCGTTTAAGAAAAAAGAAGTTGAAAAAGATTTGACTACGCAAGAGCAGTTGGAAAGAGTTGACTGCACGGAGGCAGAAAAAGAATTGAAGTGAGTTGAATTGTTTTTTAGAGTTTTTTGAGAATGTTCAGTTGAATGAGAATTGAACACCACCTGAGACATACGTCACAGACTGTTCAATACGAGTCAAATGGGACATACGTCACATTCCCTCCTTTTCATTCAAATAATTAAAGTTAATTGATTAAAGTGAGAATAGTCCACCATCTAGGACATACGTCACAGACTGTCCTACTCGAGCCAAGCGGGACATACGTCACACTCCCTCTTTTTCACTTTAATTAACTAACTGAAACTCACCAATTAAAATGAGAGAAGTCCACCATCTGGGACATACGTCACAGACTGTCCTACTCGAGCCAAGCGGGACATACGTCACACTCCCTCTTTTCATTTTAATTGATTCATCAGTTTTTTTTTGTTTTATTTAGAAAGAAACAAAGTTCAAAAAACAAGTCCAAGCAGATCAGAATTCAATATTCAGACAATTAAATAACTGAGAAATAATAAATAGCATGGTATGAATGATAAATAAATTTATCGAAGGATAAATAAATTTATCGAAGGATAAACAATTTATCGAAAGATAAATAAATTTATCGAAGGATAAATAATTTCATCGTCGATAAATAAATTTAACGTTGTACGAAAGGGGTGCAAACCTGAAAGCAAGTGAGCAGAAAATAATCAACAAAAATCAGCAAAAAAACTGATCCAGGCCCAAAAGAGTGCAACCCAGCCCAAAACCAAAAAAAATCGGTCCAAACCGGTTTGAACCGGTTCAACTCTTGAACCGCGCGGAGGATGCGCAGAGCAGGTGGGGGGCGCGCGTGAGCAACTGGCTCTAGCCACTCACGCGCTGCCACGTGGCTTGTCATCTTCAACCTCCAGCCAAATAGAACAGTGACGCGCACGGAGGGGGAGGGGCGGCGTGAGGCTACCGGAAGGTGTTCCGGTCACCAAAAATCATGAAACTATATTCCGTTTTGATCGGTTTTTCGCAAGGATCACGAATATACAAACAATTTCATCAAACAAAGCTTCAATGAACAGAAACGAACCAAAAACTAAATGAACCAAAAAATCCAATACCACTTTTCCGGCCAGATTTTGATGAAATTAAAGGTTGAAATAGGTTCTAATGAGTTGCAGTAACATGTATCAACCAATATCTACCTTTGTTTGCGCGTGAGATGGCCGGAAATGAGAAGTTTGTTTTGGCCGTCACTTTAATGCTCTGATGCGTTGCTTTCCGATCGTTTTTTGACCAATCAGAGCTTGGATTTGAGTTCAGGAGGGTCCAAACTATAAGAATTGAATATTTGATTGTTGATTTTGGGTGGTTTTAGAATGATTGAATTTTCCGGCGAGGGGTGGCTCGTATCTGGTAGTTTCCGGCGTGTTCGGCGGCGTTTTTGGTGAAATTAACTATGGATTAGTGATGAGAAGATGATTAGGAAGCTAATGGTGTTTTCGGATTTTGATTTGGATGAGTTTTGAAAAATGGGTGGTGGTTTTCCGGCGACCAGAGGTGGTTTTTCGGCGGTGATCGCCGGAAAAGTGTTGGTGGAGGAAGTAGGAAGGATTTTCTGATTTTTTATTGTATTGGGATGTGTGTTGTGAAATTGATTATCTTTTGATTGAGTGATGTGAGGTTTGTATTTATAGTGGTAGGTTAGGTAAAGTGGCATTTGTGTAATAATGGTATGATTTTGGATTAAGGAAATGGATTAATGATAAAATGAAAATGATAAAAGATTACGAAGTGTAAGAGATGAGGTGGCACGTCATTATTTGTTGATTGAGAAAATATTTTTTAAAATGATAAAAGAATGTAAAAATTAGTAAGAAAAATGAATAAAAATGTAAAAAAATATAAAAATGAAATATAATCTTAAACAAAGAGATAAAAAACTATTTTTGATTATTTTTGCTATTTTTCGTATAAAAAGATAAATTGCGACAATTAGGGTATTACAGCTGCCCCTATTTAATTGTCTTATACTCGAATGCGTAAATGACTTGCGTCTTTACGTGTTCGAAGTAAAAGATAATTAAATACAAATGCCCTAATTTTGTGGTGTGAATGTGATGTAATTGTAATGAATGCATATGGAAGATGAAGGTGGAAACATACCTGGAATAACTAGTAACTGAATACCTGAGAATGAAATGATCATTACCCGCCCTATTGTAACTTCCATGATGATCAGTGAAGACTGAATTAAGGTAACAGTGAAGACTGTAACCTCCTTGATTTTCAGTGAAGACTAAATTTCTGAGACGAATAATGAAGACTGGATTTCGTTAACTGCCAGTGAAGACTGGATTTCGTTAACTGCGAGTGAAGACTAGATTTTCTTGGACATTCAGCGAAGACTGAACTCTTTTCTGTTTTTCAGCGAAGATTGATTTGAGACAACAGTGAAGAGTGAGCTCTTTCCTGATATTCAGTAAGGACTGAAATTTTTTGGATTCTTAGCGAAGACTGAACTTAGATAATAGTGAAGACTGTACTTTGGTTTTCAACAAAGTCTGGACTTTCTTTGATTTTCAGCGAAGACTGAATTCTTTTCTGTTTTTCAGCGAAGGCTGATTTGAGATAACAGTGAAGATTGTACTTTCTCTGGTGTTTAATGAAGAGTGAACCTTGGTTTTCAGCGATGACTGAATTGTCTTGATTTTCAGTGAAGACTGATCTTTGTATCTGAGTATTTTGCTTGAGTTTGAGGTATCATTGAAGAAAGAAACTCACTGGGAGAAAGAGTCGAATATTCTGCCATTACTATGGCAAAACTTTGCATGACAACTACTTGACGACTGTGTTGCTGAGAAACAAGGCTCATCAATCAATTTATTGGAGATGTTGTATGTTGACTTCATTGGAGATATGGTCCTGAAACCAACTTGTTGAAGTAAGATGTACCAACTTTACTGAGGATACAATATGCTGACGGGCTTACTGGGATAATCACTTATTGATCCATTCACTTGGGATGTTGTACATAAGCCAACTTTACTGGGGAAAATGGTTTAACAACCAACTTGCTGAAGATGCGGTGTTCCAACCGACTTACTGGGGATGAACAATTATCAACCCCCTCATATCCGTTGTACTCAACGGGAACCATTTGAGGAATTTTGGTTTGCATAAACAGAGATTCACCGCATATAAAGAAAAGATTACCGCACATTGAACAGAAAAGGGAAAAAAAAGAGTTTTTTATTATTTGGCTTGACGAGAGAGGCTCTCGCTCCTACGTATCCCCCAAGTACAATGAGGAAGTCATTCTTCCTGAAAAGAAAGTTTGTTTGTTGGTTGTTTTTAGTGAACGATGCTTAGGTCGCATTCCACTGATACAACAGTATGCTTGTATGCTCAACTGAGGCTTAAGCGTTTGTTAGAATCAGGGGAATGGATAAAGCGTCATCCGTTTAAGAAAAAAGAAGTTGAAAAAGATTTGACTACGCAAGAGCAGTTGGAAAGAGTTGACTGCACGGAGGCAGGAAAAAGAATTGAAGTGAGTTGAATTGTTTTTTAGAGTTTTTTGAGAATGTTCAGTTGAATGAGAATTGAACACCACCTGAGACATACGTCACAGACTGTTCAATACGAGTCAAATGGGACATACGTCACATTCCCTCCTTTTCATTCAAATAATTAAAGTTAATTGATTAAAGTGAGAATAGTCCACCATCTAGGACATACGTCACAGACTGTCCTACTCGAGCCAAGCGGGACAGACGTCACACTCCCTCTTTTTCACTTTAATTAACTAACTGAAACTCACCAATTAAAATGAGAGAAGTCCACCATCTGGGACATACGTCACAGACTGTCCTACTCGAGCCAAGCGGGACATACGTCACACTCCCTCTTTTCATTTTAATTGATTCATCAGTTTTTTTTTGTTTTATTTAGAAAGAAACAAAGTTCAAAAAACAAGTCCAAGCAGATCAGAATTCAATATTCAGACAATTAAATAACTGAGAAATAATAAATAGCATGGTATGAATGATAAATAAATTTATCGAAGGATAAATAAATTTATCGAAGGATAAATAAATTTATCGAAGGATAAACAATTTATCGAAAGATAAATAAATTTATCGAAGGATAAATAATTTCATCGTCGATAAATAAATTTAACGTTGTACGAAAGGGGTGCAAACCTGAAAGCAAGTGTGCAGAAAATAATCAACAAAAATCAGCAAAAAAACTGATCCAGGCCCAAAAGAGTGCAACCCAGCCCAAAACCAAAAAAAATCGGTCCAAACCGGTTCGAACCGGTTCAACTCTTGAACCGCGCGGGGGATGCGCAGAGCAGGTGGGGGGCGCGCGTGAGCAACTGGCTCTAGCCACTCACGCGCTGCCACGTGGCTTGTCATCTTCAACCTCCAGCCAAACAGAACAGTGACGCGCGCGGAGGGGGAGGGCCGGCGCGAGGCTACCGGAAGGTGTTCCGGTCACCAAAAATCATGAAACTATATACCGTTTTGATCGGTGTTTCGCAAGGATCACGAATATACAAACAATTTCATCAAACAAAGCTTCAATGAACAGAAACGAACCAAAAACTAAATGAACCAAAAAATCCAATACCACTTTTCCGGCGAGATTTTGATGAAATTAAAGGTTGAAATAGGTTCTAATGAGTTGCAGTAACATGTATCAACCAATATCTACCTTTGTTTGCGCGTGAGATGGCCGGAAATGAGAAGTTTGTTTTGGCCGTCACTTTAATGCTCTGATGCGTTGCTTTCCGTTCGTTTTTTGACCAATCAGAGCTTGGATTTGAGTTCAGGAGGGTCCAAACTATAAGAATTGAATATTTGATTGTTGATTTTGGGTGGTTTTAGAATGATTGAATTTTCCGGCGAGGGGTGGCTCGTATCCGGTAGTTTCCGGCGTGTTCGGCGGCGTTTTTGGTGAAATTAACTATGGATTAGTGATGAGAAGATGATTAGGAAGCTAATGGTGTTTTCGGATTTTGATTTGGATGAGTTTTGAAAAATGGGTGGTGGTTTTCCGGCGACCAGAGGTGGTTTTTCGGCGGTGATCGCCGGAAAAGTGTTGGTGGAGGAAGTAGGAAGGATTTTCTGATTTTTTATTGTATTGGGATGTGTGTTGTGAAATTGATTATCTTTTGATTGAGTGATGTGAGGTTTGTATTTATAGTGGTAGGTTAGGTAAAGTGGCATTTGTGTAATAATGGTATGATTTTGGATTAAGGAAATGGATTAATGATAAAATGAAAATGATAAAAGATTATGAAGTGTAAGAGATGAGGTGGCACGTCATTATTTGTTGATTGAGAAAATATTTTTTAAAATGATAAAAGAATGTAAAAATTAGTAAGAAAAATGAATAAAAATGTAAAAAAATATAAAAATGAAATATAATCTTAAACAAAGAGATAAAAAACTATTTTTGACTATTTTTGCTATTTTTCGTATAAAAAGATAAATTGCGACAATTAGGGTATTACAGCTGCCCCTATTTAATTGTCTTATACTCGAATGCGTAAATGACTTGCGTCTTTACGTGTTCGAAGTAAAAGATAATTAAATACAAATGCCCTAATTTTGTGGTGTGAATGTGATGTAATTGTAATGAATGCATATGGAAGATGAAGGTGGAAATATACCTGGAATAACTAGTAACTGAATACCTGAGAATGAAATGATCATTACCCGCCCTATTGTAACTTCCATGATGATCAGTGAAGACTGAATTAAGGTAACAGTGAAGACAGTAACCTCCTTGATTTTCAGTGAAGACTAAATTTCTGAGACGAATAATGAAGACTGGATTTCGTTAACTGCTAGTGAAGACTGGATTTCGTTAACTGCGAGTAAAGACTAGATTTTCTTGGACATTCAGCGAAGACTGAACTCTTTTCTGTTTTTCAGCGAAGATTGATTTGAGACAACAGTGAAGACTGAGCTCTTTTCTGATATTCAGTAAGGACTGAAATTTTTTGGATTCTTAGCGAAGACCGAACTTAGATAACAGTGAAGACTGTACTTTGGTTTTCAACAAAGTCTGGACTTTCTTTGATTTTCAGCGAAGACTGAATTCTTTTCTGTTTTTCAGCGAAGGCTGATTTGAGATAACAGTGAAGATTGTACTTTCTCTGGTGTTTAATGAAGAGTGAACCTTGGTTTTCAGCGATGACTGAATTGTCTTGATTTTCAGTGAAGACTGATCTTTGTATCTGAGTATTTTGCTTGAGTTTGAGGTATCTTTGAAGAAAGAAACTCACTGGGAGAAAGAGTCGAATATTCTGCCATTACTATGGCAAAACTTTGCATGACAACTACTTGACGACTGTGTTGCTGAGAAACAAGGCTCATCAATCAATTTATTGGAGATGCTGTATGTTGACTTCATTGGAGATATGGTCCTGAAACCAACTTGTTGAAGTAAGATGTACCAACTTTACTGAGGATACAATATGCTGACGGGCTTACTGGGATAATCACTTATTGATCCATTCACTTGGGATGTTGTACATAAGCCAACTTTACTGGGGAAAATGGTTTAACAACCAACTTGCTGAAGATGCGGTGTTCCAACCGACTTACTGGGGATGAACAATTATCAACCCCCTCATATCCGTTGTACTCAACGGGAACCATTTGAGGAATTTTGGTTTGCATAAACAGAGATTAACGGCATATAAAGAAAAGATTACCGCACATTGAACAGAAAAGGGAAAAAAAAGAGTTTTTTATTATTTGGCTTGACGAGAGAGACTCTCGCTCCTACGTATCCCCCAAGTACAATGAGGAAGTCATTCTTCCTGAAAAGAAAGTTTGTTTGTTGGTTGTTTTTAGTGAACGATGCTTAGGTCGCATTCCACTGATACAACAGTATGCTTGTATGCTCAACTGAGGCTTAAGCGTTTGTAGAATCAGGGGAATGGATAAAGCGTCATCCGTTTAAGAAAAAAGAAGTTGAAAAAGATTTGACTACGCAAGAGCAGTTGGAAAGAGTTGACTGCACGGAGGCAGGAAAAAGAATTGAAGTGAGTTGAATTGTTTTTTAGAGTTTTTTGAGAATGTTCAGTTGAATGAATATTTAACATTACCTGAGACATACGTCACAGACTGTTCAATACGAGTCAAATGGGACATACGTCACATTCCCTCCTTTTCATTCAAATAATTAAAGTTAATTGATTAAAGTGAGAATAGTCCACCATCTAGGACATACGTCACAGACTGTCCTACTCGAGCCAAGCGGGACATACGTCACACTCCCTCTTTTCATTTTAATTGATTCATCAGTTTTTTATGTTTTATTTAGAAAGAAACAAAGTTCAAAAAACAAGTCCAAGCAGATCAGGCCCAAAAGATAAATAAATTTATCGAAGGATAAATAATTTATCGAAGGATAAATAAATTTATCGAAGGATAAATAATTTCATCGTCGATAAATAAATTCAACGTTGTACGAAAGGGGTGCAAACCTGAAAGCAAGTGTGCAGAAAATAATCAACAAAAAACAGCAAAAAAACTGGTCCAGGCCCAAAAGAGTGCAACCCAGCCCAAAACCAAAAAAAATCGGTCCAAACCGGTTTGAACCGGTTCGAACCAGTTCAACTCTTGAACCGCGTGGGGGATGCGCAGAGCAGGTGGGGGGCGCGCGTGAGCAACTTGCTCCAACCACACACGCGCTGCCACGTGGCTTGTCATCTTCAACCTCCAGCCAAACAGAACAGTGACGCGCGCGGAGGGGGAGGGCCGGCGCGAGGCTACTGGAAGGTGTTCCGGTCACCAAAAATCATGAAACTATATACCGTTTTGATCGGTGTTTCGCAAGGATCACGAATATACAAACAATTTCATCAAACAAAGCTTCAATGAACAGAAACGAACCAAAAACTAAATGAACCAAAAAATCCAATACCACTTTTCCGGCGAGATTTTGATGAAATTAAAGGTTGGAATAGGTTCTAATGAGTTGCAGTAACATGTATCAACCAATATCTACCTTTGTTTGCACGTGAGATGGCCGGAAATGAGAAGTTTGTTTTGGTCGTCACTTTAATGCTCCGATGGGTTGCTTTCGGTTCGTTTTTCGACCAATCAGAGCTTGGATTTGAGTTCTAGAGGGTCCAAACTATAAGAATTGAGTATTTGATTGTTGATTTTGGGTGGTTTTAGAATGGTTGAATTTTCCGGCGAGGGATGGCTCAGATCCGGTAGTTTCCGGCGTGTTTGGCGGCGTTTTTGGTGAAATTAACGTTGGATTAGTGATGAGAAGATGATTAGGAAGCTAATGGTGTTTTCAGATTTTGATTTGGATGAGTTTTGAAAAATGGGTGGTGGTTTTCCGGCGACCGGAGGTGGTTTTCCGGCGGTGGTCGCCGGAAAAGTGTTGGTGGAGGAAGGAGGAAGGATTTTCTGATTTTTTATTGTATTAGGATGTGTGTTGTAAAATTGATTATCTTTTGATTGAGTGATGTGAGGTTTGTATTTATTGTGGTAGGTTAAGTAAAGTGGCATTTGTGTAATACTGGTATGATTTTGGATTAAGGAAATGGATTAATGATGAAATGAAAATGATAAAAGATTATGAAGTGTAAGAGATGAGGTGGCACGTGATTATTTGTTGAGTGAGAAAATATTTTTTAAAATGATAAAAGAATGTAAAAATCAATAAGAAAAATGAATAAAAATGTAAAAAAATATAAAAATGAAATATAATCTTAAACAAAGAGATAAAAAACTATTTTTGATTATTTTTGCTATTTTTCGTATAAAAAGATAAATTGCGACAATTAGGGTATTACAGCTGCCCCTATTTAATTGTCTTATACTCGAATGCGTAAATGACTTGCGTCTTTACGTGTTCGAAGTAAAAGATAATTAAATACAAATGCCCTAATTTTGTGGTGTGAATGTGATGTAATTGTAATGAATGCATATGGAAGATGAAGGTGGAAACATACCTGGAATAACTAGTAACTGAATACCTGAGAATGAAATGATCATTACCCGCCCTATTGTAACTTCCATGATGATCAGTGAAGACTGAATTAAGGTAACAGTGAAGACTGTAACCTCCTTGATTTTCAGTGAAGACTAAATTTCTGAGACGAATAATGAAGACTGGATTTCGTTAAATGCCAGTGAAGACTGGATTTCGTTAACTGCGAGTGAAGACTAGATTTTCTTGGACATTCAGCGAAGACTGAACTCTTTTCTGTTTTTCAGCGAAGATTGATTTGAGAAAACAGTGAAGACTGAGCTCTTTTCTGATATTCAGTAAGGACTGAAATTTTTTGGATTCTTAGCGAAGACCGAACTTAGATAACAGTGAAGACTATACTTTGGTTTTCAACAAAGTCTGGACTTTCTTTGATTTTCAGCGAAGACTGAATTCTTTTCTGTTTTTCAGCGAAGGCTGATTTGAGATAACAGTGAAGATTGTACTTTCTCTGGTGTTTAATGAAGAGTGAACCTTGGTTTTCAGCGATGACTGAATTGTCTTGATTTTCAGTGAAGACTGATCTTTTTATCTGAGTATTTTGCTTGAGTTTGAGGTATCTTTGAAGAAAGAAACTCACTGGGAGAAAGAGTCGAATATTCTGCCATTACTATGGCAAAACTTTGCATGACAACTACTTGACGACTGTGTTGCTGAGAAACAAGGCTCATCAATCAATTTATTGGAGATGCTATATGTTGACTTCATTGGAGATATGGTCCTGAAACCAACTTGTTGAAGTAAGATGTACCAACTTTACTGAGGATACAATATGCTGACGGGCTTACTAGGATAATCACTTATTGATCCATTCACTTGGGATGTTGTACATAAGCCAACTTTACTGGGGAAAATGGTTTAACAACCAACTTGCTGAAGATGTGGTGTTCCAACCGACTTACTGGGGATGAACAATTATCAACCCCCTCATATCCGTTGTACTCAACGGGAACCATTTGAGGAATTTTGGTTTGCATAAACAGAGATTAACCGCATATAAAGAAAAGATTACCGCACATTGAACAGAAAAGGGAAAAAAAGAGTTTTTTATTATTTGGCTTGATGAGAGAGGCTCTCGCTCCTACGTATCCCCCAAGTACAATGAGGAAGTCATTCTTCCTGAAAAGAAAGTTTGTTTGTTGGTTGTTTTTAGTGAACGATGCTTAGGTCGCATTCCACTGATACAACAGTATGCTTGTATGCTCAACTGAGGCTTAAGCGTTTGTTAGAATCAGGGGAATGGATAAAGCGTCATCCGTTTAAGAAAAAAGAAGTTGAAAAAGATTTGACTACGCAAGAGCAGTTGGAAAGAGTTGACTGCACGGAGGCAGGAAAAAGAATTGAAGTGAGTTGAATTGTTTTTTTAGAGTTTTTTGAGAATGTTCAGTTGAATGAATATTTAACATTACCTGAGACATACGTCACAGACTGTTCAATACGAGTCAAATGGGACATACGTCACATTCCCTCCTTTTCATTCAAATAATTAAAGTTAATTGATTAAAGTGAGAACAGTCCACCATCTAGGACATACGTCACAGACTGTCCTACTCGAGCCAAGCGGGACATACGTCACACTCCCTCTTTTCATTTTAATTGATTCATCAGTTTTTTATGTTTTATTTAGAAAGAAACAAAGTTCAAAAAACAAGTCCAAGCAAATCAGGCCCAAAAGATAAATAAATTTATCGAAGGATAAATAATTTATCGAAGGATAAATAAATTTATCGAAGGATAAATAATTTCATCGTCGATAAATAAATTCAACGTTGTACGAAAGGGGTGCAAACCTGAAAGCAAGTGTGCAGAAAATAATCAACAAAAATCAGCAAAAAAACTGGTCCAGGCCCAAAAGAGTGCAACCCAGCCCAAAACCAAAAAAAATCGGTCCAAACCGGTTTGAACCGGTTCGAACCAGTTCAACTCTTGAACCGCGTGGGGGATGCGCAGAGCAGGTGGGGGGCGCGCGTGAGCAACTTGCTCCAACCACACACGCGCTGCCACGTGGCTTGTCATCTTCAACCTCCAGCCAAACAGAACAGTGACGCGCGCGGAGGGGGAGGGCCGGCGCGAGGCTACTGGAAGGTGTTCCGGTCACCAAAAATCATGAAACTATATACCGTTTTGATCGGTGTTTCGCAAGGATCACGAATATACAAACAATTTCATCAAACAAAGCTTCAATGAACAGAAACGAACCAAAAACTAAATGAACCAAAAAATCCAATACCACTTTTCCGGCGAGATTTTGATGAAATTAAAGGTTGGAATAGGTTCTAATGAGTTGCAGTAACATGTATCAACCAATATCTACCTTTGTTTGCACGTGAGATGGCCGGAAATGAGAAGTTTGTTTTGGTCGTCACTTTAATGCTCCGATGGGTTGCTTTCGGTTCGTTTTTCGACCAATCAGAGCTTGGATTTGAGTTCTAGAGGGTCCAAACTATAAGAATTGAGTATTTGATTGTTGATTTTGGGTGGTTTTAGAATGGTTGAATTTTCCGGCGAGGGATGGCTCGGATCCGGTAGTTTCCGGCGTGTTTGGCGGCGTTTTTGGTGAAATTAACGATGGATTAGTGATGAGAAGATGATTAGGAAGCTAATGGTGTTTTCAGATTTTGATTTAGATGAGTTTTGAAAAATGGGTGGTGGTTTTCCGGCGACCGGAGGTGGTTTTCCGGCGGTGGTCGCCGGAAAAGTGTTGGTGGAGGAAGGAGGAAGGATTTTCTGATTTTTTATTGTATTAGGATGTGTGTTGTAAAATTGATTATCTTTTGATTGAGTGATGTGAGGTTTGTATTTATTGTGGTAGGTTAAGTAAAGTGGCATTTGTGTAATACTGGTATGATTTTGGATTAAGGAAATGGATTAATTATGAAATGAAAATGATAAAAGATTATGAAGTGTAAGAGATGAGGTGGCACGTGATTATTTGTTGATTGAGAAAATATTTTTTAAAATGATAAAAGAATGTAAAAATCAATAAGAAAAATGAATAAAAATGTCAAAAAATATAAAAATGAAATATAATCTTAAACAAAGAGATAAAAAACTATTTTTGATTATTTTTGCTATTTTTCGTATAAAAAGATAAATTGCGACAATTAGGGTATTACAGCTGCCCCTATTTAATTGTCTTATACTCGAATGCGTAAATGACTTGCGTCTTTACGTGTTCGAAGTAAAAGATAATTAAATACAAATGCCCTAATTTTGTGGTGTGAATGTGATGTAATTGTAATGAATGCATATGGAAGATGAAGGTGGAAACATACCTGGAATAACTAGTAACTGAATACCTGAGAATGAAATGATCATTACCCGCCCTATTGTAACTTCCATGATGATCAGTGAAGACTGAATTAAGGTAACAGTGAAGACTTTAACCTCCTTGATTTTCAGTGAAGACTAAATTTCTGAGACGAATAATGAAGACTGGATTTCGTTAAATGCCAGTGAAGACTGGATTTCGTTAACTGCGAGTGAAGACTAGATTTTCTTGGACATTCAGCGAAGACTGAACTCTTTTCTGTTTTTCAGCGAAGATTGATTTGAGAAAACAGTGAAGACTGAGCTCTTTTCTGATATTCAGTAAGGACTGAAATTTTTTGTATTCTTAGCGAAGACCGAACTTAGATAACAGTGAAGACTATACTTTGGTTTTCAACAAAGTCTGGACTTTCTTTGATTTTCAGCGAAGACTGAATTCTTTTCTGTTTTTCAGCGAAGGCTGATTTGAGATAACAGTGAAGATTGTACTTTCTCTGGTGTTTAATGAAGAGTGAACCTTGGTTTTCAGCGATGACTGAATTGTCTTGATTTTCAGTGAAGACTGATCTTTTTATCTGAGTATTTTGCTTGAGTTTGAGGTATCTTTGAAGAAAGAAACTCACTGGGAGAAAGAGTCGAATATTCTGCCATTACTATGGCAAAACTTTGCATGACAACTACTTGACGACTGTGTTGCTGAGAAACAAGGCTCATCAATCAATTTATTGGAGATGCTATATGTTGACTTCATTGGAGATATGGTCCTGAAACCAACTTGTTGAAGTAAGATGTACCAACTTTACTGAGGATACAATATGCTGACGGGCTTACTGGGATAATCACTTATTGATCCATTCACTTGGGATGTTGTACATAAGCCAACTTTACTGGGGAAAATGGTTTAACAACCAACTTGCTGAAGATGCGGTGTTCCAACCGACTTACTGGGGATGAACAATTATCAACCCCCTCATATCCGTTGTACTCAACGGGAACCATTTGAGGAATTTTGGTTTGCATAAACAGAGATTAACCGCATATAAAGAAAAGATTACCGCACATTGAACAGAAAAGGGAAAAAAAGAGTTTTTTATTATTTGGCTTGATGAGAGAGGCTCTCGCTCCTACGTATCCCCCAAGTACAATGAGGAAGTCATTCTTCCTGAAAAGAAAGTTTGTTTGTTGGTTGTTTTTAGTGAACGATGCTTAGGTCGCATTCCACTGATACAACAGTATGCTTGTATGCTCAACTGAGGCTTAAGCGTTTGTTAGAATCAGGGGAATGGATAAAGCGTCATCCGTTTAAGAAAAAAGAAGTTGAAAAAGATTTGACTACGCAAGAGCAGTTGGAAAGAGTTGACTGCACGGAGGCAGGAAAAAGAATTGAAGTGAGTTGAATTGTTTTTTAGAGTTTTTTGAGAATGTTCAGTTGAATGAATATTTAACATTACCTGAGACATACGTCACAGACTGTTCAATACGAGTCAAATGGGACATACGTCACATTCCCTCCTTTTCATTCAAATAATTAAAGTTAATTGATTAAAGTGAGAATAGTCCACCATCTAGGACATACGTCACAGACTGTCCTACTCGAGCCAAGCGGGACATACGTCACACTCCCTCTTTTCATTTTAATTGATTCATCAGTTTTTTATGTTTTATTTAGAAAGAAACAAAGTTCAAAAAACAAGTCCAAGCAGATCAGGCCCAAAAGATAAATAAATTTATCGAAGGATAAATAATTTATCGAAGGATAAATAAATTTATCGAAGGATAAATAATTTCATCGTCTATAAATAAATTCAACGTTGTACGAAAGGGGTGCAAACCTGAAAGCAAGTGTGCAGAAAATAATCAACAAAAAACAGCAAAAAAACTGGTCCAGGCCCAAAAGAGTGCAACCCAGCCCAAAACCAAAAAAAATCGGTCCAAATCGGTTTGAACCGGTTCGAACCAGTTCAACTTTTGAACCGCGTGGGGGATGCGCAGAGCAGGTGGGGGGCGCGCGTGAGCAACTTGCTCCAACCACACACGCGCTGCCACGTGGCTTGTCATCTTCAACCTCCAGCCAAACAGAACAGTGACGCGCGCGGAGGGGGAGGGCCGGCGCGAGGCTACTGGAAGGTGTTCCGGTCACCAAAAATCATGAAACTATATACCGTTTTGATCGGTGTTTCGCAAGGATCACGAATATACAAACAATTTCATCAAACAAAGCTTCAATGAACAGAAACGAACCAAAAACTAAATGAACCAAAAAATCCAATACCACTTTTCCGGCGAGATTTTGATGAAATTAAAGGTTGGAATAGGTTCTAATGAGTTGCAGTAACATGTATCAACCAATATCTACCTTTGTTTGCACGTGAGATGGCCGGAAATGAGAAGTTTGTTTTGGTCGTCACTTTAATGCTCCGATGGGTTGCTTTCGGTTCGTTTTTCGACCAATCAGAGCTTGGATTTGAGTTCTAGAGGGTCCAAACTATAAGAATTGAGTATTTGATTGTTGATTTTGGGTGGTTTTAGAATGGTTGAATTTTCCGGCGAGGGATGGCTCAGATCCGGTAGTTTCCGGCATGTTTGGCGGCGTTTTTGGTGAAATTAACGATGGATTAGTGATGAGAAGATGATTAGGAAGCTAATGGTGTTTTCAGATTTTGATTTAGATGAGTTTTGAAAAATGGGTGGTGGTTTTCCGGCGACCGGAGGTGGTTTTCCGGCGGTGGTCGCCGGAAAAGTGTTGGTGGAGGAAGGAGGAAGGATTTTCTGATTTTTTATTGTATTAGGATGTGTGTTGTAAAATTGATTATCTTTTGATTGAGTGATGTGAGGTTTGTATTTATTGTGGTAGGTTAAGTAAAGTGGCATTTGTGTAATACTGGTATGATTTTGGATTAAGGAAATGGATTAATTATGAAATGAAAATGATAAAAGATTATGAAGTGTAAGAGATGAGGTGGCACGTGATTATTTGTTGATTGAGAAAATATTTTTTAAAATGATAAAAGAATGTAAAAATCAATAAGAAAAATGAATAAAAATGTAAAAAAATATAAAAATGAAATATAATCTTAAACAAAGAGATAAAAAACTATTTTTGATTATTTTTGCTATTTTTCGTATAAAAAGATAAATTGCGACAATTAGGGTATTACAGCTGCCCCTATTTAATTGTCTTATACTCGAATGCGTAAATGACTTGCGTCTTTACGTGTTCGAAGTAAAAGATAATTAAATACAAATGCCCTAATTTTGTGGTGTGAATGTGATGTAATTGTAATGAATGCATATGGAAGATGAAGGTGGAAACATACCTGGAATAACTAGTAACTGAATACCTGAGAATGAAATGATCATTACCCGCCCTATTGTAACTTCCATGATGATCAGTGAAGACTGAATTAAGGTAACAGTGAAGACTTTAACCTCCTTGATTTTCAGTGAAGACTAAATTTCTGAGACGAATAATGAAGACTGGATTTCGTTAAATGCCAGTGAAGACTGGATTTCGTTAACTGCGAGTGAAGACTAGATTTTCTTGGACATTCAGCGAAGACTGAACTCTTTTCTGTTTTTCAGCGAAGATTGATTTGAGAAAACAGTGAAGACTGAGCTCTTTTCTGATATTCAGTAAGGACTGAAATTTTTTGTATTCTTAGCGAAGACCGAACTTAGATAACAGTGAAGACTATACTTTGGTTTTCAACAAAGTCTGGACTTTCTTTGATTTTCAGCGAAGACTGAATTCTTTTCTGTTTTTCAGCGAAGGCTGATTTGAGATAACAGTGAAGATTGTACTTTCTCTGGTGTTTAATGAAGAGTGAACCTTGGTTTTCAGCGATGACTGAATTGTCTTGATTTTCAGTGAAGACTGATCTTTTTATCTGAGTATTTTGCTTGAGTTTGAGGTATCTTTGAAGAAAGAAACTCACTGGGAGAAAGAGTCGAATATTCTGCCATTACTATGGCAAAACTTTGCATGACAACTACTTGACGACTGTGTTGCTGAGAAACAAGGCTCATCAATCAATTTATTGGAGATGCTATATGTTGACTTCATTGGAGATATGGTCCTGAAACCAACTTGTTGAAGTAAGATGTACCAACTTTACTGAGGATACAATATGCTGACGGGCTTACTGGGATAATCACTTATTGATCCATTCACTTGGGATGTTGTACATAAGCCAACTTTACTGGGGAAAATGGTTTAACAACCAACTTGCTGAAGATGCGGTGTTCCAACCGACTTACTGGGGATGAACAATTATCAACCCCCTCATATCCGTTGTACTCAACGGGAACCATTTGAGGAATTTTGGTTTGCATAAACAGAGATTAACCGCATATAAAGAAAAGATTACCGCACATTGAACAGAAAAGGGAAAAAAAGAGTTTTTTATTATTTGGCTTGATGAGAGAGGCTCTCGCTCCTACGTATCCCCCAAGTACAATGAGGAAGTCATTCTTCCTGAAAAGAAAGTTTGTTTGTTGGTTGTTTTTAGTGAACGATGCTTAGGTCGCATTCCACTGATACAACAGTATGCTTGTATGCTCAACTGAGGCTTAAGCGTTTGTTAGAATCAGGGGAATGGATAAAGCGTCATCCGTTTAAGAAAAAAGAAGTTGAAAAAGATTTGACTACGCAAGAGCAGTTGGAAAGAGTTGACTGCACGGAGGCAGGAAAAAGAATTGAAGTGAGTTGAATTGTTTTTTAGAGTTTTTTGAGAATGTTCAGTTGAATGAATATTTAACATTACCTGAGACATACGTCACAGACTGTTCAATACGAGTCAAATGGGACATACGTCACATTCCCTCCTTTTCATTCAAATAATTAAAGTTAATTGATTAAAGTGAGAATAGTCCACCATCTAGGACATACGTCACAGACTGTCCTACTCGAGCCAAGCGGGACATACGTCACACTCCCTCTTTTCATTTTAATTGATTCATCAGTTTTTTATGTTTTATTTAGAAAGAAACAAAGTTCAAAAAACAAGTCCAAGCAGATCAGGCCCAAAAGATAAATAAATTTATCGAAGGATAAATAATTTATCGAAGGATAAATAAATTTATCGAAGGATAAATAATTTCATCGTCTATAAATAAATTCAACGTTGTACGAAAGGGGTGCAAACCTGAAAGCAAGTGTGCAGAAAATAATCAACAAAAAACAGCAAAAAAACTGGTCCAGGCCCAAAAGAGTGCAACCCAGCCCAAAACCAAAAAAAATCGGTCCAAATCGGTTTGAACCGGTTCGAACCAGTTCAACTTTTGAACCGCGTGGGGGATGCGCAGAGCAGGTGGGGGGCGCGCGTGAGCAACTTGCTCCAACCACTCACGCGCTGCCACGTGGCTTGTCATCTTCAACCTCCAGCCAAACAGAACAGTGACGCGCGCGGAGGGGGAGGGCCGGCGCGAGGCTACTGGAAGGTGTTCCGGTCACCAAAAATCATGAAACTATATACCGTTTTGATCGGTGTTTCGCAAGGATCACGAATATACAAACAATTTCATCAAACAAAGCTTCAATGAACAGAAACGAACCAAAAACTAAATGAACCAAAAAATCCAATACCACTTTTCCGGCCAGATTTTGATGAAATTAAAGGTTGGAATAGGTTCTAATGAGTTGCAGTAACATGTATCAACCAATATCTACCTTTGTTTGCACGTGAGATGGCCGGAAATGAGAAGTTTGTTTTGGCCGTCACTTTAATGCTCCGATGGGTTGCTTTCCGTTTGTTTTTCGACCAATCAGAGCTTGGATTTGAGTTCTAGAGGGTCCAAACTATAAGAATTGAGTATTTGATTGTTGATTTTGGGTGGTTTTAGAATGGTTGAATTTTCCGGCGAGGGATGGCTCGGATCCGGTAGTTTCCGGCGTGTTTGGCGGCGTTTTTGGTGAAATTAACGATGGATTAGTGATGAGAAGATGATTAGGAAGCTAATGGTGTTTTCAGATTTTGATTTGGATGAGTTTTGAAAAATGGGTGGTGGTTTTCTGGCGACCGGAGGTGGTTTTCCGGCGGTGGTCGCCGGAAAAGTGTTGGTGGAGGAAGGAGGAAGGATTTTCTGATTTTTTATTGTATTAGGATGTGTGTTGTAAAATTGATTATCTTTTGATTGAGTGATGTGAGGTTTGTATTTATTGTGGTAGGTTAAGTAAAGTGGCATTTGTGTAATACTGGTATGATTTTGGATTACGGAAATGGATTAATGATAAAATGAAAATGATAAAAGATTATGAAGTGTAAGAGATGAGGTGGCACGTGATTATTTGTTGATTGAGAAAATATTTTTTAAAATGATAAAAGAATGTAAAAATCAATAAGAAAAATGAATAAAAATGTAAAAAAATATAAAAATGAAATATAATCTTAAACAAAGAGATAAAAAACTATTTTTGACTATTTTTGCTATTTTTCGTATAAAAAGATAAATTGCGACAATTAGGGTATTGCAGCTGCCCCTATTTAATTGTCTTATACTCGAATGCGTAAATGACTTGCGTCTTTACGTGTTCGAAGTAAAAGATAATTAAATACAAATGCCCTAATTTTGTGGTGTGAATGTGATGTAATTGTAATGAATGCATATGGAAGATGAAGGTGGAAACATACCTGGAATAACTAGTAACTGAATACCTGAGAATGAAATGATCATTACCCGCCCTATTGTAACTTCCATGATGATCAGTGAAGACTGAATTAAGGTAACAGTGAAGACAGTAACCTCCTTGATTTTCAGTGAAGACTAAATTTCTGAGACGAATAATGAAGACTGGATTTCGTTAACTGCTAGTGAAGACTGGATTTCGTTAACTGCGAGTAAAGACTAGATTTTCTTGGACATTCAGCGAAGACTGAACTCTTTTCTGTTTTTCAGCGAAGATTGATTTGAGACAACAGTGAAGACTGAGCTCTTTTCTGATATTCAGTAAGGACTGAAATTTTTTGGATTCTTAGC
The DNA here is from genome assembly GCA_951804385.1 of Trifolium dubium. Lineage (NCBI taxonomy): Eukaryota > Viridiplantae > Streptophyta > Magnoliopsida > Fabales > Fabaceae > Trifolium > Trifolium dubium. Next base: position 16,656,700 of record OX638063.1, read on the forward strand.
GAAGACCGAACTTAGATAACAGTGAAGACTGTACTTTGGTTTTCAACAAAGTCTGGACTTTCTTTGATTTTCAGCGAAGACTGAATTCTTTTCTGTTTTTCAGCGAAGGCTGATTTGAGATAACAGTGAAGATTGTACTTTCTCTGGTGTTTAATGAAGAGTGAACCTTGGTTTTCAGCGATGACTGAATTGTCTTGATTTTCAGTGAAGACTGATCTTTGTATCTGAGTATTTTGCTTGAGTTTGAGGTATCTTTGAAGAAAGAAACTCACTGGGAGAAAGAGTCGAATATTCTGCCATTACTATGGCAAAACTTTGCATGACAACTACTTGACGACTGTGTTGCTGAGAAACAAGGCTCATCAATCAATTTATTGGAGATGCTGTATGTTGACTTCATTGGAGATATGGTCCTGAAACCAACTTGTTGAAGTAAGATGTACCAACTTTACTGAGGATACAATATGCTGACGGGCTTACTGGGATAATCACTTATTGATCCATTCACTTGGGATGTTGTACATAAGCCAACTTTACTGGGGAAAATGGTTTAACAACCAACTTGCTGAAGATGCGGTGTTCCAACCGACTTACTGGGGATGAACAATTATCAACCCCCTCATATCCGTTGTACTCAACGGGAACCATTTGAGGAATTTTGGTTTGCATAAACAGAGATTAACGGCATATAAAGAAAAGATTACCGCACATTGAACAGAAAAGGGAAAAAAAAGAGTTTTTTATTATTTGGCTTGACGAGAGAGACTCTCGCTCCTACGTATCCCCCAAGTACAATGAGGAAGTCATTCTTCCTGAAAAGAAAGTTTGTTTGTTGGTTGTTTTTAGTGAACGATGCTTAGGTCGCATTCCACTGATACAACAGTATGCTTGTATGCTCAACTGAGGCTTAAGCGTTTGTAGAATCAGGGGAATGGATAAAGCGTCATCCGTTTAAGAAAAAAGAAGTTGAAAAAGATTTGACTACGCAAGAGCAGTTGGAAAGAGTTGACTGCACGGAGGCAGGAAAAAGAATTGAAGTGAGTTGAATTGTTTTTTAGAGTTTTTTGAGAATGTTCAGTTGAATGAATATTTAACATTACCTGAGACATACGTCACAGACTGTTCAATACGAGTCAAATGGGACATACGTCACATTCCCTCCTTTTCATTCAAATAATTAAAGTTAATTGATTAAAGTGAGAATAGTCCACCATCTAGGACATACGTCACAGACTGTCCTACTCGAGCCAAGCGGGACATACGTCACACTCCCTCTTTTCATTTTAATTGATTCATCAGTTTTTTATGTTTTATTTAGAAAGAAACAAAGTTCAAAAAACAAGTCCAAGCAGATCAGGCCCAAAAGATAAATAAATTTATCGAAGGATAAATAATTTATCGAAGGATAAATAAATTTATCGAAGGATAAATAATTTCATCGTCTATAAATAAATTCAACGTTGTACGAAAGGGGTGCAAACCTGAAAGCAAGTGTGCAGAAAATAATCAACAAAAAACAGCAAAAAAACTGGTCCAGGCCCAAAAGAGTGCAACCCAGCCCAAAACCAAAAAAAATCGGTCCAAATCGGTTTGAACCGGTTCGAACCAGTTCAACTTTTGAACCGCGTGGGGGATGCGCAGAGCAGGTGGGGGGCGCGCGTGAGCAACTTGCTCCAACCACACACGCGCTGCCACGTGGCTTGTCATCTTCAACCTCCAGCCAAACAGAACAGTGACGCGCGCGGAGGGGGAGGGCCGGCGCGAGGCTACTGGAAGGTGTTCCGGTCACCAAAAATCATGAAACTATATACCATTTTGATCGGTGTTTCGCAAGGATCACGAATATACAAACAATTTCATCAAACAAAGCTTCAATGAACAGAAACGAACCAAAAACTAAATGAACCAAAAAATCCAATACCACTTTTCCGGCGAGATTTTGATGAAATTAAAGGTTGGAATAGGTTCTAATGAGTTGCAGTAACATGTATCAACCAATATCTACCTTTGTTTGCACGTGAGATGGCCGGAAATGAGAAGTTTGTTTTGGTCGTCACTTTAATGCTCCGATGGGTTGCTTTCGGTTCGTTTTTCGACCAATCAGAGCTTGGATTTGAGTTCTAGAGGGTCCAAACTATAAGAATTGAGTATTTGATTGTTGATTTTGGGTGGTTTTAGAATGGTTGAATTTTCCGGCGAGGGATGGCTCAGATCCGGTAGTTTCCGGCGTGTTTGGCGGCGTTTTTGGTGAAATTAACGATGGATTAGTGATGAGAAGATGATTAGGAAGCTAATGGTGTTTTCAGATTTTGATTTGGATGAGTTTTGAAAAATGGGTGGTGGTTTTCCGGCGACCGGAGGTGGTTTTCCGGCGGTGGTCGCCGGAAAAGTGTTGGTGGAGGAAGGAGGAAGGATTTTCTGATTTTTTATTGTATTAGGATGTGTGTTGTAAAATTGATTATCTTTTGATTGAGTGATGTGAGGTTTGTATTTATTGTGGTAGGTTAAGTAAAGTGGCATTTGTGTAATACTGGTATGATTTTGGATTAAGGAAATGGATTAATGATGAAATGAAAATGATAAAAGATTATGAAGTGTAAGAGATGAGGTGGCACGTGATTATTTGTTGATTGAGAAAATATTTTTTAAAATGATAAAAGAATGTAAAAATCAATAAGAAAAATGAATAAAAATGTAAAAAAATATAAAAATGAAATATAATCTTAAACAAAGAGATAAAAAACTATTTTTGATTATTTTTGCTATTTTTCGTATAAAAAGATAAATTGCGACAATTAGGGTATTACAGCTGCCCCTATTTAATTGTCTTATACTCGAATGCGTAAATGACTTGCGTCTTTACGTGTTCGAAGTAAAAGATAATTAAATACAAATGCCCTAATTTTGTGGTGTGAATGTGATGTAATTGTAATGAATGCATATGGAAGATGAAGGTGGAAACATACCTGGAATAACTAGTAACTGAATACCTGAGAATGAAATGATCATTACCCGCCCTATTGTAACTTCCATGATGATCAGTGAAGACTGAATTAAGGTAACAGTGAAGACTGTAACCTCCTTGATTTTCAGTGAAGACTAAATTTCTGAGACGAATAATGAAGACTGGATTTCGTTAAATGCCAGTGAAGACTGGATTTCGTTAACTGCGATGAAGACTAGATTTTCTTGGACATTCAGCGAAGACTGAACTCTTTTCTGTTTTTCAGCGAAGATTGATTTGAGAAAACAGTGAAGACTGAGCTCTTTTCTGATATTCAGTAAGGACTGAAATTTTTTGGATTCTTAGCGAAGACCGAACTTAGATAACAGTGAAGACTATACTTTGGTTTTCAACAAAGTCTGGACTTTCTTTGATTTTCAGCGAAGACTGAATTCTTTTCTGTTTTTCAGCGAAGGCTGATTTGAGATAACAGTGAAGATTGTACTTTCTCTGGTGTTTAATGAAGAGTGAACCTTGGTTTTCAGCGATGACTGAATTGTCTTGATTTTCAGTGAAGACTGATCTTTTTATCTGAGTATTTTGCTTGAGTTTGAGGTATCTTTGAAGAAAGAAACTCACTGGGAGAAAGAGTCGAATATTCTGCCATTACTATGGCAAAACTTTGCATGACAACTACTTGACGACTGTGTTGCTGAGAAACAAGGCTCATCAATCAATTTATTGGAGATGCTATATGTTGACTTCATTGGAGATATGGTCCTGAAACCAACTTGTTGAAGTAAGATGTACCAACTTTACTGAGGATACAATATGCTGACGGGCTTACTAGGATAATCACTTATTGATCCATTCACTTGGGATGTTGTACATAAGCCAACTTTACTGGGGAAAATGGTTTAACAACCAACTTGCTGAAGATGTGGTGTTCCAACCGACTTACTGGGGATGAACAATTATCAACCCCCTCATATCCGTTGTACTCAACGGGAACCATTTGAGGAATTTTGGTTTGCATAAACAGAGATTAACCGCATATAAAGAAAAGATTACCGCACATTGAACAGAAAAGGGAAAAAAAGAGTTTTTTATTATTTGGCTTGATGAGAGAGGCTCTCGCTCCTACGTATCCCCCAAGTACAATGAGGAAGTCATTCTTCCTGAAAAGAAAGTTTGTTAGTTGGTTGTTTTTAGTGAACGATGCTTAGGTCGCATTCCACTGATACAACAGTATGCTTGTATGCTCAACTGAGGCTTAAGCGTTTGTTAGAATCAGGGGAATGGATAAAGCGTCATCCGTTTAAGAAAAAAGAAGTTGAAAAAGATTTGACTACGCAAGAGCAGTTGGAAAGAGTTGACTGCACGGAGGCAGGAAAAAGAATTGAAGTGAGTTGAATTGTTTTTTAGAGTTTTTTGAGAATGTTCAGTTGAATGAATATTTAACATTACCTGAGACATACGTCACAGACTGTTCAATACGAGTCAAATGGGACATACGTCACATTCCCTCCTTTTCATTCAAATAATTAAAGTTAATTGATTAAAGTGAGAATAGTCCACCATCTAGGACATACGTCACAGACTGTCCTACTCGAGCCAAGCGGGACATACGTCACACTCCCTCTTTTCATTTTAATTGATTCATCAGTTTTTTATGTTTTATTTAGAAAGAAACAAAGTTCAAAAAACAAGTCCAAGCAGATCAGGCCCAAAAGATAAATAAATTTATCGAAGGATAAATAATTTATCGAAGGATAAATAAATTTATCGAAGGATAAATAATTTCATCGTCGATAAATAAATTCAACGTTGTACGAAAGGGGTGCAAACCTGAAAGCAAGTGTGCAGAAAATAATCAACAAAAATCAGCAAAAAAACTGGTCCAGGCCCAAAAGAGTGCAACCCAGCCCAAAACCAAAAAAAATCGGTCCAAATCGGTTTGAACCGGTTCGAACCAGTTCAACTCTTGAACCGCGTGGGGGATGCGCAGAGCAGGTGGGGGGCGCGCGTGAGCAACTTGCTCCAACCACACACGCGCTGCCACGTGGCTTGTCATCTTCAACCTCCAGCCAAACAGAACAGTGACGCGCGCGGAGGGGGAGGGCCGGCGCGAGGCTACTGGAAGGTGTTCCGGTCACCAAAAATCATGAAACTATATACCGTTTTGATCGGTGTTTCGCAAGGATCACGAATATACAAACAATTTCATCAAACAAAGCTTCAATGAACAGAAACGAACCAAAAACTAAATGAACCAAAAAATCCAATACCACTTTTCCGGCGAGATTTTGATGAAATTAAAGGTTGGAATAGGTTCTAATGAGTTGCAGTAACATGTATCAACCAATATCTACCTTTGTTTGCACGTGAGATGGCCGGAAATGAGAAGTTTGTTTTGGTCGTCACTTTAATGCTCCGATGGGTTGCTTTCGGTTCGTTTTTCGACCAATCAGAGCTTGGATTTGAGTTCTAGAGGGTCCAAACTATAAGAATTGAGTATTTGATTGTTGATTTTGGGTGGTTTTAGAATGGTTGAATTTTCCGGCGAGGGATGGCTCAGATCCGGTAGTTTCCGGCGTGTTTGGCGGCGTTTTTGGTGAAATTAACGATGGATTAGTGATGAGAAGATGATTAGGAAGCTAATGGTGTTTTCAGATTTTGATTTAGATGAGTTTTGAAAAATGGGTGGTGGTTTTCCGGCGACCGGAGGTGGTTTTCCGGCGGTGGTCGCCGGAAAAGTGTTGGTGGAGGAAGGAGGAAGGATTTTCTGATTTTTTATTGTATTAGGATGTGTGTTGTAAAATTGATTATCTTTTGATTGAGTGATGTGAGGTTTGTATTTATTGTGGTAGGTTAAGTAAAGTGGCATTTGTGTAATACTGGTATGATTTTGGATTAAGGAAATGGATTAATTATGAAATGAAAATGATAAAAGATTATGAAGTGTAAGAGATGAGGTGGCACGTGATTATTTGTTGATTGAGAAAATATTTTTTAAAATGATAAAAGAATGTAAAAATCAATAAGAAAAATGAATAAAAATGTAAAAAAATATAAAAATGAAATATAATCTTAAACAAAGAGATAAAAAACTATTTTTGATTATTTTTGCTATTTTTCGTATAAAAAGATAAATTGCGACAATTAGGGTATTACAGCTGCCCCTATTTAATTGTCTTATACTCGAATGCGTAAATGACTTGCGTCTTTACGTGTTCGAAGTAAAAGATAATTAAATACAAATGCCCTAATTTTGTGGTGTGAATGTGATGTAATTGTAATGAATGCATATGGAAGATGAAGGTGGAAACATACCTGGAATAACTAGTAACTGAATACCTGAGAATGAAATGATCATTACCCGCCCTATTGTAACTTCCATGATGATCAGTGAAGACTGAATTAAGGTAACAGTGAAGACTGTAACCTCCTTGATTTTCAGTGAAGACTAAATTTCTGAGACGAATAATGAAGACTGGATTTCGTTAAATGCCAGTGAAGACTGGATTTCGTTAACTGCGAGTGAAGACTAGATTTTCTTGGACATTCAGCGAAGACTGAACTCTTTTTTGTTTTTCAGCGAAGATTGATTTGAGAAAACAGTGAAGACTGAGCTCTTTTCTGATATTCAGTAAGGACTGAAATTTTTTGGATTCTTAGCGAAGACCGAACTTAGATAACAGTGAAGACTATACTTTGGTTTTCAACAAAGTCTGGACTTTCTTTGATTTTCAGCGAAGACTGAATTCTTTTCTGTTTTTCAGCGAAGGCTGATTTGAGATAACAGTGAAGATTGTACTTTCTCTGGTGTTTAATGAAGAGTGAACCTTGGTTTTCAGCGATGACTGAATTGTCTTGATTTTCAGTGAAGACTGATCTTTTTATCTGAGTATTTTGCTTGAGTTTGAGGTATCTTTGAAGAAAGAAACTCACTGGGAGAAAGAGTCGAATATTCTGCCATTACTATGGCAAAACTTTGCATGACAACTACTTGACGACTGTGTTGCTGAGAAACAAGGCTCATCAATCAATTTATTGGAGATGCTATATGTTGACTTCATTGGAGATATGGTCCTGAAACCAACTTGTTGAAGTAAGATGTACCAACTTTACTGAGGATACAATATGCTGACGGGCTTACTAGGATAATCACTTATTGATCCATTCACTTGGGATGTTGTACATAAGCCAACTTTACTGGGGAAAATGGTTTAACAACCAACTTGCTGAAGATGTGGTGTTCCAACCGACTTACTGGGGATGAACAATTATCAACCCCCTCATATCCGTTGTACTCAACGGGAACCATTTGAGGAATTTTGGTTTGCATAAACAGAGATTAACCGCATATAAAGAAAAGATTACCGCACATTGAACAGAAAAGGGAAAAAAAAGAGTTTTTTATTATTTGGCTTGACGAGAGAGACTCTCGCTCCTACGTATCCCCCAAGTACAATGAGGAAGTCATTCTTCCTGAAAAGAAAGTTTGTTTGTTGGTTGTTTTTAGTGAACGATGCTTAGGTCGCATTCCACTGATACAACAGTATGCTTGTATGCTCAACTGAGGCTTAAGCGTTTGTTAGAATCAGGGGAATGGATAAAGCGTCATCCGTTTAAGAAAAAAGAAGTTGAAAAAGATTTGACTACGCAAGAGCAGTTGGAAAGAGTTGACTGCACGGAGGCAGGAAAAAGAATTGAAGTGAGTTGAATTGTTTTTTAGAGTTTTTTGAGAATGTTCAGTTGAATGAATATTTAACATTACCTGAGACATACGTCACAGACTGTTCAATACGAGTCAAATGGGACATACGTCACATTCCCTCCTTTTCATTCAAATAATTAAAGTTAATTGATTAAAGTGAGAATAGTCCACCATCTAGGACATACGTCACAGACTGTCCTACTCGAGCCAAGCGGGACATACGTCACACTCCCTCTTTTCATTTTAATTGATTCATCAGTTTTTTATGTTTTATTTAGAAAGAAACAAAGTTCAAAAAACAAGTCCAAGCAGATCAGGCCCAAAAGATAAATAAATTTATCGAAGGATAAATAATTTATCGAAGGATAAATAAATTTATCGAAGGATAAATAATTTCATCGTCGATAAATAAATTCAACGTTGTACGAAAGGGGTGCAAACCTGAAAGCAAGTGTGCAGAAAATAATCAACAAAAAACAGCAAAAAAACTGGTCCAGGCCCAAAAGAGTGCAACCCAGCCCAAAACCAAAAAAAATCGGTCCAAATCGGTTTGAACCGGTTCGAACCAGTTCAACTCTTGAACCGCGTGGGGGATGCGCAGAGCAGGTGGGGGGCGCGCGTGAGCAACTTGCTCCAACCACACACGCGCTGCCACGTGGCTTGTCATCTTCAACCTCCAGCCAAACAGAACAGTGACGCGCGCGGAGGGGGAGGGCCGGCGCGAGGCTACTGGAAGGTGTTCCGGTCACCAAAAATCATGAAACTATATACCGTTTTGATCGGTGATTCGCAAGGATCACGAATATACAAACAATTTCATCAAACAAAGCTTCAATGAACAGAAACGAACCAAAAACTAAATGAACCAAAAAATCCAATACCACTTTTCCGGCGAGATTTTGATGAAATTAAAGGTTGGAATAGGTTCTAATGAGTTGCAGTAACATGTATCAACCAATATCTACCTTTGTTTGCACGTGAGATGGCCGGAAATGAGAAGTTTGTTTTGGTCGTCACTGTAATGCTCCGATGGGTTGCTTTCGGTTCGTTTTTCGACCAATCAGAGCTTGGATTTGAGTTCTAGAGGGTCCAAACTATAAGAATTGAGTATTTGATTGTTGATTTTGGGTGGTTTTAGAATGGTTGAATTTTCCGACGAGGGATGGCTCGGATCCGGTAGTACATATTTATTTTAGTCAATTTTATTTATTTTAGTACATATTTATTTTAGTCAATTTTATTTATTTTTCTAACAAGAAACTTTTTGTATAAAAGTATTTATTAGCACTCTTTTTGTTTGTCCAAAATTATAAGAATAAAGCATATATATAAAAAGAAAGGAAATATATAAACTTGTGTAGAAAGAAAGGGAGAACGACACAAAAATATAAAAAAGGGAGTGAATCAAAACAAAAGAGAACCAAATCTCTAGCCTTGGAGAGCAAGGGAGTAAAATTGCACTAAAACATAATTTCTATAGCAAATCAAGCATAAAAATCAAAGAAATCTCTCAAGTTAATTTCCAAACCAAATATCTCAAGAGATACAATTAAATTTTAGAGACCTAATTCTAACACTATAAATAGAGGCTCTTTCTACACAATAATTCACACACCAATTCTTCATTCACACAACAAAAAAATAACAACAACAGCAATATAGTGGCTTTTCTTCTTGTTAGAAAGAATCCATTCCATCCAAAGAATCATCATCATCAAAACCATTCTCAAACCATCACAAAATCATCACTAAACAAATACACAAAGCGTCATAAAAACACTCTCTTCGTTGTCGCCGCCAATTCTGGTTCAAGACGTCTCCGAGGCCGCCGCACGACATATTTGGCATCACCACCGCCGAAACCGCCAACAACCATTCTCACCGACTGCTGTAGGGCGTCCCTCTTTCTCTCCCGGTCAGTTTTTCTTTGTTTCTGCATTCTGTCTATGTGGGTGCGGTTGGTATTGTTTTGTTCCCGTAATAGTCTTCTGTTTGTACATATGTTTATATTCTCTTTATTCTCTTATTTGCTTAGTTATCTATTTATTAATTTATTCATATTGTGTATTTAGCCATGTATATATAGATGTCATATATGTATGCGTGTATTTTATGTAAGCATTTTCTGGTCTACCTTTTAACAATAGAAGCAAACATTACAAAAATAATAATAGTAATACTACTACTAATGATAATAACAATAATAATAATAATAAGTATTTCTCTTACAAGTCTATTTTAATGTACAAAAAACTCTTCTTTCATAAATATAATAAATTAACTTTGGATTAAAAAAGAGGAGGCGGATGCACATCCGTTCGCTTCTCGATTAATTGGGGGCTTAGTGCACACTTTGTCCGACTTTTAGTCGTTTTCCATTACTAAAAAATACAAACACATCAAATTAAATTTTTCGCCTTCGGGTCATTCTTAAAAGTCATTTTAAGAGGTAAAAACAAAACATTTTTCATAAAAAATACCAACCAACAATGTACCCAGAACTACGTAGCTTTGATTTCCTCATCGCACCGGAGGATACGTAGGAGCAAGAGTCATCTTGTCAAGCACAATAATAAAAAACTTAGTTTTTTCCCCTTTTTTTGTAAATATCTTTTCATAAATAAAAACATGTAAATAAACTTCAAAATGTCTTAATACCCTAGAACTAATTAGGAGGTTCCCGTTGAGTACAACGGATGTGAGGGGTGCTAATACCTTCCCCTTGCATAACCAACTCCCGAACCTGGAAATGGTTGCGATGACCATCTTTCCATTGCTTTTTTAGGTTTTATCAATATTTTCCTAATTAAATAAAATTTGGTGGCGACTCTGTGTCATTCCGAGTGTCCAAAACGCTCGGGCGATTTTCGCGGCGCGACAGCTGGCGACTCTGCTGGGGAAGTTTAAAATTAGAGAGTTAAGCCTATCCTCTAGTTTTAGGGTTATTTGTTTTGTTTGTTTACTTTGTTTTTTTTTTATTCTTGTTTTATTTTATGTTTTTATTTTCCCGCATTATTATATTTCTTTTTATGTATTGTGGGTGGGTTTATTTTTGAATGAAATCTGAGAAAAACCCTAAGTTAAGTTAGGAGTTGGTAGTATGGACCTATGGGATGAACATCCCAATGGGTGATGTACGAAGACTCCGCCTAGAGTAGACTGGTTCAAAAGGATTTGTCAGGAATGGGCTAGCCCCTCCGCTTGGCAAAACTTTGGATTCGGTCAGCGACTCTAGGACCCCCCTTTAGAACCCAAAGACTCCATTTAAGGGAGACCCTTTGAAATTTCACCATGTATCATGTGGAAGAATCAAAGGAATCTACCACCTTAAATGGAGCCTTCAGAAAAAAAAAAAAAAGGAAAAAACAAAATCCCTTAGAACCATCCTTGTGAGGGGTTTGGGTAGAAAAACTTAGAACTGGCCTAACATAAGGAGCCCTCCTATGTAGGTCGTTATGTTAAACACATCCCTCATAAAATTTGCATCAAAAAAAAATTCTTGCATACTCATGAATTTTCATGCATCTGCATTCTCATGCACTCTTACATCCTCAAAATAAATAGTCATATCTTTTCTTTCCTCACCGTCTTCAAACTATAATACCGCAAGTAGGTATCCCGATACCCATGAATGGACTTGGAAGAATGTAGGTTGCCCAGTTGAAGACTCAGGTTCAACTGATCATTCAAATCCTGTTGGAGAAAAAGGATAACGCATTACCATCACAGGGCCATCCAGCGCCTCAGACACCAAAGCCATGGGTGATTCCTTCGCCTCAACAACATTTGCCGCAACAAGCGTGCCCTCGGCAGTCCTCCCTAGCTCCTCAACTGAATCAACCATGGGGCAATCCAGCACCTCAGGTACCACAACCATGTTTGGTTCCCTTGCTTCATCAGAATCAGCAAGCTCATCCAAGTGATCTGAAGGGAGGGGCCCGCCAGTTCAACCCAATCCCCTTAACATACAGTCAATTGTGGACTCATTTAGTTAGAGTTTCTTCAATAACTCCTAGAAAGACCAGATCCATGAAGTCTCCGTTTCCACCTTGGTACAACCCGAACGCCCAATGTGAATTTCATGACGGAGTAGTGGGGCACTCAATTGAAGACTGCCATACCTTCAAACAGGTGGTGCAAGATCTGATTGACAACAAGCAACTAACTTTTGATAAAGATGGCCAGCATAAGGTGGGTAATCCCTGAAAGCAGATATACCAAGAATCATCTTTTGGAGTTGGCCAATCATCAAGAAAGCTCCCTTCCAAGGGTCATCAAGCTTTGAATTTCCAGTCTTAATTTAATTCTTTTGCTTTTAAAGTTGTAACTTTTGACTAGTATTCCTAATATAATAAACATGCATGTCTTTGGAATTAATTCATTCGTGTCCACTCTTTTCTTGTTTTATTATTTACAAACTTGGAGCGAGGATGATGAAAATAAATAACTGATTATTGCTGATATATGCTTTCAATAGTAAAAAAAAACTGGTTGATGATGAAAGGCGTTTTCAAAATAAAAATCAGTTAGTTCATGCTAAGTTAAGTCATTCTTGGATATGTTTTCGTTGTTGTCTGATTCTCCCATTTTCTTGAGATATATCAAATTTTTAGGAAAAGCAAGCAATTTTGGTTTTGATACTTGACATGACACTTTAAGAGTATATAGGTTGTTTTGGTACTTTTGGCTACATTATGAAGGTTTAGTAATGATTCAATAAAATCGGTACCGTCTTAACACCTTAGACGCCCAGAAATATGTAAGGTTAATTTAAGTACTAATCTTGACAAAAACTTGAACTTAATTTCTAAAGTAACCCTTAGTAGTTTATCTTAGCAGTCGGCACGATCTTAAGCACAAACTAAGTGGGAAATCAATGAACATAAGTGAATGATCCAAAAATGAAAGTTTACATACTTTGGTTGATTTTAAAAGTGGAAATGCACTTGTTGAGTTAGATGACTATCACTCGGTTGTTTAATTCAACAGTCGTTGAACATACAAAGTAAAACCATGGTAAATAAACCCTTTTAGTAGTTGGTTCAGAGGTGTCTGATTCTGAACTTGGTAGGGCGGGTTACGATCCGATCCCCCACAACTGCATTTGGGAGAGAAAAAGGGGTTTGCCAAACTTTTGTTATCAGCACCCCTCGATAAATGATCATAATCACTAACAGATTTTCCTACCATAGGCGTGTACAAGATAACGGGCTTAATGTGATTGCACTTGAATGAAAAGGATAAATAAAATTTAAGCAAAAGTCAGAGTCATAATAAAATACTTCAGGTTTGTCTTCATATGATGGGAATCTTTGACCGCAGTCAATGGTTTTGTGTTACTACGGTGCTTTTGGTATTTGATGTCTATTACTTGATTTTCTTATCTAGCCGGCAACCACGTATGATTAGAGTTGTCGTGTCATGTTTCAAACATGTGCTAAAAAGAGTTACCATTTTTATGATTGAAGGCAAACAAAAGTTCAAGTATGGGGGAAATTTGATAACGCAAATTTATATCATTTTTTTGGCTTGATTTACATGAATTTTAGTTGCATGAACAATTCCCAAAAGACCTAATTGAAGCTAGGTTTACATTAAAAGCATATCCGGCAAATATATTGTTAAACTGACTCATCCAGTTTGTTATGTAATCAATAATTATCTTTTGTACATACCATATGTGCTTCCACCAAAATATATATTCAATTTCAAAAACTTGCATGTACATTGTGTTAGAAGTACTTGTCAAAAGGAAAAATTTATTTGCAAGTCAATACTTGGCATCTGGTTAATTCAGCAAACAGTTCAATCAAGGAAGAACTGAATCAAGATACTCCTAATAAAGGGGCAAGGCATCTAAGGGGCCTGCCAATCAGTGGCAAATTCCCCATGATCAAGGGGCAGGACATCCAAGTTCCCGCTAATCGAGGTCAAAAGTGTTCAAGAATTGGGCAGCCTAAGGCACTGTCTCTAAACGCCAGTTAATTAGGGGCACACCTCTCGAGAATTCAAATAATGGGGCAGTTCGCAGCATTGTCATATCAGACCTGGATGGATCCAAATTCCTTTTCAATCAATTTCATTTGCACCAATATTCAACATTGAAGGTAGCACTTCCCATCGAAGGGTCACTCTGTGGAGAATCCTGGATTATCACTACCAGGGAAGGAAGGGAACCTCTGCTCATAGGACTCCAATGAAGTCAAAAATATTATGCCTTAAAAGAAAATATATAAAAAAAAAAATAATATAAGAGCTCGCTAAGTCAAAAACCCGAAAGGGCGGCTTAAGCAACAGAGAGCGTCCCGCTGGATTGAAAACCTGAAAAGGCGGTCCAGGCAAAAATTAGGGGCACCAAAAAAAGGAAAACATTCCCGGTGGACTGAAAACTCGAAAGAGCGGTCCACGCAAAAGTTAGGGATTTCAAAAAAAAATAAAAAAAAATATAATAGAAAAGGCAAGAAGAATTGCAGCAGAGGCCATCCCTCTCCATACTTTCCAGTCGTTCAAGTAAACCATGTCAAGCATCAGCAACCGTTGAGTTCAGAATGGGTGTCGGGAGATCATGCTAGCAAAATTCCTATAACCTTTGAATGAAGAAACTTTGTTGCAAGACACACTTTCAAGCCTTAAATCATTCAATTATCTGTCACAAAAAACCCTTTCATACACTTTCAAATCATATTCATGCATTATTCATGTTCGCATTCATTTAGCATCAAAACATGCATTGACATTCAAAATCTCAAATTCATTCATCAAATTCAAAATTCAATATCTGTTGGCGGTGGCAACCTCTAAAATCAATCCTTATTCAACCTCAATCGGTTATCCAAAAACATTGATTCTTCTTGGCCTTTCCCATCAAAAGAAAACCTGGAGCCACTTAACATTCATCTTGAAATTATCGTGGATACGCATACAATAAATGCATTTCATTTCATGCATAGCATACATTATACATAATCACAAATGCATCTGCATCACAATGCATTCATAGCATAATTAAGATTCGCCAATTCAAAAGTCCAATCGTCACTGGCAAATCAAGTCAAAAGTCCCATTGTCATGGGCAAATCAAATCAAAAGTCCAACCTCCGTTGGCAAATCCAATTCAAAGCTCAGGCTTCCCCGACACTTTACTTCATCAGTCACAAATGGCACAACAAGCATCAATCATGCATGACATAACATGCACAAGATAGCATGCATTAATATTCAATCATCACTCTCATCATTATCTCGTCAGTAGATCCTTTGGCAAACCTCGGCAGTAGTTATTATCTCGTCAGTAGATCCTTTGGAAAACCTCGGCAGTAGGTATTTATCTCGTCAGTAGATCCTTTGGAAAACCTCGGCAGTAGGTATTTATCTCGTCAGTAGATCCTTTGGAAAACCTCGATAGTAGGTATTTATCTTGTCAGTAGATCCTTTGGTAAACCTCGTCGGTAGTTATTTATCTCGTCAGTAGATTCTTTGGCAGAAGGTATTTCTCATGAAATCTCGACAGTAGTTATTATCTCGTCAGTAGATCATTTAGAAAACCTCGACAGCAGGTATATCTCATAAAAACTCGGCAGTAGGCTCTCAAAATCATCTCGTCAGTAGAACATCTGGAAAACCTCGACAGTAGGTATTCGGCAGAAGATTCCCAAATTAATCTCGACAGTAGATCATCTTGAAAACCTCGACAGTAGGTATCTCCCATAAAACCTCGACAGTAGATTCTCAAATTAATCTCGACAGTAGAACATCTAGAAAACCTTAACAGTAGGTATTTCTCATAAAATCTCGGCAGTTGATTCCCAAGTTAATCTCGACAGTAGATCATCCAGTAAATCCCGACAGCAGGTGTTTTTAGAAAACCTCGACAGTAGGTATTTTTCATAAAATCTCGACGGTAGATTATACAGCAAACCTCGACAGTAGGTATTTTTCATAGAATCTCGACAGTAGATCCCCCAGTTGGCATCGGCAGAAGATTTTCAGTAAACCTCGGCAGTAGGTATCTCTTATAGAACCTCGGCAATAGGTATTTGAGATAACTTATCAATATGATACTCCATATCCCCAGCAAATCAAGGTTGCCCGGCTACGAGCCGATGGTAATATATCATACTCATTCCTAGGATCTAGATCCCTACGGGGAAATAATCTAAATATGTTAGCACCCTGCGGGGCAACAACCATTTATCTTTAGGATCTAAGCACCCTGAGGGGAGACGATCTAAATATGTTAGCACCCTGCGGGGCAGCAACCATTTACCTTTAGGATCTAAGCACCCTGAGGGGAGACGATCTAATTATGTTAGCACCCTGCGGGGCAGCAACCATTTATCTTTAGGATCTAAGCACCCTGAGGGGAGATGACCTAACCTTTTAGTTTAAGCACCCTGAGGGGCGACGACCACCCTTTTAGTTTAAGCACCCTGAGGGGCGACGACTATCCTTTAGCGGAAACACTCTGCGGAGTGACGATTTCCTTTTAGTTTAAGCACCCTGAGGGGCGACGACTATCCTTTAGCGGAAACACTCTGCGGAGCGACGATTTCCTTAAGAACCCTGCGGGGCAGCGATTATCCTTTTTAGTTAAAGTACCCCGCGGGGTGATGACTTCTTCTTGGTTCAATTACATATGGGAAATGGTTATCTTTCAAAAGATTTAGGCACCCTACGGGACAACGCCTATTTTTGGTTTAAACACCCTTCGGGGCAGGGACTATCCTTAAGATCTAAACATCGTCAAGGCGATAATCGATCATTTACTTTCATAAGGCAAAATTATGGGTATTTTTATATTTAATTATCTTTCAAAGACATTTAAAGATATTTAAATAGGGGCAGCTGTCATACCCCAAATTTTACCCTCCAAATTTTAGTACATATTTATTTTAGTCAATTTTATTTATTTTTCTAACAAGAAACTTTTTGTATAAAAGTATTTATTAGCACTCTTTTTGTTTGTCCAAAATTATAAGAATAAAGCATATATATAAAAAGAAAGGAAATATATAAACTTGTGTAGAAAGAAAGGGAGAACGACACAAAAATATAAAAAAGGGAGTGAATCAAAACAAAAGAGAACCAAATCTCTAGCCTTGGAGAGCAAGGGAGTAAAATTGCACTAAAACATAATTTCTATAGCAAATCAAGCATAAAAATCAAAGAAATCTCTCAAGTTAATTTCCAAACCAAATATCTCAAGAGATACAATTAAATTTTAGAGACCTAATTCTAACACTATAAATAGAGGCTCTTTCTACACAATAATTCACACACCAATTCTTCATTCACACAACAAAAAAATAACAACAACAGCAATATAGTGGCTTTTCTTCTTGTTAGAAAGAATCCATTCCATCCAAAGAATCATCATCATCAAAACCATTCTCAAACCATCACAAAATCATCACTAAACAAATACACAAAGCGTCATAAAAACACTCTCTTCGTTGTCGCCGCCAATTCTGGTTCAAGACGTCTCCGAGGCCGCCGCACGACATATTTGGCATCACCACCGCCGAAACCGCCAACAACCATTCTCACCGACTGCTGTAGGGCGTCCCTCTTTCTCTCCCGGTCAGTTTTTCTTTGTTTCTGCATTCTGTCTATGTGGGTGCGGTTGGTATTGTTTTGTTCCCGTAATAGTCTTCTGTTTGTACATATGTTTATATTCTCTTTATTCTCTTATTTGCTTAGTTATCTATTTATTAATTTATTCATATTGTGTATTTAGCCATGTATATATAGATGTCATATATGTATGCGTGTATTTTATGTAAGCATTTTCTGGTCTACCTTTTAACAATAGAAGCAAACATTACAAAAATAATAATAGTAATACTACTACTAATGATAATAACAATAATAATAATAATAAGTATTTCTCTTACAAGTCTATTTTAATGTACAAAAAACTCTTCTTTCATAAATATAATAAATTAACTTTGGATTAAAAAAGAGGAGGCGGATGCACATCCGTTCGCTTCTCGATTAATTGGGGGCTTAGTGCACACTTTGTCCGACTTTTAGTCGTTTTCCATTACTAAAAAATACAAACACATCAAATTAAATTTTTCGCCTTCGGGTCATTCTTAAAAGTCATTTTAAGAGGTAAAAACAAAACATTTTTCATAAAAAATACCAACCAACAATGTACCCAGAACTACGTAGCTTTGATTTCCTCATCGCACCGGAGGATACGTAGGAGCAAGAGTCATCTTGTCAAGCACAATAATAAAAAACTTAGTTTTTTCCCCTTTTTTTGTAAATATCTTTTCATAAATAAAAACATGTAAATAAACTTCAAAATGTCTTAATACCCTAGAACTAATTAGGAGGTTCCCGTTGAGTACAACGGATGTGAGGGGTGCTAATACCTTCCCCTTGCATAACCAACTCCCGAACCTGGAAATGGTTGCGATGACCATCTTTCCATTGCTTTTTTAGGTTTTATCAATATTTTCCTAATTAAATAAAATTTGGTGGCGACTCTGTGTCATTCCGAGTGTCCAAAACGCTCGGGCGATTTTCGCGGCGCGACAATAATTAAATACAAATGCCCTAATTTTGTGGTGTGAATGTGATGTAATTGTAATGAATGCATATGAAAGATGAAGGTGGAAATATACCTGGAATAACTAGTAACTGAATACCTGAGAATGAAATGATCATTACCCGCCCTATTGTAACTTCCATGATGATCAGTGAAGACTGAATTAAGGTAACAGTGAAGACTGTAACCTCCTTGATTTTCAATGAAGACTAAATTTCTGAGACGAATAATGAAGACTGGATTTCGTTAACTGCCAGTGAAGACTGGATTTCGTTAACTGCGAGTGAACACTAGATTTTCTTGGACATTCAGCGAAGACTGAACTCTTTTCTGTTTTTCAGCGAAGATTGATTTGAGACAACAGTGAAGACTGAGCTCTTTTCTGATATTCAGTAAGGACTGAAATTTTTTGGATTCTTAGCGAAGACCGAAATTAGATAACAGTGAAGACTGTACTTTGGTTTTCAACAAAGTCTGGACTTTCTTTGATTTTCAGCGAAGACTAAATTCTTTTCTGTTTTTCAGCGAAGGCTGATTTGAGATAACAGTGAAGATTGTACTTTCTCTGGTGTTTAATGAAGAGTGAACCTTGGTTTTCAGCGATGACTGAATTGTCTTGATTTTCAGTGAAGACTGATCTTTGTATCTGAGTATTTTGCTTGAGTTTGAGGTATCATTGAAGAAAGAAACTCACTGGGAGAAAGAGTCGAATATTCTGCCATTACTATGGCAAAACTTTGCATGACAACTACTTGACGACTGTGTTGCTGAGAAACAAGGCTCATCAATCAATTTATTGGAGATGTTGTATGTTGACTTCATTGGAGATATGGTCCTGAAACCAACTTGTTGAAGTAAGATGTACCAACTTTACTGAGGATACAATATGCTGACGGGCTTACTGGGATAATCACTTATTGATCCATTCACTTGGGATGTTGTACATAAGCCAACTTTACTGGGGAAAATGGTTTAACAACCAACTTGCTGAAGATGCGGTGTTCCAACCGACTTACTGGGGATGAACAATTATCAACCCCCTCATATCCGTTGTACTCAACGGGAACCATTTGAGGAATTTTGGTTTGCATAAACAGAGATTAACCGCATATAAAGAAAAGATTACCGCACATTGAACAGAAAAGGGAAAAAAAAGAGTTTTTTATTATTTGGCTTGACGAGAGAGGCTCTCGCTCCTACGTATCCCCCAAGTACAATGAGGAAGTCATTCTTCCTGAAAAGAAAGTTTGTTTGTTGGATGTTTTTAGTGAACGATGCTTAGGTCGCATTCCACTGATACAACAGTATGCTTGTATGCTCAACTGAGGCTTAAGCGTTTGTTAGAATCAGGGGAATGGATAAAGCGTCATCCGTTTAAGAAAAAAGAAGTTGAAAAAGATTTGACTACGCAAGAGCAGTTGGAAAGAGTTGACTGCACGGAGGCAGGAAAAAGAATTGAAGTGAGTTGAATTGTTTTTTAGAGTTTTTTGAGAATGTTCAGTTGAATGAGAATTGAACACCACCTGAGACATACGTCACAGACTGTTCAATACGAGTCAAATGGGACATACGTCACATTCCCTCCTTTTCATTCAAATAATTAAAGTTAATTGATTAAAGTGAGAATAGACCACCATCTAGGACATACGTCACAGACTGTCCTACTCGAGCCAAGCGGGACATACGTCACACTCCCTCTTTTTCACTTTAATTAACTAACTGAAACTCACCAATTAAAATGAGAGTAGTCCACCATCTGGGACATACGTCACAGACTATCCTACTCGAGCCAAGCGAGACATACGTCACACTCCCTCTTTTCATTTTAATTGATTCATCAGTTTTTTTTTGTTTTATTTAGAAAGAAACAAAGTTCAAAAAACAAGTCCAAGCAGATCAGAATTCAATATTCAGACAATTAAATAACTGAGAAATAATAAATAGCATGGTATGAATGATAAATAAATTTATCGAAGGATAAATAAATTTATCGAAGGATAAATAAATTTATCGAAGGATAAACAATTTATCGAAGAATAAACAATTTTTCGAAAGATAAATAAATTTATCGAAGGATAAATAATTTCATCGTCGATAAATAAATTTAACGTTGTACGAAAGGAGTGCAAACCTGAAAGCAAGTGTGCAGAAAATAATCAACAAAAATCAGCAAAAAAACTGATCCAGGCCCAAAAGAGTGCAACCCAGCCCAAAACCAAAAAAAATCGGTCCAAACCGGTTTGAACCGGTTCAACTCTTGAACCGCGCGGGGGATGCGCAGAGCAGGTGGGGGGCGCGCGTGAGCAACTGGCTCTAGCCACTCACGCGCTGCCACGTGGCTTGTCATCTTCAACCTCCAGCCAAATAGAACAGTGACGCGCGCGGAGGGGGAGGGGCGGCGCGAGGCTACCGGAAGGTGTTCCGGTCACCAAAAATCATGAAACTATATACCGTTTTGATCGGTTTTTCGCAAGGATCACGAATATACAAACAATTTCATCAAACAAAGCTTCAATGAACAGAAACGAACCAAAAACTAAATGAACCAAAAAATCCAATACCACTTTTCCGGCGAGATTTTGATGAAATTAAAGGTTGAAATAGGTTCTAATGAGTTGCAGTAACATGTATCAACCAATATCTACCTTTGTTTGCGCGTGAGATGGCCGGAAATGAGAAGTTTGTTTTGGCCGTCACTTTAATGCTCCGATGCGTTGCTTTCCGTTCGTTTTTTGACCAATCAGAGCTTGGATTTGAGTTCAGGAGGGTCCAAACTATAAGAATTGAATATTTGATTGTTGATTTTGGGTGGTTTTAGAATGATTGAATTTTCCGGCGAGGGGTGGCTCGGATCCGGTAGTGATGAGAAGATGAGAAGATGATTAGGAAGCTAATGGTGTTTTCGGATTTTGATTTGGATGAGTTTTGAAAAATGGGTGGTGGTTTTCTGGCGACCAGAGGTGGTTTTCCGGCGGTGATCGCCGGAAAAGTGTTGGTGGAGGAAGGAGGAAGGATTTTCTGATTTTTTATTGTATTGGGATGTGTGTTGTGAAATTGATTATCTTTTGATTGAGTGATGTGAGGTTTGTATTTATAGTGGTAGGTTAGGTAAAGTGGCATTTGTGTAATAATGGTATGATTTTGGATTAAGGAAATGGATTAATGATAAAATGAAAATGATAAAAGATTATGAAGTGTAAGAGATGAGGTGGCACGTGATTGTTTGTTGATTGAGAAAATATTTTTTAAAATGATAAAAAAAATGTAAAAATCAATAAGAAAAATGAGTAAAAATGTAAAAAAATATAAAAATGAAATATAATCTTAAACAAAGAGATAAAAAACTATTTTTGATTATTTTTGCTATTTTTCGTAAAAAAAGATAAATTGCAACAATTAAAAGAAATAAAGAAAAATGAATAAATTGTAAGTGCATAATTACTATTTTTGATATTTCTCATAAAAATAAGAAACAATTTTTAAATAAAATATTTATTTTAAAAAGTGCAAAATTAGGGTATTACAGTTTTATCCTAGTTATTGTATAAGCTTGTGTTAGAACTCAATTTCCGCTGTGTATTTGAAAATGCTTGGATTAAGTATTCTATGTACATTGTATCTGAGTTTTAATTTCTGTAATTAATATAATGTATCCGGATTCAATTATGTATATTCCATTCGATATTCTAAATAAATCGATATGGGGTGTTATATAATTGGTATCAGAGCAGGTCTGTTCAAACCGGAGTTTGCTGAGGGTCATTCGAGTTCAAACGTTAAGTAGTATCTAGTATGGACCCTTTTGAGTCTTAGTTATTTATTCTAAAATCGTCACATGTTGAGTCTGATCAACTCAATATTATGTACGGTAGACGGCATATGAAAAACTCTCGTATCCTTAAGGAATAATTTACTCAAAACAATTAAATTAATTTAATTGCGCATTGCTAGACAAAGTCAAGACCATTTTTCATTTCTTTACACGAACATCAATTGAACCTACACAATAATTACCACAACAAAACCAAAAGAAATGTACCAAAACCCTCAACTAGTAATAATTAATATTTTAGTCATAACTCAATTATCATTAAGCTTGTTGAAAGTATCACACCTATGTCGTATCTCTCCTTCATTCTCCTCCTTAACATGCAAAACACTAACCTTGCTCATAGCATGACCAAAATCCTCAAAGAACTTATTTTGATTCGTAGCATACAATTCCACAAAGGGTTTTGTTCTCTCATCTTCAAACAGCAAACTATCTGTGGCCAAAAGTCCCAACCCTCTCTTCAAGTTTCTAAAATACATGTTGTCAAATTTGTTTGGTGTTATCACGTCGTTGTATGCTGACATGGTAGGATCTTTTTGGTAATTTTGGCAGAGGTTCTTTAGCCCTGCAGCATATTGTGGGTTGTAAGCTGGATCAGTTTCAGAGTTCTTGCTGAAGTTAAAGAGTCTATTGCTAAATTGTTTGCAGTGAGAGAATCCTATTGTATGTGCACCAGCTAGAGCCACCATCTCTTGCACGCTTAACCCTTTTGATTTGAAAATGTCTATCACCTAGCAAAATTTCGGATTTGGAAATTTTAAGTTAGTGCAATAAAATATATAAAGAATGAACCAAATTATGCTAGTGTAATAGTTAATTACTAGTATATATTATTCATTAACATTTTACTAGATTCTTTAAAACAAAATTTAACATTTAATTACGAAACGTTAATTAGTCATTGACACTGGACTCGGAAGGAAAAATCACGGTTCGATTTTCCGCTACTGCCCTTGGAAGGGAACTGAAACTACTTGATGTTAGAATTGACCCCGAATTGTATTAGCCGGTCCAGTAGGCCGGATAGTGGCGGTGAAAATAAACATTAAGTTAAATTTATCATCATATACTTCAAGCTTAATTTATGACACACCTTTTTAATGCGACTTTTATCTTGATTTATCATAATTACATATGGAATTATTTTAGTTAGAGATTACAAATGATTTATCTAATATAAAATTTCAATTAAATCGAAAAAATAGTAATATATCCCATGAGTTTAATTCATTTGGTAGAGAAATCATATTATATATGTAACTTCTAAGTTCGAATCCCCTACTTATTTATCTTAAGCGTGAAATTTTTAGCTATTAGACTATTTATTTAAATATATAGTAATATAACTTTTTGAAAAAAAAATTAATGAACAATTAAACAGATTCAATCGTCTCTAACCTCAGATATTGTCATGGTTGGTAATGGATATTTTCTTTCTGCAGCGTCGGTTGCTTTGGACTCTAGACTGTCTTTTCGACCAAGGTCTAACTCATAAAATGGGCCGCCGGCAATAACGACAAGATCACGCGCCGCAGCAGCAAGTATGTCAGAACAGGAGACCACGCCAGGGCATTCCAACTCCAACATGTTCTTGGTACGTGTAACCATGTCAAAGCCGTCTCCTGAGAGGGAGAGGTTTATGTCTGCATCACGCTCCGCCTTGTTGAAGGAATTTGAATTTACTAAGACAGATGCATCACAACCTCCGATCATGCAGTCGTGGAAGAACAGGCGGAGTGTGGCAGCCGCGGTGGAGGGTGTTGATTGCTGCTTGCTAGTCACGGTTTCCTTTACGATGTCTAAAACTTTGGGACATGATTTTTGGTAGTAGTCAGGGGTGAGTTTGGATTGTGTAAGGGGAAGTAGGGCTAGGCAGAATAAGAAGAAAATGTAAGATTTTGATTTATAAATCATATTGTTGTTATTATATATTGATATAAGTATTATATTTTAGCTTGGAGAGGATAATGAAAATAGAAGGGTGTTTTAAACTTGTGTGTCAAAATTGAATCCCTTGAAGAAATGCTTATTATCAATTTGTTTGATTGAACTTAAGAAGATGAATGAGCTTTAGGTACTTTGGTTGATGAGACGAGGGACATTAGGTATCGTGTGAAGGAAATATGAAGAGCAAATGGTGGAAGAGAGGATTCAAAGGGAGGTAATAGTTATTTTTAGAGAGGCTTGTATATTGTATGATTATGCTTTACTCTTCCATTCTTGAGGTGTAAATTCAATATTGATAATAGAACGTTTATTAGTTACTCCATTAAATTTCATGATCGGGATTACAATAACAAAGGTCATGTTAAAAAAAAGTTCTAAAAGCACTTAAGCAAAACAAAAGTATTTACAATTTTTATATTAAAAACTACAACTGTAAAATTTTTAAAAAGTTGAATACATCCATCATTTCTGAACATACTATTTGTTTAAGGTGCCCCTAGGACACTCGATAAGTATATTAATATGAAAAAATTTTCTCGAAATGTGTGCATTCATTATTTTTTTATTAAAAATAATAATATTCATTCATTCAAATTTGAAAAATACATCAATCGAAATCATAATATATTCAATTTCGCTAAAAACTAAAAAGGACGATGAATTTGCGAATAAACACACAACATCTGAGTTAATAGCATAATACGACCTAATTACAAAGTCTACAATTAATATGACTAAATTTTAAATGTCTGAAATGGTCATGCTTTCGGATCTATAAACGTTGAAGACGCTAAAGTCATTGAATTATGCCTGAATTTGGATCGAACGAATCTGCAAATTTGAACAAACAAGCAAATACCGTACAAAGACGGGAAATCAAAATAAACAAACGTCTACAATGACGGAAAATCAAAACAAACATTGTACAAAGATGGGAAATCGAATCAAACAACTTTGTAGCACTAGACAGTGAAATTAGGAAGAAGAAAATATGTGAAAAATCACTTATTCTAACAAAAAAACTGAAAACAATCTGAGGGGTGATTTATGATCAAAATTAATCGGGAATCACCCCTCTCTAATAGATGAACAAGAAAAAATTTATCTTTGCGAAGTGTAAACAATTGTCTTTTTAATATTATATTTATCTTTTTTTTTTTTGCTATACTTAACAAGTACCTGAAGACATTGTTTAAAATATGACCCTTTGTTTAATTAGTTCTTAATCAATAAGGTACTCATTAACATTTTCTCAAAACTTCCTGTATCAAATAAGCTACTCTTACTTTTTTTACTATAAAATGTATGATATTAAAATGTGTATGACACAAAGTGCTGAATTTTTTTTGGAGAGTGAATGCCCATAATCTTTCTGTTTGCTGAGCAATTGTTCACAATCTGTTTGTCTGGTAAGTGAATGCTTACTATCTGTTTGGTTTGGTTGATTTGAATTGAAAATGATTGGCTTACTTTGGTTCTTCCTCTAATCCTCTCAATGGGATCACTTCGGCTACTGCTTCAACTTTGATTGGTCCTCTGCGTTGACAATATTTTGATTTGGTTTAGTTTATTTGCAAGTTAAATTTGTAATAAGCTTAAATCTTAGTAAACTTCAACTTGATGGATAGTGTTATAACTTTATATTATTTAGTGATTGTATGTTTTTCATTTGACAAATTTTTGATGTTGACTATTGTATCATAAGTTTGAGAGGAAATATTAGATAATGTAGTTATTGAGTCTAAACTATATATTGATCTTGTTAGGTTTAGAGTTCATTAGATTTTATTATATATTTGCTTATAATTTTAATTTTATAAGTTATAACTATTGGTATTCTACGAAGCCCTAATCGTTTTTTCATTCGGTAATTTGTATCAGTATTGTTAACATCACAATACTAAGCATTTTTTTTATCAATTCTTAATCCTAAGTTTTTTTTTGTGGCCATAGCTTCAAAATCAACATATTTGCATAAGCTGCACTTGCAGAATGCAAATATTTGCATAATTACACATCCAACTCACTGGCAAATCTGTTCTAATAAATTTCTAAGCTATCAAAACATTTCCCAACTTAGTTTCACATTCAAATTCAGTTCCCATAGAACAAAAGAACGAAGATCACAACGATCAAAACTAATATAAATTGTTAGAAATAATATAAAACCATTGATGTGACATTTTCTAACAGCTTAAGTTTTTGGGATAATCGGTCATCTGACATGGTATCAGAGCCTCTATGATTAAGTGGTCTAAATTTCTATCTGATTCAATCAATATATAGAAACAAATTTCAATATTCAAGAATTCAATAAAAAAAAGTCCATAATAATAATAGCCAAAACAGGGCATTACATTAAATTTGACAATGAGTTAAACTGGATGTTGCCATTAACTTCTTTTCGTCTTCTGCGGAACTAAAATTAAGTTTCAAATTTTCCAAAGAAGTCTTAAACTCCTCAATCAATAGAATCAATCCACCAATAATGGAATACAGAACCATTCTTCTCAGCCTCATCAGTCATAATTTTCAAATGTTTCTCATCTTCTTGAAGTTTATCTGCAATTGCATCATATTCAAGTCTTAGAGTTTCAACAATCTCCTCTTGCTTCTTTATCTCACTGTCTTCAAGAGTGTCTTTTCCGGTAAAAAATTGTTGAATGACAGCGTTGCAATTAGGATAGCCACATACATAGAGCTCGTTGCTAGGTGATGTAACTTTGTTGAAGAGCCCAAT
This sequence comes from Trifolium dubium, assembly GCA_951804385.1. NCBI lineage: Eukaryota > Viridiplantae > Streptophyta > Magnoliopsida > Fabales > Fabaceae > Trifolium > Trifolium dubium. The sequence continues at coordinate 16,683,438 of OX638063.1, forward strand.
TTTGCGTGTTTCGAACATAACTTGAGACTTGTTCGGTTTTTCTATTTTCTTGAATATTTCACCAATTTTTCTCTTACGTGTGTTGGGTTTTGTTGAATTGTTGTTTTCATCAAAAGCCATTAGATTTTTTCTAGGAAAGAAATTAAAGAGCAATGTTAGAACAAACGTGTTCACAATGCAACGTGTGTTGGTATTGTATCAATATTGTGTTACAACTTCCTTTTATAAACACAAATCAAAATTCTTCCTCTTTCCTTTCCTTAAATTTAGGGAAGATAGATATATTGTAATAATAAATGCAATATAAAATCTACTATTAATATTAACTCGTGCCAGCTCATACATAGTATAGTTAAAATCTGACTGTTTTGGACAACCAAAGAAAAAACGAACTGTGTTTTTGGTCTAAAACTTTACTTTCTTTTTTTTTTTTTTTTGATAATGATGAGGGCTTAAACCCGAATAAAAAAAGATTACAATAAAACTAGTCTAGAGGACAAAAATCCCCTACAATCAGCATCAAGTAAATTCTTAATATGACTTGGGCACTCATTAAAGAAAATAATTTCATTCTCTAAAGAGCAACCTAAGTTTGCTAATGCATCTGCACACATATTTGCTTCTCTATAAGAATGTTTGATTATAACATTCCAATCCAACTCTAACAACCTTCTAATGCTCTTTAACAAAGAAACTCCCATAGCACTAGAAGAAGCACCTTCCTTAATAACCTTCACCACTGATGTAGAATCAACATCTAGCTCCACACCCCTAAAACCCAATCTCCACGCAAGTCGCAATCCTTCAAGGACACCCCAAAGTTCCGCAGTAAAAGCACTACAAATACCAATATGTTTTGCAAACCCACCAAGCCAAACACCTCTATTATCTCTTATAATACCTCCACATCCTGCCGTGATCATTCCCTTGCACGCTCCATCCGTGTTAATCTTAATCCGCCCTTCAATCGGCGGTTTCCAACCAATCCAAGCAATGCTACGCGGCTTCTCCGTGACAAACTGATTTGCAATAGTTGCAGATTTGTACTCTCTACAACGCTGCATCACAAATTGCACAGGATTAATGGGTCTCAAAAAATTCTCTTCATGTTTTTCTTTATTGTGCCATGTCCACAAGCAAGAGCAAGCATTAGCCCAAAATTCTGTCCATTTAATATCAGCCACCTTCACTAAATCACTTTGCAAATTGATATGGAACCAATGAGTTATATCTCCACCAAAAAAAGTCACACGTGCTTGTTGAGGGACAACCATCATCCAAATATTTTTTGCTAAGCTACAATCTCTCAATACATGTAAACTAGTTTCCTCAAATTCTCTACAATGATCACACATCCCATGCACTAATCCCATACGGGCTTTAATTGCATTAGTTAACAATCTATCATGTAGAGCAATCCACATGAAATATTTTGTTCTCTCTGTAACATGCAATGCCCAAATTTTCTTCCATAAATCCTCCATGTCATCTTCTTCAAAATTGCATAGTAGCTTATACATTCCAGCAACTGAAAACTTATCAGTTCCACCACCTGCCACGACCTGTAAATCCTTGCCATTTTCTGCAGATGGGGGTAAAATAGCAGCAATTCTATTCTTTAACGTCAAAGGCATCCATCCTTGTAATAAATTCCAATTCCACTTGCCTTCGTCGTCAACAAGATCACATACTTTAATATTTTGTAATTCTGCTGGGATGTTGTGTATCTTATCAATCACACACAATCCTTCTTGTATCCATGAATGCTGCCATGCATCAACATCTGTTCCATCTCCTAAAGCCCAAAAACACAAGTGATCTAGCTTCGGACTGAGCTTGACAATGTATTTCCACAAGCTTGATGTTGAGTTTTGAACGCCAATCTCACCCTTCATAGCTCTACAATCGTACTTACCACGCATAACTTCACACCATAAATCATTAGCACCCGACGCCAGCTTCCAGCCAAGTTTGATAATACACGCCTGATTCATGACGTCAAGGCGTCTTAAACCAAGACCTCCACAGTACTTAGGCATAGTGACTTTTTCCCAACCTATAGCATGATATTTCTTCACACCATCTCTATCTCCCCAAATAAAATTCCTTTGCAGCTTTTGAATTTCCTCCAAGCAACTTTTAGGGATTTTATTTGTCATCATAGGATAAATAGGAATGGCTTCAATGACACTTTTAGCTAAAGTAACCCTCCCAGCAAAAGAAAGTTGTTGAGCCTTCCAATTTGTTAGTTTGGCACCAACTTGATCAATCACATACTGAAAATCCTCCCTCCGGGGTGCCCTCCCTGTCAAAGGGACACCAAGATATTTACCAAGTTGATTTGACTCTCTAAATCCAGACATTTGCACCAATTTTTGACGAGTATTTCTATCCACATTTTGAGAAAAAAGAATACTAGTCTTCTCTTTACTAACCTCCTGGCCAGACATATTACAAAAAGCATTCAGAATTCCTATAATGCATTGAACTTGTCTCTCAGTAGCTTCTCCAAATAACAAGAGGTCATCTGCAAACATAAGATGAGAAACCAAAGGTCCATTTCTACCAGCTCTTAAAGTTCTCCAATCACCTTCGTTAACTGCATGACAAATTAGATGCGATAACTTGTCCATGCAAAGTACAAACAAGTACGGTGAAATAGGATCGCCCTGCCGAATACCTCGCTGAGGTCGAAAGTAATCTGCTCGCGCCCCATGCCACTTCATATTTGTTTCTACACTTGTGACAGAATGCATAATAATATTAATAATATTATCAGGAAATTTGGCTTCAGTTAGAACCCTCCAAACAAACTCCCAACTAAGCTTATCATAAGCCTTTGAGAGATCAACTTTAATTGCAAAAAATCCCTTCTTCCCTTTAGCCATATGCATACTATGATCCATTTCTTTTGCCACAATAATATTTTCATGAATATTTCTACCCGGCACAAAACCTGTTTGAAACGGCGACACAAGCTTTGGAATATAACTCTTCAGACGAGCCAGTACCACCTTACTAACAATTTTATAAATAGTGTTACATAAAGAGATAGGGCGAAATTGAGTTACTAGCTCAGGATGATCCACCTTAGGAATCAGACAAATATCTGTCTGGTTAACCATAGCTATGGTGCTCGGCATCCTCCACACCTGTTGCACAAAATCACACACGGACGGTCCAACTATGTCCCACGAATGCTGATAAAAACCTGCTTGAAAACCATCTGGCCCCGGAGCCTTCCAAGGACTCATATCAAAAACAGCCCCTCTGATTTCATCATAAGTAACCTCAGATTCAAGACTAGCTATCTCATCATTGCTCAAAGCAGGGAAAGATAAAGGAGTCGGTTGCCATAAAGTTGCCTGGTCATTTATGGTGAATAATTGTTTATAAAAATTATTAACCAAATCATGGAGTTTCTCACTATCCTCAATCCAGTCCCCTTGTTCATCCTTAAGCATAACTATATTATTCCTTCGACGCCGGCTAACAGTTTTAAGATGATAATAGCGGGTATTCCTATCACCATCCATCAACCATTTAGCACGAGACCGTTGGAACCACATCAACTCTTCTTTTTTCAAAATCTCATATTTTTTTCTGAATAAATATTTTTTGTAAATAGAAAAAAAAAATTCATGAGATTTTTTTAATTTGAAAATATTTATCTATTTAATGTAGAAAATAAGAAATATACACCAATAATATAAAATAATTGTAATAACCATCAATTTTACTTAATATTTTTTTTGGTACATAAAATTTACTTAATATTAGCAGTAATAATAGTTGTTTTTACCGTCCACAGTTTGTGAATACCTGTGCATGTATGATTTTGAGAGCTACTATATAGAACGACAATAATCACCAACGAATGGCACGACCCAATTTCATTTTTTTTTTATTTTTTTTTGTTAATTAATTGCATCTCAAAATCTCGCACAATAATTATGTCATGTTACCTTTCATAGTTTCATGTTGTTTCATCTGCTTCAATTCGATCCTATTGGACATCACCATGCTATTTGTTTGTTTTTTGTTTTACACAACACATTTTGAGAATGATTGTAATTCAAACTTATATTGGTAAATTTTTAATATTGAGTTTGAAGGAGACTGTTAAGAATATTGACATGTTACATTTTGAATTAGTTTGTTAGAGGTTAAAATTAGTTTGTTATGAGATAGTTATTCTCTCTGTTCTAAAATATAATTAAAAATAAGTCAAAGAAATTTAATGTATTTGGTTTAAATTTGGATTAAATATCAAACGTTAATTAGTTCAGTGATAATTTATACTGGACTTGGTAGAGAGGACCGCGGTTCAATCATCCACGTTTTTTATTTTATATAGTCTGTGTATCTTTTTTTCTTAGAAATTCATCCATTTATGTTAAAATCTTTTCATTTTACTCCTTAAAGTTAAAATCCGTAAGAAAATTCACAGGTTTTTCATTTGAATTTTCCTACGGATTTTAGCTTTAGGGTATAAAATCAAAATAATTTTAACATAAAGAGAGAAATTTTTAAGAAAATTAAAGAGATACAAGAACTTAAATCAAAAACACGCTTACATACAAGGCCCAAAATATCATTTAAGGTTTTTTATAATTTTGTTTCTCAAATACCTTTATATTTTTTTAGGCCGTTTTTTATTAAGAATTAATCCACTTATGACTTATTTAAAGCCTATTTTTCTTAGTAAATTTTTTTATATTTTTAGATCTAAAACCTTGCTTAAGATGTATTATCCTTAAACCGGTTCTGATAACCTTTGAAACAATACGTTTGATTTTTATATACTTTGTTGATGACTTAAAATCGGGTCCTAATAACAAAGTGTAAATAAGGCTGAGACTGCTTGAAATTAAAGCCATTTTTACTAAAAAAATGTCATACTAGGCCACAAAAACCTTTTAAACCTATCAAATCCGCTTACTTATTATATTAAATTTTATACTTATGTTAAATAACTTGTAATTTTGTTAAATTTTTCAGTAATTTAAACATATTAGATTACATTCCTTTAAAAAAAAATACTATTAGATTACATTAAATTTTGACATATTTAAACATATTATTAATATTATTATTATTATTATTATTATTATTATTATTATTATTATCATATACAGTTGAAATAAGAAGTCATTTAAAGTCCAATTCTTTAAAATGTCATTTTAAATCTCCAACTAAAATTTAATATCATTGGCATAATAATTGTTAATCTATTTGAAGATATATTAGTATTACTTATTATTATAAGACCCTCCTTCTAACCTCAAAGACCTTCACAAGTCTTTTAGGTGCATCATCATCAGTGATGAATAATATTATAACGGATACAAATTTTACAAAATTCACCGTTCAATTGAAAGTTGATATCATATATCATCCGATCCATTTAAAATTTTATACAAATTGAAAAATTATTTAATATATTATTGAGATTCATTAAATTAAAATTAATAATATATTCGATAAAAAAACATAAACTACATTAATATCCTTTAAAAAAAAAACTTTATCATATCTTGTGCACTAAACAGACTCTAAAAGTGAGTTATATTTATATTAAAATGCAATAAAATTTCACCACATTGCGGCCATTTCAAACTATTATTAGTATAAAATACTTTAGCCGTTTCAAAAAAAAGAATTATTAGTATAAAATATTGTACTACTTATATTGACTTTGAGTTCATATAATTTAAATTCTTATTTTGCCAAAATTGTCAAAGGCAAAATATGCTTGATCTAAACTTAGTGCTCAACAATCAAAGAAGCAGAAGCATTCAAAGTGTTGACAAGTACCAAATGTTGCAAACTGCGATCTCAGGCACTCCACATTACACAATGCATTGAAAATACAAGGTCCATTATTCCATGTTTCACTTAGGTTTGCACAAAGTATTGCTTCAACTTCTATACATAAAAAGAAAAGGTTTATACTATATGTACCAAAAACAGAAGAATAGGTTTAAAAAAGAAATGTACTAAAGAACATAAATATGCATGGCTTAGAATTGAGAAGAAGCATAAGAGAAAAAAATACGGTTGCTAGCTTAGTTAATTTTACCACTTGATGAAATAATAAGGAGAATGGCAAGACAAATGAACATGAAGATGGTGAAGAATTTGCTAGCAAAGGAAGTCATAATTTCTAAATGTAAAATGTTCTCTACAAAAGATGCCAAGAAATTTTTTATGTCTATGTTGAAACAGAAGCTGAGTCAAGGAGAGCCAATGAACAAGCTGTTGCTTCATCAACAAGTCAACTACCTAATTATATTGTGCTTCACTATTAGTTAGGAGTTTGTTTTTAGGCAGTTAGAGTTGGTTAAGCTGTTCCAGCTGTACCAATGATTAGTTAGGCGTATGATTCATCCTTGTATATATAGAAGGTTATGATCATTGTAATGAACAGTTTTGTGAGTTGTGCAATTTTTCTCTCTTTGTTCATTTCTCTAAGTTTGCTTCACAAATAGCATTCTATCTGTTGCTTCAACAATGGTGATTGATCATCATTTTTCACATGGTATCAGAGCAATTTCTATTGATCTCCGCCATTGTTCTTCAACTCACAAAGCTCATATTCTCTCTGTTTTTCTCTTTTCTTTCGTTCCAAAATTAGTTTCTTTTTCTTTTCTTGATTTTTTCATTATGTTAGAAGCTTCTTTTTCAAGCAGTGTCAATGGTGCACATGCAACTTCTCAGAACAAGGGATATCAGAATGATATATTGAACCCTTACTTCATGCATCCGAATGAGAATCCGGGTAATGTTCTTGTTACTCCTCTTCTTGCTGGACCAAATTACCATTCTTGGTCAAGCGCCATGACTGTTGCATTGAGATCCAAACTCAAGCTGCATTTTATCAATGGATCTCTTCCACGTCCTAGTGATGAAGACAAAGAGTCTATTGCGTGGGATTGCTGCAACTACATTATTATGTCATGGCTTAGTAATAACTCTGTTGAACCAGAAATTTCTCAAAGTATTTTATGGATGGACACTGCATCAGAGATCTGGAAGAAACTCAAGGATCGTTTTTATCAAGGAGACATCTTCAAAATCTCTGATATTCAAGAAGAAATCTACACTCTAAAACAAGGTGATAGTTCTATCTCCACCTATTACACCAAAATGAAGAAACTGTGGCAAGAATTAGATAATTTTCGTCCTATTCCTAAATCTTTTTGTCTTGATACTTGTCAAGCACTTGTCAAAATGCGTGAATATCGTGATAGTGACCAAGTCATTCGATTCCTTAAAGGTTTGAATGAACAATACTCAGCTGTGAGGTCACAAATTATGCTCATGGAGCCTCTTCCTACAATTGGTAAAGTTTACTCTTTACTTGTTTGAAATTCTGGCTTACCACTTATTATTAATTATTCAGACAGAATGATGTGCGGCAAGATGTGCGCACATTAATCAAACTTGTAACACACGTAACAAAAGAACAAATAATAAAAGCAGTAAAAACACAAGAAATTGTTAACCCAGTTCGGTGCAACGTCACCTAATTTGGGGGCTACCAAGCCAGGAAGGAAATCCACTAGTGTAATGCTATTTCTAAGTTATCCGGATTACACCTCGGTTTACAACTTAGAAACTCGCCAAATACCCGTGCTATATTTCTACCTAGGTACCCCATAGGTAAGAGAAACCCATCTCACTTCCAACCTAAACACAGACCAGTGTTATCTATAACAGTTACAATCAATAGATTTAGAGAACACTCCCAAAACAATAACTCACCACTCGTACTTCAAAGCTTAGAGTGATGAACAATATTCCTTGCTTAAAAGCTTCGGATTACAACTCAATAAACCCAGTCCTTATGCAAGCATCTAGGTGACACAAGCAAAGGCTCACAAATAACAACGAACACAAGAACACAAAGACTTAAACCCTAAAACTCTAATTCTTCAAGACGGCTCAAGTCGGTATTAGGTTTAGTCTTCACACATATATATAGTCTTCTGATTAGCACAGGTCTTCAGACGTGTCTTGGGCTTCAAGAATGTCTTGTAAGAAAAATAACCCAAGAGACATAAATTTGAACCATATAAAATATTTCCATATTTGGAAAATACTTTTTACAAATAAAATTAGGTTAACAAGTAACCCTGATGGTTCACAGCACGCGCGCAACTTATCCAGCAAGTAAGCGAAGCAAAAATAAAACAAATCTTCCAAAAAGATATGGCGCGTAAATAAGTCACAAAAGTTCCGGACTGGAATGATGTGCACACATTGTTCTTCACATCTTCAATGATGTGTGCACATTGTCCTCCACATTGTGTTTTGCCAAAAATGAGGCCAAGACAAAAACACTAACATTGTTCAACAAGAAAGACAGTGTGCAGTTGTTCTTGATGAATCTAAGCTTCTTGCAGCCTCTACTTACTCTAATGGCACTGTTTCTGGTCACTCTATTGGTGGCAGAGGTTCTAATTCCTCCCGTAGTAGAGGAGAAAGTGGAGGTAGAAGTGCTTATGGTAGAGGCAGAGGACAGAATAACAAATATTTCACTCATTGAGGTATGACTAACCATACCATTGATACATGTTTTAAGAAACATGGTTATCCACCCCATATGCAGCTAGGGGGGATGGTAAACAATTGTACCAACAATGGTAGTGATGAGGATTCAAAATCCATTGCTTATGAAGAATAGGCATGGCAATGGGGCGGGGCGGGGACGGATTTTGCTTTCCCCAAATCCAAACCCATAAAGTTCGGGTATTCTCAAACCCATCCCCATTTCTATTGGGGATGAAAATTGAAACCCCAAACCCATACCCAATGGGGTTCGGGTAACCCCAACTGGTATCGGGATCCCCATTTCATCTCACTTCTACATAAAATTGTATTGCATTTTTGTTTTCTTAATTTAAAAAAGTCAACAACGCAAAACTAAGTTCTTAATCAAAAAATATAATAGAGAAAATGACTCGTTTAATACTAAAGTTATATATAAAAATAAACGTATGAATGAAATTTGAGAATTTGTACAAAAATTTCTAATTTAAGAGAGGAAAAATATAATTTTAATATCAACGGGGCGGGTTCGGGGACGGATTCGGGGTGGGTATTGTAATACCCTAATTTTGAGCTTTTTAAAATAAATATTTTATTTAAAAAATTATTTCTTATTTTTCATAAGAAATACCAAAAAATAGGTTTTTGATAATTTTTGTTTACAATTTATCTTTTTTTCTTTATTTCTTTCAATTTGTCGCAATTTATCTTTTTAGGTGAAAAATAGTAAAAAATATTCAAAAATATTTTTTATCTTTGTATTTAAGTTTACATTTTATTTCTATATTTTGCTATATTTTTATTTGCATTTTTCTTCCTTTTTTTATTTGATTTACATTTTATCTTTTTCTTTATGATAATTTCTTTTTCTAACCAATCACCACTTGCCACCTCATCTCCTACATTTTTTTTAAATCAGATTTCCACCCCAATTTCATTTTCATTCTTTTTACCCTTCAAAATTCAGAAATCACAAAATAACCCCAAAGTTATGAGGCCCTATAAATAGGACCTCATTTATTACAACCCTAATTCATGAACACTGTAGCTGATCAGAATTTCTTTCTTCTTTCTCTTATTGCTCGCGTCGTTCCCTTTCCATTTCTCTCAAAACCCTAATTCCCAAAACTCCAATTCACCCAAATCAACAACAAATCATCATGACTTAGACTCAATCAAACCTTCCTCCGTCCGTTCCTTTACCGATCGCAACTGGAATCATCGAAAACGGCTTCCAAATCTGTCAACCCGAAACCAAAGATCATCAAAACTAAGAAGGTTGATTTCACGCGATTTTGGACGAACTTCTCTTCAATCCTTTCTTGTTTTGTATCTGTACTGTATATATGACTGTTAATTAGTGTTGCTATGCTTGTTTCGATCGAAAAATGTTTTGGATCTAAAAACCCGTTCAATTTGATTCGCGTTTTTTTGTGTTTGTTTTGCCTGATTTGTGAAAACTAATACCAAAATCGTAATCTATGTGAAAAAACGCGTTGATTCAAGTATTTGATTGCATGATTTAGTTCTGTTTTGAGTCCGATTGAGTTTCGTCCGAGTTCGCGTGTAACTCGTTAATGGCTTCACCGAGTCACTGAGTTAGTGACTCGGTCACATGAAGAAGGTGAAAGGCAGGACACGTGTCAGCCTGCAATTGGCTGACACGATTTTTTTATTTTTTTTATTTTTTTTCCCGCTGATGGGTTCAGTGACCGGATCTGGGTCGGGTAGAATCATCTGACCCGATCCGGTCCGTTTAATTTGGGTTGTGGCCTGGCCCATTTCTTTTATTTGTTGTGATTTTTTTTATTTTACTGAATGCACTCCCTCCTTCTGCTATTCGCACCCCTGTCTGAATTTTGTAAAATGGGCCTTAAGCCCAATTAATTTTTCTGTTTGCTTTGTGATTTTTGCTGCTGCACTCCTTAATATGTGTTTGCACCCCCTCTCTTTCTCTTTTCTTTTTTTCTTTAACTTAGATTAGAAAAACGGATTAAAAAAGTAATTGGTCTCTGACGCGTGACTTTGATCGATTAATTTTTTAATTCGGAGGTTTTACAACTTAGATTAGAAAAACGGATTAAAAAGTAATTGGTCTCTGACGCATGACTTTGATCGATTAAATTTTTAATTCGGAGTTTTTATAACTTAGATTAGAAAAAGTGGATTAAAAAAGTAATTGGTCTCTGACGCATGACTTTGATCGATTAATTTTTTAATTCGAAGTTTTATAACTTAGATTAGAAAAAGTGGATTAAAAAAGTAATTGATCTCTGACGCATGACTTTGATCGATTAATTTTTTAATTCGGAGTTTTTACAATTTAGATTAGAAAAAAGCGGATTAAAAAAGTAATTGATCTCTGACGCATGACTTTGATCGATTAATTTTTTAATTCGGAGTTTTTGGAACTTAGATTAGGAAAATGGATTAAAAATAAATAGTCACTGACGCATGACTTTGACTAAATTATTTTTAATTCAAATCTTCGAAACTTTTAAATTAGAATTTCTTCGAGAAACCACGAGACAGAGCCTGACGCATGACTTGTCTCTGTCTCAACTTTTAGGTTGACTTTTTGTGTTGACTTCCTACAGTTGACTTTCCTCTTTTTGACTGAGTTATGCTGATTTCTTGTAATTGCTAGATGACTTATTCTTCTTTGTCTGATACGTGATTACTTGTTTATATGCTCATATCTGATGCATTTTTAATTGTTCAGTATCATTGATTATATGTCATTTGCATTCATGCATTTGCATTTCTCTCTTCTTCTACCTTTCTTTTTATTTTCTGAAACTGGAAAACTCTGAAAACAGCTTAAATAAACTATTGAATGAAAAGAGGGATGTCTGACGCATGACTTTCATCTCTTGAACAGTCCAAAGTACCTGCCGCATGGCTCGCGACTGAGGACTATTCTCATTCACTGAATAATTCCTCAGAAAATCTAAAAGACACTCAAACCACTCAACTGTTTTCCTGCCCTTGCGCAGTCAACTTTTTTTCAACTGCCCTTGTGCAGTCAAATCTTTTTCAACTTCTTTTTCTTAAACGGATGACGCTTTATCCATTCCCCTGCTACAGACAAACGCTTAAGCCTCCGAAGCGAGCATACAAGCATACTGTTGTATCAGTGGAATGCGACCTAAGCATCGTTCACTAAAAACAACCAACACACAATCTTTCTTTTCAGGAAGAACTACGTGAGCTTTGAATTCCTCATTGTACTCGGGGGATACGTAGGAGCGAGAGCCTCTATCGTCAAGCCAAATAATAAAAAACTCTTTTTTCTCTTTTCTGTTCAATATGCGGTAATTTATTTCTTTTTATGCGGTTATCTCTGTTTATGCAAACCAAAATTCCTCAAATGGTTCCCGTTGAGTACAACGGATATGAGGGGGTGTTAACGTCTTCCCCTCATGTAACCAACTCCCGAACCCGATCTTTTAAGGTTTTATCATTATTTTCCTTTCCCCTCACGGGATAAATAAAATATGGTGGCGGCTTCATTGTTTACATTTGTGCATTGCATTTCATCATTGCATATCTGTATATTTTTTTTGCCGGGTACTACAGGTATCAATATTCCCGTTACTCACCCCACACCCGTCTTTTAAAATCGGGGAAAACCCAAACCCAAACCCAATCAACTCGGATTTTCCCCGTCAAAATCGGGGCGGGACATTTGGATACCCACGGATTTGGGTTTTATTGCCATGCCTAATGAAGAAGATAATGGTGACATTGACTCAGGTAAATTGTTTTTTACTGCTGATCAACACAAAGCCTTGCTGGCTCTTCTCCAAAATTCTAATCAAATGCAATCTCATAGTGTGAACCACTTAACCTCACAGCCATCTTCCAGTACAGGTATTCTTTGCACCATACTTCATTTTTATGCACCTGCTAGTACTTTCATTTTAGACACAGGTGCAACTGATCATATTTGCCATTCCCTAAAAAAATTCAGTGCATGAAGAGAATTAAACCCTTACAAATAAAATTACCAAATGGTGCACTTGTCACCACTGATTTTGCAGGCACCATATTGTTTGACAAAAACCTGTACATCACCAATGTGCTATATTTTCCAAATTTCTCATTAAACCTCATATCTGTCCCTAAGCTTACACAGAATTTGAATTGTTTTTTTAACTTTTGATGGAAATGCTTGTTTGATACATGACACCTTATCCAAGAAGGCGATTGGTGCAGCTAAGTTACATCATGGATTGTACATTTTAATCAAACCTTCAATTACCATTTCTAGCTTACCTACCAAGGAATCTGTCAACATGTCATAATTCCATCAATGTTCTAAACAATGTAACTAGCCTTATAGATAGCAATAAAGAATGTACTTTGTGGAACATGAGGCTTGGCCACACCTCTTTTGATAAACTGATTGAAATCAATAAAATCTTTCTTTCTGTAAAAATTTCTAAATCAGATATTCCTTGTGATATATGTTTTATTGCAAACCAGAAAAGATTGTCTTTTGCTCTCAGTTCTAGCATTTCAGAAAATATTTTTGATCTTGTTCATATGGACAGTGGTCCTCTTTCAATTCCTTCTATGAATGGTTATAGATACTTTCTTACTATTGTAGATGACAAAAGTAGATACACTTGGATTTATTTGATGAAATTTAAATCTGAAGCTTCTACTCTTCTTCAAAATTTTGTTGCTATAGTTCACACTCAGTTTACTTGTCAAGTTAAATGCATTAGAACTGACAATGGTGTGAGTTCAAATTAACAGATTTTTTAACAAAATTGGTATTGTGCATCATTGCTCTTGTGTTGGTACTCCACAACAAAATGGCATTGTGGAAAGAAAACACCAACACATACTTGGAACTGCTAGAACATTGTTATTTCACTCACACTTACCTAAACTGTTTTGGGACTTTGCTATATGTCATGTTGTGCACATAATCAATAGACTTCCTACACCTTTTTTGTCTCCTAAATCTCCTTTTCAAATTTAATATTCAAAATTACCTGATATTAATACTCTTAAAGTTTTTGGTTCTTTGTGTTTTGCAACTACTTGTTCAACTCATAGAAAGAAATTGGATTCAAGATCTAGAAAGTGTGTATATTTGGGTATCAAATCTGGTGTAAAAGGACACATTTTGTTTGATTTAAAAACAAAAGAAATTTTCTTATCAAGGGACATTATTTTCGTTGAACATTTATTTCCTTACAACATTGAAAATAATGGTGTGGACAAAACTCAAACTATGCAAAGTCATTCTTCTGCTTCTGATAATCCTATCCTTGAGTTTGACTTTGATACTATAGATTATTTTCCTCCATCACCTTCCAATCATAATTCTGATTCTCATTTTTCTCCTCCTAACCTACCCTTGATTCCTGTTGAGTCTTTGAACACAAACATTCCTATTGATTATGTTGATGACCATGCTCACTACAATCATAATTCACTATCCAATTCTTCATCATAACACTCTTCTTCTCACCCCTTACCAGATATTCCACCACCTCTTAGAAAATCTACTAGACCTACTAATCCACCTACTTATCTCCAAGATTATCTTTGTAATATGATTAATGCTAAAATCCCTAATGCTTCTTCTGCTGCAGACATATCTTCTTCTACAAGTAAGTATCCTTTATCTTCATACATTTCTTATCAGAACATATCTTCTGCACATAAACATTTTCTTTTTAATCTTACCACCATTTCTGAACCTACATGCTATGAGAAAGCTATTTGTAATGAAAATTAGAGAGCAGCCATCAATACTGAGTTGTCTGCTTTAGTAAAAAATAATACTTGGACTCTTGTCCCATTACCTTCTCATCAGCATGCTATTGGCTGTAAATGGGTGTTTAAAATTAAGCTGCATGCTGATTGCTCTATTGAAAGATATAAAGCCCGGCTAGTAGCTAAGGGTTACACACAAACGGAGGGAATTGATTACATGGATACCTTTAGTCCAGTTGTGAAAATCACTACTGTTAGAATGTTTTTAGCCATTGCAGCTTCTCAGAATTGGCCATTATATCAGCTTGATGTCAATACAGCTTTTCTCCATGGTGACTTTAAGGAAGAGGTTTATATGCTTCCTCCATGTGGCTTGGATTTACCTCATTCTAATCTTGTGTGTAAGCTTCAAAGATCATTCTATGGTCTTAAGCAAGCTAGCAAACAGTGGAACACAAAACTCACAGAAACTCTCACTATTCTAGTTTCATTCAATCCAAGTCTGATTATTCACTTTTTACAAAACAAGCATCCATTGGACTCATAGTCATTCTTGTCTATGTGGAGGACCTTGTTTTAGGGGGGACTGATGATGGTGAAATTACAAGGATTAAAGCCTTATTAGATTCTAAATTCAGCATAAAGGATTTAGGATCTCTCAAATACTTCTTAGGCTTTGAAGTGGCAAGAACACAAGCATGTATTTCTCTTTGTCAAAGGAAATATGCGCTTGACTTGATACAAGATGTTGGTTTACTTGGTGCTAAACCATGTAATACACCTATGCAACCTCAACTCCAACTACATCAACAATATGGTGAAACAATATCTGACCCTACCATCTAGACCAGAAATAGCTTATGCTGTTAGTAAGTTAAGTCAATTTCTGGCTACACCTACCAATGAGCATATGTTAGCAGGGTTACATGTACTCAGATACATTAAAAACAATCCTGGATTAGGATTATTTTTTGATGCCAAGTCTTCTTTAATTCTCAAAGGTACTCAAACTCTGATTGGGGAAGTTGTCCAGACACTAGAAGATCAACAATTGGTTTTTGATTCTTCATTGGTAACTCTCTTATCAGTTGGAAGAGTAAGAAGCAAAATGTTGTGTCTAGATCATCATCAGAAGCTGAATATAGAGCTCTAGCTCAAACTACTTGTGTGAAGCACAATGGTTGAAATTTTTGCTAGCTGATTTTCACATTCTACATGCCACGCCTATAGTGATATACTGTGATAATAAATCAGCACTTCACATTGCTGCAAACCCAGTATTCCATGAAAGAACAAAGCATATAGAAATGGACTTCCATGTTGTTAGAGAGAAAGTACAAGCTGGTCTTATTCACTTGTTACCAGTCTCATCAAAGGAACAGTTAGCTGACATTTTAACTAAGTCTCTTCATCCTGGACCATTTCACACATTGCAGATCAAGCTAGGAATGATTGACATATATTCCAGCTTGAGGGGGGGATGTTGAAACAGAAGCTGAGTAAAGGAGAGCCAATGAACAAGCTGTTACTTCATGAACAAGTAAACTACCTAATTGTGCTTCACTAGTTAGTTAGGAGTTTGTTTTTAGGCAGTTAGAGTTGGTTAAGCTGTTCCAGTTGTACCAATGATTAGTTAGGAGTATGATTCATCCTTGTATATATAGAAGGTTATGATCATTGTAATGAGCAGTTTTGTGAATTATGCAATTTTTCTCTCTTTGTTCATTTATCTAAGTTTGCTTCACACATAGCATTCTATCTTTTGCTTCAACAATGGTGATTGATCATCACTTTTCACAGTCTATGAAAATATAGATAGCAATATTTTTTTTTTAAAATAAAAAATGTGGTAGCTAAGAGCTAACCACCCAAAAAATATATTAAGAAAAGATAGAGACTAGTACAAATGGAGGGGACCAAACCAAGACTCCATTAAGAGGAACAAAGTCTAAAACTAGGCAATCCTAGTTTGTTCCTTACCAAATAATCATTGATGAATACAGGAGGTTCCAGCCAAAAGGTAGATGAGGCTAAAGTTATACCATGATTAGCAATAAGATCAGCTACTTGGTTGTCTTCTCTGTAAATGTGTGTTACAATGCAATTCATTTGGCTGAGCATTATCAAAACATTATGCCATCTATTCCTTATAGACCAGGCAACTGGTTTGGCAGAATTTTTGAAAGCTGAGACCACTAAAGAAGAGTCAGTTTCCAACCAAAGGTGAAACCAGTTCTTATGAAAAGCAATCTCGATGGCTTTCATGGCTCCACAGAGTTCAGCAAAGTAAGAAGAAGCAATACCCAAAGGTTCAGCAAAAGCATAAATAAAATCAGCATTGGAATTTCTAAAAATTCCTCCACATGAACCACCATCTATGTTACATTTGTTCCAATTAGAAACAGGCGACTGCCAAATGATTTCTTTAAGAATAGGAGCTTTAGGATGACGAATACTAATTCTGAACATCTTTAAAATGGCAAAGTCTCTAATAGAATAGGAGCAATATTATATATAGATTATATAGATGACAAAACTAGTTGAATTTTTTGCAAGCCGGGTTGAGTTTTTTGTTTGTTTGAGATTTTCAATTTATTATTATCGATTTTTTTAATCTACTCGTATAATTTGCCTAGAAGCCAAGGCATGGTAAAGTTTACTTAGCTTGGCCAAAAAACCAACTTTAAATTTATTATTATTGTCAATATGTTTTAATCCTTCCCATTTAGTCTCACTGAGAGATAAGAGATAGACATGTTTTCTTACACCGCCGAATATCAAATTCTCAATATTTTTTTGAATAAATAGATAAAATGATAATAACTATTAGAAACTTTATATGTATATAAGTGGCTGAATTTACCAATTTAACATTTTTACCTGTTGAATTAAAGTTTGTAAATTTTCGATTTATTATTAGCAACTTGTTTTAATCTGCCTGTAGAGTTTATCAGAAGAAAAATAATTCGTCCTTATAATTTGTCTAGGAGTCGAGGCATTGTGAAATTTATTAAGAAAAAAATTATCATTTAATTTGGAGGTGACACGTTGGAGTGGGAATAGGCTAAATTAACCGAGAAAAAAAAAACTTATATTAAAATGGAAAAAATGAAGATACAATTGTTTTTACGTGGTTATCTATATGTGCCAAAAGGTTTGATAAAAAAAAAAATATGTGCCAAAAGGTGCATGTATTTATTATTTATAAATGGGAATTTATTATTTTCGAAGTAGTTTTTTTTTATAAGCTTATTTTCGAAGTAGTTAATTGCGGGTGAATTCTAAGCTGAAAGATTTGTATAAGTGTTTTATAATAAATTGCGAATATTGTATATTATAATAAATATAAATTTCACAAAATTATATTTACTGTTAAATTAAATATTTATATCATATAAATTATTCAAGTCAAATTTTATAGAAATTAAAAATTATTTGATATATTACATTTTTTAAGAAAACCGAATATGAAGAAAAATATTTGAAAAATAAATGCATATGTTTGTATCTTTTTTTCTAAATAGAGCATATATTTTTTGAGTCCTAACTCCTTTTTTTTAAATTCGTCATGACAAGTTTATTGTGGGAAAAGGTTAATAATTAGATCGATTGACAGAAGCTTATGATGTATTAAAGGACAAGAATATTTTTAAAAATAGTAAATTATAAAATACAATGACGTAGATATATAATTGGTTTTATTGCAATTTTGATCCTCTATTTTTACTATTTTGCAGAAATTAATCCTTTATTATCAACAATCAAAGAAGCAGAAGCATTCAAAGTGTTCACAAGCACCAAATGTTGCAAACTTCTACACATGATGCATTAAAAATGCAAGCTGGTCCATTCCTTGTTTTACTTTTATTTGCCCAAAGTCTTGCTTCAACTTCTACACATAAAATTAAAAGAAAAGGTTTAAAATATTAAATAAATATACTTAAGAACATAAATATGCATGGCTTAGAATTGAAGAATTGAAGCATAATAAGTTGCTTAGTTAATTTTATTTTACCACATGATGAAATAATAAGGAGAATGGCAAGAGCAAGACAAATGAACATGAAGATGGTGTAGAATTTACTAGCAAAGGAAGTCATAATTTTTAAATGTAAATTTTTTTATGTCAATGGAAATATATATATATATATATATATATATATATATATATAGATGAGAAAACTAGTTGAAACTTTTTTTATCAAAAAAAAAACTAGTTGATTGAAACTTTTGCTAGCCGGGTTGAGATATGTTTTAATGTACTCATATAATTTGCCTAGGAGCCACGGCATGGCAAATTTTACTTGACCAAAAATCACACTTTAATTAAATTTATTATGTCAATATTCTATAATCCTTCCCATTTAGTCTCTCTAGGAGCCAAGACAAGTTTCTAGCGCCGAATATCAAATTCTCAATATATTTTTGGATATAAAAAGATGAAATGATGATAATTTTTTTTGGTACATATAAGAGATGATAAAGTTATCCTAATTAACTCACACACCTTTTTGGATATATAAATGTTCGGTTTAACAATTTTGTCATTTTTTACTAGTTAAACTAAGACTTGTGAACTAAAATGATAATAATTATTAGAAACTGAAATTCTGGCAACCAGACAGACAAATGTTGTGCACAATGTTAGCACTAGTGTCCGAGCATTTGTCACACAATAATAGAATAACTTAGCGTAGCAAAGTAAAATAAGCGTGACTGTAAAGTAAAGAACACAATGAGTTTGTTAACCAAGTTCGGCGCAACTTGCCCTAGTCTGGGGGATACCAATCCAGGAATGAACCCACTATAATAGCTCTAGTGAAATACACCAACGTAGCCTCACTACTTGGTTATGCACCTAGACCCTATCCCGTGCTGCTCTACCTAGGAACTCCTAGATATGAGACCCCGTCTCAATTCCTACCAAACAGTACAACCAGCACTGTTATCACTTGTTCTTTTGAATGGTTGAAAAGTCACACTTTCAAGACACAACTAACTCCGTACTTCACAGCTTAGGAGTAGTACATAGTTACAACTCAATAACACACAGAGAACTTGACATGCATCAACAGATACAAGCAAGACTCACACTAACAAGAAAACCTAATACTCACGCTTTAGTACACACACGGTTTTCAACACACACAAAACCTAGGGTTTGTCTTCATACATATATAGTACTCAGCAAACACGGGTTTGGGCTTCAAAACATAGCTTGGACGTTGTAAGGTCCAGCTAACAATTCTTCATGAGCAAGAATATTATTTCCAAAAATACATAAAGATTAATTATGGAAATACAAAGGCCTGTAGCCTTATTACAGCTCAGCAAACCTGCGCGTCTTGATCAGCACGCTAGGTTAAATATAAAACTCCATAGAATCTCCAGAAGATCTTCAACATAAATATAGCGCGTGTTTGCGCGCACAGTCAGGTCACACAATGCTGTGCCACTTGCTTTCAGCATGTGTCTCAGCATTTGGCTAGTAGTTGTTTTTGCAAGAATGTAGCCAATATACAAAAATCCAACAGAAACTTATACTTATAAGTAGAGAAGTTGAAATTTGAACTTCAATCACAATCACAACGGCGCCTGAATCCACTAATTTGACATTTTTATTAGTTGAATTAGATTATGTAAATTTTCAATCCTTCTTGTATGTAGTAAACTTTTTTGAGTTAGGCGCATCTTGTGCTTAACTTTTATCTAATTTATTCATCGCTTCTTCAAAAAAATAAATTACCAACTTGTTTTTTATTTTTAAATAAAGAGGGCCAAACTAAAAAAATATATTATTAACTTGTATTAATCTTTGCTCAATTACCGGAAGATGAGTTCTTCTGCAACTTGCAGTCGTTGTGGCATCCAAAACGAATATTTTCTTCATTGCATTCACGATTGTGACTTCTCTCATAATTTCTAGATCCACATTAGTTATATCAATCCAGATTTTTTCTCAAACCTGGATGTGTATTGACTCAAGTCAGGTACCACAGGTTCAGAGCCTCTCACCTTCTTGGCCTGTGTTTGGTGGTCTTGGAGACACCACAACTTGATGTATCTGAATAATGAGACTTGGTCCTTAAGTCGACTCTCCTTCAACATCCGAGCCATGGTCGAAACATTTAGATATTGATTCTCTCCTACTTCTAACGACGAGTTAATTAGTAGATAGACATATCAGATGCAACAATAATAACTATTCTTCTATAATTCTGAATGTGGATGAGAGTTGTCTCAGTTCTTCTATTCGAACTGGATTTGGAGGCATTATAAGAAATATTTTCGGCCGTTATCTTGCAGGTTTCTCAGGGTTCATTCACGGGTATTCTGACATTTTACTTGTGGAACTAACTGATATCTACATGGACCTATCCTGCTGGCCAAAGACATGAGTATTGATGAACTCGTCTGCTAATCAGACTCTTTACATATTTCTCTTTACCAGACACTCATAGAAGGAAATCAATATGCAGACTTTTTCGCCAAACTTGAAGTTTCATCAGATGCCGACTTCTTGATACACACCTCTTCCCAGAAGACCTTCGTACTCTTTTTAAAAATGACGCAATACACTACACGAAATTTGACTTATAGCCACGACAAAATTGTGTTGGTAAAGGTTGAAAATGCATGTTCAATCCATTCCCACTACCAATCAATTGGTAGTGGGAATGGATTGAACATGCATTTTAACCCCAGGGTGCATGGTTCGATTTCCACGGAAGTCAAAAACCCCACTAGTGAATGGGGTGGAGAAGTTTGTGAGGTGGCAGTCGGGTCATCGACGATATATTAGTGGGGCACCGGCTGTTACAATTAGCGCCCAAATGAGTTGTTTTTGAAAACGCACAAGAGAAAATCTAGCGCTTGGGTTGATAAAAGATCGGAAGAAACTTATGTAAGTTATTGGTTGTATCTATATATTAACATTAAGTTTGCAATAGATGAAGTGTAAATCTGAAACTGAAGTGTCTTTGCATTGCATGAACAAAACTGATGTGTAAATCTGAAACTGAAGTTTGGTTATATCATGACACAATAAGAAGATGACTAACAAGTTTTTCTTTGTTTATGTTTGTGCTCTTCGCTGTTTGTAATTTATGCTCTTGGCTGTTCTTATTTGTTGAACACTTACGTCATTTAGCATGGTGTTATAGTTTAACCTTGCCAAACATAGTGTTATGTTAGTATTTTCTGCAAGTTGCTTATGTTCTCTAGTTCAATAGGGTGCATATAATAAGAAGTTGGCCACGATACAAATGCAATCTGTTGCGGATGGTTCTCAAGAGGTAGATGGAGGGACAATAGTAAAGGTGGGGACATAATCTGCTGGGGGTCGTACACGAGGTAGGGTTTATGGCACAGGTGACTTATCTGTCAACCTTCGACGTGGGTGCACGTCATTTATCCAACACACCCAGAATCTCAACGGTTCAATGTCGGGGACCTCTTTAGAAGTAGAGAGGGCAGCTAGAGTTAGAGCTGAGCAGATGGGCAAGAAGGCATTAGCGGATGCTCAAGAGGCTAAAGAGCATTCACAAAAGTTATAGAATGAGTTTAATGCATTGAGAACATTAATTATGGAGCGATTTGACGCTATTGACCATCGTTCTGCTGGCGGGTCATGTAGTGCAAACCATTCTCATTCACACCCGGATTATGATGATGATTTGGACGACCAATCATTGAATGGTCATTCTTATTGACCTTGGAGTCCTAACTCTTATTGTGTATGTAGACTAATTAGTACTAAAATGACTATTATGTCTATCATGCTTTTCATATCTTTTTGATAATATCTAATTATTATAACTTTTTGGTGCCATGATGTAACTTTGTTATTTTGTAGTTTGAACTAATTTGAAGTATAGACTACTTTGTAGTATCATAACAACTTTGTTACCTTAAATGTGTTTATTTTAATTCATTAAGACCTTTTGTAGTTGGTTTCTATTGCGGGGATTTTGGGATTTCCATCACTAACATTGACCTTTCATTTCCAAAGAGGGGAAAGTGTCGAAAACCGTTTAAGAAAGAGAGATTCTAAGCTCGGAGGTTAGTTACGCCTAGGGAAGGTATTAGCATCCTAAACGCCCATGGTACTCCATGGTAACCTCTAATTTATTACTTTTTATTGCTTTTAATGTGCTTAAGAAAATGAGGGAGAAATTGTAAGAAATGGAGGGAGAAGATGTATAGAGAGAAAAGTGTGTGAATGTGGAGATTGGATTGAGAAGAGAAAGTTATGGCAAAAAATAGTAAATTTAGTTTAAATCTAAACTAATCGTGCGACTAATTTGGTATTGGACTAAAGAAAATTTTATTTCGAGAGAGTAGAAGTTGTTTTTGTTTGTTTTCTATTTTTTTTCTAAAGAAATTACTAACGCGCCTCTTCGCAAATGAAAGTTCGTTTTTTCTTGGTTTTTTAGCGTTGTGTGTGATGTGTCAAAAGCAATAAAGTCCTACGCTATTACAACCAAATCGAATAATTATTACAACCATATCGAATCAAATAAAAAATAATAAAAGGCAATAAAATGCAAGCGGAGAAATAAACATGAGTATGAAATGCACTTACGAAGAAAAAAAAACAAAATGTCAAATATTGATGTGAAGTGTGAAGTGTGAAAATGCAATGTGAAATATAATGTGAATATGACGAAGAGTGAAAAATGCAAAGAGCACAAAGTTATGTAAAAAATCATCGCACATGAGCATACATTTTTAAAACTAGCAAGAAAAGATAAAATCAATCAACAAGTATGTAAGAAATGAATTTAGGCCAAAAAAATGGTCCTTAATTATTAATGCTAATGCTAGAGCTCAATGATTTTATAAAGTAAAATATTGTCTCTAACATGCATTTTTTAAATGATGCATTGTCCTAATCTAAATGCAAAGGCATGTATGCATGTCAAAAAGATGTAGAATGAAATTGTAGTGTAAAATTGTAATGTCAAATGTCATGTAAAAAATGTAATGTAGTGTAATGTAAAAATGTAACATATGATATGGTGTAAAAATGTAGTGTAAAGTGACATGAAAATGTTATGCAAAATATGATGCAAAAATGTGAATATGAGACATATATCATGAAAGAGTAAATAAAAAGATAATCAAACATATGCAAAGAACAAAACAATGAGAACTTAGTAATAAGCTACAATATTAGTGTAAGAGTTTAAGCTCAATAAACTTAAAATAAGCTATTGTCCCAAACAAACACTTATTGAATAAACTAGTACTAACACATAATCAAAGATAAGCAACTAAAATAAAAAGTTAAAAATAAAATAAGTCTCAAAAAAATATCCCTAAAATATTAGTGTAGAAATTTGGATCAATAAGCTATTGTCTCAAAATCACTTATTCAAATAAGCTAAAAAAAATAAAGATAAAAAAAATGCATGCAAATGAATTAAGTAGGTAAAGGGGGTGCAAACCTGAAATGGGTGCAACAAATAGCAAAAAGATTCAGTCAGAAATTACGCCCAAAGCCCATTTAGAAATCCAGCCAGGAGGGGGGTGTATCAGCAAAAACGCGTGACAAATAGCAAGCCCAGCTCAAATCACAAACCCAACCAGAGGAGGGTGCAGGAGTAAAACAGAGAGTGCAGGCAGCAATGAAAGACAAGCAAACTGGCTCAATCCATATAAACCGGTCCAAACCAATATGAAACGGAGCGCACCAAACCCGGGTCCATGACCCGGTTCACATAAACCGGTTTGGGGGTGCGTTTAGAAACAACGGGAGGCGCGCGAGTAATTTTACGAACCAATAAGATCTGGACACGTGGCGGGTAACTTCACCTTCTTCTTCCCCCTTTCAAAAATTGCAGAAACGCGTGACTAAAAAAACTCCATCACCGGAGCTTCGCCGGAATGCTACCGGTGGCCAAAGCTTGCGAACAAAGGTCCTAACCCACTCGATTTTTCGCGCTGAACCTAAATATGGCATTAGTTTTTGCAATAGATGTCTAGAACAACGAGAACGAAAGCGAAACCGGCCGGTGACCAAAAACGAAAACGCGATTTTCCGGCAAAATTGAAGGCGAACGATGTTTGGGTATGGTTTCAAATGATCCTAGATTCGAAAATCTCTAACAAATCAGTTCGTTTGAGGTTTAAATCGCCAGGAACGGAACTTGGAAATTCCACCGAAAATGGTGGTTCTAATCTGGTGGTTTCCGGACCGTTTTTGAGGAATTGGACAACGGATTTGTGTTCAGGAGGTTGTTTAGAAGCTTATTGATGTATGATTTTTGAGATTTGGTGAAGATTTGGGGTTTTGAGTTTTCCGGTGAGAATGGTTTCGGATCCGGCGGTTTCCGGCGAGTTTGGCGGCGTTTTTGATGAAATTAACGATGAATTTGTGTCGAGGAAGTGATGAGGAAGCTAATGGTGTAATCGGATTTTGATTTGGAGGAGTTTTGAAAAATAGGTTGTGGTGGTTGAGTTTTCCGGCGACCGGAAGTAGTTTCCAGCGCCGGAATACTTTTCAGATCTGGTTTTTTGTGATCAGCTCTGATTTTTTGGGAATTGTGTATTGGGAATTGTGAAATTGATTGTTAATGATTGAGTGATGTGAGGTTTGTATTTATAGAAGAAAATTAGGGTAAATGGTATTTTTATAATAATGATAAAATGGTAGGATAAAATAGTAATGAGATGAAAATGATGTGATTTTTGATTTATTTTGAAAAATGGAAAATGGTTTATGATGAGAATGAGATGAGGTGGAGAGATATGATTGGTCTAGGTAGAATATTGTTGTGATGAGTTGTAAAAAGCTATTTTCGATTTAAATTAAAAATGAAAAAAAGATAAGAAGAGATAAGGTATATTCTTTTTTACTATTTTTGGTAAACTTTGAGATAAAAAGGTGAACATGAAATAAGTTGAAATAAAATGTGATAAAATGTAATAAAATATAAATCTTTTTGATATTTTGAAATATATTGTAATAAAATCTAAAATGCGCGTAAAATAAGAAAAAGACTATTTTTTTGATATTTTTGGACTTTTACGCTAAAATGCGAGCTATTTAAAATAAAGTGAAATAAAACGAAATATTTAGAAATAAAAGAAAATTTAGGAAAAAGATAAAAATATGAAAAACGAAAGAAAAATGCATGAAAAAGAAATAAAATATTTTTTTGTCTATTTTTATGCAAGAAATGCAAAATTGGATTTGTAGGTCCAAAATTGGGGTACTACAGTTTGGTGATACTTTTGTTTTATAAGTGGAAAGTTCGGATCCTAGGTACTAAAAAAAAGAGAGAGAACCAGTTTAGCGTCGGCTAAATCGAGGCTACAACTTTTTCGAAACTGGATTTAGCTTCGGCCTAGCCGAAGCAACGTAATTATGTTGACTAATCACACGTTGACCTTAGATTCGGACCAACCGAGGCTATTGATTTTGTTGACTTTTTGATGGTGACTTGTTTAGCATTGGATGCAACTTGGAGTTGGTCGTTGCCTCGGCTTGACCGACGCTACATTAGAGTCGGATGTTCCTAAGCCGAGGCTACAATTTAACTTCCAACGTTTTAGCCTCTACCCTGACTCTGACGCTAAATGCCTATTAGCGTCGGGTTGTAGCCTGTTAGAGTGGGTTTATGGCCGACGCTAAAATCAGTTTTTCTATTAGTATATTTTGTGTGTATATTTTCCTAAAATGTCATTGTCTACCTTTAATTTTATATTGCAAAATAAATATGTAGTATTAATAAGGGTGAAATTATTGCCACAAGAATAATAGTCGATAAAAAAAAAAAAAAAAAGAATTGGAGGAATTATTACAATGGATTAGTAAAGAATTTATTTGAGAACAAGTACATAGTGGCAAGGTTGAAATAAAGAGCAAAACATTATGTGTACATGTAATAACTAGATCTGGATCCGTGCAAGGTCTAATAAGCTATTCTGTCTAAGAAAAATTTATAATATTATATCAAATATATAATATTAAAATGTGTATGAAATTAAGTGTTCAATTTGTTTGTCTAATGAGCGTAAACTCACAATTTTTTTGGAGAGTGGATGCTCACAATCTGTCTATTGAGTAAATATTCACAATCGGATTGTTTGGTAAGCAATTGCTCACAATCTGTATGGTTCAATTGATTTGGATTGAAAATGATTGGCTTACTTAAGGTCTTCCTCTAATCCTCTCAATGGTTCTTCACTTCGGCTACTGCTTCAACTTTGATTGATCCTCTGCGTTGGCAATATTATGATTTGGTTTAATTTATTTGCAAGTTAAATTTGTGATTGTAAGTGCACCAGTTCATTCCCTTGTTTTAATAATTGTCAAAACACATGAAAATAGAAATGACTTGATAATGAAAAACTATTTTTAAACTTTAAAAAATTGATTTTAAGGTTCTTTGTATCGATACATTATCACTTGTATTGATACAAATGTTCTAAAACTACTTAAGACTGATTTTCTGCAATTTGTATCGATACATATATGTTTTGTATCGATACAAAACTGGTGTTTGAGGGGCAGAGAGTCTCTTGTGTATCGAATCATGCTTGCATGTATCGATACATTCCAAACTCTCTCAAAACACCAGAGAACGCATGGTGTATCGAATCATGCTTGCATGCTTCGATATATATCAGTCAGGTTTTCAAGAAACTGATATATGTATCGATACATACTCGTGTTTGTATCAATACATAGGTCAAATATTTCAAATTTGAACGCTGGTCAAGGTGTTTGTATCGATACATACCATCATATGTATCGATACAAGTCTCTTCTGTTTTGCCTAAATTTGCTCAATTCTATTTTCTCTATAAATAGCAATATGAGTTTTTGTTGTAAGTGTGAGAATCCATCTGAAAAACACATTTGATCAAAATTTGAGAGAGATTTTGGATCAAAGACTTATTCAACACAAGTTCATCATCTTCTACCAAATCACTTCCAATTTGAGATTGAGTATGAGATCAATCAAGGGTTCTTAGTTGATTTGGTGGATAACGTTCGGTGCAATTCGCGGTGAATCAGAATTGCGTTGGAGGTTTGGGTTCTCATCAAGGGTTCAAGATTGTGCGATATCTTGAAGGATCAACATCGAGGAAGCGAGGTAATCAGCTGGATGTTCGTTGCGGGGGTTTTCGGTTCGAAGACGGCGCAAGATTTGAACGTTGGAATCAGAGGTAGAAGCTTCGCGAGGTGTTGAGGTTGCATCGCTCAATTTGAATTAGATTCAATATAGGGTTATTCGATTCTTTGTAATTTGTGCACTATTATCAAGCGTTTTTAATAAAATGCTCAAATCGTCCGTTTGACGATTTGGGGGGAGACGTACCCGGCCGACCGCGAGGACGACACGAAAGCTGCGGGAACTCCCTAATCATCTGTTTGCGTTCTTCTCTCCTTACACTCTTTACTTTTCGTATTATTGATTAATTGGATCAATTGAATTTGGTGATCGTAAGTGTTCATCACAATTCAATTGAATTTCACTTGAATTGTGATTGTGTGTAACTTGATAATTGAAACTTGTTGTGTTCGTTTGTCGTAGTAATTTGATTGCAAAACATAACCTAATTCAATTTATTGTTAAATGCTCCAAGGCTTGTACTACCTTTCCTTTGATCGAAGGGTGCAAAGTAGACTA
The DNA here is from genome assembly GCA_951804385.1 of Trifolium dubium. Classification (NCBI taxonomy): domain Eukaryota; kingdom Viridiplantae; phylum Streptophyta; class Magnoliopsida; order Fabales; family Fabaceae; genus Trifolium; species Trifolium dubium. The sequence continues at coordinate 16,711,370 of OX638063.1, forward strand.
CCGATCCGGTGGCCTTCCGCGTACTCAAAAATATTTTGAAAAACTCATTGTTTAGAAAGAGTCACTTATTCACCCCCCTCTAAGTGATCGCCAAGTAGTCTAACAAGTGGCATCAAGAGCTCGGTTCAATTTTAAACGATTAAACTGAGTAATTTGTGCCTATTATTAGAAAACATGGCGTTTGCACCCAAAGGGGCTTACAATAGGGCTCCTATATTCAATGGAGACCATTTCCATTATTGGAAAAGTAGTACGCGCATACACATTAACTCTTTTGATGGTGATGTGTGGGATGCCATTGAAAATAGTCGCTTTGTTCCAACCACGACCGATAACAATGGTGTTGTCACTATCACGCCTATGGCATAAATTGACGATAAAAAGAAAGTCAATTACGATGTGAAAGCTCAAAACATTTTAATCTCATCCTTAGGGATTGAGCAATTCTACCATGTTTCGCATTGTACATCGGCTAAGGAAATGTGGGATACATTGGTTACCCATTTTGAGGGTACCAATGAAGTCAAATTATTTAAGATAAACACACTAAACCAAGAGTTTGAATTGTTTCATATGATTTGATGGTGAAACCATCGAAAGTATGCAACAACGATTAGTGAAAATTACCAACAAGTTACAAGGTCTCGGTAGACAAATCACAAATCAAGATGCTACTAATAAAATTTTGAGGTGCTTATCTAGGTCTTGGCAACCAAAGGTCACCGCGATACAAGAAGCGAATGATCTTACTCAACTAAGCCTCACGGTTTTATTTGGCAAACTCAAGGAACATGAACATGTACTAAGTGTGTTAGAAAAGAAAGAGAAAAGTGGGAAAAAGGAGAAACATGGCGATAATGAAAAAGAGAAGGAAAAGAAGTCCATTATTCTAAAGACTTCAAGTTCCAAGTCCAAAGGTAAAGAGCAAGTGGAAAGTAGCACAAGCGAAGAGGATTCCGATGATGAGGAAATGGGGCTCTTCGTTCGACGCTATAATCGTTATGTGAGAAAGAATGGGATAAGGCATTCCGATGACAACTTGAAGAAGTATCGGAAAGATAGTGGTTACCGGAAGAATGAAGGTGCAAGGAACTCCAAAAAGGGAATATGCTATGAGTGCGGCCAAGTTGGTCACTTCAAGCCGGATTGTCCCAACTCAAGAGAAAAGAGAAGGAGTCTCCATCATTCAAGGGAAGGAGCAAAGGCAAAGGTAAGAAAGCCTATGTTGCATGGGAAAGCGGAAGCTCGTCTTCATTTTCATCATCAAGCTCTAGTTCAAGCGATGAAAATGTATTAGCAAATGTATGCTTAACATCTCATGACCGTAAGAAACTTGCTCCTAAAAAGGTAAACCAAAATCCCTCTAGCTCATATACGCTTTTGGAGTATCTCGAGTTACAAGTTGCTTTTGAAAAACTCCACAAGGACACTCAAGAGGCTTTTCAACGCTTAAAGGGTCTTATGCAAGTTAACAAATACCTTGAAGCGAAAGTTTCGGCAACGGAACTTGAATTGAAAACTCTTAAGAAATCCATGATACAAAAGCCAAATGTAACTTTTGATGAATATGGCAACGATAGGACCAGTTGCGATGGTTGTTTCTACTTGTATAGAGATTTGCGAAAACTTCAAGACAAGTTAAATGAACCACCTAAATCGGAGATTACATATTCGGTTGATTTGACTAAGTTCAACAAACCTTTGAAACCTAAAAATAAAAAGTATAAGTTTGTTGAAAAGAGTCGTAAGAACTGTAATCCAAACATCGTATGTCACTATTGTTGTGATAAGGGTCATACTATTGCCAAGTGCCAAGCTCGAAAAACTTTAGTACCAAAAGGCAAAATGCAATGGATACCTAAATCAAGCAATAGTTTTGTTACTAACCACCTAGGATCCAACATGAGTTGGGGACCTCTTTCAAATGTCTAAGTTTGTAGGGAAAACGTCTTGAACCATTGACGAGAGACACCGATAACAATGGCATTCAAGACATATGAAGAAGTAAAGTGATGAGAAAAACTTCAACTCGACATTTACAAGGTTATGGAAATTGATCACTTCCTACATCTAACACTTAAGGGAAGATTCTACTCTCTATCTTTGCTTTTATATTTTTACTTAGCTTTTGAACATTGGTTTCATATACATATATCTTTCACTTCAATATGAAGTTTGTATTGATAATTATCTAATCCTCCATTTCCAAGAATTTTGCTCAAAAATATTTATAAGTTTTTGAGACTCATATGTTTAAAATGGGGATTTGACAAAAATCATTACAAATGCCATATTAAGTTCATATTTATTTTGTATATGTTTATTTGTATTCTTATATGTGACTTTGTGTTCATACAAACATATATATCTACATGTAATTAATCTTGGTACTTTGATACATTTATGTGAATGTTCTATCTTGCATCTATGGTTTAACATGTGTTCTCACGTTATGATATGCTTTGATATGGTTTAGCTCACATGCATAAGTATGTACCTTGTTGATTATGTGTTTTTCATACATACATACTATTCGGAAGTCATAAAAATTATTTTTCAAAATTATAAGTTCATGAGTTTTGAGAAAATTTAAAAATAATGCATTTTGGATCGATACAAATGAAATTTGTATTGATACATGGTAGTTATTCTACAGAATTTCAAAATGAACTGATATGTATCGATACATATGATTATTGTATCGAAACATAGCTCTTCAATTTGGGACAGACACAGTCTCATGTATCGATACATGCACGCATGCTTCGATACATGCTGCAGAACACTTAATTGTATCTATACATACACAAGTTTGTATCGATACATACGCGCGAAAACAGTTATTTGTATCAGTTTTCATTCATTCATCAATCAACACAAATTCCTTCCTTTCTCCGCGTGAAACAACCCTAAAACCTCTTTCCAAATTCTCAATCTCCCTTAAAACTCAACCAAATTCATCAAAACTTGACCCTAAACCACTCCAAATTTCATACCCAATCATGTCCACTCATCAATTTCGTGGTTCAAGCTCTTCATTGTGCTCACTCAACACAAGGGTTTCATTTTGGGGTGTTGATTTCTTCAAAGTTCTTCATTTGTCAAGGTAATTCTTACTCTCTTATGGTGCCTAGAACTAAGAATGCTGATAGGACTAAGAATACTACTGGAATAATTACCGATTTTAGTTCTGAAGAAAATTTTAAGGAAGAAAATTTCAATCATGAAAATTACTCGACCTTTTATATTAGAACTTGTAAGAAAAAGAAGGTAATTCCTCAAAATGTTGTTAAGGTTAACAACCTTGAGGAATTACACCTAGGTGAAGTTGCTGGAATCATTAAGAGAGAAAATCTTATTACTTTTTGTAACTTGAAGAAACCATACTTGGAAGACTTGGTTAAGATATTCTACTCTAGATTACAAGAGCAAAAAGGTGTTGAGTTTGAATTTTGTATAGGAAAGAAGATTTACAAGTTTACCAACAACTTGTGGTTCAAACTTTTTGGTTTAGTACCTGATAAGAACTTGAAAAAGTTCACTGATGTTGATGGTCCGAAGTATAAAATGACTGAGTTTGCAAGCACTTTAACTAGGAACGGTAAAAGTCCAAATGTAAAGGTCGGTAAACTTAAAAAAGGTCCAAGAGTTTTGCTTTGGATTGTGAATCACATACTAAGGCCTAGAGGTGGATCCTATTCTAGACTTGATTGGAACGACATTGATCTTATGTAAATCATGATGGAAAGAAAGAAAATAGATTGGTCTCACTACATCGTGAGCCGTTTATTTGCTTTAAAAGATTCTTAAAAAGTTCTTTGTTTCGGATATGCAAGCATGATTTCCATCATCTTACAACACTTCAAAATAGCCGACCAATTAGAAGGATTTTGGGTGAAACCAAAGAGATCAAATCTTTAGCATGAATCAAATGAAAAAGATGGATTATAAGTGGAATGATGAGATTGAGGATTATGAGTTCTGTGGCAAAGAGGATGAAGAAGATGATGGACATCAAGGAAATCAAGAGGGGAGAGGTAAAAGACCAAGAGAAGAGGCATGTGGAAGCGACAACTTGGAAAGTGGTCCTTCGGAAATTAGTAATGGTATTATGGAAATATTGAAAGCAATGAGCTTAAACCAAGTCCAATTCCAAAATGACATCAACATTAGACTTGATGATATGCATGCATACAACGTCTCAAGGTTTGATCATCTTCAAGGTCAATTGGATGACTACATCAAGCAACAAACTTCCGTTGACCAATACTTCAATCCTAACCCAAACCCGGATAACATGGATGAATGAAATTGATGTTTAATCTTGTTCTTCGTAGCATTTTATTTCTTTTACCACATGAACAATTTTATTATGTTATTTCTTATGACTTTCATTATTTCAATTTGGTTGTACGGATAATTTCAATGTTGTCATGTTTTAGACAACATTACATCTTGGATTGTATGACTTTATAATTTGGATAATCTTGTTTGTATGGATAATTTGTTATGTTTATGCATTAGTTGCATGTTTTGTTTATTTCGTCCCGTATTTTGATATGTTAATTCTTTATAATGACGATGTTGTTACAATATTCATGCTTTGGACTTGGTTTGTTGTTCTACATTCCATATTTGTCATGATATTTGGTTTTTCGCCATTGGATTATACTTGCATATCTTGTACGTATTTATATTGATTAGGATATTCATCATAAAGTGCATTTCGATAAATGTAAGTGCACGATATGACCATGTTAAAAACGTTTTAATATTTGATACTTCTAATGAGTTCTCTTCTTTTTGATATTGTCAAAGGGGGAGAGATTTGGATTGCACAAGCTAAGGAAAGAATTCTTGATTATCAACATATCAAACGCATTATGGCATCAACTCAAGGGGAGTGTGCTTATGGTTAGCCTTGATGTAATTGCGTCTGTAAACATATTGCTATTTTATTGCATATTAGGTATAGGCTTAGTTTAGCTTATGCAAAGTTTTGACAATTATCAAAAAGGGGAGAATGTAAGTGCACCAGTTCATTCCCTTGTTTTAATAATTGTCAAAACACATGAAAATAGAGTGGAACATATTTTGGCAACATTAGAAATGACTTGACAGCGAAAAACTATTTTTAAACTTTGAAAAATTGATTTTAAGGTTCTTTATATCGATACATAATCACTTGTATCGATACAAATGTTTTGAAACTACTACAGACATATTTTGTGCAATTTGTATCGATACATATATGTTTTGTATCGATACAAAACTGGTGTCTCAGGGGCAGAGAGTCTCTTGTGTATCGAATCATGCTTGCATGTATCGATACACACCAAACTCTCTCAAAACACCAAAGAACGCATGGTGTATCGAATCATGCTTGCATGCTTCGATACATATCAGTCAGGTTTTCAAGAAACTGATATATGTATCGATACATACTCGTGTTTGTATCGATACATAGGTCAAATATTTCAAATTTGAACGCTGGTCAAGGTGTTTGTATCGATACATACCATCATATGTATCGATACAAGTCTCTTCTGTTTTGCCTAAATTTGCTCAATTCTATTTTCTCTATAAATAGCAAAATGAGTTTTTGTTGTAAGTGTGAGAATCCATCTGAAAAACACATTTGATCAAAATTTGAGAGAGATTTTGGATCAAAGACTTATTCAACACAAGTTCATCATCTTCTACCAAATCACTTCCAATTTGAGATTGAGTATGAGAACAATCAAGGGTTCTTAGTTGATTTGGTGGATAACGTTCGGTGCAATTCGCGGTGAATCAGAATTGCGTTGGAGGTTTGGGTTCTCATCAAGGGTTCAAGATTGTGCGATATCTTGAAGGATCAACATCGAGGAAGCGAGGTAATCAGCTAGACGTTTGTTGCGGGGGCTTTCGGTTCGAAGACGGCGCAAGATTGGAACGTTGGAATCAGAGGTAGAAGCTTCGCGAGGTGTTGAGGTTGCATCGCTCAATTTGCATTAGATTCAATATAGGGTTATTTGAGTCTTTGTAAATTGTGCAGTATTATCAAGCGTTTTTAATAAATTGCTCAAATCGTCTGTTTGATGATTTGGGGGGAGACGTACCCGGATGATGAAAATTTATATCAGAAATTTTGTGAGAGATGGAAAATTTGAAATAGTTTTTATGACATTAAAAACGAAAATTGATATATTTATAATGTGTATTCATTATTCAATGATCTGATTGTTGTTCAAGTATGCACATCATAACAATTATTTGACATCCATAAAGACCATAACTAACATGCTAAGAAAGTATAGAGATTTTCTTAAATGTTCCTTTTATTAGAGGTAATCATATTATGAACATGGCCGAATATTAAATGTGGATGCCTTCCCCAACTGAGATTCGAACTTTGATAGGTTTTGCATAGTTTCATGATACATAGGCAATAACCCCTCTTCTGATGAAACTAAGTTTGGTAATTTGTTGATATTAGAAGAGCACAAATAAGTGTTACTGTTACTTTCAATATCGAATACGCCTTCAATTCCTTCTTGAGGATATTTCAATTCAACTTCTTCCTCTTCTTCTTCATCTACATTCAGACAATTCAAATTTCTCTCCATTAGTTCTCTAAACACTGAAGATTTTAGCAGAAGTCCTAATTCAACTTGCAAAAGGTTTTCCGGATCGATGTTAGAGTTTGATACATCAATGTTTGTTCATGTTTGGATTGAATTAGTGGCTGCAAAGGGTAATTGAAGTTTTGTGTTTGGCTTTTGTTCTTGTGAAGTAGTTGAATTTGGCCCCGGCCTTAACCATCTGATGTAGGTACTTAAGTCAAATTTTGTCACGGCGTTTATCCCTCGGTATTCTATTGCTGCGATATCGTATGTGTCTGCCGCCTCTTCTTGTGTACCTTTATAGAAATAGACATTAACAACATCAGGTACTACCATAAACATATTTCAATCTTTAGAATATGAGTATTTTTTATGTTCACGATGGTCGATATCTATTGACTATAATGACTGACAGTGACTGGTTATTTGAGTGCATCAAATCCGAATACATTGTCAAAGGGTTTTTTGGAAAGATACATTGTTGCCGAACACTCTCCCAATCCTCTCTTCCCATCTTCCATTGTGATCGTGTCTGCATTAAATTTTCATATTTACAATTACAACCTTAACATTATGTAATTAACTTGCTACCCCTCTATATTTTGAAACACCTCTAGAAAAACCATTCAAAGCCACTTCAAGATCTGTTGGGTCAGTTTCAATTAGAGTTCCACTATCGTAGTACTTACCATTTATATCCACGCATCAAACTTATGAGGGTGAGTTAAAGAATTTTTTTTTAGTGGTAATTCAATTCAAATTCTAACAAAACTAAAACTATTTCTCATTCCCCGGGCAACACCACCACCAGCCACCACCACTATTGCTCCTCCAGCCCTCACCAACCGCAATCAGGTAAATGTTTTTTGGTTTGTGAATTTATGCATTTCAAATTCACAAACAATCCAAGAAATTTTGGAGATCTGGCAAAGTCACACTTATTTACCATTAAAGAATGAATCTGAGTTAAACTTTGAGAAGAAATTATGAATTCTCCTGAATTTGCTGATGACATCCTAACTTTTACAAGGGGGCTCATGAGAGACAACCAGTTACTTGTTGAACAAGTAATCTAGAAAAACACTATAAATGCTTAATATCTTGACACTGATCTCCCCCTTCAAGTTGACCCCGGAAGAAGCTTGAGGTGGTAAATTTGATTCCAATATATAATTGGCTTAAACATCATTTTAGTCTTGTATATACGCGAAATTTTAGTTTTAGACCCTGTATCGAATTTTGTTCAAAATAAGTCCTTGAATCAACCAAATTTTTTGATTTTAATCCCTAAAGCGAAAATCCGCAGGAAAATTCGCAAGTTTTCTGCAGATTTTCCTGCGGATTTTCGCTTTAAGGACTAAAATAAAAAAAAAATGGTTGATTCAGGGACTTATTTTGAACAAAATTCGATACAGGGACTAAAACCAAAATTTCGCGTACATACAAGGACTAAAATAATGTTTAAGCCTATATAATTTGGGTAATATGGTCTTTGACATGATGATATGTTAAGTCACTTAGTGATGAAAATTGTATGCCACAATCGTCGCAGGTGAAAATTGACATTTTCACTCAATTATAAAAACGTAAATTGAGAAAAGAATTTGGAATCTAATTAAGGACCCGTCTAGTAAAAAATAAGGTGTATTTGATCTGCTAAAAAATAAGAGATTGGATGCTTCAGTCAAATCTCAAACTTAAACAAAATTATAGTTTTGCAATGAAAAAATTTAGTTTGAAAAAAAAAATCTCAGTTTTGTCCTAAACTAAGAATCTCAATTTTACGCTAAACTAACCTCTAAAACGGCAATGAAAACTGACCGGACGATATCCCCGCCCTTGATCAGACGAAATAACTTATGTTGTGTTTGATTTTAAAACTATCACATGACAAATTGGGGGTTAAGGGACTTGACAAAAACATATATTTTTGTCCTCCATTGAATCAGAAACTACCTTTTTGTCATCAACATAAGTTCTCTAAATCACAAAATAACTATAAAATTTGTTCAATACCTTAAACGTTTGTCCTATGCTATTTTATCTTGTATAAATTATTCTGTCTATTACGGTATTTTTATTTTATAGATCAAACAGATACTAGGGTATAACATAAAGTTTATTACGTGTACAACAATTTATATAGGCAAGCAAGATAATCCATAGGGTGTAGTTGAGCGATTGGAACTCATCCTCCCTTAACTAAGGGTCGAGCGTTTGATCATCATCGCCTTGAGTACGGAACAACTTTAAATATCTGGGTTAGCTATCCCATCCTTTGAAGTGCCTTCAATCTAGCAAGAGGAATAACCACTGCGTTCGGCAGTGGATACCCTTAATTTCGTCGTTTTTAGTTTTGATTTTTAGAAGAAAAAAATATAATTTAGTAGTGAAAACTCATTTCATATTTTAAAATTATTTTGTTTAAAATTATTTTATAAAAAGAGCTCAAATCTTAAATAAAAAACAAAAAATAAAGTGGTAAAAATATATTTGATATTTTATAAGGAGAATTCTATGATACTTTTGTCAAAATTCATTGTATTGATACTATAAGAATTTTAACCAATAAAAATGTAAATTTTGTCCAACTCAACATTTATATTTTATATTTTAATAATTTTATTAATAATAATATGACATGTGTCAAATAATTATTGGTCATCATGTTTAATGTACCGATACATGACAATTTTTCTAATGTACCGTAGCATTTCTCATTTTATAAGGAGAATTCAATGAATTATGGTTTGAATTTCTTTCCAAACAATTTACAAATCAAGGAAAGATAGAATAAAGTGAACAAACCAATAAACATGTTTTCTTTTTGTTTTTCTTCTGTTTTTTTTTTGTTTGTTTTATCTCTTGCGACCAAATATAAACCAATAGACATGTAATTTCACATAAATTTCCTGCTACTAATCACTAAGAACAAATAAAAGAGAAGGAAAATATTTTTAATATAAAAAGAAAAAGAGAAAGAATTTTTTATTTCAATTGCGAACTTAAAGTGATTTGAGAAAAATATTTCTATTATCAAAAAATAAAGAGAGACATAGAGAAAAGAAAAATATTTTCAATTGTGATTATAAAAATATTTGATTCAAAATTAGAAAGATTGCATTAATATTTATTACGATTTTCTTACTTGCTAGTTATGGAAAGGAAGAGATTTGTGATTGTGTTGCATGTGTATATAAAAGGAAGGGATGTTGTAAATATTAAGACATACCAAACACTTTCTATCTTTGCTACTTTCATGTTGTTGTTCCTTTTGTTCAATAACATTTAAATTAATGGCTAAGGAAGACAACACTGCAAAAAAAACCAATTCTCGGAAGAGAAAGATCGATGAAATCAAGAAAGCGGATTTTTCAAAACGCCAAATCGGACTTTTTAACAAAGTAACAGAACTCTCTATTCTGTGCAAAGCAAAGACTGCACTCATTGTTACATCACCCAACAATGAGCTCTATGCATGTGGCTACCCTAATTGTGATGCTGTCATTCAAAAATTTATGACAGGAAAAGACACTATGCAAGAGAGTGAGCAAAAGAAGCAAGAAGAGATTGTTGAAAACTTAAGACTTGAATATGAGGCAATTCAAGAAGAGGAGAAGAATTTGAGAGCTATAACCGACGAGGAAGAGAAGAATGGTTCTATTTTTCGTTGTTGGTGGAATGATTCTATTGATGATATGAGTTTAGAATCTCTTGAGAATTTTAAGACTTCTTTAGAAAAATTGAGACTTAATTTGAGTTCAGCCGAAGATGGAAAGAAGTTAATGGCAACATCCAATTTATCACATTGTCAAATATAATGCGATGCCCTGTTTTTGTCATTATTTTTTTGGTCAGGTAGCGGCTAGAAATTCGCCTGTGAATAAGTGGGCAAAGAAGTGGGTATAATGGGTTTGAACTCCGGTCCATATTTTTGCCATTATTATTACATGTGTTTCTTGAATATCAATTTTGTTCTATATATTTATTGAATCATGTAAATATTTGGTTTGAGCAATTGTGCATTGCTTTTAGAATTTAGTAATAATTTTATTTTACTTTTTTGTGTTTATATATTTTTATTGTTTTCATCTTCCTTCTTTTAATTTGTATCTTGTTCTGGTGCACGGAGTCTATGGAGTGAAATTGAACACATAATAATTAAATTAACAATTCAATCAATTTGTATCGTATTTATCACAGTTTTTTCAAGTGACTTATAGTAAATTCTCTCTCTCAAGTAAAGCCTATAGTATATTGTTCTTGATCAGGACCTAAGGTTTAAGGTTGGTATTAATTCATATAACTTGTGCTATATTGTTCTTGATATCAAGTGACTTATGCTATTAATTCATATAACTTGTTATGGTAAGTAATAAGGTTGGTAAGGTTGATGGAGTGAAACAATATAATTAGATTGTTTTCAATCTAATTATAATTCTAGATTTAATTGCAAGAAAACAATATAAGAGATTGTTTTCAATCATACTATTTACAAAATAAAATGATATATATATATAGCGAACAAGTTTTTCACGATTGTATCCTGAAATGTTGTGATTGGTCAGTCAATACATTGACCTACCATGTTTTCCATTAAAATAAGAATTTAAACCATTCTCTCTCCTTATTGAAGCCACACGTGAGCTTCGGGAAATTTTCGGGAAGATTAATTCGCTTTGTATAGCATTGCTGAAAAAAATATATATCCACAAAAAAAAGTCAGTTTTTACTTTTAGACCAAAAAAACAGCCCCTTTTTTTTGGTTGTCATAAACGGTTAGTTTTTATTTTTTAACCATACTACTAGTATGCCCTTACCAAAAAAAAAAAAAAAACTATACTAGTATGTATGAGCTCGCACGAGTAAATATTAATATTAGATTTTTTATTTTTATTACAATTAAAAGATTTTATATTGCAATTGTAAAAGATTTTATTTCAAGTAAAATAACGTTGCATTTATTACAATATATCTATCTTCCCTAAATTTAAGGAGAGGAAAGAGAAAGGATTTAGATTTTGTAGAGTCAGTGTGTCTATAAAACGAAGTTGTAACACAATATTGAGACATTACCAACACAACACAACACAACACTGTGATTGTGAACACGTTTCTTCTAACAGTAACATTGCTCTTTCTTTCCTTTTGTTCCCTCAAAACAAAAAATTTCTAATGGATTTTGATGGAACCAACAATGCAACAAAACCCAACACACGGAAGAGAAAAATTGGTGAAGTATTCAAGAAAATAGAAAAACCGAGCAAGTCTCAGGTTATGTTCGAAACACGCAAAATTGGGCTCTTCAACAAAGTAACAGAACTCTCCGTTCTGTGCAAAGCGAAAACTGCACTCGTCGTCACATCACCTAGCAACGAGCTCTATGCATGCGGCTATCCTAATTGCGACGCTGTCATTCAACAATTTCTTACCGGAAGAGACACTCTTGAAGACAGTGAAAAAAGGAAGCAAGAGGAGATTGTTGAAACTCTAAGACTTGAATATGATGCAATTGCAGATAAACTTCAAGAAGATGAGAAGCGTTTGAAAGTTATGACTGATGAGGCTGGTTCTGTATTCCATTGTTGGTGGAATGATTCTATTGATGATATGAGTTTAGAATCGCTTGAGGAGTTTAAGTCTTCTTTGGAAAAATTGAGACTTAATTTGTGTTCGGCTGAAGACGAGAAGAAGTTAATGGCAACATCCAATTTAATGTAATGCCCTGTTTTGGCTATTATTATCATGAATTTTTTTTATTGTATTCTTGAATATTGAAATTTGTTTCTATATATTGATTGAATCATATAGAAATTTGGTTAATTTGAGCAATTGTGTATCGCCTTAGTAATAATTTTATATTAGTTTTGATCGTTGTCATCTTTATCTTGTTATTTTGATTTGTATTTTGTTCTGCGGATGGGAAACTGAACTTGAATGTTACTGAGTTGGATGTGTAATTATGCAAATATTTGCATTCTGCAAGTGCAGCTTTTGGATGACACGATACTCCTGCTACAATGAATGCCGAACAATATTCATATTTTACAATTTCTTTATACCATAATATTACTTATGAAAACATGTTTATGTTTATAATAGTGTTCTATGAAAATTCTTCTCTCTAATGACGCCCTGTAACACCGACACTTCTGATGGAATGGGTATCCACTGACACGATACCAACATATGTGATTACATTCAATTATTCAAATTTTAACTGGTCTCAACTTGTCCGTGTCAGTTTCAATCTCTATGACTTCATAGGAAGACTCTTTAACAAGTTTCAATCTCTATGGAATGGGTGTCCACTGACACGATACCAACATATGTGATTACATTCAATTATTTAAATTAATATAGGAAGACTCTTTAACAAGTTTAAATATTAATGACTTCATTATCGTTTCAATCTCTATGTTCCGATGCCAACCTATGTGACCTCCTTAAAAGAAAGCTACATAACATGTCAGATGGACTTCTGTTAAGAATATCTAGAGTAAAAAGCGATGATTAAAATTGATATCAGAAATTTTGTGAGAGATGGAAAATTTGAAATAGTTTTCTAGACATTAAAAACGATAATTGATATGTGTATTCATTATTCAATGATCTGATTGTTGTTCAAGTATGCACATCATAACAATTATTTGACATCCAAGTATGCTAAAAAAGTAGAGATTTTCTTAAATGTTCCTTTTATTAGAGGTAATCATATTCAGGACACGGCCGAGTATTAAATGTGGAAGCCTTCCCCAACCGTGATTCGAACTTTGATAGAGTTTGCATAGTTTCATGATACATAGGCAATGACCCCTCTTCTGATGAAATTAAGTTAGGTAATTTGTTGATATTAGAAGAGCACAAATAAGTGTTATTGTTGTTTTCAATATCAAAAACCCCTTCAATCCCTTCTTGAGGATATTTCAATTCGACTTCTTCTTCGTCTTCTTCATCTACATTAGAACAATTCAGATTTCTCTGCATTAGTTCTCTAAACACTGAGGATTTTAGTAAAAGTCCTAATGCAGTTGGTGAAGCTGGTTTATTGCATGCACCTAAAGAAGCTGTCATCATAGATTTGGAAAAGTCTTGCTTCTTTGTATTTTCGACTTGCAAAAGGTTTTCCGGATCGATGTTAGAGTTTGATACATCAATGTTTGTTCTTGTTTGGATTGAATTAGTGGCTGCAAAGGGTAATTGAAGTTCTGTGTTTGGCTTTTGTTCTTGTGAAGTAGTTGAATTTGCTCCTGGCCTTAACCATCTGATGTAGGTACTTAAGTCAAAGTTTGTCACGGCGTTTATCCCTCGGTATTCTATTGCTGCGATATCGTATGCTCGTGCCGCCTCTTCTTGTGTACCTTTATAGAATTAGACATTGATCACATAAGTTACTACCATAAACATATTTCAATCGTTAGAATATGTGTATTTTTTATCTTCACGATGGTTGATATCTATTGACTATAGTGACTGAATGATGATTTGAGCGCAACAAATCCAAATACATTGTCGAAGTGTTTTTCGGAAAGATACAACGAGACTTAGTTAAGGGTGTGGAAAACTCACCGTAAGTACCGAGGTAGAGATACTTGTTGCCAAACACTCTCCCAATCCTAGCTTCCCATCTTCCATTGTGATGGTGCCTGTATTTAATTTTCATATTTATAATCTTAACTTTATGTAATTAATTTGTTAGAAACAAAATGCAGAGTTTGATTTCACAAGATAGAATATATTTCACCTTGCTACCCCTCTATATTTTGAAACACCTCTAGAAAAGCCACTGCTCCTTCTATAATAACAAAAGAAAAAGATTACATAACTTTGAAAAATATCAAAAATATTAGTGACAATTTTTCTAGAAAAAAAAATTAGATTTACCTTCTCAAAGAAGCAAGATACTCTTCTTTTGTCATAGTTATCATAATCTCAATTTCTTTCTCATAATCAGTTACCTGTAAAATCATGACAGTTGGAAGTATCATAATAGTGTTCACTGTTCAGAAAGAAACGACGCGGAGATAAAATTACTTTAACATTTATTTACAATTTAGTTGGTTTTGGTATGAAATTGCTTGTAAAACAAGTCAGAATAAAAATATTAACATAATGACTAATATATAATATTTTGTCTGTCGAAACGAAAGTAACAACATACAGGAAAATTTGTGAAAGTTGATGTTCCCCAGTACTTGAGTGCAGCTAAATCATAAGCTCTAGCAGCAGCTTCTTCATCATTATAAGCTCCTGATATTGAAAATCAAATGTGAAAATTTAAAGGTTAATTTTTACTGTTCTGTCATTAATAGAACATATTGTTGAAATAAAATAGTTCTCAAGTATTACTTACCCAAATATACTGCTCCATATCAACAAAGAAGCAAATTCACATTCACAAACAGAACCACAATGGAATGAACAAGGTGTTAGAAAATCAAAACCAAAAAAAAGCAATTTAAGATGATAATAACTAGTAGAAGTTAAATTTTCCGCGTGTCATGAAGCAATGACATAGACACGGACACTTTGAAACGCAAAAATTTGAACAATTGAATGTAATCACATGTGTTGGTGTCGTGTCAGTGGACACGCCCCCTTCCATCAGAAGTGTCAGTGCTACAAGATGTCATTAAAGAGAAGAATTTTCTTAGAATAGATAAAATTTTATAGAAATCTAGTAATATTTTATCGATACGCCACACTATTATAAACATGTTTTAAAAAGTAATATTATGATATAAAGAAATTGTGATAGTATTTAAACTCATATTACCTTGCTTTCCTTTTTTCTTTTGAGTAGGATTCCATGTTCCTTTATCCCATAAATGAGCTTCATACCTTCCAGTCCACCTATGTCTGCATCACAGACATAGACACGGATATCAGACACGACACAAACATGTCAACAAAAATAATTATTTTAACAAATATCATGTCATTATTACTACACAATAAATTGAATTTAAATGTTTATGAACATAAGCACATACCTGCTAACACCTCTATACTTTGAGCTTCTCTTCACAGTAGTTGCTTGTCCACTAAGTGACTGCTGTTTTTCTAATACATCACCTTGTTGTGCAATATTAGACGAATCTCTTCGCCGCCTTTTGACACACTTAGTAGTTTCAACTGAATCAGCTTCTAAAATGAGCAGTCTATTACTTCTTGAACTTAGTTCATCTTTCACAAGTGCAAGCTCCATGATCAGTACTCTTCTGCTTCACAATGCAATTAACTTAAGACAATATATTATATGTTTCAAGCTATGATTTTAGTTATATAGTCTAAAAAATATTTGTTTCATGTTTATTTTGTACTAATGTTGTTTTAACTTCTTTTGTTAATAAAGACAAAGAAATGTCGATGATAACATTACCATAAAACAAATTTAGTTTTGCAACACCACAAAAAAACAAGAACATGCAATGAAGACATTATTATTATTGAGGTATAAAACAAAGTTATCCAGATTAATGTGAGACAGGACATGTTTTGGTGAGAAATATCCAGAACTTTTGCTTCGATATAATCAAAGTCTAGAAAAGTTTACTGTTACATGGAAATGGAATAAAAGTTAGACCAAACATTACTATGCTAAGGATTGTACAATGTACCCCTAAATGGTTAAGATTCTCTTCATATAATGGGAGAAATAATTCATATAAAATTTTGATTATTGTATTGTGTTCAATTTTCAAATTATTCTGGACAAATAAATTGGACAAAAATTAAAAAAAAATTCACCAACAATTACAACCTCTCTCTTGTCCAATGGTGATTGACGATGAACTTGATATAAAAGATCACAATTCGATCTCTGCAACTACGTTTAAGAGGATTGGAATCACTTGATGTTAGAACTCGTCTTGAATTGTGGTCTGTGAACTACGACAGTCCTTTCCTTAGAAACCATATGGTAAAAAAAATTACAATCTATTTGACCTTAGAGCTCTAAATCATAACGGGCTCGAAGGATTAAATTATGTTGTTATACAATAGTTGGTTGAGAAATGTTATGGTTACACTCTCTAATACACTCCAATTAAAATTATTCACATCGCTCCACTTCTTTTATGCTTGTAACTTGCTACCACTTTCACATTTTGTGTATCCTTTTATTTTTTATTATTAATAAATAAATAAGGAAAATGGGTGATGTGACTAATTTTTATTGGAGTGTTGGAGTGTGTGAATGTGACCCTAGTATTTCTCATAGCTGGTTTAGACCAAAAAACATTACATATCATCTCTCTAAATTTGTGTAATTTGATCAATGTAGTTTTATAATTAGAGACAAGTGTGTCCATAAGTCATATTTCAACAGACAGAAAATGTCGAAATTGCTAGATCGGATATTCATGATCAAGATTTGAATTCTAACCACTCCACTTTATGTGTGTGACTTTTTAATAGATTGTCCTTTCGGTCAAGTAAAAATAAAAAATAGAGATATTATTTTACCCTTTTTTACCCCTAATGAGGAATCAATAAAATGGGAAGTGATTCGGCCTACTTTTCCTTTAAAAGAGAAAAAGAGTTAAATTAAGGGAGGCCAAACACACTCATAAAAGGAAAGTAATAAAAGGAAAGTTTTAACATTTAGAAAATGTGACAAAAGAATTTTGGCAAGTTGTGAAGGATGAATCCAAAATGTCCATTTAACATGTTCTGTTTTTGGGGATAACCACATACAACCTATTCTGTCGTATGCCCCTATAAGTGCAAAACATATTGTGTCAATAAGGAACATTGTCAAAGCAAATGCCTCGTACATATCGTCCATAATAAGCAGTAGTTCCCTTATTATGGACAATTTGTGCCAACCAACGTGCGTGTGTATAGAAAAACCAAAGTTTATTCCCTCTGATGAGCTTTATAATTTATATGGAATACGTGACATTAGTGCTACATATGAACATTTTATCTTTTTCTTTTTTTTGACAGATGAACATTTTTATATTTTTTCTTGAACAGCAATGAATTTTATTAAACTTGGAGAATGAGAAAAGTACAAGAGGTACTCTACCTATAAGAAATACCGATAGTACTCAAACCACTGAAAAAATAGCGACACATGCCCGATCGATCTAGCTATCTAAATATACAATCTAATGGGTCCACTAAAATCGGTATTTAAAATTGTTAAGAATTCTAATGACTGTCGTCAATATTTGTTAGAAATAAAAGAATATAATTATTATGACTTTTCTTCGTATGTTAACAACTAAAATAGTTACATGATTGATGTCGTACGATCATTTATATCTTTATTTTTTTTATTATTTTAATCAAACAAATATAAATGAGTTATCATTTCTTCAAATAATGATGTATGTCGTCCATTTTTTTTAAGTGTATGTTGTCCATATATATTAAAAATTACGCAATAATTTTTAAGCCATAAGTCGCTCCCATATTTATAAATTTCAAAAAAATCTAATTATTTTTAAAATAATTTATTATTGAAAATAAATATCTCAAAAAGCTTATTGTCAAAAAAAAATATCTCAAAAAGCTACATATTTTTTTTTCTTTCAAAAATTTAAGTTTAAGGATATATTGTTAAATATGTTCTTAAACTTTTTTATAGAGATACAATACAAAGTTTGATAATCGTTTAGAGATGAAAATCTGATTGAACCTTATAAAAAATTATATCTCAATTTTACTTTGTTCATATATTTAATTTAGTAATTAATTAATAAGATGAATTGTGGTTAAATAATGTTCATAAGTCAGGATGGCCGAGTGGTCTAAGGCGCCAGACTCAAGTTCTGGTCTTCGAAAGGGGGCGTGGGTTCAAATCCCACTTCTGACATTTTTTTCTATTTTTTTTAATGAAATTAAAAATAATACTTGGTTATTTATTTATATTAAGGCTTTGACAAAATTTCTTTAGAGTTTCTTTCATGGACAATTTGTGTGAAGAGTTTTTTTTTGTAAAACAACTGCAATCAAATAACAGTTTATAAAATTCGTAATCGTTATAGTGTTATTCATAAAGTCCACCTATAATATGAAAAGACATGATAAATCAATGGCATGTGTAGATTAAAATTCCTTCAAAAAAAAAATGTGTAGATTAACATGGCATGGTCAATAGTTTGACAATAGAGTTTCATAACAGTCAATTTAGACTAAACATTTGCATAGTGACAGTATAATAAACCAATCTGTATATTCTCTAATTCAAACTATACTGTTAAAGGTTCATGTGATAGTGTGATCACAGGAAGCATTTTATTCAACCAAATACATAAAGTAATCTAAATCAACATTATTGCTCTTTTGTTTTTGCTTTAAGATCAAGATGCTAATGTTGAACTTTGGCAACTATCAACGGTGCAAGCTAAGATGTCCCTATAATCCCTTGATATCTTAAAAGAATCATAAACTTGTCCGTTGCTACTCTTCTTGTACTCGAGTAACAAATTTGAATGGTCAAATGCTGTTAGTTTCACAAATCCAAAGTCATGGTCCTTAAAGATACTCCATTTGGTGTTAATGGGTGCAAAGTCGGCTAGGGCTGCTCCTCCTCCCCCGACCACTACATGTATTGTCCCATTCAAAGAGCCCTTGTAATTGTGTTTCTCTTCATCGGTGCATATATTCTGAAGGATGAAGAAAAAATAACAGTTAATTTATATTTCATATGAGAACAAGAAACAATAAAGTGAAGACGAGTGAATCATTTAGTCTCTGAAATGAACGGACTAAGAGATATACCTGATAGATTGGGCATGTTCTTTCGTAGTTATGGACGTGTCCATACATGGCTATGTCGACCTTGTACTTTTGCCAGAGAATTTGAAGGTCCTCCCTTCCCATTGGTTCTTCAAACGAGCCTTCTGCAACATAGAAATCTGCAGAAGAATAACCGAGTACCCTATGTGCAAGGAATATTAGCCATGGCTGTTTTTGTCTGTCAACAGATGCTAGGCACTTTTCGATGAATTCATACTGTTCTGTTCCTTTTCTCCAATCAAGTTCTGTGTGAGCTATGCAGAATCTGAACATGCCGTAGTCAACGGAGTACCTAGGAAAGTAATGTTATTTTACAGATAATCATTTATGTTTTGTATGCTCATGAAGAATCTTTAAAAAGTTTAAGAATATAGTGATAATATCTGGTCAGATGAATAGAACATGCATGGATGGTTTTGTAAATTTGATGTTTTCAACGAAGAATGTTAAAATTATGGACTTATTGTACCAGAATTTTTCCCGATTCTCAGCAGGAACGTAAAACATGGTTTGAGCCAGTACACCACATTCACCACCTGAATCCAAGGTTTCATAAAACGACCCACTTCCCGGCCAGTCACGTTCATGATTGCCGCTAAAAACACATAAGATAAAGCCAAAAAAATCAGAGAACAAGGAGAAACTGTACACATTTGAAATCAAATGAATGTGTAACGTGAAAGACCTTGCTGTCATATACGGAACTTTTGATGCAATTGGCTCAATCTGTGCAGTGAACTGGTCCCATTGCGAAAGGTATCCATTAGCATAGCATAAATCGCCAATGTGAAAGACTACATCTATGTCCTTCAAATCTTGAATAATTTGATTTGTAGTGTTAAGTGAGCCAGGCTGGAAATTGTTATACTCATTCGAGCCATCAGCTTCTGCCTACACATACGGATATAAAATGAAAAGTTGAGATGCTAAAAATATAGGGCTCGTTTGCTTAATAGTTACGGATGTGGTTAGAAACATATCGTCCATGAGAAAAAAGAAAGAAGAATATTACCTTTCCCATATCACCAAATATGACCACACGTTGCACGGAATTTTGACCGGGATAAGGAGGTGATTTAAACTGATATTCTTGACTCCAAACTGTTGTACCGTTAACTAACCTGTGCCCGAGCTTGTATGTGTACCTGCGAGTACCGAAAACAAAGATGCAAACTGAGGAATCATGTACAAGGAACTGCGGCTAATAAAATCTCAATATGTTCCTTCATACCACCTTGTCACTGGTCGATATATGAATAACAAGTACAAAGTAATGGTTTCTTATAAACAATGCATGTAGCAGAAAAGGTTTGCATTTGGTGTGAAACCTTTTTTTAATCAAAATGTAAATAGGGGGGGTGTGATTGCTTGAGAGGGAGAGTTCGGCATTTGGACCCCTCAACTTTGCAAGTAATATAGTTAGTTTCAATGCAAGTAATATCATCGTAATCATATAAAATACAACATACTCATTGTTTGGCCACAACTCCTTCAGAAAACTAGTGTGTATGTATCCTGGATCACGCCACCCAACAGTCCTTGCTGGTGCACCTATATATATGTATAGATAACAGATGAATAAGATTTGTTATGTTGTCGATTTCACTCTTTCCTCTATGCGAATGAAATTTACAATTACCAAACACATATTCACAGATGTCAATATTGTCAAGACTCGAGATAAATATGGTTTTCCAACCAAAACGTAAATATTTCGGAGTATCTAATAGATGTAAAAGACCGTCACAAAAAAAAAAAGTTGCATACCACACATGGTGTTCCGATCAAAAGTCAGTGTCCCAGCAGGAGATTGCAGAAGTTTCCCTTCTTTATGGCCCCATTCAACAAAAGGCTCGGCGTCACTGATACCATATCCGCTTGTCCATGTTACAGTAATCTGTTACATATTGAAATAAACAAACTTATTATAATCCATATATTCTGTTTATTGACACTTACACAGACACATATTTTATGTGCATTTACTGACGTATTTGATGGTATAATTTAAAGGTATCTTAAACTTACTTCATCCCATGTTTTCCCTTGTGCTAGTCTAGGATATACCGGAGCGTTTGGATTGACAAATGATACTTTATTTGACACTGCAACGAGCTTTGGCTGTCAAAAATAATTTGAGAAAAATGAAGTTCCCGCAAAGATATTGGTCAATAATGTAGTCTCTCAAGAATCAATAGGAAAAGGAAAAGTTTGAAAACTAAAAAAGCGAAATGGTAACCACCATATCCGTGAACTGGAAAATGTTTGTAATAACAGCGTATCATTAATTTAATAAAAAAAATGAACTTAAGAGGTACAGTTTATATGGAAATACATTTGTTAATCCACCGGTGAAGAGAGCAAACGAGAAGTCAGATCGCTGATTAATCAACCGAAGCTTCAAGGAACCTTTCCCTGTGTTTTTGTAACTGTGACTAGAGAAATTGGCATACTGAAACTGAAATAAGAAACAAAAAAGGGAAAAATTATTATCAAACATTTAAACTTTTCATGTTTGTTTATTTAAGGATATTGTGCAGCACGAACCTTGATAGGTGCAGAGCACAAGAATGGGGGATTGACATGTCCATTTTCTGCAGGGCAAGTAGAATCACTGCAAAATTTTGAAACATTCAACTTCCAGTTAATTCAACTAGACTCGTGATTTTTAATTTACGACTATATAATATAAATAAGTGTACATTTGGATTGGCGGTGATTTTGGCGAAATCACGTTGCTACCTTGATTTTTTGAAGCTGTAAAATATAGTTTTGCAAATATCATGAAGGCACAATGTGATTCCATCAAACTTGCCGCAATTATTGTGTATGTTCGGTTCCACTTTTGATTCTAGAAGTGTAGAGTTGCTTTCGACATGTTTGAATGTTCTCGAGTAGAAATAATTTTGCCTCCATAATTGATTCTAACTTGAAGTTAGAATTTGAAATTTCTGCCTCTATAATTGATTTTTAGCCTCCAATTTATTGTTCAACCGACTCTTACATATAAAACAATTTACATTCAATTCAATTTTAACCAAAATCAAATTTATGGAATCAATTCATGCAACATCAATTTTTGTCACCGCAGAACCACCAGACACATAGATGATGAGAAGGCGCCTACCTGAAGTTTGCAGGAGAGAAGACTCCAATCCAGTCATCTATTTCTGGGTTTGGATTACTATATTTCAGTGTGACCCATTCTATAGTTTGTCCCTGAAACATTCAAGAATAAAACTCATCAATTTCTGCTACCAAAACTTTCTTTCATCTTCTTAGTCAATAAGTTAAAAGGCAAATACTTGAAGCAACTAAGCTAGACCGTAAAACAAACACATGAAAATATCAATTTAAAGAGATAGTACTCGAAGTGTTCTTAAATGAGTTAGGTCTATTCTAACTCTACAATGTCATGAATATCCAGGCCTAACTCATCCTTACAAAACAAGCTTGTAAGGTGAGGAGTGTGTCCTCTTTATAAACTCTTATCAAGAATCTTATCTATCCAATGTGGGACTAAATCCCACCGAGTGTCGGCCACTAACATACAAAACCGGCGTGCAAGCTAAGTAGAACTGAACCGACACTTCCACATACACATATAATTACATTCAATTGAATCACTTCCATTACCTCAAATTATTATCATTGTCATTTTTCAACATGTCAGTGTCTTTATCGTGTAAGGCGAGGGATGACTCGCCCTTATAAACACATTTTCCAGGTCATCATCATATATACTACCTTTGGTCCTTTTTATAAGAGACAATGACAATTCACGTTTTTGATTCATTGAATAATTTGTGTATCGAGTCTAATATAACCAGATACATCAATTATTCAATAAATCTTAAGAGGGAGTCGTCTCTTATAGACCAGATACATTGATTATTTAATAAATCTAAAAAGTGAACTGTCTCATATAAAAAGGAACGGCACTATCATTCATAGTGAAACTGTGAACAAAGTGAAATGAATGAAAGAAGTTTATTACCTTGATGCCAAGTAGATTAGGAGTTGCTTTAATAGAAGCACCTTGGTTTAGAGCAAATATTGTGTTATGAATAGCAAGTTTTGAGAGTGGTTGATGCAAATCTGAAACTGCTTGATGAAATATTGAAATAGTAATAAGCAATGAAAATAACAGTATTCTTAACTTAGTCTCCATCATCACCTGAAATGTATCAAAAACAGCACCGAGTGGAAGAAAGAAAGATAGGAGAAAGTAGAAGTATGGAGAAGAAGGGAACGTGCAGTGGAAAAGTCAAAGAGAAGGAAGAGACAAGTTAAGAGTAACCATTAATAGCAAACGAAAAGTAAGGTTATTTTGGCGACAAGGATATTGAAATTTGCAATGATTTACTTTCTTTTAATGATGTTTCATGAGTATGTGTGTGTGAAAGCAAAAATGACTTTAGAGATAATTTTAGAAATAAAACAGAATATGCCTCTAAAGGATCTTTCTCAGCTTTTAATGGGAAACCCCGAATCTTTCTCTTTCTCTTACTGTAATTTAAATTTAAATAATTTAATTTCTTCTTTTCACTAATACGATAGATCACCATTGTCACCTTGAAATAGATAAGTACAACAGTTAAAACTTTTTTTTTTTACTAAAGAATGAATTGATCCAAGGGTCTTAGTCTCCTTAAGTATGTGGTCAAGTTCGATTCCTGCCACATGCATATGGAGAAAATTTGATTGGGATGGGAGAATCTATCTCGTGTGCCCCATAGATTCCCCGACAGAGATATCATTGTTGACGATGGGAAAAACTTCGTACTAATATCATGGTATCCAAAAAAAATTTTTTTTTGAGGCACTAGTTAAAACATATCATCATATCATAATGGTATAAATAAATAAGTGTAATACAATTGATAATTATGATGAATTTTTCGATCAGCAAATATATTATAATATTTAATCATAAGTACGAGACGATAATTATTTGTCAAAATAAATATAATACAGTTGATTCATGATATTTGTAGGTATAAATATTTGAAAAGATATTTTTTTTGTATTAATTCTCTAGTTTTCAAGGGAAGGAGTTCTGGTAATCCAGAGTTCCGCCATGAAATAAGTAAACTTGACCAAAAATTATTTCTTCCAAGAATCAAATTTGGGTTCTTCCGAACTATTCGTCCCCATTGAGTCCAAGGAAGATGATGAAGATGTTCATCATGTTTCTAGATTTCTTTATTTTCAATAGAATTATATTTAAAAAATAAAATTATCTTATTTGTTTAATAAAATAGTCAAAAAGCAATTTGCGCACATTATAAATGACTCAAATGTTACGAATAAATAAGATAAATTGACGATGATATTTAATACATGCTCATAAAACAAGTGGGCTGAGTCAGCCTTTTGAATTTTTCCAAATGCATTAGAAAAGGTTTCACCAATAGAAACTCTTCATTACATAGCATTGCTCTATTTACCCTATTGAAATGTATTCATCAGCATATCCCACCCAACAGGAGAGACACTGTCATGGAATTTGAATTTACATCTGCAGCTTTTTATATGATCTTAAACCTTTAGATACACTTATCTACCATAATTTTTTCCGTTCCCATGTAACCATCATTCATCTGAGCTGTATTCACTAAATTCTGGTGATAAGGGTACAGCAGCACATGAACACAAAAGTGTGGTAGAGGAACATGAACACAAAAGGCACCAGATGGGGTCGACATGTACAAGTGTGTATTTCCAGTGCAAAAAACAAGGCGAGTGCATGTTGGGTCCCAAGCTGCCACTCTGATAGGGTCCTTTTGCACTAAGATTGCAGTAAGCTTAAGTTGTCGAATATTCCATACCCAAATTCCTTCTGTCGCTGGCTTTGCATGATAGTTCGGTCATACGGTCCAGGAACAATCATGCAAAGCCAGCGACAGAAGGAATTGAGCAAGTCCAGAGACAACAGAATGATTTTGTCTGTCTAGATAGTTGAAGAGGAACTGATATGGTACAAGACACATAATCATCAAAGTGTTATTGCAATGCAGAAACCAGGCATCATTGTTAAAGAATATGAAGAACTAAAGAGTCGATCCAAGGAAAATTATAACTTGCAATTGATTTCTGATGTTAAAATCCAAGAAAAAGGAAAATTATAAACCGCCGGAGAATTTATGGTCATATCAGTATTACCAGTCACTTGAATTAAAATTGTTTGCATCCAGCCAGATATGCTCTGGTCCTAAGGAAGGGAATCACTACATACTACTATATTTGTCGATTTTGCCATGGTTCTATATTGTGCTCATATTCACTCAACACAAAAATCAAATACACCAGAAAAACAATATCCACATCAAATAATTCAATTTCTTCTATTTATAGTACAAATAGTAGCATAACAAGGACCACAGACTGCATATGGGTGCATAAACTCTGCATATGTCTTCCAAGTTAAATGATGCAGGACTCGCAGCATCTAGTAATAACTGCACGCTGCCAGAAACTGACCACAGGGAGACCAATACACACTTTTAACTCCTAATCCGCTTTCATATGCTTGATACTTGAAAAGACACATAGATTAGAACCTAAGTATCAAACAAAAATGACTAGGTTTTTAGCATTACTTGTTAACATTAACTTTATAGCATGACCAGCAGTCTATTTAAAAAAAAAGGCCATACAAAGTAGACATACAGAACACATGCATGACATGTTGAATGATTTTATATAAGCAATGCAATACATGAAATTTTCTCAATAAAATGCATGCAATTCCGTCTAGATTAGTGAACATGGTAGAAATTTTCTTGGTTGTGTTAAAATCTTGACTTCAATAATTTACAGCATAGAACTTCTCATAGGAACTAGAACTAGAAAGAATAATGCAGTACACATTTTGATACTTTCACACAAATACAAATAGATTATAATATTTTAGAGGCACCTTCACACAAATACAAATAGATTATTTGAGCTTATGAAAAATAGTTTATGCAAGTTGATAAATTTTTATGTTAATTCGTAACTTCTCACAAACATAAGTTGTTAGCGATTATGTCATTTCTTCAAAGTGAAGGTAGAAAATGGTTGTGATTTGTGATTACGGTTTTCATTGATTGAGATTGAGAGATAATAGAGAATCACAAATCTCTGTTACACAAATACACCACAAACAAAAGGTTTGGGTTTGGTTAGAATTTTGGACCAATCTTTGAAAACACAAATTAAAATTCACCAGTTTTTCAATACCAAATAAGGTTATGAGTAAACTATGAAACCAGTTAAAATCAGCATTCCTAGTATTAAGCCATGAAACCTATACACACTGAGATAACTAAGTTGTATTGTGTTAAAGTAAAAATCAAAAGAGTAAAATATTATAGAGAGTGGCATATATATTTCAAGCAGAATATATTGAAACTCAAAAAATATATCTATAATTGTAAAACAGAAGCACATTCATTAAAGAAAACACAATCAGTTTGCAAATCGTAAAGGCCTAAACATTTAAAATGAGATCGTATCACGATAGGCTATATACTTTACAGGTTAGAAGAAGAAGAACTAGTTACTTGATCCTCCGGAGGCTTTCCTTGTAAAGACCGACAATAAAACGACTTGTATATCCACCATTAACAATACCAACCTCCTCAATTATTTGGGTGCTCAAATCGAGTGAGACGACTTCATAATCTTTTTTTCTAATGAACATATATCCCATCTTCCCAAATCCAATTGGGGGCCATCGGATGGAAGGTAAGGGGTCATAAATATATAGCTTGATCCATGATTCACTCACACCGAGTTCACCCATGATAGATATGTGAAAAACAATATCATCGTGATAATTTGAGATTAAAGCAATTGATCCATTTAACACTGTCAAGTGTTGATGAGGACAGTATGAAGAATAAGGAGGGAGAATTTCTTCCCCGATGGGTGTTGTAATGAACACCTCGTCACTCAAGTCAAAGGACAACAGAGTCATAGAATGAGTGGTAGCATGAGGATGGCAGTCAAATCTCGAAACCAACCAATGACATGCCCCATCCACATAAACTTCAAGACCATTGAATGGCCGAGAATGAACATTAAAATCAGCATCATAGAGTTCTTTGTCCATGTGGATCATCCTCCAAGAGTTATTTTTTAAACTATATATCTCAAAAAAACTGTTGGCAGAGGCAGATCATAGGAAGCAGAGGCAGGTATAGACTCAAATTATACAAACTGAATGACCTTAAAGTCATCAGTAAGTTTGTCATAACCAAAGCCGTGAAATAAAATCCAACTAAAGATGCCATCTTTGGGGTGTTTTGGTGCAAGTTGAGCAGGGCTAGGAGGAACTTTCTTGAATTCATCGGTAAGTGGATTCCACACTACATATATGGACTTCTTCCGCCAATTTCTAGATTTTTGGCCATTACAAAAAATGCTGTTAACACTTGTGGAGCCTAGAATACAAGTAATCTCTTTAAATAGTTGAAGTGCAGATGGAAAATTAAATCTGAGTTTATTATTGAGCAAATGTAGTTGAGGGTGGTAAAGGCCATCATCATGGGAACGATGATTTGAGAGAATGAATGTATGATAATCAGAATCAGAACCGTGACGAGACATGAAATGTGTGGTGTACATGGTCATAAAATGAGTGTTTTCAAATAAAATGGACCATGATTTAGTGACGCATCCAAAGCGCTTCAATGACTTTATGGACAGTTTTGAAAGAATAGAGAAAGCAACTTCATCGGGAATATATTTTGTTCTACTAACCGACTTTATGACCTTTGATTCAGATAACTTGGAAGCAAAGCTACCAAAGACTAACTTTTCCGCCGTCGCCCCCGAGGACTGGGAACCATTTAAATCAGATTTTGATAT
Source organism: Trifolium dubium (assembly GCA_951804385.1). Taxonomy (NCBI): domain Eukaryota; kingdom Viridiplantae; phylum Streptophyta; class Magnoliopsida; order Fabales; family Fabaceae; genus Trifolium; species Trifolium dubium. The sequence goes on from OX638063.1 coordinate 16,739,584, forward strand.
TGATGCATCATGAGAGGATAGTGGAATATAGTTTATAGTACGCAGACCAGGGATGGAGACGGTGGAATCCATGTAGAAGTAGAACGATAGTTGATCACCATATTTTCTAGTTTTATCATTTGACACATATATATCCATCTTTGATAGACGAGGGTAGTAGACGACAGTGGTGTTGTAGAACGATAGTGGCATACAGTTTTTTCTGTCCATCTTTGATTCGGAGGAGGACTTGTTACCCTTAAGAATCCGACGACCAGGGTAGTCGACGTTGGAATCCATGTAGAACGATAGTTCAGGATAGATTTTCATCGATCGTGTTCTGTTGTGCTGATTGAAGCTTCTTCAACTTAGTGGAGTGGAGGATGGATGGATTACTGTTTCTTTTTTGCCATGGCTGGAGCCGTTTATTTTACTCTGTTAGGTTACGTTAGAGAAGACTAAATATAATGAGTTTTAGGGTAAAGTTCAATCTTCTAAAACAAGAGGACTAAACTAGGTATAGGTATATAGGTGCAATCTAGCGAGGGATTAATCATTGCGTTTGGCGGTGGATACCCCTTCTCGACCAACTAGGTATATAGGACAAGTGCATCATGCACTCCTCTAACTCGAAGTTTCCTTTAAAAAAATTTATAACATTTAAGTTTTTTTTTTTTGGTACATATAACATTTAACTCTTTTAAGTTTTAAAATTATATGATACTAGTTTTAAAATTTCATGACTATCTTGTTAAACTTGGACTTGAGAGATTGACTTGGATTATGTCTAAATTAATAAAAACAAAAAATATACCGGCTAATGGGCGGCCCGCGGACCTTACGGGTAAGTCCATATTTTTAATAGATATATACGAGTTAGGCTAAAAAAAACTGGATGACAATTCGGATAGAAATTTTAATGCCCAAATCCTATGTTTTTACGGGCTTGACGGGCCGGTCCATAGCCATTTTGACAACTCTACTCATCATTAGACCAAACCTAGTGACTTAATTTTCTTTTTAATTCTCGTGAAAAAAAATTATTATGCATGGGTCTGTTTGATGACTAGATTTGCTAAAAAACAGGTGGCTGGACAAACCAACTTTTGTTGTACCATGTTTGATTAAAAAACGGGTTGTGAGACTGGACAAAATCAAGAATTTTTGTCTTTTACTAAACCACATGACAATTTTTATCCACAGTACAACTATAAGAATACAAAAATATCATATTTTTTCAAATGTAAAAAATATTATCTCCTTATTTCTTTTCGATACAATTTTGTCTAGTCCTTTATTATCTTGTTTTGTCATGTATTATCTTGTTTTGTCATGTACTGTTATGTCTAGTACTTAAAATAAGAGTATTGGACATAACAAATGAACAATACAAAACAGCACATGACTAACGTTTAAGGTATTGAACAAATTTTATCTTGTACGATGTTTGGTGGAAAAAATATTATTTTAGTAATCTAGACAACTTGTGCTGAAGACAAAAAGTTGTCTCGTGGTTCAGTGGAGGACAAAAAAATATATGGTTTTGTCTAGTCCCTTGATCCTTAATTTGTCCAGTCATAATGAAAATTTTAAAATCAAACACAGTATAATTGAAGTTGTCCTATTTAATCATTTATTTATTAATCTACCCATAATCTCATGCGTTTGATTCGCAAAGTAGTATGTACCGAACAGAACAATACAGGACAAAATAAGATAGTACATGATATGACAAAATTGTATAGAAGAGAGATAATTTTTTTTTTCTTTTAAAATAAAATTGATATTTTCGTAGTTTTTATAGTTGTAATGCGGACCAAAGGTTGTTCCGTAGTTTAGTGGAAGACAAAAATTCTTAATTTTGTCATGTCTCTTGCTCCATATTTTATAAAGTTCCATAACCAATTTTTAAATCAAACAAAGTACAACAAAATTTGTTTGTTTAGTCCGTAGTTTAGTGGAAAACACCCTCTCTTGTTCAGGTCATTTTTATGTCTTGTTCATACCCTTTGTGAATTTTTTGATATATTTGCAATTTTCATTGAATTATAATCAACCTCTTATGTTAAAAATTTGATTTTTATTTTTAAGTTATTCATTGGATTCAAGTGATTAATTAATGAACTCACACTTTAGGTGCTAGTTGAGTGGTTAAGTGTTTAGCTTTGTAACTTCTGAGGTGCCGAGTTTAAATTCCGCGAGGATATTTGTAAAGTGGCAATTAGTGTCAATGATTAGTGAATTTTTTGCTATATTTTTACTTTTTATTGAATTACAATCAACCCCTTACGTTAAAAATTTGATTTTTATTTTTAACCGATTCATTTGATTCAAGTGGTCAATGAACTTCAATTACCGAATTTGAAGCTTGAAACAATTCTTACTCAAACTTTACTTAGCTCTCAGGGATAGATTACTTACTAGGGTCGTTGTCATGAGAGCTAGAGGGTTAAGACGAATTTTTGTGTTAGTTATGTTGGTTTGAGTGGTAAGAGTCTCGGGCACCTTAAGCAAGTTGTCAGGCCTTGACTGTTGCATAGACCTTAAGCGAGTACAATTTTTTTTGCTATATTTGTAGTTTTTATCGAATTACAATCAACTCCTTATGTTAAAATAAGATAGTACATGATATGACAAAATTGTATAAAAGAGAGATAATATTTTTTTTCTTTTAAAATAAAATTGATATTTTCGTAGTTTTTATAGTTGTAATGCGGACCAAAGGTTGTTCCGTAGTTTAGTGGAAGACAAAAATTCTTAATTTTGTCATGTCTCTTGCTCCATATTTTATAAAGTTCCATAACCAATTTTTAAATCAAACAAAGTACAACAAAATTTGTTTGTTTAGTCCGTAGTTTAGTGGAAAACACCCTCTCTTGTTCAGGTCATTTTTATGTCTTGTTCATACCCTTTGTGAATTTTTTGATATACTTGTAATTTTCATTGTATTATAATCAACCCCTTATGTTAAAAATTTGATTTTTATTTTTAAGTTATTCATTGGATTCAAGTGATTAATTAATGAACTCACACTTAGGTGCTAGTTGAGTGGTTAAGTGTTTAGCTTTGTAACTTCTGAGGTGCCGAGTTCAAATTTCGCGAGGATATTTGTAAAGTGGCAATTAGTGTCAATGATTAGTGAATTTTTTGCTATATTTTTACTTTTTATTGAATTACAATCAACCCCTTATGTTAAAAATTTGATTTTTATTTTTAACCGATTCATTTGATTCAAGTGGTCAATGAACTTCAATTATCGAATTTGAAGCTTGAAACAATTCTTACTCAAACTTTACTTAGCTCTCAGGGATAGATTACTTACTAGGGTCGTTGTCATGAGAGCTAGAGGGTTAAGACGAATTTTTGTGTTAGTTATGTTGGTTTGAGTGGTAAGAGTCTCGGGCACCTTAAGCAAGTTGTCAGGCCTTGACTGTTGCATAGACCTTAAGCGAGTACAATTTTTTTTGCTATATTTGTAGTTTTCATCGAATTACAATCAACTCCTTATGTTAAAATAAGATAGTACATGATATGACAAAATTGTATAAAAGAGAGATAATATTTTTTTTCTTTTAAAATAAAATTGATATTTTCGTAGTTTTTATAGTTGTATTGCGGACCAAAGGTTGTTCCGTAGTTTAGTGGAAGACAAAAATTCTTAATTTTGTCATGTCTCTTGCTCCATATTTTATAAAGTTCCATAACCAATTTTTAAATCAAACAAAATACAACAAAATTTGTTTGTTTAGTCCGTAGTTTAGTGGAAAACACCCTCTCTTGTTCAGGTCATTTTTATGTCTTGTTCATACCCTTTGTGAATTTTTTGATATACTTGTAATTTTCATTGTATTATAATCAACCCCTTATGTTAAAAATTTGATTTTTATTTTTAAGTTATTCATTGGATTCAAGTGATTAATTAATGAACTCACACTTAGGTGCTAGTTGAGTGGTTAAGTGTTTAGCTTTGTAACTTCTGAGGTGCCGAGTTCAAATTTCGCGAGGATATTTGTAAAGTGGCAATTAGTGTCAATGATTAGTGAATTTTTTGCTATATTTTTACTTTTTATTGAATTACAATCAACCCCTTATGTTAAAAATTTGATTTTTATTTTTAACCGATTCATTTGATTCAAGTGGTCAATGAACTTCAATTACCGAATTTGAAGCTTGAAACAATTCTTACTCAAACTTTACTTAGCTCTCAGGGATAGATTACTTACTAGGGTCGTTGTCATGAGAGCTAGAGGGTTAAGACGAATTTTTGTGTTAGTTATGTTGGTTTGAGTGGTAAGAGTCTCGGGCACCTTAAGCAAGTTGTCAGGCCTTGACTGTTGCATAGACCTTAAGCGAGTACAATTTTTTTTGCTATATTTGTAGTTTTCATCGAATTACAATCAACTCCTTATGTTAAAATAAGATAGTACATGATATGACAAAATTGTATAAAAGAGAGATAATATTTTTTTTCTTTTAAAATAAAATTGATATTTTCGTAGTTTTTATAGTTGTATTGCGGACCAAAGGTTGTTCCGTAGTTTAGTGGAAGACAAAAATTCTTAATTTTGTCATGTCTCTTGCTCCATATTTTATAAAGTTCCATAACCAATTTTTAAATCAAACAAAGTACAACAAAATTTGTTTGTTTAGTCCGTAGTTTAGTGGAAAACACCCTCTCTTGTTCAGGTCATTTTTATGTCTTGTTCATACCCTTTGTGAATTTTTTGATATACTTGTAATTTTCATTGTATTATAATCAACCCCTTATGTTAAAAATTTGATTTTTATTTTTAAGTTATTCATTGGATTCAAGTGATTAATTAATGAACTCACACTTAGGTGCTAGTTGAGTGGTTAAGTGTTTAGCTTTGTAACTTCTGAGGTGCCGAGTTCAAATTTCGCGAGGATATTTATAAAGTGGCAATTAGTGTCAATGATTAGTGAATTTTTTGCTATATTTTTACTTTTTATTGAATTACAATCAACCCCTTATGTTAAAAATTTGATTTTTATTTTTAACCGATTCATTTGATTCAAGTGGTCAATGAACTTCAATTACCGAATTTGAAGCTTGAAACAATTCTTACTCAAACTTTACTTAGCTCTCAGGGATAGATTACTTACTAGGGTCGTTGTCATGAGAGCTAGAGGGTTAAGACGAATTTTTGTGTTAGTTATGTTGGTTTGAGTGGTAAGAGTCTCGGGCACCTTAAGCAAGTTGTCAGGCCTTGACTGTTGCATAGACCTTAAGCGAGTACAATTTTTTTTCCTATATTTGTAGTTTTCATCGAATTACAATCAACTCCTTATGTTAAAATAAGATAGTACATGATATGACAAAATTGTATAAAAGAGAGATAATATTTTTTTTCTTTTAAAATAAAATTGATATTTTCGTAGTTTTTATAGTTGTATTGCGGACCAAAGGTTGTTCCGTAGTTTAGTGGAAGACAAAAATTCTTAATTTTGTCATGTCTCTTGCTCCATATTTTATAAAGTTCCATAACCAATTTTTAAATCAAACAAAGTACAACAAAATTTGTTTGTTTAGTCCGTAGTTTAGTGGAAAACACCCTCTCTTGTTCAGGTCATTTTTATGTCTTGTTCATACCCTTTGTGAATTTTTTGATATATTTGCAATTTTCATTGAATTATAATCAACCTCTTATGTTAAAAATTTGATTTTTATTTTTAAGTTATTCATTGGATTCAAGTGATTAATTAATGAACTCACACTTTAGGTGCTAGTTGAGTGGTTAAGTGTTTAGCTTTGTAACTTCTGAGGTGCCGAGTTTAAATTCCGCGAGGATATTTGTAAAGTGGCAATTAGTGTCAATGATTAGTGAATTTTTTGCTATATTTTTACTTTTTATTGAATTACAATCAACCCCTTATGTTAAAAATTTGATTTTTATTTTTAACCGATTCATTTGATTCAAGTGGTCAATGAACTTCAATTACCGAATTTGAAGCTTGAAACAATTCTTACTCAAACTTTACTTAGCTCTCAGGGATAGATTACTTACTAGGGTCGTTGTCATGAGAGCTAGAGGGTTAAGACGAATTTTTGTGTTAGTTATGTTGGTTTGAGTGGTAAGAGTCTCGGGCACCTTAAGCAAGTTGTCAGGCCTTGACTGTTGCATAGACCTTAAGCGAGTACAATTTTTTTTGCTATATTTGTAGTTTTTATCGAATTACAATCAACTCCTTATGTTAAAATAAGATAGTACATGATATGACAAAATTGTATAAAAGAGAGATAATATTTTTTTTCTTTTAAAATAAAATTGATATTTTCGTAGTTTTTATAGTTGTAATGCGGACCAAAGGTTGTTCCGTAGTTTAGTGGAAGACAAAAATTCTTAATTTTGTCATGTCTCTTGCTCCATATTTTATAAAGTTCCATAACCAATTTTTAAATCAAACAAAGTACAACAAAATTTGTTTGTTTAGTCCGTAGTTTAGTGGAAAACACCCTCTCTTGTTCAGGTCATTTTTATGTCTTGTTCATACCCTTTGTGAATTTTTTGATATACTTGTAATTTTCATTGTATTATAATCAACCCCTTATGTTAAAAATTTGATTTTTATTTTTAAGTTATTCATTGGATTCAAGTGATTAATTAATGAACTCACACTTAGGTGCTAGTTGAGTGGTTAAGTGTTTAGCTTTGTAACTTCTGAGGTGCCGAGTTCAAATTTCGCGAGGATATTTGTAAAGTGGCAATTAGTGTCAATGATTAGTGAATTTTTTGCTATATTTTTACTTTTTATTGAATTACAATCAACCCCTTATGTTAAAAATTTGATTTTTATTTTTAACCGATTCATTTGATTCAAGTGGTCAATGAACTTCAATTACCGAATTTGAAGCTTGAAACAATTCTTACTCAAACTTTACTTAGCTCTCAGGGATAGATTACTTACTAGGGTCGTTGTCATGAGAGCTAGAGGGTTAAGACGAATTTTTGTGTTAGTTATGTTGGTTTGAGTGGTAAGAGTCTCGGGCACCTTAAGCAAGTTGTCAGGCCTTGACTGTTGCATAGACCTTAAGCGAGTACAATTTTTTTTGCTATATTTGTAGTTTTCATCGAATTACAATCAACTCCTTATGTTAAAATACGATAGTACATGATATGACAAAATTGTATAAAAGAGAGATAATATTTTTTTTCTTTTAAAATAAAATTGATATTTTCGTAGTTTTTATAGTTGTATTGCGGACCAAAGGTTGTTCCGTAGTTTAGTGGAAGACAAAAATTCTTAATTTTGTCATGTCTCTTGCTCCATATTTTATAAAGTTCCATAACCAATTTTTAAATCAAACAAAGTACAACAAAATTTGTTTGTTTAGTCCGTAGTTTAGTGGAAAACACCCTCTCTTGTTCAGGTCATTTTTATGTCTTGTTCATACCCTTTGTGAATTTTTTGATATACTTGTAATTTTCATTGTATTATAATCAACCCCTTATGTTAAAAATTTGATTTTTATTTTTAAGTTATTCATTGGATTCAAGTGATTAATTAATGAACTCACACTTAGGTGCTAGTTGAGTGGTTAAGTGTTTAGCTTTGTAACTTCTGAGGTGCCGAGTTCAAATTTCGCGAGGATATTTATAAAGTGGCAATTAGTGTCAATGATTAGTGAATTTTTTGCTATATTTTTACTTTTTATTGAATTACAATCAACCCCTTATGTTAAAAATTTGATTTTTATTTTTAACCGATTCATTTGATTCAAGTGGTCAATGAACTTCAATTACCGAATTTGAAGCTTGAAACAATTCTTACTCAAACTTTACTTAGCTCTCAGGGATAGATTACTTACTAGGGTCGTTGTCATGAGAGCTAGAGGGTTAAGACGAATTTTTGTGTTAGTTATGTTGGTTTGAGTGGTAAGAGTCTCGGGCACCTTAAGCAAGTTGTCAGGCCTTGACTGTTGCATAGACCTTAAGCGAGTACAATTTTTTTTCCTATATTTGTAGTTTTCATCGAATTACAATCAACTCCTTATGTTAAAATAAGATAGTACATGATATGACAAAATTGTATAAAAGAGAGATAATATTTTTTTTCTTTTAAAATAAAATTGATATTTTCGTAGTTTTTATAGTTGTATTGCGGACCAAAGGTTGTTCCGTAGTTTAGTGGAAGACAAAAATTCTTAATTTTGTCATGTCTCTTGCTCCATATTTTATAAAGTTCCATAACCAATTTTTAAATCAAACAAAGTACAACAAAATTTGTTTGTTTAGTCCGTAGTTTAGTGGAAAACACCCTCTCTTGTTCAGGTCATTTTTATGTCTTGTTCATACCCTTTGTGAATTTTTTGATATATTTGCAATTTTCATTGAATTATAATCAACCTCTTATGTTAAAAATTTGATTTTTATTTTTAAGTTATTCATTGGATTCAAGTGATTAATTAATGAACTCACACTTTAGGTGCTAGTTGAGTGGTTAAGTGTTTAGCTTTGTAACTTCTGAGGTGCCGAGTTTAAATTCCGCGAGGATATTTGTAAAGTGGCAATTAGTGTCAATGATTAGTGAATTTTTTGCTATATTTTTACTTTTTATTGAATTACAATCAACCCCTTATGTTAAAAATTTGATTTTTATTTTTAACCGATTCATTTGATTCAAGTGGTCAATGAACTTCAATTACCGAATTTGAAGCTTGAAACAATTCTTACTCAAACTTTACTTAGCTCTCAGGGATAGATTACTTACTAGGGTCGTTGTCATGAGAGCTAGAGGGTTAAGACGAATTTTTGTGTTAGTTATGTTGGTTTGAGTGGTAAGAGTCTCGGGCACCTTAAGCAAGTTGTCAGGCCTTGACTGTTGCATAGACCTTAAGCGAGTACAATTTTTTTTGCTATATTTGTAGTTTTTATCGAATTACAATCAACTCCTTATGTTAAAATAAGATAGTACATGATATGACAAAATTGTATAAAAGAGAGATAATATTTTTTTTCTTTTAAAATAAAATTGATATTTTCGTAGTTTTTATAGTTGTAATGCGGACCAAAGGTTGTTCCGTAGTTTAGTGGAAGACAAAAATTCTTAATTTTGTCATGTCTCTTGCTCCATATTTTATAAAGTTCCATAACCAATTTTTAAATCAAACAAAGTACAACAAAATTTGTTTGTTTAGTCCGTAGTTTAGTGGAAAACACCCTCTCTTGTTCAGGTCATTTTTATGTCTTGTTCATACCCTTTGTGAATTTTTTGATATACTTGTAATTTTCATTGTATTATAATCAACCCCTTATGTTAAAAATTTGATTTTTATTTTTAAGTTATTCATTGGATTCAAGTGATTAATTAATGAACTCACACTTAGGTGCTAGTTGAGTGGTTAAGTGTTTAGCTTTGTAACTTCTGAGGTGCCGAGTTCAAATTTCGCGAGGATATTTGTAAAGTGGCAATTAGTGTCAATGATTAGTGAATTTTTTGCTATATTTTTACTTTTTATTGAATTACAATCAACCCCTTATGTTAAAAATTTGATTTTTATTTTTAACCGATTCATTTGATTCAAGTGGTCAATGAACTTCAATTACCGAATTTGAAGCTTGAAACAATTCTTACTCAAACTTTACTTAGCTCTCAGGGATAGATTACTTACTAGGGTCGTTGTCATGAGAGCTAGAGGGTTAAGACGAATTTTTGTGTTAGTTATGTTGGTTTGAGTGGTAAGAGTCTCGGGCACCTTAAGCAAGTTGTCAGGCCTTGACTGTTGCATAGACCTTAAGCGAGTACAATTTTTTTTGCTATATTTGTAGTTTTCATCGAATTACAATCAACTCCTTATGTTAAAATAAGATAGTACATGATATGACAAAATTGTATAAAAGAGAGATAATATTTTTTTTCTTTTAAAATAAAATTGATATTTTCGTAGTTTTTATAGTTGTATTGCGGACCAAAGGTTGTTCCGTAGTTTAGTGGAAGACAAAAATTCTTAATTTTGTCATGTCTCTTGCTCCATATTTTATAAAGTTCCATAACCAATTTTTAAATCAAACAAAGTACAACAAAATTTGTTTGTTTAGTCCGTAGTTTAGTGGAAAACACCCTCTCTTGTTCAGGTCATTTTTATGTCTTGTTCATACCCTTTGTGAATTTTTTGATATACTTGTAATTTTCATTGTATTATAATCAACCCCTTATGTTAAAAATTTGATTTTTATTTTTAAGTTATTCATTGGATTCAAGTGATTAATTAATGAACTCACACTTAGGTGCTAGTTGAGTGGTTAAGTGTTTAGCTTTGTAACTTCTGAGGTGCCGAGTTCAAATTTCGCGAGGATATTTGTAAAGTGGCAATTAGTGTCAATGATTAGTGAATTTTTTGCTATATTTTTACTTTTTATTGAATTACAATCAACCCCTTATGTTAAAAATTTGATTTTTATTTTTAACCGATTCATTTGATTCAAGTGGTCAATGAACTTCAATTACCGAATTTGAAGCTTGAAACAATTCTTACTCAAACTTTACTTAGCTCTCAGGGATAGATTACTTACTAGGGTCGTTGTCATGAGAGCTAGAGGGTTAAGACGAATTTTTGTGTTAGTTATGTTGGTTTGAGTGGTAAGAGTCTCGGGCACCTTAAGCAAGTTGTCAGGCCTTGACTGTTGCATAGACCTTAAGCGAGTACAATTTTTTTTGCTATATTTGTAGTTTTCATCGAATTACAATCAACTCCTTATGTTAAAATAAGATAGTACATGATATGACAAAATTGTATAAAAGAGAGATAATATTTTTTTTCTTTTAAAATAAAATTGATATTTTCGTAGTTTTTATAGTTGTATTGCGGACCAAAGGTTGTTCCGTAGTTTAGTGGAAGACAAAAATTCTTAATTTTGTCATGTCTCTTGCTCCATATTTTATAAAATTCCATAACCAATTTTTAAATCAAACAAAGTACAACAAAATTTGTTTGTTTAGTCCGTAGTTTAGTGGAAAACACCCTCTCTTGTTCAGGTCATTTTTATGTCTTGTTCATACCCTTTGTGAATTTTTTGATATACTTGTAATTTTCATTGTATTATAATCAACCCCTTATGTTAAAAATTTGATTTTTATTTTTAAGTTATTCATTGGATTCAAGTGATTAATTAATGAACTCACACTTTAGGTGCTAGTTGAGTGGTTAAGTGTTTAGCTTTGTAACTTCTGAGGTGCCGAGTTCAAATTTCGTGAGGATATTTGTAAAGTGGCAATTAGTGTCAATGATTAGTGAATTTTTTGCTATATTTTTACTTTTTATTGAATTACAATCAACCCCTTATGTTAAAAATTTGATTTTTATTTTTAACCGATTCATTTGATTCAAGTGGTCAATGAACTTCAATTACCGAATTTGAAGCTTGAAACAATTCTTACTCAAACTTTACTTAGCTCTCAGGGATAGATTACTTACTAGGGTCGTTGTCATGAGAGCTAGAGGGTTAAGACGAATTTTTGTGTTAGTTATGTTGGTTTGAGTGGTAAGAGTCTCGGGCACCTTAAGCAAGTTGTCAGGCCTTGACTGTTGCATAGACCTTAAGCGAGTACAATTTTTTTTGCTATATTTGTAGTTTTCATCGAATTACAATCAACTCCTTATGTTAAAATAAGATAGTACATGATATGACAAAATTGTATAAAAGAGAGATAATATTTTTTTTCTTTTAAAATAAAATTGATATTTTCGTAGTTTTTATAGTTGTATTGCGGACCAAAGGTTGTTCCGTAGTTTAGTGGAAGACAAAAATTCTTAATTTTGTCATGTCTCTTGCTCCATATTTTATAAAATTCCATAACCAATTTTTAAATCAAACAAAGTACAACAAAATTTGTTTGTTTAGTCCGTAGTTTAGTGGAAAACACCCTCTCTTGTTCAGGTCATTTTTATGTCTTGTTCATACCCTTTGTGAATTTTTTGATATACTTGTAATTTTCATTGTATTATAATCAACCCCTTATGTTAAAAATTTGATTTTTATTTTTAAGTTATTCATTGGATTCAAGTGATTAATTAATGAACTCACACTTTAGGTGCTAGTTGAGTGGTTAAGTGTTTAGCTTTGTAACTTCTGAGGTGCCGAGTTCAAATTTCGTGAGGATATTTGTAAAGTGGCAATTAGTGTCAATGATTAGTGAATTTTTTGCTATATTTTTACTTTTTATTGAATTACAATCAACCCCTTATGTTAAAAATTTGATTTTTATTTTTAACCGATTCATTTGATTCAAGTGGTCAATGAACTTCAATTACCGAATTTGAAGCTTGAAACAATTCTTACTCAAACTTTACTTAGCTCTCAGGGATAGATTACTTACTAGGGTCGTTGTCATGAGAGCTAGAGGGTTAAGACGAATTTTTGTGTTAGTTATGTTGGTTTGAGTGGTAAGAGTCTCGGGCACCTTAAGCAAGTTGTCAGGCTTTGACTGTTGCATAGACCTTAAGCGAGTACAATTTTTTTTGCTATATTTGTAGTTTTCATCGAATTACAATCAACTCCTTATGTTAAAATAAGATAATACATGATATGACAAAATTGTATAAAAAAGAGATAATATTTTTTTTCTTTGAAAATAAAATTGATATTTTCGTAGTTTTTATAGTTGTAATGCGGACAAAAGGTTGTTCCGTGGTTTAGTGGAAGACAAAAATTCTTAATTTTGTCATGTCTCTTGCTCCATATTTTATCAAGTTCCATAACCAAATTTTAAATCAAACAAAGTACAACAAAATTTGTTTGTTTAGTCCTCTGTTTTTTAGTAGATCAAACACACACATAGTCATAGGTGAATTTCAATAATATTTTCCATGTTACTATCTCCGTATTAAAATATAAGTCGTTTTGACCATATCACATAAATTAAGAAATTTAATCATGAGTTAGTTTACAAAATTGTCTTTCATTAATGATATAGAAAAGATAAATTCTAGAAGTAAAAGAAAATAGAGTAATAAATAGTTAATGATATAATAATTAAAATAAATATTAAATGCAGCATTGGTATTGTAAAGTGACTTATATTTTAGTACAAATTATTTTCTCAATGACTTATATTTTAGTACCGAGAGAGTACTAGTACTTAAGTAGAAAAATGTAGTAAATTTTATCTTATTCTGAACCATCCGATCTTAATCAGACTTTGATCAACCACTCAAATGCACTAATCCGTGGTTAACTTGACCACATAGAATCAATATCTTTTATCCTCTTCCTAAAACCCTATACCCTATTATATCTTCATTCATCTAACCATTTTTACTTGTTCACAAAGACACAATCATTCCTTTCCCAATGAATGTTACTCGTTCTGCTCTGATACATCATCTTCATATCTCACCAATTCGCTTCAACAATAATGCTATTCGCACCCCCATTTCTTCTTCTCTCTTCAATTTCAAATCAACGCGTTTCTTTTCTGTAACCATTCCACCCCAAACGCAGACACAACCCGCCGCTGGAACCGCCGCTGGAACCGCCGCTTCATCGCAAGATTTCAAAGGCCGAGACACTTTCTTTGCTCAAGAAAACGTTTCATGGAGTTCACTTGGTCTTTCTGATACTCTCTCTGTTGCTTTGTCTAGAATTGGACTCAAAACACCCTCTCTTGTTCAGGTCATTTTTATCTCTTGTTCATACCCTTTGTGAATTTTTTTATATATTTGTACTTTTTATTGAATTATAATCAACCCCTTATGTTAAAAATTTGATTTTTATTTTTAACTGATTCATTGGATTCAAGTGATTAATGAACTCACACTTTAGGTGCTAGTTGAGTGGTTAAGAGTTTAGCTTTGTAACTTCTGAGGTGCCGAGTTCAAAATCCGTCAGGATATTTGTAAAGTGGCCATTAGTGTCAATGATTAGTGAATTTTTTGCTATATTTTTACTTTTCATTGAATTATAATCAACCCCTTATGTTAAAAATTTGATTTTTATTTTAACTGATTCATTGGGTTCATGTGGTTAATGAACTTCGATTACCGAATTTGAATGTTGAAACAATTCTTAGTCAGACTTTACTTAGCTCTCAGGGATAGATTACTAGGGTCGTTGTCATGAGAGCTAGAGGGTTAAGACGAATTTTTGTGTTAGTTATGTTGGTTTGAGTGGTAAGAGTCTCGGGCACCTTAAGCAAGTTGTCAGGCCTTGACTGTTGCATAGACCTTAAGCGAGTACAATTTTTTTGCTATATTTGTAGTTTTCATCGAATTACAATCAACCCCTTATGTCAAAAATTTGATTTTGTTGTAACTAATTCATTGAACTTAAGTGGTTGATGAACTTCAATTAAGGTCGATTGGAAATACTGAATTCGAACAATTCTTAAGAAGTTCTTAAGAATAAGAGGGTTAAGACAAATTTTTCTGTTTGTTATGTTGGTTCGAGCGGTAAGAGTCTGGAGCACCTTAAGCAAGTTGTCTTGTCTTGATCTGGGACTCTTGCACTGAAAATCTGGTTGGGATGTGAAAACTCATGTTGTGTGGCCAATAGGTTCTTCGACAGAAATTTATCATTGCTAAACATGTTTATAGATACTTTTTTGTTTATGTAAAAAAATAAAAGAAACAAACATCCAAACATAGTTTTAGAGTTGTGCTAAAAATGAAATTAAGAAGCTACATCAATAGGTTAGAACATGGAATTGAACCTGATAAGTGATAAGTAATAACTGAGTTTGTTTTTATTCTTCTATTCGGGGTGCTTAATTGATGATTATTGTTTGTTGTTGTTGTGGTGTGTTTGTGTGTGCGTGTGTTCAGGCTTCTTCTATTCCATCTGTGTTGTCAGGGAAGGATGTAGTTATTGCTGCGGAGACTGGAAGTGGTAAGACATACAGTTATCTACTTCCTCTCATTGATAAGCTGAGGGATGCACAAGAACATTCTCTAGATGTTGTATCTGATAAAGAAGTCTATCCACCGGCCAGGAAAGTTTTGCTGGTCCTTTGTCCAAATGTGCAATTGTGTGATCAAGTAACCAGGATGGCTAATTGTCTCTGCAGTGACAATGGTGGAACCTTTGTCAGTGTGGCATCCATTTGTGGAAGACAGGTAGTGATGCTTTGACTTCTTTTTATTTTCTTAGTCCGTTTTTAGTTATCTTTTGCAATTATAGTTATATGGAATTTGTGTCCTGCTACACTATCTTCCTGGTTGTTTCTATACATAGTTTTAGCTTTTTAATCATTTTTTCAGAGTCTGATTCTCGATAGTCAATACTAATGATCTTTGTTGGACTAGGGATGGCCAATTCAGGAACCTGATGTCATTGTGACAACACCTGCCGCTCTTCTCAATCATGTCGACGTTGATAGAACTCGTCGTATGAAGTTTATGCATGGTGTTAAATATGTGGTATTTTCTTGCTTTATGATATTATGTAGTTACGTTAATCTAAAATTATAGACGTATTAACTGAACATTAACTCTTATTATTTGTATGTTTATATTTCTAATTGACAGGTGTTTGATGAAGCTGATATGCTTCTTTGTGGGAGCTTCCAGAATAAAGTTATCCGTCTAATAAACTTGCTCCGCTTTGATGAAAAAATATCTTCTCGTTCAAAGTCTTCAGTAGCAGAGTTGCCAATAAATCTGGAATCCTCTTTGTCGTCAGATGACGCTTTGGAAGGTGAAGAGGAATTTTCAATTGAAGCCATATCAGACGACGAGGAGGAGGAGGATAACAACGAGGATATTGCCAATATTAATAACGAAGCTGAATCTATCAAGAAAAGAAGGAGCGACTGGAGGAGAAGGAGGAAACATTTTGAGCGTAGTAAGCAATATGTTTTTGTTGCAGCTACACTTCCAGTAAATGGAAAGAAAACAGCTGGAGGATTGTTGAAACACATGTTTCCTGACGCTGAGTGGGTTAGTGGAAACTATCTTCATTGTCACAATCCAAGGTGATTCGTTTTCCCCTTTTATTACTTATTAATAATATCAACAAAATGTTTGATATTTTTTTTCCTATGTCATTCAGCTTCTGTCATGGCAAAACATTGGTATGTATCCATCAAGATATTAAATTAGGAAAGTGGTCATATATCTTCTTGGAGGCCATTGATTGTGAAGTGTGAACTGCCAATAATGTGAAAGGAATGTGTATGGAGAAAATTTAGTCAAAATTACTAATTTACTAAGGTAAAAACTAAAAAGATGGTAAGACCATTTTCGAAAGCCAAATTTAGAATGTAGTGTTCGTGAAAAATTTAGATGAATACCTAGGAAGCATGATCACAAGTGGAGACCTTAAGCCAGTCACACAGATCCAGGTTTACTTCATATGAGGATAAGATCTTTGATGGAGTTGACAAAAACAGATTCTGGTTTGAATTTAATTCATATGAAGATAAGATCTTTGATGGAATTAACCAAAATACATAGTGACATGTTGTGGAAGAGTAATTATTGGCTTTGAAACATAAAACAATTGGGAATTTGCCTCCCTTCCACCGAGTAAACTGATAGAAACCGGCACTGAACAGAAACAACTTGAACAATACAAATACTTTATTGATAGTAATTCTGGAGAATGATTCTAAACCCGAATATTACATTAACACGTTACGATAATTATAGGAAATAGTATAGAATAACAAGACACAAACACACCAAGATTCGAGAGCTTGGCCTCTCCCCTTCCCATATGTTCGAGAGTTGGGTCTCTCCCACTAACCAACCACTTAATAACTTTCTGATAACCCCTATTGTCTGGCCCTTTCCTATTTATTCTTATTTACAACAGAAAATACATACAAATAGAAAATAACTGCTAATTAATAATTAACTTGCACAAATAACTGTCGCTGACACAGAAACTGCCACTGTATGAGATCTAACATAAACATGCATTTACATGCCATTCGTTGTTACTAGGTGGACACTATGTTAATCATATGGATTGATTGCACATCTCATGACTCCACTAGTTTCCAAAGGTTATAATGTCAACCACTTTGAAACCTTCTGTCCTAACGCTAAGTTGGCTTTTATCTGTTTGTTCATCTGGCATGCTGCATTGGAGAATCCTGGCACCCTTCAAACCAAGGAATCTAGGTCCTTTGATGTAGAAGTATGAAGGGTCTCTCTCTCTTGGTGTGGAATTATGTTCTCGATGTCCTATCTATGGGTGTCATGCTAGGAACTACAACTTTTAATAGCCTCCCTTCTAACTAAAGACTAACGGACTATTACAATTACAACATCTTCTAATAATTCCCTCTTACTCCTAACACTTTTTCTGTGTCCTCCTTACATTTCTAATCGGAAGCATTATTTTATCATATATGCACAACATACTTGATCTTATGCTATTATGTAATATCCAACCCATCCTAGCTCTACTGGAAAATAGTGCCTTCGTTTATACATTTATGATTTCATTTGTTATTGTTTATTTTCAAATTTCAGATTGAAGCAAAGATGGATAGAAGTCACCGTTGATACACAGGTGAAAGAACTCGTAAGGGCTGTGAATCACAATTTAAAATCTGAAGATGTGGAAAATGGCGGTGGCATTCATAGAACAATGGTGTTTGCCAACACTGTTGAGGCTGCTGAAGCTGTGGCGAAGATATTGAGCCATACTGGTCTTGAATGTTTACGTTATCATAAGAATTGCTCATTGGAAGAGCGAGCACAAGCATTAGTTGATTTCCGTGAGATTGGTGGAGTTCTTGTATGTACTGATGCAGCTGCTCGTGGTGTGGATATTCCAAATGTTTCTCATGTTATTCAGGTAGACTTATACTTCTTCTTTTAAATGTTATAAAGTGTACTCCCTCCAACCCATAATATATGACCTAATTAAGAATTTCACACGGATTAAGAAAAGTGTATAAATGAAATTGGGAGAGTAGTACTTTTACTATATTATCCAAGTATTGGTATAAATGCAAAGTAGAAGATATTGAACTGAGAGTGGTATGTAGTATTAGGGTCCAATTGAAAAACTATAGTTAATGTGACCTTGAAAATTGAAATGATAAATTATTTTGGGACAAATTCTCTTTGCAAACAGGTCAATTATTATGGGAAAGAGGGAGTAATACCTACCTCCCCTTCTCCATTACCTTTACCGCATCCTGTCGTTTGTCAATCATTTAAGCGCCCAGAAAGAAAACTGCAAGATGCTCAATTTTTAAAAGTAGATTAAAATCCCGAGTTTCTGCACTTTTTGGAGAACTTTCTTATGAAAAATTGTATTCAGCAAAAACCTGAATGGAACTGTGAGTGAAAGAAGAGGGTTACGGCAGTTTTCATTTATTAGAGCTAGTTGTTGCAGCACCATGTTATTATTCTTAGGGTAGTGCCCCGGGGCACTCTTTTTAAGCATTCTATTTAAAAAAAACTATTTTATTCAAAAAATTAAACAACACAATTTCCAATGCGTTAACTCTCACATTACCATAAACTTTTTATAAAACTTTACTATTTAAAGTGCTTAAATAGTGCCCGGGGAGAATGGGTTGTCGGTAATTTATTAGTGTTAAAACATATGTGTCCGCGTGTCCCTTGATTTGTCTTTGTTCCCTAATCATTTCACTCAAATGTGGCAACCGTGAGGAAACCACCGTGAATTTGAAGACATGAGACTCAAACCCTTATTAACCTAAGATCTTCAATTCAATCTTTTACTTTCTCCTTAGCTACATAAAATGATTCTTCAGATGGTGATAGTCCGGTGGAGAATGGAAAGGAAATCGGGGAGTGATGAATCTGAGCACATCATGCTTGTACAGAGGTGGAGTTGTGGTTGTAGGAGAGATGAGATAGAAGAAATCGAGATGACCATTGTACCCTTAATTGTAAAACTCAATGTGGACTCTCAATTAATAACAAATCTTGAAAAAGGTTAAATCTAATTGTATAAATTGATATGGTTCATCCAATTAATGTCACATTAGTTTTAAGAGATAATTACCGTATCTCCTATTTAGAAGCTGATTCATTATATTACCATGCATGTATCTGACTCTGTTACTTTCATAGTCTGATACAGTGATGCCACTATTATGACCGTGCTTTCTACTGTACTGTTGTCTTATTGTGTTTATTTAATTTTTATATTACCTTAGGTGTTACATTTTATTTTATATATGTTTTCATTCTCAATTTTGTGCATATATTTCAGGCAGATTTTGCTACTTCTGCTGTAGACTTTTTGCATAGGATTGGTCGTACAGCTAGAGCTGGTCAAGTCGGATTAGTTACTAGCATGTATACCGAGTCCAACAGAGAGCTTGTAGATGCAGTTCGTAGTGCAGAGGAACGTGGTCTACCTGTGGTAAATTAAAACTGTCTTTATTATCCTTAATCTTGGTAAAATAGATATTTGATAGATTCCAACGTTTTGGAGTGATAGTTACATTATTAATGCAGGAGACCGCATTTAGCAGGAAAAGAAGCTTCCGTAACAAGATCAAAAAGAAAGGTAAAGTTTAATGTTTGCTTCCACATGGCGCTTTAAATATCAATATGTGTATGGAATATGGATATGTATATTCTGCATAGTTTTAAGTGACAGTGTTTAAGTTTGCAACAAAAATGCATTTGAATCTCTGATAAGCATTTAGAACTAGTAAACCACTTAAGAGATGTTGAGTAACTCATTGTTGTTAGAATTAAAAAAATCTTGTATTATCTTAATTTATGTCACATGATTAGATTTTTATCTTAGAGTATATCTCTTGAGAATAGTTTTCATATTACTTATTATCGTGATTTGTTTTCATTTTTAATTAGTGCTTAATCTTTTCGCATCATTAAATGGTCAAGTATAATCATATTTTAAAGTCTTTATTCTTTATCTCATCTCTTTATCTAAAAACCTAACCAATAACTATCATTTTGTGTTTGCAGCGATAGCGGATAAAGTCAGAGATTCTGCAACCTTTGAGGAGAATGTTACAGCTTGAGAACACAAGACTGTTACACTTAAGTTGGAAAATGGCACAGGTGCAACATAACATATATTAATGTGAACGTAAGTTAATCTATATTATTCTTCTCTTGGGCTTTGGATCGCAGGAGTTACATTTCCTCTTCTCATATTTTTCTAATAGAAAATGTGCTCATTTGTGCCATTATATGTTCACCAATCAAAGTTTCTAGGAAAGTTGCTGATAACTTTGTTCTTTCTGCATGTAAATTACTAGTTTTTACACCCAATTGCACGGTGATAACAATTTTTTATTTTTATTTTTTACATTTCTGGCAAATCACAAATGTTATAGAAAGATAATATTTTCGCCTTTTCGGGACACGGATTGAAAAATTATCATAATGAATGAGTAAACAAATATTTATGTGTAGCACCTTGCGGTCACATTTATAAGTAAAAATGCACTTTTTATGTTTATGAAATAATTAATGTATCTGATCTATATTATAAGTTAGATACATCGAGATGTGTTTTTGCATATAATTGTGAGTGAAGTACATCTAATGGTTGACACTTCCCATACGCTCCAACAACTTTTCTATGGCTCTTGAAAATTCTTGTCACCCTTTGAGTTAACTATCAGCATACAAAGTCATCAAAGTGAGTCAAAATCAAAACTACTTGACACTCCATCTTTCCCCTCAATTGGGTTTTAGAAAACTTTTTCATAAACTCAAAAGAAACGAACTTATTTTCAAACAAAGTAGCTCTCCATGAAAATATAGAATGCAATTATATTTTCATGAAAAAATAATAAAATTAAAATACTTCTATCAAAAAGGAAATTAAAATATGTGAATTAAAAGAATGCTTTGATATTTGGTTGTCGTTGTCAATGTTGAGTTATACTCCCTCCATCCCATTATATAAGCACTTTTACTATAAAAGTCTAGTCCAAAAATATAAGCCTCTTTACAATTTACTAGGTACATTTATTACTTTTTTGCTTACACATACCCCTAATTATTACTACTAAGTTGCATTGGAATACAAAAATTGTAAAGGGACTTATTTTTTTGGACTAAACTTTTGTAGTAAAGGTGCTTATATAATGGGACAGAGAGAGTAGTTTATAAAGAATATGTTTTATCATTCTGCACTACAATTATATTATTTTCATTAAGTACAAAATAATTGAAATAGATTCAACGGTGTAAATATCTTTAAATATAAATATTTCATTTGATTTGAAAAAAAAAAAAAGAGGTTCTGAATCTTTACATGAAACAGCGCATGATTTTAAGGGTTTCATAGAAGTCTTTGCATGGATTTTCAGTTCACAGCAACACGAAAGACCCCAACACTGTAACATGATCTTCCTTATTGTCGGTTATGAAGGACATTGTAGACTTGATTGAAAATTGTTAAGCAGTAGAAATTATCAAAAACATTGTTCCAGCTTTTCTAGTTACTTCTAAGCTGATAGCATATAGTGCTTGAGAACATTGATGGAAATTGAATAATTGAAAAGTGTTGACAATGACAAATGCTTACTCATTGTTTCAATTATCACCACACTCTAAATTAACTATTGCTAATCCTAATAGGTTCTAAATTGACTAAAGGGTGGAATGCTACATTTGACTGTGCAGAAAGCTCCAAATGCTAACTTAACAATAGGACAACAACTATAACACTGAATTTAAAGTGAAGTTTCCATTCATAAAATGAAATAAAAATTAGAACAATATGTCATAGAAAGAGCGTAAAACATTGAAATGAAATAGGTAAGGCAAGACAAATGTTTCTTCCTCATAAATATGATAATCCATATAATCTTAGCAATTGACAAGACAATTTGCATATAAATAAAATAACTTGATAAAGTTCAACATGAGAATAAATGTTAAATCCCAAGAACTAAACTCATAAACCTAGAGGGTGAAAACTTTACACATCGACTACCAAAGCAATTAACTGTCTATAACTCCAAGGGGAACAAGGTTTTTCTTGTAAATTACCATTTGGCAAAAACGAGTTACAAATGAACCTCCAATCTTCTGTTTCTCCCCAGTAGTTAAATCAAAACAAACCAATTTACCATTTTCTTTCCCGAAGAATATATTTCCCTTCTTCCCTACTCCGATAGGATAGTGAACGCAAGAAAAGGGTTCAACATGGAAGAGGCTAATCCATGATTCCTTGACACCAAATTCACCTAAAATATATATTTGGAAAGACGTAGTCTCTTTATAATTAGATATCATAGCAACAGCCCCATTTAACACTATCAAGTTCACATCAAAACAATCAGGATCATCGTCTAGGGGTGAAGGTGTAGTAAAGTACGTCTCATTGCACAAATTAAACGACACCATATATGCTTCATTATTTGTTTCCCCACACCAATGACACATCCCATTCAAGTACACCTCAGTATTAGGAAACTGATCTTCTTCTTCTTCAAAATCATCAGGAAACTCATAACGAGTTGGCATATCAAAATCGAGTTTCCTCCACAAGTTACTTTTTAGACTATATATCTCCCAAAAACTTTCTTCCTTGACAACATCATCCAAATAATTTTCACCATAGTAAAAATAATGCATATGTTGAATGACTTTGTAGTCATCCCCAACATGGTCAAAGCCAAATCCGTGAAGAGTATTTCTATACCTAACCTTAGGTGGAAGCTCAACAAAACTAGGAGGAATGACCTTAACTTCCTTAGTAGCAGGGTTCCATAATAAAACATTTTTATGATTATCATAGCTGTAGATACAAAGAACGCCATTAATAGCAGAACCTAAAATTCTAACAAGACTGATATATTTTCCAGCAGCAAATGGTGATGGCAAATCAAATTCTACTTTATTTTCAAAGTTATAGCCAGAAAGCAAATAAAAAACCCAATTATAAGGTTCGTCAAACAGATTTAGAACAAGAGATGAATGATCATAGAGTGAATTAGGTTTGGATAAGAGATTATTGCGGAACATGTTGAAGAAATTAGGGTTTTCAAGTAAGAGAGACCATGACTTACGAATACAAGAGAATCGCGAAACAGATTTAAGAGGAAGTTTGGAGAGAATGGAGAAAACAATGTCATCGTGAATATAGCTACAACTACTAACCTTCCTTTTCTTTGACGAAGCTTCCATTGTTGTTAAAAAGGAAGAGTTCTCGAAGAAGAGCTTGAAGTGAATGCTCTCTGTTTGTGCAAAGTATATAAATAAAAGAAGGCAAATGCTAAACATTGCATGGGATGCAATGGTTAAGGAACATTAAATTAAATTGGTCCCACATAATTTATCTTGAAAATTGATAAAGTTAATTACTTAGAAACTAGTAATATCAGTACACGTGCATAAGTTAAATTATGTATACATATGATTTTTTTTTTAATTTTTTTTCTTCTTTTGAATACAAACCGTCTTTACTCTTTACTCACTCGTCTCCGGTAACTCTCTCTCCCACTAATCGGAGATCTATCTCACTGTTCTCTCTCTATATCAGATCTCTCTTTCTCTCAGTCCGTCCTCACCACCACCATCGCCGACCTCTACCACCACCGTTCAAACAGTTCAGATTTGTCATCATTCAACTCATACCGTCTAGTTTTCTGTCGACCACCGTTGTCACCCCACTCATCACCATCTTTCGTATGAGAGAAAGAATGTGAACAATGACAAGTGGAGGAGAGAAAAATGATAAAATGCAGGAGAAAGAGAGAACACATGATTGTTGTTTGGTAAAAAATCAATTGCAGAGAAAAAAAAAAGAAGAAGAAGATGAGAGAGAAATCAACAACATAGAAAAAGAAGAAAGAAAAAAAGATGAGAGAGAACACATGATTTTGATAATTACTTTTGATAAGTTTCGGTAACTGTGTATTGTTGTTATAGTTATGTGGGACCCAACTTAATTTAATATTCCTTAACCATTGCATCCTATGCACTGGATAGCAAGACCCATAAAAGAAAAATACAAGGGGACATAATAAACCTAACCCTACGCTCGCTCCAAAAATATAAAAGAAAAAAATAAATATTTATATTATGAAAAATAGTTTTTATTTATTCTCCTAAATTTTTTAATTTGTTTTAATATAAATAGGGGACATAAACCTAACCTCAAAAGTCTCGTAAATTTAGTTTAATTAGTTGTATATATTGCACGAAAGTGGAGAGATCTGAGTTCGATCTCGGATGCACCCACTTATCTGCACAATTATTATCCTCCCTAAACACATGAGTGATCATAAAATTCATACTTAAAGTCTTGAGAAAACAATTCTCCCAATGGTTTCTTAGAGACCAAGGCACCATATTAGGAGACTTAAAAGCTAAAATAGTAAGCATTGAGTCACATTCTACCCACAAAAAATGTCAACCTTTATCGAAAGCAGCTTCAATATTACACATGACCCTAAAAAGCTTTGCAACAAAAGCATTATAATTCCCAAGAAACTGAGCGAAACTGCCTAACATACGATAACTGTTTCTGAATAAACCACTACAAGCAGAAGGACTGGGGCTGCCATGGGCTGCACCATCAGTGTTACACTTAACTTAGCCAAGCATAGGAGGGTGCAAGAGAACCTAAATGATTCTAAGAGCACTAGGGGAATGAGTTTTGACTTTAAAAGCTTAAACACAGAATAATCATAAATAGCTTTAAAAGTTTTATTTGTACGAAAATCTGAAGTCGCATAATTTTTTCCCCACGGAGACGGAGATGGAGGGAGAAATTCCCTTGTGGATAATTCGGGGCGGGGAACGGAGAAAGTCCTTCCGCTACCGCTGACTCCCCGACCATATTATTTAAATTATATGTATAATATATAATTATATAACTTTATATATTTTTTTATAAAAAATAAGTAATACATTATAAAAATTATGATTATGTATGGTGGCAACAAGAAATACTAGAAAATGCTTTTTCATTTTTTGTTATTGATACAAAAAGTACTTTTATTTTAAAATTTGAAAGATAAAAAATATGTATTTTGGTTAGAAAAAGGAAGAAAAAACAAGATATTAGTGTCGTGCTTTTGATTAAAATATATAACAATTTTATTAATATTTTTTGTTCGTGGAACTCCGTGGATATTGTGTAGATCGGTGGGAATGGGGATGGAGAAAAATTTTCCGCCACGGCGGAGATCGAGGACGGGAAAAGTTTGGGGGCAGGAAACGGCAAACAACCTCCGTACATTTCCTGCCCCGTCGACATCCCTACCACCATTTGAGTCTGAGACTTTTGAAAGTATCACAATCCCAAATTATTTGCCATTTTAGTAAAGAGAACTTGTGAAGAATGAACATTTACATAGTTTAGAGACTTGAAATGTAAATTTACAATCGAAATTTTTTCATAGAAACTAAATATAACAACCGGATTACGCATTTCATGAAATAAATATTTACAATTACAGCTGCCCTGCCATTAATTTCACCCTTGATCTGCAATCTTCTTCCCTATCACATTTTCGTGTGAAAAATGTCACACTTTTCCTCTCTCATTTGTTATGCATCTTGCGTGAATCAATGTAAATGTATTGCCACTTTCAATTTTCTTTACAACTTCCATATTTGTGAAAATAACTTCTGCTCTATGGTTTCAGATGACTAGACCCCAACTCACTAATCCATCAAAACTGCATCCAGCATCAATATTCATTTTACTAAAACCGGATGGGAGATGCATCCATTTTGGCTTCGGATTCCTGCGGTTCTGAACCCCAGGCTTCAGATTATTATAACTAGAGGGTTTGCAAGTCAACCGTGTTTAGCTAGGCGTCATGTCTTTTCTGCGAAGAAAACTCTGTCTTATATATATAGCAGAAAATCCTATCACAAAAATCTTTTGAAACCAAATCCTATCACAATTATGTCTTTAGATTCAACAGGAATTGGGGCTTGATCATACAATAATAATATCAAAGTATTGTACACATTCAGTCTCAATAGCTACTTCTACAACTATGTCAACATAGGGAATGGCAAAATTTACAGGAAGAAAAAACCATTTAAAAATAACTCAATTCTCTTTGCAATGAAAGTTATTTATGAATAGAACAACAGAAACAATAATGTTTTAACATTTGAGTTTTACTGAGAATTGCCACTAAAACAGATTGTGGAGCCAAAGACAGATCAAAATGATAATTTTGCCTAGACAGAAAACGTTTTGAGCAAACTACAATTTCTTAAACAAGTTGATTAAACTAGTTATCACAACACCTTGACAGCATAGTGAAGCAAAGAGAAAATACAACCAATTACATGAAAAATTGCCGATATAATAGCGAAATTTTCACACCTTTCAGACCGATCACACCATCACACTGCCATTCAAACCAAATTTGTGCCAATTTCTTCAATCACAAATAACCCTTTTCTAACCTACAAATTTGAAGTTCAACACAACTCTCTAAGCCAACAACAATTCCCATCTTATTCAAGCCCACAACAGCTTTGACTCAAATAGTAAAACTACAAAGTATTACTAGGAATAGAAAGAATACCTTTGCAGTTTGACTTCCTTCTCAAAACAACAGGAGTGATATTTTGATTTATATCAGCTATATCTGTTACAGGGGACATAACATCATGGCCATGATCTTCCTTATTATCGGTTATGTAGGGCACTGTAGAACTTGATTGAAAATTGTTAAGCAGTAGAAATTATCGAAAATACTATTCCAACTATTCTAATCTCTTATAAGCTGATAGACGAGTGCTTGAGAACTTTGATCGAAGTGTGAATAATTGAAAAGGGTTGACAATTGCTTACTTATTGTTTCAATTATCACCACACTCTAAATTGACTATTTCTAATCCTAATATATTCTAAATTAACTAAAGAGTGGAAGCTACATTTGAATGTGCAGAATGGTCCAATTGCTAACTTAACAATAGGACAACAACTATCTGAATGAGGTAAAATATTACAACCAAAATGCAACAACAGAGATAGAAATAGTCAATTTAGAGTGAAGTTCCCATTCATAAATTGAAATAAAAATTAGAACAATATGTCATAGAAAGAGAGTAAAACATTGAAATGAAATAGGTAAGGCAAGACAAATGTTTCTTCCTCATAAATATGATAATCCATATAATCTGAGCAATTGACAAGACAATTTGCATATAAATAAAATAAATTGACAAAGTTCAACATGAGAGTAAATGTTAAATCCCAAGAACTAAACTCATAAACCTAGAGGGTGAAAACTTTACACATCGACTACAAAAACAATTAACTGTCTATAACTCCAAGCGGAAGAAGGTTTTTCTTGTAAGTTACCATTTGGCAAAAACAAATTTCTCCTTTAACACCAATATCTTTAACACCAATCTCCTGTATCGCACTGGTTGTTAAATCAAAACAAGCCAAATCACCATTTTCTTTTCTAAAGAATATATTTCCCTTCTTTCCTACTCCGATAGGATACTCAACACAAGACAAGGGTTCAACATGGAAGAGTCTAATCCATGAATCCTTGACACCAAATTCACCCAAAATTGATATTTGGAATGACGTAGTCTCTTTATAATTAGATATCATAGCAACAATCCCATTTAACAATACCAAGTTAACATCAAAACAATCAGGATCATCGTCTAAGGGTGAAGGTGTAGTAAAGTATGTCTCATTGCGCAAGTTAAATGACACCATATATACTTCACATTTTGTTTCCCCCCACCAATGACACATCCCATTCAAGTACACCTCAGTATCAGGAAACTGGTAACGAGTTGGCATATCAAAATCAAGTTTCCTCCACAAGTTACGTTTTAGACTATATATCTCCCAAAAACTTTCTTCCTTAACAGCAACATCATCCAAATAATTTTCACCATAGTAAAAATAATGCATATGTTGAATGACTTTGTAGTCATCGCCAACATGGTCATAGCCAAATCCGTGAAGAGTATGTTTATACATAACATTAGGTGGAAGCTCACCAAAACTAGGAGGAATGACCTTAACTTCCTTAGTAGCAGGGTTCCATAATATCACATTTCTAAGATCACGAAAGTCATAGATACAAAGAACACCATTAATAGCCGAAGCTAAAATTCTAATAAGACTGATATCACTTGGTGGAAAGTGGAGTGATGGTGGTGGCAAATCTAATTTGAGTATATTTTCAAAATTGTCACCAGAAATCAAATAAAAATCCCAATTCCAATCACAATGTTCCTTATAATGGTTTAGAACAAGAGATGAATCATCATAGAGTGAATTAGATTTGGATAAGAGATTATTGCGGAACATGTTCATGAAATTAGGGTTTTGAAATAGAAGAGACCATGACTTGCGAATACAAGAGAATCGCGTAACAGATTTAACAGGAAGTTTAGAGAGAATGGAGAAAGCAATGTCGTCCGGAATATATTTACAATAACTAACCTTCCTTTTCTTTGTCAAAGCTTCCATTGTTGTTAAGAAGGAAGAGCTGTTGAAGAGCTTGAAGAGTGTATATAAAAATAGAGGCTTTATCGCCCAAAGAGAAAAAATTACTATGACCATACATGATTTGACTTAGTTCGGTTTTTGAAAATGGAACTACAAACCGAACCAAACTGCATGGTTTAGTAGAAAAATCATTTGTGCGGTTCAAGCTAAAATGCAGTTTTTTACAGTTTTCGGTTTAGATCGATTTAGTTTGTGTTTTTACTTTTGAATTAGTTTGGTAATAATATATTTTTCAAATGTTTTTTATTTTTTATATTTAATAATATGTTATGATATTCTTGTCTCTTTTTTAGAATATGTTTTTTATAATCGGTTATCTTTTTTTTTTTGACTAAAATCTATTATCTTATAAAATATGGATAAAAGGTGATATTTTTTATTTTTTTGACAAAGATGATATTTTTTCTAGATGTTTGATGTTGTACTTGTAACTTATAGAATTTCATATTTTAAGAAATTTCTTTAAAATATAATCTACTCCTTATTTTAAAATATAAAATATATAAAGTGAAACTAATTTTTAGAATATTGTAATAAAAAAAATTAGAATATTAATAACTATACTGATACACTTCTTGCATTATAGCTTCAAACTTGGAATACAAAAACAACACTAATTCCTTATTCGAGCAATGGGAAAAAGATTTTTCTTATAAATTGCTAAGTGACATAAAATAGATTGCCCTTTAACACCCATATCTTCAACTGTTTCCTCAAATATAAAACATGCTAGTTCATCGTCATTTTTAATAAAGAATGGATCACACTATTTCCTCATGCTCCATACTAGGAAAGGATCCGACAATGAAGAGTTTAGTCTATGATTCCCTAATGCCAAGTTTACCAAAAACATATAATATGAAAAGAAGTTTTCCTTACATGCTTTGAGATCATAGCAACAAACTCATCTAACACCATCAAGTCAAAGTATCTCACCACCGACTCAAAAGGATCACTTTCTCTATGTACCCATTCATCAGGATAGCTATCTTGCATGTCCAATGGTAAATGTGTAGTAAAGAACACATCATTGCTCAAGTTAAAAGAAACCATGTATGTATCATCTCCTTCCGTATTCGCCCAAAAAGGGTATGGCGTCGATGGCATATATGTCCAATCAACTCTGTCTTTATCTCTATATTGATAAACATAAACATTGTTGAATGATCTTATAATCATCATTAACCATATCCATGTAGATAAAACACATTAGACTAGGAATAAGGTGGTAACTGAGAAGGGCTAGGAGAAACACTCACCAATTCCCTAGTTAATGGATTCCATAATGAAACAAATTCATCATCAAGATTAGAGAAAAAAGAATATCGTTAATTCCCTAGTTAATAACTTCATTTCTCTTTGCAATGAAAGTTCTTTATGAATAGACAGAAAAAGATTTGATCAAATTACAATTGCTTAAACTAGTTATCACAACAACACCTTGACAGCATAGTGAAGCAAAGAGAAATATTACCATTTACATGAAAAATTGCTGATATAACCAAAACATATAATAAGGAAAAAAAGAGAAACATCATGCTAGTTCATATTGCACTGTTCAACTTTGATTGATACCAAACTAGTTCTTTTTCTTTATTGTTTTGCAAAGTCTTCATATTATTACAAGAGTGAAATTGGATATATATTCTTTACAAATGCCTAAAACTATACAGCCACACCATTTGTAAGTGTATTTTGAGAGCGGAATTTTCACAACGCTCACACCATCAAACAGCCACTCAAACCAAATTTGCGCCAATTTCTTCAATCATAAATAATAACCCTTTCCTAACCTACAAATTGAAGTTCAACACAACTCTCTAAACCAACAACAATTCTCATCATATTCAAGCCTACAACAGATTTGACTCAAATAGTAAAACTATTAAGTATTACTAGGAATAGAAAGAACACCTTTGCAATTTGGTTTCCTTCTCAAAATAACAAGAGCGATATGTTGAAATTTGTCTGCAATATCTGTTACAGGGGACATAACATCATGCCCATGATCTTCCTTGTTATCGGTTATGTAGGACATTGTAGAACTTGATTAAAAATTGTTAAGCTGATGCAAAGTGCTTTAGAATTTTGATGGAAATGTCAATAATTGAAAAGTATTGACAATTGCTCACTCATTGTTTCAACTATTACCACACTCTAAATTGACTATTTCTAATCCTCATAGGTTCTAAATTGACTAAAGGGTGGATGCTACATTTGAATGAGCAGAATGCTCAAATTGATAGCTTGACAATAGAACAACAACTATAACACCGAATAAGGTAAATCATTAAAACCAAAATGCAACAATAGAGATAGAGCTAATCAATTTAGAGTGAAGTTCCGATTCATAAATTGTAATAAAAATTAGAAAAATATGAGTAAGACAATGAAATGAAATAGGTAAGGCAAGACAAATGCTGCATCCTCATAAATATCATAATCCACATAATACGAGTATTTGACAAGACAATTTGCATATAAATAACTTGATAAAGTTCAACATGAGAATAAATGTTAAATCCCAAGAACTAGACTCATAAACCTATAGATTACACTTCGACTACAAAAGCAATTAACAGTCTATAACTCCAAGCGGAAGAAGGTTTTTCTTGTAAGTTACCATTTGGCATATAGTAGTTACTCCTTTAACACCAGTCTCCTGTATCACCCCGGTTGTTAAATCAAAACAAGCCAATTCATCATATTTGTTTCTGAAGAATATTTTTTCCTTATTCCCTGCTCCAAAACGACACTGAACAAAAGACAAAGGTTCAACATGAAAGAGTCTAATCCATGATTCCCCGACACCAAGTTCACCCAAAATTGATATTTGGAATGACGTCGTATCTTTATAATTAGATATCATAGCAACAAACCCATTTAACGCTACCAAGTTAACATCAAAATGGGGACGATCGTCTTCTAAAGGTGAAGGTGTAGTAAAGTATGTCTCATTGCTCAAGTTAAATGACACCAAATATTCTATATTATTTGTTTCGCCCCACCAATGACACACCCCATTCAAGTACACCCGAGTATCAGGAAACTGGTAACGAGTTGGCATATCAAAATCAAGTTTCCTCCACAAGTTACTTTTTAGACTATATATCTCCCAAAGGTGGTCATGTTTGACATCATCATATGAAATATAATGCTTACGTTGAATGAGTTTATAGTCATACCCAATATGGTCGTAACCAAATCCGTGAAGACGAGTTTTAACTTCGTCAACATTAGGTGGAAGCTCATCAAAACTATAACTAGGAGGAATGACCTTAACTTCCTTAGTAGCAGGGTTCCATAATATAACTTTTCTAGGATCAGGAACACTGTAGATACAAAGAACTCCATTAATAGCAGAACCTAATATTCGAGTAAAACATATACCACTTTGTCCAACATGAAATTGTGGTGGCAAATCTAATTTGAGTTTATTTTCAAAATTGTCACCAGAAATCAAATAAAAATTCCAAGTATAAGGTCCCAGATACTGATTTAAAAGAAGACACGAATCATCATAGAGTGAATTAGGTTTGGATAAGAGATTATTGAGGAACATGTTCATGAAATTAGGGTTTTGAAGTAAAAGAGACCATGACTTGCGAATACAAGAGAATCGCTTAACAGATCTAACAGGAAGTTTGGAGAGAACGGAGAATGCAATGTCATCGTGAATATAGTTACAATTCTTACTAACCTTTTTTCCATTTGTTGAAGCTTCCATTGTTAAGAAGAAGGAAGAGTTGTTGAAGAAGAGCTTGTAGTAAAGCGAATGCTCTGTGTCAGTGTAATGCTTATGCTTAATATATTAAAGCTGGAAACACTTTGCCGCTTAATTATGTGAATGTCCCGCCTAATACACTTTGCTATCCACTAATCAAACTCTTCACTTTCCTATTTTATGCAATTTCCATTTATTTTAGTCTATTACTGGTACCTTCCAAAATAATTGTGCTATTTGTCAAAATTGTTTGTCCAAAAATAAATGTTCTATATAGGGGTGTGCATGGTCGGTTTTTTTGACAAACCAAACCATATCCAAACCAAAACCACTTATATGGATTTGGATACATAACTATAACCATATTTTTTAAAAAACCGATTATATAACTAGTTATAAATATGGATACGGATATATAACCGGTTGTTATTATAAAACTGGTTTAAAAGAGATTATTTTTTAAAATCCAGTTTTAAACTGGTTATTTTTATAAACCAGTTTTTAAGACCAAATTTCTCTTTTTTTTTCTTCTTTTTTTTTTAAAAAAAATACCAAATTTCTCATTTAAAAATTAGTTAAATTCAATCTATAATATGACAAAAAAAAAAATTCAGTGCATAAGATTCCAAGTCAAAATGACGATGACAATTATGATAGCTATACAAACAACATGAATCATGTTGAACCTGAAGCTGTGGAGGATAACAAAGCAATCACTGAAGAGGGTCAATTAAAACTCGAGATGAAAACAGATGGTGGAAACAGTAATCACTGAAGATGCGGTTCGGTTATATAGCGGAATTTTCGTGAATGATTGTTTTAAAGGAGATACTTAGGCCCTGTTTGGTTCAACTGAGGGGGAGGTGAGGGGAGGAATTTTTAAGGAGGTGGAGTGAGAAAAAAGATATTTTATTATGTTGACAAAATTACCCACATTTTTTTTATTAAAATCCTAAATTATCCTTGTTGGAATATTAAAAATTTAGGTTTTATTTTTTTGACAACAAAAAAAATTTAGGTTTTCTACTCAATAGTTTTTTTTTGTTATATATCCTTTAGATTTTTTTTTTGACGTAATATATCCATTATAATTTAATCCTTATTTTGAGATTTTACTGATTTGGTTTATTAACCAATTTAAACCAAATCCAAAAATTCAATTTGGGTGGATAACCGACCAGAAAAAAATGGTTTGGTTAGTAACCATATACTAAAAATCCAGATATTTAAAAGTGGTCTTGGATCTGGTTATGGTTTGGACCTTAAAACCAGATATTTTGCACACCCCTAGTTCTATACTATTTATAACATTGGTTTTTTTTATTTTATCCTTTAAAGTAATTATTAGGCGAGAAAAAAAATATATTCACAGATCTACTTTTGAGTATTTCAATAGGACGGAGGGATATAAGCACACTTTCAAAAAAATTCTAATCCCAAAATATAAGCTCTTTTACAAATTACTAGGTGCGTTTATTATATTTCTCCTTACACATACCCTAATTATTACTACTAAGTTGCATTGTAATATAAAAAGTCAAATTTCTATACATACAAACAAAGAATAATTTAGTAAATTTACACACAAATTAAATACAATAATTACATTATCAACATTTTTAATAAATGTGATATTAGTTAAAAGTGCTTATATAATAAAACAGAAGGAGTATTATTTAAGTGCTTTAGACACCCAACAAACAATATAATCATTCCACTTGCCACTTGATTTTCTTCTAAGTCATTGTAGTAATTTTTACATCTTCTAACTCATAAACTTATCTATCTTTTATTATATATATATATAGCTGCTAATTTTGACCATTTTGACCATATAAATTGAAGTTAGGAATTTTGAACCACATGTAATTACTGGGGGTGGAGGGCGCACATGTGGGGCATGTGAGTAACTAGGGAGCACGCAAAGACAATAAAGGGAGCATTAAGCAGGGACGGACCCAGGAATTTTAAGTAGTGTAGGCCACATATTTATATATAAATTAGAAATAAATATAGTGTAGGCCACATATAACTAGTGAATTTTTTTAATTAATTAATCTAGTGGCTAGAATTTTATCTTTTAAAGATAAATCAATGGATATACTAAAGTTTAGACCCCTACATATTATGTACAATGTCTCTATCAATTAAACTCGGCACTCAAAGACATGACCTAAGAATTTCTTTTTTGCGCCATTATTTACAATTTAATTTGTTTTTATAAATTAAGTATTACTATTTTTTAATTTTATTTCATAAATAAGTGAGGGCCAAGGCCCACAATGTGTGCACTTGGGTCCGTCCCTGGCATAAAGTAATTACATTTGGGTCAAACATTGTTAACTTTGACTCAAGGTTGAAGTTAGCAATCTCATATTATATACTTCCTCTGTCCCTAATTATAAGACCCCTTTTGACCACTGCACGTACGCCAATGTACAATTTTGACCACTAATATCTTTAATTGTCTAATAGTAAAAATTATAAAAATTTGATATTTTGAAAGTACTCATCAAAACAAATCAAACAAGATCTTATATGCTAATATTTACATCTATGGATTATTAAAAAAATACGGTCAAAACAAGATAAATGAATAGTGCAATTTTGTCAAAAAGGGTCTTATAAAAAGGGACGGAGGGAGTATTATATATTTTTTTTCTGGTCTTTATATGCAAGTAACAAAACAATCAATAGTTAGATTATCAACAAAAGAATCAATCGTTCGTTAATTCAATGGTAATTAACATTAGACTTAATAGAAATAACCACGGTTCAACCCGCGCAACTACGATCGAGAAAGAATTGGAGTTATTTAATGCACTGATTCCAAAATCGTTATAGTTTCTACATTTTCTACAGTAAAAGTCTACTGTGATTATTATATTTATTATCAATATTTATATTTTACTCTTAAATTCATTTTTTCAATTTCTTTTTCATAAGCTCATATCTAATCATTATAGTTTCTACATTTTTTAAAGTAAGGGTAAAATTGAATATCAAATATTTATTACTTATCATCTAATCAACTTTATCTACTCCCTCCGTCTTAAAATAATTTTCACACACACCCATACCAATATATAATTTTAATTATTAATATCTTTGATTATCTATTATGAACAATTATAAAAATATAATATTGTAAAAATATTCTTTGAGACAAATAAAACAAAATTTTCTATGCTAAGTTGATTATTTCATTGCTTATTTAGAAAATTATTTGATACATTTAATTTTTCTTTATAAAGTTACTCTATTTATTGATTATGTTATCAAATGATAAATATATGTGATTTCTTTAATTTATGTCATGTTTAGTTTTCAAAAACTTGCAGGTGAAGTCTGCCGGTTACCATTTCAAAACAACTTGCTACAATGTAACCACAATGTAAGTGACGAAGTTTTTTCAAACTGATATTTTAACTCATATTCAATTTTTCATATAAAAAATTAATCGAGTTAACCATTTACAACTTTTTTAATAATTATTAATATATGACTTAAATACTGACTAATTCGCCAGTACAATACCACCGTCCACTAACGGGGTCCCTTTTAAAGTCAGAGCATATTTCAAGGATTCAAGCCAAAACTATTAAACCAAAAATAAATTTTGTTATTTTTACACATTCATATTTTTGCTATAACAAAGGCAATATCTATTCATAATTTGACCCGTGCATCGCACGGGTAGAAGTACTAGTAAAGTATATTAAAGCAGAAGCTCTAATAAAGTATGTAAAAATTAGGCCAAATGAATACGGCGGTCCTCGTTTGGTTTGGATGAAGTAGGGGAGAGAGAAGTTGAAGAGAAATATCAAATTTCTCTTGCTTGGTTAGAAGAGAGATGAAAAGGAGATAAGTCATTAAGGTGGGACCCACATCTTTTCTTTTCTTTTTTTGCTACAAGGGAGGTCGTTAGCCCAAGCTAAAGAGGAACTCTACGACTAAATTGGACACCAGCACTATCCTGCCATAAGAGGCTAATACAACCCGGCAGAGGATGATGAAGAACACGAATACCTATAGGTATATTAAGAGCATGATTCGCAAACCAGTCTGCAACCTGGTTTGCCTGCCTATAAAAATGTTGAAAGGAGACCTCCCATTCATGCATCTTAAGGCGATTGATGCGGGTGATGATATTAAAACATGGGTGGTTCGTCGGACAACCCTTGACAATAAGATCAATTTCAATTGTTGAGTCAGATTCGAATAATACTTTATTAAACCCCTTCTCTTTAGCAATCTCAAGGGTTGAGAGGATGCCCCATAACAGCGTTACAGTTGAAGCTTTTAGCCGCAAATACAGCCTGATTTCGATGAACCCAAATGCACCACATTATGGTACCAAACATAATATGTCACCTGCTATTTTTCATGTTATTTTCTGGTTTCAAATGATTCTTAATGCACAACCTTTTCCTATGCACATAAATAACATTATGTCAGTATCCAAAGCTCAATTGATACTCTTGCTAAAGAAAGACAAAAAGTGACAAAATTAATGATAAAGCATTGAGTGCATGAAATATCCAAAGATGGTGTCTAAAGCATTGAAGTAAGGCACAAACTCCCTAAAGAGTGAGGACGCGATACTAGTGCTGATGAGAACTCCTGTTGTTATTACACAGTTGCCTAATTAACGTGGATAGTAACCAACTAACCGCAGTCAAGTGTAAAATTGGAAGCATAAATACACTAAACCAAAATTGTGTATTGGATTTACAAATCGTTATAGATAAGAGTCTTGAAATTGAATCTTTGGTAGTTAACTTTTTATTTAAAGGTTAACTTCTTAATTCAATCCATTTCTCGTCCTATATCAGCCCTCGGACTTCGCAGAGACAACAAAACTTGCAAAGCAAAAGTGAGAGCAGCAAAGCTTGGTGAATCGGACAACATTTGGTGTGTCAATCCTTCAAACCATGACAACAATATCCAGGGATCGGTGCGGTATATTTCTCACATCAGAAACAAAAAACTAAAAGTTGATACAATAAAAGACAAGGATAGGGATACTTGTTTGAAAATATTGTTCTTTCTGTTTAGGACCTCTCAGACCTACATACTTTGATTTATCTTTTTTCAGAATAAGTTGTACCATCTAAACATGGCGGCAAAAGTTAGTTACTCTTGAAAGGGCCTTAAACCAAATGCAAAAGTTCTGTCTACAGATAGTTAAAGAATTCAGGAAAATAAAACACAAGAAATGAGAAGATCACCGGTCAAAAAAATAATACTTGTGTTGTGTGGACTGAGATCTGCATAACATAAAGCGAGCCTTCTAAATGCTCATTATTGTGAACTGAGGTATCCCCACTTGTATTGTGAACAATCTCTCATAGCTGGAACTTAATGAGCTTATTACTTCCTCTGCAGAAACAACAATGTGGGAATTTACCGTAGAAAAATCACACTTTTTAGTCTCTACAAAATTATCTTAGAGACAATTTTTGTCCTTGTTATTAATTTAACATATATTTTTTAATGATTGTTTGTTGACCTAAAGGCTAAAACCTACTCAAATGCAAATGTACCTTACCAACCCCATATGGCCAAGTGGTAAAGTAATAAGTGATAATAGTCCTATTTTTAAAATGATGTTTCAACTTTCTGAAATTTGAGCTAAAAAGAAAAAGCTAGAAAATTCATAACTGATGTGTACATTTGTTTATACAACCACTTCTACAAATATCCATACAGACCAAGTATGATTTGAAGATAAAGCATTTTTAACTATCAACCTTAGCAACTAGTCTTTTAGGGACAACAAATATGAAACCTTGGATAAAACATCATGAAGACCGAATTGGAGAATGCTTGGAAACTTATAGGAGGGATCAGATTGATAGAAGTTGGATATTCTTTTTATATGGTCAAGTTCGATGGGGGAAGAAGACCAGAATAAAGAAATAAATGGAGGGTCATGGATGATATATGATCACTATTTGGCGGTGCGTCAATGGTCACCAAATTTCAATGCGTCTACCGCCAAGATTGATAAAACTATGGTGTGGATAAGAATTCTAAGCCCAAATATTTACTATGATGAAACTTCAATCCTATCACAATTATCTTTAGATTCAACAGGCATTTAGAAATGACAGAATTATATCTTTTGAAGCCAAATCCTATGACAATTATATCCAAGTATTGTACACATTTAGAGTCTCAATAGCTAATTCTACAACTATGTCAACATAGGGAATGACAGAAACAATAATGTTTTGAACTTTTGACATATGAGTTTTACTGAGAATTGCATCTAAAACAGATCGTGGAACCAACCATAACAACCTTCCAATAATTGCCAAGACAGAAAAAGATTTGAGCAAATTACAATTGCTTAAACAAGTTGATTAAACTAGTTATCACAACACCTTGACAGCATAGTGAAGCAAAGAGAAAATATAACCATTTACATGAAAAATTGCAGATATACTCAAAGATATAATAGGGAGAAGAAAATGAAGAAAAAAAAAAAAGAAACCTCATGCTAGTTCAGATTACACTGTTCAATTTTGATTGAAACCAAACTACTTTATTGTATAAGCAAAGTCTTCATATTACTTACAAGGAAGTGGGAGTGAAGTTAGTTATATAATCTTTATAAATGCCTAACAAAATTAAAGGAAGAGTCGAAGAGCCATATCAACACCATTTGTAAGTGTATTTTGAGAGCAAAAGTTTTACACTTTTCACAATGACCACACCACACAGCCACTCAAACCAAATTTGCACCAATATCTCCAATCATAAATAACCCTTTACTAAACCTACAAAGTCGAAGTTCAACACAAGTCTCTAAGCCAACAACAATTCTCATCTTATTCAAGCCTACAACAGCTTTGACTCAAATAGTAAGACTACTTAGTATTACTAGGAATAGAAAGAAATACCTTTACAATTTGACTTCCTTCTCAAAACAGCAGGAGCGATATTTTGATTTTTGGCTGTTATATCTGTTACAGTTACAGGGGACATAACATCACGGCCATGACCTTCCTTATTATCAGACTATCGGTTATGTAGGACATTGTAGAGCTTGATTGAAAATTGTTACGTAGTAGAAATTTACGAAAACAATGTTCCAGCTTTGATGGAAATGTGAATAATTGAAAAGTGTTGATAATTGCTTACTCGTTGTTTCAATTTATCACTACACTCTAAATTGACTATTTCTAATCCGAATAGGTTCTAAATTGACTAAAGGGTGGATGGTACATTTGAATGGCCGAATGCTCCAATTGCAAACTTAAACAATGGGACAACAACTATAACACTGCATGAGGTAAAAGATTAAAACCAAAACGCAACAACGTAAGTCAACTGGAAAATGAGTTAAACTTCTCCAATATAATAACTGATTCAATATCAAAACTTTGAGGAGCAATCATAGATTAACCAATTAAATAATATATATTACAGAAGAAAGTGAAAAATCAATAATAATTCTCTGCCGAAAAAATGTTTTCTCTGTCTCAATCTGCCTTTGTTTTAGGTACATTCAATCCCCAACCAACACTTCATACAGAAAAAGTAGATGGATTATACTTTTTTTTCCATAAAATATAGAGCATTCAATAAAGTGATGCTCCCATTGATAAATTGAAATAAAAAAATTGAACAATATGTCATAAAAAGAGAGTAAAACATTGACATGAAATAGGTAAGGCAAAACAAATGTTTCTTAATCATAAATATGATAATCCATATAATATGAGCAATTGACAAGACAATCAATTTGCATATAAATAACTTGATAAAGTTCAACATGAGAATAAATGTTAAATCCCAACTCCCAAGAACTAGACTCATAAACCTATAGGGTGAAAACTTTACACATCAACTACAAAGGCAATTAACTTTCTATAACTTGAAGCAGAAGAAGGTTTTTCTTGTAAATTACCATTTGGCAAAACAAAGTTTCTCCTTTAACCCCAATCTCCTCTATTGCCCCGGTTGTTAAATCAAAACAAGCCAATTCACCATTTCCTTTTCTGAAGAATATATTTCCCTTCTTCCCTACTCCGATAGGACACTCAACACAAGACAAGGGTTCAACATGGAAGAGTCTAATCCATGATTCCTCGACACCAAGTTCACCCAAAATTGATATTTCAAAAGACGTAGTCCCTTTATAATTAGATATCATAGAAACAATCCCATTTAACGCTACCAAGTTAACATCAAAAGAATAAGGATCATCTTCTAAGGGTGAACGTGTAGTAAAGTATGTCTCGTTGCATAAATTAAATGACACCATATATGCTCTATCATTTGTTTTCCCTCACCAATGACACACCCCATTCAAGTACACCTGAGTATCACGGAACGTGTAACGAGTTGGCATATCAAAATCAAGTTTCCTCCACAAGTTACTTTTTAGACTATATATCTCCCAATGGTGGTCATACTTGACACCATATGAAATATAATACATATGTTGAATGACTTTGTAGTCATCGCCAACATGGTCATAACCAAATCCGTGAAGAGTATGTCTACTCCTAACATTAGGTGGAAGCTCACCAAAACTAGGAGGAATGACCTTAACTTCCTTAGTAGCAGGGTTCCATAATATAATATTTTTATGATTATCATAGCTGTAGATACAAAGAACGCCATTAATTGCAGAACCTAATATTCGAATAAGACTGACATTTCTTTGTTGAACGTGAAATGGTGGTGGCAAATCTAATTTGAGTTTATTTTCAAAATTGTCGCCAGAAAGCAAATAAAAATCCCAAGTATAAGGCCCCAGATACTGATTTAGAAGAAGAGATGAATCATGATAGAGTGAATTAGGTTTGGACAAGAGATTATTGCGGAACATGTTGATGAAATTAGGGTTTTGAAGTAAAAGAGACCATGACTTACGAATGCAAGAGAATCGCATAACAGATTTAACAGGGAGTTTAGAGAGAATGGAGAAAGCAATGTCATCTGGAATATAGTTACAATTCTTACTAACCTTCTTTTCCTTTGTTGAAGCTTCCATAGTTATAGAGTAAGAGTTCTTGAAGAGCTTGAAGTTAATGCTCTGTGTTTGCAAAGTATATTAATATAGTAGCTCGATTGAAAATTGTAATATCCCCATTTCATATTTATTTTTTTCACTCTCTATGAGAAGAGGCCTAGTAGTGCGGAGTTTGCAGTGATTTCTGATATCAACAAATGGTTTTTTTTTCTGAATTTAGCTCTTTAATATGTTGTATTCGCAATATTTTATCTCTAAAGTCTAGCTTTAAGGTGAAGTTTGTAAAACGACAAGCGAACTTGGTTGCCCATAAGCTTGCTAGGGCGGCCGTTTCTTGGGCTAGTCGTTCTTGTTTTGAGATATTACCTACTTGGATTGAACCTATGGTGATTAATGAAATGTCATAAGTTTTTGTTTGTCAAAAAAAAAAATTGTGATTTTTCTTACTAGGTGAAACGTTAATCATTATTAGATCAATTAATGTTTAGTGTTATGAGGAAATACCCTCTCTTAAAATTTTATAGGGTCTTGCTAATGAATATTCTCGGATTAAATCCTAGAATAAATCATATTAATTATAAAAGAAATAATATAATCATAAGTAGAAGTGTACTTGAATTCATGATGACTGATTAGTGTTGTTGTAGTTTGTTTCTTCCAAATCAACACACTCTCAATGAGAGAACCCTTTAGATATTCTCTCTGTGTCTCCTGATAATGAGTTGTCAACAAAAATCTCTAGAAATTATGTACGACCGCCATAACCTCCTTATTTATAGAGCATAAATTAGGATTAATATTAGTATTTCTATTCTAACCCATCACAAAAATATAATTACCCACTAGTCTCTATCCATTAAAGGCACACACCCTATTAGATACTCATAAGTCCATTTTAGTCAAACTTAAAGTAAATTATTTTTAATTAGACTTAACTTAATGACGGGCCACAATACGTGATTATTTACGTATAAGGTCAATGTTGAATTAATGATCCAACATATATACATGTATTTGCAATTAAAAAAACTAATGCAAATGTGAGGTAGTTCTTAGATATATATTGGTTGAACGCGCCATCATTTTTGCATGTGTGTGTGGCCAAAATTGTGACAAAACTGAATATTTCCTACATATGATTTAGAAAATTTAGAGTAATACAATATTATACCCTTCATTTAAGCATGAGGATTGACAGGTTTGAAGAAAGCACAAATGATACTCTATTTTTGTCCAATCATTGGGTGTGTTTGTTTCAGC
This sequence comes from Trifolium dubium, assembly GCA_951804385.1. Lineage (NCBI taxonomy): Eukaryota > Viridiplantae > Streptophyta > Magnoliopsida > Fabales > Fabaceae > Trifolium > Trifolium dubium. The sequence goes on from OX638063.1 coordinate 16,781,933, forward strand.
TTTTTTTTCAAAAAAATCTATTTTTTTGATAAAAAAATCATTTTTTTCATTTTACTTGTGTTTGTTTCAGATTTTATAAAAATCATTTTTTTTAAAAAAATCATTTTTCTCTTCAAAATGAAAAGCTATTTTGAATAGCTTTTTTCAAAATCTATTTTTTTAAGAACATGAACCATGTGTTTGTTTTCAAAAATGATTTTTCTAATTATAAACAAACACAAAACAACTTTAGATTTTTTTCAAAATCTCTACAAAATAAATCATTTTTTTAAAAATAGATTTTTTTCAAAAAATCTATTTTATTTTAATCTCAAACAAACACACCCATTATCATTTGCAGGGAAAGATTAATGTATGTATTGTTATTAAGGGTCTATTTGACAAAATTAATGTATAACTGATAAATTAGTTGATGACTGATAGCTTATAGCGGATGACTGATAGCTTATAGTTGATGAGGTAAATAAAGTGTTTGGTCAAATAATAGTAAATGTAAAATAACATAAAAATATAAGTTTTATCCTAAATTAACTCTTTAAATACCAAAAAATTCCAATGGAACCTAGGCTAGAGTCCTGGCAGCCCTTATGCTCAATCCACCCATGGGCGTGTGTGAATTAATTCGTGCCTTCAAAAAATTAGGACAGATTCATGTAATTTCAACTGAAGTTAACAGCAGAGACTAGATTTTAAGACAAACTTTTAAAAGAACTATTATTTCATGAATTGTTTTTATAAGGACTATATTTAATGAAAAACTTTAGAGAGACTAAAAGTGAAAATTGAGATATTTGAAGAGATTAAAACCCTTTTAAAAAAAACCTTTCTCTTTAGAATGAAAGTTGTTTATGAATAGAGCTGAAACAATGATAGCAGAGAAGTTTTCATATTATGTCAAGGAGATAGCAGAGAAGTTGATTATTATCTTCTATGCAAATTTTGTGTGAAAATATGAGTATATCTAAAGTCCAATCATATTTTATATGTGCAGTCGATCACATAGTTTATATCACTCATATTCAACACGTGTTGTCATCCCTTATTAACGGAACCTCACTCTATATATATTAGAAGAAATTCACTAATTAAGAGAACACATCTCTAGTATGACCCTTTCTTCACCATACTCTACTATTACTGGGCAATATATCTGAAATTCTCACTAGTTTTTGAGTTCTTGGTCAATACAACCAAGAGATGTTGTTTAATCTTGGAGAGTCTTTGGGAATATATTCGAATAAACTCTCAATGACATTGAATCAAAATCCATGACTTAACTCCATTACTTTTTTCTAGTTTATTCGAATAAACTCTCAATGTTGTTGTTGCTGCCGCTGCTGCTGCTCTCTATTTACAACGATCTTTCGATTGCTACCTCGGTTACAATGTCAACTTTACAAATTGATCACTCTCTTGTTCCTAAGGCAGAATCATCCTTCTTGGCTCTTTGTCTTAATAATTTGGGATGCATGAATTACCCCATATTCCATAAGCAGAGCTGCATAAAACAGAAATTGAATCGACTACGATAAAATCAAAACTACCAAGACATTCGCAAAATTCAATAGAGATTGTTTTCCTAGAAAGTAAATATAACAACTAGATTACGCATTCCATGAAATAAATATTAACGGTAACATCTTCCATTAATTTCACCCATTATATGCACTCTTCTTCCCTCTCATTTTCGCAGAAAAATGTCGCGGGAATAGGAGTGAAGTTGGTTATATAATCTTTACGAATGCCTAACAAAATCAAAGGAAGAGCTATATCAGCATCATTATGTAAGTGTATTTTGAGAGCAAATTTTTCACAGCTTTCACCACGATCAAACCATCACACAGCAACTCAAACCAAATTTGGGCCAATTTCTTCAATCATAAAGAAACCTTTTCTAACCAACAAATTTGAAGTTCAACACAACTCTCTAAGCCAACAACAATTTCCATCTTATTCGAGCCTACAACAACTTTGACTAAAATAGTAAGACTGCTAAGTATTACTAGGAATAGAAAGAATACCTTTGCAATTTGATTTCATTCGCAAAACAACAGGAGCGATATTTTGATTTTTGTCTGCTATATCTGTTACGGGGGACATAACATCAAGGCCATGATCTTCCTTATTATCGGTTATGTAGGACATTGTAGATAAGCAGTAGAAACTATCCAAAACAATGTTCCAGCTTTTCTAATTGCTTCTAAGCTGGTAGCAAGCAGAGTGCTTGAGAACATTGATGGAAATGTGAATAATTGAAAAGTGTTGATGATTGCTTACTTATTGTTTCAATTATCACCACACTCTAAATTGACTAAAGGGCTCAAATTGATAGCTTAACAATAGGACAACAACTATAACACTGAATAAGGTAAATGATTAAAACCAAAATGCAACAATATGCCACAGAAAGAGAGTAAAACATTGAAATGAAATAGGTAAGGCAAGAAAAATGCTGCTTCCCCATAAATATCATAATCCATATAATATGAGATTTTGACTAGACAATTTGCATATAAATAACTTGATAAAGTTCAACATGAGAATAAATGTTAAATCCCAAGAACTAAACTCATAAACGTGAAAACTTTACACATCGACTACAAAAGTAATTAACTGCCTATAACTCCAAGCGGAAGAAGGTTTTTCTTGTAAATTACCATTTGGCAAAAACGAGTTTCAAATGAACTACATATTTCCTGTATCGTCCCAGTAGTTAAATCAAAACAAACCAAGTCACCATTTTCTTTCCCGAAGAATATATTTCCCTTCTTCCCTACTCCGATAGGATATTCAACGCAAGACAAGGGTTCAACGTGGAAGAGGCTAATCCATGATTCCTTGACACCAAATTCACCTAAAATTGATATTTGGAAAGACGTAGTCTCTTTATAATTAGATATCATAGCAACAGACCCATTCAACACTACCAAGTTAACATCAAAACCATAAGGATCATCTTCTAAGGGCGAAGGTGTAGTAATGTACGTCTCATTGCACAAGTTAAATGACACCATATATGCTTCATAATTTATTTCCCCCCACCAATGACACACCCCATTCAAGTACACCTCAGTATCAGGATACTGGTAACGAGTTGGCATATCAAAATCAAGTTTCCTCCACAAGTTACTTTTTAGACTATATATCTCCCAAAAACGATCATGCTTGATATCATCCAAATAGTTTTCACCATATGAAATATAATTCATACGTTGAATGACTTTGTAGTCATTCCCAACATGGTCATAGCCAAATCCGTGAAGAGTACATTTACTCATAACTCTAGGTGGAAGCTCGCCAAAACTACGAGGAATAACCTTACCTTCCTTAGTAGCAGGGTTCCATAATATAACATTTGCAAGATTATCACAGTCGTAAATACAAATAATGCCATTAATAGCCGAACCTAAAATTCGAATAACATGAATATCACTTTGTCCAACATGAAATGGTGGTGGCAAATCTAATTTTAGTTTATTTTCAAAATTGTCAATAGAAAGCAAATTAAAGTTCCAACAATAAGGTTCCAGATACTGATTTAGAACAAGAGATGAATCATCATAGAGTGAATTAGATTTGGATGATAGATTATTGCGGAACATGTTGATGAAATTAGGGTTTTGAAATAGAAGAGACCATGACTTGCGAGTACAAGAGAATCGCGTAATAGATTTAAGAGGAAGTTTGGAGAGAATGGAGAAAACAATGTCATCGGGAATATAGTTACAACTACTAACCTTTTTTTCATTTGTTGAAGCTTCCATTGTAAGAAAGGAAGAGTTCTTGAAGAAGAGCTTGAACTGAATGCAGTATGTATATCAGTATATGTTGTAATCAAGGGTTTTTGGGTTGCGGTTTGGTTTTTTTTTTGTTTAGGTTTTTATCACCAGGTTAATCTGGTTTGGAATCAATTCTCACATCAAATGGTTTCAACCTCTTTCGATCGCAGTTGCGGGACATCGAACCGCGGTCCTCCTTAACAAGTTTAGCGTCAATCACCACTGAACCAACTAACAATTTGTTAGTTGCAATTTGGTTTGACTTTGAGCCGGTGGCGGAGTCGGACAAAACAATTTAGATGGACAATTAAATCATTTATTTTTATTTGCCGTGATTTAATATTGTCAAACTCGTCAATTATCAATAAATAATACGGATATTAGAAATCATTTTTGATATTTAATACAGTATGTTATGATATTCTTGTTTCTTTTTTAGGATACATTTTTTTAATCTGTTATCTTTTACTAAAATTTGTTATCATATAAAATATGGATAAACGGTGAATTTTTTCTAGATGTTTGGTGTTGTTATTTATAGAATTTCATATTTTGAGAAATTTCTTTAAAATATACTATCTACTCTTTATTTCAAAATATAAAATATTTAAAGTGAAACTAAGTAATAAAAAAAATTAGAATACTGATAACTATACTGATACACTTCTTGCATGATAGCTTCAAATTTGGAATACAAAAACAACTAACTAATTCCTTATTCGACCAATGGGACGAAGGTTTTTCTTATAAATTGCAAAGTGACAACAAAGAGATTGCCTTTTAACACCCATATTTTCAACTGTTTGGAGTACTCAAATCAAAACATGCTAGTTCATCGTCATTTTTAATAAAGAGTATATCATTCTTCTTTCCTCTTCCAATAGGATGCTCCACTTTAAAAAAGGGTCCGACAACGAAGAGTTTAGTCCATGATTCCCTAACGTCAAATTCACTCAAAAGGATCGCCTTCTCTATGTACCCATTCATCAGGATAGCTATCTTGCATATTCAATGGTAAATGTGTAGTAAAGAACACCTCATTGCTCAAGTTAAAAAAGAAACCATGTATGTATCATCTCCTTTCGTATTCGCCCACCAATGAAACACTCCACTCAAGTACACTTTCCGACAATATAGGCATATCCAAATCAAGTCTATTCCAAGAGTTACTTCTTACCCTATAAATCTCACAAAAAGATTTGGTAAGACAAAACTTCTTTGCAATAAATTTTTATGAATAGAACATCATAAACAATAATGTTTTGACATTTGAGTTTTACTGAGAAATTTTGCAAAAAAGATATGGTAAGACATAAAAGAACAAAGGGATAATTTTGCCAAGACAGAAAAAGATTTGAGCAAATTACAATTGCTTAAACAAGTTGGTTAAACTAGTTATGACAACAACACCTTGACCGCATAGTGAAGCAAAGAGAAATATAACCATTTACATGAAAAATTGCTGATATGCTCAAGATATAATACGAAGAAAAAAAAGAGAAACCTCATGCTAGCTCATATTGCACTGTTCAATTTTGATTGATACCAAACTAGTTCTTTTTCTTTATTGTTTTGGAAAGTCTTCATATTATTACAGGAGTGAAGTTGGATATATATTCTTTACCAATGCCTAACAAAATCATACAGCCACACCATTTGTAAGTGTATTTTGAGAACGGAATTTTCACAATTCTCACACCATCACACAGCCACTCAAACCAAATTTGCGCAAATTTTTTCAATCATAAATAACCCTTTCCTAACCTACAAATTGAAGTTCGACACAACTCTCTAAGCCAACAACAATTCTCATCATATTCAAGCCTACAACAGATTTGACTCAAATAGTAAAACTACTAAGTATTACTAGGAATAGAAAGAACACCTTTTCAATTTGGTTTCCTTCTCAAAACAACAGGAGCGATATGTTGAAATTTGTCTGCTATATCTGTTACTGGGGACATAACATCGTGCCCATGATCTTCCTTGTTATCGGTTATATAGGACATTGTAGAACTTGATTAAAAACTGTTAAGCTGATGCACAGTGCTTTAGAATTTTGATGGAAATGTCAATAATTGAAAAGTATTGACAATTGCTCGCACATTGTTTCAACTATTACTAATCCTCATAGGTTCTAAATTGACTAAAGGGTGGATGCTACATTTAAAAGAGCAGAATGCTCAAATTGATAGCTTCACATTAGGACAACAACTATAACACTGAAGATAGAACTAGTCAATATAGAGTGAAGTTCCAATTCATAAATTGTAACAAAAATTAGAAAAATATGAGTAAGACAATGAAATGAAATAGGTAAGGCAAGACAAATGCTGCATCCTCATAAATATAATAATACACATAATATGAGAATTTGACAAGACAATTTGCATATAAATAACTTGATAAAGTTCAACATGAGAATAAATGTTCAATCCCAAGAACTAAACTCATAAACCTTGAGGGTGAAAACATTACACTACGACTACAAAAGCAATTAACAGTCTATAACTCCAAACGGAAGAAGATTTTTCTTGTAAATTACCATTTGGCAAAAATGAGCTTCTCCTTTAACACCAATCTCCTGTATCGCCCCGGTTGTTAAATCAAAACAAGCCAATTCCAAATTTTCTTTTAGGAAAAATATATTTCCCTTCTTCCCTACTCCGATAGGATATTCAATGCAAGACAATGGTTCAAAATGGAAGAGTCTCATCCATGATTCCTCGACACCAAGTTCACCCAAAATTGATATTTGGAAACTCATAGTCCCTTTATAATTAGATATCATAGCAACAACCCCATTTAACACTACCAAGTTAACATCAAAACGTGGAGGATCATCCTCTAAGGGTGAAGGTGTAGTAAAGTACGTCTCATTGCATAAGTTAAATGACACCATATATGCTTTATCATTTGTTATCCCCCACCAATGACACACTCCATTCAAGTACACCTCATTTTCAGAAATTTGGTCACAAGTTGGCATATCAAAATCGAGTTTCCTCCACGAGTTACTTTTTAGACTATATATCTCCCAAAAACGGTCATCCTCCACACCACCATTATAATAATTTGCATATGAAATATAATGCATATGTAGAATGACTTTATAGTCATCCCCAACATGGTCATAACCAAATCCTCGAAGTCTATGATTACTGATAACACTAGAAATAGGTGGAAACTCACCAAAAGTAGGAGGAATGACCTTAACTTCCTTAGTAGCAGGGTTCCATAATATAGCCTTTCTAAGATCATCACAGTCGTAGATACAAAGAACGCCATTAATAGCAGAACCTAAAATTCTAATAATACTGATATCTTGTCCAACATGAAATGGTGGTGGCAAATCTAATTTGAGTTTATTTTCAAAATTGTCACCAGAAATCAAATAAAAATCCCGAGTATAAGGTCCCGGATACTGATTTAGAAGAAGACACGAATCATCATAGAGTGAATTAGGTTTGGACAAGAGATTATTGCGGAACATGTTCATGAAATTCGGGTTTTGAAGTAAAAGAGACCATGACTTACGAATAGAAGAGAATCGCTTAACAGATTTAACAGGAAGTTTAGAGAGAATGGATAAAGCAATATCATCTGGAATATATTTACAATTCTTACTAACCTTCTTTTCAACAACCTTTGTTGAAGCTTCCATTGTTAAGAAGGAAGAGCTCAAGAAGATGAGCTTGAAGTGAATGCTCTGTTTGTGTAATATGTAATGTAATATAGAATTCTTTTACTTTCTATCTCGCATTCTTAATCAACAAGTAACTTAATTTTTATGTGTAAAATATGTAAATGAATAAAGTGCTTTTGGAAAAGTTAATACATGGAACTTTTTTACTCAAAGTTTCCGTGTGTATTCCACTTCGAATCCCACTAAAGAGTCAATTTTAATATATTTTTTGACAAAAATAAAGATGTATGTTTATTCATTCAAATAGATAGAGTACATCAAATGTTAATACAAATTCAACATCGCTAAAAACTGAATAGGATGAATCTGCGAACAAACTCACAGTATCCACGTTAATAGCATAAAACGGTATATTTTTGCCTACAAATAATGTGATAAACTTAAAGTAACCGGAATACCTATGATTCTGGATCCGCATCATTGAGAAACTTGATCACTGATTGAATCTGTAGCCGATCAACGTTGATCTGTCTATCCGAACCAAATAAATACCGTACACAACCGGAAAACAGGACCACTGCATAAGACGGAAAACAAAAACACCGCACACGACGGGAAAACAAATTAACGCCGCACTAAGACGACGAAATCACAAACAATAACTAAAAGAAAAACTTATTTAATATACTTAAATGGTATTGTATTTGTATGTATCAAAATCAATATTGCATTATCGACTTATTTCTTCATTTCTTGTATGTTAATTATTATTTTTACGTCAACAAAAATATATGTTAATTTTAACATCCACATTACAGTAAAGGTGGATGCTAATTAAAATAAAATATCCAATGTAGTACCACGTATTGTAAAAAGAAAATGTATTAAAACATTTTATATATACTCAAATGGCTTAATTATATATTTAGTTTCAAATGTTTATTTAATGTTTCAATTTGGATATAAACATTTTAAAAATTTCAAATAAATCTCAAACGTTTATTTTAAATTTTCAGCCACCAAAATTTCAATTCTATGATCCAAAGACACCTTTCTTCACTTCTCCAAGATTCTTAGAGCATCTTTATTGGTGATTTTTTCATTTGGTTCCTTGTGGGTCCCATTGCTCCGCCAAAGCACAAAGTAATCCATTTAATTTTTACTGCATCAATGAACTGTGAAGAACTCAACATGGGTCCCACCAAAAATAAAAAGTACTGTACATAATATGTCTCTATTTAAATCAAGTAACACAAAGTTCTGTTACTTCATGAAGTCACGCAACTCCGGTTAGCGAACTTCATTGGTCAAATTACATAACTCCATTGGTAATATTTCATATTACATCACTCCAAGCTGGCGGACATGAGATGAAATTCCACTGATATAGATGCTCTTACCACCCACCAACGTAGAAAAATGCAAGGTATTGCATCCAGCTTTTACAAAGGAATTTGTGCTGAATATGAGTGCTTGATTGATTCTTTTTTTTTTTTTTTGTGACGAAAAGTGCTTGATTGATTCTTGTTGTTGAGGGAGTGTAGTGTTCAATATTCTATTGTTGGAATACGACCACGTTTGAATAACTGGTGCATTTATTAATGCAAATAGTTTGGGACTTATTTCGTAAAAAAGTTTAGATATGGGCATATAAATTGGGAAAAAAAAAATTGATGGAGGAGATTAACTAATGTAAATGTTATAATTGTTTGAGACTTATTTGAAACTTATAAAACGTCTGAGACCAAATTGAAACCTAAAGTAAATATTTGGGACTTATTTGAAACTTTTAAAATGTTTGGACCAAATTGAAACCTAAAATAAACGTTTAGGATCAAATATATAATTAAGCCTACTCAAATTAACATGTACTATAATTTTGTTCTTATAGATAAACTCTTAAAATATCTCTACAAATGTATATGTGACACTTCATGTGTTCTTAAATATAAGATATAATGTGTCATTACATTATTTGATGTATGTAAACTTTATACTAACGGTATATATAAATTAAAACAAAATAATTCAACAAATAGTATTTTTATCATAAAAAAACAAATATAATTATTTTTTATTTACATTTTGTAAATATTTGTATATTATATTTTCAAAATATATTATTTATTTATAGTCATTTTTAATATTACCAAAAAAGTTTTTTATTTTTTATTGACAGAAATATTATTTCACTTTTACTAAAAAAACGACAAAAAATATTATATCACTTTAGTCAATTTATATATAAATATATAAGACAATTACATTTGAAAGAAAGACAAGTGGACAATAAGTTGCGTTGTTACCCTTTTTGAATGGCAAATCCAATCATTTAAAAAACAACATCATAAGACTAAGAGACACAACATTATTATGCATCACTGATCACTTTTATAAAATATTCTATCAAACGAATTTTAAATTCGATATTTATTTTAAGTTTATTTAAAAATTGAATAACCAAACAACTTTAACTTTATTTTTAAAGCACTTACTTTTAACTTTATTTTAAAAGTAAGTGTAAAAAAGTCAAATCAAACGGTACCAAAAGATGATCTCTCTCTCTCTCTCTCTCTCTCTCTCTCTCTCTCTCTCTCTCTCTCTTATCAGTTTACTTCTTCTCCTTCTTAGAGCACACACATCGTCGGTGATATTGCCACTGAAAAGATACATGGTGTCAGATAATACTATTATATAAATTTAATAATTGGCAGGGCATCATTAAACCACTGTTGCCAGACATGACTATCAGACCATGTATCTTTGGTTATTTTAGTCAATTATTTATTCAATCATATAATATAATAAAGTAAGAGTAGATATTTGACAAGTTTGTCATTTGTCATCTCTTAAGCAAACTTATTACTCTCGTGTCCCAAAATAAGTGAGCATAGAATTGAGCTATATTTCTTGTATATAATATTTTAAAATATTTTAAAGAGTTCTATATTTGAAAATATTCTGATTTTTATTACTATATTTTGAAATAAAGAGTAGATTATATTTTGAATAAATTTCTCAAAATATGATATTCTATAAGTTATAACATCAAATATCTAGAGTTCTCTCCATGCCGACCCTAGTTTAATCTCTTTGAGTTCTCTCCTCTTCCTTTGTTCTTAGGGGTGGTTTTGTCCTTTTTTCCTCTTTTAAATAAGTGATTTGTCACATAGATTAAGTTTTTAATTATTTTTTGTTGTGATTTCGTCGTCTTGGTGCGGCGTTTGGTTTTCCGTCTTGTTGTGGTGTTCGTTTGGTTTTCCGTCTTGTTGTGGTGTTCGTTTGGTTCATATTAAAAGATCCACTTCAATCAACTGCAGATTCAATCAATGATTTGGGCGTCAGCATTACAAATTCGGAAGCATGAACATTTCGGTGACTTTAATTTTATCATATTATTTGTAGGCATTTTGCCGTTATATGCTATTAACTTGGATGCTGTGAGTTTGTTCACAGATTCATCCTTTTTGTTCTTAGCGATATTGAATTTGTATTTGCATCTGATGTACTCTATCAGTTATTGAAATGAATGAATATTGTTTTTTTAGTCAAAAAAAAAACATCAAACATCTATGAAAAATATCATCATTTATCCATATTTTATAGGATTAATAGACTTTTATTTCCTGTAATGTAGACGAATTTTAATTTACCCATTGCAATTTTTTTGGATTTACCCTACAATTGTGAGCAAATTTTAATTTATCCCCTATGTTGACTCGTTGTTGATATGGTAGTGAGCTTTTGCTGATGTGGTAGTTGAATTTTATCTACAATGTTAGCAAAAAGTCAACATAAGATGATAAATCAAAATTCACCCACATTGCAAGGGTAACAACCTATTAACCTAATTTTAATATTTTTTATTTTCATCCTCTAGTTCTTACAGAAAGGGGACTTTAATAGTCTAGAATTTCAAGCGAGTTATGAAATCAAGTGGTTTGAGTCCATTCCAAATGTAGTTAGAGGATCAAATGATACTTCTTCCCACCAAGTTCAACATCAATAACTAACTAACGTTTGATTATTTTATAATATATTAAATTAAAAAAAAGGGCTTACATATAATATAAAGAAGTTTTCCCTACATGCTTTGAGATCATATCCATTTAACACCACCAAGTCAAAGTATCTCACCACCGACTCCAAAGGATCACTATATCTATGTATCCCTTCATCAGGATAGCTATCTTGCATATCCAATGGTAAATGTGTAGTAAAAGAACACATCATTGCTCAAGTTAAAAGAAACCATGCATGTATCATCTCCCTCCGTATTCGCCCACCAATAGTACACCTTCCGACTATATAGGCATATCCAAATCAAGTCTCTTCAGAGAGTTACTTCTTACGCTATAAATCTCCCAAAACGGGTGTGGCGTCGATGGCATATATGTCCAATCAACTCTGTCTTTATCTCTATATTGATAAACATAAACATGTCGACTGATCTTATAATCATCATTAACATAGTCATAACCATATCCATGTAGATAAAACACATTAGACTTGGAATAAGGTGAAAACTGAGAAGGGCTAGGAGCCTAGGAGAAACACTCTCCATAATGAAACAAAAATTCATCATCAAGATAAGAGAAAAAAAGAATATCATTAATACCAGAATCCAATATACTAGTACAAAATCATACAGCCACACCATTTGTAAGTGTATTTTGAGAGCGGAATTTTCACAATGCTCACACCTTCACACAGCCACTCAAACCAAATTTGCACAAATTTCTTCAATCATAAATAACCCTTTCCTAACCTACAAATTGAAGTTCAACACAACTCTCTAAGCCAACAACAATTCTCATCATATTCAAGCCTACAACAGCTTTGACTCAAATAGTAAAACTACTAAGTATTACTAGGAATAGAAAGAACACCTTTGCGATTTGGTTTCCTTCTCAAAACAAGAGGAGCAAAATGTTGAAATTTGTCTGCTATATCTGTTTGAGAATTACTAGCAGAGTGTTTGAGAATTGCCACCCCTAGGGGCACCTAAGGGAGTAAGTGATAATAGTCCTATTTTTAAATTGATGTTTCAGGTACTCATTTTCAAAAAATAAAAATTCATAACTGTGATGTGTACATTTGTTTATACAATCACTTCTACTCATATCCAAACAAAGACCAACTATGATTTGAAGATAACGATTGTAAGCATTTTTAACTATCGACCTTAGCAACTAATCTTTCAGGGACAACAAATATGAAACCTTGGATACAACATCATGAAGACCGAATTGAAGAATGCTTGGAACTCATGGGAGCGATCAAATTGATGAAAGTTGGATATTCATTTTATATGCTCAAGTTTTATGGGAAGAAGACAAGAATAAAGTAATAAATGGAGGGTCATGGAAGATATATGATCACTATTTGGCGGTGTGTCAATGGTCACCAAATGTCAATGCGTCTACCGCCAAGATTGTTAAAACTATGGTGTGGATAAGGATTCTGAGCAAATTACAATTGCTTAAACAAGTTGATTAAACTAGTTATCACATGAAAAATTGCTGATATAATAGCGAAATTTTCACAACGATCACACTATCCCACAACCATTCAAACCAAATTTGTGCCAATTTCTTCAATCACAAATAACCCTTTTCTAACCTACAAATTTGAAGTTCAACACAACTCTCTAAGCCAACAATAATTCCCATCTTATTGAAGCCTACAACAACTTTGACTCAAATGGTAAAACTACTAAGTATTACTAGGAGGAATAGAAAGAATACCTTTGCAATTTGACTTCCTTCTCAAAACAACAGGAGCAATATTTTGATTTATATATACTATATCTGTTACAGGGGAACATCATGGCCATGGTCTTCCTTATGATCAGTTATGTAGGACACTGTAGAACTTGATTGAAAATTGTTAAGCAGTATAAATTATTGAAAACAATGCTCCAGCCAGCTTTTCTAATTGCTTATAAGCTGATAGCAGAGTGCTTGAGAAATTTGATGGAAATGTGAATAATTGAACAGTGTTGACAATTGCTTACTCATTGATTCAATTATCACCACTCTAAATTGAGTATTTCTAATTCTAATATATTCTAAATTGACTAAAGGGCGGATGCTACATTTGAATGTGCAGAATGCTCCAATTGCTAACTTGACAATAGGACAACAACTATAACACTGCATGAGGTAAAAGATTAAAACCAAAACGCAACAACAAAGATAGAAATAGGCAATTTAGAGTGAACTTCCCATTCATAAATTGAAATAAAAATTAGAACAATATGTCATAGAAAGAGAGTAAAACATTTAAATGAAATAGGTAAGGCTAGACAAATGGTTCTTCTTCATAAATATGATAATACATATAATCTGTGCAATTGAGTAATTGACAAGACAATTTGCATATAATAACTTGATAAAGTTCAACATGAGAATAAATGTTCAATCCCAAGAACTAAACTCATAAACCTAGAGGGTGAAAACATTACACTACGACTACAAAAGCAATTAACGGTCTATAACTCCAAGCGGAAGAAGGTTTTTCTTGTAAATTACCATTTGGCAAAAAAGAGGTTCTCCTTTAACACCAATCTCCTGTATCGCCCCGGTTGTTAAATCAAAACAAGCCAATTCACAATTTTCTTTTAGGAAAAATATATTTCCCTTCTTCCCTACTCCGATAGGATATTCAATGCAAGACAATGGTTCAAAATGGAAGAGTCTAATCCATGATTCCTCGACACCAAGTTCACCCAAAATTGATATTTGGAAACACCTAGTCTCTTTATAATTAGATATCATAGCAACAGCCCCATTTAACACTCCCAAGTTAACATCAAAACGATCAGGATGATCTTCTAAGGGTGAAGGTGTAGTTAAGTACGTCTCACTGCATAAGTTAAATGACACCATATATGCTTTATCATTTGTTATCCCCCACCAATGACACACTCCATTCAAGTACACCTCATTTTCAGGACACTGGACACAAGTTGGCATATCAAAATCGAGTTTCCTCCACGAGTTGGTTTTTAGACTATATATCTCCCAAAAACTGTCATGATGCAAATAACGCCATTAACGGCAGAACCTAAAATTCGAATTAAACAGATACCACTTTGTCGACCATCATGAAATGGTGGGGGCAAATCTAATTTGAGTTTATTTTCAAAATTGTCGCCAGAAAGCAAATAAAAATCCCAAGTATAAGGCCCCAGATACTGATTTAGAAGAAGAGATGAATCATGATAGAGTGAATTAGGTTTGGACAAGAGATTATTGCGGAACATGTTGATGAAATTAGGGTTTTGAAGTAAAAGAGACCATGACTTACGAATGCAAGAGAATCGCATAACAGATTTAACAGGGAGTTTAGAGAGAATGGAGAAAGCAATGTCATCTGGAATATATTTACAATTGTTACTAACCTTCTTTTCCTTTGTTGAAGCTTCCATTGTTAAGAAGGAAGAGTTCTCGAAGAAGAGCTTCAAGTCATGAAGTGAATGCTCTGTTTGTGTAATTAAGTAGTATATAAAATTATTTTACTTTCTATCCCGCATTTTTTTCGTTTTTATGTGATGAATGTAATTTCATTGGTGTAAGGAGTTGGATTTGGTTTTGAGCATAAAAATTATCTATATTGCAAGCCTTAGCACGGATTAATTTTTATTCATTAAAATATAAATTGTTTAATTATGATATACTAGTAAGTTTTTTTTAAATTATTTTAATAAAAATATAAATTAAATTTAAATGTACATGTTTAATAAAATATATTTAACCAAAAAAATTCCTAAAAAAAAAAATTTAAAATACTCCCTCCGACCTTAATTATAAGTAACTTTCTATTTTTTTTTTTTACAAAAACAATTTTCTACTTATAGATTTATTAAATAATTAATGTATCTGGTCTATAATTATTTAATGAATCTAAGAAATAAAAAATTATTTATAATTAAGGTCGGGGAGAGTATATCTAAAACCAAAAATCAAAAATGAAAAACATTTGAAAAGTGTATTATTATTACACTAGACCAATGAAATGTTGATTTTACAATTTTCAATGAAGCTACTATTTTTAATTATTACTCTCTCCGTATTAAAATATGTCGTTTTAGGAAAAAAAATTTGTAGGAATACTCCCTCCGGTCACTATTATAAGTAATAAAACACTTCAAATATTGATCACTATTATAAACAAATGTTAACTACTTTTAAAATAACTAGACCCTCCCCCGTGCTCGCACGGGTCTTTTAAAATGTCATATAAAATATTCAAATGATTGATCAATGCAAATTTAATTTGTAGCATTATATTTATAAAAGGATGTCTAAGAATCAAATTAGGTTACTCTTGTAAATATATAAAAAAAAACTTACTCACACTTAGAAAAAATATTTTGTAATTTAACATTTTGACATGTTATATTAGTTTTGCTCGCAAGAAATACTAATAATAATTGCAATATGGTTATAACATACAAAATTCAATTTAACGAAAAAATGAAATTGTTTGTTTGACCATATTTTGTTTTATTGGTAGGTCAATACTTCATTTATCTTGTATTTCAATTATGCTCTTTCTATAGCTTTAATTTGCACATTAGCACATACTCCCTCCGTACCAAAATATATGTCATTTTGAGAAAAAAATTTGTACCACAATATATGTCGTTTTACATTACCAATGAAGCATTCAATGCTCTTTTTCCTCTTATACCCTTAACTAATTATTTCTCTTTCTTCTTTTAACTCTATAATTTATCTCTCACATATCATTAATAAGGGATAATCTTGTAAACTAACCCATAATTTACCTTTCCCATACAACAATGATTATATTTCTTAATTTGTGTGATTTGGTCAAAACGACATATATTTTGGTACGAAGGTAGTAACTAATTTGAGTGTGATAGGCTTTTATATTCCTTTTTTTTTTTTGACACAAACCTTTCATATTTCATTTTTTTTAGCAACTTGTATATTTTATATGAAACGGGTTTGCCATAAGAAATGCTTTACATTTTAAAATTCAAATTGCATTAGGATTAAGAGGCATATATGGCATTGGGAAAAGGAGAAATAAAATTGATAGGATTTTTTAGTAGAATAACTTGTATTGAGGATATCAAGGAACAATTAATTGCATATTTTTTTTATTCAAAGGAATGTACATCCACTTGTACCAATAGTTATTGTACACATGATGCATGACTAGTGAGGAAGTTAAGAGGGAGATTAGGAGGGAAAATTGTAGGGTTAATTGTAGCTAATCTTATAACATTTAAAAATAAAAGATTAATACTACTATTTCAAAAATATTCTTATTTAATTCTACTACTTTTTAGATAATTATTCTACTTCTTGGCCTGTTTGGTGCGCCGGATAGATAGCGACAAGATATGATAAGAAGCTAAATAATAATACGATATGATAGTGACAAGATTAATACATATCATGTCATGTATTTGGTGCACACATGATAAAAAAAATAAAAAAGAGTAATTGGATAACTCAGCCGAAAATAAGGAATAAAATACAAAGAGTAATTGGATAAGTTTAATGGTAACTTAAATTTATCCTTTTCTATTGGTGCACCAAACAACGGATTAAAACAAGATTGGAAAACTTTAACATATTTTGTTTCCCTAACCTGCGCACCAAACAGGCCCTTAAGTTTTGGTACTTGTGATTTAAAAGGGCAATACATTAAACTTAACTAATGTCTTATATCAAATCAAAAAAATTAACTACACTTAACTAAATTTCTTAAGCACTGCATAAGTAATATTTTTTGTTTATAATAGTGACCGGAGGAGTATATTTTACTTTACATTACTAATGAAGTATTTAATATTTTTTTGTTATACTCTTAAGTCTTAACTATTTGTTTTTCTTTCTTTTTTTAATTTTATAATTTTTTTTTGGTGAATTTTTATAATTTATTTTTTTCATACCAATGAAGAAGTATTAATAAAAAATAATTTTGTAAACTAGTAAGAATAAGTTATATTTTCATTTTTTTAAATAACATTAATTGAATTTCTTAATTTATGTAATATAATTAAAACGTTTGTATTTTGGTACGGAGGAGAGGAGGTAGTAAACTACTAGTAGTAATGTATACTTTGCAGTTAGCACATAGATACATACTCCCTCCGTCCCAAAACTATTGTCCTTTTAGCATTTTAGTTTTATCCCAAAACTATTGTCCTTTTCGGAAATCAATGTAAAATTAAAGTAAGTTTACCATTTATATCTTTACAAAAATTAAAGTATTAATTAAATATATTTTCTCTTTCTTAATAAAATAAGGGTAAAAAAGAGTTAACTTATCAATCTTTGTTATTTTTTTAATTTTTGTGCATAACTTTAAAAAGACAATAGTTTTGGGACGGAGGGAGTAGCATTCACTCCGAGTGTACCCAAAAAAACAGCATTCACTTCACGGTCTTCAACAACAACTCTTCCTTACTAACAATGGAAGCTTCATCAAAGAAAAGGAAGGTTAGTAGTAATTGTAGCTATATTCCCGACGACGTTGCTTTCTCCATTCTCTCCAAACTTCCTGTTAAGTCTGTTAAGCGATTCTCTTGTATTCGTAAGTCATGGTCTCTCTTACTTCAAAACCCTAATTTCATGAACATGTTCCGCAATAATCTCTTGTCCAAACCTAATTCACTCTATCATGATTCATGTCTTCTTCTAAACTCATATAATTCAGATTTTTATTTGCTTTCTGGCGACGATTTTGAAAATAAACTCAAATTAAATTTGCCACCACCATTTCATGTTGGAGAAGATATCAGTTATATTAGAATTTTAGGTTCTGCTATTAATGGCGTTCTTTGTATCTACGACTGTGATGATCTTAGAAAGGCTATATTATGGAATCCTGCTACTAAGGAAGTTAAGGTTATTCCTCCTAGTTTTGGTGAGCTTCTACCTCATGCTACTCTTCACGGATTTGGCTATGATCATGTTGGGGATGACTATAAACTCATTCAACATATGGATTATAATTTTGTTGATGATTATGTTGAGCATTACTGTTTTTGGGAGATATATAGTCTAAAAAGTAACTCCTGGAGGCAACTTGATTTTGATATGCCAACTCGTCCCCAGATTCCTGATAATACTGAGGTGTACTTGAATGGGGTGTGTCATTGGTGGGGGTTAACAAATAATAAAAAATATTTGGTGTCATTTAACTTGTGCAATGAGACGTACTTTACTACACCTTCACCCTTAGAAGATGATCCTTATTGTTTTGATGTTAACTTGGTACTGTTGAATGGGTCTGTTGCTAGGATATCTAGAGATAAAGAGGCTACGTTCCAAATATCTATTTTGGGTGAATTTGGTGTCGAGGAATCATGGATTAGACTCTTCCATTTTGAACCCTTGTCTTGCTATGAGTATCCTATCGGAGTAGGTAAGAAGGGAAATATATTCTTCAGAAAAAAAAATGATGAATTGGCTTGTTTTGATTTAACTACCGGGACGATAAAGGAGATTGGTATTACAGGAGAAAGTTGTTATTGCCAAGTGGTAATTTACAAGAAAAACCTTCTTCCGCTTGCAGTTATAGACAGTTAATTGCTTTTGTAGTCGATGTGTAAAGCTTTCACCCTCTAGCTTTATGAGTTTAGTTCTAGGGATTTAACATTTATTCTCATGTTGAACTTTGTCAAGTTATTTATATGCAAATTGTCGTGTCAATTGCTCAGATTATATGAATTATCATATTTATGAGGAAGAAACATTTGTCTTGCCTTGCCTATTTCATTTCAATGTTTTACTCTCTTTCTATGACATATTGTTCTAATTTTTATTTCAATTTATGAGTGGGAACTTCACTCTAAATTGACTTTTTCTATCTCTGTTGTTGCATTTTGATTTTAATCTTTTACCTCATTCAGTGTTATAGTTGTTGTCCTATTGTTAAGCTATCAATTTGAGCATTCTGCACATTCAAATGTAGCATCTACCCTTTAGTCAATTTAGAACCTATGAAGATTAGAAATAGTCAATTTAGAGTGTGGTGATAATTGAAACAATGAGTAAGCAATTGTCAACACTTTTCAATTTTTGTTCTACAATGTCCGACATAACTGATAGTCCAATAATATGGAAGGTCATTGCCATGATGTTATGTCCCCTGTAACAGATATAGCAGCCAAAATTCAAAATATGGCTCCTATTGTTTTGAGAAGGAAGTCAAATTGAAAAGGTATTCTTTCTATTCCACCTAGTAATACTTATTAGTTTTACTATTTCAACGCTCCTCTCTCTTTTCTTTTGGATATTGTTCTTCTTTCTATTCCAATTGTAAGCATTGTTCTTTGTCTCTATTGGAAATCTTTATCATGTTTTATTTTTTTGGCATCTTGTTCCTAAATGTTTATGTATATGTTTGTTATAATATTTTCTCAATGTATCTAATGAAAAATTTAGAAATTACAGTCTATAAACTGTGAATTTTTCACCTGTCTTTTTGTGATTCAAAAGTGATTTATTAAATTAAATATGCAAAACATTTAAGCTCATTGAAATTAACACATGTCTTCATATTCAATTATCTGGTAGATGAATTTTTCCATCTAACTGATGTTCTTTTATACATGGTTGTACTACAGGGACTGAAAGAGTATGTTGTTTAGCAGCATTTTGTTAAGATGTAATGAGATTTTCAGTCTACACTACAAGTGGAGAATGGATCAATTTTCCTATTTATATTGTCTTTCCCTCTGAGAGTTTTAGTGAAGAATATTACACTTTTTTTCCTATGGCCATAGTGTTGGCATATTTATTGTCCATAAAATAGTGTTGGCCATAGTAGTTGCTAAGTTGGGTAGTTAAAAATGCTTACAATCCTTATCTTCAAATCATAGGTTGAAAATAGCTTGCAAGATAATTTTGTAGAGACTAAAAAGTGTGATTTTTCTTGAAGGGACATAACACAAATCTTGATAATTTTGTACGGACAAAAAACATATTTAATTATTTAGGTAGTTTAGTACCTTATTGTTATGCTAAGTTATTCTCAAGTTCTTTTGTTTAATGTGCTGGTGATGACAGGATCTATACAAGGTAACGGAAGAATTAACTAATTCAAGTTATTTTGCCACACACACACACACCTTTTTTTTCTTTAGCAAGAGTATCAATTGAACTTTGGATACTGACAAATTGTTGTTTATGTGCAGCAACTAATTTGTGACTAGCTTGTGCATAATATTATTCTCGTATTGTTTTTGTTTCCTCTAAAAAAAAATCAATCTTCCAATTAGCTCGAGAAGTTTAATGATTATAAAAACATGGTTTTGCACTTCCAAAATATGTGAAAAATTGATTTAGATTTGTATGAATTAACTTAGGACTCAAGTTTTAATATGTGAATCAATTCTAGTGATCAAAAACTCAATTCACGCATACCCTCCGATTTAATGAATCAATTCATAGTGTTAAAAAGCAGAAAAATAGCTTTTTTGAGCTGTGAATCGATTCACACCTGGCCTCAGATTTGGTGAATCAATTTACACAGTGGAAAATAATCAAATTATCTAACTTTGAAGGGATGTGAATTGATTCACACCTGCTCTCAGGTCCTATGAATCGATTCACACAGTGAAAATGCAACGGATATAATTTTTGAAAGTTGTGAAATGATTCATACATACTCTCACACTTAATGAATCGATTCACACTATTAAAAAAAATGAAATATTTGTTTTTTAATGAGGGATGTAATTTAGAGGTAGTTGGTGAATGGTGGATTTAATCAGTTTAATGAGTTTATTGGTGATTCTGAGTTGATTGAAATGCCTATTCATGGTAGGCGGTTCACATCTTGTCAAACTATTGGTTCGTCTATGAGCGTGCTGAATAGGTTTCTTTTATCGGCGGGTTGGTGTGACATTTGGTCGAATAGTGTTTAATTATCATTATTAAGACGCCTTTCAGATCATTGCAAAATTTAAAAAAATATATAGATGAAGATGCTGGTATGATTTTCTTGGGTACAACAAATTATGGGAAGAATGTCAAGCAACAAATCCAGGCATCTAAAGACCGGTTACAAATTTTAGACTTGAAGAGTGAAGATCAAATTATGTTATTTGTATTGAAGTTAAATGGGTGCAATATGAATGGGTTGTTGATGTGCCAGTAATTTTTCCAACCATTTCAAGTTTGCGTGTGGATATATTAAAGATTGTAAATACTAAACTAGACTTTTACCCGTGCATGCTATTTAAATTTAAAATTGAATATAATTACGTATAAATTGAAAACAAATAATTAATATAGATAATTTAAATAAAAGAGTAGTTATAGATAAATTATCTTATTAGATAGGTGCATGTATTTGTTTTAGCTTTAAAAAAAGTGGTTTTTTTGTATCCTCCAAAATAATTTTTATGATAACATAACTAAAAATAGTAAAGAGAAAGGGAGAATGAAGCAATCCAAAAATGAAATAAATCGAAGGAAATATTATGGGGTTTTAGTGTAGAAAATATCTAAAGAAATAATAGAGGAAGTTGAAAAATAAACATTGAAAAGAGAGAAGGGAAAGAATCAGTGAAAGTTGAAGAATGAAACGGAGCGCAGGCAGCGGCGATAGAGGCATCCATGAGGAGGTGACGGAGGCAACAAAAGAGACATCGATGGAGGCGGCTTAGGTGGGTGAAAAAAATGATGAAGATTGATGAGGGGAAAGGCAAAGAGAGATTTGGAGTGAAATAGGGCTATTTGTTTCAATTTTTTTTAGCAAAACTATTTTTTTATATATATTTTACTTGTGTTTGTTTTAGATTTTTTTAAAAATTATTTTAGTAAAAAAATCATTTTTTTTTCTTCAAAATAAAAAGCTATTGAAAATAGCTTTTTTTTCTTCAAAATCTATTGTTTTTAAATTTTCATATAATGTGCAAGTGAAATCAATTGAAGCAAAATAGATTTTTATGATTGTAAACAAATGAAAAATAGCTTTAGATTTTCTTCAAAATCTCTACAAAGAATTTTTAAATTTTTTTAAAGCTTAAACAAACGCTCCCATAATAAAGAAAGGAGAAAGGAGAGATTTCCCTCAAAAGATGAAGGCAAAGATAAATAGAGGGATTTGGTGTATGGAAGATAGAAAATCTATTCAAAAACTAAATTTAAATGTTTATTTTTTTTTATAATCAAGTTTAAATTTTTTGTTGGAATTTGAGTAATGGACTAACTATTTGACTCACATGTACCAATGAGATATCTATAAATAATTAAATACTGATTCATTATATGCTGTAAAGTGGAGGGAAAAATTAGGGTTAAGTGATAGCTAATCTTATAGCTTTTAAAGATAAGAGATATACTGTGTCTATCCCGTGCGATGCAGGGTTCAATAGATATCTTTTGCTATCAGAATATCTTCACTCAATCAATTAATTTAATTTGGAGTGAGTTATGACATCAAGTAATTACAATCGCTCCTAAGCGTAATTGTGGCGATCGAACCATAGTCTCTCTATCAAATCCAAAAACAATCACTACTAGTCTAACTAACATTTGGTAGTTCAATACAATTTTACAAGTAATTTGATATCAATTGTCATATACATTAAAAGTAGGCTTAAACATACATTTGGTCCCTGTATGTACACTAATTTTTCGTTTTAGTCCCTGTATCAAAAATTTTGACAAAATAGTCCCTGTATCGCGCTTTTTTTTTTGACGTTGGTCCCTGCCGTCCAATTTCATCCAAGTGGCAAACGTTTTGCCACCTGGACCTGCCACGTGGCCAAAAAATGTTGCTGACTGGATTAGAGGGACCAAAATCAAAAAATTTAACTGAATGCAGGGACCAAAACCAAAAAATTGAATTGAATGCTAGAGGGACTAAAACCAAAAAAATAAACTAATTGCAAAATGACACATTTAAACTCTAAATCCTTAAATTGAAATTTGTTTCTCTACTCTTCCCTTCTCATCAACCTTTCAACAGAGAGACTCATTGCTAAAAAAGATTATCCTGATGATTTTCCTTTCAACGATCCCGATCAATAACCGCCCAACCGTGGTGGTTTTCTCGACGCGCTTTCTGATCACGTTGTCAACATTCGCAATGCCTCATAATTTCATCAAAAAACTCATCCAAATGAGGCGCAATGATCTACGTAAAATTATTTTTGCCATGAAAGTTGGTTTATGAGAAGAGAAGAGTAGAGAAACAAATTTCAATTTAGGGATTTAGAGTTTAAATGGGTCATTTTGCAGTTAGTTTAATTTTTTGGTTTTGGTCCCTCTAGCATTCAGTTCAATTTTTTGATTTTGGTCCCTGCATTCAGTTCAATTTTTTGGTTTTGGTCCCTCTACCATTCCACGTGGCAGGGTCCAGGTGGCAAAACGTTTGCCACTTGGATGAAATTAGACGGCAGGGACCAACATAAAAAAAAAAAGTGCGATACAGGGACTATTTTGTCAAAAATTTTGATACAAGGACTAAAACGAAAAATTGGTATACATACAGGGACCAAATATATGTTTAAGCCTTAAAAGTAATATATAACACAATTTTCAAAGGAAAAACCAACGGATTTTCCGACGAATTTTAACATGTAGGAATAAATTCCTAAAAAAAGATACAGGAACTAAAATTAAAAACACGCATACATACATATACGAAAATATCATTTAAGTAAAAAAAATACTTATTTCACAAAAAAATACATGTACATACACGCATACATACATGTATGAAAATATCATTTAAGTTTTCAAAAATTAAAAACTAAAAAATTTATTTAGTAATTCAATTTTACAAAAGTATTTTTAAAAATTATTTTCTATTTATCGTTTTTAAAATTAAAAAAGTAAAACAAATTAAGGAATTTTACTTTTCTCATTTTAAAAAGGCTTAAACATACATTTGGTCACTGTATGTACACCAATTTTTCGTTTTAGTCTCTGTATCAAAATTTTTGACAAAATAGTCCCTGTATCGCGCTTTTTTTTTACGTTGGTCTCTGCCGTCCAATTTCATCCAAGTGGCAAACGTTTTGCCACCTGGACCCTGCCACGTGGAATTCTAGAGGGATCTAAACCAAAAAATTGAACTGAATGCAGGGACCAAAACTAAAAAATTGATCTGAATGTTAGAGGGACTAAAACCAAAAAATTAAACTAATTGCAAAATGACCCATTTAAACTCTAAATCCCTAAATTGAAATTTGCATCGATGATTGCGCCCTATTTGGATGAGTTTTTTGATGAAATTATGAGAGGCATTGCGAATGTTGACAACGTGATCAGAAAGCGCGTCGAGAAAACCACCACGGTTGGGCGGTTGTTGATCGGGATCGTTGAAAGAGAAATCATCAAGATAATCTTTTTTAGCAATGAGTCTCTCTGTTGAAAGGTTGATGGGAAGAGAAGAGTAGAGAAACAAATTTCAATTTAGATATTTAAAGTTTAAATGGATCATTTTGCAATTAGTTTAACTTTTTGGTTTTAGTCCCTCTAGCATTCTGTTCAATTTTTTGGTTTTGGTCCCTGCATTTAGTTCAATTTTTTGGTTTTGGTCCCTCTAGCATTCATTAATCCAGTCAGCAACATTTTTTGGCAAAGTGGCAGGGTCCAGGTGGCAAAACGTTTGCCACTTGGATGAAATTGGACGGCAGGGACCAACATCAAAAAAAAAACGCGATACAAGGACTATTTTGTCAAAATTTTCGATACAAAGATTAAAACGAAAAATTAGTGTACATTCAGGGACCAAATGTATGTTTAAGCCTTTTAAAAACTATTAGTACTACACACACACACCAATGATATGGGGATTTTTACAATTTTCAATCGAGCTTCTATTTTTATATTCTTTGCACACAGAGCATTCAGTTCAAGCTCTTCTTCAAGAACTCTTCCTTTCTTACTTACAATGGAAGCTTCAACGAATGAAAAGAAGGTTAGTAGTTGTAACTATATTCACGATGACATTGCTTTCTCCATTCTCTCTAAACTTGCTGTTAAACCTGTTAAGCGATTCTCTTGTATTCGTAAGTCATGGTCTCTTCTACTTCAAAACCCTAATTTCATCCTCAATAATCTCTTATCCAAACCTAATTCACTCTATCATGATTCATCTCTTGTTCTTAATCAGTTTCACGGACTATTTGTTTGGGATTTTTATTTGATTTCTGGTGACAATTTTGAATATAAACTCAAATTAGATTTGCCACCACCATTTCACGTTGAACAAAGTGATATCGATTTTACTCGAATTTTAGGTTCTGCTATTAATGGTGTTCTTTGTATCTACGACTGTGATAATCTTGCAAATGTTATATTATGGAACCCTGCTACTAAGGAAGTTAAGGTCATTCCTCGTAGTTTTGGCGAGCTTCCACCTAAAGTTAGGAGTAAACATACTCTCCACGGATTTGGTTATGACCATGTTGGGGATGACTATAAACTCATTTTACATATGGATTATATTTCATATGATGAAAATTATTTTGATCGTGTTGTCAAGCATGACCGTTTTTGGGAGATATATAGTCTAAAAAGTAACTCGTGGAGGAAACTCGATTTTGATATGCCAACTTGTTACCAGTTTCCTGTTACTGAGGTGTACTTGAATGGAGTGTGTCATTGGTGGGGGACAACAAATGATAAAGCATATATGGTGTCGTTTAACTTGTGCAATGAGACGTATTTTACTACACCTTCACCCTTAGAAGATGATTCTGATCATTTTCATGTTAACTTGGTCCTGTTAAATGGGGTTGTTGCTATGATATCTAATAATAAAGAGACTAGGTGTTTTCAAATATCAATTTTGGGTGAACTTGGTGTCGAGGAATCATGGATTAGACTCTTCCGTTTTGAACCCTTGTCTTTCTATGAGTATCCTATCGGAGTAGGGAAGAAGGGAAATATATTCTTCAGAAGAGAAAATGGTGAATTGGCTTGTTTTGATTTAACTACCGGGGCGATAAAGGAGATTGGTGTTAAAGGAGATGTTTGTTTTTGCCAAATGGTAACTTACAAGAAAAACCTTCTTCCGCTTGGAGTTATAGACAGTTAATTGCTTTTGTAGTCGACGTGTAAAGTTTTCACCCTCTAGGTTTATGAGTTTAGTTATTGGGATTTAACATTTATATTCATGTTGAACTTTATCAAGTTATTTTATTTATATGCAGATTGTTTTGTCAATTGCTCAGATTATATCATATTTATGAGGAAGAAGCAGTTGTCTTGCCTTAACTATTTCATTTCAATGTTTTACTCTCTTTCTATGACATTGTTCAAAAAAAATTATTTCAATTTATCAATGGGAGCATCACTTTATTGAATGTTCTATATTATATATGTCGAAATAGCTCATTTTTTGGAAACTTTTTGTGATTCAATGGAAAGGAAAGTAGATTCAACCCATCTGCTATCATCTTAGAAGCAATTAGAAAAGCTGGAACATTGTTTTCTATAATTTCTACTGCTTAACAATTTTCAATCAAGTTATACAATGTCCGCCGATTGTCTGATAATAAGGAAGAACATGGCCATGATGTTATGTCCCCTGTATATAGCAAACAAAAATCAAAATATCGCTCTTGTTGTTTTGAGAATGAAGTCAAATTGCAGAGGTATTCTTTCTATTCCTAGTAATACTTAGTAGTCTTACTATTTGAGTCAAAATTGTCGTAGGCTTGAATAAAATGGGATTATTGTTGACTTAGAGAGTTGTGTTGAACTTCAAATTTGTAGGTTAGAAAAGGGTTATTGATTCAAGAAATTGGCGCAAATTTGGTTTGAGTGGCCATGTGATCGTTGTGAAATCTGTGAAAATTTCGCTCTCAAAATACAATTACAAATGATGCTGATATGTCTGTCCCTTTGATTTTTTAGGCATTGTTAAATTAAAGATTTTATAACAACCTTCATTTCTATTCCCTTGTAATTTTAGTATTATTTAGCAAAAACAATAAAAATGCTTACAATCTTTATCTTCAAATCATAGTTGGTCTGTGTTTGGATATGACTAGAAGTGGTTGTATAAACAAATGTACACATCAGTTATGAATTTTTTTTTATTTTTTGAAAATGAATACCAAGCTTTTTCATCTTAGCTCAAATTTCAGGAAGTTGAAACATCATTTGAAAAATAGGACTATTATCACTTATTACTTTACCACTTTGCCATATGGGGTTGGTAAGGTACATTTGGATTTGAGTAGGTTTTAGCCTTGAGTATTGTGTTTTTGACAGGTGATCTTCTCATTTCTTGTGTTTTATTTTCCAGAATTCTTTAACTATCTGAAGACAAAACTTTTGCATTTGGTCTGAAAAATGATAAATTAAAGTATGCAGGTCTGAGAGGTCCTAAACAGAAAGAACACTATTTTCAAAGAAGTATCCCTATCTTCTGTTTTTGATGTGAGAAATATACCGCACCGATCCCTGGATATTGTTGTCCTCGTTTGAAGGAAAGACACGCCGAATGTTGTCCGACTCACTAAGCTTTGCTGCTCTCACTTTTGCAAGTTTTGTTGTCTCTCCGAAGTCCGACGGCTGGTAGAGGACGAGAAATGGATTGAGAAAGATCAGGTAGAGGGATTTTAGAATATTTTGAATTAAGGAGTTAACCTTTAAAGAAAAAGCAAACTACCAAAGATACAATTTCAAGAATTCTGGTATTAGTAATGATCATATTTTTCTCATTTAATAATAGCCATTTGCATTCATTTATTTAGATTATTAGTCTTAAGTTAATATAATTAATCATTGACAACTACACAAATTCACCAACCATGAAGATTTCAACATTTTTGTCAAAAAAATAAATAAATTCAACATCCACATTTGACAGCACAAATTCACCAACCATGATGATGAAGATTTCAACATCCATATTAATATATTTAACAAAAGATTTAACAAGTAAAAGTAAAACAAACTAATGTAAAGGGATACAATACATACAAGGTCCAACAGAAAAAATAAAATGAGAAGGTGCCTAAATCTAAGATTACTCAATATCAAAATCAAACCAAGTGGACTATGCTTAATGTTTACACCCTCGTATATTTACAAACACAATATTATGAACCACTAACAAACTTAGGTAGTCTTCTTCTTCAAAAAAAAAAAATAACAAACATAGGTAGTATAAAAACATATCAATACATATAACCAAATACTCAGATCCATGATTAAATTGAACATGATAGGTTCGATTCGACAACGTTTTACTTGACAATAAAATATAAAATCTTAAGAGTTGAACTCGCAAACCTGTGAAAACTTGACGCATAATCTACAAAAGTAATTAATTATCTATCCATCCAATTAGATGAAGGTTTTTCTTGTAAATTGTCATCTGACATCGAAATTTTTCTCCTTTAACACCAATCTCCTCAACCGCCCCGGTAATTAAATCAAAACAAACTAGTTCATTATTTTCTTTTCTAAAGAATATATTGTTCTTCTTGCCTGCTCCGATAGGAATAGGAAGGTCAATGTATGACAAGGGTTCAACATCGAAGAGTCTAATCCACGATTCCTTAACCCCGAGTTCACCCAAAATTGATATATGGAAAGAAGCGTTCTTTTTATGACCGGATATCATAGCAAGAGACCCATTTAATACCATCATGTTAGTTTCAAAACAATCACACAAATCTCCGAAGGGCGAAGGAGTGCTAACGTACACCTCATTGCACAAGTTAAATGACACCAAATATGTTTTATTATTTCTTCTCCCCCACCAATGACAAAACCCATTCAAGTACACCTCAAAACCAATAAACTGGTAACGAGATGGCATACAAAAATCAAGTTTCCTCCAGGAGTTACTTTTTAGACTATATATCTCCCAGTAGGGGTCAGGCGTCACGTTATACCAAGGGTATTCATTATGATATGCAATATATTCCACATATTGAATAACTTTATAGTCATCGCTAACATGGTCATGTCCAAATCCGTGAAGAGTTACTGCTACGAAAACTTCAGGCGAATAAAACTCATCAATGCTAGGAGGAATGGCCTTAACTTCTTTGGTAGCTGGATTCCATAACACAGCTTTTCTATCATAATTAAAGTTGTAGATACAAAGAATGCCATTAATAGCAGAACCTAAAATACGAACAAGAGTTACACCATCAATCTGTTGATCTTGAAATGGAGGTGGTAAATCTAATTTGACTTTATTCTCAAACTTGTCACCAGAAAACATATAAAAATTCCAACCACCATCAGAAGGAAGAAATTGGTTTAGAATGAGAGAGGTATCGTCGTAGAGTGGAAGAGATTTGGAGAAGAGAATTTTGCGAAAATAAACGTTTTGATATAAAAGAGACCATGATTTGCGAACACAAGAAAAACGCATGAGAGATTTAACAGGAAGTTTGGAGAGAATAGAGAGTGCAATATCATCTGGTATATAGCTGTTACTAACCTTCTTCTTATTGTCATTTGTTGTTGAAGCCATGGAAGGAAGAAGAATGATTGAATAAGGAGAACAATGATTGTTGGAATTAGAAGAATGATTGCTTTATGTGTGTGTGTGGCGGAGACAGCGGAGCAAAGCAAGTAAGCAAAGGAAAATGTTTTTTTGTTTCATTCGGTCAAACAAAAATTTGTATAAGATAAACATTAAAGAGCATGTCTTTTTTTTTAAATAAGGGTGTTGGCTAATGTGGCCTATATGGATAAAAATTACCATAATATGTCTTTTCTTAATAAGATTTTCATGATTGCGCAAATATTAAGTAATATTTTTTTTTTGACTAAATATTAAGTAATATAAAAATAGAATTATTATATTGAAAATATAATAATAATTTAATTTTTGAAAAAAATAAAATTTAAATGTTAGTTGATTCAGTGATAATTGATGCTGAATTTGGTAGAGATGATTAAAGTTTGATCTTCCTCAAATACGTAGTTGTTTGTAAGTATAGAATAATAGTCATTTTTGATGAATTAAAACAGTACTCTATCCGTACCAAAATATAAGTCGTTTTGACCATATCACACAAATTAAGAAATGTAATCATTGTTGTATGGAAAAGAGAAATTATGAGTTAGTTTACAAAATTGTCCTTCATTAATGGTATGGAAAAAATAAATTATAGAAGTAAAAGAAGAGAGAATAATAAATAGTTAAGGGTATAATAAGAAAATTAGCATTAAATGTTGCATTGGTATTGTAAAACGACTTATATTTTGGTACAAATTTTTTTCCCCAAAATGACTTATATTGTAGTACGGAGGGAGTATAAAATAGCGGCGCAGCTTGTTGCCCGTTTAACTTCGATACATATGTAATTATCTTATATATACAGTAAAATCTCTATAAATTAATAGAGTTAGGACCGGAGAAATTTATTAATTTAGAGAGTTATTAATTTATCAATAAATTAATAATTATTAATTTAAAGAGTTTTTAATGACTTGTAAATCAATAATGACTTTAGTAATATGCATTGGAAATCAATAATGACTTTTGATGTAAACAAGAGAAATAAATGGGTTCAATGTATTCTTAAGTAAGTTTGTCATATATAAATTACATGAATGTGATAGAGTATTAACATCATTTCTATGAATTATTAATTTAAGATTTTCTTGGGATCAAAAATTACAAAGGGATCTTCCGAAAAGTTATTATCTTATTATTTTATCAAAATTTTCAATTTTTTACACTAGCCCAAGTCGGAACCGAACAATTTTATTATTTTAGAGAGTTTAGTATTAATTTAAAGAGATTTTACTATATATAAAAATTTATCTTTCTCTAGTATAAAATAAAGATATAATATATCTTAAACTAATATCAATTATGTCACTAGTTTAACTGTAAAAACGATTAACAAATTATGATGATTTTAAGTATCGGTCAACGGTGGACCACCGTATAACTTTAGTATAATCCTTATATTTAAATAATACTCTACATGATATTGCTTAGAAAAATTTGAAAACTAACATGTGTTTTATTGGTTTGGATCAAATATGCTACGAAAAATTATAAAATTTGAACTTACTGTTTTTATTAGTTCAATTTTTTTCTTATTAAAAAACCAAATCAATAGTCAATATCTAAGAGTGTAATTGAATCGGTTTGAATCGGTTTCGAGTTAATTTGATGTCCGAATCATTAAATTTTTAATTTGTTCGGTTTAAATTGGTTTAGTTCTATTTTTAAAGTTGAATCTGATACAAACTGATCGGTTTGGATCTGATACTATACTCGGTTTACAATATTTATTTTTTTGGTATAATATTTGCAATTATTTTTTCAAATGATATATTTTGAAGTCTATTTTTCAAACGACTTACAATAATAATATAAATCAAATAAACAATTACATAGTTTTGAAATACAAAATACAAGTTTGTCTTGCCTTGTTGCGTTTCAGTGTTTGAAATTTAGAATTTTGCTTGGGAATGTACAATATTGGGCTGGTTCAAATTGAGCTCAATGGGCTGTTGTTAGTGGTCGGTTCGGTTCACCGGTTTTGCGGATTGCAAAATTGAAAACCGAAAATTGATCCAAACCACTTCAGTTTAGCTAGGTTAGTTTGGATCGGTTTTGAATCTGAACCAAACAATCGGTTCCTATTACGGTTTGGATTGGATTAGATGATCAATTTAATCGATTTTAATCGATCTGCTTACACCTCTATCTACACTCCCTAAATTAAGGTCTGACTCTACCATTATCTATAATATTAGCAAATTTAAATGACATGTGCAACTGAATGACTAAAATAAAATGGTTAAGACATGACAATTTTTTCTTTATTTAGGGATTAAAACTCAAATTCAATCCTTAAATTTACAAAGAGAGTAACCTAAAAATATAACTATATAAGTGATTTTATTCAAAAAAAAATAAAATTTGTTATATAAGTAATGTTTTTCTTTTGAGTTAGCTAGCAGATAAAGAACACAGCAACTTGGTTTCAATGGCTTCTTCTACTTCATGTCTTGCACCCTTCTTCATTCCTTCATCATCATCTTCTTCTTCTTCTTCAATTCCTTCATTTCCTTCACTATGCTTCTCCCAAACCACTACAAAATGCAAACAACGTTTCTCATTTCCTTCATTAAATAGAAAAGTTGCAACTTTACCCTTTTCATCCACAAAACTTCACATTACTACTAGAGCCTCTGAGTCTGAATCTGAGTACAAATTCCCTGACCCAATTCCTGAATTTGCTGATTCCGTAAGTTTTCTCTTCGTTTTTTTGCTTCTCTTCACTTTTTGTTTTTTGAAAAATAAATAAAGAAATAATCTTTTTTGTTGGTTTCAGGAGACTGCAAAATTTCAAAATCACCTTCTTGATAAGCTTTCAAAGAAAGATATATATGAAGATTCAGTTGAAGAAGTTGTTGGAGTTTGTACAGAGGTGGGTTTTCTGTATTATTGCCACTTCCTTTTGTTTTAGCTAATTTGGTTGATTACAAGATTTGTGTTTTTGCCATTTCTTGAGTTGAGTAATGAATTTTGTTTCTAAGTATCTATTTAGGATGAATTTTGGTTTTAAATGATAGTATCTATTTTGGTCTTACACTATGAAGCACGGACACGACATGGACACTTACAGGTTGACAAGGATACAATGTTGAGAAAATCATATGATTTAAAATAATCA
This sequence comes from Trifolium dubium, assembly GCA_951804385.1. Taxonomy (NCBI): domain Eukaryota; kingdom Viridiplantae; phylum Streptophyta; class Magnoliopsida; order Fabales; family Fabaceae; genus Trifolium; species Trifolium dubium. The sequence goes on from OX638063.1 coordinate 16,814,985, forward strand.
TAAGTGTCGGTATTGAACACGTGCGCCTAATATGAGGAGTGTCTGTGTTTCATAGGTCTTACAACAAAATTACAAAAATATACCTAAATATGTCTTTTGGTTAGTCATTTTGGGTCTCGTATGAGTATTTCAGTGGTTATTTTGATCTTCGAATGTATCTTCTGTTAGTCAGTTTAGTGCACACTAACAGGAGACACTTTTATGGATGTTTTTGTTGTTTCCATATATTTGGGAGACTTAAATGATTAATAGACTTTATTAATGTTTTGTCGCTATGGTAAACATTCATTGTTAGCATTCCTTGTCACCCCGCGTTGGATTGTTGTATGATGAAGTCTATCATGAATGATTCTGCATTTATGTTTATGATTTTGTTTCTGACTTTTCTGTTCTTTGTCACTAATGATAGATGAGAATTGTTTTTACCTTCAAGTTGAGCTCAGAATATGAAATAAGGTTTTTGAGAACTTATTGAATTTACTAGAGATTTTATGTTTGGGTTAGCGAAATTGATAGTCGATTTCTTACTATAAAACAGGGTTGGTTGTGCAAAAATTTATAGCATGCTCTTAGTCTTAGTTCAAACATAGAAATTTATCTGATTGTAAAATTCTTCAAACTCCAAGTTAAACATATATGCAATAAAGGGTTAACAATAGGGGATTTTTCAGCAACCAAGAGAACGAGAATAAGGGATGCAGACGATAGGAGTTTTTTCTGTCTATGATGTCAATATTTTCATGTTTTAGTAATTTGAAAGGTTAATTTAGAATATATCTTTCGCAGTGTTTGAATGTCTTTCTTTCAACCTAGGTTGTCAAATAGCAGTTATGGCGCCATATTGCAGAATTTGAATAAGTTGATATTGTTTTGTTATCTGTTAATGAGTTAAGTGTTGTCAAATAGCGGCTTTAGTGGCGCTATAGCACTGCAATGTTGTGAAATTTAATCAATTCACTATCTTCTGTGATCTGCAGCGATTGAAAACACTGCTTTCAAATGCAATTTTGTTAAACAACATATCAAATGCAATCTAGATGCATCGTTTCTCCACTACCTTTAGTTGGTTTAATTTGACAATTAATGATTGATTCACTAAAGTAGTTTCTTCTGTGTGAATTTTGTTTCTACACCAATACTATTTCTTGACCTTTGCTTGACTCGTGTAATGAAATCCATACTTACCTTGTTGCTTGTGAATTCTTTGATTCTGATTGAATGGAACAGATTTTCAACACGTTCTTACATTCCGAGTATGGAGGTCCGGGTACACTCTTGGTTGATCCTTTCGTTGACATGGCTGATATTATAAACGAACGAGGATTGCCTGGAGGACCACAAGCTGCGCGCGCTGCTGTCAAGTGGGCCCATGCTAATGTCGACAATGACTGGAATGAATGGAACCAATAAAGCATCTCTTGTTGTATAAGCACTTAGTTAGTTCTCTTGCAACTGTGGTGCACCGGTGCTAATGTTGTTTGAGCTAAATAAGAAGTTTTGATAGTTTTTATCTTTATGCCTCAGTTTAGAATGATTGTAGGAAAAAAGTACTTATAGAAGAGTTAATTATTTTCTTATTCTGAGAACTTAGAGCTTGAAGCATTTGCATGTAGTTTAATTATTTTAACTGTGTTTAACATTCAAAATCAATTTTCAAAATTTGAGATGTGTTGTTTCAAGCAATGTTTTAAAAACCAAATCATACATCGAATCTACTAGACCTTCGAGTCATGGTTCAATGGTTTTAAGCCATTCAAACCTGCGCAAAATTGTGATCAAACCACTTAAATAGCGGAATAATAGACAATGTCAATTCACGTCTGAACTGTCCAATTCGGTTATTAAAACATTGGTTTGATGCAGCTAGGCTGCATTAGTACTGGGAAGAAAAGGCGAGATGTTTGGAAAGTAATTGTATTGGGGCAAAGACATTCGTTTAAAGATTAAACCGACTCTACAATATCTTGTTTTTATTTTTCATCGGCGAAAACATATGCGAGAATGGAAAAGCATACATGGAAACAAACATATGCTAGATAGATGTGAACATGAAGTAGATGAAAAACAATGTTACTTATGTCTTATGTAATCCTCCTGTTTCCACATTTTACATTTACACCTTTTTTTTTCTTCTGAAATTTTACATTTAAAAAGATGAAGCATGATTTAGCATTTCAGTACATGTGACATTATAACATAAGGGTTATATATATTATATGGTAATTTAATTTAATTACGGAGATACAAAAATTTGCAATTTGGTCAAAAACTAAAAAAAAAAGAAAAACGCTAGAAGGAGGGGTTGAACCTCCGACCTTGTGGTTAACAGCCACACGCTCTAACCAACTGAGCTATTCCAGCTTCGTTGAGGATAATAAACAAACTTTATATTTTAATTATATTCTAACTCTGCAGTCAAATAAAAATAATTGCTGCTACTCTACTATTTTTTTAATGCAGCTACGAGATCCAAAACAATCTTGGCTTGTTGATAGCACATATCTGTGAGTTTTTTCTTTGTTTTTTTTTTTACAATATAAAAGTCCAAAGTTCAGAGCAAAATTGTGACATTAAGTGGTTTCAGTCACCTCCTAAACGCAATTGCGAAATCGAATCGTAATTCTCTCTATCAAGTACAACGGCAATCACTATTAGACTTACAATTTTATTTAAAGCAAAATCATCGATGATAAGTGATAACAAATAAACATATAAACATATACCCTCATTGAATCTCAGATATTCATATTCGTAGTTATAGATCATAACTTTCTTCTGTTTTACTATGACAGACTTCTACCTAAAGTCATATATAAACTTCTATCATATAAAAAAAAAACTTTATTTTTCAAGAAATTGCAAATGAACAATTCTATTCTATTCTATAAGAATGGATTCATCCTGTCAGATAACCGATTATCCTGAAAGCTTAAGTTATTAATAAAGGTGACATCAATAATTTTATATTATTTCTAACACGCTCTCTTACGCAAGAGCCTATTAAAATTGAATTATGTATAATGCATATGTTCACCTACCATCCATCAACAAGAATCAATTTGTGCCATAAAACTTTCAAAAACATGCATCAATCAATTACAAAGAAAGATCTATATAAATTAACTAATACTACTAAACATGCATCAATCAATTATGTTGACAGCTTGATCCAAAGAATGAGCCAATTGTTGAGAATCATGCTCCTGAATAGCTTTGTAATAAGCTTTGCTGGTTTCATAATTTTGAATGATTCTATAACCATGAACACGTGCATGCATGGACAAATCTTTGGGAAATTGTCTAGCAACTGTAGCAAAATCCTTAGAACACATAACAGATTGTAACATTGACTGACTAGCTAGCTAGGGTTGAGGTGATGTACCATATTCTCATCTCCATCTATCTATCTATCAATCAATTATCTTGAGATCTTGCTGCAAACCATCAGACAATTCTTGAGATTCACGAGCTTTTTCGATTTGATGATTAATAAACATTAAATAACCATGAACGGAAGCTTGTTCGGACAAAGTTTTGGGAAATTGTCTAACAATTTTAACAAAATCCTTTTCAGTCAACCTTGGTTTATTGGAAGTAGCAGCAGCTTCCTCAACAATCTTATGCAACCTCTCGTTAATCATCTCGTTCATCAACTCTATGCTTTCCATAGTGATTTCTAAATCAGGGTTTTTCTCCTTCGATATTTTATAGATGTGCTCTTTGAAATCCACACGTGTTGATCTTCTCCCACCAACCTTCTTCTTCTCTTCTGATGCTGATGCTGCCATCAAAATTCGATGATTCTTTGATTTGCTGAAGAACCAGGGTTAAGATATACGATTCTTAATTGTTGTTTTAAATTTATTAAGTGATTATCTAATTTATCATGAATATCTAACCAATCTTTTGTTATGTTTTTTCAAAAAGATTTGTTGAGATATGTATATATATAAAATATATTTGTATGTTTTTCAGCAATTAAAAAAATAGAAACAAATCTTTGTTGATATATTTCCGCAAATTAAATCATAAATTATAGATTTTTTTTTAAATAAAAAAAAATATTTGAAAGAATAGAAATAAGATTGTTTATTTATAATGGCTTTGCCATATACTGATATATACATACCAAAAAAAATATGATTGTTAAGATATAACTAAAAAATTGTTGAGATAATTGGATTATTTGGGATTCGAACTTCGACCCTACATATATAATGTGATGTTGCTATCAATTTAGTTAATTATAACATAATCACTTTAATAATATAAAGTAAACTGAGGATAAACTTGGGGAGACAATAATTATAGATAACTTTTACCTTTTTAAAACAAAAACAAAAGAAGATAAAATTAGATCGACCCCTCTTTTTTCAATAAGTGGTTTATTGGATAGATCAGTGATGTACGGGTACTCTATTTTAGGGAGAGTACCAGTACCGGGTACTATGTTTTAGGAATATTTTGTCAAAAATATATCTTTTATTCATCTTCTACTGAGAGAAATTGGAGCACATATGAATTTATTCACTCATTGAAAAGGAATAAACTCAATTCAAAGAGGCTGAAGATTTAGTTTTTATTCATATAAATCTTCGTCTTCTATCAAGAAAGAGTAACAAGAATGTGGGATATTGGTGGAGATGAATTGGATCTATTTGATCGAGTTGTTAATCTTTCTCTCGATGAACTTGAACTACAGGACGCTCTTTTAAATAATGATGAAGGGGAAAATATTGAGATTAAATTTTGACTCGACGAATAATTGACATTTTTAAAATGTATTTTTTATTATTGCTTATAATTTGACTCTTTTTGAGCAAATTGTTTTTTAATTTTGTTATGATGTTTTTGAACAATTTTAATTACTTTTAAAGTGTGGTATTTTTATGTTAAATTATGTGTTTTAATAGTATGTTTTTATTATTTTATTTATATAATTATATTAAAAAAAATTATACTAACGTACCCGTACCTTAATTTTTTATAAAATGACGTACCCCGTACCATGACAGAGCGCTGAGATAGACTAATGTGATATTTGATAAGTGTGGAATTCGAATTCAAATAATGCTCCTCATAACTACACTTAATTGATGATTCAAAAAAAAAAAAAGTACACTTAATTGATGAGATTGATCCTTTTATTTGAATAACATATTCATCCTTAAATTAGATAGAAGAATTTTTAAAAAAAAAAACTACACTTAATTGATGAGATAGAACCGTAGGGAGTTTGTACCAAAAAAAAAGAACCGTAGGGAGGATTTTTATTTTTTATTGGTCAGGTAGCCTAGTGGCTAGATACTCACACATATAAATATAGAGAATTGTGGAATCCTGGGTTTGAACCCGGGCCACTCCAATAATGTCCCTGGTACCTACCAATTGAGCTACACTTATGAGACTAGGGAGGATATTTATTATCTATTATTATACTGTAAATAGATGTAAATAGATAGATGAATTTACATAAATTGAAAAGAACAAAAACCAAATATAGATATATTATTAGCATTGAACTCAACTTCACTTGCATATTGAAGTTTTATTTTTGCGCATATAACTATTTAATATGCAAAAATCATTCTTATTGGAAAAAATTTGTGAAACAAGCCAAAGAACAGAATATTAATGGCGAGCAACAAGCCTAGTTTTAGTGTCAAATTTTAGTTTTTTTAGTAGAGAAAAGTTCGGTTTTTATCATTTTATACTTACTTTTTTGTTTTTATTTTTCAATTTACACTAACTTTCATTATTCAAATTATCTATCAATTATGTGTATTATCATAATTTAAATTTATTTGTATTCCAAAAAAAAAAGTTTAAAACAGTTCAAATTATTCTCTTCATGGGCGACTCCTAGTTAACATAATTAGAAGTTATCGAAACTATAAGATCAAAGCCTCAACTAATTGATTAATTTAATAAGATCAAATTTTATCAACTAAAGCTGTCCAAAACAAATTAAAATCCTCTCGATTTGTCATAAAAATTGGAAAACTTGTCCAAATGTTCAATCTTTTACTTGTTAGTATGTTAAGATAAGCACGACGAATCTTACATGCAACGCAATAAAGAGTTTCTGATCTACCATATGCCCTAACAATGAAAATCCACAAAACCCAATTTCAAGTGGCTAATGGAAATCTTTCACTGCACAACCTTTGACAGAAACTGAAAAGTTCTGATGTTGAAGATTACTATCATTGGCACTGCTCGCGGCTGGGGCCAATACCCAGTCCGTATTAGTAAAACTACATTGGACTAGAAAACATTAGCCAATTGGTCGTGACTCGTGACAAGTGATAGAGGACTAGTTCAAAATTATTCCTACTTGAGGTTTGATTTCTACATAATTGACAGCAATAGATGAAAGAACAGTGACAAGAATTCGTAAATTGCAGGTGTTTTGCCACAAACCAAAAACATAACCATTAACTGCCATGAATGAATTAATCTACACACTCATCCTGAACTTGGCCATCTGTAAAAACAGAGAAAGGTTATAAATGTTTACACGAGTACATACAAACGAAGAGGTACATGTGCATTAAAGCTTAACAAATATCAAAGATTTTGAAAGCCTCACCAGCAAGATGGATGGCCAAATTTGCTTGAGCATCAGCCTCAGAGTTGAACTCCTAGACAAAGGAAGGAAACAAGACAGTTATTTTTGAAGAACAAAGAAAAGCATCTGGAGTCTATTAATGTGCATATATAGGATTTAAATAAAAAGGCTCTTTCCCAACATATTAAATCTCAATGGAGAGAAATGATTCATTAAACAAATGATTCCTAAAGGGAAAACCATTAATATGCAATGAAGGTCTTTGACTTTAGTAGGCCTGTCTATGAAGTAGAATTATCATCTATGAAATTATGCCTGTCACATCATCAACAAATAGCGACTTAGAAAGCAAATTCAACTAGAAAGGGGATGGTGCTGGTGCATTTATAGATGTCAATGAAAACATATCTGTATCACTGAGGAGGCAATGAATATCATTTAGTAGACGTCTACCTAAGGACGAAGAAAACATATAGATTCCATTCTATGTTTGGTGAATTTGAACTTGAATATAATTGGACATGAGCTCAAAAAGTAATATATGTTGGTTCCACTAAGATTGAAACTAAGAAGAATGAAACAGTACTCCATTATATTTTATTTGTTCGCCAAATACTCACTGTTTTTGACTATTAAGTACTTAATTAATAATACACTTTGATTGAGCGGGTTCCAACCAAATTTGTGAATTTGTGTATCATATAAACAAATCTTCTAAGTAAGAGGGAAAATTATAACCTTAGAAAGTTGTAGAAGGCATTACATGTTTACATTTTGACCAAAAACACTTATAACACTTATTTCTCCTACTTTAGATAATTTGCAAGATTACGGTACTCAATAAATAGCTAATATAAAGCCAAATGAAATTCCATATACACCAAGTCTTCAGTAAACTGTACCTACCCTTAGAACATGACTGATCTTGAATGACACACATTTATCCTTGAGTTCTTTGGCCACCTTATACAATGTAGCCAAGTTCTCATTCTTGACCTTCCATGAACCATCAATCTGTTTCATGCAGCAGCGTTGGAACATTGAAGAGAAACAAACAGTAAATAATAGTGAACATGTGCTAGAAAATAAAAATGAAGTGGATTAGAATACTTTAACTTTGTTCTATCATTTATTAAGGGTTTTAATTTGTTTTAATTTTTGTTAATGATTTTATTCTATTTTGGATTGTCTTATTTGAACTTAGAACGGGAACATCTTATTATGGTGTTTGGATTTATTACATCTATATATAAGCCTTTGATGTAATTATGTAAACAATTAAGATTTTTTGGTTATTTTATGATATTTACTAGATATTTGAATCAGAGTAATACACCCTAAAGATGTACTGCAGGTTTATCCTGCAACTACAAACAATGTTGAAAAATTGTAATTTATTCTATTCAAAGATGATAACCCAATACTGAGATATATTGTAGAGCGTCGTCTATTTTAAGTTTTTTTTTTTAATAACTTAATACAGCAGCAGAAAATTTTGATAATTTAAACCAACCTTGTCAAGTTGATAATTCCACAGGATACGCCAAACATTTAAACCAAAAAATTTCAGAACCAACCTATTGTTTTTCTTAATGTACTTTTCATTTTAAACTTGGGGTTATCAAAACCAGTGAGAGTATACATGTTTACGAGATACTTAATTTTAAAAGGCTAAAAGAAAAATATGGTTTGCCGTTAAAGACTGTGTTAATTGCTTTGAGAAGCAAAGTTTTTCCACATTTTGGTTACAAAGTGGTAAAACCAGGAGGTGAGGGAATGAAGAAATATTGTCTCAAGCCTCAAAGTGAGTATGAAGACTCGATGTGAGTTTTGTTTTTGCACACAAAAAGAATTTAATGGGGCAGGCAGCAAAGTATTCTATGATGTTTTCCTCAGTTTCACTGTTTTAATAAAACAATGTGTACTAATAACATGTTTTAAAAACCACTATAACCCGTTTTGTCCAATCTAACTCATTTACTGCCAATGGAAATGAAACCTGACATTAAGTGCTTCCAAAGGATGCAAGGTGCCATTACCAAAGAGGCAACATGGACTTAAAATTCAAGTATTCTCCCAAAATTAATCACGTTTATCACAATAATGTTTTTATTTTACACATTGTTTTCTTAAATGTTCAATCGAAAATCAGGAAAAGTTTAAATTAAAGCACTATAAGATGCAAAAATTAAAGAAACAATGAAAACATACTATAATAAAACATATCAACATTTTAATTATTTAAGAATAAACTTAACATAAAGAAGAATATAAATGGCCAACCTGCATGCAGACAAGTTTAGAGTCCCCTTGTATAGAGATACCAGTGAATCCTTTTTGAAGAGCATATCTCATTCCCAATATCATTGCACGATATTCAGCAACATTGTTTGTTGCTATACCCACACCCTCACGAACCCTATAAATCTTTAAAGTAATAATAGTTAAAGAGATAAATATTTGTATGAAAATTATGCATATTCATAGAAGCATAAGTTGTGTACCACTTTCCCATCTTTAGATCGTATAATAGCTCCGGCACCAGCTTTTCCAGGATTTCCTTTTGATGCACCATCAAACTCAATAATACAAGTCTTCTGCACAAGGACAGATGACTATAAATACAAATATAAATCATATAAATTAATCAAAAGAATTCATTCAATACTCTATAGGATACAAATCAACAAAAGCATCTAGAGAGCCTCCAGTGACCACCCTATAATTCTTGAGTCTGCTATTAAAATAGCGAGTAGGAAATAATGTAACTAGCCTTGATTGCGTCCAATATATTAGGATGAAATACAGGGATTTCCTTTCAACCTTCAACTACTGGTCAATTGCACAAAACCCCCCGTGCTCCAAATCTTGACAAGTTCAGGGAGACCAGTTGCTATGTTAAAAACCCCGTGGTGGTTTTCACTTTTCTAAAAGAGCATTGCTACATAATTAAGAATTTTTTTTGTATGATCCGTCGCAAATTGTCTTGGTTGAGTTTAAGTGGAAAAATTAATTTTTAAGTAAAGAAAATTACATGCAAGTGAAAACCAAGCCACATGCTTTCAAGTGTGGAGAATCGGCATAATTCTTTCAGTAATTGACAAATAACTGAAGGCAGTTAGATGCATTTCATGTTGGAAATTCCACCTTCATTGCGGTCCGCCCCTAGCCTGCCTTAATTGCGGCATTTGGCTTGCCTTCATTGCAGCCTCCAACACCTTCATTGTGTTGGGGGTGAAGGGGTGGATTTAGTCCCACATTTAAGAGATATGGCCTGTTTTGTGAGGTAGTGCTTATATAGCACGGGCAACCCTCACCTGACAAGCCGGTTTTGTGAGGATGAGTTAGGCCAAATATAAAATTTAACATTTCAGTCAATACTTTTCAAGGTGACAACACTAACAAGTTGCCATCATCCTGTACTGGAAGATCTCATGAAAAAAGGCTTTTCAGTCAAAAAGTAAAGCATCATAATTCCATTGGCCCTGACTATCACACATCAATTTACAGATTAAAATGTCTATGGTAGTATGGTTACATCATAACACCTGCATGAGGAGAAAATCCTCCAGCAATTGCCCTAGAATTAGGGGAACCCTGAGTTAACATAATTTTGCATACAAGAGCATTCATATGCTTTCTGCTTACATTTGCAAGTGAAGATGCTTCGCCCACAGCAGCACGATCTAACTTGGCTTGCTTTCTCAAGGGATCATCAGTGATGGATGTCAAACCAGTTGCTTTCTGCTAAGCAGTTAAAAAATTTATAAGTTAAAACATTTACACAATTGTTTTTGGATAGCGCATCCAGTTATGAAGGATCAACACTTTCAGAAAAGATATCCAAACCGTGACTGTGACCCTAATCACACAGTAATACCACCAACTTTCGTGTCAAGGACATTGAGCATGTTTGATTAGAGAAAATGGTTTATGTTTTCATTTCCTGGTTTCATTAGTAATTACAAAAGTACCACCATATTTCCTATTTTCAAATATTGGTATTTGTATATGAAACAATTAAAACCAATTTTTTACCTTTTGCTTTTTCTGGAAACAATGAAGTGATAATTAGGTGCTAATTTGTAATTATTAGTAAAACAAGAAATATTCTCTCAAACCATACAAGTCCTTAATAACTTATTATCAACAACATTTTCTCATTTCTCGACTAATTTTAAACTCGATGAAGATTTCTTGCTGAGATGACAAATTGATAAATTGTAACACAACTGTCTCAGTCGAACATAAAATCTTAGATGTATCTGCATAGGCATGTCATAAATTCAAATGGTACTAAACTTACAGCATTATCTTGTTCAAGCACTTCTAGAGCTCTCTTTTTAGATGTATCTGCATTTGATGTGGTCCCTTTGGTAGAAGAAGGATCCTGAGACACATAATAAATCTTCTGATTTTCTTCATAAACAAACCTAAAACCACATTAAACGTGTCTAGAAAGAAATCATACATCAAGGGAACAGAAATGTGCCAGCTACAATATAGAATACTATCTTGAAAAGTATTTTTACCACAAAATACTATTATATAACAATAGTATTTTTACCACAATATAGACATTATAATTATTAAGTAACTGAACCACACAATCAAGGATACATATATGGATCAAGGATAAAGGCTTATTTTAAACAAGAAAAAGTAAAACTTTTAGAGGTTGATACAAGTTTCCAGAAAATTGAACATCTTCACTCTTCAACTCACAGAACACAGATAACCTTTCCCTTCCTAGTTTTCTAAAGAAGATACAATAACAACAACCAAGCCTTATCCCACTAAGTGGGATCGGCTACATGAATTGAACGGCGCCATAGTGTTCTATCAAAAACCATGTTTTTTTTCAACACATTTATCAAAAAAGAAGGGAGAATCAAACACATTGGAACTGCTATTTACCTGGAAAGGACAAGGAACAAGTGTGCCAAACAAATCCTCATTCAAATCAGAGGCTCTAATTGTGTATAAAGCATTCTTTAGTCCATGTGAGATAAGATAATCCTCAGTTTCATTCGACATCGAATACCCCTTGTATACACTAACAGGAGGGTCACATACCTAACAGAACAGAAATATCAATACTCCATCTTTAAAAACCTTCGAAGAATACTTTTCGATCATGACATAAGGAAATGGAACCAAAACAACAAACACAGAAACCATAATAATGCACTCAAGTCAACAACTATTGTGTCCAATCAAATACCCAAGTTTTAGCATTAAAGAAAAAGGCAAATTCAAACCTAGCACTAGCAACAGAAAGTATTGCCCACAAAGATCATAAGCATAACATAAATGATATTTTGACATACAAATTTAACAACAATTTGGATGGTTAACACATCCTAAATACGTGGTCAATTACATTCAGTGGATGATTAACAAATATAACAAGGTATTGAACCTCACTAACAATCCACCGAATGTATGACCACGGTTTTCACATGTTCAAATATACATATATCCATTTACTATCCAAATTGTGTCCAAATATACATACATGATTAATAAATTGTTACAACCTTTTTAAATTCATTAATCATTCACCGAACATAATTAAATTAACCACATCTAAACTACACATTAAGCATCAAAACTACTGTCTCATTGTGTTGAAAGAACACAGTCTGTCCCCGTGAGCTTAGCTCAGTTGGATACGGCATTGCACGTAATATGCAGGACCGGAGTTCGAACCTGATACACCTACTTATTCACTTTTAAGGTTGAAATTTTAGCCACTAAACTACCTGACCAAAAGACTAAAACACAGGTCCAAAACACAGACACTGACACGGACACCACACTACACTGATAAAAATATGGGAAAATGATATATTCAATGTAATTATAAGTGTCAGTGTTATGTTGTTATGTCGGTGTCGAACATCTAGATAGGCCTAATCCGAGGAGTGTCCGTGCTTCATAAATCAAAATTATTGTCTCATTGACTCATAGTCTAAGCATAATGCAACTTACTCACACAACTATCTACATTTTCAACCAAACATTTCTCTACTCACCTTCAATTTTTTCACCAATAAAAATTCTAAAGCACCAATATTTAACTAACTAAAAACAAAATTAACAAAACAAAAAAAAATCCAAGTTAATAAGAGAATTACAGAAGTTCCAACTTGAGCCTGAGAATCACTGAGACTATTATAAATTCCAACAACATCTCCTTTCCTTACAACATAAAAAGCATCTTTCTCCTGATTCATCGTCGTTTCAACTTCTACTACTTTTTTCTTGCGTCCTTTTCTAGTGGAATAACACCGAGTAACCGTCGAAACGAGTTCAGAGCGAAATGACCTAACGGAAAGATGGTGCAATTTTCTCGGGAATGAGAAAGTGTGGTGAGAACGGTTAGCGACGAATCGAGTTGTTGTTCTGAAAATGGTAGGTGTGAATGATGAGAGATGAGAGAACAAAGCGTTCATGACAGAGATGAGGTATCAGAATTGAATGTGTCGAGAATCAGAATGTGAATGAAAAAGAAAATGCATTGTTGTGTGGAATTTGAGTGTTGAATTTGACTTGGGGAAGTAGTTACTGGTTTTGTAGCTGAGATTTTTGGAGTTGAGGTTTAGCTTAATTGGATTGGGCTTTATTTTGGAACCGATCTTTTTTTTTGGGTTTCACCGCCGGTCTGGTTCGGGGGTCGATTATGTGACATCAGACAGGGGCGTATCCAGAAATTTTAACTACTGGGGTCAAGGTCATTTACTATAAATATGAATACGTAAACAATAAAATGATGACATCGTTAAATTACGAGGATTTTTTTTTTGAATATTGCAAAATTGTAGCATTTTTTGACACATGCAAAATTGTAGCATTGTTTATTCAAAAGTTGATATAATCACTCACCATGTATCTTCTTATTTTGAATTTGATTGTTGTAAGATTTTTTTATTATTTTTCAACAATATCAAATATATTATCGCATTTCGATTGAATGTTATATTAAAAAGTTCATCCTCGTAAGGTCTACATATTTTGTGTGTGTATATGAATCAAGTATTCTCTATGTGTAATTATAGAGACTAATTACACAATGTGTAACACATAGTTGTTTATAAAAAAAACACAATGTGTAACACACAATGGATGATAAAATTTCCACTAAAAAATTTAATATTGTTGCACTCGTAGAGTTTGATTCAAACTTAAAACCTCTAAATAAGTTGAAAGATAACTTTTAATTATAACTCACCACTAATTAACTACTTGATTCTAATTATAAACACCGTAAAAATGGAAAAAAATAGTAAATCGGAATAATTTCTTCCTTGTTTTAATAAGAGATAGACAAAGCAACTTACATGAATTAGTTTCTTATCTTCAACCAATTCTAATAACATAAATTTTTCTTTGCCAAAATGTGAAATAGAAATTGAGAAAGATGAAAAGGAGATAGAAATTCGTATGGAATTAATTTTTTTTGGTTTGATATAGTAATAAGAGGTTGTGTCTGCAATCTTTTCAACTGCTCACTTAACTAAAACTAATAGTAGCAATTACAATTTACGATTACTTTATCAACGTCACTATATCACTCTACCAAGTTATTAGTACTACTATATTTCTTTCTATTAATTTACACTAAGGAGTTTATATTTCTAGTGTAGTTTTAGTTTGTCTTTAGTGAATCTAGTGAAGTAATATATTATGTGTGTGGGGACAATAAATTTTTACAAGTGGGGTCAATATGTATAAATATTTTATTATTGGTTAAAAAAACAACAATCAAGTGGGGTCAATTGCCCCCAATTTGATGTATGTAGATGCGTCCCTGACATCAGGTGCTTTTAGCCTCCTCCTATCACAGTTACAAGGGAATCGAACCGTAGTTCTCCCTACAAAAGTCAGCGTTAATTACCACTGAACCAATTAACTATTGGTTATTTTGGAACCAGTCTATAGTGAAGTAGTTGGCTAAGTCTTTGAGGTATACAAATTGTGAATAATATTATAACAAATACAAATTTTATATGATTTATTAGAATATCTACCGTTAAACGCAGTGATTATTTCTTTTACTGTATTGGAGGCACTTCAAATGGTGGTATAATTGACCTAGAGATTTAAAGCTGCTCTGTACCTCAAGCGGTGATCGAACTTTCGACCCTTTCTTAAGGGATGATGAACCTCAACCGTTCAATCACACCCTCTAAATTCGCTGAAAGTTTATATCATATAAGATCATTCGGACAAATTTTTTAAAAATCGAAAATTATTTGATGTGTTAGAAACCCATAAAGATTAATAATAGTATTCAATAAAAAGTCATAAACTGTTAATTTTAATATGTCTCGATAACATATTAAATGATTTTCAATTTTATCAAAAATTTATATAAATAATATATATGATATAAATTTTCAATACAACAATAAATTTTATAAAATTCATATTCGTTAATATTTTTGAAAACTTATATTATACACTGACACTGTACACCATTTGTCTAACTATTTCATGTTAGTTGAAGTCTATCAACTAAAAATCTTCTACATTATCCACTTACTTTCTAAACCAACACTACTACCTCAAATACTAACAAAAGATAATCTTAATCAGTAATCATACCATGTGTTTCCTAATGACGTAAAACTTTGTGATTGGTATATATGCTTGTGTAAATCAAGGTTTTAGATAGCGGTCATGTTGTGATCATTGCTATGGTTAAAATAGTTGTCAAATGTGGTCATTGCATACTCAAATGCGGTCTTAGAAACATCAACCTTGATGTTGTGCCCTACATTGTGGCTATGGATTTAAAAAAAAAAAAAACAACAACTGAGTATCAAAAACCTTGATCACTTAAACTTTCTGAGTAGTATACATAATGCGGCTGAGGCAGCCTCAATCGTGTCTAAGAAAAATCAAAAACCTTCATGCAACTCCACTTATTTTGTATGCAATGTTCTCAAATGATACATACTATCTATATGTTTGCTTTAATCATGACATCCAATTGAAACAAAAACTTTTTTATGCTACTAGACATGCAGTGATGCACGGGTACTTCATTTTAGGGAGAGTATCCATATTAAGTACGTATTGGGTATCAGTATGCACCTGATATTTGTAGGGTACGTACCGACGACCTATCATTTAATTTTTACATTTTTTTAGATTTGGTATTCGCCGGGTACTCATCGGCTTTCAAAAATTTTTTTTTTTTGAAAGATTTGATTTTTTTAAAGAAAATTTATATTTATTTTAGGAAGATTTAGATTTTTGTTAGGAAGATTTGTCTTAACTCTATGAATAATCAACACTTTTAGTGTTTTTTTGTTATTGCTTAGAACTCGACTCTTTTTTAGGAAATTATGTTTTAGTTTGATGCGGTTGTTTTGATATTTTTGAACAATTTAATTGAGTACTTTTAAAGTGTGGTATTTTTTATGTTTAATTATTTTTTTAACAATATTATTTTATTATTTTATTTATATTAAAAAAATTATACCAACGCACCGATACTTTAATTTTTTCAACAATGTCGTATTCCGTGCCAATATCCGTATCGGGTATCGGTACTGTAACCGTACCTGTGCAACGCCGCTACTAGGTGGATTATACTATGATACATTGTTTTGCATAGTTCATAAATCATGCATGAAACAAGCTATTCCCTCCATTTCAAAATAAGTGTCATTCTAATAAAAAGTTCTCCTACCAAGATAGTGGAGTTTGTGAGTTGTTTTTCCATTTATAACCTTTTATAAGTCATACTCTCTCTCTCTCTAATAATAAATTTTCTATCTCATGGAAATTCTAAATTTGAGTTAATGAGAGAAGGTTATTTTCGACAATTTATAAGCTTAATTCATTAAATGACACTTAAAAGAAACAAATTTTTGTTGCCAGAGTGACACTTATTTTGAAACGCATGGAATATTTGAATGCACTTGAATTTAATTATTGGTAGGTTTTTATGTGTGATATCTTTTTCTTTTTCCGAGATACATATTGAGTTCTATAGATTGTACGTGGACAGAAAGAAAGAAAAAAAACACTAACATATACAATGGTATGAGCAAACCGGAAAAGTTACATATATTTTTTAAAAAGGTTTCAACAACAAATTTGTTAAATAAGACAACAAAAAACATTTAATTTTTGTGATCTAGTCGACCTTAAAAGATTATCTATGAACAAAACCATTGAATTTTTAAATGAAAAAACGGTGCAACAGTGGTATTTAATTGCGAAGTTCTCAAGAGTTCTTATGCCATGAGTGATTCAATCATAATCTACGTGTTGGAGCATTTACAAGGAATGAAGGAAAGGAATCCTAACTTTATAGAGGAGATTATACAAGAATGCCGACCATGCTTAAGAAACTTCTTCGAGATTGCCTCTGAGCAGGCTACTAGAATTTAGAATTTGTGACGGATAAATTTTTGGCAAAACTTCAAGATATAGTACAAGAACAAATCAATGATATTTTCATTGACAAATATATGAAGAAAAGAAAAAAGGCAAGAGAGTAAAAATAAGGATGTATGTGATATTTTTGGCTATGCTTTTGAAACATAATGCTGTTAAAACAATATAGGATAACCCGTGCAAAAAGAAAGAACCTGTTCAGGACGATAATGGGTGCGTTTGTTTAAGTTTTAAAAAAAATATTTTTTCTTATAAAAATTTAGAAATTTTTTTGTAGAGATTTTGAATAAAATTTAAAGTTACTTTGTGTTTATTTATAATCATAAAATCTATTTTGATTCAATTGTTTTCACTTTACACATGGTTAGTAATTTTCAAAAAAATTGATTTTGAAAAAAGTTATTGAAAATAGCTTTTCATTTTGAAGAAAAAAATGATTTTTAGAAAATCTGAAACGAACACAAGTAAAATAATAAAAGTAAATTTTTTATAGAAAAAATTGACAAAAAATACTGAAACAAACACACCCAATATTTGTCCATGTAAGATAACTCAAATGGTAAGAGTTGGGGGAACATGAGTTGAGTAGGAAAGTCCAGGATTCAACTCCTAGTAGAAACATTTATTTATCCGATATAAAAAAAAACACACCCAATATTTGAAGAAAGTTAAGCTAAATGAAAAACCAAGCAAATCTCCTCTAGTGTTATGGTCGCAACAGTGTTATGGTCAGATAATGCACTAAAATATGTAGATCACAATATTGTTATGGTTAGGTACTGCAGTAAAGTATGAAGATCTCAAAACTACTATATACAAATCACAAAATTGTTATGGGTACTGCACTAAGATCACAAGTTTGTTTGTTTAAAGGAATGAGGAGGAGGTCCTTTTAACATATGGACCGGCAAATTAAAAAAGGAAAAATTATCACATATGGGTAGGTACTGCACTAAGATCACAAGTTTTTGTAGTTTTTGGTTTCCAGGTGTTGGATATTGTATATGTAACTATTACCGAAATAGGTTGCCAACAATGGTTTCGTGGTGTAGTTGGTTATCACGTCAGTCTAACACACTGAAGGTCTCCGGTTCGAACCCGGGCGAAGCCATTTTTCATATTTTTTGTTGAACGATTTCCAATCAGCCTATGGTGTGTTTTATTATTGGGCCGAAGTTCAACATATGTTTATTGGGTCATTTTCCAAAAAGCCCATCACGTTAATAGTTTGGAATAGGATGAAATTTGCTTTTTAGACCCCTCAAAATGCTTCCAGGCCCTCCCAAAAACTCAAAAATACCCTCAATTTAGGGAAATAAAATTTTTAGATTGTATAATCTGTAAAATGCATTTTTTCGGATTTTATCTACCAAATAATATATATTTCAGATCGTAACTACCAAACTGGGAGAAAATTTGGAAGATATCTACCAATCTGGTTTCGGAAGTTATCTTCCATATTTTATGTATACAAAATTTCTTAAAAAAAATCAAAAACTAATCACTTTAAAACAAAAATTGCCTGTTTTAAGCCTTCAAATGAGTGTGCGATGCTCTAAATGAGCGAATAAATGATGATTTATAGCTTGAAAACGTGAAAAACTCAAAAGATTACCTGTTTCGACTGATTATGTTTTCTCCTTTTTTTTCGGATTTTATCTACCAAAATTATATAAATTTCATATCGTAACTACCAAACTGGAAGAAAATTCTCATAATTTGATATTTTCGGTTTGTAACTTCCGAAAAATATGATATTTCAGATCGTAACTACCAAAATTTGTGTTTCCAATCGTATCTACCAAAAATTATGAATTTTCGTATTATATCTTCCGAAATTTTTTAGTCTTACCATGTTTCGGAAGATATCTTCCGAAGAATAATTTTGGTACTTTGGGGGGCGTGGGAGTAATTCATGAGGCGGATAAAGCAATTTCCGAATTGGATGGATCATTGTAAAATCCATTCCCTCTCTTTTGAATCATGGACTTTGTCATTTGTTTTTGTGAGTTGATTTTTTTTTTTGTTGAATAGAACTTTGTCATGTTTAGCACGGATGTGATTAAAATAAGTGATCAACGTTGAGCAATAATCCGTTAAAGTTGGAGTTGAACAGAGAGAGTGTATTAGGCCTAATCCAGAACAAGCACCATACCAACCTTAACGCCAAAATATTATTGTCAAGAAATAGCCTTAACCCCTAAACGTGAAATAGCAGTGTCTAGAGCTTTTTGAAGCTGGACCAACAACAAACCACCAACAATTGTTTCATAGATGCCAGCACAATCATTCCACAAGCCATGTAATCAACTCTCAAATTATAAGAATCTTGATTTCAACACATATATCTTAGTGCTTCTAATATAGCCACCATCTTTCTTTAGTCATAGCTTTTATTTTATATGTGCCAGCCAATATAAAAAAGCTTTTGCATTTCACATGAATCATGTTGCTTGAATTATTAGGTTTAATTCAAATTGGACATAAAAGTTTAAGACACAAATTTTTTCTTATGCATTGATTCATGTTTTTACAAGAAAAAACAAAAACATGATTCAATACTAGAAATCAAACACTTATACTTAAATCATGACTTGAAGTCGGCAGAAGACTAATGTCAAGCAATCTCAATCATTTAATCAATAATTAAAATCATTGTAACATATTAGAACTTTATCATGTCATCGTGTGTTTAACTTAGTTGGTAGAAACATTGTATCTAATAATATATAGGGATTAGAGTTCGTGTTGAGTTTTAAGTGTGAGTAGTTAAGTCTTACCTCGACTGTGAATAGAAAGAATGTAGGATATATAAGAGATGTGACTCATTAACCTAATGTCTTAAGGTTTTGGGTAGAGATGTGGCGTCACCGTCTCTTATGGTATTAGTTCATTGTTTCTCCTGACGTTCCTCTGGACTCCAGTAGTTAAATGAAAAGAACTTGATTGTGCAAAGTCAAGAAGAAAGAAAACATAATCAAGAGATCTCAATCATGAACTCAATCATTTAATAAAAATTAGGACAAATTGGCATTCTCAATTCACCAAATAACTTTAAAAGGCAATTCAAAACACAAACATCTCTATTTTCTAGCTAACATTTGAAATTTGCAATTGTGTGAGCAATTGTATATACTTCAGTTTCAAGTTTCAACACATCATATCTAGCTCTACTTTTAGCACTCTCTCTCCATGTGTGCCTATACATACATGCCTAACAATGTACTATAATTTGAAAACTAAAACTGTGCCATAATCTTCTGTCGGCTGGTAACATTAACATACCATTTTGTATTCAATTTTGTTCCCTACCAAAGACTATTTCTTGGTCACCATTTCATATAATTCAACTCTTTTTATCTTCTATATTTCAAATATCTAACACAAGACTAGTCATTAGCATTTTCGTTGCCTTTACTTCAAGATACCTAAAGAAAATAAATGGAAATTAATTAAATGTTGGGAGAGTAACCATTTCTCACTGCCTAGTGAACAGCATTAAGCATACATGAAACAATATACGCAATACATGCTGATTTTTTGGGAGTCTTACTCCTATTCATTTATAAAGAAGAATAGAAGATATAATATTTCATTTATTTAAAGTTAGGTAGAGTTTTCCATCATTTGATTTTTATCTACACTAAAGATATAAGTCAATGGGAGAAGTTAAGAACTTCACCATTTAGTGAGCCCACTTGGGTTCTGTTTGGTAACAAGTATAGACAATTGGATATGCATCTTTCTTGCAAGATCACAATCCTCACTTCTTAGAATTTGATTTAATTACCCTTACAAAATTTGGTTTGTAAAATAAGATGTGCTCACTTTTAAGTTGTATCACATCTAATTTAAGACTCTCAACATACACAATGACCAGAGACATTTACATTTGATGGGTAGGTGATTGCTCTTTTACCCTTTGATTGATCAGATTCTTCCGTGTTGACGTGTCCCGTCCATCTATCGAAAGATATCGTCAGATAATACAAATTCTACTGAAAGATACAATATATTTTAATAGTATAAATTTTATTGAGAGATATCTTCTAATATTGTTGTTTCTATGTGAGTAATAAACGGAAAGAATAACAATCATTAGATGTGTAACCCAATTGATCATAGTGAATAATTTAACATATCTTAAATTACAAACCCTGATATCAACTTAAAATTTAGATTGGACTTAACTAAATCCTTAAAAAACCAATTTATAAAATGATATACAGATATCTTCCATTTATATTGTCAAAAAAAGAAGATATAACTAATGAGCTACATCAAATGAAAAATTTTGAAAAAAAAAATATTTTTAAATGGAATAAATTTTAGTTACATTTTATTTATCACATAGTTGAATTATGAATTATTAGGTACTTTTCCAATGAATTAGATATATGGCACTCAACATCACTAAAAATTTAAGGGTATCTTTAAAATTTTAGTTACATGCTTTTATTCCCCTAATCCATTGCGGTTATTGATTAATATTATATATGTTTATTGTTTTCTTGGGTGCAAGAAAACAAAAGAAAACATAGATATTTGTACTAAGTACATTATTATAAATTAGTCAATTTATTTAATTTAATTTATAAACCACTTCAATTTAATTTAATCGTTTAATTGAGAAATTAAGGGAAAGTGTTACCACCATGGACAAACCGATTTGTCTGTTTCATCCCACATTGTGGATCTTTCTGAAAAAAATTAGTCGTATATGTTATTTTCTTTAACTTTCTTTTTTATACATTGAAATTTGAATCCATGGGGTCAGTTCATTTGAATTTATATGAACATTAACTATATGTCCACTGTGCCATGACCACAAAATAAAGAAAAGATTGAAGAGGACATTTGACAAGAACAAATGTATTTGTATTTGGCTTTATTAAGTTTTAGGTATAAACATACGAAATTAATTTAATTGGTACACGACAGTTTCTTCTTTTTCATCCAAATCATTTTGGAATAAACATTAACTAATGATATTCGAGATTCTATATTAGAAGCATGAAATTTCACGGTACATTTAAGTGGTTAGATTAGCTTTGTCAAAAAAGATATTGATTTTGTCATATGGTGTTGTTTTATTTGTATCTTAGTGCAAAGTTGGTTTAATTTTTTGTGTGTGTGAGATGTTGTTTTGATTTTCTATTTATATGATGTCTGTTTTAGTTTAGTTTTGTATATTTGCGTCGATCTAAATTAAGTATAGATTTATTGATTTTAGCATCTCATGAAGCATAACTATTTCAGTTATATCAATCGTAGAGTTTGTCACATTTATAAGCATTAGACCGTTATTAACTAAGATGTTGTGAATTTATTCGCAAATTCATTCTATTTAATTTTAAAGTTGGAATTGTAAGTTTAGAGTGCAACCTAAGATAGGGGGTGAATTAGGTTCTTTGAAATTTTCTGGTTTTTAGACAAATTTAAATACTACTTTGGTTATTTTTCTGGTTTGATATTAAGGGTTGAAAGCAATAAATCGCAGAAAAATAAAAGAGAAGGAAAAGAGAAAAACACACAAGAAATTTATCCTGGTTCCACTTCTAACCTAAGGGTAATCCAGTCTCCTCACGCCCTGTGAGAGATTTCAATATGTCACCTTACAAAAAGTGAAACAAGAGAACAATCCTCTCTTTTTCACTATCTTGCTTCCAACAATCCTAGACAGCAAGGTAACCCCTTATGATCTCTTTAAAGTGAAACAAGAGAACAATCCTGTCTTTTTCACTCTCTTGCTTCCAACAATCCTGGACAGCAAGGTGTTAAAAACAACACATGATAGCACCGCACTATCTTTAACAATAATTCTCAACAAACAATGAAGAGAATTTTACAAATAATTGTTGAAGAATAAAATGTGTGGTTGTTATCAAATCAATATCACTTTAACAATGTATATATCTTAGTGCTCAGAAACTTTTATAGATATGAAAATATGATTAAAGTTTCTTAAGATACGTGTATGAAAGTTTATGAGAAATGTGATATTGTTAACTTAGAAAATTGAGATATGAAAGTTGGTTAAGAATTGTAATAATCTCAAAAATATTAATAGAGGCTTTAGAAAATGTCCATGAAACAATGCAACTCTTTAAAAAATGTCCCATAAAAATTATATTTAATTAAAAACGAATTTTTCAAGAAAACATGAAAATTCTGCAATTTGGCCAGTTTTTATTACAGCGGTTATTTGTGATTAATTATAAATTAATTTCTGAGCATTCTAAGTTATATAATTATTGAAATGATAATCAAAGATAAAGACAATACTTACAAATATTTAATCTAATAAGCCTAAATCTTTATCTTCAACTTAGTTTCTCATTCTTGAAACTCCATAAGCTTTTTTTTTTTATGTGAGTTTGTTATCATCAAAATCCAACCAAGTTCAAGAAGGAAATTTTCTTCACAAGAATTTCAATTGATATACTTTTTAATTTAAACGACCGAATGTAATTATTTTTTGGTAAAAGTAAATTTGCTTTATCATATTGAGTCAACTCTATCATGCTAGATATAATCATAATGCCAATTTGACATTCGATAGCCTAGTTAGTAGGTAGTGTTAAGATTATACTTAGTCCTTTAAGCAGAATTAACATTTAATTTAATACACTACCCTAATATTTAAATCCAATGTATGGTTTTGTACTTTGTAGGGAATGAGAATGAGACATCTAAAGAAGTGAGTCTCAGTCCAAATACATGCATTGATTTTCGTGTTTTATTTTATTTTCTTTCTGTTTTTCTCCAACTAAACAAAGTGAAAGATTTAAAGCAAGATACTGGGTTCTATAAATATGAGTTTCATTTTGGAGGTTCTAACTTCTAACTTCTAACTTAAGAACAATTTTAACATAGTAGAGAGTGATCAATATAATTCCTATGTATATTTTATGTTAATCTTGTACATATAATTATAAAATATTTTTGAACATTTTTTTGACAAATATTTTTTTTGGGTACATAGACAAGATGACAAAGCCACCAATAAACTCACACACACAAGTGGAGTGACCGGGGTTCGAACCCAGATCATGAGCGTCTGACCTAGTAATTTCGACATTTTCTACCAGTTAAACTATAATTTCTGAACTTATTTTTGACAGATATTATTGAACATGAAATAATATTAAATGTGATTTATTAAGTGTAATGAAATTATAGTTTTTTTTTTTAAGTAATTTGGTGGTTAAAACTTTAAATAGGAGGACCGAATATTCAAATATCAATCTATACATATTATATACAATGTCTTAGAAATTGAACTAAGTCAAACATAAAATTATATTTTTTTTAATAATGTTGTGTTATACGTTTGACTTAATTGGTTCGTTATGACTTATGATGTTAATAAATGTAACCAAAAAATTACTGTGTATAGATGGTTAATATTAGAGCATACATTCATGCTATTCATACTGGTCGTATAAATAGATTTTATCCAATATATTATCACTTATGCTCCAAAATATACGATTCTGTTGACCACTGCACATTTGCCAACCTAATGCATGATTTTGATTGCAAATATCTTTAATTATTTATTAATAAAAATTATAAATTTTTTGATATTTTGAAAATACTTATCGAAACAAATCAAACAAAATCTTATAAGATAATATTTACATTTATATACTCTTAGAAAAATACGGTCAAAACAAAATATATGAATAGTGCATTTAGTCAAATTAAATCTTATAAAATGAGACGGAGAGTATATTATTGAACACTTAACTCAATTATGATGAATACTAACAACATTCTCTCTTTTAAACACTCTATTTTTAATTGATTAAAATTCACGTGAGTCTCACAATTTTATGTAGACCTATTTTCAAAGTGAAAAACTTACATGAATTTTAAATACTCCTTCCGTCCCAAAATGTAAGCAAAAGTAAGTCAACAAAAGTGAATGTATTTGACCCAAATTTTAAACCAGATACATTCACTTTTGTTGACTCAATTTTGCTTATATTTTGGGACGGAGGGAGTAATTAACAAGAGAGTGTTAAGAAAAGACTATTGCTAGAACTCTTCTACAATTGGTTAAACCACTAAACTATTTTCTTTTATTTCATGTTCTATTTTCTCTAATTGTTTTTGTCTATTTAAAAAAATAATACTCCCTCCGTTTCAAAATGAGTGTCGCTTTAGCTAAAAAATTTCGTTTCAAAATGAGTGTCACTTTTCAATTCCCAATGTGATATTTTCCAAATATACCCTCTTATTATTACTTTATACACTATTTTCAAGAAAACAAAGGAAAAAGTAGGGTTAATTTAGTAAAAGTGCTATTACTTTTAACATAATGATTGCATTTCTTAATATGTGTCAAAACATAAAGTACGACACTTATTTTGAAACGGAGGGAGTATTAGAAAACATAAAAAAATCGTGAGAGGCGCGCATATTTATAATCAAACAAACTGATGCAGAGCCTTCCAACCAAGACAACACCAACCAACCACTCTCTTCCATCACTCCTCCCTTCTCTGTGCAGACTCCCTCTCCCGCCGCCGATACTCCAATCATTTCCGGCAACCTAACTTGCCATGCCAGACCAATGAATGACGAGCCATTACCGGCGACGATCCTCATGTCACTCTCTTGCATCTCCGATTGCGACCTCCTCTGCGGCGAACAAACCTCCGGTATCCTAACCGGAGATTCAACTGAATACTCCTCCGACCTCGATTCATCATCGCCGCTGTTATCGTCGACATTATTTGCCGAAGAAGAGGAAGAGTCCATTGCTATTTTCATCGAACACGAACGCAAGTTCATTCCTGGCTTCGATTACTTTTCGAGATTCCAATCTCGTTCTCTAGATGCTAATGCCAGAGAAGAATCCATTGCATGGATTCTCAAGGTAAACAACAAACATTATATCATTATCACCCTGTGTTTAACTCATTATTACATTAATGCCATTCGTTGAACTAAACCGCGTGGCGCGTGCACGTTTCTGTAACCGTTTTCCGTAACGGAATTGTAGATCCTCATAGTTATTGGTTGTTGTAAATGAGTTTAAGCCATCGTCCGGTAATTCTAGTTCAACCGACAGAAAATACTGAAATTACATGTCTTATAATTGTTTCTAGCCACAATTTTTTTTGGTTGCTAATTGCGTGATTTATTTACAGGTACATGCGTACTATGGATTTCAGCCATTGACTGCTTATCTTTCCATTAACTATATGGACCGGTTTTTGGAGTCTCGACCTTTACCGGTGAGCTCTTGTTTTTTGGCTGCTTTACTGTTGCATCAAATTTCCTCTGTGGCTTAGGGCCATCATATTTGAACATATTTTACACAGATCAATATAATGATAAATAAAAGAGAGAAGGGTAATTTTATTGATGTATTACTATTGTCAAAAATGCACAATGAATTAGAATTGCGAGTATAATTGAAAAAAGAGTTGTTAATGTTGAATTAGAAATGAAAAGTGTCCATATGAGTTTAGGCTAGTTGTTACGGACATTGCATATAATGCACAGAGATTTGGGGTTTGAACCTTCGTATGTCCATTTATTTGCTGTGAAATTTTAGTCACTATGCTACCTGACAAAAAACAAAACAATTTATTTCAGAATAAATTTTTGTTGTAAATTTGAAGTTTATGTATCTTACAAAGTGAATATTTACAATACTGTATTTTGATTTTATATTTTCAAACCTCAAGAAATTATGCAAAGAAATGTTTCATATGCAGGGTTGACTTTTCTAACGTGGGAAAAGTCTTGCTAGTAAATGCTGGCAGGAATAAATTTTCATAACTGATTTTTTTTCTTGGTATAATGGTACTATAGTTTTATTTAATGCCATCTTGATCATCAAAAATTTTGTTACCAAATTTGTTGTTAGGTGTTTTTGGTTTATATTTTTATAATGTGTATGTGTAAAGTGTAACAGTAAAAAGTAGGAGAAAAGTAAAGATGAAAATGTATGTTGACCAATAACCATTTTTTAATAAAAGTTATGTTACAAACAGGAAAGTGTTACTCAATAAAATATTATGGCGATTAGATGATGATAATATCTTTTTGATTTACTGTTTGATACTACAATTTATATTAACAGGAATCAAAAGAATGGCCTCTGCAACTTTTATCTGTTGCATGTTTGTCTTTAGCAGCAAAGATGGAGGAACCCCTTGTTCCTTCCCTCTTGGACCTTCAAGTTCAGGTATAAATTATTTAATGATTAGAACTCCATGTTCAATAATTTGACATGTCAATGCTGTAGTGATACTGATACTAAATCATTTCATTTGTAATGGATATTATTATAAAATGCAGGTAGAAGGTGCCAAATACATATTTCAACCGAGAACGATTCTTAGAATGGAGCTACTTGTTCTGACTATTCTGGATTGGAGGCTTAGATCAGTCACCCCACTAAGCTTCCTTGGTTTCTTTGCGTGCAAGCTCGATTCAACTGGAACTTTCACTCGCTTCCTTATTTCACGTTCCACAGAAATCATATTATCTAATATCCAAGGTAACTGTTAAGTTTATTCCTTTACCCTTTCACAATGCTAGAAAATGTAGTTAACATTTAACAAGTTATCACAACCGCGCCAACCCTGAACAGTCCATGCAAGATTGTCTGCCTACTCTGCAGCGAGACCTCAAAGGTGTCAGCTGCATGGTAACACAAGTCCTCCCACCAGGCCACATGACCAGCTGGTTTGTAGCACTCCATTAAGCTATCTTAGTCTCACTCATATTGGGGATAGTTGCTGGATTAAACTTGTAACTGTTAACTGATTCATTAAGATTGCATTGCATTACTGTTGGGATGTCATTGCAAAATTGTTTAAAACTTTTATATTGCAACTGTAATTACGATTGCATTTATAACTATGATTGTAATGATCTATGTTGTGACTGTGAGTTTTCAAGTATGATGAATTTCCTGTTTGAATACTCTGTCTGCAGATGCTGGCTTTCTTGCTTACAGGCCATCATGCATTGCTGCAGCTGCCATACTCTCTGCAGCTAATGAAATTCCTAATTTCTCTTTCATTAAGCCTGAGCATGCTGAATCATGGTGTGAAGGACTAAGAAAAGTAAGCTTATATATAGTATTAATGTGCTAAATTGTGACAAAAAGAACAAAAACAGAATTACGGGTTTATTTATATGTTTTCCAAAACACATAAATATGTGTAATGCAGGAAAATATTATAGGGTGCTATGAATTGATCCAAGAAGTTATGATAAGCAATAACAGAAGAAATCCCCCTAAAGTGTTGCCACAATTGCGAGTAACAACTCGAACCCGAAAGTGGTCCAACGTCTCATCATCATCATCATCCCCATCTTCCTCTTCATCAGTCTCTTTCTCATTGTCTTATAAAAAAAGGAAATTAAATAACTGTTTCTGGTTAGATGACGAGAAAGGAAACTCAGAGTGAAAAGAAAAGGAAACAAGAGTAATAAAGGAACAAGAGGAAATAAGATGGGCCAGGTTGTCCAGAAACCTCAACATTTTTAAGAGGGTTTTTTGCAATTAAAAATTGACTATATATACACTGTATGTATGAAAGTTTGAAAAGTTTGGATTTGGAGAGTATTTAATTATTTATTTTTCCTTATATGTTTTGGGGTTATCCCCACCCATTTATTAATTAATGGGGTTTGCATAGATTCCCTAAGGGAAGGGGATCTTGGAACATAGATTTATTTTTGTATAGGTGAGAGAGAGAAGGATTTGATCTAGTAATGTTGGGGATAAGTATTCAAAGGTTGCATTGATTATAGGGTGAAAGAGATCAAATATGGTAGGGCAGAGAGACCTCAAGAAACAGGAAGAAAGAAGCAGAGAAAATGCATCAAAATCAAAATCTTAGGGGATTAAAACTCTAAAGTTTTGAGCTGTTCTTGACTTGTAATGAGAAGGGATATATGAGTGAAAGTGAAGTTTCTTTTCTTGGAGCCAAGCATAACTCACTTTCCTTTGAAGGGATACCCTCAGCAATTCAAAACAACAGAAAATAAGTTACAGATGATGGCTACATTTCGTGGACTATTCTGATGGTACGTGTGAAGATGGACTTGGCACGTGCCAATCACGTGTGTTTTGTGTGATTTTTTTGGCCTTGAGTTTCGGCCTTGAGGAGTGCCAGCAACACTCTCTTCTTTGGCCTAACTATACAGGATTCCATTGCCTGGAGTCCAACGCCTGTGATGGGAAACACATGTATATAGTTTTTTTTATTATTATATACTTTTGCATTTTTTTATTGATTTTGAAAAGAGAAGTGAACTCTCTTTTACATAGTGGCCTAATTGGCTTTGATAATGGAGGTGAAAAGGTCTTTGGGGCCTTCTCCTTTGCTGTGTATTGAATTGAATTCAATAATATCATATTGGTTTGATTTCATATATTTCTCTGATTTTTCTCATTTTTTTTTCTTTCTTGGTTCATTCTTTAAATAAATCATGTGATTCATGGGCTCATTGACCCCAAAGTAATTTGGAAGTTATATATGATATTATTCTACATATCCATATGCATCTAAAATGTACAATTTGAATTATTTTGTTCCACTGATTTTATGAACTTGCATCCCACTGAAAAATATCTTGTATATTATTGAGTATTGCTAGCTTTATAGCACATGATTCTGAATTAAGTACTTTGTAGGTTTGCCATTTGTTCTTATTATGATGAAAGAAAAGAAATTACTATAATAAGACTCTTTATGGAATCTAGTTAGGCAAATTTCTGAAGCAAATTGACTATTTGGTCCCACTAGCTATCAACAATTATTTGAATATCCAAGTGATCATTCATTCACTTTACTCATTTAGATCTTCATGTATGGATTATTTACCATGCCTTTTAAACATGGCTTTTACACCAGTATGAAGAAGACTATTTAAAACCAATGCAAGTATCCTCCGCACTCAATTGTAAAGACTAACCCTTCGAACTTTGTAGAATCCAAATGGACAGGAAATTTTCTCTAAAAATTTTAAGCTATTCATGTCTAAGTCAGAAATTGAACTCAAGACCTCGGTTAGATTAAAAAATATATGCGTAATTTCATCTAAGTGCTCTCGAGTAATGCAAATTAAAGTTAGAAGAGCAAAAGCATAAAAAGTACAAGTACTTATAACATAAAGGCTACCTTGATTACTTTGAAGTACACGGAATAACAGAGCTTGTTATTAAGAGTTTAAGACCGATTTCCCAGACACAAGGTACATTATTTTTTCATGCAGCAACACTAGCATGATCCACCATAGTTTTTATTTTCTCCTTCTTTAATAAAAGGTAACTATGCATGTTGTCATTTCTTATGCAATCATTTATCGAAAAAAAAAAAAAAATTCTTATGCAATCATAATTATCACCCTTACGTTTGCATGACAAGTTGACAACCATATGTAAATGTAAATTGTGTTCATAACATATATTTAATTAAGATGCGTTTAATACAATCTAGTATATCAACTAATATTTGAACCTCTTTTGCACGATTGACACAAAATTAGACATGATTCCTTACAAATTTAAAAAATTACACAATAATTATCACAAAAAACAACATGATTACACGATTAATTTGATCGAGTTTGACAGACGTTTTGAAAAGAGTCATGGTCATTTTCCATACTATACTATTCCTGTTTTCTTAGGGTGTTTCCGGTGAGGTCCAAATGTGGATCCCGTGTCATAGTGCAGTTGTCAATTTTAATATGAAACGCCAATTAATTAATGTATTATTCGATGAATAAATTAATGTATTATGTATATTGCATTCACTTAGTAGACCGACGCTCTTGTTTGGGTCTATTGAAATTTAAATTTAAATTTAGATCTAATCAATCAAATAAGTCACAACCCCGCCAAAAATAAACTGGAGTAGGTTAATTATGCATATCAAACAATTGCAATGGATTAATACTAATCACATCTACACGTGAATTATACTAATATAATTTTAACTTTATTTAGAGATTCATGTGAGACAAACTATTAATCAAAAGCGTGCTTTTGAATTTATAACAATAATAGGACAGATATTAGGACAAACATGGGGTTGGAAGACAATAATACTATTATTATTAACTTGATTATCATAAACATAAGCCTCTTGCTAAGTGCTACCCTTTTGTAAAAGTAATAAAGTAAAGCTTATATATAATCCACGTACGTTTGAACTTGTGTGGAGCTAACAAACCTCACCGTTGCTTTGATGTTATGTATTTATTAGATCCATTATTACTGCAAAATTAGTTCTATAATAGCGATTTCACGCTAAATGCTACTAAAGACGTAACATTTAATAGCGTTTTTAAAGCGCTATTATAGGTAACATATTTATTTTTTGATAATAGAACATATCTTTATCTTTATTCTTTATTATAATAAAACTTACTAAGTTTGCAACTAACCCTAATTTAACTCTAATTCAAAAAAATATGTTAAAAAATATACCTCAATCCATCGATATCTCAACAAAAATTGAACACATATCTTTTATGTAATATAAGATGCATTTGCCACTAAATTACACCATTCAATTTGAAATAATTTGGTAAGCAAAATATAATCAATATGAACTTAATTACCTTCTAATCTCACTTCATTAGTAGCATTTTGGTAACCTTAATTGATTATTTTTATACCTTTTTTTTGTTGGTTTTTGTGACTTAGATTAAAATGCAAATACTTTTATTTATTTATTTTGAGTTAATTATGTTTTCGTCCCTATAAACATTTGAATCTTCTACTTTTAGTCCTATAAAGTTTTTTTTCGCACTTTTTAGTTCTTAAAAAATTACAAACTATTATTGATCCAAAATTTTAATTAAGAAGGAGATGACAATTTTTATCTCTGATAATTTTTTTTAAAACACTATTATAAGTTATTATTGGTAAAAGTTTATAATTCACAGGCAGATGGCAATTTTTATCGCTAGTAAAAAATTTAAAATCACTATTATAAACTATTATTGATTTAAAATTTTAATTCATGGGAGATGATAATTTTATCACTGATAAAAAATTTTAAAATTACTATTATAAGTTATTACTCATAAAAATTTATAATTTGCGTGGAGATGACATTCTTTTCGCTAATAAAAGTTTAAAACCACAATTACATATTATTACTCTTATAGAAAAAAAAAATACAAGTTATTACTGATAAAAATTTATAATTCACAGGAAGATGATAATTTTTATAGCTAATAAAATTTATGTCATATATATATGACTATGTTCCGCAAAATCCGTGCAATGCACGGGCCGACGACTGGTTATTAGGAAAAGGGAACAAACTTAGGTTACACTCCCCCGTATCTTTTTGGATATGGTGTATAATAAGAAAGGTATATATTTATAATTTTTTAAGCGCTATTAAAATTTAAAATAAGAGCTGTTAAATTTTCTCTCTGACTCTATTTATAAGAATTATTTTGATAAAACACGCGTATTAAAAAAATTGATTTTAATATTATATTGGTTGACAAATTATATTGATTTTTTATGTTTACCATTAGTAACGGTGAAGAAAGAAAGTAAGTAGAAAGAGAATAAGTGGAATTATTGTATTTCTTCATGTTTTGGAGGTATATACTAACTCCTGAATTACTCAATAATATTTTAACTGATATAAATTTTATAAAATACACCGTTGAATTGAAAGTTTATATTATATAGATCATTTGCGTAAAGTTTCAGACAAATCCAAAATCATTTGATATGGTATTAAGACATATCAAAATTAACTATTTGTGTGATTTTTTTTAAACGCCGTTAATCTTTATGTATCTCAATAACATATTAAATGATTTTAAATTTATCTGAAATTTTACACAAGTAATCTATATAATATAAATTTTCAATCCAACGGTGTATTTTATAAAATCTATATTGGTTAAAATATTTTTTAAGTGGTTCAAAGATAAATACCCTCAAATTCTATCCCAAGGGGTGTGGTTGAGCGGCAGTGGGCTCATCCTCCCTTAACCAAGGGTCGAGGGTTCGATTCTCACCTTGGGTATGGAGCAGCTTTAAATCCTTGGGCCAGCTATCCCACCCTTCGAGGTGCCTCCAATCTAGCGAGGGATTAGTCACTGCGTTCGGCGGTGGATACCCCGGTCTCGACAAAAAAAAAAATACCCTCAAATTCTAAAGGGTAAATTAAAAAAAAAACCTTGTTAAGTTTTTCGGCAAAAAACAATTAATCACTGTTAAACAAGTGTTAATACTATTAAAAATAAATGGATCCAAATAGCAAGAGTCTTTAAAACTAAATAAGTGGACAATTGTTGAATTTATAACTCTGTTTCTTTTTCTTTTTTTGGTACAAGTTGAATTTCTAACTCTATATGTATGAAAAGATTAAGTTGACAAAGAAGAACTTACTTTTATTTTTTGTCAAGAAAAACTCACTTTTATTTATTTATATATTTATAATTATTGTTTTGAGGGAAGAGTTTATTTTTTCCTCTTGATATGATATGAAAGGTTGCTACCAAATCCGCAAAATGGGGCACGAGGCCAGACGTGATACCATTTCATTGGCCTCAAAAAGTGAGAAAACTATGACAATTTGGATTTTATCATACCATTTGGCTCCCACCAAATATCATCATATCACGAGAAGAGCCAAATAGTTTACATGAGAGTTTGGGTAATGTGATCACCATTCACCACTTTATCTAGCTTATAATTTACTTATTATTATTGCATGTGTGGAAATTGTTCTAGCCATGTCCAAGGTTTATCAAAGCGATTCATTGCTTTATATCCAACAAGAGTCTATAAATCAAAGGTACTGATTATGAGGGTTAGACTTAGACATATAAGTTATTGTGTTCTTATCATAGTAAAATGACTGCCTGCATCTAATCTAGATTGTCAGTTTTATCTCAACAGTCACTTATAATATCGAAATAGGAGACGTGTTGTCATTACAACAAATCATGTGTGGCTAATTGGCCACATCCAGATACGATCAAAATTTACTCTAATTTTCATTACTCCACCTCTTTCATATATTTATTTGAGTGTTAGAGTGCAAGTACCTTTACATCAACCACTACATTATAAGTCATCATCATTGTGAGACTTGCTGTGCAAGAAACCATATATATCTATTTAGAAATGAATGAGAATGACTGTATAGTAATTATGGTCTATAATTATAATTTTTTGAATTTTTTGGTAAATTAAGATATCATCTGCGCACAACTCAAAAGACTAATCTTTCAAGATAATTAATGAGATTCATTTAAGGGATTGACATCTCACAATCAATTTTATACTTTTTTTTACTAGTAATAAATATTTTGCACACCTATTAGAGGATGCCATATGTGCATCAACAATGCATAACAATGGGGACCAATTAAGCACTAAGCTAGCTTCCTTTTATTTTTGTCTTGTAAATATGTATATTAAATACATGAAGCTTCCTTTACATCACTTGCTTCTTTATCTTGCATTAAAGAATTAAGCTTAAAGTGAGATGAGAGGCATCCTAAGCATATAACCAAAAAGACAACTATACTTTTCCCCTCTCAATAAATGGTAGGGCTTTGAGGGTTTTCTATAATGTAGAATCTAGCTCTTTATCCTATCTTTTTGTTAGGAATTTGGAATTTTCAACTTTTGGTGCCCATATGACAAGGACGAGGAGCGACCCATATTGAAAATTTATATCTTTTGGTTGTAAAATATTAACCATATTTTGTGGTGTGGTTGCTTAAAAGTTCTATTAATGCTGGCCCCTAGAGGTTAAAGGTTCAAAAGGGAGAATGATGTGAATTTCCAATATAGGGTTTTTGAGGATTTGATGATGAATACAAGAGATAGCACTAGTCTCAAGTCCTCTATGCACTCATTGTTCCCATTCCATAACACATTTATGCATGTATCATTTGATGAATGTTAAGTGATTCATTTAACTAATTACATAGAGGTTCTTAGAACAAATTTTTCAATGTATCATCAATTAATCTTCTAGATGATCATAGCCCTAACATACTTTATTTATGAATTAAAGCCTTTGTTTTGCAATGTTTGACTTCACACTTTTTTTATATCAGGTAGTCTAGCGAATAGAATATCACTCTTTAAAGATGAATAAATGACGTACCATAGTTCAAATCTTCGTCCCTACACATTACATGCAATGTCCGTACTAATTGAATTAAATTTACGGGGACTGCTTTGGGGTAGTCCGCATTAATAACATATTTGTTTAAATTTAAATAAACAAAAATGTGTTATCTTTCTAGCTAAACAACATTCATTTAAAAATGCATGCAATCACGTGTTGTCGGAGTAATATACATCATTCAAATTAAATTTTACAGCTCACATCATATATTCATCAAATTAACTCCACCATTCAATGTTTATCAATGGTCAATCCATTTATGTTAGCTTTAATTTCTCAATATAATACTCTCTTTAACTTATTTTTTTACGAGTATACCCTCTTTAATTCTTAATATTAAAGAAAATTTATTTTTTAAATTCATTTAATTGATTGATATATCTTATTTATATTATGAATCAGATACATCAATTATTCAAATAATATAAAAAAAATTCCTTATTAAAGACAGAAAAGAGTATCATGTTTACAAATACCAACCAAATGATAACTATGATTCTTCCTAATTAAATTATGTCATAGCATTCATCATTAACCAAGCTTCGCATGCACACACACATGATCTTTATATATTAATCTATGGCCGCTAGCTTTATTGCAGAAATAAATTTCCACAAAACAAAATGGATTTAACATTTGTTGTGACCACGTTGACAATGTAGCCTAGATTGGATTGTAGACCCTTTTAAAGGTACTTCACACATATTATTTAAACATTTTAAGCTTTTTTGTATATAGTGACATGCATTTATTTTCTTTCTATATATAATATTATATATGTGAGCTTGTCTCCGGGAGGGAGCGTCTATATATTAGCTAATGTCGTGGTGTTCATTATTAAAGTTATTTTTTTAACGGCAAAAATCAATGCAACTAAAGTTTTGTGATATAGTCTATAATACAAATTAATTATAGAGTAAACTATTAAGCTAATCTCTAACTTTGTAGGAGAAATGTGTCAATAAAAACTTTGTAGGAGAATGTTCAACTTTATCAATATTTTAGAATGTTTTAGATTTTATTAAACTTTTAAATTAATATTTCTATTTAACTATTTATATGTCAATTAAGCTTTTATTTTACAAATTATTACTCCCTCCGGTCCTAAATATAAGAGAACTTTTACTTTTTAGATTCATGAAATGATTGATGTATTTGGACTATAATATGAACCAAATACATCAATCATTCTATGAATCTAAAAAGTAAAAATTCTCTTATATTTAGGACCGGAGGTAGTATTAATTTGTTTTTAAGTTTATTTAATTGTTTTTAGTTCAACCTCTGATATTTTTTAGAAAAACTAATATAAATCAAATTCATTTAAGACAAATATTTATTTAAAATATTGATAAGATTAAGATCTATTTAAGAGTGTATTAAAAGGTTAGAGACTAATCTTACAATTTAGTCCTTTTTATGTGGACCATGATTCCATGAACTTGCTAATTCATATATATAGTGACAATGTGGAGACAAAAGAGTCGTTTGTTCAATTATCGAAACCCCATAGCCACTATCACCCACCTTTCTAACTTATAAGCTCATTACTTACTGCCGATAGATATTAAAAATTAAAATAATTTATATTTTGACATTTTTTAAAATTTAGTTGTCTCCGTGAATTTAGCTCAGTTGGTAGAAATATTACATACAATATATAAGATCAATATTCGAATTCTAATACACCTATTTATTTATTTTAAGGGTAAAATCAGTTATATGAGTTGAGACACTATTTAAAGGAAAAAGTGATGTAATGAGAGACAATTTTTGTTTTGTATCTTTAGTCGATCCAATGATACAATTTTAATAGTACGTACTACTTGTAGTTCTAAATATTTGATATATAGTGATTGATTTAGTAATCTAAAAACTTTGGTCTCCATAAGTATTGATTCACCGTGTATTTGAAAGTTTGGCAGTTAAGCATATCTTTAAATTTGTTGTTAAATGAATTTGTGATTGATTTAGAAATTGATTTGCAAAAAGTTGTTCCGGTGTTAGTTACTCCCTCTAATTTTTAATATAAGAGAAATTTCATTTTTTAGATTTATTGAGAATTTAATGTATCAATACATTCAAAGGGAGTAGTATTGTTAGTGAATGAATAGACATGTTTTATA
Organism: Trifolium dubium; assembly: GCA_951804385.1. Classification (NCBI taxonomy): domain Eukaryota; kingdom Viridiplantae; phylum Streptophyta; class Magnoliopsida; order Fabales; family Fabaceae; genus Trifolium; species Trifolium dubium. The sequence continues at coordinate 16,852,265 of OX638063.1, forward strand.
AGCCAAATGTATTCCAAAGTTTTTAAGGTTCACGTTTGTAATAAATTGATTATGTAAGTTTATTAAGTATTGTTCGTTTGATTTTTTTTTTGGCGGTATTAGAGTTCGAACTCCAGTCCTGCATATATAGTATGTCCCTATATCAACTGAGTTATTCTCACAGGGACTATCCTTTTGGTTTTTCTAAGTAGCAAATAGATCATTTAATTTTGTAAAAGATTACATCGTTTCCCTTTTAATGATCATCTATTACAAAAAATGTTTATGTTGTCATTACTCTTCAACAAATACTATTGTTATTGGCAACATTTGATCATTTGAATCTATCAATAGTGCAAGTGTCGTACCACCATAATACCCTTTTAAAAAATGTATCCACCAAGCTCAATAAATGGTCTACATTTTAGAAATTTTTGTTCACAACCTTCAAGACACATAGATTCTCCTAATTAACAATTATGTAAGCATTTTTGTAAGGTCACATAAACGTAAGCATACAATGTTATGTCACTCTAGAATCAATAATCAACGACAACGAAACTGAACAAAATTACACAACAATTATAGAACAAAACCTTCTTTTTCCTTCAAGATGAATAAACTCATCAGATTAGTTTGCCAAAGCTGAGTTGTTCTATCATTCAGGCGCCTCTATTGAATAGCCTCATTAGAAAGGTTTCAAGGTGGCAACAAAACCTAAAATCTGTAGGTTCTTTTGTGCCTTCAATGTAGACAAATTTAGATTTTAGAAACACAATCATGTATCATGCATGATTCAGCTGATTGGTTTTGAATGATTTATTTTTGAAATCCTCATTTTTTTTTTGACAAATCTTCATTTGGTTATACCACATAATATGTGAAATTACTTATTAACATGTACCTTTTGTTTATACAGGCTATGTAATTTTCACGCTGCTATATTAGTGTAGTTAAAGATCATATCATATCATATCAATGGACAAAAGAATGTTATGTGACTTGACCAGTTCCTCTTGCAGCTCCATAAGTCAATCATGGATTTTACTTAGAAACAAAGACTTACTTAGAACCTCTTTACGCTACTAGTACTACCAAGTAATTATGCTCAATTGTTCTTTGTGTTGTTTTGGTATTACCGGGGTCATGTCAAAATCACGATGACCTATCGTGATTTTGCAAAAACTAAAAAGAGTGAATTTTACAAAATCATGGCCGGTCACCGTGATTCTGGTATACCCACCGTAATACCAAAGAACAAAACCTTCTTTTTCCTTCAAAGTTGAATGGACTAATATTTGTTACACATTCTTGCAAGCAAGCAACATTTTTCTAAATTCAATCAACACATTTACTCAAACTATTTATGTATCATGCAAGTAGCAAAATAAATTGTCATTAACATAAAAAAAAAATGTCTATACAATCTCCTATTGAAAAATTGAAAAATTGCAAAATTTCATCTCTTTTTTCTACTAAATTTGTTCTCACATCTGTGTACAATCAGCAAAAAAATCAGTAATGCTATGCAAATATTTTTTTACTACATGTATAAATTAGCCGATAAGAACACTCAAAATCAATGTTTTCACAGCAAAAGTGAAGACACTTCAATAAGGAGGATATTAAGTTAGAAATTTAAGGTCCTCCCTGATGAGCAAAATCATATATTCTCTGCAGCTTTGCTTCCAACTCTCCGCTTCTTTCGTTTGGAAGTTGGTGAACTGTATAAAAAAATAACAAAATTATAAAAATGCACGAATTATTTTCCATCCAGTGACAGTCCCTTTGCCCTCATCTCCAATTGTCATTACTATTACAGTAACAAGAGCTGAGGAGCATCAACAAATTCCATAAGCATGAAGTTAAAAATTGTTTATTATAATTTATAGATTGATAACATTCACAATCCAAAACATTTCCTGTTAATTATTGATAGAACTCGTAAAATAGAGAAATGGAACTGTATATTATTGAATGATAAAGATGAGCTCAAGAGCTCTACAATGGCGTGAAAATGGTGATGAAAAGGTAAACCAGAGTGTGAACACTCCTACCAGAGCACAATGCTCCTATCCATAGAGAAATCTCTCCTAACAAATTATGTAACAATCTAACTGAATGTCTCGCTCGCTACCCTTCCTGCCCTTTTATAACAGAATACTCACTAACCAGTAACCAACTCATTCCATTGTTTCTACAATCTTCTAGAAAGAGTGCTTATGTAAAGTGGGCCCAATTATTGGGCCAGGTAGCTTACAGGATCTCAGTGTTCTATTATTGTACCTAAAAGAAGGGACAGATGCATCAAGAGAGGAAACTATCATTCAGCACACCAATGAGTAACAATTCAAAGAGACGATAATAGCTAAGGTCATGCACATTCTTAAAATATGGGTTGAGCCTAACTCAACCTTACAAAATCGATTTATAAGGTGAGAGAAACCTCTCACTTATAAACCCATTTTCATGTCATATCTTATTCAATGTAGGTCTGTTAACACGCTCTCTCACGCCCAAGATTAAACATCTAGAGCGTGACCCGATAGTAGATAACCCAAGTACCCAACAGATGTTGGATAGATTCTGATACCATCTTAGACTCTTAGTATCACATTGGAATATATGGCCTGAAAAATGTGTTTATAATAAGTTGGCATCCATCGCCATACAAGTTTATTGATTATTAAATTTAATTTATGTGCTGCATCTTCTAAGCAGCTGCTTAAGGGGAAAATAGATCATATGCTTTGTATCCATTTGTAATAGAGCTCAAGCTCTCTAGTCTGGACCATACTCTATAGATAACCATGCAATAATTTGCACACTCAATCAGACAATAATCATATATTCAGTTCATTCCCACAAACATTAGAGTTTAGTAGAGGTGTGTACCTTCGTAGAATCGGTTGTATATCAGCACCAACAGTTGTGCTTAGATCTTCAATAGTTGCGGAAACCTCATTATTACAGTTAAGTATATTGCACGCATCTAAGAAAGCCGTAGATTTCACCATATCCGTTGATGAGTCTTTTACCTCAGCTTTGAGATTTTCCATCAAAACAAATGCTGCATAAATAAAGGTTCGTAAAAGGTAGAGAAAATCAGTTATTGAAATAGTTCAACTAATCAATAATTGTTTTCAAGCACATGATAGTAAGAATTTCGATTATTTGTAACTAATACAGCAACATTTAACTAAATCCAATTGTGAATATCAACAATTCAAATCATATGAACATTACACACATTGCAAACGACATACCAATAGCTCGAATCGTCTTAAGATCAAATCTATCAGCCAAGTTTTTACAGCCTATCCTTTCTGCTCGCCGAGTGATCAACAATTTCAAGCTAATTAAAAAGTCCTGCAAATGTTTCAGATTTCAAATATCACAAGTGTTACACGAAGAAATCACTAATGTGAAGGGGAACACTAAATTTCATCAAACAAACATAGCACAGTTATATTTGCACATCTATATAATCTGGTCAAAGCAACATTCACTATTACTACCAACAAAGTTTTAATGAACTGCTATTAGCATTTAGGTTTTTAATTCTTACATATTCTTAAAAAATGAAGTTTTATAAAAGAGAGAACAGAGATAAGCCAAATAAGCCAATAGTTCTCATCCCTTTTGTACACTCACCTATATCCTCTGGAACTAGTTCCTCTAAAGTGAGATTTTCTTCTCATCCCCTTTGTACATTCACCGACAAATAAGCCAATAGTTGATATTACAGAAACATCATAGCAAATTACAATTCATCATTTTTTTGAATCAACAATTTTTTTCTTGACTTCGTCACTTTACTCACACTAGTCACTACTCACTTCAGAGGAGCCAAATTCCTATCCTCTTTAAATATTATTGTTGTCTTTTGAATAAAGAATTGCATAAAGTGCGATTTACTCAATATCATGTTATGTATTTTATGAGAATAAATGCGACATGAAACATTTTACTGAAGTCCTCAAAGCTCAGTCTAGTGACTAAAAATATCCATGTTTTAAAAACCAAATTGGACTATACAACCATAAACCAACAATCTCTACAGACTACAGTTCAGTAATTTGATCGTTTGAATCGCACTTTCAGCCCAATTTGAATTGTTTAAACCAGTTGAACCATGACTCGATAAGTTCAATTTTAAAAGATAAGTTAAGTTATTAACAAACCAATATAAAGTTAATGAATAAGAGAATAAACATACAATCTCATACTCTGAAAGGGAGCAAATCCAAGCCACATCTTCAACCTTAGTCTCAGTGTTGATTTTATCCAAATCAACTGATCTGTCCAATCTCTTCTTCGAGTTTCTACCCTTCTTCATTGGATCAAATCAATCACTGTAAGAGTTGAACATTTGTTAAAGATTGTATTCCAAATAAAAAAAAAATGTTTGTTAATTAATAAATAGAAAGAGAAAAAAAACAGAGGAATGTTAGTAATTAAAAAAATAATTTGGGCCACGAATGGCCCAGTCTTCTGAAACCCTAAGACGGAGGAGAATGGTTACAGTGTGACCAGAGAACGCAAAGTGACACACGTATTGATTCCGAGTACCAAATGAACTAGTGTGCAACATTGAAGATATAGAAATGGAGGATCATATATCTCATAATAAAAACATGTAAAGAAAATATTAACTTTTCAAAAAGATTTTCCACTTTGTTGATTTTATGGATTTTTATCTTAAACTTAAAGAATACCAATCTGATCCTACCAAAGCAAGTAGATAGAAATGGTAAAATTGTTACATACACCCAAATGTTCTAGTATGGGAACACATATCGAATATCGATCACCACCATCCTTGATGATGAATTAGTAATGTGGAGTTTTACTAAAGATACTTGAATGAAATACTCCTCCTTCCAAAATCATAAAGAAAAATATAAACTCACGCTTATTTAGAAAACCAAAACATAAATTGGAGTATGCCTTTTTATTTAAATAAGTTTCAACGGGAAGATGTGAAAACAATTTTTATTAGTTAATTATGCAGAAAATGGGAGAGGTATCCAATTTGCACTCAATTTCAAGAGAGATTATGTAAAAACAGTTGTTGAAAAAGATAGATTTTTGGAACAACATGATTAAATAGAGTAAATGTCAGAACTTTTTTTCTTATAATTTGAGACAGAGGGAGTATTTTAGAAAAGATCAGATATAAAAAAAATTGTTATTAATGTTGTATTTGTAAAATTTAATCTCCAACACAGAACCTGCGGGACACACAAATTGAATTCTTCCCTCCCAACTAAACTTTTAAACTTTTTTCCTTTTGCAAATGAAGCATGGACACAAACACGGACACACCTAATTTAATTCAATGTAATTGTAAGTGTCAGTGTTGGACAGGACGGTAGATGGAGCAAGGAAAAGCATGCAATCAAACATATCACATGTCTGACACCGTGACACACCTAATTTTAGTTAGGTTTTATTTAGGTAGGGAAAGACATGCTGCAAGATTCTGCATGTTAGGTTTCTTTGAGTAGCATTAGGCAGATAAACCCCTACCTAACTAACTAACTATAACTACCATAAAATCAAACCTAAACAGCCTATACAAAAACATAAACTAATTCCTATTTCTAAACTTCTTTGTTAGAGAGACCATTATTTATTTATTTATTTTCAAACTTCATTTTAGTATCAAACCTTAGTCTCTATTGTGTAGAGAATAAACGAAATCAAAGAGAAAACACAACGATTGATGAACAAATTAACGAATTACCTTGATTCGTTGTCTCAAATTGTCTCAAAACAACATCAGCAACCTCTTATACGTTGAAATCGAACGGCAAAATCAGTGTGATGATGACAAATAGAACGACAACATGGCGATGGAGGAAGAAAGATAACAAGGGTTTGATAGTGATGATGAGTGAAAGAAACGAATTTTTGTGTTGGACTTGCAGTTATGTTGGGCTTATGCTTAATGGACTGGATTTATACATAAATAGCCCTTATGCACTATAACCAAACCCCATGTTTTCCAAATGTTGCTTTTCACTTCCTCTTTTTTATCTTCTTCTTCTATCCCAACGATAACTTTATCTCATGCAAAACCATTAACTTCTAATCTTCTTAACCTACGCACACCCTGCATTATCCTACGCCATTACTTCCAATGCCCACTTTCTTCTTCGTCCCTCTTTACCAAACCCATTTCCAGAACCACTCTCACGTGCGTTCTCAGAGACACCCAGCAGCACGTGTACCCTGACCCAAGTCCCGAATTTGCTGAATTTGAGACACGCAACTTCAAAGTTGAACTCTTTCAGAAGCTTTTGGATGATGTAGATGAGTTTGGTGATGAACTTGATGCTGTTATTCACGTTTGTGCTCAGGTTAATGTGTTTTCTTTTTATTCATTCAAAACTTCACATAGTGGTTTGAGTTTTTGTTATTTAATGTTAATATATTTTGTATGCTAGGTGTTTGAGAAAAAAACTTGAACCAAATATGTGATTGATTGGTTGAAAATATTATTAGAAAATGAGTTAAATAGTGTTGTGAATTTAACTCAGTTGGTAGGGACATTAAATGCAATACATAGAGAATCGGGTTCGAACCCGTTAAGGTCAGTTATTAGTTACTTTATATTTTTTAATTGAAACTATATCCGAATATATATTAAGATAATTACACATGAACAAAAGGTAGACGAGCAACAAATTGTTCTCCAAATTTTATTTTTAGTTTTGGTAATCACTTTTCGCCTGACAAATTACAAAACTATGTGCTTTTAGTTCCAAAACGGCGAGGGACTAAAAATATGTAGTTTTGTAATTTGTAGGGATTAATCATAGTTGTTAATGGCGGATAGCATAGAGGTCGACCCCAAAATTGCTATAGTGGGACAGCAGGTAGCGCTAAGACCGCTATTTCATGTAGTTTTGGATACATTACTTGAATAATACAACATAATATATATATATATATATATATATATATATATATATATATATATATATATTCATTAAACATTCATAAATCAAAACACAATAACTCAATATCCATTAAACATTTATAAATCAAAACATACATTCAAATACCAACTTCAAGCAAATAAAACATGAAAATATTCAAGTTCATCATCAAAGACTTGGTTAAAAATCATCCTCATGTTCTTAGGGTAAGCGTAAACCAAAAACAAAACCCAGTCGATTTAGGGTTTGAACGGGGAAACAAAACCCATAAAAGGTAAAACAATTGGAAAATCCATTTTTACCGCTAAAATTTATGGGGAAATTTCAAAAATACCCTTAAATGAAATAGCGGATGTTGCGGCCGCTATCCGCTACGCTATGCTATACCGCTAAAGTGGCTGTTGCGGCCGCTAATCCCAAACACGCGCTATGTGATATGGCGTAGCAGTGAGGAGGCGCTACGCTACGCTATGCCGCTATAGCGCGCTATCAACAACTATAGGATTAATAAATAGATAGAGTGACATCAACCGGGTTGGATCTAATATAAGAGGCTAGACTCTTACAACGAAACAAATCAATGTTCAAATTCTGGATAAGAGAGGTGTCCATATTTAGTGTCTGATAGTTTCTCGGATAGGATTACATCCAACGTAGGGAGTGCCTAAAAGAATAACAAAAAGGATTGATAGACGAAAAACAAAAAAAGTGTAACCTTTAATAGGTACTACAAATATATTTAATTCAATATGATTGAATTAGGAAGGGCATGTGTGCAACTTTGTTGTTTTCTGTTTGGTCCATTCAAAGATATTGGTTATGATTCAATGTTGTAGAGTCAATGATTGAGTAGTACTTAGATTTTCTGAAAGATTTGATTGTGAGAGTTCCCTAAAATAAAAGTTGTTTACAGCTTACTCATTCAAATCCGGCTGAAATATAGTCTTTAACATTAAAGTCTGCTCTATTCGTTTTCATAGTAGTTGTGATGTCAATATCTTGTGATGCTAGACAAACCCTTGTTTAAATAATCAATGCATTCAATGCCATGGTTTTAGTTAACTATTTCAGGACCTTATAAATACATAAAAGTCAAATTAGATTTAATTGCATGCTGACCACTTTATAGTATGGCATGGCTCATGTTCACTGCATTATATTTTGTAACCCTAAGAATTAAAGTACATAGTTGAATAAACTACAACAGCCACTCTGTTGTCGGAGACGTAGGTACAATTGACTGAACTCTGTGATCAATTGTTTGTGTTTTTGTCTGCGTTTATTCATCTGTTTTATTTAAAACTGGATTTACTGTTCTAATACTTTGCATTACTTTTATCAATCAACAGTTAAGAGGGGCAATGTCCTTACGGGTGAAACAATGATCTAATTGGTGTTGATTTAACAAAACGAGAGAAAATGAATAATAATTGAGTTTTGAGGCACTATTCTTTTTTTTTTGTTGCCGGAATGGCACTGATTGAGTCACCATCTCAGTCGCGAGGAAGAAGAATACTATGAGTTTCTACTTACGAGGAGACACTTCCCCACCCTAGAAGTCACCTGCATTTCCCTTTGAATCTAATAATATTTTTATGAAAATAAACAAATACTTTAAAGAAACAAAATCAATCCCTGCGTTTGTCTTTTCCATCAAAGAATTATACTGTGTTTGTCACTTGTGGACGAAATGAAGTTGAAAGATATGCACTTAATACTCTGATAATACTTATTGTGTTTGTAGCCACTAAATCATACTACTATTTGATAACAGCACTGGTTTAATGAGTTTCATAAGAACCACCTTGCTTTCCAATTAATGTTAAGGGCATTCTTGATAGTGGTTGATTATTGATATGTCAAGTCTATGCCAGTTCTTATTGACTACTTACACATTTATAATATGACTTAATAGGTTACATTTATAATATGTCTCTTCTTCATTTAGTTGTTATACAGACAAGTAAAATATGTATTATTATGTATCTGTGATTTGATTTGGCCCGAAACAGACCATGTTTGATATACGACCTTGTATTTGATGCTTTAGACTTCAATATATTGTGTGCATGTTTGTATTGATAGTGAGTGACAGAATCACGGTCTGCCACTGTGATTTGGAAAGAAAAAAAACTACACTTCGGAGGTTCAACAAAATCACAGGGCTACTATGATTTTGTCAACCTCACCGTAATTCCAAACATTTAATTTCATTTTGAACTAATGACTAAATGAGTTGTAATAATAACAAGTATTTGATGTAAAACAGATACTTAGCGAGTTTTTACACAAGGAGTATGGAGGTCCGGGGACATTGTTGGTGACGCCATTCACGGATATGTTGGTTGCTTTAAATCAGAAGAAATTACCAGGAGCACGATTGGCTGCCAGAGCATCATTACTATGGGCACAAAATCATGTTGATGAAGATTGGGAAGTTTGGAACTCAAAACAAAAATGACTTATATTTTCACATTTTTCTCTTTTACAATGTAAAGATTTATCATTTGCTTGTATTATTTTGTATACCTAATAAAAGTATAATAGTAATAAAAAGAACTTAGTTAAATTAAATTTTGATTTTGCATTCACAATTTTTTTTCTTTCATTCTTTTTGGTGCTCTATAGTCTATACAAACATGCTGTAACTGAACACGGTGATCGTAAGAGAAGTATGAAATTTTTGAACCTCAGTTGAGCTTCCTTGACTATGCATGTATCAGAAGTTCAACGTGGAGGAGCATCGAACACGGAAGAGGAAATCAAATGATGTTATGAGACACAGAGTACATTTCACAACCCATAATTAGCACTCAACTGGAAAACTCTGAGATGCTTTGTAAAGATGGGCGCCATGATTTTGGTCGTAGTGCAGCAGGATTTGCTGATGCTACCTTTAGCCTCCGTCTCTCAGCTCTCATTGCCTGAAATTTGTTATGCAGTTATAGGCTTATAGCTTCAATTATCATTAACCATAACATCAAAGCAAAAAATGACTCATGAAGATGAGTAAGAGTAACAAAACCAAACCTGATACATGTTTCCTGTGTCCAACATTCCTTCACTCTCACACGCTGAATTTTCCTTTTCCAGTTCCACCATTTCCATGCTCTGCACCGTCTTTCCACGTGTCCGTCTCTTCTTTACTCTCAATACCCTCTCAACCTCTTCAAACCAAAAAACACAACCATTTTTAATAAACATGACAAAAAGTATTGTTAAATAGCAGCTATATCAATGCTATAACATATCAGAATTTGAACAAATCAATATTGATCCACGACATGGTCAAATAACAACTATAGTTACACTATAACACCATTTTTTACGATCTGTGATTGACAACACCGAAAACATGAAGAAGAAAAAAAAAACACAAGAAAGTAACTACCTTGAGTTGTGATGAGCCTATAAGCATGTCCTAAAGTGAGAGTATCATCAGGCTTAAGCAACTTAACACGAGTGAAAAGCACAGCCTTCTTCTCTTCATTATTATTATTACTATTATGCCCTTCTTGTTCTTGAGGCAATGGCATGATCAATGAAACATAATGACCAGGATTTGTCCTCATGACATAACTTGCACTCACTGACCAATACAATCTCTCTATCTTCCCACTAGGATGTTGGATCACTAGTGCAGCAGCATCTATAGCTTGACAATTTCCCATATCTCAAACTCTCTTTAACAAACTCAACAAAATATGAATGAAGGAAAAAAAAATGTGTATATTTTTTGTACTAGTAGTACCCAATAGGGCCTTCCTTTTCAAAGAACTTCTCAACAAACTTATGGTTGTTATGAAAGTCAATTTAAAGCTAAGTTTACATCAATATAGGTGGTACATAGAAAAATTATTGATTGGGGACCGTGTGCTAATAATTATAGTATTATTATCAAATCTAGTAAAATAATGTAACAAGTTATGTGATTCTTTTGTTTGTATATTTTTATTTTATTATTTTAGTATATGTTTGAGATGATGACTAATCAGAACCGGCAAGGGCCTATGAAGATGGTGCAAGTGCCACGTGGAGAGAGGAGAAAGCTAATATCATTGGAAGGATTCAGTGGCCAATATGGTGAGGGGGTCAAAGATTTTTTTTCCTCATAAATCATGCGTCTTTTACGCGTAACTGTAAAGATTAATCATTAAATTTTGTGTGATTTAAAATAGACCGTAAACTCTCTTTAAAATATTACACTATAGTATGTCCAAGTTAAGAATCAAACTACGATATTAATTAAACTAGTAAAGATTTGTGTTATCCCATTTAAACGCTTCTGAATGGGCCAAAAATTTATAGATTAAATGTAAAGTATGAATTTGTATTATAATAATAAATTTTTGTTAACAAAAGACAAATTATCACCCATTCAAAGAATGTAAGTTTAATAATATTATTAATAATAATATTTGTTTTGTTAACAAAAGACAAATTATCACCAGTTTAAAGAATGTGGGTTTATAACATTATCTTTTGTTGGAAACTGGCCCGCTGAGAAGGACACTGGCTTTTTTTTGTTTAAATGGGAGAAGGACACTGACTTATTCTTTACTAAGGATGGTAATTAATTAATAAATAGATATTCGTTCAGAAAAAGTCACAATAAATATCCAATCTGATTATTGTACATTTGTACTAGTAAATATAATCCAGTTAGAGTTTAAATTCACTATTTCTCACTCATTAACAATCATGCGGTTCGCTCAAAGATCTACTATCTGACCAATGATTCAGTGACTTCGTACTTTAAATCACAAACTGAATTTTAAAACTATGGATGTTTCGTTATAGTACTTAATTACCAATAGTCTCACAAGTGCATGAGATTATCATCGTAATAAAAAGAATTTTGATCCACATGAACTAGCGAGAGAAAGTGTATATATATTAGAATGAAAAAAATGTAACAAAAGAAAAATTGTGAAAACAAAAAGAGTACTTTGAGAAGATATTGTTGGATTTTTATAAGATTTAGCAAGCAAATCATATTTTTATACAAGATCACCCTAGAATCATAGATTTCATCACAAACACATAATTTTTAACCAAATCTAATTTCTCTTGTCATGGAAAAACTATTTTAAAACCACATAGCAAATGTCCCCCTCTCCGGGAAATTAACGGAAACCTTGTGCATAAGCATATTGTAAATCCTCGCATACGCTAAAGCACAAATTCATAACGCATTATGTCCGATCATAGCATATAGGCTCTAGACGTAGCGTGGAGTCAAGGATTAGATTTAACTATTTAACGACAAGCCGTGAGGTTTTATTGCAGTCTGGTGTCAATGTGTCACAGTTGAGGTCAAAATTGATAATTGTATACAAAAATTGCATGGAGTAACCTTTCCCACAATTTACCTAGCTAAGCTCATTTGATGTATTTTCTAGAATAACAATATAGCTTGGTTTCAAATTTCTCAACATGAGAATGTAGCAAATTTCTCAAATCACTTCTTACAATGTAACAAATTTAGAAGCACATTATTTAGTGTCATTTGCATGGAAGGGTATGTCACAGAGCAGTATTAAATCTCTAATTTTTGAGAAGTATCTAACATGTGAACAAATTGTCTCTTTCATTTCATTCAACTGATTTAAATCCAACAATAGTAAATGTTTGCCAAGAAAGAATTGAAACCATCCCAAAATCAACCACTTTCACTAAACTTTTCTAAATTACAGGGAATGCATGTCCAAAAAAAATCCATATGCAAGCTGGTGACAATATCAGCTACCAAAACAAAGGACAAATCAACTTTTTCGATGGTTCTAGATATTCACAATTTGTTCCATTCCATCATTGTTTCTTTTGTTCGCTACTGTATTCAACTTCAGCGTTCTTCAATGCTTTCAACTTTCTGTATCCTATATCAGTTCCAAATACCCTATTATAATGGACACAAATATCACATACCGTTGTCAGTTTAACGAGCAGAATATCCAATGCATAAACCAATGTTATATGAAAATGAATTCTCAACCGTCACACATTATCTAGACCATATGATTTTGATCCGACAGTTCGTGTTTTGACTTCATTTTTGGATATGTTTTGTAAAGTCAAAATACAAACCATCGGATTAAGATCAGGAGGCTGAAATCACGTGACTGTGTGAATACCGAATACAAGGTTTTCACAGTGGCAAAGAATCAAGGTCCAATGTTACTTAACCTAGCCCATCATACTGAAAAGAATATGTCAAAAACATACCGGTCCATGTATGTAAATGTTGATGAATAGTTTCCGGACTTAGTGTACAATAAACGGTGGTGATAGTCATGAAAGTCAGCTCTGAAAAAGTGGAGATATAAATTTTAACAACAAAGAAATGAGCATAATAATCGCAATGTGCTTCAACCGTCTCAAGTTAAAGAGAGGGTACGTGAAACTCACCCTCCATAAAGAGGTAAGAAGTTTGAGGGACTCCAGGGGAAATGATAACCGCAATGTGCCTCAACCGTCTCAAGGACTCTAAGAACCATCCATAGCCAGAGAGTAATCAAGTGCGGTCCAGTGACAGCAGGACCAAGAATGGTAGCAAAACCAAGGAAAAGTATCTCAGCAGGATGAGCATATTCCGAAGTAAGTCCAAATGGTGTAGCATACCTTCAGAATATAGTTAAAACCTTTGAGATTTAGGCAAAACCCCAAACCACTTCTCGGTTCATTGATAGACTACATAACATGTATAAAACTTACTCATGATGAACACTATGTACATGTTTGTACAACCATTTTGTGTGCAGTATCCTATGTCCCCAGTAGAATACAAAGTCCTCCAAAATGAAGTAAAATATTATTTGTGTTAGAACTACTCTCCTGCAAAATTAAAAGCAAGTCTTTCTAAGCAATCATAACGGAAAAATGTATTCTAAATGTTTATAGGAAAAATTCTCGTCATGAAACTCATAAGAGAACCAGTCGTCTAAAGAAACCTGAAAGTACCAGGACGGCAGAGGAAGACTACTCCGCATACCCATGTATCTGAAGACAGGATAAGAAGAAACCATCAGAGGTAGGTTGACTCCAAAATGATACATCAATAAGCGAATAATACATCTCTCCTCAGATGCAGGGCTGTTAGTTTTTGCCTACACGAATAGTGAGTATTAGCAGCCAAATCTTAAATACTGATTAATCAAACTATACTCTAAATCAGTAGCTCATCCATAAATTCTAATCAGGGGAAAACTCATAATATATACAGGCGTATCATATCTCAAACAGCAGCAGAAAGAGGATTTAGTCACATAACAAGAAAATACAAAATTCAAATATTTCGATTTTAATGTAGACATTTATATATCAAACTAAGATGGAATAAATTTATCTTTGGAATCTGATACCAAAAGAAGTTCTCATGATGCATAAGTACAAATAAACAAACAAAATTTTCATTTTGGTGAGTAATAGCCAACCAAAAGTTTTACAATAAATCAACAACAAATGGCATAAAAAAACATGCATTATAGTAAGTCATAACGATAAAACATAGACCATTATAAAGGAAAATCCACTGTAATTTTAACTTGTAAATACCAGAACACATTGTTTTAGTATAACACAGAATGCAAGGAAAAGATGAATGATTGATATCAATTATCATGTAAATGGAGCTGCCATAATGATTAGAGAAACATAACAATAAGCATGTCGATCAAACTTGCCACAAGTTCTTTGAAGGGAAAGATGGAGAAGAAAACATAAAGGGGTTAATCTAGTGTTGTCAAAATAGCAGCTACAATGTTGTGGATTTTGAACAAATCGTTATTGTTCCACAAAATGCTATTTACTACAAAGTGCTGTCAAATTCAAATAGCAGTTCTATAGCATCATAGCATAGCGGAATTTCAACATTCTGTTACTTTCCGCGATTGAAAATTGAAATACAAAAAATGATAATTTAGGGAGTAAATGGGGAAACCTGAATTTTGTATTTTGAAAGCCATCCAGCCCTCTCAAGCCATATAAAAGGAAGTCCGGATAAAAAGAAAACACTTTCATGCAAAAAGAAACTCCCCAAACACGCCAATTGAAAATCACTGAAATTTGTGATCAAGTACTGCAGCAAAAAAACAAAAAACACATAAAACCCAAATTATATATCCAGCTAAAATCCAAGTACAAAAAATATGAAACGTCAATTTTATCACGGTTTCAAAGCATTATAAAATTTAAATCAACAATATGCATATTCAATTCTAACCAATGCTATCAAATATAAGTCTATTACATAACATAATTTGAATAAATCGTTATCGTTCCATTATTCAACAATACACTATTTAGCAAAAATTGTTACGAAATAGTGGCGCTATAGCCATGTAGCGTAGCAGAATTTGAACAATGTTATCGTTCCACAATACACCATTATTTTCTACGATCTGCGATTGACAATGTGTTCTATTCTAACAAAAATAATCTACTCGAATATATCTATATAACAGAAGTTGCAAGATTCGATTAAAAAATCACAAAAACAGATAATAATAATTAAAAAAGTAATTTATTTATTGATTCTTACTCTTCCAAAGTTCTACATTGTTAATTGATCTTTTTTACGAATACATTTCAATTTGAACGATGAAAATGCAATGATTCATCATCTAAATCAAAATGCATTGCGAAATGTATCATCAAGTGTAACAAAAACGAGAGAGTATAGCTATGATTGTTTCTTGAATCGATTGATACAAATGCATGTAATGATAGTGACATAGGAAAATAATGAAGAGAAAAATGGAAGAAGAATGAAGGGAAGAGAGAAAACCTGCCAGAGAGATTCGATGATGAATGAAGCAACCATAGCGAAAACGAAAGAGAGAGAGGAAACGAAAGAAAAGGAGCGGTAAGTAATGAGTGTCACTTCTTGTCAAAGTGATTTTTTAAATTGTTTAAATAATAATCGATCCCCGCAATTGCAATCAGAAAGGGTTGGAATGACTTGATGTCAAAATTAATCCCGGAAGCAGATTAAATTAGTGATGAAAAAAATTCCAATTATTTCAATCTCTTTTTAAGTGCAGTTTGGATATCGAATTGTGGTTCCCACAAACTAACACTTGATTTTTTTTTGCTAAGTCTAACACTTGATTTTAAAAAAAGAGTATTAATCTAATTGTAATATATTCTGTCCGTAGTAAAATATAAGTCATCTTGAGAAAAAATTTGTACTAAAATATAAATCACTTTACAATATCAATGAAATATTTAATGCTATTTTTTTAATTATACATTTAATTAATTATTACTTTCTCTTCTTTTACTTTCAATTTATCTTTTTCATAGTATTAATGAAAGACAATTTACAACAATAATTACAATTTATCTTTTTGATACTAGTAATGTTTTGGAATTACTTTTTTCAATATTATCAAGAAAAATTTAACTTTTAAATTCATTGAATAATTGATGTATCTGACCAAAATATATAATAGATACATCAATTATTCAATAAATTTAGAAAATTAATTTTTGTTTATAAATAAGACTAGAATAAGTTCATCATGATAGAGCAAAATTGAATAATAAATTATTTAAAATAATTCATTTTAAAATAGTTTTTTTGGCTAAAATGATAATTTGATAAAAATATTAATAAAAAAAATTAGGGTCAATATATATTAATAATTTTCAATAAATTACTTCTATTTAAAATATTATTGGAAAATTATAACAAAAAAAAATTATTGGAAAATATATATGATCTTTTACATCTAAAAAGTCCCGCATCACATAAGAATTGAGGTTAAATGAAGTTTATATACAATATTATAATTCTCAACCAATGAAATATGTTTTATAAAGGACAAAATTATGAAGATTCACGTATATATCTTTGTGAATTTAGCTCGGTTGATAGAGACATTGCAAGAAATGTTAACCCATCATGAGATATAGGCGCTATCAATTGTAAATATTGTGGGGAATTAATATAAAGGTGACTTGTATATGTTTGACAGAAATGATCATGTAAAATTGAATTGAAAATAAAAGAAAATAATTTATGTCTGAATACATTTATGTTATAAAGTGAGTTGAACCAAAAATTTAAATATAAGAATAATCAATTCTATTTTCTAGAAAACCAAACTTATCATAATCAATTCTACACTTTTTTTGTCAAACAAAAAATTCTACACTTTTAAAATTAATTTTGACCACTCTAGAATTGGAATAATATGAGGAGTTAAGGAATGAAGTAAAAATGAGATGAAAATTCAATTCCTACACTCAACAAAATACAAACATTACTAACATTTGTTATTTTACAAAAGAAAATGTCATCATTATTTGTCTCATACAACTAAATGTCCAAAAGTGATTTTTAAAGCCTAAAAGAGAAGACATAAAATTGAAGAATACTTCTTCTGTAAGTAAATAAGATTAATCGTGAGAATAATGTTTTACTTTGTAAGATGAAGTTGATGACAACGTAAGTAGTGTGAAAAAGAAAACAAATAAAGTTGCATATGGCTTAAAATGTGTTTTCTACTTGGTGACCAATTTTTTTATCTAATATTACAGAAATAACTAACGGGTCATGCTAAACAGTGCCCCCGGGTACTTGTTAAGCATACTAAAAAAGGAAATAAAAAATAAAAATAATGCACAAGTTCTAAGACAGAGATAATGAATGCATAAGTTTTAAGACAGAATTTCCTTTTTAAGGAGCTTAACTAGTGCCCTAGAGGTACTGTTTAGCATTTTCCATAACTATATAAGACATTATACAATATGACAATATATTCTAGTAAAAAAAAGTTGACAATATTCATATTGCTACATTAAGAGATAAGAATGAAGAAAATTACTGTTTTATAAAATTGAAAATCACAAGCATATTGCATGTAAGTTAATTACACAGAAGGGAAAAACTTGTTTAGATTGAAAGGAAGAGAGTAAAATTCTTCACTTCTTGTATCTGTTTTGAATGAACGAGATTTGTCCCACCAATGCATTCCTCTGTCTTTACGTGTTTGGTTGTCTTTCTTGTGCAATGTTACATCCAAGAACATTGCCAATAAACTAGCAACAAATGCTTCAGATGCAAATGGCACATTTATCATGTCATTGAACTGTCACATAGAAAAATACATAAATTTGTCAAGGATTAATTCACTTTTCTTTATATTTTAACACTAATATATGGGGTGTTTGAGTCCAAATTATGTAGATCTTTTCTACAAGGCAAATACTCTTAGAGTTAGGCGTGTCTCGTATAGGACATGATAATATGATACCGACACTTATGATTATATTGTATTATATCATTTTTTAAAATTTTTATCTATGTCAGTTGTCTGTATTGTGTCCGATGTTCATGCTTCATAAGTACAATATCAAAAGTTCGGTAATTCAATAATGAGTAAACAACTAAATTGATTTATTCTTCTTTCTGAGTCACTTTTAAAAAGGTATCTAACTCTATTAATATATCGAATTAGTCTTTATCCTTGTCAATTGTTTCTCAATTTGGTTCTTCGGAGGGACTAAATTGAGAAAAAATTAACAAAGACAAGGACCAAATTGAAAAACATTTGATAATGGTGGGATTTAAAATATTAATAGAGTCAACGACTTATTTGAGCGTGAGTTACCAAGACATAGACTAATTTGATGGTTTACTCTCCCATAAAAGTGCAGAACTATTTTTTTTTTTTTTTTTGAGGTAACATATTAACATGCTATATAATACTATTGCATAAAAATTAATGAAGAAAGATATAAATTACCCATCTTGCACGTGTGTGTACAGGACCATAGCCCTTAAATGCTGTGTACTCGTTGAAATATTGTGGTATTGAGAATCCCATGAAAATAGAGAAGCCTAAGATGAATTTTGTTCTAAAGCTGTTTAAATTGCAAAATTGAAGGAAGCCAAGACCTGCAGAGCCTGTATAATATATTGTGTCAACATCAAAAAATGTAACCAAATAATACTTCAATTATGAAATTTCAATAATAATAATAATATTAATCCATACATACCCACATAGGCAAAGAAGAGGCAATATAATGCTGCAACTATTGGTGCTGGAATTGAAGCAAAAACTGCTCCAAATTTTCCTACATATAAATGAATCATTCATACCAAATGTTCAGGTTCAAGTTTAACAACAAAATATCACTACATATTGAAGAAGTGTCTAGTGTCTGGAACGTGTCAATATCTGACACCTCGACACATTTGGTTGCATTCAATCACATTTAGTACCATTAAAAAAAATATCACTACGTTTTCTAAATTTATTACTTGTGATTATGTGTAAGTGTCGGTCTTGTATTGTATATGGTGTTTGTGTTTGTATATGTGTGTTTTGCAGATTGCCAGTATTAAAATTTTACCTAGAATTGAGAAAAAGATCATGAATCCGGCTGATATTTGAACGACCCTTCGGCTACCTACACGTGTCAAAGCTAAGAGTCCTGCATTCTCCCTGGAGAAAAATAAAAAATGTTACTATATAGCATTCCTACACTACTAGGAAAAAATAGGTGCATTGCATCTGCAGAAACATGAAAAATAGTAATGTCGCGGCCTAGGTACGGGTGCATACATTGTTCTAAAATCTCGAAAAATAACATGAAATTATCTTGGATTGAAATCTTACACAGAAACTGATGATCCATTCCCTGTCCCAAATATCCCAGATAACATTATTCCAACTCCCTGATACATAAGAATTAAGAAATGATCACGGAAAAACTAAACATATGAAATTATGATAGATGAAAAACGAAAAATGTAAGAAGTTTTGCTTACCTGCCAACCTACACCTCTGCTAAGAACTGAAGGTGGAATTGGTGTTGCACTTGCATACCTTGACACAGCAATGAATGCACCTGTTGACTGCGGAACAAGTAACCTTATGCTCTATTAGATGAAACAACGATTTTAAAAACCGAACCTGATAGTTCAACCGATTGAACCAACCTTTACTACGGCTTGGTTATTTCTACTGTTCTATCGTGGTTTTATCCTGGTTTGAGCCGTTTAGTACAATTGAACCATGATTCAAAGGTCTCATTGGTTCAATGTTCGATTCAGTTTTTAAAACATTGGTGTTAAGTGAAATATATTCTAGCCAAATTAATTAGGTCGGTATGCTAATCAGTAATCACATCTAAATCGACTTTAAGAGAAGGTTTAAGTTAAGATACCATTTTACTTGCTTAATAGAGCATATATTAATCACCAAGATAACAATAAACATACCTCTACTAGAGCAACAAGTGAAGCAGCCATCATAGCAAAAGTTTCGCCAGCATCAAATGTTGGAGCTCCCCATTGAAAGGGATACGGAACTCTTATCCTGCAAAGTGTGTTTTGTAAGAAACTATATGTTCGGAAGAGCTTATCTACTGACATAAAAGCTTTTGAGACTGTCTGAGAGAGCTTATGAAATCATCTTTTGATTGGTTTGTTACAAAAGTACTGTAATATAAAGAAGGTACAACTTTTAAATCATTGAAAAAATATCCACAAGATGTTCTTAGTTCTTACCAAGGAGCACCACCGATAATTCCAGCACGATCTGTTCTACATGTAATTTGTGTTTTAGGTGCTGAGTTTTTATAAGCTCCACCAACAGTAAGAAGATAAGCATAAAGCCATACAATTGCGACTGAGAATATAACCGCAAACCGATCAAAGATAGGTTTTTCTCCTTTCATCATGTGAGGAATGTACTGCAAATTAGAACATGTCATTATACTTATCCACGTATATGACTCTGTTAGCCACGTGGATGATTTAAACCGAAATTTGACTAAGATGACTAACTTACTGCAACATATATAACATAAGGTACCAACTTAAAACATTTTTAAACTTAAGAGACCAAATATGCAATTTAGCCCATAAACTATTACCTGTGAAAATACGACTAGGATAATGATTTCTGGTAGTCCAATCTCCACACATTTTGCAAGCTAGAATTCAATAGCCACAATCAAAAGAGTGAGAACCACACATGACACATTATAATTATAAAATATGGCAAGAAAACAATGACTAGTTCTTTTTACTATGCATACCACAGGAAATCCAAATTCATACAGTCCAAAGCCTGAGAGAGCAACCAAAGGAACAGCAGAGAGAGGACTTAAGAACCTAAACAAAAATACAACGAATTAATCATTAGTATGATTATATTTATTTTGAATGTAGTAAGCTGGTAATGATATGCCAGAAAAATGCGAGAAAGAGAAAATTGATCAAGTAGTTTAGAAATGACGGATTCAAAAACCTCACTACATTGCGCCAAAGACCACTAAAACCAAGAACAATTTGAAGTGTTGAAGCAACTATAAGTGCACCTTGTGTTCCCCTCATTATCTTCTCAAATTTCTGCAGATTTGTCAAGTAAACAATGATAATTCAGTAACAGAGAAAAATAATAACGATGATCTATTTAATGAGCTAAACCATGCGAAGAACCAACCTCATGAGGATTAACAATGTCACTATATCGACCGGCCAGAATTATTGAAATAGTTGTTGGCACAAAAGTGTAGGATCCTCCTATAACTGCAGGTAGACGAGTTCCGAATGTTGTCTGAAAAAATGTGTTAATTCCAGCCACAAATAGTAGAGTTTGAATCACTTTTGCTTTCTCTTCCTATAATGAATACATAATTGAATCCTTGATTAGATTAATGAACCTAACAATAATATTAATAATCACTTGCTTCTTTGATTCAAAGACTTACATTTCCTCCTCCCATTTGAGGAACTAGAGAACTTGGAATTAGAACAGTTGTACCAAGCATAACAAGGTAATGTTGAAAACCAAGAAGAATTGCTTCAGCTTCATTAACATAAAAAAATGTCAATGCAATATTCGAAAAAGCATCATCACATTATCAATAATAAAGAATGAAACGATTGAACCTTCAATTTGGTACATGAACTATAGAAATACAATAACTACGCGCTAAACTATTCTTTGGTTATTATATATTTCTATAATTCAGGTACCAAACACGACAAAGAGTGATAGTTTAGGACTATGTAGCATTGTATAAAAAAGGACTGTGTAGCATCGATACATCAGATTGAAGACATGTCGGCGTGTCTATGTTTCACTGTTGTCATATATGGTTTATGTGCTTGTTTGGTTTATGGAGGAAATTGAAGGTCTTAGAATTGGAAGTTGGGCCTAACTCATCGATCCCTATAAAACCTCCTTGTAAGGTGAGAATTGTTCTCACCTATAAACATATATTCAGGTCATATCGCAACTGATGTGGAACTCTTAACAAAATGTTTAATCTTAATGAAACCATGTAATGGTCCAAAAGATGTGATGTGAAGAAGAAAGAGACTCAACTGAACTAGTACTACTAAAAAACAAACCAACATGGTTCCAATGAAAAAGTTAAGTAACTTACGCCATGGAGGAGGACTTGTAATGCAATAAGAAACATTTGGTAATTGATCTTTAACTGGATGTGGAAGAAGTTCATCTTGCTTTGGTTGTGGTGCAGCTCCACCTCCTGCCATTCTTCTTATCTAATTAACCTCTCAATTATGATCCTAATAATTCAACCAAAACTCCAACTTCAAAACCCAAAAGAGCAAAATCAAAGCTTCACAAGACTAATGTAAGCCCCTACACATCAATTTCTCAACCAGTTAGTATGTAGCACCGACACAGATACAGACACACGAACACTTTTGCTTACAAAATGTGGAATGATCAAAGAAGTAGAAGCAAAGAAAAATAAAAAAGAATGAATAATTTCTTCTTCACTCTTGGGAAATTCACACAAGATTTCAAGTTTAAGGGAGACAACTTGTTAGCAAAGTAATGCAATGCAACAAATGTTGAAGTATATGACCCACATGGAGTCTATGAAAATATAAAAAGTGAGTGTGAAGATGTGAAAAAAAGGAAAAGGTGAAAGCCAGATCTTACTAAAGCAACAAAGAAAAACAAAAATCCAAAAGAATCTATGATTTCTTACATTACTATAAAATTTATTAGTACAATATTGTATTGTAATCCAATATTTAATAGTGTTAACCAATAACAATAGAACTTTTCTTTTTATTCAACACGTAAAGATAAAGTAATGCATAAAAGCATCTTGACCTTCACCTTTATTAACCTCAGATTTACTATACTAGTATTTAACTAATACCAATATTTTGAGTTTTTTACACAACAAAAAGTTTACCATTTTCTTTGCTTTTTTAGCTCTTATTGAGTAGTACTATTTGTTAAGTAAGGTTGAGTTAGACTCAATTCTAACATAGTATCGACGGAGCCTTTTCAAAATTTGTTGAAAATGTCAATAGTGTTGAGCGTAAGAGTGTGTGTTAAAGAGTCTCCTATTGAAAATGAGATGATATGATCAAAAGTTCTTACTTTTACCTTGACCCAAAATTTGAAAATTAGTTGGAAGTACGTAGTACATTGGTTGTAAATTGTTACTTTTATTTTAGGTTTAAGAAATTAATTAAATGTGTTTTTTTAATAAAGTCTTGTTAACATGTACCCTTGCCCTAAGAGCACATGTTAAAAATCTTATAAAAAAAATTTATATTGAAAAAAGTGATATTTTGATTTTAAAAAGTTGAATGCACAATTTTTAAAATAATTTTTTTTTTTAAGTTTTTTAACAAGTGTCCAACATTTTCCCCACAACCCAAGCCACTTGAATTTTAATGTGACGTTCGTAATTTTGTTATACTTACCTTTGGCACGAAGAAACAAAACGGTTCTTTCAGTTATACACTTCCTCCTACAAGACAAATTGTATATTCAATAGAAATAATAAGGGCCAACCTTTAATCCAAGCAAGCTGTGCTTGAGCTTGTGATCTCTAAAAAATAGGGGTCTCAAAAAAATAATAGAGAAGTTTTTTTAAGTAGTTAAAATGTATTTTGATAGTATTGATTAGAAAATGACCTTTTATTTATGTTAGTTATACAGATAAATGACTAATTTTGAAGTTGTTGATGCTATTTATAATTTAAATACACGATATTCTTTTAAAAAAAGTAGTATATATTTTTGGTACAATTTTTTTATTAAGGGTTCATTTTAATTATTTTCTTGGGATCTCCAAAATATCGGGACCGGCAATGCAAATAATATGACAGAATTAAAATAGAGTTAATTTTTGTTATAGCCTAAACTCTCCAAAATTTCGGGGAATGCAACAGTGTTAAATTCTCTTGAAAGAGAGAGTTTTGTCACCCTTTGTGGTCCTACCCAGCTCGGGAAATTAGTCTCTGCAGTTGCGTGCAGAAGATATCCAATTCAAACTAAAAGATTTAACGATGTTTCTTCCGACTTTTCCTTTGATCTATAGTCTATATATATGTCAAATTACTAAGTCACCAAGCAACTCATTATTCCACAGGTCACATTTTTCTCTTGGCCCAAGCTTTTACAAATGTAAATTATATTCTTTGAATGCTTAAGATTAAATAAAAAAATTCTTAATATCACCAGAAATTATGTTTCAAATT
Source organism: Trifolium dubium (assembly GCA_951804385.1). Lineage (NCBI taxonomy): Eukaryota > Viridiplantae > Streptophyta > Magnoliopsida > Fabales > Fabaceae > Trifolium > Trifolium dubium. The sequence continues at coordinate 16,876,691 of OX638063.1, forward strand.
TTCTCATATTTACAAATAAGGAAGTATTTGTGACGACAGACTAATCAATGTACACTTTTTTGTCGATAAGTTAGTCTGATGGGATCGATTACAAAGATATTATATAATGAGTTTCTTCAAAGACATATTTGATTTGCCTAATTATGATCGCTTTCATAGTTATATATCGTGGATTGTTCATTTAAAATTAGATGATTCACATTTCAATTGCGTATTTTGACTCAAATCACCCAAATGAAATGTGTTGTCAAATTTCATTTGGACAACCCATAATGTGCCACTATAACAAGTGCAGAAAACACGACTTTGAATATCATCTTTAAAAATGAAACATGTACCAAGGTCACCCACCTATGCATATATTTTGCAACTTTTACCAAAGGTGCTTTAAGTTCCTTTCGGCTACACATTGTTTTGTAAAAAGCCATTTCTATTTGACCTATTCATTACTCTATTATGTCAAAATATAATACTCCATTGAAGAAAATTTGGTTGTGGACCAAGCTATAACATATCCCCATATGAAATGATGTCAGACAAATGCTGAAAAAGATGTATACACAAGAACATCATTGTTCCTTTAATTTCATCATCTCACATGCTACACAAAATATATGTACCAAGAGAATGCAGTACTATATCTTTATGTCACATGCTACATAAAACTATAGTAATGAAGCTCTTTATTTCTTCTAAGAAATGAAGATGATCTAAACCCGTGAAAAACAATCTTCTGCACGATATGAAATGAGTCCCGATCTGATATGGAGGAAGCGAAGCTGACTCGCAAACAAACGGAAGTAGAGGGATTTGGATCCTCTTATGTCCTTCCTCTCATGGTGTTCATCCTGCTCTAATTTGGACCATTCATTTATGTTTTTCTGTCTCTTCTGTTATGCGGTTTTTTTTTTTATTTGTAAACAATCAATCATTGGATCAATGGAAGGAGAGAGGACAGAACAAAAAAAAGCAGATGATCCAAATCCGAAGTAGAGAATGAAGACTAGATGCAAAACAAAGACCGACCAAAACCTCCAAATTACACTAAAACACAGAACAAATCATGACGATCAAAACAAGACAATGAATAAGGATTTTGGATCTTTAGAAATTTGATCAACAAAGTAAGGCTCCAAACAAGGAATCCAAGACATATATCACACTCTTGGTACAAATTTTTCTTCAAAATGAAAGAACATAGAATCAAAAGTGATAAATTATCCATAGAAAATTAAAACCATAACAGCGTAACCTATGGCAAGCATTCCACCGCCGAGAAATTGACAGGCAATACACCCATTTTCCCAGTCCTAAATGCTATTGAGCCTTATTCTCTCCAATGTTTTTCCCCTTCTCCCAAAATGTGATCAAATTCTACCGTAGATCCAAAATCCCAAAACAAGTATAATTTAAAACAATTATAACATATAGAACCAAAAAAACAACAAAATACTATCAAACTGGATTCAACCTAATAATTAACAAAACAAAATAGAACGAATACAATATATCCATCGTGTTTCTTCCCTTGGACATTCTTTCCTAACTGCGAAGTTGCAACCTCTTCCTCTCGAACTCAAGCTACAAATAAGGTAAAAGAAAAAATTAACATCATACCATGTACTAGCTGACAAGAATTATTGCTGAACGTGAAAGATTTTAGTTTTAAAAATCTGAAAGTATGAATGATATACGAAGAAACAAGTAATTGGCCAAAGTAATGTATCATTTTCTATCAACTATCATAAGAAATAACCAAAATAATGTCTCTTTGTTAATAGAGTCCCCAAAGTAATTGGACTCTCTCTATATATACAATGAAGTGGTCGAGGTTTGAACCTATAACCCACAAACCACTCAAAGTACTAATCACAGCCCAATTCAAATGAGGTCCTATTTGGATAAACAACTTAATTAAGTGTTTATTTAAGTGCTTATGTATAAGCTATTTCTATAATAAAAGGTAAAATAAAGTCAAACTGTTATTAATTATGCTATAAATTCTTTTCAATTTTCACAAGTTATCCTGAAAAGGTAATGGAAATAAGTTGAAAACAACTTATGGACATGTCATAAGCTATTTCCATAAGCTCTTTCAAACAGTTTCACAAGTGCTTATGGCAGTCAATAAGCTCAAATAAGTCAATTCAAACATACCCTAAATGGATGTATTATTACTAAAAGAAATTCTGTTTGAATAATAAAATACAATATTATAGAAGGAAAAAACAATTTTCATGCCCAAGTTTTCATTTTTCTGTTCTCTTTTGAAGTAATAATGAATGATAATGAATTTACACACCATACATATTTAAGACTAAACAAATAACAAAAGAAAAATATTTACCACTTTCTTCACCCGGTCATTTGCAGCAGCAGTACCGCCAATCACACATTCAGAGAGATAAGGACTGCTGACACGCACCTCATTCATCACAACTATGACAGTCTTCTCCCACCGGACTGGAAGCCTGGTTACATGATAATGTCATCGGTTAAAAGGAAAACTAATATGTAGTACAAGTTTATTACTAGTTCATGAGTCATATTCACATCAATTGAGACAAATATAGAACAGTTAGAAAACTGATGATGCTGAGACAAAAAGCACCAAAAAGCTTGTGCCGTGCAAAGAAAGAGGTTAAGATTATAACACAAATAAAACATAAACTAAAGGGCTGCTTTGCATCAATGAATTTTCCTTATAAATTAATTTAAACATTCATGGTAAAAATATGAGAGTGAGAAGTTAAATTCACAAAACCCAAATTAAAGGAAAATCCTAGCAATCTAACTTTTCCTTATCCTGTCGTGAATCCATAGTAGGAAAGATGGTGAAATATTGTCTTAGGTTGTTTGGACAAGGGTTCTCAATTGTTTGGACAAGGGTTCGCTATTTGACAACAGTTTGTACTAAATAGTCAATAGTGATTTGTTTGAATTTAGCTACACTATAATACTATATCTTCTGTTTGACAAAACTGATTTGGACTTGTGCATAGAAGACCTATAGAAGCCTGGTAAGGAAGGTAGAACAGATGGAAGATGAGTAAAAATGTAAAATGGTCTATCCTTAAATACAATTCACGACAGGATATTATGGCGTTGATTAGTACATGTAACCAACTTAAAGCTCTGACTCCAATTTGCAAAAGGTTAGATTGCTACTATCCAGGTAAATTTCAGTTGTTATCCAAGTATCCATAAATCACTGCATTTCGAAGTTTATCAATTAATTGATTTCCACAAATTACAGATAATGATTGCAGCATAACGTTACGACTTAAAATTTTTAAAAAAAGGAAAAGAAAACCTGATAGAAAACAAAGGTATGCAAATTTTCTAGTATCCGTTTTACGATAACTAACACTAAGCATATGCAACACAAACCATCAGGTATACTTGATTTAGACCAGTGTTGTTCAAATCCACTATACAATAGTGTTATAGTGCTGCTATAGCCACAATTGACAATACTGTAATTATACGGAAAAAAAATAAGCCCCCTCACATTTTGTTTGGACATCCCTTAACTTGGGAACACTAAGAACATCTAACATAACTATAACAAAATCATGTACTAAGTTTTAAGATTAAAAAAAAGTCAAACATATGTTTCATTTACTAAGAAGAGGAATTGTCTTCCCCTAAAAAGAAAGTCTTAACGTCACCCTAAATAATCCATACCAGCCACCAGGGTGTACACAGGGAATATGGGAAAATCTAGATAGATAGCACTGTAGCATAGCGGAACTTTGAAACATTAACAAGAAGCTTATAAATATGAACAGGTTTGCATAAACGTTTCAACAAGATCTTATTCAATGCTGTCAATCGCAGTTTTGGAAAATAGAATTTGTTCAAATTCCGCTATGCTACAATGCTATAGTGCAACTACAGCCGCAATTTGACACCACTTTGTACCAAAATAGAATATCAGGGAACAATAGTGATTGGTTCAAATTCCACAACGCTGTAGCGCCGCTATTTGACACAACTTTGTACCAAAATAGAACATCATGGAACAATATTGATTGGTTCAAATTCCACAATGCTATAGCGCCGCTATTTGACACAACTTTGTACCAAAACAGAACATCGTGGAACAATAGTGATTGGTTCAAATTCCACAATACTATCGCGCCGCTATTTGACAACACTACTCTTATAGAAATTATAAGATGAAATGATCCTAAGATAACCAAAAGTGTTCTATTTAATAACTTCTCTCATTTATGTACCTAAACATTATTTCTTTCACAAACACTCACATTTAACTTGTACGTAAATCCCTACAAACTTGAAAAGATATCTTTATGAGTTATTAGAAGCTAACAAATCGTTTTAGATTTTGTTAGTTAGACTCAAACCAAGTTAACATATTTCATTATTCAAAGAGTTCATGATACAATCAAGAGGATAATGAAGTTCACTGCAAGAAGCACAAGAGATAGCTTGTTTTAGATATAAAAAACTCTTTTTTTTTTGGTCAGGTAACCTAGTGGCTAGAATTCCACCTTTTCAAGGTGAATAAGTGGGCATAACAGCGTTCGAACGCCGGTCCCTGCACATTACGTGCAATGTCCCTACCAACTGAGCTAAAAACCCTTCTATTATATATGTTTTTTTGAATGGCAAATATATTAATACCAGGTCTTTGCACAAGACGAACAGAGACCAGTAGAAAATGAACTACTTAACAAAAGCGCCGTATAATGGCGGAAACACAAAAACAAACACCACCTAAACGGGGTCTACCTCCAAATCCCATAAAAATTAATCCCCAAAACCTCAATATATCATAACAAATCTATTATATATGTTAGAAACTAATCTAATCTAATCTAGGGTTATATCATAACAATTAACAACCCCTATTATATTAACCAAAAATTTAAACTCACTTAACTTGAATTAATTTCAAATTCAAACAAATCTCATATATAGCACTTACGTTTTAGATAAAGCATCAAAGATGTTCTGTGCATCACTAGTAACACCAACACCAATCCTCTCAGCATCAGCTTCAGCTTGTCTACAACCCAAAATCAAAAAAATCACTTAAAATCAAACACCAACATAATAAAAATCAAAACTTGAAAAATTAAATTAAAAAAAAAAAATCAAAAAATGAAAATACCTAATTGCAAGTTCTTCCCTAGATTGAAGAGCATTAAGATCAAGAGAACAATCATGTTGATGAAGTGGGTCTTGAGCATGACCTAAAAAGGTGAAATCTTTGATATAATCAGCTTTTAAAAGCCTAATGTTACGAAGAGGACCATGTTTGGAACCTTCTTGGAGTACGAGGTAGTTGGTTTCACGATCAAAGGTCATAACTTGACCTTCAAATTCGTCACCCAATGTTGTCCTGATCGATAGAAAACAACCCACGGCAAATTCATCTCCATTGTTGTTGTTGTTGTTCTCCATTTCTTTTGTTTGACTGATGATGATGATGTTACTGCTGCTGTGTCGTGAGTGAAAAATCGTGTGATGTTTGTTTCTTTGTTTTCCAACTATTTATATTATTATAAATTATAAAATTTATTTCTTTCAAAAAAAACTATTTATATTTATATTATTATAAACTAGCGGGCCAAACGGGCATATTCCGTGCCCGTTTGTGTGAACATTTATTTTATAATGCTAACTTATATGTTGAAGTTTATTTATAAATATTTCGAACATCTATTTGTGTTATTAATAGTTAGTTTTTGGAAAACAACAAATTAAGTCACAAAGATAAAAATTAAAAAGATTGAAATTATAGAAATTATTAATAATATTAAAAAAATCATAGAAGTTAAAATTTTAAAAAATAGCCGTTAAGGGTATTTTGGGTATTATTGAAAAAGGCTACACCAAAACCATGTTTTCCCTTTATTATATGTATAGATTATAAAGCTTTTTCTTTTTTGACTAAAATAAATTAGCTTATTACACCATTTATCTCACAATAAATATTTCTTTTGAGTTTTTTTTTTCATTTTTTAAATGAAAAATGATAAACATTAATAAGGATTTTTTTTATTTTTTTAGACTAAAAACTTTAATAAGGATATTGCATTTATTTATTGCATTTCAATTTATCGAATTACTCTATTAACTATTAACTATCATTAATAAGGATATTTTAATAAACAAACTATTTTTTATTAATGAAATTAATAAAATTATTTATTTTATGAAAAAATATGAAAAATTTAAATGAAACATAAATTTTGAGACGAAGGGAGTGTTATCTCATCCTTAAAAAGAATAACAACAAAGTTTGCTCGAGATTTTATTTTTGCGCCTTCTATTCTTCTCATGTGTTTCCTTCAATTCAAAAAAAAAAAAATACTATGTTGCTTTCTCCCGTTTGAGCATGTAAAATTCTAAAATATTAAAATATTATTGTTCGTCTTTTAAAGTTTGAATCATGTAACCCCAATTTATATTGTAGGATTCTAATGTGTCTGAAACAAAATTGAAGCATAATTGATGAACTTCTCAATAACATAAATATGATAGTACATAAAAATATAAATTAAGATTAAGAAAAATATAAATCAAACACAAATAAGTTTACAAAATAATTAAATTAACTACATCATCTTCTTCTTCCTCGAGTTCAACTATGCGTGTTGCGATTTGATAAAACATACTCTTTTTCAACCACATTATTTTTTTATTTACATACTTTTAATTATTTTACCTCTTTTCTAGATCTTACTATAAATATTATGATAGAACTAAATAAATACTTTTTTTTAATTGAGTAATAGGAGATTAAAAAAAGAAAGAGGGGGAAGGACAGTGCATAGGAGATTGGACATAAGCTTTTGTAATTATGACTGGCGTCTCATGTTTCTTGAGGCTACAATTGAGCATCTGGTGCGTAGTCACTTCGATAACAATCTGATTATGTTGAGATGTAATAACGCTATGACTTGTCAAGAGATTGTCCATTTCGGTTTCAAGCAGCTTGGTATACTCATAATGACTATCATAATCTAGTGAAGAATATTTGGGCTCGTGATCGTAATAATAATATTATTTGTAGTCTGCAAAACGTGTCACATGAATCTACTATCTACTATTTTTAACAAAGAGGTGTTTCGTAATATTTTTGCCCGTAAGAAAGAAATGGAAGCCAAGACTCTATTCATTTCTTGAGATTTCAGAAGGAACTTCTTATTTCGTATGATAACATCCTCTTCCAAGAGGAAACCTTGTGGTACCAGAAGTCGAGAGAAAAGTGCATTAAACTTGGCACATAGCAGGAATACTTCCTTTTTCCATGATCAATCTATTATTCGTCAGAAATGCAACAAAATTCATAAAATCCGGCTCAATTCTGACGAAATTATTTTAATAAACAAATTCATTTTATTATTGAAATCAATAAAATTAAATAATTTATTAAAAAGTGTGAAACATTCAAATGAAACACTAGTTGACAATTGTGAGAGCAACGAACTGCTACTATCTCATCCTTAAAAAGGATAACAACAAAGTTTGTTCAAATTTTATTTCTACGCCTTCTATTCTTCTCATGTGTTTACTTAAATTCAAAACAGAAAAAACCTATGTTTACTTTCTAGAGTTTGAGCATGTAAAATTCTAAAAAAATTGAAATATTATTGTTCATTTTTTAAAGTTCAATTCATGCAACTCCGATTTGTATTTTAAGATTTGAATGCGTCTAAAAGAGAATTGATGTATAATAGATGAATGTCATACCCCAAATTTTGCCCTCCTTATTTAATTATTATGACAACCTTTTTGAAATGGAGAATTGGTTGGAATGGTGATTATTTAGGACTAAGTGAGTTAGTGGGTTAAGGAACCTAGGTTCAATTCCCATTTGTGATTTTTTTTTTTGGTTTTTGATCATTTATTTGTTCCTCACTTTTTATGTCTATCACGTTTTCGCATATATACATTTGATTTTTTATTTTTTGACTCACATAAACAAAAACATAAAAATAACAAACAAAATGATAGTAAGCATGAACAAGAAAAAGGGAAACTTGGGGAAAAGGAAACAAAAATTCAGATTAAGCAAAGATAGAAACAAATTTTTAGTGCATCATAATCCTTTTGTAACCAAAATTCAGCAAAAAGGGCAAGAGATTTACACTGATTTCTATCCGAATCAGTCCCAAATATTAGGAAATTCAAGTCTGAACTTTCACTATAAATAGAGGACTTAAAATTCACACTCTACACACAATCTGAGTACAAAAACTCACGATAAAAATTGGCAATCATAACACACAAAAATTCTGCAGCAGCGAAAAACACAAACTCCGATTGCACGACCGCTACCACTGTTGGTTCTTTTCTCTCGGCCATATTCTTTCTCTCACCAGGTATCTCGCTATCGCTCTTTGTTTTTTATTGGTTTTATGTTGTTTATGTTGACTGCACGTGTAACCTCTTTTGCCTTTCATCTATTCATTTAATTACTGTGATATTTGATAAAGATTCATTCTTAGTGCTTCTTTGGCTCTAAGTACCCTTTGTATATCTAATTCTTTCATATTGTCAATTTATTCTGTTAGATTTTAATTATTAGAAACAAAACTATTAAATTCTCCACCATATAGCAAGTAGCATAAAAACAAGTTTTTATGGTATTATCCAAAAAAAAGGAATCTAATTTAATGTACATAGTCACTTTTCTTAAGCGATTACACCAAAACATAGACATGAAATAATAAGTTATTTTATTATATCGAAAAATTAAACAATTTGGATTAAAAAGAGAGGATGGATATACATTCGTTTTTCTCTCGAAATAATTAGTGGCTTAGCGGACGCTTTGTTTACTAATTTTTCAACTTCCATAAACACGGAAAATACTAATTGATAATTAAATTTTGATTAAAAGGGAGAGGATGAATGTACATTTATTTTTTCTCCCGGATAAATTGGTGGCTTAGTGTACACTTTGTTTACCAATAATTTGTGATCCGCTAAAACCATCATAAAACTTGGATTAAAAAGGAGAGGGTGAATGAACATTCATTTTTCTCTCGGATAATTGGTGACCTAGTGTACATTATGTTTACCAACCAACTCATAGTAACTAAAAATTCTTTCAAAAGAAAACATAAAAATTATAAACACATGAAAATAAGTTTTTGCCTTCGGGCCAATTTATTAATCAAATTAAAAATCTTTTTCGTAAACGAACATGTTTTCAATCAATTCAAGTGTGATACAAACAAAGCTTAAGCCTCCACCGTGCGAGCATACAAGAGGCGTTTAACAACTAGAATGCGATTAAGACATCGTTCCCTAAAAAACACCAACAAACAATGGATACCCAGAACTACGTAGCTTTGATTTCCTCATTGCACCGGAGGATACGTAGGAGCAAGATCATTATCTTGTCAAGCATAATAATAAAAAACCCTAATTTCCCCCCTTTCTTGTAAATATCTCTTAAATAAATAAATAACGAATTTAATAATAAAAAACATGTAAACAAACTCTAAGAAATATTAAACCCTAGAATTAATTAGGAGGTTCCCGTTGAGTACAACGGATGTGAGGGGCGCTAATACCTTCCCCTTGCATAACCAACTCCCGAACCCAAGGATGGTTGCGATGACCGTCTTACCCTCCAAGGTTTTATCGATATTTTTCCTCAAAATAAAATTCGGTGGCGACTCTGTGTCATTCCGAGTGTCCTAGACGCACGGGCGATTTTCGCGGCGCGACAGCTGGCGACTCTGCTGGGGACTCGACTAATAAGAGAGTTAAGCCTATCCTTGTTAGTTGTAGGGTTAAATGTTTTTTGTTTGTTTACATGTTTTATTTTTGGTATTTTCTCTGCATTTATTTATTTATTTATTTATTATTCATGAATATATAGATTGTGGGGTTGAGTTTATTCTTTGTCAAGTGAAACTCTTCACCCGAGTTTGAGAAAAACCTAAGTCACCTTTGGACTAGTAGCATGGACCGATGGGATGAACATCCTATTTGGTGATTTGTGAAAACTCCGCTCAGAATAGATCTATTCAAAATGTTCATTGAGAATGGGCTAGCCCCTACTCCTCAATGAAAATTTGAAATAGGTCAGCGACTCTGGGAACCTTACCTTAACCCAATAAATTCACCTAAGGGAGACCCTGTGAAATCACATATGGGTCTATGACCTTGGTTGATATATTAGAGCCATCCTTGTGAGGGGTCGGTAGAAAACTTAGAACCTCCTATCTTAGGGAGCCCACTCATTTAAATCATTCAATCTTCATCATCGTGCATCTATCATGCATGTCATGCATCTTCATAAAACAATTTGTCATATATTTTCAGGGAATTTCAAAAAAAAATTGTTAAGCATTCTAAAATGAGTTCGGATAAAGGAAACACACTCCAAATAAAGGCACTGCTCCCTGATGTTAAAAGCTTGAAAGTCCTCAGTAACAAATTGTCTAGCGTCCATAGAAATGATTTCACTCACAAATATGGAAGGATACTCGATCTGTTGTATATTCCTGTTCAATTAGAGGCCGTCACTATCCTGGCTTTGTACTATGATCCACCTCTAAGATGCTTTACTTTCCAAGACTTCCAGTTGGCTCCGACTTTGGAAGAATTCAAACAAATGTTGGGCTCTCCGGAAATGAAGAATGGTCCTTACAAAGGCATTGGAAAGGTCCCAACAGTTGAAGAGTTGGCTCAGGCTTTAATGGTGCCCGTGGAGGGACTAGCTCCGCATATCAAATACAAAGCAAATGGGAGTATTCATGGGGTAGAAAGACACTGCCTAGAGAGATTGACAAAAGAGCTTAATGAATCCCAATGTTATGAATCCTCAAGAGATGTTCTAGCTTTGCTCATCTTTGGGTTGGTCTTATTCCCTAATCAGGAAGACTTCATTGACTCTGCTGCCATCAGTGTGTTTTGGGCTGCAAAGGTCAAGGGAGAAGATTATGTGCCGGCTCTTCTTGCCGATATTTACTATGCTCTTCACACTCGACATGAGTGGAGAAATGGGTTGTTGATTTGTTGCATTTCTCTACTATATGCATGGTTCACCTCTCACCTATTCAAGGATGTCTCTGCAATCGGCTCCATGAGTGGCCAAGAGTGGTCTCAAAAAATAATGTCGCTTACCGAAGGCTCCATATTATGGCATGTTAGAAAGCTCAACAAAGGAGAGGTAATTATCAATTGTGGGGACTTCCCTAATGTACCTCTCATAGGCTCAAGGGGTTGCATCAACTACAATCCAGTGCTAGCCTTGAGACAGTTAGGTTACCCGATGAGTGAAGAGCTTAACAATAAAGCCCTTGAAGGGTTTGTATTGCATGATATGGGCGCCAACAATCCCGACATGCTCGGAAGAATCCTCCGTGCATGGGAAGAACCACATAAAAATCAAGATGAGTCAAGGAAGAAAAGGAAGACGGTCAAGGAGTCCAACACTCAACGAGTCAGAGAGCAGGAAGAAGAAAACAAGCTCTCTTCCAACACTCCTACGCAGCCCAGTTCGCCAGAATCGGTCACTATTTCAATCGAAGAGTTCAATGACCTAAAGGCAACTCTCAATCGACTTGAAGAGGAAAAGGAGAGTCTCCAACTAGAGTTCCAAGAAGTTTCCTACGACCGAGTCTCATTTCAAATGATCAGTAACACACAAGGGCGTTCACTAAGGGAGGCTTGGGATTTGATCAAAGCGGAAAAGAAGAAAAGAAATAGAATAGGGGCAGCTTTGCGAAAAGTCACTAAAAGGGCTAAAAAGAAAAATAGTCAATTGAAGGACATTAAGGGTCAATCTAGCTATTGGTGTCGTAGATGGAAAGAAGAACTCGACAGCAACTGCGAGATGGCAAAAGCACGCATAGAACAGATTGAAAAACTTACTCGAGATCTAGAGGAATCACGGATTGTGGCCTCACACGAAAAACGCCTTCGGGAAGCTGCTGAAGGAATGCATGGGGGGACTCCTGTCAATTGGAAAACATTATTTGCGGACCTAAGGAAAAGCGAGGAGCGCGGACTGAAAGTAAAGCGAGAATATGAAAATCTGAGGAAAGAATACGCGAACCTGGATGATGAGCATAGGTCGTGGGGAAACAACTTAACGTATTTGAGTGATATGAAAAGGATCTTAGAGGAGGAAAGCGAAAGCTTAAGGAATAAAGTGATATCTCTGAAGGGAAAGAAAGAAGTCTTAAAGGAAAAGGTCAACCAGCTGATCAATCGCGCCGAACAAGATGAAGGCACCATGCAACAACTGAGATACGAGTCTGCAGGGTGGGAGGCGGACTTTTCCAACCTAGCTGAGTTTACAAGCCAAGTAGTTCAAGACGTCCCGGCAAAACATAAAAAGGCCTATGAAGTGATGACCCCTTACAACACGCACATTGATGTCTTTAATTTTGTTGTAGAATGTGGGGTCATGCTATCAGAACTTAAAGCTAGCTTAAAAGTAGCATGCAATACGAATTTTTGATGTCATTCAGCTTTTATATTTAGTTTTTATGATTAAATAAATGGAGTTTGTTTAAGTTATGATGAAATAAATAAAAGCCCGTTTCTCTTACTTTTGAATGCTTACAATAAACGTTTGAAGTTCCCTATGAAATAAAAGAGAATTTTCTTCATCTTGCATACACATGCATCATATGCACGCATTTTCATGTTCACCATAAAGCATCCATATCTCTTCCCTCCTCACCTTTCCCGAACTATAATGCCGCAAGCAGGTATCCCGATACTCACGAACAGACTTAAAACAACATGTCTCAACAAAGTATGGAAGAACTCAAGAAAGATTATGAGTGTTTGAAGGTGGAGGTTGCCCAGTTAAAGACTCAAATGCAATTGATCATTCAAATTTTGTTAGGGAGAAATGACGACATGTTACCTTACCAGTCACAGGGCCATTCAGCGCCTCGGACACCACAACCATGGGTGATTCCCTCGACTCAGCAGCATTTACCGCAACAAGTGTACTCTCAGCAGCCGTCCATGGCACCTCAACAAAATCATCAACAACGGCGAAAGGGGTATCCACCTGGGAATCAATCCGGTTCTTGGAATAATTATGGGAAAAGTCGTGCGCAGTTCGATCCTATTCCCTTACCATATGGTCAGATCCTACCATGCCTAATCCAACAAGGGTTGGCAGAAACCAGACCTCTCAAGCTCGTGGTACCGCCATATCCGCCAAATTAGGATGAAAATGCTAAATGTGACTTTCATAAAGGAGCGCCGGGTCACACCATTGAAAATTGCAAGGCCTTCAAGTACCAAGTTCAAGAACTTATCGACAACAAGAAGTTAAGTTTCAAAGGAGGAACTCCATTCATCAATGGTTACCCTTTCCTTCCATAAAGTGCAAGAACTCCCGGAAGCACCCCTTAGAGGTGGCCAAACCTCAGGAAAGCTCTCTTCAAGGGATCACTAAGTTTTGAATTTCTAATTTTAACTTCATTATTGTTAAGCATTTGTTTAGTCTTAAAGTTGTACCTTTTGACTGGTATTTTTAATAAAATTAGCATGCATGTTTCTGGGAGTTTATCTTTTCATATTCACTCTTTCATCTCAATTCTTGTTAAACAACTTGGGAGCGAGGATGATGGAAATAAATAACAGATTTTTGCTGACGAATGCTTTCAATAAAAAAAAATCTAGTTGATGATATAAGGCATTGCTTCACTTCCTTTCAAAATAAATAGATGAAAATTGGCTAGTTCATGCTAAGTTGAGTCATTCTTGGATATGTTTTCATTGTTGTCTGATTCCCCCGGTTTCTTGAGATATATCAAATTTTTAAGGAAAGTTCGGTTTGATACTCGACATGACACTTTAAGAGTATATAGGTTGTTTTGGCACTTTAGGCTACGTTATGAAGGTTTAGTAATGATTCAATAAAATCGGTACCGTCTTAACACCTTAGACGCCCGGAAATATGTAAGATTAATTTGAGTACTAATATTGACAAAGCCTTGAATTTAAATTTTAAAAGGAAACCTTGGTAGTTTATCTTAGCAGTCGGCACCATCTTAAGCACAAACTAAGTGGGAAACTAATGAATATAAGTGAATGGTTTGAATATAAATGTTTATGAATACTATTGGTTGATTCTTAGAATGATTGATAAAATTCAACAAATGTTGAAGCATGCAAAGGAAAAAATACCATAGTATAGAAAAAACTCATTAGTAGTTGGTTCAGGGGTGTCTGATTCTGAACTTGGTAGGGCGGGTTACGATCCGATCCCCCGCAACTGCAAAGTGGGCAAAACAAATAGGGGTTACCAAACTTATGTTATCAGCACCCTTCGATATATGATGATCATAATCACTAACAGGTTTCCTACCATGGGCGTGTACAAGATAACGGGCTTAATGTGATTGCGCTAGAATGAAAAGGGTGAATGGAACTTAGGTGAGAGGTAGAGTCAAAAGGAAATGCTTCTGTTGCGGGATTTTTGAGACATACCCCACTACAGTTTTATTTTTCATTTCCAAAGGAGGGGAAAAATCGAAAACCTTTAAAGAAGAGATTCTAGGTACGGGGGTTAGTTGCACTTGAGGAAGGTATTAGCACCTCAAGCGCCCATGGTACTCCATGGTAACCTCTTATATACTTTTAGTGCTTTATGTACATGCTTAAAGAATGGAGGGAGAAGTTGTATAGAAGAAAAGGAAAAAGAGACTAATTTCATTTTAAGTCTAATGAAAGTGAAAATAGTATAGATTGAGAAATTTTCTTTCAAAAAGGTAAATAAACAAAGAAAAGAAGTATAACTATTTTTTTTTGTGTTTGCAAAAGATTTTATATTTTTTGAGAGAAATGTAATTGTTGTATTGTAAAGAAAATGTTGTTGAGAGGAAGAAATTGTAAGAAAGGATGTTGTAAAGAAAAAAAAAGTTGTTTGAAAACGAAAGTGTATTCGTTTTTTTTTTGTGTTGAAAAGAAAGAAAGATTGTAAAAATAAATTGTAGACAATATCATGTTAAAGATGATCATAAGGTGAGCTTGCGTTTGTCTTATAAAAGATCGCACGTTTGTTTTAAAAAAGGTTTTGTTTCAAAAAAGTCTCGTAATTAATTTGAAATTTAACTACGAGTCCTCTCCTTTGGGAATGAATTTTTGGCGTTTGTGTGTGATGTGTAAGCTAGGAAAGCAGTAAAAGCGATAAATAAAGTCCTACGCTATTACAACCCAATTGAATAATTAATATTTACAACCATATCGAATTTGAATAAATAATAACAACAATAAGCAATAAATAGATAAAAGGGGCGATGCATATAAAATAAAAAAATGCAAGTGCGGAAAATAAATATGATGATGAAATGCACATACAAGAGGAAAAGGAAACATCGCAAAATAACATCCTAATTAAAAGTGGAGTGTGTGAAAGAAATGTGTCGGATGCAAAGACATGATAATAGCTTTTTCGAAAGTCACTCACATCAACAAACAATCCTAATTAACATATACAAGCAAAAACATTTTATTTAGCAAAAAAAAAGAAAAGTTTTTATTTTATTATTTATGAGAATGAATTTAGACCGAAAATGGTCCTTCACTGTTAATGCCAATTGTTAGAACTCAATGATTTTATAAAAATAAAATATTGTCTCTAACATGCATTTTTAAATGATGCAATGTCCTAATCTAAATGCAATGCATGTATGCATGTAGAGAAAAAAAAATGTAAAGTGAAATTGTAATGTGAAATTGTAGTATGATGTAAAAATTAGTGCCAAATGTCATGTGAAATGCAAATGTAGATTATGATGCAATGTCATGTAGAAATGTAAAAAGAAAATGTGTAGTGTAAATGTAATTAAAAATGTGATATGAAATTTTGTAAAAAAGGGTAATTTGACTAAAAAAATGCATAATGTGATGTAGTGCAAAAATGTAAAATTTTTAAATGCTTGTATGCATGAAAATTTCTAATAAAAGCATGTTATATATTTTCATAAAATGAAATTAACAAAGACATAATCAATCATCACAAAAAAGAACTCAAACATAGCATATTTAAAAAATTCTAATATTTTTGTTGTTTTTTTTTTTTTTTTATATTTTTTTAACATACCAAATCATTAAAACATACTTTTAAAATTAAAAGAAATAATAAAAAAAGAACACAAAAAAACAGATGGGCCTAAAGCCCAATACTCCCTCACAGCCAGAGGGGGTGCGCGCAGCAGCCAGGGGGCGCGCGCGTAGTGATCAGAAAAGAGGGGGGAAACTGGGCTGCTCCTAAGCCCAGAACCATTCTAAACCCGACCGGGTCGGGTTGACCACGGGTCAACCCAGACCCGGTCACAAACCCACAAAAACCTAAATAAAATAATTAAAAAAAAGAAAAGAGGCCAATCGTGTTATGACACGTGGCAGGGGGAGATATATCAGATTTTTCTTTCCCCTTTGGTTAATTTTCTTTCTCATTCCGTTTCTCTCTTCTCTTCTCTCTGCTTCTTTCTTCTTTTTTCTGGTTTCTTTCTTTCTCTCTTCCTAACCCTAACCTCCCAAACCTCTAAATTTTTTTGTCTAAATCAGAAACACAAAACACAAACCCCATACCAAATCTTCTCCTAAACACAAATTCAAAAACGAAAACATCAAACAATCAACAAAACGCACAGATCGGTCCTCACAAATCAAGAACCCTATCCCTAAAATTTTGAAAAAAAATCGCTTCAATCATGCAGTTAACGTTCGATTCGGCAACAAGCAACAACAAACAAACATTCAAACATATTGAAAACGAGGATTCGACCTTAGATCTATATGTTCATGCAAGATTTGAATGAAGATGAAAAGAGGAAATGAAGATAAACTCACCTTCCTTGCAGTGAAACTTCGAGTAAGTCACCTCTTTCTTCCCTTTTTCGATTTCGTTTTTTTTTGCCTTGATTCTTTCCTCCTCTGTCTCGATCTCTCTTTCCTTCTCTGACCCTTTCTTTTTCCTGTTTATGCAAGGTTTGATGATGGTGGTGAATGATTTCGTTTTCTCTTGAGGTGGTGGCTAGGTTTAAGCTTGAATCGGTTTTGACTCTTCATGGTATGTGAAGAAATCAAAATAGAAGTTGGAGTTTTTTTAGTTTGTGAAGGATTTGTAAATTTTGGTCTTTCTTTCCTGTGTTTTTTTTTTTGAGTCCGCCGTTCTCTCTTTTCCTCCCTTATTGTGAATTTCGGTTCTGTTTAAGTTTTTGTGTTTTGTTGTGGTTCTCCTCTGTTCTGTAAATTTTGTTCTCCGCCCCCTTTGATGTTCTGTGATGTTGTTTTTGTTTGATTTTTCTGTAGAAAATGGGTTTGAGGTTGTAAAAATGGTTTGAAGGTTTATGTGTTTGTGATTGTGTTTTTTTGCTGCTGCCGTTCTCTCTCAATTTTTCTCTATTTTCTGTTCTTTTGGTGAATCCCGCCCCCTTGGTTCTGTGAAAAAGCTTCTGTTAAGTAGAAAAAAATTTAGGGTTTGGTCGATTGAAGGGGAAATAATGCAGTATGGCTTTGTTGTATCAGATTCGAGTTTTTTAAAAAATGTGATTGGAGTGGGAAAGAGACAAAGCAAGTCACTGTCAAGGTGCTGGGTTCCCCATGTGAAGGCATTGGATCCCAATTCAAATTGCTGGTTTTTTGTTCTGTGTTTCTAATATTTTTGTTGAGAAAGAAGCAAAAACAAGACCAGTAAAACCGAGAAAAGAAAGAAAAGAGAAAAAAAACTACATTTTTGAACTTTTTTTGGAATGATAATAATAATAATAATAATAATAATAATAATAATAATAGTAATATTGATAGTAATAATAATGATAAAGGGTAAAAATAAGAATGATGATGATAAAATAAGTAGCAAAATGATAATATAATAGTTAAAGTAGAGATTTTTAATAAAATGGTAATAATATAATGATAATTAATAAAAAGATAAATAGACGAAAAAAAAACGAGAGTGTAAATATGACTACGAAAAAATGAATGGATGCGATGATACTTTTATTTAAGAGATATTTTTGATATTTTAATATGAGAAAATAAAAAGTGGATTTTAGGTCCAAAATTGGGGTACAACAGCTGCCCCTATTTAAGTTTCTTCACTCGGAGAGATGAAGATTAAAATCTTTGTCTTGACGGAATTGAAGAGACTTAAATATAAAACGTGCACCATTTTTGGACCTAAAATCCTTCAACAATGCTTATGATGCAAATATGAATGCATGAAATGCAGGTGATGAATTTTTTTTGAATTTTGTATGAATGTTGTAAAAGACAGATAAAGGAAGAAGACATAGTTAGGACTCCACAGGGGAAGAACATAACATGGTCCGACTGGGAAAATAACAAGATGTGCCCCAAGTCCATTGGAAGAACGAACTCCACTGGGGAACAGAGTAAAGTGCTGGGGAGAATATTACCCATTATTATATAGATGAAAGTATTGTGAGAAGAACATTGTCCATCGTTTGACAAGGAGACGGATTGCAGAAAGACAACGTCTACTGAGAACAAGAGCATCGCCCACCGCCTTACGAAGAGACAGCTTGTAGATAAAAGACGACCTCTATAAAGAACAAGAACATTGTCCACCGCCTTACAAAGAGACAGCTTGCAGATAAAAGACAACGTTTATAGAGAATAAAAGAATTGTCCACCGCCTAACAAGGACGGATTGCAGATAAAAGACAATTTCTACAAGAAAGACAGGAACATTGTCCACCGCCTTGCAAAGTGACGGCTTGCAGATAAAAGACAACGTTTACTGAGAACAAGAGCATCGTCCACCGCCTTACGAAGAGACAGCTTGCAGATAAAAGACGACCTCTATAAGGAATAGGAATATTGTCCACCGCCTTACAAAGAGACGGATTGCATAAAGAAGACAAATTCCACATTACCTACCATCATACAAATGACAGCGAGTCAAGGTAAATTAAAGAGAGACATGGTATTATCTGCTATCCAATGAAGTGATAGCATGTCAAGATAAAAGAACCAAATATTACTTACTATCACGCAAACGATAGTGTGTCAAAGTAATATGAAAAGATGAAACATTATCTACTGTCAACAAAATGACAGCAAGTCAAGATAATGAAACAGGGAATTACCTCCTACCATGTAAACGATAGTGTGCAAAGGCAATCCGAAGAGATAGACATCATCTACTATCCAATAAAGTGATAGCAAGTCGAGACGATGACCAAATATTACCTACTATCATGCAAACAATAGCGTGCGAAGGTAACATGACTCTACTTAGTACTTCAAAAGTGACTCAAGTAGGTTGATTTGTAGAAGTGTATGTATTTGTAGAGATAAAAGACTTGTATGATATTTTGTGTAATGTATTGATAAGATTCATTGGGGATAAAACCACCTGAGGAACTGTAAAGTGTATCTGGTAAAACACAAGCTTCTTGTAAGGATAGCTTGTCACTGTTGCTTTGAATTGGTGTCCAATCCGGGAACAAACCGGAGGGAAACTGTGAAACAAGACTTTGTGTCCAATTGAAGAATAAATTCAACTAGGAATTTTCCTTTTGTTGTAGGAAAAACTGAAACAACCATCTTCCACAAGAGAGGAGTCTAGTGGGGAATTTTGAAACAAGAGAGATGTACACTTATCTGCCTAAGCTGACACTCTAATTGGAAAGAACAACATGCCCATCCCGACTCTATTTTGTAGAAACAGACAAGACAAAAGAGATAGAAATCTGTAAAATGACGTAATAATGTATGAATGATGTAAATGTTTATGTTATATGTAAATGCTATGTTTGAATATACGAAAGTATGTATGAATGCTTGTATGTTATGAATGTATGTGTATATGTATGTATGTGAAACATCTTTTGACGGACAGACAAAGTGACCAAACCGGAAACACAAGCCAACGTCACATCACTGCTCAGGATATCTCGACAAAGTGTAGATGTTATTGTAGATGAAGCAAGAGAACTCTTCTTGGGAAGGAACAAATTCTCTGGGGAAACGACCGTTTTAACCGAACGATCTGTACATAAACTTGATTGTACCCAAAACAACTTTGTCAACTTTCATTGGGGATGTACCCTTTTCTAAGAAGAAGATTGTTTACATTCTCTTAGAGAAAACATGTTTGTTGTTGATGAACGTCCAAGAGAATGGAGAAGATTTGCCCCTTGCTCTAGGTCCTTACTTCAGTCTAAAGATCCTTGAATGAATCGCTCGAAGAGCGTGACTGGCTGACCTTTTACATCTAGTGTACTTTTTCAAGAATATATGATATTGACACAGTATGCCCCAAGTGCTTGAAACCTTGAAGGATATGCCCCTAACCAACTGATGTTTGTAATAACCAATTCCTGAACCATTTTCAACCTTGATAAGAAGAATATTCAACTTAGTTGCCCCTGATTGGCAGAATTCATAGATAACTTGCCCCTGGCTAGGAGCGTCTCAAGTCAGATTTGCCTTTGATCAGACCATAGCTTAAATTTCTTTGATGTCAAGCATTAATTTGCAAATAAAATTATTTATTTTGAAAAGTATTTTTGATAAAATGCACATGTAATTTTTTTTTGAAATTGAATATTTCTGTATTTTTAGAATGAAAACACGTATGATGTGTGAAAAAGATAGATATCGATTACTTAACAAACAGGATGAGTCAGCGTAACGAAAGATTTGCCAAATATGCTTTCACAGTGAACCTAGTTTCAATTAGGTCTTTTGTATGTTATAACGTGGCTGGGCTCACGGTTTTCAAAAAAAGATTGTTAGGCTCAAAATTTATTTGGTCCCACCCATTCTTCTTGATGTCCTTCTTTCTTAAGTTCAATTAATTCAACTGATGCACTTAGTCGACAAGAGAATCTTTTTGGCAATGATGTTTGAGGTTAACACTTTGGTCGAAGCTTCATTGATATCATTTTTGTTGAATAGACTTTGATGAGATTTTTGAAATGACAGTCACTTTTTGTTTAGGAAGTTGTTCCTATTTTTGAATCACTCTTTATTTGTATGGACTTGTTCTTTTCGAACTTTGAGTTTGTGGTCCATCACGGTGCCCCTCTTTTCTTTTCTTTTTTTTTATATATATGGGCTCCTTTTGTTTTTGATTTTTTTTTATTTCACTCTGTTTTTTTTTGTATTCTCCTTTTTTTGTATATTTTTTGAACAACCCTTGTAAGATTTTGGTGTATGAATATTGTGACTGCCATATGAACTATTGTGAGTCTCATCTCTTGACAGCTTCCTTTGTCTGAGGAAAGCATTGTGACTAAATCTCTAATTTGGTATGACCAGACAAATGGATTCTCTTGTATCAGGATGCATCATCAAATTAATTGAAATACTACCCTGCCCCAGGTTATGATTAAGGGTTCAGAAAAAAGTAGAAAGAAAACACCGACTTCAGGCTCAAAGGGGCTAATTACGGATTATCTCCTTATATCTCCACTGTTTAGAAAGAGAAACAATGCCTTACATCGTCAAATAGATTTTTCACCATTGAAAGCATATATCAACAAAAATCGGTTATTTATTTTCATCATCCTCGCTCCAAGTTTGTAAGTAATAAAGCAAGAGAAAAGAGTGAATACGAATGGATGAATTCAAAAAAAAACATGCATGTTTATTATATTAAAAGTACTTGACAAAAGACATAATGTTAAAAGCAAACAAATGCTTGACAAGAAAGAAATGAAAGCCTAGTGACCATAGGGATGAGCTTCCTTGTATCATTGATTTCAACTGGATAAGAGAAAATAGTAGCACCATCAACAACCAAAATGCAACAAATCACTCCATGTAGAACAGAGCTGGGTCTATATCTTCGAAAGAAAATTTGTTATCTTCGATCAACCTTTGAACTTCACCCTTCAAAGTCAAACAATATTCAATACTGTGGCCAGGTGCCCCTTGATGAAAAGCACAAGATAATTCGGGTTTATACCACCATGGTAATTTTGCAGGTACCTTAGGTGGTATCCTAGTCTGAATCAGATTTCTCTCAAGCAAAATAGGAAGTAGGTCTGCATACAACATAGGGATCGGTTCAAACTTGGACTCTCGCTTTGGAGTAGTATCAGTAGTAGGAGTTATAGCAGCAACATGCTGTTGTTTGTCCCTCTTTGGCTTCCCATGAGCCACCATATTCACTTTTTGTTCTTTCTTCATGTGAGAGCTAGACCCAAATTCTCTTGCATTTCTGGAAAAAGCAGTCTCTTTTGTCAAACGTCCTTCTCGGAGCGCTTCCTCAATGCGCACACCTATGTCTACCATGTCGGCAAAATCACGAAGCGTA
Organism: Trifolium dubium; assembly: GCA_951804385.1. Lineage (NCBI taxonomy): Eukaryota > Viridiplantae > Streptophyta > Magnoliopsida > Fabales > Fabaceae > Trifolium > Trifolium dubium. The sequence continues at coordinate 16,898,958 of OX638063.1, forward strand.
CTGGAAACCATTTTGTCATAGTAGAATGCATTAAGAGTTTTCAAGAAAATTTTAGCCATCTCCTTTTCCTCAAGAGGTGGGCTAATCTGAGCTGCAACCCCTCTCCATCTATGGGCATATTCCTTGAAAGATTCCTTGTTTTTCTGAGTCATGGCTCGAAGCTGATCTCTATCCGGTGCCAAATCAGCATTGTACTTGTACTGCTGCACAAACGCTTGACATAAATCAAAAAAGGACTTGATCTTCGAACCACCTAAGCTCATGTACCACTTGAGAGCTGCACCAGTCAAACTGTCTTGGAAGCAGTGGATAAGCAATTCATCATCTTTTGTCAGAGCATACATCTTCCTAGTATACATCACAAGATGCATCTGAGGGCAAGAATTCCCCTTATACTTTTCAAACTCGGGCACTTTGAACTTCGGCGGAAACTTGACATTTGGCACCAGACAAAGCTCATGAGCACTCTTCCCAAACAAATCTTTCCCACGGAGAGCACGAATCTCACGTTGTATCTCATCAAACTGGTCTTGGTAATTATCCACAGAACACGCCTCAACATTCTCAACTTGTTTGGCGTTGTAAACAGTTTCGTTCTCATGTGGTGTAGTATGAACCACAGGAACTGGAACAGTCAAAACTGGTGGCAAGACAGACATAGTAACTTGAGGAACATTCAAAGCAGGAATCTGGATACCAGAGACATTGAGAGGAAAACTCTCATTGAAGTTATAAGTCTCTGACACAGTACTTGTCAAAGCCTGAGAAGGAAGAGGTGGCAGGGATGCCTGATTCTGTGCAGCCAACAAAGTTTCCATCATACTTCTTAGTTTGTCCACAGTTGTTTGGAGTGTAGCAACTTCTTGACTGAGCTGAAGATTCTCTTGTTCAATTCCTTCCATTGTTTTCCTTTGATTAACACGAGTGTTGACTTGCAAATTGACTTTGGACAAGAGCGTCAGACCACTGAGAGGAAGACACAAAGCTTAGACTCTTTTGGAAAAGACCATGAATGCAAAATGATGCATGAGAAAGAGAGTTTTGTTTTGTTTTTGATTTTCAAAGGACTTTAGGATACAAATCATAAAAGACCTCCTTTTTTATTAATTATCAAAAGAAATTTTCTTTTCTTTTTAAAGCAACCTTCATTTTTTGAAGGTCCATGATGATTGTGAAGTTTATAAAGAAATTCCTCTAAGTCCTTTGAAAACCGATGAAAAGAGATTTTTTTTTTGGATGAATGAATGCATGGATGCAACAACCACAAACATAAGCAAACATGGTTGGTTTGGATAGCATAAAGTTGGAGCCAAAAGGTAACCCACCCACAATGTATGAACTATTGGTTTTTCTTCTTTTCGTAACACGGGCTCTATAAAGTTCCCAACGTCATCAACTTTCCTATTGAATACCAGGTGCGCATAACTACTCATGGCTCACTGAAATATCCGAAGAAAAGTCTCGTTTGAGCGTAGCATCGCGGAACAACTGAAATCAAAACTACTTATGACTTTAGCCATCGCTCTACATACTAAGGGCCAAGATGGGTTTAAAGGTAACTAAAAGCTACTCAAGCTTCTCGGGGTCTATAAAAATAGTGTCGCCAACACCACTACTAGTGCCGACAAACCCCACTTCTACAAACCCTCCACTCGAGCGTGGCCATATCACATGTATGTGCAGAACTACTCCAAACACAAAACTATGATTCCACCACAATCCTATCTTATGTGTTCACTCAAGCAGGTGTATTGTGCTTGTCTCACCACTCAAAGAATCCCACAAGGTATATATTAAGCATGTAAACAAGTAAAGCACATAAAAGCATATAAGTTAGGTTCAACCCTCTTAAGGAGAGAATCCCCAGTGAAGTCGCCATTTTTCTGTTGCGGGATTTTTGAGACATACCCCACTACAGTTTTATTTTTCATTTCCAAAGGAGGGGAAAAATCGAAAACCTTTAAAGAAGAGATTCTAGGTACGGGGGTTAGTTGCACTTGAGGAAGGTATTAGCACCTCAAGCGCCCATGGTACTCCATGGTAACCTCTTATATACTTTTAGTGCTTTATGTACATGCTTAAAGAATGGAGGGAGAAGTTGTATAGAAGAAAAGGAAAAAGAGACTAATTTCATTTTAAGTCTAATGAAAGTGAAAATAGTATAGATTGAGAAATTTTCTTTCAAAAAGGTAAATAAACAAAGAAAAGAAGTATAACTATTTTTTTTTGTGTTTGCAAAAGATTTTATATTTTTTGAGAGAAATGTAATTGTTGTATTGTAAAGAAAATGTTGTTGAGAGGAAGAAATTGTAAGAAAGGATGTTGTAAAGAAAAAAAAAGTTGTTTGAAAACGAAAGTGTATTCGTTTTTTTTTTTTGTGTTGAAAAGAAAGAAAGATTGTAAAAATAAATTGTAGACAATATCATGTTAAAGATGATCATAAGGTGAGCTTGCGTTTGTCTTATAAAAGATCGCACGTTTGTTTTAAAAAAGGTTTTGTTTCAAAAAAGTCTCGTAATTAATTTGAAATTTAACTACGAGTCCTCTCCTTTGGGAATGAATTTTTGGCGTTTGTGTGTGATGTGTAAGCTAGGAAAGCAGTAAAAGCGATAAATAAAGTCCTACGCTATTACAACCCAATTGAATAATTAATATTTACAACCATATCGAATTTGAATAAATAATAACAACAATAAGCAATAAATAGATAAAAGGGGCGATGCATATAAAATAAAAAAATGCAAGTGCGGAAAATAAATATGATGATGAAATGCACATACAAGAGGAAAAGGAAACATCGCAAAATAACATCCTAATTAAAAGTGGAGTGTGTGAAAGAAATGTGTCGGATGCAAAGACATGATAATAGCTTTTTCGAAAGTCACTCACATCAACAAACAATCCTAATTAACATATACAAGCAAAAACATTTTATTTAGCAAAAAAAAAGAAAAGTTTTTATTTTATTATTTATGAGAATGAATTTAGACCGAAAATGGTCCTTCACTGTTAATGCCAATTGTTAGAACTCAATGATTTTATAAAAATAAAATATTGTCTCTAACATGCATTTTTAAATGATGCAATGTCCTAATCTAAATGCAATGCATGTATGCATGTAGAGAAAAAAAAATGTAAAGTGAAATTGTAATGTGAAATTGTAGTATGATGTAAAAATTAGTGCCAAATGTCATGTGAAATGCAAATGTAGATTATGATGCAATGTCATGTAGAAATGTAAAAAGAAAATGTGTAGTGTAAATGTAATTAAAAATGTGATATGAAATTTTGTAAAAAAGGGTAATTTGACTAAAAAATGCATAATGTGATGTAGTGCAAAAATGTAAAATTTTTAAATGCTTGTATGCATGAAAATTTCTAATAAAAGCATGTTATATATTTTCATAAAATGAAATTAACAAAGACATAATCAATCATCACAAAAAAGAACTCAAACATAGCATATTTAAAAAATTCTAATATTTTTGTTGTTTTTTTTTTTATATTTTTTTAACATACCAAATCATTAAAACATACTTTTAAAATTAAAAGAAATAATAAAAAAAGAACACAAAAAAACAGATGGGCCTAAAGCCCAATACTCCCTCACAGCCAGAGGGGGTGCGCGCAGCAGCCAGGGGGCGCGCGCGTAGTGATCAGAAAAGAGGGGGGAAACTGGGCTGCTCCTAAGCCCAGAACCATTCTAAACCCGACCGGGTCGGGTTGACCACGGGTCAAACCAGACCCGGTCACAAACCCACAAAAACCTAAATAAAATAATTAAAAAAAAGAAAAGAGGCCAATCGTGTTATGACACGTGGCAGGGGGAGATATATCAGATTTTTCTTTCCCCTTTGGTTAATTTTCTTTCTCATTCCGTTTCTCTCTTCTCTTCTCTCTGCTTCTTTCTTCTTTTTTCTGGTTTCTTTCTTTCTCTCTTCCTAACCCTAACCTCCCAAACCTCTAAATTTTTTTGTCTAAATCAGAAACACAAAACACAAACCCCATACCAAATCTTCTCCTAAACACAAATTCAAAAACGAAAACATCAAACAATCAACAAAACGCACAGATCGGTCCTCACAAATCAAGAACCCTATCCCTAAAATTTTGAAAAAAATCGCTTCAATCATGCAGTTAACGTTCGATTCGGCAACAAGCAACAACAAACAAACATTCAAACATATTGAAAACGAGGATTCGACCTTAGATCTATATGTTCATGCAAGATTTGAATGAAGATGAAAAGAGGAAATGAAGATAAACTCACCTTCCTTGCAGTGAAACTTCGAGTAAGTCACCTCCTTCTTCCCTTTTTCGATTTCGTTTTTTTTTGCCTTGATTCTTTCCTCCTCTGTCTCGATCTCTCTTTCCTTCTTTGACCCTTTCTTTTTCCTGTTTATGCAAGGTTTGATGATGGTGGTGAATTATTTCGTTTTCTCTTGAGGTGGTGGCTAGGTTTAAGCTTGAATCGGTTTTGACTCTTCATGGTATGTGAAGAAATCAAAATAGAAGTTGGAGTTTTTTTAGTTTGTGAAGGATTTGTAAATTTTGGTCTTTCTTTCCTGTGTTTTTTTTTTTGAGTCCGCCGTTCTCTCTTTTCCTCCCTTATTGTGAATTTCGGTTCTGTTTAAGTTTTTGTGTTTTGTTGTGGTTCTCCTCTGTTCTGTAAATTTTGTTCTCCGCCCCCTTTGATGTTCTGTGATGTTGTTTTTGTTTGATTTTTCTGTAGAAAATGGGTTTGAGGTTGTAAAAATGGTTTGAAGGTTTATGTGTTTGTGATTGTGTTTTTTTGCTGCTGCCGTTCTCTCTCAATTTTTCTCTATTTTCTGTTCTTTTGGTGAATCCCGCCCCCTTGGTTCTGTGAAAAAGCTTCTGTTAAGTAGAAAAATTTTTAGGGTTTGGTCGATTGAAGGGGAAATAATGCAGTATGGCTTTGTTGTATCAGATTCGAGTTTTTTAAAAAATGTGATTGGAGTGGGAAAGAGACAAAGCAAGTCACTGTCAAGGTGCTGGGTTCCCCATGTGAAGGCATTGGATCCCAATTCAAATTGCTGGTTTTTTGTTCTGTGTTTCTAATATTTTTGTTGAGAAAGAAGCAAAAACAAGACCAGTAAAACCGAGAAAAGAAAGAAAAGAGAAAAAAAACTACATTTTTGAACTTTTTTTGGAATAATAATAATAATGATAATAATAATAATAATAATAATAATAATAATAATAATAATAATAATAATAATAATAGTAATATTGATAGTAATAATAATGATAAAGGGTAAAAATAAGAATGATGATGATAAAATAAGTAGCAAAATGATAATATAATAGTTAAAGTAGAGATTTTTAATAAAATGGTAATAATATAATGATAATTAATAAAAAGATAAATAGACGAAAAAAAAAGAGAGTGTAAATATGACTACGAAAAAATGAATGGATGCGATGATACTTTTATTTAAGAGATATTTTTGATATTTTAATATGAGAAAATAAAAAGTGGATTTTAGGTCCAAAATTGGGGTACAACAGCTTCAGGTCTGTTTTCATATGATGGGAATCTTTGACCGCAATGAGTGGTTTTGTGTGTTACTACGGTGCCCTTGGTATTTAATAACTATTACATAATTTTCCTATCTAGCCGGGAACCACGTATGATTAGAGTTATCGTGTCTTGTTTCAAACATGTGGAAAAGTTACTATTACTATGCTCAAGACAAGAAAGGTTCAAGTACGGGGGAATTAGATAACACAAATTTATATCATTTTTGGCTTGATTCGCATGAATGTAAATTGCATGTTATTTTCAAAAGACCTAATTGAAACTAGGTTCACTGTGAAAGCATATTCGGCAAAATTATTGATAAGCTGACTCATCCTGTTTGTTGTAATCAAAAATTATCTTTTGTATATACCACCTGTGCTTCTGCCACAAAAAATTCAATTTCAAAAACTCGCATGTGCATTGTGTTAGAAATACTTGTCAAAAGAAATGATTTTAATGGCAAACTGATACTTAGCATCGAAGGAATTCCAATGGTCAGGACAGAGGCGAACTGAATCAAGATGCTCTCAACTAGGGGCAAATCATCTCGGGTTCTGCTAATTAGCGGCGAACCCTCATCATCAAGGGCATATCATCTGGAGATCCTGCTAATCAAGGTCAAAACACTTTAAGAAGTGGTCAGCTTAGGGCAGCACCCTTAAAATGCCTAATTGGTTTGGGGCATATCCTATAAGGATTCAGGCATCAAAACAATCAACATCAGGATCATGTCGCATTGAAAAGTCAGCATGGATGGAGAGGAACCCCTGCTCAATAAATTTAGTGGCAGCTAAGTCGAAAACCCGAAGGGGCGGCTTAGGCAACAAAGAGCGTCTCGGTGGATCGAAAACCTGAAAAGGCGGTCCAGGCAAAAGTTAGAGACACTAAAAAATGGAAAACTCCCGGTGGATTAAAAACTCAAAAGAGCGGGCCAGGCAAAAGTTAGGGATTTACAAAGAAGAAAATGAGCTGCAGCAGGCCAGCTTAGGATCACCTTGTGGTTAAAACCATGCTTCGAAGACCCGTCAGACTAGGGGCAAGGCGAGCTACAAAAAGGGGCAAATTCTCTCCGTACCTTCAAATCACACAGGAAAACTCCGCCATACATTTGCAACTTTTGAGTTCAACGTGGGAGTCGGGAATACCTTGCTAGCAAAGCAACTTCTAAAGAAACACGGTTTTGGGAACATGTTTCCAAGCTTCAAATCATTCAATTGCCCATCATGGGGGCATTTTCAGTCAAATCATGCATACATAACATAACCAAAAACCGGCATTAAATTAGCAAGTCAAAAGTCCAATTGTCACTGGCAAATCCAATTCAAAATCCGGTCTCCCCAGCATTTCATCTCACGCATCAATCATGCACGGCATAACACGAAAGAATAACTTGCATTCATATAAAAATCTTCATGCATAGGATACAACACACATTCACATGCATGCATGGCATAGCTAAAAAAGTCAAACTAAAGTTTTCTCAGGGATTGTTACTCAGCAAAAAACGCTAAATGAGTACTCCATATCCCCAACAAATCAGATCAGCCTGGCCATGCGCTGGTAACGGTCACTCACACTTGTTTCTAGGGTTTAAGTCCTACGGGAAAATGGTTATCTTTCAAAGCCAGGCATCATTAGGGGCAATGCCTGCTTTTTAGTCGAAGCATCCCTCGGTGTGATGACTTCTTCTTCGTATAATGGAAAGTGGTTATCTTTCAAAGTTAAGGCATCATTAAGGGCAATGCCTGCTTTTTAGTCGAAGCATCCCTCGGTGTGATGACTTCTTCTTGGTATAATGGAAAGTGGTTATCTTTTAAAGTTAAGGCATCATTAAGGGCAATGCCTGTTTTTAGTCGAAGCACCCTAACAAGACGGTGACTTCTTTTCCGTTTAATGGGAATAATTATCTATCTATGGGATTTAGGCATCATTTGGGACAATGCCTTCATCTTGGTTTAACAGGATATGATTATTCATGGGATTTAGGCATCATTTGGGATAATGCCTTCATCTTGGTTTAATAGGATATGGGTATATATGGGATTTAGGCATCATTTGGGATAATGCCTTCATCTTGGTTTAATAGGATATGGGTATATATGGGATTTAGGCATCATTTGGGATGATGCCTTCTTCTTGGTAATAGGAAATGATTATCTATTGAATTTAGGCATCATTTGGGATAATGCCTTCTTCTTGGTAATGGGGAATGATTACCTTTTGAATTTAGGCATCATTTGGGATAATGCCTTCTTCATGGTAATAGGAAATGGTTACCTTTTGAATTTAGGCATCATTTGACATAATGCCTTCTTCATGGTAACAGGATATGGTTATCTATTAGGTTAAGGCATCATTTGGGATAATGCCTTCTTCATGGTAATAGGAAATGGTTACCTTTTGAATTTAGGCATCATTTGGGATAATGCCTTCTTCATGGTAACAGGATATGGTTATCTATTAGGTTAAGGCATCATTTGGGATAATGCCTTCTTCATGGTAATAGGAAATGGTTACCTTTTGAATTTAGGCATCATTTGGGATAATGCCTTCTTCATGGTAATAGGAAATGGTTATCTATTGAATTTAGGCATCATTTGGGATAATGCCTACTTTTAGCACAAGCACCATACGGGTAAGTTTGTCATTACACAGACAAAATTTTGGATATTTTTTGTATTTAATTATCTTTCATCGCACAAAGCGCAATTTAAAGATATTTAAATAGGGGCAGCTGTCATACCCCAAATTTTGCCCTCCTTATTTAATTATTATGACAACCTTTTTGAAATGGAGAATTGGTTGGAATGGTGATTATTTAGGACTAAGTGAGTTAGTGGGTTAAGGGACCTAGGTTCAATTCCCATTTGTGATTTTTTTTTTTTTGGTTTTTGATCATTTATTTGTTCCTCACTTTTTATGTCTATCACGTTTTCGCATATATACATTTGATTTTTTATTTTTTGACTCACATAAACAAAAACATAAAAATAAAACAAAATGATAGTAAGCATGAACAAGAAAAAGGGAAACTTGGGGAAAAGGAAACAAAAATTCAGATTAAGCAAAGATAGAAACAAATTTTTAGTGCATCATAATCCTTTTGTAACCAAAATTCAGCAAAAAGGGCAAGAGATTTACACTGATTTCTATCCGAATCAGTCCCAAATATTAGGAAATTCAAGTCTGAACTTTCACTATAAATAGAGGACTTAAAATTCACACTCTACACACAATCTGAGTACAAAAACTCACGATAAAAATTGGCAATCATAACACACAAAAATTCTGCAGCAGCGAAAAACACAAACTCCGATTGCACGACCGCTACCACTGTTGGTTCTTTTCTCTCGGCCATATTCTTTCTCTCACCAGGTATCTCGCTATCGCTCTTTGTTTTTTATTGGTTTTATGTTGTTTATGTTGACTGCACGTGTAACCTCTTTTGCCTTTCATCTATTCATTTAATTACTGTGATATTTGATAAAGATTCATTCTTAGTGCTTCTTTGGCTCTAAGTACCCTTTGTATATCTAATTCTTTCATATTGTCAATTTATTCTGTTAGATTTTAATTATTAGAAACAAAACTATTAAATTCTCCACCATATAGCAAGTAGCATAAAAACAAGTTTTTATGGTATTATCCAAAAAAAAGGAATCTAATTTAATGTACATAGTCACTTTTCTTAAGCGATTACACCAAAACATAGACATGAAATAATAAGTTATTTTATTATATCGAAAAATTAAACAATTTGGATTAAAAAGAGAGGATGGATATACATTCGTTTTTCTCTCGAAATAATTAGTGGCTTCGCGGACGCTTTGTTTACTAATTTCTCAACTTCCATAAACACGGAAAATACTAATTGATAATTAAATTTTGATTAAAAGGGAGAGGATGAATGTACATTTATTTTTTCTCCCGGATAAATTGGTGGCTTAGTGTACACTTTGTTTACCAATAATTTGTGATCCGCTAAAACCATCATAAAACTTGGATTAAAAAGGAGAGGGTGAATGAACATTCATTTTTCTCTCGGATAATTGGTGACCTAGTGTACACTATGTTTACCAACCAACTCATAGTAACTAAAAATTCTTTCAAAAGAAAACATAAAAATTATAAACACATGAAAATAAGTTTTTGCCTTCGGGCCAATTTATTAATCAAATTAAAAATCTTTTTCGTAAACGAACATGTTTTCAATCAATTCAAGCGTGATACAAACAAAGCTTAAGCCTCCACCGTGCGAGCATACAAGCGGCGTTTAACCACTAGAATGCGATTAAGACATCGTTCTCTAAAAAACACCAACAAACAATGGGTACCCAGAACTACGTAGCTTTGATTTCCTTATCGCACCGGAGGATACGTAGGAGCAAGATCATTATCTTGTCAAGCATAATAATAAAAAACCCTAATTTCCCCCCTTTCTTGTAAATATCTCTTAAATAAATAAATAACGAATTTAATAATAAAAAACATGTAAACAAACTCTAAGAAATATTAAACCCTAGAATTAATTAGGAGGTTCCCGTTGAGTACAACGGATGTGAGGGGCGCTAATACCTTCCCCTTGCATAACCAACTCCCGAACCCAAGGATGGTTGCGATGACCGTCTTACCCTCCAAGGTTTTATCGATATTTTTCCTCAAAATAAAATTCGGTGGCGACTCTGTATCATTCCGAGTGTCCTAGACGCACAGGCGATTTTCGCGGCGCGACAATGAATTTCTCAATAACATAAGATAAGATAGTACATAGAAATAGAAATTAAGATTAAGAAAAACTAAAACATAAATTAAAAACAAAATCAAACACAAATAAGACTATGAACTAATTAAATTAACTGTTGAAATTCCTGGCACGCTATGCAAAGTGTCGAACACGATGTTCTAAGCACTTTGACAGAAGTAATAAGCAAATAGAAAATAAAAGCAACAAATAAAGAACACAGAGTATTTGTTGACCCAGTTCGGCGCACAACAGCCCTAGTCTGGGGGATACCAATCCAGGAAGGAATATCACTATAGAGGTCCTAGTTCTAAGTTACCAGCAAACGCCCCGTTTACAACTTATCACCTAGGCATGATCAATGACTCTTCAACCTAGGAACTTCCTAGATCTGAGATCCCATCTCACTCCCTCTCAGTTCGAAGACTTCCATGCAAACAACCTCTGGTTCACTGATCTTCTCACTGGCACAACCTTACAAATAGCAAGGATTTAATTAACACAGAAACAAACACGTTTTGGAGACACACTCCTATGAAAACATCACACTCGTACCTACAGGCTTTGAGCATTACAACTAACAATACCTACTCCGTACTTCACAGCTTAGGAGAGGAACACAATCAATACAACACGAGAGTACACGTCCTAAACTTGCACCAATGAGATACAAGAAAGGCTCACAAATAAACACACGCAAAAACCTAGAATGCTTGGACTCTAGAGACTAAAACGGCGTGAACAACTCTCTCAGAAGAATTAGGTTTACAACTTCCTTTAAGTAGTCAGTAGACGTTCTTGAGCAGTAAGCAACTTGGGCTTCACATGTTGATCCAACCCTAATTTCTTCATAATAAATGTGAGAGATTCTCTACAGAAATATGCTTCAAGGAGATTCTTGGTAAAAATATATTTGTCCATAATCTGAAGCATTAAAGCGCCATGCAGATACATGAGAGAGAAATGGATATTCCATAAATAGAAAAAACGCGCGCCTGCAGACCAGTATGTTGCAAGTGTCAAAGCACTTTGTCCAACATCCTGTCACAATGGTTTATCAACCAAAAATGCAGCCAATACCAAAGACTCAACAAACTCCCCCTTTGGCAAATTTTTGGCTAAAACAACTTAGGACCATCCAGGGATCACATAGGTAGATATTCCAGTTAAAAAAAAAATATTCTTCAACAGAAGGCATTTTCTCAAGATAAAAACAAACATACAAATCAAGAGCAGATGTAGCCATTCTTCAAACTCAGTAGAAATAGATGATATAGGTCTTTTACCTTCTACACACATCAGAGAAATATGTAACAGCGGAATAGAGAATAACTACTTCGCCTTAAATCATCAGAAGCATAAACATTGTAAGGATGTCGAATAGAGTGCTTCAACATATTAGTAACACATCTCCCCCTGCAGGCATGCATAAGGTGTTGGAACATCATGTCCAACATCTCCCCCTGCATAACATAAATCAGCTACCCCTAAACATATGCATATATCAGAGAGCACACATAGCTACACTACAACATACTCCATCTAAACTACACTATAAACATATCACAATCAGATCAGTGCAGATAAACCAGTCTTCAGAGTAGATGGATCAAAATCAGAACATAAAGTCATAGTGTTAGAACATCACCAAAATTACTCCCCCTTTTTGCCACAAATTAGGAAATCACAGAGTCAGCATTATCAGGAACTTAGTACAGACCAGAGGGAATAATAGAATCTATGCCCATGAATAAGAATTACAAATCAGAATAGGGCAAGTACACATAATAACAATAAATCATTAAAAAGAAGTGTTGGAATCAGTCATTTCCACCTCTTCTGTATCACCAGCAGTCTCATCATCCTCAGTTGCATCACCATCAGCAGCAACACCAACATCAGCTAACCTTTCTTCCTCAGCTTCCTCTTGCTTCAAAGCAGCAATAACCTTTTAAAGCTCAACCTTCTGCTCATCCAGAGCTTTCACACTAGCTTCCATAGACCTGATCATAGCTTTCCTGTTCATGGAAGGTGAAGGTTCTTGCACATATTTTCTTTTAGAAACCCCTGCTATATCAGCATCATGGGTTCCTTCAAACAACTTAAAATGAAGAGAAAGAGGAGGCTTTCTCTTGATAGGATCATCAGCAGTAGTCAAGATATTTGGATGTTGAGACAGTATAACTCCACAAATCAAAGTTGGAAATGCAATAGGCATTTGCACAGCCCAAGACTTGCCATGAGCCATTGTTTGCTCAAAAATGTAGGAACCATAGTCAGCTTCAGTCTTAGTCCCTATAGAGTAAATCATTCTAGCCAGCCCAATAACAATATGAGATGAATGGGTAGTGGGAACCCAATTGGTAGTACCTATTCTATTAAGGACAGTGACATAATTCTTTAACAAGTTTTTCATAGCAGTGACCTAACCCAGTAACAGTTTTCATCAGACCAGCTTTTTCAATTAAATGCATTACCTCTTTCCAAGCTAAAGTTTCATCAGACAGCTCCCTTTCAAGACCAATTCTTCTACCAAATACATACTTCCATTTGGAGGCACTATCAACAAAGTGAAATGACACATTGTCAATAGGCACATCAGGCACATTGAGTGAGATTGATTTCCCAGTAGCTCTCTTCTTGACAGACAAGGTGCTTGGAGCATCCTGTTCAACATCTTCATCAGAATCTGCAGCAGCAGTTTTCTTTCTCTTTGTAGTCTTGTTTTTGGAGAGAGATGAAGTGTTTGGAACATCTTCTTCAGCTTCATAATCAGAATCACCAGTGGTGATTTTCTTCCTCTTCAAGGATTGTTTCACAGCAGGTATTTCAACCTTGCTATAACTCCTGCTAGGACCAACAGCAGTCTTCTTTGAGGACTTGGTTGCTGCAGCTGCAACCTTCTTCTTCTGAGTAGACTTTGGTGCAACAATTGCCACCTCAGCCTGCTTGTCTTTCCTTTCTCTGAGCCTCCTACCAATACCAGTCTTGCTTGGTTTGGGAGCATCAACAGTCTTAAGCACTGTTACATCATCAGTGATGTGCACATCATCATTTTCTGAACCAGTCTTTGCTTGCTCTTCATGTGAATCAGCAAGTGTCTGGTCAACTTTGAGTTGAGCATCTTCTTCAACAACCTCATCAGGTTGAGTCTGTGCCAAGGATGTTTCAACATCCGGCACAACATTTTGGTTTTGACCCATATTGGCCAAAGAGGTTAGAGCATCTTCAGCAGTCTTGGTCATCACCTCTTCTACATTCATATTTTCATTATCCTCTTCTTCATTCACATCTTCATTAATCGTTTCTTCAACTGAAGAAACAGTCACAGTCGCATCTACCTTTTCAGATTCCAAGCCAGTTTCCCTTTGTTCAGCAGTTGGGGTTTTGGTAGGATTAACATCAGATGGTTCAATTGATTCAGCAACTAGAGGTGTTGCGATATTAGTAGGAGCACTAGCACTCCCGGATTTGAACTTCTCTGGATACAACTCCTGCATGGTGAAGTTAGCAGAGTAACGAGACCTTGGTTTCTTCGATTTTGGCTTCTGAGTGGTGGATGGCTTTGTCTTCTTCTTTGATTTGGTTTTGGAAGAGGATTTAGATGTTTTGGGTTCGAGCGCAGAAGCAAAGGATGGGTGAATCCTTGAGATTGGAACAGCAGTAGTAATGATGTCTGATGGTTGTGGGATCGGAGTAGTGGTAGACGACGGCGAGTTTGATGGTGAGTTGGAGTTGGACGATTGAGCCATTGTTGCAGAGTAAATTTTGTAAGGTTTCGTTTGAAAGAGCGAGGGAGATTTAGGTTTGAGTGAGTAAAGTGTTGAGGAAGGGGAGGAGTTATAGCTGTAGGCGGTTTTAATTTGGAAAGTAATGATCTGAAAAGATTTGAAATAAAAGTAACCACCCAAAGATAGTGGCGTGTTTGTGTAGTTGTGATAGTCATGATTGCCTTGATCAACGCATAGCAATTGATGACAGACAACTAAAGTAACTGCTGCACACCACACGCCTCTTAACTGTAATTGCTACAATTCCTCATAGAGACAAATTCCCAACTTGCCTCTTAAATTTTCAAACTGCACTGCATCAAGAGCCTTAGTAAAAATATCTGCAATTTGCTCCTTTGTACCCACATGCTCAAGAGTTACAATTTTGTTTTCAACAAGATCTCTGATAAAGTGATGACGAATGTCAATATGTTTGGTCTTGCTATGCTGAACATGATTCTTTGAAATATTTATAGCACTCATATTATCACAGTAAAGTGTTAGAACATCTTGTTCAACATCATATTCTTTCAGCATCTGCTTCATCCAGACAAGTTGAGAGCAACTACTCCCTGCAGCTATATACTCTGTTTCAGCTGCAGATAGTGCCACACAATTCTGTTTTTTGCTAAACCAAGAGATTAAATTTTTACCAAGAAAGAAACATCCTCCTGAAGTACTCTTCCTATCATCTGCACTCCCAGCCCAATCAGCATCACAGTAACCATATAAGGCAGAATCTTCACAATGAGAATACATCATCCCATAGTCACTAGTCCTGTTCACATATTTTAGGATTCTCTTCACTTGGTTCAAGTGACTTATCTTGGGGTCTGCCTGATATCTTGCATAAACTCCAACAGCATAAGTGATGTCAGGTCTACTGGCAGTTAAGTACAATAGGCTTCCAATCATGCTTCTGTAAAGACTTTGATCAACACTTACTCCCTTTTCCCTTTGAATTTGGATACATAATTCCTTGAAAACTTCAAAGGTATCTGACTTTTCTCTGATAAAGTTTACCCATGTGTATCTAGAATAGTCATCAACAACCACAAAAGCATACCTCTTGCCTCCCAGACTTTCAACCTGCATAGGTCCCATGAGATCCATATGAAGTAGTTCAAGAACTTTGGAAGTTGTTTGGTGTTCCAACACTGGGTGCGACACTCTGACTTGCTTGCCAATCTGGCACTCACCACATACATTGCCCTCAATGATCTTCAAGTTAGGCAAACCTCTAATAGCTTCAGCTGACATTACTCTCTTCATCCCTTTAAGATTCAGATGTCCCAACTTCTGGTGCCACAATTGTATTTCATCTTCTATGGTAATAAGACAAGTTGCTGTATGAGCTTCTTCTTGAGACATCCATAGATAACAGTTGTCTTTGGATCTAGTTCCCTTCATTAACTGTTGTCCTTCCTCATTATAGACAAGACACTCAGACTTGGTGAAGTTAACTTTCAGGCCTTGATCACATAGTTGGCTTATACTGATTAAATTTGCTGTGAGTCCTTTAACCAAAAGCACATTCTCCAGATCAGGTACTCCATGATTGATCAAGTCACCAACTCCTATTATTTGACCTTTAGCACCATCTCCAAAAGTCACAAACCCAGTCTTATGAGGTTTCACATTTGTAAGATACTTTTCTACCCCAGTCATGTGTCTAGAGCATCCACTATCAAAGTACCAATCTTCACTGGAAGAAGCTCTAAAGGATGTGTGAGCAATCATTCCAACAGTTTTCGTTTTGGGTCTCCACTCCTTCTTTGTAGTTCCAATGTCGTGTATCATACTTGCCTTTGATTGTTGATCAGGATATCCATGCAATCTGTAGCAAAAAGGTTTAATGTGTCCTCTTATGCCACAGTGATGACACACCCACTTACGATGTTTCCTCTGATTCTTAGGCCTCTGATGTGTTTGTGACACAGGTTCTGAAACATTCTTTGGAACAGGATAGACTTTAGAGTGTTGGACAAGATGTTTCAACACTGTTCCAGTATAAGGATCAAACTCTTCTTTAGCTGAGACAAACTTGGTTTTGGAATTCTGTTGACGCTGATTCAGATTTGAGTAGTCATATCCAATACCCTTTGTCTTTCCACTAGGTACATTCTCTAAGATTTCTTCAAGAATTTCTGTTCCTGGATTCAGTTGTCTCACACGTTTTCTCAACTCATTCATTTGGTTATTAACATGAGTAACTTCATCCTGAGCTTTTGAGAGCTCATCAGCCTGTTCATTAGCTTCAGCTTGGAGTTTGTTGATAGTCTTCTTCTGCTTCTCAAGAACTCTACAAGCTTCATTGTACCTGGTGAGTAATTCCTTATAAATGTCCACAAGTTCATCATAAGACATATCTTCTTCTTCTTCTTCTTCTTCTTCTTCTTCTTCTTCTTCTTCTTATTCACATTCAGTCTTACAAATTCCTGTGAAGGCAGTTGCATGTCTTGCTGATTCACTTTCTTCCTCTGATTCTTCATCTGACCAAGAAACTGTTAATCATTTCTTTTGCTTTCTCAGAAAAGTACCACATTCAGGCCTAATGTGTCCATATCCTTCACACTCATGGCAATGTACACCCTTGCTTTGACTGCTCTTTTCCTCAGGTTTGGTTTTTCTCAAAGTGGTTGATTGTTTGTTGGTGTCGAATATGATGTTCTGCCCACCTTGCCTGTTCTTACCATCAAACCTTCTCATTACCTTCTTGAACTGTTTTCCAAGCATGGCAATGGAGTCTGCTATGCTCTCTTCACCTTCATCCTCACTATGATCATTCCCATCATCAGTATTTGAGACAAACGCAATCCCCTTGTTTCTTTTGTCACCTCGTTCATTTAGAACATTTTCAAAAGTTTGAAGAGATCCAACTAGTTCCTCCATTTTCATGGTAGAGATGTCTTGTGCTTCCTCAATAGCTGTAACCTTCATATCAAACCTCTTGGGAAGAGATCTAAGAAGTTTTCTTGATAGTTTCTCATCAGTAATCTTCCCACCTAGAGCTTTAAACGAGTTTGCAATATCTAAAAGACTTAGGTGAAAGTCTTGAATGCTTTCTTCTTCTTTCATTTTCAAGGATTCAAATTTGGGTGTAAGATGTTGAATCTTTGACAGCTTCACTTTAGTAGAGCCTTCATAGCAAGTTTTCAAGATTTCCCATGCTTCCTTGGCTGATACACAATTTTTGATAAGCTTGAAAACATTAGCATCTACACCATTGAATATGGCATAGATGACCTTGTTATTGTATTGAGCTGCAGTTTCCTCTTCAGTAGTCCATTCAAGTTCGGGTTTTAACTCCCCCGTTGAAGTACCTTCTTTGTTGGTAAGGGTGGGTTGACTTCAACCAGTCAACACGGCCTTCCACACCTTCCTATCAATAGACTTCAAAAATGCGGTCATTTTTTATTTCCAAGTATCATAGTTGCTAGTTTCGTTGAGCAGAGGTGGTCTGTTCATGTATCCTCCTTCCTTATCCATGCTGCCAGAGACTTTAGGTCCTGAATCTCACCCTAGAAACAGGCAGGGTGCCTGCTCTGATGCCAATTGATATTCCTGGCACGCTATGCAAAGTGTCGAACACGATGTTCTAAGCACTTTGACAGAAGTAATAAGAAAATAGCAAATAAAAGCAACAAATAAAGAACACAGAGTATTTGTTGACCTAGTTCGGCGCACAACAGCCCTAGTCTGGGGGATACCAATCCAGGAAGGAATATCAATATAGAGCTCCTAGTTCTAAGTTACCAGCAAACGCCCCGTTTACAACTTATCACCTAGGCACGACCAATGACTCTTCAACCTAGGAACTTCCTAGATCTGAGATCCCATCTCACTCCCTCTCAGTTCGAAGACTTCCATGCAAACAACCTCTGGTTCACTGATCTTCTCACTGGCACAACCTTACAGATAGCAAGGATTTAATTAACACTGAAATAAACACGTTTTGGAGACACACTCCTATGAAAACATCACACTCGTACCTACAGGCTTTGAGCGTTACAACTAACAATACCTACTCCGTACTTCACAGCTTAGGAGAGGAACACAATCAATACAACACGAGAGTACACGTCCTAAACTTGCACCAATGAGATACAAGAAAGGCTCACAAATAAACACACGCAAAAACCTAGAATGCTTGGACTCTAGAGACTAAAACGGCGTGAACAACTCTCTCAGAAGAATTAGGTTTACAACTTCCTTTAAGTAGTCAGTAGACGTTCTTGAGCAGTAAGCAACTTGGGCTTCACATGTTGATCCAACCCTAATTTCTTCATAATAAATGTGAGAGATTCTCTACAGAAATATGCTTCAAGGAGATTCTTGGTAAAAATATATTTGTCCATAATCTGAAGCATTAAAGCGCCATGCAGATACATGAGAGAGAAATGGATATTCCATAAATAGAAAAAACGCGCGCCTGCAGACCAGTATGTTGCAAGTGTCAAAGCACTTTGTCCAACATCCTGTCACAATGGTTTATCAACCAAAAATGCAGCCAATACCAAAGACTCAACAACTGTGTTATCTTCATCTTCCTCATGTTCAACCATGCATGCTGCAATTTCATAAATCATACTCTTTTTCAACCACATTTATTATTTTTTATGTACATACTCTTAATTATTTTACCTCTTTTCTAAATCTTTCAATAAATGTTATGATAAAACATAAATAAATACTCTTTTTTTTCTTTAAAAATAAAAGATATTCATTCATTCAAATCGATAGAGAACATTAGATACAAATAAAAATTTAACGCCTCTAAAAATAAAAAAGATGAATCTGATAACAAACTCACAAAATCAAGTTAATAGCATACTCGTGCCTACAAATAATGTGATAAATTTTTTTTGAACAACCCAAAATGAGATATTATATATATAAAAAGAGATCGACCCCGAGCACAAGATGTGCTAAAAACAGGGCGAATAAGTCTACATCACATAAAGTATGAATACAACTGCACCAATCAAATGCCCATACAAAACAAAGGGTTTCCCCACAAACGATGTAAGTTAACCCCTAACCCAGGATACTGAGTCTTCAGCCATCAGAAAGAACGCCGCTTGATCAGGTCCAATAGATGAGGAACAGAGTGTGCCGAGTTGTTGAACAGGCGCTGATTGCGCTCTGTCCAAATAACCCAAACACACACGAGCCAAATGAGCTGCATAAAAGATCTCCTCGCCCGACTACCACCCACTACATAAGTAAACTGGAATAATGTGATAAAATTAAAGTAGGGTTAATAGGTCAATACCACTCTGCAAATACGTTAGTTTTGCAATACTCCCTGTAATTTTTTTTTTGAGAATCCCCCATGTAATGTTTGATTTTTTGCAACACCCCTTGGACTCAGTCAACCATAATATAATCCCCGCAAAATAGAACTGCAGCAAAAAAACTACCGCAAAATATAATTTTAGCGAGGGTTTTAAACCGCCGCAAAATATTATGGTTGACTGAGTCCAGGGGCAGGGGGTATTGCAAAAAAATCAAACATTACAAGGGGATTCTCAATTTTTTTACAAGGGGTATTGCAAAACTTGCATATTTTACAGGGAGTATTGACCTATTAACCCGTTAAAGTAACTAGAATACATATGGCTCCGGATCTACATCGTTGACGAGCTTGGTCACTAGTTGAATCTATTATTGATCAAAGTAGATCTGTCAATATGAACCAAACGACCACCAAAATAAGACGGAAAACAAACAAAAACCTCACCGGACAAGAAAATAAACAAACGTAAACGAAGATATAATAAAGAAAACCCAAAAGAAAAACTTTAATTAATGTGAAAATCACTTATTTATATTAGAGGAAGAAGAAAAAAGAAGCACATGGGTGATTTTGGATCAAAAGAGACCTAAATTCACCTCTTTCGATGGAAGCACAAAGAAAATATTTATAGGGACGTTGAAAATGTGATATTCTTTTGTCAAAAGAAAATGTAAATGCACAAGTTCTCTCCCATATTTTAATAATTATCAAAAACATGTGAAAATAATATAGAATATTTTTGGCAACATTTAGAAATGATTTGATAGCAAAAATGCTTTGTAAAACTTAAAAAAAAAATCAATTTTCAGGTCATTTTGGATTGATACAAATAGTATATGAATCGATACACATAGTTTCCGAACAACTGGATCGATACACATTCTAAAGAGAACCATGTGTATCGATACACATCATGTCTGGATCGATATACATGAACTGCAGCAAAAAAAAAATTGCCAGAGGCTCAAGATGTATCGATCCAGAAAATATTTTTGCTAGAGGAGCTCATATGTATCGATACATATCAATCACAACTTAATTTTTTCTGCTATCATTAAAGTTGTATCGATACACACTCTGCTATGTATCGATACACTACTGTTAAATTTGCCAAAATTTTACTCTATCTTATTTTCCTTATAAATAGCAACATGCCTTGGTTTTGTAAACATGAGAAACACATTCTATGATCTGAATTGAGATAATTTAGGATCTAGAGGTTAGGTTTTCAAAGTTTCACCACTTTCATCCAATTTCTCCAAAAACTCCCAAATCGATTACTCTTTAAGTGGGTTCAACAAAGGGTTATGAGTTATTTGTCGCTAATTTCCATACTAGTTGCTTTTGTTCAACTTTTGGATTAAAATTTTGGAAGCAAGGTTTCTCATCAATGTTTCATCAAGGTTTTGAAGAGGTATTCAAGAATCTTGAGGTTTCACACGTGGCGGAGGATCAGTCGAGCGATTGATTGCAAAGGTTCTTCGGGCTTGAAGAACGGGGTAGATTGAATCGTGGTAAACGGAGGTTCAAGTCAAAAGTGGAAGATTCGCGCAAGATTAGAGGGTTCGACTTCGAGATTGAAGAATCGTGTTTTAGTACCCGTTGTAGTGTCTTAGTACCCGTTGTAGTGTAATCTTGAACTCTTGTGCATTATTAGTGTACTTCAATTGTTTTCTAATAAAGTCTCAATTCCGGATTTTTGCGGAATTAGGGGGAGAGGTACCAGACCCGGGCCATAGCGAGGACGATGGAAATCCGGGAACCTCCATATAATCTCTTTGTGTTCTTTTATTTGTTTTATCGTTTTAGTTTGTGTTATTGATTGTGTGAAATATTGTGTGAAATTGATTGATTGCAAATGAATTTCATTGTTGTGAAATTTGCACACCAAGTGTTTGATGAAAACACTTAGTGAAAATTTCACAATTAATTTCAAGTAAAAACTTGCAATTCGCTTTGCACTCTAGGTGTTCGACAAAATTCTTCATCCAAACTTTATTTGTGATATTCGATAGTTTGACCACAAAACTTGTTAAATCTTGTTTTTAAAAGTAATAAGTGAATCAAACTTGCATTAATTAATTGCTCCACAAGTTTTTAGCTTATTATCATCATCGTTTTCATAAAGGTGTGCATATAACCTTTCCAGTGATCAAATTTGGTGCATAGTAGACTACGATCCGTGGTTTGCTTCCGCGCGCAAAACTTTTTACAAACCATCATTGTTTTTGGGTTACTTATTCAACTCCCCCCTCTAAGTGAATAATCATCTAGTCAAGTAGAAAAAACTAATCATAAATAAGGAAGCAAGTACCAACATAAATAAAATATTGTTTTGCTCCCACTAATGAAAAATTTAGAATTTAGATTCTCAAATAAATTACCTCCTGTTAATTTGTGAAGAGTCCAATATTTTTTATAAGTAAAATAGAATTATATGGAACACATGGGGTACTCAACTCTTACAATTCATAGACCACCTAGTTAGATGCCTTGAAAGCAAATTAAGGGATTATGACACCTAAATCGAAAAGATACATCAACGTTGCTCGCTAAACGACCTACCCATCAAAACCACAATATATAGAGAATGTGGTCCACTAAAGAAGTAACATTTATACAAACTCCTCTAAAAGGAAAAATGTTGCGCATACGGAAAATGGTCCATGTCATAATCAACCAAATGATATGACGAAAATTCTTGTTGTACTTTCATTTTACTAAAACACCAAACGACATAAAATGTTGCAAAGCATCCTTAAAAGGTACGAATGTAGTGCCCATCCACCTAGAAATAAAACGCCGAAACTGCTTGATAATACTACACTTAAAATACACAGTATACCTCTCTTGATTATTAGTGATAATTCCTTTGCAAAAAAGAGTTTTACGAGTTGATAATTTTGATAACCTCCATCCGAAAATTCTAACTTTTAATGAAACATTATTCAATGAAAAGCTTTCAAAACTGTCTTCATATAACTCCAAAACTGTCTTCATATAACTCCGAAAGTGTGATTGAACTATTGAGGTTTATCCTTCCTTAACTAAGAGTCGAGGGTTCAATTCTCACCTTACGGAACAACTTTAAATCTCTAGACCATCTATCCCACTCTTTGAGATCCTCTAATCTAACAAAAAAATAATCACTATCTATATTTAACAATAGATATCATAATC
This sequence comes from Trifolium dubium, assembly GCA_951804385.1. Taxonomy (NCBI): domain Eukaryota; kingdom Viridiplantae; phylum Streptophyta; class Magnoliopsida; order Fabales; family Fabaceae; genus Trifolium; species Trifolium dubium. The sequence goes on from OX638063.1 coordinate 16,921,490, forward strand.
TTAACAAAAAAAAAAAAACCGTCTCTATATTCGTATTAACGCAGCCATCTCTCTCCTATGTAGCAGCCACCTCTTCAAGGCTGTGAAGAGTCCGATATGAAATTATATTAAAAATAATTTTTTAAAGGATGATCTTAACTGATGTTTGATGTTTGTGGGGCACTCATTAAAAGCATTTTTGATATTTTAAAAGATCGAGTAGAATTGGATCAATTTTGTTATTGATAAATAATTTTTATTTTTTTTACAAAAATAAAAAGGTGTTCTTTTATTCAAATAAAATATAGAGTATATGAGATACAAATATAGCACTGCTAAAAACATAAAAGATGAATTTGAGAACAAACTCATAATATCTAAGTTAATAATATGCAATGACATACTCATGCCTACAAATAAAATGTGATAAAAATAAAATAATCGAAATATATATGCCTTCGGATCTGCATCGTTAATGAAATTGATCACTGGTTGAATTAGTAGTTGATAAGTTGATCTGTCAATCTGAACCAATTAAAACAAACACCGCACCATGACGAAAAAACAAAAACACTGCACTAAAATGGGAAAATAAAACACTGCACAAGACGGAAAAACAAACAAATGTCACACTGAGACGACGAAATCACAAAAAAAAACTAAATATATGCGTAAATCACTTATGTGGATAAAAGAAAAGGAAAAAACGATTTAGAAAGATAAATCAGATAAAAAAAAAATTAGAAATAAAAATTGATCCCAAACTACCCCATGGCTGGAGGAGAAGAGATAAAAATAGGTTAAATGGAAAATGGGAGCGACCGCTTAGAGAGGAAGTACGTCCACTACTATTATTTTTTATGAAATAATTATCTAGTTATATACTATATAAGTTTTTTTTGACTAAATATACTATATAAGTTATATACGATATAACTCGATCAATTTATTATTGGTATTTTAAAAGATTGATTATAATTTTATCTAACATGAAACATTTTTATTTTATTTTTACACTTATTTATGTTCAAAAAAGTATAACTTTAATAAATTATAAACTGTTCAAAAAGTTCTAGCTTAATAGACAAAAAAAGATTAAAATTATTGGATCGGAGGTCTATATATAGTCAGAGTTCGAATATCAATTTTTTCACTTTATAATTTTTTTTTGTGTGAATTTTTAATGATTTGTCATTTCGTCTATATGTGAAAAAAAAAACAATAAATTATAAACACACAAAAAACATATTTTTGAATTATTTTTTTAGGTTACCATATATAGGTATAAAGTTTCCACTATAAAGTTTACACTGTCGTTAACAATGATTAATCTCAATCAAAAAATCTGTGAAGCACCGAACTAAATTCTTTCCATATGCATATGCATGAGTCGGTAATGGAACTCTTAATCACATATTTAAGGGCCCAAAACACGCAGTTACCATTTAGATCAATTGATTGTGGGTGTACTTTTCTATTTATGTTGTATAATTATTGCCTATGCGACACGGATATAAACCTGAGTACTATACTGGTTAGAAGGTTAGGTTGATAAGAACTAAAGTAGTATAATAAAAACAATGGAGGCATCTTGGTTCACAATCATGTTACTAATTATGAGATCAATTAAATGTGTGTTCACAATCATTATAAATACTGATCTTACCCGATCAGAAAAATGACGACCACCTCGGTTCCGCCGTATGCCTGCTGAAGGAGGAGATGGGGGGGGTTGTACCTGCAGGGACTCCGACGCTCAAGTCAGTGAGAGTAGGAGCAGCGAGGACAAGTTAGAAGAATAGATACCTGAACCATTGTGAGGAATGGCATATATATACCCCCAGCGCTGGGCCAAGGCCATTAATGAGGAGGCAAAGGATCCGTCCCTGCCATCAATGGCTGTCGGGATTCTGACTTGCTGTCATAATGGGCAGTGAATGCTCATTATCCCGATGTCGTCCGTTACGATAGTGTATAACGGTGCGAAGTGTTTGGATGTGCTGTGTCGAGCGCGCAAGGGCTCGAGGGTCTAGCGTGTATGCTCGTCATGGCGAGTAATTCCCAGTTGGGAAACTCGCGAGGCTTTGCTTGCGATCTTCACGTATATAGTCGAGCATAGGGACTGGGGCGATGCCCGGTCCAGTCCAGAACAGAAGCCCCCCAAGTCGTCATTCTCAAGTTTGAGAGTGTCGAGTTTGAAGTCGAGGGTATTCTATGTAATGGGATGCTCGCATGTTTGGGACGTTTCGTTTGAATGTCGAGGATACGTTCACGCTCGTGTGAGATTTTTTGATAGTCTTTATGCGTCATTATGTCGAAGATATTGTTTCTTGCAACATCACGTTTTTCCAAATTCGTTGCTCTCGATCGCTGCGAGATTTTGGTGACGTGCGCCGATTTCGGATAGATAGACGTGACGTTTTGACGTCTACTTTTCGCTGATCTGCGCCGCGTGTCAGTTATGATCTGACGTACTTGAGTGTCTTTCTGTTTTTTCGCGCTTTTTGAGGCGCGTGTGCGCGCGTGGGGGCGCGTGTGACAGTCGCGTCTTTTCAGATCAGGCGCGTGTGGCGCAACTGCCACCCTTTGGGCTTTCCCACTCATATTCAAACTGCTATAAATGCAGTTGAGTGTGTTTTCATGGAAGTTTTTCAACTTCTTTACAAGTTTGCAACTTCTCCTTCATCCTCACTTTCTTCCGCCCCCTTGTATTCAGACTCTATTTTCAGGCGCAACTTCTCCAAGGTTTTTCTTGATTTCCACCTGGTATGTTATAATCTCTCACAATCATTTTGGATTTCGCTGTGTTTGTTTGAATCTGGCTTGGTTCGGCTGTTAACATTCTCTGTTTTAGATTTTTGCCATTCGCATGCTTCTGTTTTGTTTTGCGTCCTGTGTTTATGCGTTTTTAGGACCCATAAACGCTTGTGGTGTCTGTGAACCTTAGATTAGAAGATTGTAGGTTTGATTCTTTTTGACATTTTTTATTTCTGTTGCGGTGAGTATTCAGAGTTTCTGGGTTTAGGGGGAAGAACACGTCGAGTTTGAGTGAGGGAGATTACGAGCGTTAGTGGGTCGCTTTCTGTCGCCGTTAGATGCTCGACGAGATTTAGATTTAGGGTTTTGTTTACTCGCATTTATGCTCGCAAATATTTGTCGAACTCTTGGGATTCTGTGCTCGCCTTTTTCTGTTAAATTTGTGCTCGACGCGTCTCTATTTTCGGGGATCGCTTTTCTGTGCCCCTTCGCTTGTAGCGTGGGGGTGTTGTTTGATTGTCGAATTTATAGTCTCTTTGTTCGACTTTCAGGTTTCAATGTCGAGCGGTGAACATATTGTTTCTGAGCATTCCTCCAATAGCGACGACACAGTGTCAGAACATAATAGTGTCGCGCACGGTGAGGAAGCGGCTTCTGAACCGGTAGTTGGCGAGCAACCTAACGATCAGGAAATGCCTTTTTATTTCAAGGATTATTCTTGGGTAGCCGTAGAGCCTAGAACGCTGGTTTCTGCTTATGCTAGGGATCGCCCGGAAAATCCTTCTTGTTTCCAAGAAATCGCGTCGAGCGCACATATTGATGAGTGGGGACTCTTTCTTCCCTCTCCTCGTCATACAATATGCATGGAATTTCCCAAATGGCGGGTTCCTATGTACGAAATTTGTTTCGAGAAGATGGGTTATAGGATGCCGTTCAGCGATTTCCAAAAGAGCGTCTTCAGACATGTTGTCCTCGCCCCTTCCCAAATCCATCCAAACTCGATGGCGTTCGTTCGTGCCTTCGAGCTCGTCGCTGAATATTTGGGTTTTCCTCCCACCGTTCCCCTGTTTTTCCATGTCTTCACTGTTCAGCGAGCGGCGAAGAAATCCGGAGGATGTAGCTGGGTTTCTTTTAAGCAGGGGACCCGTTTCTTTAACATGTTCCAAGACTCGGTGAGGGATTTCAAGAAGAAATTCTTTCTTGTGAAGCCGGTGAAAGATCCGGGATATTTTTCCATGTCTGAGGTTCGTCCATTGGTCGGGGAGGATGGCCATCCTTTAGTTGACGAGGATGGTGAGCCAGAGACGGAGATGCATCATTTCTTCCCCTTTACCTGGATCCCGGACCACTATTCGGGCCGACCTGGGAGTTACTCCTTTGTTTGGGAGCAACTGTCAGTCGAGGAGCAGGAGGGTTACACGCGTTTGCGTGAGTATGTCGAGGGGTTTGAGCCCGGCTTCGTCAACAACAAGGATGGCAACCCCATGCTCGACAACCAGGGGATCCCTTTGCGCGAGATTCGTTATATCAATACTCGAGCCCTTTTGTCTTGTTCGACAAGGGATGAAGCGATGGCTTTACTAAGTATGTTGCCGGTCGGCTCGATGTTTGTTTCTTTGCTGTTTTGTTTTTATTATTTGGCTAAGGTCATTCATCTGTACTAACTTTGTTGACTTTGTTTTCGTAGGTAAAATGTCGACTCTGAACGAACGTATGAAGAGGATTGCTGCTTCGAAGGCCGCGAAAGCGGCGGAGGCGGCCAGACTGATGCTCGAGAAGCAGAAGGGAGTCGTTGACCTTGAAGGTCATAAGGAACCGGGTGCTCCTGTCAAAGACAAGCGTCAAGTGTCGCCTCCAACTCGCTCACCATCCGCTCGAAAGAAAGCTAGGACCGGGGATGCTGCGGAAGGAACGAGCAGTGGCCCTACCGAGGAGATTTTACTCCCGGAGCTGCTCCTCAATTCTGGTCGCCTTGGGATCAAGGTTGCTCCTGGCGATGTTGCTGCTGTCCGGAGTATGGATGATGATGACCGCTTGGAGAAGGTCGAGCAGCTTACCCACTCGTTAGGGGGTGTGATGTCCATGCTCCGCAGTCTGCATGACCAGGAGGTAGCCAACTCAAAGGACCGGAAAAAGCTTCAAGCGAAGGTGGCTATTCAGAAAGCCAAGTTGACGAAGATCGGGAACGACTTCGAAGACTATAAGAGTAAGTATGAGGTGCAGGTGACCTTAGCAGGCGAGCTGGATGAAGCAAAGAAAAGAGTCGAGGAACTGGAGAGGGAGATCCTTAAGCTGGGGGAGGAGAAGATGACATTAGCAAAGGAGCTGGATGCCGAGAAGGCGAAGTCCGTGGACTCGACTGAAGATGTCGAGTACAAAGATTTGAGCCGATCTGACCTCATTGCTAAACTCCGGAAACAAGATGATGATTTCATGGTGGGGGTCGACGAGGCTTTTATTAATGCCCTCGACCAAGTTAAGTTGATGAATCCCGGAGTTGAGCTGAATTTAGAAGGGGTCAGTTCCGGTAAGATAATTAAGAATGGTCAGCTGGTCGACATCCTATCCTATTCCCCAGAAGCTCAGCCGGACGTCGACGAAGACGGGGCTCTTTAGATTGTAATCTATTTTGTGGCCTACGTGCCTTTTTGTTGTAATATCATGACTCTTGTATAACTTCATGACGATTTATTTACCAAGTTCTTTGCTCGTAAATCTTCTTCGTTATGCTTTCATTACTTTTTGTCGTGCATTGTTATTTATGGGAAAGAATCCCGATGTTACTTTTCTCGCCGAACTTCGTCGTCGAGGAATTAGGTAATGTTGTCGACGAACCTTTGTCGTCAATTATTATTTCTCATGGAGTGTGGGGAACTCCAAGGCTGCTCGGTTAATTCATCCGAACATAACCGAGGGAGGGTCGAGAAGTTATAGACCTACCCCCGTGACGAGACATCCCATCGCGAGCTGGGCGTTCGCCAGTGATGCTGTACAAGATGAATCGCGGGGATTTGCTTGTCACATATATTTTAAGGTAAATGTTCGCATCTAGGCATTTCCCCGTTGTACAAGTGTGCTCGACCTTTGTATTGGTCGTAGCTTCACCCTCGTTAAAGATACGATTTGTTCATTAACTTTAACTATAATAGTGTTTAAGCTTATCACCATTCCATGTCCTCGGTATTTCGCCCCCAGTGAGAGTTTCCAACTGATATGCTCCGCTCTCTGTTTTGGCTCGAATTCTGTAGGGCCCTTCCCAGTTTTGGGCCAGCTTTCCCTCGGTTGAATCCTTTTGATTGCGGCGAAGAACGAGGTCGCCAATTTCGAATGATCTTTTAATTACCTTCTTGTCATGGCGAAAAGCTATTTTCTGTTTCATTGTCGCCTCTCGTATGGCGGCCATCATACGGATTTCATCGACGAGGTCGAGTTCTTCTTGGAGGAGATCGTCGTTCATTTCCTCGTCGAACGGCGTTTCCGTTCTCCTCGACGGCTCTCCTATTTCAACGGGAATAACCGCCTCGGTGCCGTATGTTAGTCTGAAAGGAGTTTCGCCAGTGGTCGAATGGGGTGTCGTTCGATAAGCCCATAGGACATAGTAAAGCTCCTCGGCCCACGAGCCTTTGGCGTCATCGAGTCTTCTTCGTAGTCCTCGCAAAATGACTCTATTGGCCGCCTCTGCTTGTCCGTTAGTTTGTGGATGTTCGACAGACGCGAAGTGTTGTTTTATGTTTAATTTTGTCATAAACTCCTGGAATTTTTTGTCCGTGAATTGTGTTCCATTGTCCGTGACAATCGCCTGTGGGATTCCAAATCGAGCCATTATGTTTCGCTTGAAGAAGCGCAACACATTTTGGGCTGTGATTTTGGCGAGGGGCTCTGCCTCGATCCATTTTGTGAAATAATCCACACCCACGATCAAATATTTGTTTTGCCCGGGGGCGAGGGGAAAAGGTCCGAGTAGGTCTAATCCCCATTGTGCAAAAGGCCACGGGGAAGATAGTGTCTTTAACTCACTCGGTGGAGCATGAAGCATATCTCCGTGTATTTGACACTTTGGACACTTTTTTACATGCTCCTTCGCGTCGTCTTGCATTGTCGGCCAATAGTAACCTGCCCTGAGGGCTTTTCTAGCGAGGGATCGTCCGCCTAAATGTTGGCCATTTAAGCCTTCGTGTATCTCGAGTAAGATGTATTCCACTTTACTTTCCTCGACGCATTTTAGGAGTGGAATTGAAAAACCTCTTCGATATAGTTTGTCATCGAGGATGGTATACATGCATGCTCTTTTTTTAATTTTCGCTGCCTCTTTTGGATCTGATGGTAGCTCACCCTTTGACAAGTAATTGTATACTGGGGACATCCAGCTGTTGGCTTCCCCTATATTGAGAACGTCGATTAAAGGTTTGTTTTTGTTAATGCTTGGTTTGGACAAAGATTCCTGAATGACGGATTTGTTGCCTCCCTTTTTCCTCTTGGTGCTTGCCAATTTCGAGAGTATATCTGCTCGACTATTGTGTTCGCGGGGAACATGTTGGACGTCGACGCTTTCGAAATGGGTTATCTTCTCTTTTATTATCGCCAGGTACTCGGCTAAATTCTCATCTTTCGCTTGATAAGCTTCCGTTACTTGGGAGGCCACCAGCTGGGAATCGGTGCAGATCTTGACTTTTCGGGCGTCGAGATCCTTTGCCAACCTCAGGCCGGCGAGAAAAGCCTCGTATTCTGCTTGGTTGTTTGTTGTTTTAAACGATAGTTCGAGCGATACTTCTATGAGTATGCCCTCGTCGTTTTCAAGGATGATTCCCGCGCCGCTTCCTTGGGAGTTTGAGGATCCGTCAACAAAAATCGTCCACTGAGATGAATTAGTGGCCGTCGAGGACATCTCAGCTATGAAATCCGCTAGTACTTGGGCTTTCAAAGCTTTTCGTCCCTCGAACCGAATGTCGAATTCAGATAATTCGAGTGACCATTTCAGCATTCTACCGGCCATGTCTGGTCGTCCGAGCAACGCTTTGATTGGTTGCTCTGTTCGGACTACGATAGTGTGTGCGAGGAAGTAAAGTCGAAGCCTCCGAGCCGCGATTACTACGGCTAGTGCTATTTTCTCTATTTGCTGATATCTTGTTTCGGGTCCTTGCAGTGCTTTGCTTGTGAAGTAGACAGGTTTCTGTTCTTCACTTGTTTCTCGAATGAGGACTGCACTCAAAGCTTCGTCCGATACGGCAAGATAGAGATATAGTTCTTCGTGTTGATCTGGCCTTGACAGGACCGGAGGTTCGGACAATGCCTTTTTTAGTTTTTGCAAAGCTTGCTCGCATTCGTCTGTCCATTCGAACTTCGACTCTTTTCTCAATAATTTGAATAAGGGTAGTGCGTGTTGCGCAGATTTTGCCACGAAACGTGATAGCGAGGTGAGCATGCCGTTCAGAATTTGTATTGATTTCTTCGAATCGGGGGTGGGCAACGCGGCGAATGCCCGACATTTGTCGGGATTTGCTTCTATTCCTCGTTCGGTTAGATAAAAACCGAGGAATTTCCCCGCCCGTACGCCGAAGGTACATTTTTCGGGATTTAGTCGCATGTTATACTTCCTCGCTTGGGAAAATACTTTATTGAGATGGCGAGTATGATCGACCTCCTCCTCGGATTTAACGATCATATCGTCCATGTAGACTTCGAGCATGTCTCCGATTTCGTCTTTGAAGACTTTGTTCATCATCCTTTGGTAGGTGGCGCCCGCATTTTTCAAGCCGAATGGCATTACGTTGTAGTAGTAATTGCCTGATTCGGTCATGAAGGCTGTGCTTGCTTTGTCGGAGGCGACCATTGGAATTTGATTATACCCTGAATATGCGTCCATAAAAGACAATAATTTAAAGCCTGAAGAATTATCAACTAATTTGTCTATGTTAGGCAATGGATAAGCATCTTTGGGACAAGCCCTATTGAGATCGGTATAGTCAACACACATGCGCCACTTTCCATTAGATTTCTTAACAAGTACAACATTTGACAGCCATGTTATGTATTTGGCCTCAGAAATAAAATTTGCCTCTAGGAGGTCTTTTACAGCTTTTTCTGCAGCCTCCGCTTTTTCGGGAGACTGCTTCCTACGACGCTGAACTACAGCACTAGCCTTTTCATCTATCGCCAACTCGTGGCAAGCAACATCTGGATCAATGCCTGGCATATCAGCTGCACTCCAAGCGAAGAGGTCTGCGTTCTGGCGGAGACATGCAATCAGTTGATTTTTTACCAAGTCGGGGAGGTCAGCACCGATCTTCACCCCTTTCGCTGGATCTTCTCCGAAGGGGACAATTTCGAACTCGCCATCGGGAATGGGGCGAAGGGCAGTATTCTCATCGACACCTTGAAAGTTTTCGTTCAGACGAGCGTCAAGGTCGATTGGAGTGTTGATGGTGTTCACGGCTTCTGTCTTTGCGGGAGCTTTGTCCTTTTTTGGAGTCTTGACAGAGGCTTGGTTTCGGGCAGCAGCCTCGAAACAACGGCGAGCAGCATCAATATCACCGTTCACAGTAGCCACTTTACCGTTAGGAGCATAGTATTTCATTTTTAAGTGGACAGTGGATGGAAGAGCGAACAGTTCAGCAATTGTCGGTCGACCGATTATGCAGTTGTACAGCGATGGACAGTCGACGACCAAGAACTGTGCTTTGACAGACTTGGCGGATTCACCCTCTCCGACAGTTACGATGAGGTCGACAAAACCCCACGGTTTTGTGGTCGAGCCGTTGAACCCTTGCAAGTCGGATCCAACGTAGGGGGATAAATGCCGTTCTGTCAGTTGAAGGGTCCTGAAGAGTTCAGTGTACATAACGTCACAAGACGCGCCAGTGTCGACCAGAATCCTTCTTACATTAAAGTTGGCCATGTTGGCTCTGATGAGCAGCGGGATCTGGAAATTTGGAGTTCCTCCGGGCACTTCACTTTTGTAAAATGCCAAGGGTAGATCTTCCCCGCTTTCTGATAAGGTAACGTGCTCGGTGGGTGACACGCTCATCAGTTCTTGGAATTTCCTTTTCACTGATCCGATGGTGATCTTGTTGAATCCACCACCGGATATCACCATAGCCTTTGGAAAGTTTTCCCAGGATCCATCCATGTGTTTCTGAAAATGGTCGAAGATATCTACTTCGCCACCTGGTTGAGTAAGGAAATCTTCTGGCCGAGTAATTGACATGGCGACAGGCAAGGGATTACTCCTGTCGGATTCGCCTTCGGATGGAACGTCCTCGACTTTCTTAACTTCGTGGACTTCCTTTTTGGGGCGCTCATCTTTCTTGTGCCCCCTATCCCCCCGAGCAGTGTACTGTTTTAAGTAACCCTGCCCAATCAGAATTTCAATTGCGTCTTTCAGATGGACGCAGTCTTCAGTCACGTGTCCATGACTACGATGGAAACGGCAGTACTTGGTTTTATCTATCCCCGGCTTGTTGATTCCTTGTTTGGGATAGGCGACTTGACCTTTGCGAAAGTCGGTGTTAGCGCATTCGGCAAAGATGCGATCCATGGGGGCATTCAGGGGGGTATAACTAGCGAATCGTCCAGAATGAGGTTTAAACTCCCTTTTTCCCTTGTCTCCCTTTTTGGGATCTCCGTGTTTCTTTTGCTCGCCTGCCGAGCCCGCCTTAACTCCTGCTGAGCCCGACTTTGCGAATTTCTCAGCAGACATTTTCTCTTCGTAGCGGATGTATTTCTTGGCTTTCTCGAGGAATTCTTCCAAAGTACGAACTTCCTCGATTCCCACTGCCCGCTTAAAATCGCTCCCCTGGAGCAGTCCACGCTCCAGGAGGTAAAGCTTCATGGTGTCAGGGGTTTCGACCTGAACAGCTTCTTTGTTGAACCTCGACAGATAGTCGCGCAGAGGTTCTCCTTCGTTTTGAACAACAGCTTCAAGAGACGCTGCTGTCTTGGGGTGCTGCTTTGACGCCGTGAAATTGGCAGCGAACTTTTTGCAAAGATCATTCCACGAGTCAATAGAATTAGGGGGTAAACTCCGAAACCAGGCCATCGCTGTTTTCCTCAACGTAGTCGGAAACAGCTTGCATTTCAAGGATCCAGAGGCTCCTCGACAGTCTAGCATGGCGTCAACATGCTCGATGTGATCATCTGGGTCTCCTTGCCCGTCATATAAGTCCATGGTTGGCGCTTTCTCCAACGCATGGGGCAATCTCATATCCCGAATCCTCCTTGACAGAGGATTCTTGGGTTGTTCGTCATCGTGCCTGGCACGTGTTTCCCGTGCATTTCTAGGCTGGTTTTCGTTTTGCCTAGGGGACTGGCGCCTCGGAGGTGTCCTTCTCCTCGGGGAATGGTTCCTGGGACGCTGGGAATGAGGTCCCCTTTGAGAAGGTCGAGGAGACCTTGTCCTCGACCTAGATTGAGCCGGCGATCTCCTGTTACTGCTCGCGTCTGCCCGAGTATGTCGAACGGACCAGGAGGATCGCGAGTACTCCAACGCGTTGATCCTATGACCCTGCTCTATTATCATTTCCGTTTGGCGATTCATGGCCTCGATAAGTTGCAAAGTCAACTCATCGGTGCGGGGTGGAGGTCGGACAATGGGGATGTCCGGCTCGGGAACTTTCTCTTGAACCGGTTCATTGTCTTCAGTGACAGGAGTCAGCCTTCCGTCGATCTTTTCAGGAAGATCTGGATTTTCGTGGTTTCGTAGGTGGCCGGCGACAGCGTTGTTGGCCACCCTAGCGCCGGTAACAGCTTTGCTGGTGGAACTTTCGACGGCAGTCATAGTATAGAAAGGAAGTTTTTTTTTTTTTTTTTTTTTTTTGGTAGTTTTGGTCTTAAGCTTTGAGAAAAGACGGGGAAACTAGTAATCCCCACAGTCGGCGCCACTGATCTTACCCGATCAGAAAAATGACGACCACCTCGGTTCCGCCGTATGCCTGCTGAAGGAGGAGATGGGGGGGGTTGTACCTGCAGGGACTCCGACGCTCAAGTCAGTGAGAGTAGGAGCAGCGAGTACAAGTTAGAAGAATAGATACCTGAACCATTGTGAGGAATGGCATATATATACCCCCAGCGCTGGGCCAAGGCCATTAATTAGGAGGCAAAGGATCCGTCCCTGCCATCAATGGCTGTCGGGATTCTGACTTGCTGTCATAATGGGCAGTGAATGCTCATTATCCCGATGTCGTCCGTTACGATAGTGTATAACGGTGCGAAGTGTTTGGATGTGCTGTGTCGAGCGCGCAAGGGCTCGAGGGTCTAGCGTGTATGCTCGTCATGGCGAGTAACTCCCAGTTGGGAAACTCGCGAGGCTTTGCTTGCGATCTTCACGTATATAGTCGAGCATAGGGACTGGGGCGATGCCCGGTCCAGTCCAGAACAAATACAATATGAGATCACCATTGAAATAAGAACTAAAGTAGTATAATAAAAACAATGGAGGCATCTTGGTTCACAATCATGTTACTAATTATTCTTCTATGTCTTTCAATGCTTATTATAATCACAAGAACTAAAATAAGATCCTCCATCAACCTCCCTCCCGGACCTCTCTACATTCCTTTCATTACCGACATCCTCTTGCTACCAAAAATATCATTCTCACAACTCAAACCAATTCTGCACAACCTTCATGCCAAACATGGCCCTATAATCACGCTCTACTTTTGGTTTACTCCTCACATTTTCATATTCGATCGTTTCCTCGCCCACAAGGCCTTAATTCAAAACCCTACCGTTTTCGCCAACCGGCCTAAATCTCTTATTAGTAATAGCAAACTTAACATCACCTCCTCTTGCTACGGCTCTACATGGCGCGTTCTGCGCAATAACCTCGCAACTATCATGCTTCATCCATCACGATTCAAATCATTTAGTGAAACTCGCAATTGTGTATTGGAAGTGCTACTAAAAGAATTAAAGTTTGAATCGAAATTAATGAACAATTCTTTTAAGTTCATCAACCACATTCAATACGCCATTTTTCGTTTAATGGTTTTCATGTGTTTCGGTGAAAATGTTGACAATAAGAAAATGGAAAACATAAAAAAAAATCAGGAAAGATTGATTTTGAGTGCCGGAAAATTCAGTGTACTAAATTTCTACCCGAAAATTGTATCTCAAACGTTGTTTCGAAAACGTTGGCAAGAATTTTTGCAACTTCAGAAATTTCGAAATGATTTGTTGGGTGAACTAATACAATCTAGAAGAAAAGTTATTGAAAATAATAATTGTGATGATGAATGTTTTGTTTGTTACGTGGATACTTTGTTGAATTTGCAGTTGCCTGAGGAGAAGCGAAAGCTTGATGATGGTGAACTAGTTGCTCTATGTTCGGAGTTTCTCACCGCGGGAACGGATACAACTTCAACTACATTGACGTGGATTATGGCAAATTTGGTGAAAAATACACACATGCAACAAAGGCTAGTTAAGGAAATTGAAGATGTAGTTGGTGATAGAGAGGAAATGAAAGTAAGAGAGGAAGATTTGGAGAAGTTGCCATATTTGAAGGCTCTTATTTTGGAAGGGTTAAGGCGTCATCCTCCTTCGCACTACGCGATTCCACACGCAGTGACGAAGGATATTGTTTTGAATAATGATTACTTGATACCGAAAAATGGAACCGTGAATTTTATGGTGGCGGAGATGGGATGGGAGGATCCTATGATGTTTAAGCCTGAGAGGTTTTTAAGAAATGAAACAACTAATGGATTTGAAGCATATGATGTTAGTGGAAGAAAAGAGATAAAAATGATGCCATTTGGAGTTGGGAGGAGGATTTGTCCTGCCTATAAATTGGCAATGCTCCATTTAGAATACTTTGTTGCTAATTTGGTTTTGAATTTTGAGTGGAAGACCTTATTATCGACAGATAATGTTGATTTGTCTGAAAAACAAGAATTTACTATGGTGATGAAATATCCATTACAAGCTCGAATTTCTCAAAGGAATAAGAGTACTCATCAATAATTAATGGGTTTAGTATTTTAGATTCAAGTAATTTTTTTTTTTGGAAGGTAGATTCAAGTAAGTTGAAATGTAATATATATGGATAGTATATTAGAAAAAAGAGTAATAAATGTCCCGTGAGCTTATCTTAAGTGGTAGGACATTATTTTATATGAATTCATCCCACTTATACACTTTATGGTAGATTGTTTAGTCACTAGACTACTTGATAAATAAAAAGAGTAATAAATATTGTTTTTATATTGTAAAGAGACTTCTATTATGAAACAAATGGGTAATATATATCGGTTGCTTACTTTGACCATGTGAGCTAAAGTTAGCAAGTATGATACATGTAAAAAATACAAAAGGAGTGGGGGGCGTGCGTGGGACGGGGGGTGAGCAATGGGGGGCGCGCAAAGTAAATGTAGGGGGCTATAGTAATTAATGTTGGTCATACGACCATGAAACTAACACATGGAGTATTTTGGTTTGGATTTCATAGTTTTGTGCCTAAAATTATTCAACCAACACCATAAACTAAATAAAGTTTAAGAAGCAAAAGCAACTAACACCATAAACTCATAAAATCCACAAATCATGTGACACATACATTGATTTAATTGATTACCGAACTCAAGCAACGTTAGGTGACTCAAGTAAGACACGTTTATTGTCAGTTTGAACTCAAGTAAGTCCTGTTTGATTTGTAAAATATAAATACTGAACAGAACACTATAAGATATAACAACACAGAACAAACATTTAAGATTGATATTGAATAAAATTTGTTTTGTACAATATTTGGTAGAGAAAAAATTATTTTAGTATTTTAGAAAATTTGTGTTGAGGACAAAAAGTTGTTCTATGATTTAGTGGGAGAGAAGAATAAATGTGTTTGTCCAAATCTTTGACCCTAGTTTATTCAGTCTCATATAAGAAGATTGGAACAACAAGTTTTTAAAGGCACCCAACTTACACGTGGTATACATTCTAGGTGGTTATCAAACTTTCAAAATTTCTTTTAAACAGTAGAAATTTGGGTTGTTTTATGGAGTTCATTTCCGAAAGAGAAAAAAAAAACATATCACATAGGGTAAGGGTAAAGGAAAATTGTTCAATAACCCCCCCTTATATTCTTCTTTTCCCGCCTAACTGTCTTTTTTGCCTTTAGGGAGTTTTTAAGCAAAATTCGTGACGTAGATCACGAAATGCATTTCGGGATCTACGTCCCGAAGTTTTTTGGAGTTTTGAACTTGCACCACTTCGTGATCTAGATCCCGAAGTGGTGCCTGCACCCCCCAAAATTCACTTAGAAATCATTTCATCAGCATCGATGTTGAACTTAAAAATTTGCACCACTTCGGGATCTAGATCCCGAAGTGGTGCCTGCACCCACCAAAATTCCGCACACACTTCGGGTTCTACATCCCGAACCTCAGTTCGGGATCTACGTCCCGAATTGAAGGGTAATTTGAGGTTTTAGGGGGGGTTAAAAAGAGTATAGGGGGGGGCGAAAGAGAAATTTTCAAGGGTAAAGTGGAATTTGGATAGGATTTTCTTGTGTCACAATTGATATTCAAACATAGTAAATATATCAATGATTTGATTGTTAGATCAAAACCGAACTATCATATGTCAAAAATACATAATATTTTAGTGTTTAAAAAAATGATATGTGGGAGAGAAGAGAGCGTTAAAAAAATGATATAAGTAAGTACTCGTATAAGTTAATTTATTCAATATAAGTAAACTTAGCATAACATATTTTAGCAAATACACGTAGTATAAGTAAATTTATTTGATTATGACATGTCTAATCTTTTAACCACATGGATGCATAAAATTTACTATAT
The DNA here is from genome assembly GCA_951804385.1 of Trifolium dubium. Taxonomy (NCBI): domain Eukaryota; kingdom Viridiplantae; phylum Streptophyta; class Magnoliopsida; order Fabales; family Fabaceae; genus Trifolium; species Trifolium dubium. The sequence continues at coordinate 16,937,023 of OX638063.1, forward strand.
ATAGATAGAGAGAGCGTTTTCTATATACAGTTTTCTATATACACGAAAATTCAGATAGCTATATCATTCAAATTCCAAAATCATATGACCAAAAATATTTTGGTTCAGACTTCATAGTCTTAGTCTTGTGCCTAAAATTATGCAACCAACACCATAAACTCAATAAAGTTTAAGAAGCAAATTGTGCCTAAAATCATGTGACGTGTACGTTGATTTAGTAATTGATTACCGAACTCAAGCAAGGTTTGGTTGGCTCAAGTAAGCCACATTTATCGTCAGTTTGAATTGACTTATTTAAAGATCTGTTTGGTTTGCAAAATATAAATACTGAACAGAACACTATAAGACATAACAACACAAAACAAATGTTTAAGATATTAATAAATTTTGTCTTGTATGACCTATTGTCCCTGTTGACTTTTGAAATTTATTTTGACCGCATTTTTTTTACTAATGTATAAAGACAAATATCAGCAAATAAGGTCTTGTTTGATTTGTCTCAATGAATATTTTCACAATATTAAATTTTTATAATTTTTCATGAAAGAAAATTAAAGATATTAATAATTCAAATTATGCATTGGTATGCGTAAGGACAATAGTTTTGGGACAGAGGTAGTATTAGGTAGAGAAAAAGTTATTTTAGTGTTTTAGACAATTTGTGTTGAGGACAAAAAGTTGTTCCGTGATTGTAGAAGAGAAGAATATATGTCAAAAATACGAAATATTTTAATGTTTTAAAAAATGATATGTTGGAGAGAAGAGAGCGTTAAAAAAAATGATATAAGTAAATTTATTCAATATAAGTATATATAGAATAACATATTTTAGTAAATACGTAGTATAAGTAAATTTATTTGTTTTAGGAACGTCTAATCTTTTAACCACATATGGATACATAAAATTTACTATATACAGATAAAGAGAGAGTGTTTTCTATCATACAGTTTAGTGGCTACGTATTTTACTTATTAAAAATAAATAAATAAATAGACGTACAAATATTCGGATATATAGCTATACCATTCAAATCTCAAAATCATATAACCATGAAACTAACACATGGAGTATTTTGGTTCAGACTTCATCTTTGTTGTGTCTAAAATTATTCAACCAACACCATAAACTCAATAAAATTTAAGAAGCAAATGCAACCAACACCATCAATTCATAAAATCCTCAAATCATGTGACATGTACATTGATTTAATTGATTACCGAGCAAAATTTGGTTGACTCAAGTAAGACACGTTTATCTTCGGTTTGAATTGATTTATTTAAAGATCTGTTTGATTTGCAAAATATAACTACATACTGAACAAAACACTATAAGACATAACAAATGTTTAAAGTACTGAATAAATTTTGTCTTATACGATACCCCCTCCGTCCCAAAATATAAGGGAAAATAAAAAAAAACACACTTATTAAGAAAACATAAACATGAGAATTAGAAATATGGTTTTGTGGTATTTTTCTTAGAATAAGTGCATGAAAAGATGTAAAATCAATTTTGATTGGTTGTTGTTTATAGAGAAAAGTGGAGGGAGAGAAAATTAAATGCAATTTACATTTAATTTCATGAGAATAAGGAAAAACATTCTTGAAATTAATTTTTTTCCCTTATATTTTGGGACAAAAAAAAGTGGTTTTTTTCCCTTATATTTCGGGACGGAGGGAGTATTTGGTAGAGAAAAAGTTATTTTGATGTTTTAGACAACTTGTGTTTGGGACAAAAAGTTGTCCCTTGATTTAGTGGGAGAGAAAAATATATGTGTTTGTCCAAGTCATTGACCCCTGTTTATCCAGTCTCATATAAGAAGATTGGATCGAACAGTTTTTGAAGGCACTTAGCTTACACGTATACATTCTAGGAGGTTATCAAATTTACAAAATTTCTTATAAACATTAGAAATTTGGACGGTTTGATGGAGTTCATTTCTAAAAGAGAAAAAAAACCGAGCCTAAAACCGGAAAAAACATACGCACGCTACACACACAAAAGGATACACTTCTTATGTGGCTTGTAAAATTCTCAATTGATGTATAAAACTCAATTTATTTTAATGCAATTAAAACAAAATTACACCAAAAAACACAAGATTCAACAGGATTCAAGCAATCGTAAACCTGTATGGTTAACTATTATCCTTTTGATTCCATACTCCAATAATTGATTTAGAAAAGTAAAAATTATAGTTTAACAAGTACTGGTTCATTTATATTATGCGACACTATTAGGCCTTTGATATTTGGTCCAGGGCTGAAAATATGGATTACACCTTTGATTTTTACTGAATCACGTGGCAACGGTTATTTTGAACGAATTCACGCTACAATTTGCCAGGACCTTCACTTCTTCTGGCAACTAAAAATTGTGCCACGATGCTACTCAATCGGGGCGCAATTTTTTTAAAAATTCACCATATTTTGTGTTGTTGTCTTGAAACTCGTGTGATTTCTTCAATTAAGCTAAATTTCTTATTTTATTACTTGCAATAACACCTAAAACTTATTAAAATATCTTAAATTAACTCCTAAAAATATAGTATGACAGAATGTCATCAGATCGCTTGAAATCCAAGTTGACAAGCTGGGACTTATTTAAATTCAATCTAGAGATGATAGTCTAACCTTTCTCAGAAGCAAGATAAATAGCAATGATAACACCCATAATTTCAACATTCAAAACATATGATATACCAAAGTTAAATGCAAAAACAAATTAAGCAAAAGTAGTAGTAGAACATGGAGTAAAAAAAAATGCATTCCATGAATAAATTAACTAATCACAACCTCAATTGGAGCCAAAATAAAATAATGTTAATGAAACATCACAAAATAAGTTCAAAGTTCTCTCCCATAGATGTATTTCACAAAACTTTTTCTTTGAATCACATAATTCATTTGAGTAATTAAACATATTCAACAACTAATTCCACATTGCTTAACATCAGGCCCTTTAGTTTTCATCACAAAAGGGTCAATTCTTACCCAAACCAAAGAGAAAATAGAAGCCAAAAGAACAGACCAAATGACAATAAGTGTTGGTGTTCTATTCTGTCTTCCCATTAGTCCTTTAAGGAAAGGATAAAGATGAGCAATAACCCATGAAGAAAAGAACAGTTTTCCAATCAATGCACCCCATTCATGTTCACCACTATTTATAGCATCGGTGAAACCAGCAACAATGCCGATAAGGTTGATTATTGTGACTGTGGTTGGAGGTATTAGTAGTACTGTCCATCTAATGGTGTATAACTCGTTAAACTCGCCATCGTCGTCCGGTGCTTTCGATACAATGTTGAAGTGAGCATTGATTTTACCAAGGAATCCTCCCATTAGGCTTTGTACAATTGCAAAGAGATGTGCTGATACACTTCCAATGACCCAAAATTGTTGATTTCTCCACCATTCCTCAAGACTAACTCCACTCCATCTTAGTTCAAGAATGGCAGAGGCAAATATTGAGATGAATAGAGAAATGAATACTAGACTTGCAAATGTTCCTACCTGAAAAATATTATATGTAAACAAACCAATCAATAATGGCTTTGTCAGTTAATAAATATGATATTAAGGCTGTCCCCCTGAGTTTAGCTCAGTTGGTAGGGACATTGCACGTATAAGTGTTAAGTATAAGTTATGTCGTGAGACAGATTTGTTATATATAAATCCTAACAAATCTCCACAATATCTAATTGATGTGTTGTCATTGGATGCATGTGTAAGAATGTTTTAAAATGACAATGTAGGCAAAATTTATCTAATAAATAGAAAGAAATTGATTACCGATGGTGTGATAAATTTATCGGTGAGCAAGCATACGGCAGGAACCATGCAATAGATTATGAGAGGAAATGCACTAAAAGGGTAGACAGTGCTGTTAATATAGGCAATCCTTTGAAGAACTTTGAGTCTTCCTTCCTTAAAACCATACCATAACGGACAGTGGCGGCTGAATAGGATTTCAAGTGATCCTACGGCCCATCTAAGCACTTGGTTAAGTCTTTCAGTAAGATTGATTGGTGCTGTTCCCCTAAAGGCAGCTCTTTTTGGCATGCAGTATACCGATCTCCATCCGCGAGTATGCATCTTTAAACTTGTAAGAGTATCTGCAGCTATAGATCCATAGCTCATACCAACCTGTCAATGGAAAACGTGATCAACAATGTTTCAATGATGTATTCTCGTGTAATTTTGATACGATAACTTGTAGACCAAGTTTCATGCTTTCTATAATGAGCTATGCTATTTGACGCAAAATAGGCCATCAATTTCCGACAACAATTTAGATGGTTAAAATAAACACAAGAAAAATTATCTTTTTAAGTACACGAAGTTGTATCTCAACACGATTTGCGTTCAAATATACACGTGAAAATTGTATTTGAAATGTGTTAACCTTTCAAATTGTTGTTGAAATTTGTGTGTCAAAATACCATTTCTATTTTTATATATAATATACCTCGTATCCCCAAAGTGTTCTGTCTTCGTAGCTACAACTCATGACATGAACAGCTTCTTTAAGTAAGGCTTCCTGAGTTGAAGAAGGATCCACACCACCTTCTTCTGTTAATGAAGAATTCATGAAGACTGTAGACTTTCCAAATTTATTTTCAGTATTCATATCTGTTTGCAATAGCTGCTTGTCTTCATCGGTTGCTTCTATAAAAAGAAAAGTAATTGTTATAAACATGAAAACGGAACAGAATTTTGTTTTCTTTTGTTTGTTTTTTCAATGAAATTATAGTCACCTATAATGCCTGCATCCTCCTCATTTTCATCCTGTTTTGAGTGTACTTGTCCGATTTGAGAGCGCTTTGCCGTCTTAGGAGGATCGACGCCATTTAAAGCTTTCCTTCTGAATATACAACCTGATCCAATATAAACAGGTCCTTGAATTCCATCCAGACACCTCAGGTTAATCTGCAGGAAAAAAAATACAGACATCAGACACGATAGTCGTATATGAAGCATTGACAAAGATACGGACACCAGAAACGATAGTAACACTAACTTGTAAACACTTGTAATGATTTAACAAAATGAAAGTGATTGAATGCTTACGTCAAATAAAATAGTGTTTTTGTTGGCATAACGATCATTTCTATCAAGACTATCAAATCTTAGTGGAAACTGGACAAAGGCAATGCTATTCCCAAGTTGAATGTCCATAAAGAAACACATCGCTTCTCTCACAACTTTGCTGTTATTCACATAATGATTACAATCCAAGTTGAGCACAAAAGGAGCATTGCTCAACACAGCCGATACGCGAAGCTGAAAACAAAAATTAAAAGCTTAGCTTGATGAATATTGATCATAAAAAATCAAAGAATGTAAAGTGAAATTTGGAATATAAATTACCAAGGCATTCATTGCACCGGCTTTTGTGTGATGTTGAAATGCAGGCCTTTTCTCTCTAGAGATGTAAACAAGAGACGGAAGTTCGTTATCTTTATCGTCTCCTCCATTATGACCAAGAAGGATTTGTATCATACTTGGATGATCTTTTGTATTGTTTCCAGGCCATGGTGTCTCATCTTTCATACTCCAACCTTCTGAGGGAACTCTCATGGATTTAGCCACAAGTGCATTGATTCTCACCTTAAATTCTTCATATTCTCTCTGATAGCCAAGTGCCAATGAAACTTCAGTTTTGTTGTAATTTATGTTTAAATAACTTTTTTCTAATTTAGTGCATATTATAGTACTAACCTTCATAGTACGGCGTTCTTTTACATATGTAGTCTGAATCTTATCCTTTAGAAAATCTACCTTCTCAGAGAAATACTTCTCAGGTGCTCGAGGCTCAACAGAGAATTCTTTACAAAAAGGTACCCATTTTTGCGCAAATTCAGCGGTTTCTTGAAGAGCTTCAAAGGTGAGCATGGACGCAGCATCATCAGAAACATAGCACGAGATCTTGTGTGCTGGATAATCAAGTGCCAAAATTGAAAGAATAGTATTGGCTGTAACAAGAGGCGGTTCCTTGATTGGATCCGCAGTTGTTACAAAGATGTCAATTGGAGATAGCATATTGGGTTTGTTTTCCGGCTCAAACCTGCATTAAAATTAAGTCCACGAGATGTCAGCTCAGTAGTAAGAGTTTATTCTTATAGCCTCAAGAGACAAATTTCAAATCCCCCTCAGAGACAATAGTGAGATATCAACCATATCAAACTAAAATTAGCTTCATGACCTGACTGAAAGTCGATCAAGGTATGTCTCGCGATCAATGGGAAACCATTTGGGAATCTGATCAAGCATCCATGACAATGCAAGCCAGATTTCACATGTTACAGATATGAACCACAGTCCGATTGCCTCAGGTACCGGATGGAAGATTCTGTACTCAAAGAAGAGTAGTAGAAGGATCAGCCGAGTCACAACCATCATTCTATAAGGGCTGAGTTTTCCTGAAGGTATTGCCACTTTTCTTGACAATGGCTGTCTAGTTTCATCTTTCCTGCATGCATCATGTTACACAAAGTGTTAATTAGTTTAGGCCGTGTTTGGATACAGTTTAATTAAATGCTTATGCATAAGCTATTTCTACAAAAAAATATAAACTAAACTATAAGCTGTATTCATAAGCTATCATGGAGAGAGCTTATGTTATGAAAATAAACTGAAAACAACTTATAGACATTATAAATTGTTTCTATAAACTCTCTAAAAACAATCTCACTTCACAAGTAGCCGATATAAGTCAATCTAAGCAGAGCCTAATAGTTTATGAGTCATGTAACATTTACTCAGGAAAATCGTCATAATTTATGACGATTTTCCTGAGTAAAGGTTACATGCATATCGTTGTTGAGAGATAATTAACATCAAAACGTTCCTAAATTCATGATGCATGACATACATACATGGCCTTTTCAGGATCAACTGCATCAGTTTCAATCAACAGATTCCCTTGCTGCAACTTCCAATCATCTGTTTTCTCTTTGTTATCTAATTTTGCACCACCTGCTTCATAAAGATTAATGTGATAATTATTATATTTATAATAAATAAGCACATGTTTTATATTATATTAATTATTTCTTTATTAATTAATTAATTAATTAATTAATTAATCATATGGTTTTGCCTAATTATATTTACAGGATTCAGAACATACAAAGTTCTCCATATTCAGTATTCTCATAATCATCTTTGCTTCTCATATTCTTCTCTTCATGCATAAGCTTGTACTTTTCCTCTTCCATTTTAAATTCATATTCAATGTCATCCACATCTTCTTCGTCTTCATCTCCGGTGACTCTTGGACTTCCTTTTGCACATCAAGAAATAACAATCAAAGAGAAAATTACATGATTAGAAAAATCTATGTATGGCAATAAGGTACGCTATAAAGAATCGACACAAACACAGACACATACACCAAATACGATACTGACATTGACCAATTGACACACACCGATAATAACTTACAAAAATAAAAATGATTGAACATAACCAAATATGTTAATGTCAGACACTATTACACTAACACATGTCGGTCATCGGACACAACATAGATCTTACATAAATTTTGAATTACCTTTGATTCGCTTGTATCTTGTATGACACTGAGGACAAACTTGAGTGCCTTCCCTTCTTTCATACTCATAGCATGGCCTGCAGACAGGGAAGCCACACTCTTCACAAGCTACAAATAAATCTCCATCTACTGTACGCCCTACAGAATCACCACATATTTCACATACTTGACCATCCAAGTTCTTCACTGTCTTAGGCTGCAAAAACAAAAATTAATTAGGCATGTCTCTAAATCACAGTACAATTATAGACTTGTCTCTCATTAACTATAAGCTCTCTTTAGGAAAAAAAATGTGTCTGAATATAGGCTTTTTTATTTACAGTCAGTATAAGTTTTGAGTTTTATTTAGCAAAATATAGCGGATAAACTTGTTGATTGAATTTGTAGTGTTTAGTAAAATTAGTGGTTGATCTGACTTATAGATATGAAATGACATAAAAAATATATGTTTAATAGCTTAATTAGCCTATCAAAATAAGCTATAAATTAATAAAGATAAGTTATTAAGCTCAAACAGATCTTTTATTTCAAAATGAACTTATAAGATATAAGTCATAAGTTCAAAATTTGACATTTGTTAAACATAACGTTTTTTAAATTACTAAATATATTTTTATTAAAATACCCAATACTAATTTCTTTAAAAGATGAAAAGATAGAGCAAGACACAATATTTGTACACAAAAAGGGTATATTAGTAACATCCATACACAAAACAAACACATTAAATATACATATTCATATTTTGTTTTAATATGTTTGAAAATAAAGGGGAGATTGTCTCGTAAATACAACTCAGTTGATAATTTCAGAGGCTTTGATATGCAGATGCCTCATTTAGAACATAAAATTTACCACTTCTTCACACTTAAATGTGTGAGTCTAATCACTAAACTATTTGATACAAAAATTAAAAATAATGGTATAATTTATATAAACAAATAAAGATAGGACAGAGTAGTAATTAATTTGTTCTCATAATTAATTTCTGTATGGTTACCTCACTGTGTTCTTGGATGACCACAAGTTCATTGCTGTTAAGAGACCCTGCAAAAAGGCCACTCTTAGCTTTCATATTGAGTGTGCAAGGGTAGAGAATAGAGATATATTGCTGCAAATATATATATGTTATTGAGAATTTAGATTATAGTTTACATATTAATTATATATATGATATGATGATATGATATGATATGACAACTCTTGTAGTGAAATAAGGTAAAGTTGTAGAGCATTGAGGTGCTTGTTTTAATTTTATGTGTCACATAAGTATACTATTGTTGGTTGTGGGGTTACAATTGATTATTATTGAAAATATACTGCAACTTAATTTATGTCAAATGCATAGGATTTGCTTTTATGAAATATATAGCTTAACTCAAAGAGCTAAAGACATTTGTCTGAGGTGGACCTGTTTTTTGGTAGATGTTATTGTTGAAAACTTGTTATGGTTACGTTTCTATTTCATAATAATGTTTATATATACCACTAGGGAAATTTAACATGTTTCCTAATTCCAACACAATAACAATAATAATATTCACGTCAAAAAAAAAATTCACACGTAACATGTTCAAGGGTTTGATTTCTGCATAGGCGGAACTGGGATGACTAAAGATGGGTCGCGGGCTCGCGGCTCACCCCTATCTCAAAAAATAGAAAATTAGTGAAATAGTTTTCGCATTTTTATCAAGAAATCTCCTTCTATATACAAGAATCTCCATTCTATATACAAGAATCTCCTTTGCTGCTTCAAAAGGGAAAAACTATTGTACCTATTGTACCGAGAAATTCAAGTACATCTAGAAATTCAAGTATTTATTTACAAAAACACCCATTTTAAAGCTTGAAAAACTCTAAGTACATCTAGATATACATGTCAACTTCATTCATGAAATGCACTCAAAATTAAAAGTCATACACATTACCAATAGAAATATCATCAAGCATTGTTCTGGAAATACATCCAATTTATTCATGGAAAACTTTTCTGAAACTTAAAAACAAAGCAAACCAAACCACCTGTATAAACACAGATCAAATTTATTGATGAAGCACTTCTTGAAACTTAAAAACCATACACACATATCCTCCTGTATATCTACAGAAGGACTTATTTCAAAACAAACTCTTATGTAACTTAAGAATCACACAATATCTGCAGACACAGAAGCAAACTTTATTCATGAACACGGTACTCCAAATCCAATGATTTGTCAATAGTTGTTTCCTTGATTACCAACTTATCCTCTCTTGGAATCCTCGAGTCTCACTGATTATTGACAAAACAAAAACCAAATACATTAGATAGTTCCTGAATGCTAAAATAGGTCAAACTTTGAAGGAAAAAACACAGCATCTATCCATATGTAGAAATAAAAAATAAAAAAAACGACCGTAGTTTGATAATAATAAAATAAGTATTCTCAACACCAGTTCATAACAATTAGCATTTGGCAGAAATTAGCATAAGATAAAGCTATGTTTGAAAGTTGAGCCAAAATAATATCATATATTGCACGCCCATTCATATTTATACTTACATACAAGTCATGTGAATCTGTCACAAATCACGATACCAAGTCGGCAGGTTGTATCTCCTCCTCAAATTGTTGCATGATCACATGATTTATATCACCTTCCAGACATTCTCCATCTATAGTCACCTGCAAATCCTTTGATACCTTATCACCAAGGCGAAATATTTTCATATTGTAGCATTGAGTGAATAAAATTTGTTCTAATGATGGGAACTTCAAAGTGGTAGTCCCCGAGTAAAAGCTTCCAAATTTTGGTAATGAACTAAGTTTCAAAATCTTAAGTTGCTTGAATATTATCATATCCTCATCTTCACCTTCCATTTCATCTACACTTTCATCTTCCTCTTCCCCTCCCACTTCATCTTGACCTCCACTTTCATCTTCCTCCTCCTCTTCCTCTTCCTCTTCCTCTTCATCTTCAGTTTCACTTTCATCTTCATCTTCACCTCCACCTTCACCTTCATCTACATTTTCCTCTTCCCCTTCCTGTCTAATTTCATCTTCACTTTTATCTTTATCTTGACCTCTACTTTCATCCTCCTCATCCTCATCCTCATCATCATCATATTCATCTTCAATTGTATCCCCAACTTCATCTTCATTGCCACCTCCATCTTTAACTTTACCTTCATCTCGATCTTCAAGTTCATCACCATCTCCATCATCCTCTTCATTTTCATAGTAATATTCATCTCCCCCATTAGCCACTATTTCTTTTAGTGATTTACAGTTGGCTATGTGCAGCTCTTCCAGCACACACAATGTTTTAGCGGCTGTATAATCAAATATTGCCTTAATAGAATTGCAGTTCCGTACTTCCAGAGTTTTCAGGTTACTTAGGAAAGGAAATAAATGAGAAGGTAGTGCTACATCTGATAAAAAACTACACCCTTCCATAACCAAAGAAATTAAATTGCAGAAACCCCAGTCTGGGACTTTCTCTGACTTGAGCCAAATCGATTTCAACAAAGGAGAATCCTTAAAAACTAAATGATCCTGGGAATGCAAAAGAACAAAGACATTAAAATGCTTATTAGTACTTATGCAATGATGAACATTATTGTTGTAAAACTGTTATTTATATTTTCAAAATTTGTCCTGTTTTTCCCTTCAATAAATTGAAATAGTTATTTTTGTCTGGTTCTCCTCTACGTAATTTTTTCCATTCATGTTTTTTATTAGAAATTCCGCCTTCATTGCGGTCCGCCCCCAGTCGCCTAACTGCAGTATTTGTCATTGCAGCCTCCAACACCTTCATTGTGTTGGGTGTGAAGGCGTGGATTTAGTCCCACATTGCTTAGAGATATGGCCTATATGTAGTGTTTATATAGCTTGGGCAACCCTCACCTTATAAGCCGGTTTTGTGATGATGAGTTAGGCCTAACATAAAAATCTAAGATTACAAACCGGGTTTTGTGAGGATGAGTTAAGCCTAATATAAAAATCTAAGAATTTTACCTAACAGAAATTGACATGCACATAAATATTGACATAAACCAAAGTACTTGCCTGTTTTAGAAGAAACAACTTTTCTACCGAGGAGTTAAGATCATTATTGTTCATCACCAATTGACAATTTGAATTGGATGAAGCTTGAATTCCTCGGAAATCTGTTGCATTTATCTTCCCTCTAGAGAAAAATTTCACTTTGGGACACCGCCATATGTCCACTTGAGTTAGAGACGGTAACTGCAAAGTCTCATTGCCTGAATAGAAACATTTCAAGCATGATAAAGAATTTAGATTTATGTAGCATAGCCGCTCAAATTTGACCCCTTGTGAATTTGTTCCATCTTGCTCCTTTGCCACTATTTCTGTAATTGATCGACTTTCTATGACAGTGATCTTCTCAAGGTTAGCCAACACCTTTGCCACAGAGCATGTGAATAAATACCTCAACCCATGACATTCGCTTATGTACAATTCTTTCATAAAGGAGAAAGATAGTGCACATGGAGAACGAAATACTTTTTTCAAATCGGGACAATTTATAACTTTTAAACTACAGAGCTTCTGACAGACAGTGTTTAACCACAAGTCCTCTAAATTGATGTATTGGACCTCATTTACTTTGTACAATGTCAATGTTTTCAACTGTCCAAGAATCTCATGGTCTCTACCATTGGTGTTTAGAGTGAGGAATATCTCAAGACTATTGATCGATCCTAACCACAAATCTTGTAACTTCGGTACCTTTTCAAGTATTTCAAGAGGCAAGGTAGTCTTCTCATTCTTATCAGCATTAAAGCACAACTTAATGTTCTTCAAATGTTTGAGATCTTCAATTGTTTGTCCTAACCTTAACACTGAGATGTGTTTCCAGTCGAGTAATAATACCTCGATGGTGGAAATGGCCTGGCATATACAAAATTAGTAGAATTGAAAAAGTTGTTAATTCAAAGGAGAAAAGCAGGAAAAAAAGTTAAACAATCATTAGGACAGATTTAACATTACTTACATTAAGATTCGGGATAAGGGGCTGTCTATTAGTTGAAGTACTAATACTTTCAGCATCACGCTCAGGATGTGCACCTTGAAATAGCTCCAAGTTAGAACAATCCAGCACACAAAAATGATTTAACCTGGGGCACTCCACGGTAAACATTTCAGGGTAAAAGTATGTGAACTCTGGCAACTCAGAAAGATTTAATGAGTTTAAATGAGGGAATGAAAACATTTTTTCTGAACCTGCTACTTCATTTTCTTCCTGCCCAACAATTTCTCGCAACTCATTACAGGATTTCACTTCAAGTTTCTCGAGCATTTTAAGATTTTCGCCAAGGACTGTAGGAAATACAGATTGTATACTTTTACAGCCAATAACACTGACTTGTTGCAGGTTCTGAAATTTGAGGATTCCTTGAAAGTTCTTCTCCCAAACAAGTATTAGCTCCGAAAGATTTTCCAAAGTCAAATTGTTCAATTTGGTTGTATTTTCTTCAGCGTCATTCTTAGCAAAAATCACCTTTACCTTATTACAATTCCTCACTTCTAATTCTTTTAAACTCTGTAAGCAAGGAAGAATATTAGATGGAATTGCATATGGTTCAATGTCACAGTTGACAAGCTTCAATGTTCTCAAGCTGTAAAACCAATTGTTTTGGGTACAAAGTCCATCTTGCCATGCTTCTTGTAGCTCAGGATGTTTGGAAAATTTTGTCCGATCCATTCCTTCAGAAAACATCTGCAGATATTGAAAAAGAAAGAAATTATCATCAAATGTATCGTATTCAAATGCTTGCCCAGACTACATACTGTATTATGATGCTTCTTTTTATTGTCATCTTTAGATATAAACAAAAATTATCATCAAATCTATTGATATGGGTGAACTTCCTACCTGCAATAGATAAACCACTTTTACTGATCTGTTAAGATCATTGCGGAAGACTAATTCATCATTTTGTTCAACTGAATTATGAATTCCTCTAAAAGATTGCGTGCTTATGGATCCTCGAGAGAAAACCTCCATCTTGGGGCACTGCTGGATGTTCACTAGAACTAGACTTGGTAAATTCAAATGATCATTTCCTGAATAAAAACATTCCAGGCTTGATAACGAATCTAGAGTTATGGAGTATAGCCGCTCAAATTTGACTCCTAGGGAAGTTGCTTCATTCTGCTGCATTTCTACTATTTTTTTAATCGATTCGCTTTCCTTGACTGTGATCTCCTCAAGGAACGCCAACACTTTTGCCATCGAGGATGTGAATAAATACTCCAATCCATTACATTCTTTTATATACAATGCTTTCAGATAGGAGAAATATACATGAGACGGCGAACAAAATAATTTTGTCAAACCAGGACAACAAACAACATTTAAATTGTAGAGCTTCTCACAGGCTCTGTTTAACCATGGTAAGTCCTCTGACCCGATGAACTTGAGCTCAGATACTCTGTTCAGTGTCAATGTCGTCAGCTGTTCATTAATTATGAGGTTTGGAGTGTTGAATATCTCAAGGTTTTCGCACTTTACTATACTCATGTCACGCAAGTAGGGTGCCTTATCAAGTAGATCAAAGGGCAAAGTGGGAATCTCATAATCATCCACATCAAAGAACATTCGAATTTGTTTCAAAAAACCTGAAGTTTGCTGTTAGTTGTAAACTTGATCTTAACACCGAATAGTGATTCCAATCCACTGATAATATCTCCAGAAAAGAAATGGACTAGCAAATGGAAAGAAATTATAAAGATAGGGCTCAAAAGATGAAAACAATAAGACAAAAACAAATAGTCATAAGAGAATAAAGATTCTGTTACCTGGAGATTCGAGAAAAGAGGTTTTCTATTAAATGAAGTACTGATACCTTCTTCACTCTCACTCTCAAGATGTCCACTATGAAATAACTCCAACCTAGGGCATTCCAACACTACTAATTCATGTAACTCTGGGAATTCCACAGTGAATATTTCACAGTAAAAGTAAGTCAGCTCTGGCAAGTCATAAAGATGCAGTGAAGTTAAGCAAGGGAATACAAAATTTTCTTCTACATCGGCATCTACGAATACATAAACTTCCTTTCCTACAATTTCAAGCAATTTTTTACAAGATTTTATTTGAAGTGTCTCAAGCTTTTTAACGGTTTTTGCTACAGCCACTGGAAATAGTGTTTTCAAGCTTTCACAATCACTAACAGAGACATGTAGCAGATTTTGAAATATGACATTTCCTTGATAATTCTCTCCCCACACATGCTTCAACTTAGATAGCCCTTCTAAAGTCAAATTCTTCAATTGGGACCGAGTCGCCTCTTTATCATTCTCTAAGTTTTCAAAAATTTGCCCCACTTTGTTACAATTCCGCACTTCCAATTCTTTTAAGCTCTTAAGACAAAGAAAGATATTAGATGGCATTGCATATGATAGTTTTTCACAGTCTTCCAACCTCAAAGTTTTCAAATTGTAAAACCAACTTTTTTTCAGATCACCAGCATCATAATTCCAGAGTTCTTGTAGATCATGATGTTCTGACAGACTGATCTCGTCCATGCCTTCAAAAAACCTCTGCAAAAATTGCAAATAAGCCGAGCAAATATTGGAATGAAAACCAGTACCCTCTTTCATTACTTTTATTATCTTGAACTTTTGCCATTTAAAAAATTCATATTTAATTCATGTCATGTCATGTTAAAAAAATTCTAAATTTAAGTAAATAAACTTTATATGATACTTTAGACATGGCTATAAAATAATCATTCAAAGATTTAAGAGTTTAATGATAATTAAATAGTTTTAGTAAAGACTAAAACTATGTTCAAGAAAAATTTTATAGGGACTAAAAATATAATAGAAATTAAGAACTAAACATTGGGATCAAAAATATATTTAACCCTTAAAAATACGGTAAGAAACTTGATATAGACGCACCTTTTTTAGGAATATGTCTTGTATTTAAATCTTGACTCCAATGCCATATGTTCTCCTTGTCATGTACGAGAAATACTTTTTGCAACAAAGGGGCATTATTGTTGACTTGTTCACAAAAAAATTCCATTTTGAGGCATGCACTCACTACTAATTTCTCCAAGGACGGAAACTCAAAGTTACTACCCTTAGAGAAACAATTCAGGTTCTTGAGTGATACAAGTTCTAGGACTTTCAATTTTCTGAAAACAATGAAAACTTCCCGTGCATTTTCTTCTACAATTTCGACCATTGATTGACATTTGATGACCTTCATGATTTTGAGTTCAACCAAGCTATTAGCGACTGACTGTGGCAATAATAGTTTTAATCCATCACAACTAACCACTTCTAGATATGTCAAGTGAGTAAGAGATACCGAGGAAGACACTATATTGACTAAACAAGGACAGTTCCTTAAAATCAAGAATTCTATCCTTTGAAGAATTATGTCCCGATCAAAGCCTATCATCTTAAGACGAGGTAAGTCTATTAACTTCAAGCTTTTCAGCTTTGAAACGACCCCCGAGATTTCAAATTCAGAAGGTATTGGGAGAGGCACTACATCTGTGAAGTAACAATTATTCAATGATAGGCTTATAAGATTAGGATTTCTATGAAGGAAAGAATAGATAATCTCTGGATTTGTTGGTCTAGATAGGTGAAACGCACCGTTTCATTTATACATATAAAAAAAAAAAAAAAAAAAAGAAGAGAAGTATCTAGAAATAAATATATAACCACCGAACCCCACCCTCACTCATTTTCCTCATACTTTCCATTCTCTAACAAATACTCCCTCTGTTCGTGCTTCCTATTCCTTCTTCTTTTCCATTCCACTCTTCTTTTCAATTTTATTACTACCTTCCATCAAATTGCCATCATATACTCTACATTTATTTTGAATTCAAGCTTGGGAAATGATATTGGGTGAGTTGTGAAGATACCCATTCATGGAGGGTTTACTCTTTGGTGTTCTTTGAGGTAAAAATTTATGATTTATGTAAATTTGAGATGATATCTAGCTTGGATGGGTAGTGGGAACTGATATAGGTAGTGTAATCTTAGATTTTCATCGGTTCCTTTAAACCTAAGTCTAGCAATTTGGGGGTTTTGTTTAATTCTTGCATCTATTACTATTATGATCCTAAATAAGTAGTTTTAAGAGTTGAAAGTATTCTATGGTGTTCAGATTCGACGGGAATTGCTCCGATGGTCATTCCGAAAGGCAATGCTAGGAACGAAGTTGGCTCTTCATAGTAGTGAGTTGATGATGATCATTACCCTTTATTTTAACTACTATTATGCATTTTATAAAGCTCATTTTCTATGTTAAATTATTTATGAAAATGGGGAACACACCCTTTGAACATTTTTTCTCGTCATCATTATTTATTTTCAAAGTCATTGATATTAATATATACTATATTTGAAGTTATTTATGATTTATAAAGTATTGAGTTTCAAATGGAAATTGGATTGCACATATTGTGTGCACTAGTATTGATATGTTTGTTGAAAATACTTTGTTATGAAAATTTCTATTTTTGATACGTTCCGGAAATTAGTTTTGACTAGTTTTGATATATTGTAAAGCATGGTTTTGAAATTTGGGTTTTTGGAAGATTTTGATATTTATATGTACTCGATTTGGATTTGATTTGGATTTAGACTTATGATTATAAGTACTAAGTTTTCAATTGAGTTTTGACGAAAGTTTCGATTTGTTGTGAAAGATGGTTTTAGATATGTATTTTGAGAATTGTGTTTTGAAAGTCACGGTTATAATGACGACGACCTAGGTGCACCTAGTTATGTGATTCGGTTAGAGAGAGTTACACCGTTAGATGGAGCCACCCCTATGGAAAGGCCGCCATGAGGAGGAGAGGGCTATCAACGAGATGTACTTCCTAATCGAGGGTTTTTCGAGAGAAAAGAGCTATCCGTTAGATGGAGCTAACACTAAGAGAGGCCACTCTTAGGAGGAAAGAGCTATCAACGAGATGGAGCTAGCTCTCGGTCTTATTGTGAAATTTGTTCTCACCAAAGTTGGAATTCTACACTTTCTTTAAAGTTAATTATTTTGATTTCCATTAAAATGTATCAAGTTTCTATGCTATCTTTGAAGTTGATTATTTGAATTACTTTTAATTACATCAATTTTTATTTTTACTTTAATGTTGTTGATTTGATTTTCCACTGTTTTAATGAGTTCCGTCTTATCATTGAATTTCATTTTCACCATAGTTGGGTTTCTATATTTTCTTAAGGTTGATTATTGGATTCATAAAAGCGTATAAACTTTCTATATTTATTTTCTTTAAGTTGATCATTTGCCTTCTTTTAATTGATAATCGAATTCTAATATTTCCTTTTGAGTTGCTAAATTATTTTTCACTTCTTTATGACATTTATTTATGAATAAACTTACAAGTTAGTTGACTGTCATGTGTACATTTGGTTAGTGAATATATATAGTTTTGCATGCCTACTTCCCTTGTAAATTGAAATTATATTTGATAAAAATAATTACTCGTGCTCTTTGTGTGTTTCCCTTCTAGTTGGTGGTGGTTGTTGTCTCTCACTAAGTCTTTGTGACTTACCCTTTCATCTTATATTTCTTTTTCAGATTCGTAGTCAGCTGAGTAGCAGGCTTCTACTTTCTAGCCGATTTAAAGTTATCAGAGTCACTCTTTTGGTAGGCCTCCTTGTTGGAAGGCTATTTTGTTTATGCTCTCTTTGATTTGATCGAGTATCTGCAGCTATTTTGAGTCTAGGAATATATAAATTTTGGGATGTATAAATTTAAACATGTATTTCTTGGAATTTTGGCTTATGATACAAGGTTATAAACAGAAGTTATTTTGATTTTGGGAACGTTACAAATACAGAGGATATTTTGTCGAAATTTCAGTAAATATTATTTTGAAGTAAAAGCTCATTTTATAAAATTTCTCTTTATTGGTTGTTAAGTTTGGTCATTAGGCTTGCCGGACTAATATTAGTTCGTGCGCCGGTCACGATGCGAATTTGGGTCGTGACAAAGTTGGTATCAGAGCTCCGGTTGTAGGTCCTAATAGCTGCAGACATAGACTGAAAATAAATTTTTGCTAGTAAATTGTGAACCGCGGCACCATTTACTTGCAACAATCTATTAGCATTCTATGTTAGTGTCACTTATTGTCCTATCCTGTGATTTCTTTTGGTCTTTGATTCGTCTCACTCTTTTTGTTGTCTTGTTCTATATTCGGTCAATTTTCCTTCATTTATTGATTGTGTCATCCCTTACCAATACCTCCACTAGAAGGGAAATTATTTTCATATGAGTTTGATGTCCAACGTTAAGACCCTTTGTCGAAGAGGTTTTATTCAAGATTGACGTGGAGCGAATGTCGTAGAATGCATAGTTAATCTTGAGGTTTCTTGGCTATTGGAGTAGAAAATGTTGAGTTCTTATATGAAGGCAATGAAATTTAACCTTGGTATAATTTGTTGTTCGATTATAGGAATTTCGATAGGTATTGCAGCAAATTGTTTAGGTTGTCGTTTGACAACATTAGAAAAAAATCAAAGATGGAGTAATATTGTCGACCATCAAGAAGTTAGTTAGGATGAGCCTCAAATGATAAATTTTTAAATAAAGGGGTTCTGATTACTTTTGTAAAGTTCTTGAAGTTTAAACCCTTACCATTTCTAAGTCTAGTGTCTGTGAGAGGATTGTTTACGCTCTAGAGAGATTATGGAGGGAATTATGATGCTCAAAATATTAAGGAAGTGAAGTTTACATAATTTTT
This sequence comes from Trifolium dubium, assembly GCA_951804385.1. NCBI lineage: Eukaryota > Viridiplantae > Streptophyta > Magnoliopsida > Fabales > Fabaceae > Trifolium > Trifolium dubium. The sequence continues at coordinate 16,956,320 of OX638063.1, forward strand.
TTAGTTAGATGGTGTGGCATATACTTAGTAGGCAAGTAAGATCACTTTTGTTGGAATGAAGTAATCTCTTTTGATTTTTATGGCACATTTTATTCTAGGAAGTGTTGGAGATGGATTAGTTCAGGAGTAGGAAATATCGAAACAAACTGAGAATATGTCGACTTCAGTGTACAAAACCGGTTTTATAGAGATTTAATGCACGATCATCACCCTATCTTAAATGAGATGTGTTTTAGGTGGTTTATTGAAACATTAAGCGAATACTTAATTGGATTTGTGATTAGATCTAATTGTGTTGTTTTGCGGAGGTTTCGAGCCTGACACTTTAGATTAGGCAACAAAAGCTTAAGATAGGTAATAAGCACTCGCAAGAAACAAGTTGAAGGATCATAAGTTAATTATTCTTATCGTAGTGATGAAGTTATAATTGGTTGTTAGGGACAACAAATATCAATATCACAAGAAGAATAGTTCTAGAATACGACCTTTTGAGCGCAATGCAGAGTCGTAGATTAGATCATGGGGTATATATAAATAATTCACTTTTCCTTAGAGTAAGTTCGGTTCTACAATAGTTGATGTCAATCTGAATAAATAAAAATAAATAAATAAATAGAATGGAAAAATGTGTTTTCATTGTAGTCGAGTATGACATAATAGGAGGGATCGTTCTTGGCAACTTTAACACAATTATTAGCTAGTCATGAAATAACACTAGAAGCTTTACTGTAGATTATGATAGAATGTTGAGTATCAATTGGTTGTTATTCCATCGTGTCACCCTAATCTATTATAACAAGGTAGTGAGAATTGAGATAATAGGTAATAACTTTCTCCGGCCTTTTGAAGAAAATGTGGTTAGGTACTATATAATTTAATCTCATATTCAGGAGCTTACAATTTATTGAAAGAGATTGTCAAGGATAATTTGTTTTGATTATGAATATACAAGTTAGTGAAATTTTTTTATTATTATAAATAGTTCCAAAAGCATGAGTTTCTTGATGTTTTTCTTGAAGAATTCCTAGATTGCCACCTGATAGGGATATTGAATTCTCTATAGACTTGGTTCCTAACTTTCAACTCAAATTCGCACCTCTTTATAGAATGGCCTAGCCGAACTTTAGATGTTAAGGATGTAACTACAAGGTTTTGTTGTCAATAACATATTTACTCGTCCAAATTCTTTTCCTTGAAAAGTACTGGTATTGTTTTAAAAACGAGGAGAGACCCCGTGCGATTATGTGTGGTATAGAGAATCAGATAGGATGGTTGTCACAAATGAATTTTGTTACTTTGAATTGACGAATTGTTTGATCGACTTCAAGTGACTAAGTGTTTTTGTCTAAGATTGATTTGCGGTCTAGGCATCTCCAGCTGAATGTTAAGAGGGTTCTTATTGCAATGAAATCTATTTGCACATGCTATGAGCATTATGAAATTCTAGTTATGTCTTTTGAGTTTGCTTGCTCCAACATCTTTATGGATTTGATGAATTGGGTTTTAAACCATATGTAGATTAGCATGCTAAGGTTTATTTAAACAAGATCGTTTCTTTACGTGACATGTCAATCTCTACTATCCTTGGAAACATGGCATAGTTGAATGCTCTGTTTTGGAAGTCTATCTGAATCGGGAACCTATTCGAATCTCGGTACATTATCCTAATATTGATGGTAAGTTGTCAAAACTATAAAAAATATATAGAGAGGATATAATTTGTGCTTGTGTTCTTAATATTGGAGGAAGTTTACTAATGTTTTTCTATTATGGAAGTTCATATAAATAGTTACCAATCTAGCTAGTATTAAAGTGGTGGTTTTTGAGACATTGTATATAGACAATGTATGTCTTCGATAGGATGATTTGAAGTTGTCTAGTCTAAACTAGTGGGTCTAGAGTTGATTCACAATATCATTGAAAAGGTTAAGGTTAGAGGTGTCACCCTTAGAGTTCACAGTGGGAGAACATGTACTTTTATTTGTTTCACCAATGAAAGGAGTTTTGCAATTTGGCAAGAAGGTCAAACTAAGTCCAAGGTTCATTAAACCGTTCGAGATTTTCGAGTGAGTTGAACATGTAGCCTATCTCTTAGCACTTCAGCATGATCTATTAGGAGTTCTTTCGGTCTTTCATATTTCAATGCTTCGAAGGTACCTTTATGATCCTTCTAATGATATTAGTACTTAAGATGTTCAATTAGATGAGAATTGTCATACACCAAAACACCAGATAGCTATAGTAGATAAGAAAGTTAGAATGTTACGTGCAAATGATATAGTTTTAGTAAAGGTTCTTTGGAAAAGACCGTTAGATGAAGAAACAACTTTCGAGTAGGAAGAGGTCATGCGAGTAAAGTATCCACACTTATTCGAAAACCAAGGTTACTAATATAAATTCGAGGACGAATTTTTTTTAAGGAGGGAAGATTGAAACGCACCGTTTCATTTATACATATAAAAAAAAAAAAAAAAAAAAGAGAAGTATCTAGAAATAAATATATAACCACCGAACCCCACCCTCACTCATTTTCCTCATACTTTCCATTCTCTAACAAATACTCCCTCTGTTCGTGCTTCCTATTCCTTCTTCTTTTCCATTCCACTCTTCTTTTCAATTTTATTACTACCTTCCATCAAATTGCCATCATATACTCTACATTTATTTTGAATTCAAGCTTGGGAAATGATATTGGGTGAGTTGTGAAGATACCCATTCATGGAGGGTTTACTCTTTGGTGTTCTTTGAGGTAAAAATTTATGATTTATGTAAATTTGAGATGATATCTAGCTTGGATGGGTAGTGGGAACTGATATAGGTAGTGTAATCTTAGATTTTCATCGGTTCCTTTAAACCTAAGTCTAGCAATTTGGGGGTTTTGTTTAATTCTTGCATCTATTACTATTATGATCCTAAATAAGTAGTTTTAAGAGTTGAAAGTATTCTATGGTGTTCAGATTCGACGGGAATTGCTCCGATGGTCATTCCGAAAGGCAATGCTAGGAACGAAGTTGGCTCTTCATAGTAGTGAGTTGATGATGATCATTACCCTTTATTTTAACTACTATTATGCATTTTATAAAGCTCATTTTCTATGTTAAATTATTTATGAAAATGGGGAACACACCCTTTGAACATTTTTTCTCGTCATCATTATTTATTTTCAAAGTCATTGATATTAATATATACTATATTTGAAGTTATTTATGATTTATAAAGTATTGAGTTTCAAATGGAAATTGGATTGCACATATTGTGTGCACTAGTATTGATATGTTTGTTGAAAATACTTTGTTATGAAAATTCCTATTTTTGATACGTTCCGGAAATTAGTTTTGACTAGTTTTGATATATTGTAAAGCATGGTTTTGAAATTTGGGTTTTTGGAAGATTTTGATATTTATATGTACTCGATTTGGATTTGATTTGGATTTAGACTTATGATTATAAGTACTAAGTTTTCAATTGAGTTTTGACGAAAGTTTCGATTTGTTGTGAAAGATGGTTTTAGATATGTATTTTGAGAATTGTGTTTTGAAAGTCACGGTTATAATGACGACGACCTAGGTGCACCTAGTTATGTGATTCGGTTAGAGAGAGTTACACCGTTAGATGGAGCCACCCCTATGGAAAGGCCGCCATGAGGAGGAGAGGGCTATCAACGAGATGTACTTCCTAATCGAGGGTTTTTCGAGAGAAAAGAGCTATCCGTTAGATGGAGCTAACACTAAGAGAGGCCACTCTTAGGAGGAAAGAGCTATCAACGAGATGGAGCTAGCTCTCGGTCTTATTGTGAAATTTGTTCTCACCAAAGTTGGAATTCTACACTTTCTTTAAAGTTAATTATTTTGATTTCCATTAAAATGTATCAAGTTTCTATGCTATCTTTGAAGTTGATTATTTGAATTACTTTTAATTACATCAATTTTTATTTTTACTTTAATGTTGTTGATTTGATTTTCCACTGTTTTAATGAGTTCCGTCTTATCATTGAATTTCATTTTCACCATAGTTGGGTTTCTATATTTTTTTAAGGTTGATTATTTGATTCATAAAAGCGTATAAACTTTCTATATTTATTTTCTTTAAGTTGATCATTTGCCTTCTTTTAATTGATAATCGAATTCTAATATTTCCTTTTGAGTTGCTAAATTATTTTTCACTTCTTTATGACATTTATTTATGAATAAACTTACAAGTTAGTTGACTGTCATGTGTACATTTGGTTAGTGAATATATATAGTTTTGCATGCCTACTTCCCTTGTAAATTGAAATTATATTTGATAAAAATAATTACTCGTGCTCTTTGTGTGTTTCCCTTCTAGTTGGTGGTGGTTGTTGTCTCTCACTAAGTCTTTGTGACTTACCCTTTCATCTTATATTTCTTTTTCAGATTCGTAGTCAGCTGAGTAGCAGGTTTCTACTTTCTAGCCGATTTAAAGTTATCAGAGTCACTCTTTTGGTAGGCCTCCTTGTTGGAAGGCTATTTTGTTTATGCTCTCTTTGATTTGATCGAGTATCTGCAGCTATTTTGAGTCTAGGAATATATAAATTTTGGGATGTATAAATTTAAACATGTATTTCTTGGAATTTTGGCTGATGATACAAGGTTATAAACAGAAGTTATTTTGATTTTGGGAACGTTACAAATACAGAGGATATTTTGTCGAAATTTCAGTAAATATTATTTTGAAGTAAAAGCTCATTTTATAAAATTTCTCTTTATTGGTTGTTAAGTTTGGTCATTAGGCTTGCCGGACTAATATTAGTTCGTGCGCCGGTCACGATGCGAATTTGGGTCGTGACAATAGGCCAAGCTCTTCTAAGTTGATAGTGTAACTGCTTGATGACTGTGCATGCCACGACTCAATTTGCATGGACTTCAACTCATTGATTACCTATAAATAAGAAATAAATGATGGAAAAAGAATAGATATAAGTACATGTAAATAATTAATGTTTCATTTGAAAGAATTAAAGAACACTTAAGTTAATCATAATATTTCTTTCCCAACATGATATAAGAGATCTAATATGCTAATAAAATTCCATGTGATTCGCATTTTTTTTACTATATATGAATTTGATAAAATATTTGAGAACAGTTTAAAGTGTTACTGGTACCTCTTCAGAAAAGAGGGTTGGTGCATCTGTGAGTTCTTTTCTAAACGGCTGCAGTCTGTCACAGAGCTTAATAGACAGGTGGTTCAATACTGGACAACTTAATTTCTTATATCTTCGATAGAACCATGCAAGTCTTGGCAGTTTCGAAAATTTGATGGTGGTTAGTTTAAGAAACACGAGTGGTATATCATGGCTTAACCGATCATCCACGACAATGTTCCTCAACTCAAAGCAATCTGTTATCTTAAGGTATTCAAGATTGTGAACACACTTGGCTTCAGAAAATGAAAATATATATTCCAACCTACCACAATCATGAACCACCATCTTTTGCAGATTATTCAACTTAATATCATTCCTGTCATTTCTCCATATGTGCTCCAGATTTGGGAGTGTTTCAAAACAAACATCTTGCAAGTTCATTTTTCTACCATGTAGTACAAATATTTCTCTCATTGAATTGCAATCTGTGACCCTCAGGTTGCGAAGGCTCTGAAACATTGCCTCCATGTAACAGTCAAAAACATCAACCAACCTATTACACTCCTCGATAACCAGAGTATCCAGTTTCTCAAAGGAATTTGAAGAGAAATAAGTATTCCATATCATATGCAAACTCTTCATGCAACTTAGTTTCATAATCTTCAAATTTGGAAAGATGATATCCTGTTTTGGTTCAAATACCCATAAGTTAATCTAAATAGATGTCATACATAATCACATGAATAATGAGAGGGCAAAAAGTACTTCATAAACGCTTATGGCGAAATCAATGAACAAGAAAAAAAAAAAAGAACATATGTTCGAAGTTTACAAATTATACACACACAAAGTAAACCATTTCAAATCTTAATTAATAGAGAGAATGAGAATGACGATGCACTATTATGTCAATATGCTGTCTAGATGTTCACATTCACTATTCAGTTTGCTGATATTTTGTTTAAACATGAAAATGCTGGGTACTTATATTCTTGCATATCTTATGTACGTTTTTACATAAAAAGGTCTGTTTAATCTGCAAAATATAGGTATTGGACAGAGTTTAAAGTATTAAACAAATTTTGTTTTGTACAATGTTTCGTGGACAAAAGATTATTTTGCTATTTTAGACAAGTTGTACAGAGGAGAGGACAAAGAGTTGTACTATGGTTCAGTAGGGGACAACAATATTAGTTTTTGTCCAGTCCCTTCGCCCCCAGTTTGTCAAGTCCCAGGAACAGTTTTAAAATCAAACACATTATAGCTAAAATTGTCATGTTTAGTCCTTTATGTTTTTAGCAGATCAAACGTAGACTAACTTATCAATATTTACAAGACTCGTTATAACAAATAGAGATTCCAAATTTTCTAAGACAGACGACCATGGGGGTATTAGTTCAATATTAAGATGATGACATACTAAGAGATTGAGAAATTGAATCTAATCTCACTAGCCTACATACCTCAGTCTTAGAAGGACTCCAATCCCCTCGGTAACAAAAGATGGTTCCCATCTTCTCACATTTGCTTACAAAAAGGCTTTGAAGATTCACTAGACTCTTGGCCATTGGAATTGATACCAAATATGCTAAGTTCCAACAGCCATCCACATCCAAGTGTATCAAATTTTGGAAACAGGGTCTTAGCAAAGATTGGTCATAACATATTATGTCAATTTGGAGTGAGGACAAAACCATTCTTTCTAATTTGGGAACTTCAACCTGCCATGTGAGACACATAATTAGCGTCTCCAACCTGCCCAGTTGGTTTTTACTTGCTCAAAGCTAAGTTTTACAAGAGAAAAATTACTTAAAAAACACTATAAAATATGAAGAATGTTTGAATGTAAAAGATAAATGAGTCTTACAGAACAATTTTAAACCTACCTTTTCATGGAAAAGTTCTCTAGGACCTGTTTGTATTGATTGAGTGGGAAACAGTCCAATTAATTTAGGTAAAAACAGTAGAGTCAAAGAGCGCAATTCAGGAAACTTCACATGCCTCATTTCGTTACTGTTTATCTCCGGTTCCAAGGAAACAATCTCTTCCAAAATGTTACATTCAGAAATTTCAATTGTTTCGAGAACAGTTAAAAGACTAATCATAGAAAATAAGAAGACATGCTTCAGTCTACCACAGAGATTAATCTTGATGACTTTTAAATAACCAAAAGAGGGTTCTGAAAGTTTGCAGGAGCACATGCTGCAAAGATTCTTGAGATTATAGAGATGTAATGACTTCAATCTACGAAAAACCTTCTCAAAATATCTTCTTTCCTTTGAACCAATGAGATATTGAATGCTAGAATTACATGCAATCCACAAATGTTTTAGATTTGGAAATCCTTTCAAATTTAAACTATAAAAAAGATCATAGACACCATCAAGATCTTCTAAGAATAAATGTTCAACTGTTTCAAATAGTATCTTGACACCCTTTCGGGAATGAATGTCAAAGCCTTCTTTTAGTTGTATAGCCAAATATCTTGATGCTTCATACTTTTCCGGCATCTTGAAATTTATTTCCATATCTGCACCAAAATCTCCAATAACAATCTTGTAACTAGACAACTTGTCAAAGAACATGTTCTTTGGCAAAAGGGCAGCATTTGGGATTTGTATGTCCAGATTTGTCAACTGATTGAGGTGCCCTAACTCAGAAAGACTAGCATGGTCACTCTGATTGGTTTGTCCTTGAAACTTCCACTGAACAAAGGTGTTCCTCATACACAACTCTTCCAAACTAATCAAACTTGATATTACATTGGATGGAATCTGTTCAAGTTTGGAACAATTACTTATGTCAAGAAGTTGTAGCTGTGTTAAACGCATCAATTCAACTGGCAATTTTTCAATATCAGATCCTGAAAGACTAAGAACTCTCAACTTTTTGAACTTGCCTATGATGGACAATGCCTTGCCTAATATGCAATTCTCCAAACAAAGCATTCTGAGCTTTGTCAGACATCTAATTGAAGAAGGAAGAGGTGATAGATTAATGCCATTCAATACTAAAACTTTGAGTTCTCTCATTCCTTTAAAAAGCTTGTCTGGTATTACAAGACGAGGATCATTATTGTTAACATGAAACTCTCTGAGTTTTCGGAAATTTATACTTGAATGAAACCCATCAATAATATCACAGTGATGTAAGGAGATAGCCTCATACATTTCAAGTTTATTCACATCAGGCCAATCATCAATTTTTCCCTTTGTCATTGTAAATGCATGTTTCTCCTTGGATTCTATTGCCAGAATCGCCCTGCGAACAATATCTGACATCGTGAAATGATCGCTTGAATAACTGTCGTACAACAAACCAGACAGCTTTAGCTTTCCAACCAACGCATAAACCCTCTCACGAGTTTCCTTCACACTGTAAACTTCTTGAAGAAAACCCAAACCAATACAGTACTTAACCAAGTCTGTAATCAAGGTATCAGGGCCCATGCGGGCACACAGTAAGAAAACATCCTTGAGTTCCTCATTCTCTAAGAGATCATAGCTCATCTTTGTAGAAAACTCTGATTCTCCTGTTAACTTTGCCAAATCAAACTTTCGGAGAGCAGTCTCCCATACCAAGGGCCTACAATCTTTTAATGCCCGTGCGGTTGTAACTATTGACACTGGCAACCCATTACAGTTGGAGGCAATTTGAGTGGCTAATTTTACAACTTCAGATTTTCTATCTATTCCAGCCATTTTCTTGAATAACGTCTTTGCTTCATTTTCCTTCAAGACATCCACAGAGTAAATAGAGTCTATCTTCCCTTCCATTTGATTTGATAAGACTTGTCTACTTTCTGAAATCAGCAAAACCTTGCACCCTTTGCAATATGCTTTTGACCTACCCTCTTGCCAATTGCCATCACCATTCACAAGTGGAACCCCTATCATACTCAAGTCCAGTTCTCCCCAAATATCATCTAAGATGATAAGCGTACTCTCCCTGTTCTCCAGTCTTTTTTGAATTCGAGCAGCTCTTACAACGTTACTTTCCTCATCCAATTTCATCCCCAACGAGTCAGCTATCCACCCTTGAATTTTTCTTATGTCAGGATATCTTGTTACGTTTGCCATGGCCACTACATCAAAGATCTTACCTTCTTCTTCTGAACCTTCTAACGCTTGCCTAGCAATTTCTTTTACCAAAGTTGTCTTACCCACACCACTCGGCCCATGAAGCCCAATTACTCTAACATCTGAGCTTTTCAATGCATTCATTGTCTTTTCCATAGTTTCCACTCTTGATGGAAAGCGTTCAAAATCGATGTTATCGAAATAGTCAATCACGTCAGGCGGGCCAAGCCAATAAGAAAAGGAATCATGATTTGCCCTTTCCAATAAGTCATTAACCTTCCTTGAAATATCAAACGCTTTTTCACTTAGAGGCACCCTTATTCCAGGTTTAGGAAGGTAACCACTTGTACGCAAGTCATATGTGGCGAGATCATGTTGCTTCTCTGCTTCAAGATTGAAGTTTTGGTATTCAGAAATTACTGTCTTTGCCTCTTCTACCCATTCTTTAACTTTGTTGTCGATTTTTTTATCGCCTTGTTCTTCTTCCATCTTAAGTCTATGGAGAATTCCATATCTGGTTTTCTTGAGCTTATGAATGCTCTCTTTTAGCACCTCAATTATTGAATCATATGCCCTTAAGTAAACCAGATGTTTCAAAAGTGGAACTCTTGCAGCGTGGAACTGGAAATGTTCATCCAGGAGCAGAAGAATTTGTCTAGCACGGGGCGACGTCAGGAAATTGTAGAATTTAATTACAGAATCCATGCACGCTTTATTGGTTCATGATTGATCAGCTACATCTTCTGCATTGACATAAGCAACACGAAATGCCTAATAGCAATTAATTGACAGATAACTGAGAATGAAAATCAAAAATCCAAATCAGTTTTGTTAATCTTTGAAAGAAGAAAGTAAGTTCAATTAATACAGCAAGTACCTCACATGATTTTGTTTAAATGGAAATCGATCATTGGTAATCTAATCTATTTAAGTTGCATTAATTATGCTGTACTTTCAGATTTTCTAGTTGCGATTAAAAAATCCCTAATTGAAACCAACTTACGAGCTTAAGTTTCAAAGATGATTTGAGTCCAGGAAATGTACCTTATTGCGGTTTGATAATGATAATTGATAAGAAAGGATTTGAAAAGAATTTCGTGGAAAAAGTTCTTTTTTTTTTTTTGTTTAGGTTAACCTTTTATTTTACTGTGTAAAATACACCAAATTGGTTTACCATGTAAAATTATTTTTGTGGTAATGAAGATTTTTAATTAAGATTTTTTTTTTTAATGTCACAAAATATGTTGTTATCCAATCAAGATTTTCAATCAAGACTTTTTTTTTCCCACGCCACAAAATCTGTTGGTATTCAAAAGTATGAATAGGTTACATGTCCAAATAATCTCATAAACTTCCAAGAACTTTTTGTGGTGGTTAGAAAAGTAAAAGGTTTGTTTTTGCTTTAAAATCTTAAAAGTTTGTATTATAATCCCACAAAATCTCACAAAATCCTGTGTTAAGAATCTTGATTGTTTTTGTTAAAAAACAAATAATCTTGATTGTAAAATATCTTTTAAAAAAAGTCTCTCAAAATCTCACAAAATCAATATAATCCCACGAAGTCTTTTAAAATCTTCAAGATTTTTTTGTCAAAATAATCTCTCGAAATCCCAATTTAATAACCCCTAGTTTGACAGAATAATAACGTGGTAGGTGGAGTGCCACGTGGCATTTTTTTTCAAAAAAATTGGCAACTTAGCTTTTTTTTTTTAATTTTTTTGTTAAATTTTTATTTTTTTTATATATTTGTTATTTAGTGGCGGTTTCTAATATAATTTGCGGCGGTTTTATAATATTTTGCAAAAATTTTATTTTGCGGCAGTTTAATAAACTTCACAAATTAAAATTTTATTTACACAGGTTATTTAGCGAGGGTTTATAACCACCGTTCAATTATACTAAAAACCGACGATATATAATAAATCTATTTAAAAAAAGTGCATCAACTATTTAGCGAGAATTTTTGAACCGCCATAAAACAAAACCTCCGTTAAATATAATAGAACAGCAAGGGATTAGTCACTGCGTTCGGCGGTAGATACTCAGGTGTCGACAAAAAAAATATAATAGAACAGCCGTAAATTATACCAAAAACCGCCCAAAATAAATAAAAAATAAAAAAAACAAGTTGGCAGTTTTTCTTTGAAAAAAAAATAATAAATATCACGTGGCATGCCACGTCACCTGCCACATCATTATTCTGCCAAGTCAGATTTTGTTGACTTTGACCAAGGGGTAAAATGCAGAATTTTATATTACATGGTGGTAAAACAACAAAATAATTTTACAGACAGGTAAAACAAATTTGGTGTATTTTACAAGTAGGTAAAATATAATTAACTCTTTTTTTATAGACAAATGTCACTTGTTAAGAGTATTGTTAATATACTAGTGTCCATCCTGTGCGATGCACGGTTCAACTAATTTTTTATTTTAGTTTTTTCTATTTTTGAACCTATTAATTTGGTTTGGGGTGAGTTTAAAGCGTTTTAGTCTCCTCTCAAGTGGAGCTGCAAAGATCGAAATATGGTCCTTTCTATCATAACAAAACTAAAGTTTGGTGGTTCAATCGAATTTTACAATTCAAATAGATGTATATGATCATTTGTTAATTTGTTATACAGTAGATTAAAACTAATATTCATAATTTAAAAAATAAAAAAAAATTATTGAGACTGGGTATCCACCACGAAACACAATGTTAATTCTTTACTGGATTAGAGGCATCTCAAATGATGGAATAGCTGACCCAGAAATTTAAAGTGATAATAAATAAAAAACATCTTTAAAAAAATTTCTTGCGTCAAAAAAATAATAATTTTTCTCTTATAATTTGAGACAAAAAGTGAGTTTTTTCTCTTAGAATTTGGGACGGAGGGAGTACAACAAATTCATAAAATGATACATTGAAAGATTTTTTTTTAATATACATACTCCCTCCGATCACTATTATAAGCAAAAAAAAAACATTTCAAATTTTAATCACTATTAAAAGTAAAAGTTAACTATTTTTAAAATAATTAATACTATTATTTCAAATATATCTTTATTTAATTATATTACTTTTTATACAATTATTTCATTTATATTTTGGTATTTGTGATTTAAAAGGGCAATACAGTAAACTTAACATATATTTTACATCAAATCAAATAAATCAATTACACCTAACTAAATTTCTTAAACATTACGTAAGTATTTTTTTTGCTTATCATAGTGACCAGAAAGGGTATACATTAAGAAATGACATATTAGATAGAAGTATAAAATGTTGAGTTAAATAGAAGTCTACTATTTTTAACTTGTATAAAGGCCTAATGGTATAGTAGGACACCCCATAGTAAAATTATTGATGGTATATGGAAGCTTCAATGAATTGCAAGTGCCATGTATAAGACATCAGTACTTTTTTAGTTTAAACACAAACAGTTGCTTTTTTAAGGTTTTTGATTGTCAGTTTTTGTTTCTTTGTCAGGATTCGTGAACCTACATCTCCTCAACCCTTAGAGTGTGTTTGGATAAGAGCAATTTTAGTTCACAATAATTGTGTAGAGGCGTTAAAGAGTGTGACACTTATGTCGGAACTCTCTCGGATGCTGAGAAGGCTTTGATGGATGATAAAACATTGAGTTTTATTACTTTGTGTCTCGGTGATAAAGTGTTGAGAGAGGTGGCAAAGGAAAAATCTACAGTTGCTATGTGGACCAAACTTGATGCATTATACATGACCAAGTCATTGGCACACAAGCAATGTCTAAAGCAACAACTGTACTTCTATCGTATGGTTGAAAACAAGTCTGTGGTGGAGCAACTTGCGAAGTTCAATAAGATCATTAACGATTTGACGAATATTAATGTGAATTTAGAAGACGAGGATAAAGCCTTTCATTTGTTGTTCGCTTTACATAGGTGGTTTGAAAATCTCAAGGATGCTTTGCTCTATGCAAATAAGTCACTATCACCATGAAAGAGATTCAATCGGCTTTGAGAACTAAGAAGATGACTAAGTTCGAAGACTTGAAGATTGATGATAGTGCTGAAGGCTTGAATGTTTCGGGAGGTAGAAATGAGTACAAAGGAAAAGGGAAGGGAAAGAAATATGGGTTCGAGTCCAGGCTAAAGGGTGATAGTGTTAGCAAGTTCAAGTGTTTCCATTGTCAAGAACCGGGTGGACTGTCCTTAGAGAAAGGGCGGTGGTAATTTGTCTTCTCATATTGCCGTTGATGAGGAGGAAGGCTATGAGATTACGGAAGCACTCATAGTCACAAGTTGGGAACCATAGAAGGATATTCAGTCTAGAAAGGCGGTGCTAAGAATACTCAAGTTGAAGATTTTAGCACGTTACAAGGTGGGAAGCATAGTGCTGCTTTGGTGGAGGAATCTCAATTTGAGGTGGAGTCTTCCGATAGTGGGACTAGAAGAAGACAGACAACATTAACTCTTAGCTATCTAGGAGATAGGGAGGAGAATGGTATTGTTGCACCAAATGAGTATAGCTATGGAGACCTTGTGAGTTATAATTCAATGGTGGCTGAAGAAGAGAAAAACTTGAAAGATCTTAAGGGGGGCAATTGGATGCACGGTATTCATATTTAGGAACTTGTGGGGTTACATGTGGTAGCCGAGAACAATGAGAGTTTGATGGTGCGGCTTGTAGGACTACCTAAAAATCCAAAGTTAGTCGGAGACAAGCAATTCTTCATGGGCACGGGAGGCATTTCGGGGAATGAAGAGGGTGTGGTGGAGCTTGTATGGCTATCTCAAAATCTGAGGATAGTTGGAAGCAAGTATGTCTTCAGGAGGACAGACTTAATTACTCTAGGGGCTGAAGAGGGTTCAGTGTTACTTGTGGAACTACCTAAAATTCTTACGGTAGTTGGTTACAAGATCCTCAAGAGGGTGGAAGGCATTCTGAGGGTTGAAGAGGTGAAGGTACATCTTTTGAGACTACAAAGTGTAGTTGGATGCAAGAGGGGTTGGAGAGAGCAACAAGGTTCAGCACGGTGGTTGATGGGAAGTTGGCATCACCATCGATTTAAAGGTAAGGTGGAGAATTGTTCGAAATGCCTTGAAATCTCATTAGAATAAACAAAGGAACGTAAAAAATAACAAAGGAGAGAAGTTGGGCGCACAGGCAGCCCAGTGCTTTATTCTTCATTCTTGGGAAACATTATATTTATGTTTCTTGGTTATAGGAAGAAACTTGGGATTATGGTAGAGTTAGGTTTGAAGACTTTCTCCTCTAACTCTAATTTGGGATTTCTTTGTAACGGTACTGAAAGTATTATAGTGGAACAGAGACACTACTAGAAAAAGTCTAAATACTGACGGAATTTAGAGACGAAATTTATTTCATCTCTATTAGAGACGGAATTAGAGACAAAAAAAAGTGTTTAGAGACAAAAATTAAAATATATGTACTAGTGACGGAGTTTAGAGACAGAAAAATCTGTCTCAAAAATATTCCGTCTCTAAATCTGTCTCTAATTAATTAGTTTTTAAATTTATAATTAAAATAGTAATTTGAGACAGATGTTAGAGACGGATTTTTAGTGTGTCTAATAGTTTCGTCTCTGTATTCGTCTCTAATTAGTCAACTTGTTATTAAAGTAATTAAATATCTGTCTGAGACGGAATTTATTCGTCTCTGAATTAATCTGTCTCTGAAATCCATCTCTAAACGAAACAACATCGAAGATTCATCCCGCCAAAAAATTTTCTGCCAAATTTTTTATTGTCCACCAAAAAATTTCCCGCCAAATTTTTTATTGTTCGCCCAAAATTTTAAATAAAATGATATTTTTTATTTTTTATAATAATTTTTTTAATGTTATAAAACACTTTTTCCTTGAGTCACAACTAGGACAATCACTACAAAGAATCTGGAAGAGGCGCCGCTAGATGATTCAGCGGCGGTTTTAGAAAACCGTTGGAATATCTGCTGCTAGGGTATTAGTGTCGCGGTTTTATGGAATAGTGATGATAAAATATAGCGTTTTAGCGTCTATATTTGTGTTTTCTTTTTCTTTTGGTAAAAATATCACTACTAGAAAAAGTTTAAATACCGACGGAATTTAGAGACGAAATTTATTTCATCTCTATTAGAGACGGAATTAGAGACAGAAAAAAGTGTTTAGAGACAAAAATTAAAATATATGTACTAGTGACGGATTTTAGAGACAGAAAGATTTGTCTCAAAAATATTTCGTCTCTAAATCTGTCTCTACTTAATTAGTTTTTTAATGTATAAATAAAAAGTAATTGGAGACAGAAGTTAGAGACGGATTTTTATTGTGTCTAATAATTTTCGTCTCTGTATCCGTCTCTAATCACTTAACTTGTTATTATAGTAGTCAAACATCTATTAGAGACAGAATTTATTTGTCTCTGAAATAATCTGTCTCAGAAATCCATCTCTAAACAAAATAACATCGAAGATTCATCCCGCCAAAAAATTTTCCGCTCAATTTTTTATTGTCCACCAAAAATTTTAGAGTTAAATATATATTGGTTCCTATAAAATGTAAACCTTCTAAGTTTAGTCCTTACTTAATTTTTATTATATTTTAAGTCTCTTAATTTGTTTCTTCCATATACTGTTAGTCTCTACTAAATAATTATAATTAAACTCTTAAATTTTTGATTGTCAGACAAGTAAAGTATATTATGTTTATTGAATATATTTTCCCTACCATTTTTTATTGAATATTTAATTTTATAAAAAATTCACCTAAAACAAAAAATTACCTATTTTTCTTTAATTATTTAATATATTTAGAAAATTTTAATTTGTTAAATTTTCTGAAAGGTAGTTGGATTTTCTCCTATGATGCATTTTAATTTTGGTGAATATTATTTTTTTTTTCTAATAAAAAAAATATATCTTTTTATAAAGGAAAATATTTAATTTTTTTCTATTACTTGTTTGAAATATTCAATAATAAAGAAAATATATGGAAGATTTTTCAATTAAATATATGGAAAGAAACAAATTATGGGAAATAGTATTCAATAATAACATACTTAATATACTTTTTCGTAACAATTGTCTTAGTCCCTACTAAATAATATTTATTTTTTTGACTAACCCTACTACTAAATAATATTAAATACTTAATATACTTTTTTCATTACGAAAAAAAAGACATTATATACTTTTGATTGTCAATTTTTATTTTTTGTAAAAATAAAATGTTAAATATGATGTCTTATAAACCTAGTCTCTACACTAGGCGTGCTTTGTGAATGTTTTTTTATATGCGCTTTGAAAGTTTGTTACGAAATTAAAGGATTCATTTACTTGATTCATGAAAAAGTTATCTATTCAAATTTTATTTGTTTGAATTGGATTAAATATATTTTTGTTGAATATTTTTGTTTGAAGATATATATTTAAAAATATTTCAAACAAGTAAATTTTTGAAGATTTTTTTTTATTTTAAATATTCCAAACAAATATATTCCTTTGAAAGAGCTTTGTCTTGTTTGAAAAATAAAATCTTTAAAAAAGATTTAATGAAAAATTTGGTGCTAACAAACTTTATCAAAATTTGTCAACAAAAAAAAACATACTTTATCAAATTGAAGCTTATCCTTTATGCAAGACTTGAATATTATCTGATAGTCTATTTCACTATAAATAGAGACTCAAGTCCAATAACAATACTCACCCAAAAATATTGTGAAAGTCTAATAGTTCTTAGACTTTTTATGAGTTTTGTTTGTTTTTGTTCATTGTTCATTGTATGTTTTTTCTAGGGTGTAATTTTGATAGAACTTTAATTGTATGTTTTTTTTGGAAGGTTTGTGTCTAATATTAATCAAAATTCTCCGGTTGAACTTGAAAGAGAAGGTGACAATGAAAATGATGAGAAGGATGATGAAGCTTAGCTTTTGTTGCTTTCTTTTATGTATTTTTGTTAAATTATTTAAATTTATTTATGTGTTGGACAACTTTAAGTTTGATATTGATACTTTATAAATATGACATACATTTTTATATTAATGTTTCAAATTTAGTGTTAATCGAAATTTGATTTTTTCACATTATGTAGAATTATATGAATTACATTTAGTAAATAAAAATTAATATTTGAAAACTGTATAAGAATTAATTGCTAAATAGACAAAAATAATGACTAATAAGAGATAGAAAACGTGTTCTATGAGACGAAATATTATGATTGGAGACAAAATTATTTGAATTTAGAGACGGATAGTTTTGTCTCCAATAGAGACGAAATTTTATGCTTAGAGACAGAATTTTAGAGACAGAATTATTTGAATTCAGAGACGGATAATTCTGTCTCCAACAGAGACGAATTTTTTTATTTAGAGACAGGATTTTAGAGACAGAATTATTTGAATTCAGAGACGGATAAATCTGTCTCCAATAGAGACGGATTTATTCTGTTTTGAATTCAACATTTAGGGACAAATATATAAAATTTGTCTCTGAATCAGAGACGGATAAATTTTGTCTCTAATCAGAGACGGAATATAAAATTCGTCTCTAATGGCTTAGAGACAAGGAAATTCTCGACCAAATCAAATTCGTCTCTAATTCTGTCTCTAATGTGCTTAGTGACGGAATATTAGCCTTTTAGAGACAAATTTTGGCCGTCGGTATTTAAGATTTTTCTAGTAGTGTAAAACGCTATATTTTATCATCACTATTCCATAAAACCGCGACACTAATACCCTAGCAGCAGATATTCCAACGGTTTTCTAAAACCGCCGCTGAATCATCTAGCGGCGCCTCTTCCAGATTCTTTGTAGTGATTGTCCTAGTTGTGACTCAAGGAAAAAGTGTTTTATAACATTAAAAAAATTATTATAAAAAATAAAAAATATCATTTTATTTAAAATTTTGGGCGAACAATAAAAAATTTGGCGGGAAATTTTTTGGCGGGATGAATCTTCGATGTTGTTTCGTTTAGAGATAGATTTCAGAGACAGATTAATTCAGAGACGAATAAATTCCGTCTCAGACAGATATTTAATTACTTTAATAACAAGTTGACTAATTAGAGACGAATACAGAGACGAAACTATTAGACACACTAAAAATCCGTCTCTAACATCTGTCTCAAATTACTATTTTAATTATAAATTTAAAAACTAATTAATTAGAGACAGATTTAGAGACGGAATATTTTTGAGACAGATTTTTCTGTCTCTAAACTCCGTCACTAGTACATATATTTTAATTTTTGTCTCTAAACACTTTTTTTTGTCTCTAATTCCGTCTCTAATAGAGATGAAATAAATTTCGTCTCTAAATTCCGTCAGTATTTAGACTTTTTCTAGTAGTGTATGATAAAGAAAAGTATGTAGATTTGGCCTTGCTTATTTTAGACTTTTTTATTCAATAAAAAAATAAGTTGGATCAAATAGTTTTTCTATAAAGTTCTTAATTTAAAAAGTTATTTAATTTTTATGTGTTAGTGTCCGTTTGACCTGCCTATATGTTAATTTTACTTCTTTTTTAAGTCATAAGTAAAACGAAACACATATTTTTTTGGTTACATAAGAGGAAAAGAAGAAACACAAAAAAACCCAACACAACTAGGGAATTACTCCCTAATAAATTCTATACCACTAGCATCCTCTAAAAGTGGTCGCAAAAGATCAAATGGCGGGACAAAGATCTTCACCAAAGTCGAGTTCGAGATAGTTCCCATTTTAGCCAAAATATCAGCATAATTATTTCTCTCACACAATTATTTCCCATTTTAGCCAAACACATATATTATGAAGCTCTTATTTAAAAAAAAGTGTCTTAATACTAATGAAAAAAATATAGAGATTTGTCTCGACCAAAAATAAAAAAAATCAAAATATACTATGGTTGTATTTGGCATGATTTCTTTTAAGAGTAAAAGTTACTTTAAGCTTAAAAATAATAGAAATAGATTTATAAATAAAGTAAAAGTTGTTTATTTGACAAAAACTTTGAATACTCTATTATTTTAAAGAATTGGAGTTCAAACTTTAAGTATTTTTTTTTTTTGACAAAAATTTTGAATACTCTATTTATTTATTTTTAAAGTTAAATTTTAACTAATAAATTATTTGAAAAAAAAACGCATAACTTGATGTAAAGTTAATCATCAATACAGTTAATTAATGAAATGATGGAAAAAAGAAACATTACCTTTAGATCAGTAAACTTACATCCTCAAAGTGGTTGATTTATGACCTTATGATTGAAACTGAAAAATTTAAATATCAAACTTAATTGTTAGTTTTAATTTAAAATGAAATGGAAAATTATCTTGAAATTTGAACTATCTAATGTCGATTAGACAGTGGCCAATCTCCTTACAAGATGAATAATGTGTGCAATAAGTGATTGATCGAATCCGAATTTTAGGGAACATCAGAAACAACAACCTGTCAAAATCACCATATATGAGTCAATTAATTTGCCAACAATCATCTTTGAAATGAAGTGTTTCGAACCAAAATGTAAAAATCAAATAAACATTTGCTTGCTAATAGAAAAACAAACCTGATCAGTTTGAAATAGCTGTCATGATGATGAGATGAATGCAAAAGAAAATAGTTTTTTTTTTTTTAAGAAAACAAGAGTGAAGCTGAAATTACAAGGTTATAGATAGACTTCTTCATCAAAGCATTGATTGAGGTTTGCTCTGAAAGCAGAAAACAATATTAACACATTGAGATCTCAAGCACAAATTCGGTGATAAGAGGAATTAAGTTGGATAGTTATATAATTATTATTTGCTTATATATTTCCATGAGTCAACAAAAGAAGAAGCAATATAGTACTCCCTCCATTCCTAAATAACTACTCCTTCCATTTCTTTCATTTAGATATGTGTGCATTATTTATATAATTTATTTTCATTATATATTTTTATTACTTTATGTTTGACCACTGCACGTACGCCAACGCATAATTTTGACCACTAATATTTTTAATTATCTAATAGTAAAAATTATAGTACTCATCAAAACAAATCAAACAAGATTTTATATGATAATATTTACATCTATTTATTATTAAAAAAAACGGTCAAAACATGATAAATAAATACTCCCTTCAGCCTTAATTATAAGCAACTTTCCACTTTTTAGATTCATTGAATAACTAATGTATCTGGTTTATAATTAAGGCTGGATACATTAGTTATCCAATAAACCTAAAAGGTGCAAAGTTGCTTATAATTAAAGCCGGAGGGAGTAGTGCAATTTTGTTTATAAAAAGGGACGGACGTAGTAATGTACAATAACAATTAATAACATATAAGATATTGTTGAATTCGTCTAGATGAATATTTTTCAATTATAAATTTTATAATTTTTATATTATATAATTAAAAATATTAATAGTCAAAGATATGCATTGATATATGTGCAATGGTATCATTCTAGCAAAAACTTTTTCCTACCAAGATAGTGGATTTTATATGTTGTTTTTTTCCTTTCTATCCTTGTTTAAGTCACACACTCTTTTTAATAATAATTTCTCTATTTCATGAAAATTGTACATTTGAGTTAATGAGATAAAAATAATATATTTGATAATTTATAGCCTTAATTCATCAAGCTAAGTGATACTTAAAAAAGAAACAAATTTTTTTGCTAGAATGACCGTGGGAGTTGTTATGGTGCATAAACTTTTTCCTTATACACCATACATAAATAATGAAAATTGCTTAATGTGCCCCAGATTGCTTAGCGTGCACCCCATAATTTAAAAAATAATCCGGGGACGCTCTAAAAACCTGGGGGCTGCGCTAAGCAAATCCAGGGGCCGCGTTAATCTGGGAGATGCACTAAATAATATGAAATATTTATACGTTTATGCACCATAACTTGTACCAATAACAGTTACTTAAGAACGAAGGGAATACAAAATAAATGCTTTCATCAATTTCACTAATTTGTTTTCATTTGTTCACATTATTTTAAACATGAATATTCCAGTACTCAACACTCAACTTACATTATTGAGCACCGGTATAACCATAGCGCATACATGTGACTATGTGAGGTTAATCATATAGGTTTAAATAATAGCAACTTGTATTATAAAAAAATAAAAAAATAATAGCAACTTGTCTTCATCAAAAAATAATAGCAACTTGTTTACTATCAAAAAATTAGAAACTTGTTTTTATATAAAATATATATAAAAAAATTTAAAAAAATTATAGCAGTTTGAGAATGTCAATTTCATCTATAAATCAGAATTCTCCGCAAAAATTATCCTATTTGAAGATTTTAAGATGGAGAAATTTTCCCAATGGGATTCAGAATAGAGGAGAAAAAATCTCCCCGAAAGATGTTTTATATAAAAACAAGTTTCTATTTTTTTGATAGTAAACAAGTTGCTATTATTTTTTGATGAAGGCAAGTTGCTATTATTATTTTATTTTTTTATAATACCAGTTGCAGTAGTATTATTTAAACCTATGCTATGGTTAATTGTGTTAAAAAAATGTATACTGTGGTTGACGATTAATTTTCTATTCTACGTGACTTGACTAGCTCAAACGACTTTTTGAGTCGTCTTAGAAAATTTAAATTTTCTCTAATATATTTATTTATTTTTCTTTCTATATATTTTTCATTTTATTTCTTGCATTATTCAACTTTTTTTTATTTAATATATAAATATTTCAACAAACTATATGTATATTATTTTTGTTATGAATAATACTTCATTAATGAAGGATAATTTTGTAAACTAACTCATAAATTTTTTTTTCCATGCAACATTAATTACACTTCTTAATTTGTGTGATATGGTCAAAACGTTATATATTTTAGTACGGAGGTAGTAAGTCTGAGTGGATGTCCACGAACTTACCTCTTCAATTCCTACTACAATTCCCATTAGAGTGAGTGAATATTTATTATTTTTATTCTTTCACTTCTTTACTTGTATCCTAAATAAAGAGCTCTTGTTATGGTGTAAAGATATCCAAGTAAATAGTCGAATATAAAATTATCATCTCCTTTATATCTCTATTCTCTAGCTCTATAGTAATTTATTTCTAACAATTTTGAATTTATTCGGTATATAGTTCATATGATTTTTAATTAATTTCTAATTACTTTTTGATAGAATTAATTAATGTCTAATTTGATTTTAACATAATTTGTTTCAATAAATTTCCTTTTATATTTTTATGAAAAATTATTTAACTTTTATTTTGTTTCAATTAATGTAATATTTTTAGAAGGCTTAAATAATGTTTAAGTCCTCGTAAGTTCGCGTTTTTTTATATAAATCTCTGTAAATTTTTTTATTTTAAATTAGTCCCGCCATTATACTTCCTTTTTTATTTTCATCCATGACGTCAAGTGCCGTTCCAAACATGCTGACGTGGCTAACAGAGTGACATGTGGCGTAAATGATGTGTTAAGTGAAGATTAAATGATGGACTATAAATCCAAAAATAAAGTATGTTACAGGGACCAAATCTAAAAACATAGTATATGTAAAATTTCCTTATGAATAAAATCCCCAAAAACACAGTAACTCAAAAACATAGTTTTTACTTGTCATTTTCATACCTCAAATCCGAAATTCTATTGTTTTATGCAAGAATGTCATCATCAACACTTCAATTCATTTAAATGTTGTTGAACCTCAACCCACTATTCCTGCAAACATTGTTCATGCACCTGATGCAAATGATGATCTGTCTGCAAATAAATACATATTATCCAATCATGTTGCATTTAATCTGATGCAAGTGTTGTCACCAATACTAATGTTCCTGCAAGTGTTGTGACCAACACTAGTTAAGTTAGTGTTGGTCACAACACTGATGCTCCTATTGGCTATTTCTGGAAGTCCTGCATCTCCTAAACCAGTTAAGTTTGACATTTATCTGTTAATATATGTTAAGTTCAATTATCTAATCAATTGGATTGTATGAAACTCAAAAATATGTCAACATATAAATGAATTGAAGTGTTGATGATGACATTCTTGCATAAAATAATGGAATTTCGGATTTGAGATATGAAGGAAACAAGTAAAAACTATATTTTTGAATTACTGTGTTTCTTCGGGATTTTATACACATACTGCATTTTTAAATTTGGCTTAATATTTATACTTCACATCACATGTAGTGGTCAGTAGAAGTCTCAAATGCAGTCTAGGGGATGGTTCTAAAATTAGTGTTTGGCGAGATTTCTGGATCAAACATCAAGATCAATTTTTGTCACAAGTCCTATGCATCAGGGATTGAAAGATATGAAGGTTGCAGATTTAATAAATCAAGATACTACACGGAAGTCAAATTTGATTCACACTTTTACAAAATTTTAACATACTAGCTAACCACTTCAAAAAATAATTTAACAAAAAAAGATTTTATGTAAAATCTTTTTATGAGTGTGTGATTTATTTTAATGATATTTTTCTACTTACACAAAGACCCTAAAAATAATAGAATATTAAATTAAATTTATAGCCCCAGTCCTTTAAACCCCGGGATTCAAAGATTCCTGTGTAGATATATATTTCTTTCTTCTCACTATTCTATCCATTCAAGAGTTCTTTCTCTTCTCTTATTTGTCTCTTTTAAAAATTGTAGAAGGTTCACTCTCTTTCTCAACTCTTTCCTTCTTATCTCTACAAAGCCCATGAATGAGTATTGAGTAGTGTATATGTTGAAAGATCAAGACCAATATGATATTTATTTACCATGTCAGTTAATTTATCATTCAACCAACCATCTATTTTTCGGATTTTAAAGCATGACATGATCAATGAGTGATAAGTTTGAATATATCAGGCTTACATAGACCTGAATTTTCCATTTCCTTCAAGTATGACAAAATTTTATTGAAACTTTTTTGGATTTCAAAATTTTAAAAAATCACTTAATTTTGAAACTATTTCAAATAGATTTTTATAAAAATCGTTTTTAAAATACTACTTTTTAAAAAATTACTACTAATTTTTTATGTGATGTTTTTTCATGTGAGCCGAATTTATAGATTTAATTTTTCTACTTGTTTTAGTTTAGTAGTTTTTTTCTTTTTGTAATTTTTTTTTTCTAAACTTTTTTTAATTAATCTTTTTTTATTGGTTGAATGTGAAGTGTTATCATTTTTTATTTATACTTTGATTTATCATTTTTTTTATGAAGGAATTTCGATAGTTTGGAGATGAGTGAGTATAATAATTTAAAGATATTTAAATAAATAGAGAAACTTCTCTAAAACATGTCACATATGTAAAATTGAGGCTTAGGAATTGAAAGGTTTTTTTTTTACTAATTTATTTTGGTTTCTTATTACTATATTATTTTGAATTGTAACACTTACATTATTATAGTGGACGATATATAATTCATGAATTTAAAAGAAATAGAATAAGAAATGTATCTTTAGTTTAGATTATTTATCACTTTAGTGCCTTATATTTCTTTACATTTTACTTTCTTTTTAATTGATGATATCAGTTGCTGTATTTATTCATTGTTCTTTTTATTAAATTAATTAATTGTTTATTGTAAAATCTCTCGTGTTATTTACATGATACGCCTATACACATGATTGAAAAGTTGAAGTAGAAGTTTCAGAAGGAGAGATCTAAATCCCATAATATTAGTTATTACTTATTACACTTGACTTGCCTATTTATTCATTAAGTTTAATATACTATTCAAAGCTTTCGGCTTGGAAGGCTTCTCTCCTTTCCATAGCTGGAAGGGTTCAGCTGGTGAAATCAGTGATTCAAAGTATGACCATTTACAACATTTCTATATACTCTTGGCCAAGATCTATCTTAAAATCAGTTGAGGCTTGGACAAGAAACTTTATCTGGAGTGGTAGTATAAATCAAAAAAAGTTAGTTACAGTTTCCTGGAAAAAAAGTTTGTGCTCCTTTTGCCGAAGGAGGTTTAGGCTTGAGATCTCTCAAAACTCTGAATGAAGCATCAAATTTGAAGTTATGTTGGGACTTCTACTGAAGACTGGGCTCTAATCTTGAACAGTAGAGCTATGAGAAATGGTATTCCAATAAATCATCATATTTATTCATCCATATGGAGCAGTGTTAAGCAAGAAGTTTCAGTCATTTTGGAAAACTCTTGCTGGAAGGTTGGTTCTGGTAAAAGTATTAATTTGTGGACTGATTGTTGGTGTGGTGATCCTCTTGTTGATATCTTAAAAATTCATCCAAATGTCACTCTCTGGCTCCCACCAAAGGTCAGTGACATTATGCAAAATCAAGAATGGCACATTCCTCCTCATCTTGATAATTTATTTCCTATGCTGAAAAATATTGTCTCTCAAGTTACCTTGCCTGTTGAACCTTTAAATGATATGCTTGTCTGAAAAAATTTAGAAAATGGTTTACTTTCTTTAAAAGATGCATATGAGTTCAAAAGGCATCATTATCCAATTTTAAGCTGGACCAAAAGCATTTGGTGTAAAGACATTCCTCCATCTAGATCCCTCTTGGCTTGGAGAATAATGCTAGATAAAGTCCCAACAGATGATAAGCTCATGGAAAGAGGATGTAACCTTCCCTCTATGTGCTCTTTGTGTAATCTTCATGCTGAGACCATGTTCCATTTTTTTTGAATGCAACTTTGCTTATAATATTTGGTGTTGGTTGGCATCTACTTTAGATATCACCATCCATTTCCATTCAATGGTTGATATTTGGCACCTGGCTGATGGTTTTTCTCCTCAATGCAAGATAGTTATCAATGCTGCTCTCATCAATATTTTGAATGCTATTTGGTTTGCAAGGAACAATGTCAGATTCAACAATTTACCTGCTAATTGGAGGAATTATGTGTCTTGGATCTCTGCAAGTGTCACTATTGCTGGTAACTTCTCTAAGAAGGTTTCTTCTTCTTCAATTACAGACTTCACCATTTTAAAACGATTCAATGTCAATATTCATTCTCCTAAACCCACTACTCTAAGGGAAGTCATTTGGCAACCTCCCTTGGCTAATTGGGTTAAATGTAACACAGATGGAGCTTCAACTCCTTCCTCATCTGCTTGTGGGGGTATATTTAGAAACAATAATGCTGAATTTCTTTGTGGTTTTGCAAACACTACTGGTATAGCCTCTTCTTTCGTTGCTGAATTATGTGGTGCTATATATGACAGCTATAGAAATTGCAGCATCAAGAAATTGGAGGAATTTGTGGTCGGAAACCGATTCCACTCTTGTGGTTATGACCTTCAAGTCTTCTTTGCTTGTTCCTTGGCATTTAAGTAATAGATGGCATAACTGCAAATCTATTACACAGTCTATGAATTTTATAGTTTCTCATATTTGTAGAGAGGGTAATTTTTGTGCTGATAGTTTAGCTAATGTAGGACTCACTCTAGATAGTCTTACCACTAAACTCGAGATCATTCAACAATCAAACTCTCATAACTTATCAACCACTTAAATTTGAGTTTTTATAATAAATCATTAAATTATAAAAATGACATACCTCAAAATCATTTTGAAGGAGAAAAACCTTCCTTTTATATATAGTTTGTTCCTCGATATTATTTTCCTACATGACATCAAATCTACAAATCATACATTTCTATATCTATATAGATATGTTATTCTAATTGATGTAGATAAGAAAATTCAAATTAAAGTCATCACAACATTATTAAAATAATATGTAGCAAAAACAATGTTAAATAAACTAAGATGTAATCTTCCTACCAAAAATTTTCATCAAATGTGTAATCTACAATTCCTACCAAAAATTTTCATTGTTATTATGGTTGACGTAAAACTATATCAAAAAATATGAATATAATCTTCTATTTCAAGTGAGAATAAAAAAAAATTAAATTGTAAAAAAAATAGGTAGTATTTATTCGGGCAAACAATATGCGGTTATATAAGGCTTGACCTTATGTAGAGGAAATGAAGGTAAGATGCTAATTCATTGTTGATATTTATTCATTTCCATCCATTAAGTTATACAGATCGATTATTATTCTTGTTATATGACTGCATGCACGGTTCATTTTCTAGTCTAAATAAATAGGTATATTTATTCTTGACTTTATGTATTCTTTCTATTAAATTGATATCATTAGTTATATTTATATTGGAGCAAGCAAATAGAGGATGTTAGACGCATTTTTAAGCATGCCACATAGGCAAAATAGAAATATATGAGCTAATAGAGCTTCCTTTTATATATATAAGATTATTATTAATATGGTTAAATTAACGTATATCCTAGGGCACGTGTTAAGAGTTCTACTAATAAAAATTATTTTTTAAAAGTAATACTTAATATTATTATATATAAAAACATATGTTAAGAATCTAAGTTTATTTTTTGTGAGTTTAGCTCGGTTTGTAGGGACATCACATGTAGGGGTGTTCAGATCCAATTCAATAAAAAAAAAAGCGAAAACCACCAAAAAAATGAAAACCGTAAATAACCGAAATTTTTTGGATGTGTTTGAATCACCTTATAGCAAAACTGATTGATTCAGATCGTATTTTGGATGACTTCATGAAAACCGAATCAACCCAAATCGAATCGAAGTTTGTGTGATAAAGTCAACTATTTCTCTATTTTTGTTATCACAAAAAAATATTATTTCTCTTTTTGTAAGGCGCGCTAAAATAATTTTTTTCCGCCGTAGTAACACACAAAAGAAATGTTATGTTCTCCAATTCATCACCATCTCCCTACCGTCGTCTCACTTAATTCTCTCTTTATTTTCATCTAGCAATATATTTTAAATCTAGCAATATAATTATATTGTAGTTACTTGCACAACCTTTTTTTAACGAGTAAAATAAATTTTTTATAATGACAAATATTTTTGTTTATTTAAAAACCGAATAAAACGGAACAATTCGAACCAAAGTAAAACACATACAATTGGATCGGGTGGGATTGGATAATTATTTTAGTCATCCAAAAACCGAACCAAACCGTATACTATTTTCTATTTGGATCAGATGACTTTTTGTCTTATAACCGATCCAAGCTGAACCGCGAGCACCTCACATGTTATATGCATGAGTCAAAGTTCAAACTTGAACATTCAACTTATTACATTTAATAGGTGAATTCTAGCCATTAGAGTATTTGACAGGAAAAAAACTAAAGTTTAAAAGTAGAATTAAATACATGATCGAATTGTAATAAAATATTTTAATATTTCAGTCATTAATTAACAGATGCTTTTAAGAGTAAATGTTAGCATTTTTTTAACTAAAAAATTTATTATTAGATTCATTAAAAATTATTGTATGTACTAACCTTCTAACTAAATTAAACTGGGGGTGTAAACAAAAAAAATGATTGTATATAATTTATATTTCTTCCGTCTTTAAATGTAAGCAAAAGTGAGTTAAAAGAATTTGATGTATTTGGTTCAAAATTTGGACTAGATACATTCACTTTTGTTAACCAACTTTTATTTATATTTTGAAACGGAATAAAAAATAGTTCATACATAATATCCTCCGTTTGTGCAAGCACAATATCCTCCATTTGTGCAAGCACAATATGACATAAACTCCATTTGTGCAAGCACAATATCCTCCATTTGTGCATGACGGCATTTGCCATCAAATTAAATCAAATCACATAGTTGTTGTTGTTTTAACAGCTGCCGACTCCGATTCACAAATGGAACCTTCCCAACCTTCCAGCCAATACGGAAGTGTGGATCAAACGTGATGACATCACAGGAATGCAGTTGAGTGGAAACAAAGTGAGAAAATTGGAGTTCTTGATGGCAGATGCAATTGTTGAAGGTGCAGACTCTGTCATTACACTTGGAGGCATGCAAAGCAACCATTGTCGTGCCACAGCCGTTTCTGCTAAGTATTTGAATCTCGACTCTTATCTTATACACCGCACCACTTCTAACCTCCTTCACCAAGATCCTTCCCTCATAGGCAATCTACTCGTTGAGCGTTTGGTTGGAGGTCACGTTCAACTTATATCCAAACAAGAATGCCCAACACAAATTAGAAGTATTGTGCGTCTCCTCCTCCTCCTCCATACTTCCATTTCATTCCATTTATTTTCTTAATTTTCATTCTAACTAACTAACGAACTGCTTTTCCTTCATTTCTTTCTGTTAGACAATTGTTAACCTCCTCAAACAAAAGTTGATCAAGGAAGGGAGGAAGCCATATGTCATTCCCGTTGGCGGATCAAACTCTCTTGGAACATGGTCTCACTCTCTCTCTCTCTCTCTATATATATATATATATATATATATATAGTTTGTATTGCCTAATTAAAGATTTTTTTAGTACATGGACAAAACGACAAAGTGAAACTCACACATATAAAGTGGAGTGATCGAGGTGCAAACCCCGGATCATGAACGTCGGCCCAATATATAATTTCAACAATTTCTGTCAGTTAAGCTAGGACTTATGGACAATTAAAGATTATTTTTATCTTTTCATTTTTATTCTTTATTTTTTAGCTTTAGTTTCTTTTTCAGTCTTTAGTATTTCAGTTTTTGATTTTGAAATGACAAAATATATTATAAGAGAATCAAAGTATAAGAAGTACTAAATCCGATAATATGTGACTAAGTACAATAGGTACTATTGGTCAAAAAAAAGAGTACAATTGGTACTACTTCCATCTACTATTAATATAAGAAAGCAAAATGCTCGTGTAAAGTTCAAACTGTCCTTTTTACTTGAGCTATGCAAACTCAGCAAAATTGAGACTAAAAATGGTTTTTGCTTAACAAAAGCTATTATATATAGTACATTTAAAATATTATGAAGTTTTTTTTGTACTTTTTATGACATAAACAAAATTTGTCTCTTCTTTTTTGTACTTTTTATGATACAAGCATAATTTGTCTCTTTTTATTTCTTTTCTTTCAATTTCTTACCTCTCTTCATGGTAAAAACTTTGATTTCTTTGTGGGAGAAAAAATAGTTTGTAATCAAATTGCTCCAAACTTTGACTTATTTAATTCAATTGATAGCTTAGATGACAAAGAGTTCAAAAATGATCTTCTTTTTTCCGATAAAATGGGACATGCGACAAAAAAAAATATAAACGGGACAAACTTATAGTATTTTTTAACAAGCATTTGTTAATGAAAAATTTAAACGACTATTATATCAATTTTTAAATTATAAACAAAAACAATTCTTATTTAAACTTATCTGTTTAATTCTATTGTTTAGGAACATGGGACATAATTTTTTGTAGTAGTAATTATTATTATTATTATTATTATTATGATTATTATTATTATTTATTTATTTTAATCAATTATTATTATTATTATTAAAAAGATTGACTAAAATATTGTTATTATGCAATAATAGATTTATGGGAAGATTGCCAATTTTATAGTACATTCGTAGATTCACGGGGAGAATATTATTGATTAAAATATTTTAACTATTTTTAGTTATTTATAAAAAAAAATTAACTATAATTATCACGACCAAAGACAGCCAACACAATAAATCGCGTAGAACGCGCGACTCGTGCGGTGCACATGTATGTTACTAGTTAAAAACTAAAAAGAAAACCAAACTACAAAAAATAAAATAAAAATCCTACTCACATACAATAAAATTGTTGTTTCTGTAGGATAACTCAGATGGTAAAAGCTAGCTTACCAGAAAAAGATGGTAAAAGCTAGGGACATGGGTTAGGTAGAAAGTGGTCTAAGATTCAAATCTTGGTAGGAGCATTTATCTTTATCTTTGTAATATACTAAAAAAAAATATACAATAAAATTTCTTCAATCAATAAGATTCACAACCCACTCGTAGAATAAGCAATGGTGTAAGTAACACAGTTTATAATTTGAATGAAGGTTGCAACTCAATATTTACAACAAGAGCATGAGAACCACCAGCATCGACAAAATAATGAATTCTTGGAGGGAAAGTAGAAGAAAGAAACAATGTAGAATTAAATGTCATGTGATCAGTGGCACCAAAGATTCTTAGGGATTGAATAACAAACAGTAAAGTATTGAGAGCACAAACTCTTAAAAATTATTGTTATAGGTAGTTAGGTTTTGTTAGTTCCATGGTCAACTGAGTTAAGCTCACGAGAACATATTACATTTAAAGTTAAAAGATATGATACATTAACTCTAATACAAATAGCATCAATCTAGGGTTCTATATTGCTAAAGGATTATTTTAAACCATGTTACAATAAATTCAAAGAATTTGATTTTACCACTGATTAAATTATTCTATTCAGGGGCTACATAGAGGCAGTTAGGGAAATTGAGCTGCAGATTCAAAGTGGAACAAGCAATGTAAAGTTTGATGATATTGTTGTGGCCTGTAGCAGGTTTTGGCATACTTGATTTATTTATATTTTCCTTAGCAACCATCCTTTTCCTCTTGATTTATATTGGAGGAGCTTGTTTCTATAACAATTTTTAGGCATCTTATGACTTATAGTATTTGAAAGTGTGGGTTTAATATAAGAAATCAAGATTTTGCCATGAACATTTGAATGTTTGTGCATTCATGTCATAATTTACAACCAAACTTCCTAGTGAATATGTCATATTTTCATAAACTAACAACCTACTTTTGCTAATTTCCAGTGGGGGCACAAGTGCTGGTTTAGGACTGGGTTCATCATTGAGTACCTTGAAAGCAAGGGTATGCCTTTTGCTTAGAAGACTCGCATAAACTTAGTCCAAATTTTCTCATGAGGCTTATATCATTTAGGTGCTTCCTGCAGGTGCATGCATTCACAGTTTGTGATGACCCAAATTACTTCCACAACTTTGTTCAAGGCTTGCCTGATGGATTCAAAGCTGGTGTTAACTCTGGAGATATTGTCCACAAAAATGTGAGTGTATTGGTAAAATGGCATCTTAGGTTTAGGCTGCAATATAATGAAGGCAAGCCTCTCACACTCGGGCCCAATGGGGCTGAAGCGTGGACGATACGGGAAGCCCAACAATAGCTCTAGGGTAGACTTTGATACCATCTTAGATTTTTATATTGGGCCTAACTCATCCTTACAAAACCGACTTGTAAGGTGAGGGTTGCCCAAGCTATATAAACACTACACATACCATATCTCTAAGCAACGTGAGACTTAATCCACCCCTTCACACCCAAAACAATGAAGGTGTTGGAGGCTGCAATGAAGGCAAGTCAAATGCCACAATTAGGCGATTGGGGGCGGACCGCAATGAAGGCGGAATTTTCAACGGTAGTGAACTTAAGGTTTTCTCTGATCACTAAGATGTATACGGTTCTCTTTGTGAAAATATATACATGCTGGTTTCTTATTGAGAAAATCAAAGATCACACCACAGCAGACATAATGTGCTTGTGTGACAAGTCATGATATGAAGGTTCTTATAGAATACATGTCTGTGGTCTATAAAACTTACTTCTTCATCTGGCTTAGCTATGCTATCCTATTTTTATTGATGATGAAAACTTAATTGTTTACAGGCCAAGGGTCTTGGCTATGGAATTAGCACTTCTGAGGAGCTTAAATTTATAAAAGAAGTTGCTGAAGCTACAAGTGTTGTTCTTGACCCGGTATACAGGTATTTATTCGCTCATGTTGTATATTATTGAAGTGCTTGATAAGGAGACATAAACGTAATTAGATGTTTTTCATTGAATATTATTGATTTTACTTAACTTAATATTGTTTATTCCTTCTCAGCGGTAAGGCTGCATATGCAATGGTGAAAGTTATGAATGAAAATCCAAAGAAATGGGAAGGGAGGAAGATCCTCTTCGTTCATACAGGTGGCCTCTTAGGATTGTATGACAAGGTCGATCAGCTGGCTTCTCTTGTAGGGAATTGTCAACGAATGGATGTTAATGAATCTGTTCCCACGCTGGACGGAATTGGAAAGATGTTCTAGAATTGTTTGCATCTATTTCTGTAGATGTTGCTGCAAATGGTAAGATGAATGAAGAAGTTTTCGGGAGAGAAAATTTTAAAGAAAGATTTGTAATGTATACTCTTTTGAGTTTCGGGTATGTATGATAGAAGCCTATTATCCAGCTGATGCTTGCAGGTTTTAGTGTAGAGCCATAACTTCATGTGATGGAATCTGATGCTTGATGGTTTTAGTTTAGAGTCAAATAAAGTAAGAATCTTTTTTAAAGATAGGACAAAGATATTTCAATCAAATTACCAGGTTTTGATGTCAATCAAATATTTATAGAGCATACTCAATGACTAGAGATACAATTTTTATTACTGAGAGCATTTTGATCATCATAATTATTCCGGTACAGCTAAAAGTTTCACATCACATGGGAATTGAGGCTAAAAGTGGTTTATATACAACACACACTCTTCAACCCAACGAGGCGCATTTTACAAAGGATAAAACCTTGAGGGCTCACACACGGCTCAAAGTGGACAATACCAAAGATGAATGGGTTTCTTAGATCGTCGCTTCATTCATTTGGTACCATAACCATACCAATTATCGATACTCTTGTGACTTGGTTTCTTAGATTGTCGGCTCAAGTGACGGTCTCTAGATCAGACAAGAAAATAGGATATTTTTCGTTTTTCTATCAAGTTCCATAGCAAAAGTTTGGACACACTCTCAAGTGTTTTATTAGAGAACGAATGACAGTACAGATGAAGCTAGCGAATAAAGTAAGTTGCAGAAGTCCGATGAAAGATAAACCAAATAGTTCAATTGAACTCGACGATTCAAAACTAAAGAAAAATTGGAAAACGATACTTGATTTGTAATATACTTGTTACTGATTTGTCATAATGTCAGAGAAAGTTACATCTACTTAAAACTATGATTGTGCTGAGATTTACATTGATTTCAAGTAGCACCTAACACAAGCCATGCAATGGACTCAGCAGACTTTACTGAAGCAGAGATGGATCGCTTGATTTTCACTGTGGTGGGTTGGCAGCAACCCTGCATACACAACATAAAAAAAATAACAATATTAATTATCATCATTATACAATTTGCACAATGGACAAGGACCTACAAAGCACGGACATAGACACGGACACAACACTAACACAAAAGCCATATAAATATGCTTTATATGCATGCATCACCTAAAGTTCAAAAATATTCATCACAAACTAATTGATATTGAAATATGTTTGAGAGACCTACCTATCTTTCCTCTTTTCAAGGAATCGACGAAGTGAATCTTGTCTATTTTGATCAATTGTTGGCGGTTCTGTATAGAAATGAAATTTATGATCAATCACAAATGTTCAACACAAAACTTTAGTAATAAATCAAGAGCAATTACCTGCAACAATTACTGTAGAAGGTGGTTGAGGAGGTATCATATTAGGAATAGTTGAAGGTTGAGTCAGAGTTTGTGCAAATGACATAAGCTCCTTCAATTTCTCAGCAGGAAAATTATCAAGCACAAGAACTTTTCCATTATAACTCATCATTCATTCATTCATTTTCTTTAACATAAACAATGATTCAAGAAAAGCACTAAAACATAACATAACATAACTAATTCAATTTCTACTAATTCAATGTATTTATATGATGAAATTTGTTTTCCTAATCTTTACATTATCTAACTCAATTCTTTGAAACAAGTTTAAATGCCAAGAACACTAACATTTACCAAACAGTACCTTTAAAATACCAAGAAGATAAAAAATAAACTTTAAAATGAAATGAAATGAAACAAAAATCTTTGAAACAAGTTGAAAACAGAAAATGGGTGTAGAACATCTTCTGAGAGATTATCACTTACCTGAAAGCTTCACAAGGGAGTAGATGGAGAGAGGAAGACGAAAGACGGAAGATTGTGAACCCTTTCTCTATCTTGTGAGGAACCTTGATTTTAGCCGGAAAATTTCAGTTAAAAAAACTGTTTCTTGTTTAAAGTATTTATAAACAATAGAATGGAAGAAACCAACCAGTGTTAATTGTGGAATTGAGAAGGATTGAACAATTACTTGTATCACAAGCTAGTTAACTAACTCAATGTTAGTTACTAACTGTTTTGTCTCACTTATGTAGAATTGGTTTAGCTTTATAACCACTTACAGTTAGATTAGTTATAGCACTATGACATGTATAAATATATATGAAAGACAGTAAAATAAATCACTGATAAAACCACTGATTCATTCATCAGAGAAAATCAAATAACTTAAATAAAAAGGATAACAATGTTGGTGAAGGAGAAAGAAGTTGAAGGTAAGAGAAGCGTCGCAAGCTTGTGTCACGAACGGTGACATAGGAGGAGGAACTTTACAATCAATGAAGCATGCATGGACCGTTAAGTTCCTCATCTTGTTATGATGTTTCTAATATGTTTGTTACGGAAACAAATTGGACACAGTTATTGCGTCAACGCAGTAATTGTATCTGATCGTCCAATAAAAAATGAATGGTCGAGATATGTCAACAATGGTCAGTTTATTATAGAACTTACTTACCCAATGACTGACCTCATTGACACCTCTCTCAACTCAATGAATTTTTTTTTTATAATAATGAATCTTTAATTTATTTTATAAATAAAAGTACCAATAAATGTACTTCCTCCTATCATTATTTAATGTGAATGTTTTAGAGTATTCCGAGAAAACACAAGTCTTTATTATTACTTGTAGATTTTATTAGATAAGGCCCATATTTTAAATAATATTTTATTTTGATTAATTGATTAACAAAAAGTACACCCCTCACGTTAAATTGATTTTATTTGCTCATTTTAGAAAGCATTTTGCTTGATTTTAGTTACAGCAATTCTTTCCTAATTTAGTAATAGGATATATTTAAGTTGAAGACAACACATTATTTTGAAAAAATAGTTGAAGAATGATTAGTTACCATTTTTACAATCCAGTCATTTATTAAATATTTCACGGCTCCTTTAGTGGAGTAAGAAAAAATGGTTTAAATTGAAATATGATAACTAAGAATAAATTAACTCAAATGATAAGGGACTTAGACCGCTTAAGGAACTGGTCACATGCTTATGTGTTATTTTTTGTACATCAGAAAGATAAACTGCTCCCTTCAGAAATTGATCCATGTACCTCTCTCTACCCAACTCTTTGTCTCCTAGCTCTTACCACTTGAGCTAATCTACGATAACTACATGCTTATGTGTTAATCTCTGACTCTTGTGTCCTGAAAAAATTGGTATTTCTCTGGCGTACAAAATTGGACTTGACTCACAATATGGTGAACCAAAATTCAAATTTTGACTAAAGGATGTGTAGAATAAGATAAACTCGGCTTGTGGAAACCTATTACAACAATTGAACTACACGTTAGTGATGACAAAGTGGTTGAGAGTCCATCCAATCCAACAATGGTGATAATCAACACAGAAAGCTGCTAGATGGTATATGCTTGTAGTAAAAGCAAATTAACGTGTGAATTTGTTTTATTTTTTTGTAAAAGCAAATTAACCGTGTGAATTTGTTAAACATAAGTTTGGTTGGCTCACGTAAAAGTAATTAACGTATCATATTGATTACCAACTCTTAGTAAAGAGATATATAAATACAACTTGACATGCAAATATTCAAATACAAATGAAACTAACACATGGAGGCATCTTGGTTAATAGTTCTTGTTTTTCTATGTCTTTCAATTATTATTATCACAAGAATAAGATCCCTCCAATCCATTCAACTCCCTCCTGGACCCTTCCACTTTCCTATCATTTCCGACATCCTATGGATACGAAAATCATTCTCAGAACTCGAACCAATTCTTCGTAACCTCCATGCCAAACACGGCCCTATTATCTCATTCCGGTTTTGGTCTAATCCTCATGTTTCCATAGCCGATCGTTTCCTCGCCCACAAGGCTTTAATCCAAAACGGTGCCATATTCGCCGACCGCCCCAAAACGATTTCTCTAAACAAACAACTCAACATCGCCTCCTCATGCTACGGCCCCACATGGCGTGTTCTCCGCAATAATCTCACCACTACAATGCTTCACCCATCGCGATTTAATTCCTTCTCTAACACCCGTAAATGTGTCATGGAAGCACTAATGAAGCAACTAAAATCCGAAGCCGCATCAAACTATTCTATTAAGTTCACCAATCACATTCATCATGCAATTTTTTGCTTACTAGTTTTTATGTGTTTTGGTGAAAAAGTTGACAGAGAGAAAATTGAAGTCATTAAGCACGTCCAACGCCTTTGGATTATAAGCTCCGGAAAATTTGGTGTGCTAAATTATTTTCCAAAAGCAATCTCTCAAATGTTGTTTAGAAAGCGTTGGAATGAGTTTTTGCATCTTCAAAAGGATCAAAAGGATATATTTATTGAACTAATAAGAGCGAGAGAAAAAGACAATAATAATAATAATACTATCGATGATGAAAGTTTCACTTGTTATGTTGATACCTTGTTGAATATACAATTGCCTGAAGAGAAACGGAAGCTTGATGACGATGAACTTGTTGCATTATGTTCAGAGTTTCTCACTGCAGGAACGGACACAACTTCAACTGCATTGGAGTGGGTTATGGCAAATTTGGTGAAATATGGACATATGCAACAGAGGCTAGTTGAGGAAATTGGAGAGGTGGTTGGCGATAGAAAGGAACGAGAAGTAAAAGAGGAAGATTTGGATAAGTTACCTTATCTTAAGGCTGTGATTTTGGAAGGGTTAAGGCGCCACCCTCCTTCTCACTACTTAATTCCACATGCGGTGACCGAGGATGTGATTTTTAATGGTTACTTGGTGCCTAAAAATGGGATAGTTAATTTTATGGTGGCGGAGGTTGGGTGGGATCCAACAGCATGGGAGGATCCTATGGCGTTCAAGCCAGAGAGGTTTGAGGAAAGTAGTAGTGGATTTGATGTTACTAGTCAAAATGAGATGAAGATGATGCCGTTTGGAGCAGGGAGGAGGATTTGTCCTGCCTATCACTTGGCAATGCTCCATTTGGAATACTTTGTCGCAAATTTGGTTTGGAACTTTGAATGGAACACTTTATTACCTGAAAGTAATGTTGATTTGTCAGAAAAACAAGAATTTACTATGGTGATGAAACATCCATTGGAAGCTCAAATATCTCCTAGGAATTAGGCTCAAATGGACTTGAATTACCTATGTGCTGCAATATATATTGGGTTTATAAAGTTAATTTTACATTATAAATATTATTTTTTTGTCTTATTAGCTCAAAATAAAGTTAGTATTTAACTAAAAATTACACTTTTTCACTTTAGTAATTTATGTTTTACGAGTCTATGAATGATTTGGGCATTAGACCTTATCTAGTACTAATATACCAGCACACTTTGTTATTGTGGTTTGTTATTTGCTTTATTATGGAGTTGAAATGTTAAATTATTGTTGGGTTAAACTGTTTTAAATTATGTATGCTATTTATAGATTTGTTTTAATATTAAGTAAACTCTTAAGGGTATAGAGTCAACTCTACGAGTTCAGTTCAGTGTATGAAAGCTCCATCGAGTTTGACTATTTTGATTATACCACTAGCCTAGTAAAGGAGTTTTGCATTTCATAAATCTGGTCTAGCAATAAAATTGGATGCCAAAACAATAAAAGATGATTAAAAAAGGATTTTCAAACCTCATCTTAACAGTAGAGCACTATCTCAGGTGAAACATGTTTCAAGCATGGATTTTCTTTGATGTACAACATTCCTTACTCAGTCTGCTCTTTATTTGATGGATTGGTAAAACATTCATCAATTCATTAAGCATGCCACACATAAGGATCCTGTAAAAAACAGTTAATACATTCAAACAAGTAGAAGTATTGTGTAACATAAACACAACATAGAAATTTAAAGAATTGTTATTCTTGAAAAATGACATTAATAAAAAAGAGACCAGAAAAAAAAAAGGTACTATTGATTAGAAGAGAAGGGGGTAATATTTAGATTCTGTAAAATTATGTAATTTCTGTGTGTCAAACTCAGATCACACATTAATCAGGACAACAATTACTATACGAGATTCTATGACAGTGAAGTAGAAGATTGATCAAGAGTCCAGACTTAAGTGATGACTAGCCTTAATTACCTTAGCAGAAGGATATTTCTTTTACTGACTTTCCTCAAACATATGCGATTCTAACATCTGCTGCTAGTACCCCTCAAAATCATGCATATTTGCAACATTTGTTCATCATTAAACACATGCTGGGTTAATTCTTGCTAAATATCAAACCCATTGATGTGGGTAATCACTCCATGTTCCATGTGCCCTCATCTATCTCCAAGTATATGTTATAACCCACCGCTCCTTTTAAGCTATTAATTTCGGGATCACATCATACAAGACATTTTCACCTCTCCATTTGATCATGCTTGGTCAAAAGAATGGAATGTGAACTCTGATCCTATGCAAATTTTATGTTAACTTTTAATGTGATGGCTACATATGAAGAGGTAATGACTCAAGATCAATATTCAATAAACAAAACAATCAAGAACCAGACCAACAATATATGCTTATTGCTTATAAATCCCCACAAATCATTTCATCATAATACTAAATCATGCAAATTAAGAATTTCAGTGTTCAAAAATTAAATTCACAATATGCTAGTTCCAAGAAGTCACATACCTAAGCTCCAATAACAGTCATCAGCTTGACAGCACAATAACTTACGATAAACATGCACAACCAAATTCCGTGCAAAATTGCAAAATTCTAGTATTTATAGCGGCGAGTTCAGGTTAAATTTTTATCATAATCCTCACCAATAATCACCACAAGAGCATACACCATCCTTAAAATGGTGGAATCTATTAGTATCTCTAACAACAATTTCGCGCTTAACTATTTTGGAGATTAACTTTACAGCAATATGGCAATCTCGACAAACACGAAGGTTTTTGGTAATTCTGATTTGAGACTCTTGCGTATTCAAAAGGGCAAACACAATAGCTAACTTTTCACTGTGAACAGCTAGATGGCATTCCTTATCCTCCTCCTCCACATCATGAAGTGC
The DNA here is from genome assembly GCA_951804385.1 of Trifolium dubium. Taxonomy (NCBI): domain Eukaryota; kingdom Viridiplantae; phylum Streptophyta; class Magnoliopsida; order Fabales; family Fabaceae; genus Trifolium; species Trifolium dubium. Next base: position 16,996,430 of record OX638063.1, read on the forward strand.
TGAATCGGTCTCTGGTACATATCCTAACTCTTTCATCTTCCCCACCAGCACACCTAGCTCTTCATATATCTTCTTTGACTGCGGATGCGATGTGTCGCCCGCAAGAAATGTATGAACCTGATTGTTTAGCTCAACATTACTGATGCCAGGAGTTTTCCGGATTTTTTTTCTCTTCATTACTGAACGAATTTCAGTTACTTCTTTCCATCTACCAGCCTTTGCATAAATATTCGATAACAACACGTAGTAACCAGACTGCTCAGGAGCCAATTGAAGTAGGCTGTCAGCTGCTAAAAGTCCAATATCCATGTTTGAATACACCCTACAAGAGCTAAGCAGTGTCCCCCAAACTCTTTCATTTGGCTCAATTGGCATTTCTTTGATAAAATTATAGGCCTCATCAACACGTCCGGCACGTCCTAATAGATCAACCATACAAGCAAAGTGTTCGATTCTTGGTGTTATTCTATAATTATTGGTCATCTGTTTAAAGTAAATCTTCCCTTCATCCAATAATCCTGAATGACTACAAGCCGAGAGAATTGCGACAAATGCGATAGAATCTGGAATTTGACCTGAATTTAGCATGTCTGTGAAAAGTGTGACAGCATTATAACCTTGACCGGTCATGCCATAAGCAGATATCAATGAAGTCCAAGATGCAACATCACGGAACTTCATTCTGTCGAAAACCCTTTTTGCATCTTTTAAACATCCACACCTAGCATACATATCTATCAAAGAATTCTCCAATAGTAAATTCGGACGTAATTTCTTCCTCTCAACGTATTCATGAATCCTCCTTCCTAACAACAATGCTGAAAGATCTCCACATGCTGGAAGAACACTAGCACATGTGATTGCATCCGGTTCCATTCCACTTTTCTCCATTTGCAAATACAAATCGACAGCTTTTGTAGGCATGGAGTTTTTCATATAAACTCTTATCATCACATTCCACGATATCAAATTCTTCCTCTCCAAATTCAAAAAAATCTTCTCAACACACAAAACATTCTCCGACGAAGTGTTGGCTACAGCTGGCATAAGACTAGCCATTGTACCTCCATCCGGTTTCTGTCCCAAATCCTCCATTTCCCTACAAATCACCAACGCATCATCAAACCGCATATTTTGTGCACACACCGCAACCATCGAGTTCCACGAAACAACATCCCTACACAACATCTCATCAAACACACGCCGCGCCTCAACCAGACAACCACATTTCCCATACATAGCAATAAGCCCATTCCCAACAAACAAATTAAAATCCATTCCAACCTTCAACAAATCCCCATGAATCTGCAACCCATATCTCAAATTCTCCGAACAAGAACAAGCCTTAAGAACACAAGGGTACGTATAATTATCCGACCTAAACCCACCATTAACCATATCCCTATAAACAAACAACGCATCATTATACCGATAATTATTCACATAGCTTCTAATCATCACATTATAAAAAACAACATTCCTGTCAGACATTTCATCGAACACCTTGCGTGTCAACCCGGGTTCTCCACAAGCAGCATATGCCCTCATGAGTTTGATCCCTAGAGATGGATTTTGATGTAAATTGAGGTAAAAAATCTTGGAGTGGAAAATTTTCAAGGTTTTGATATCTGGGTTTAGGTCTAGTGCTTTGGATAGAAAATCTAAAGCAAGAAATGGGTTTTGTGGGGATGTTATTGATTTGTGGAATGAAGAAACTAAGGTTTGTAATTCGGAAATGTGGCGAGGCATTATAGAGGCGAGTTTCTGTTGTGATCGCCGCCGCCGAGCTGCGGCCACCGAATGCGCAGCCGTCGGTATGCGATACTGTTTTTGGAAGGAAACGGATGCTCTAAGTTTTTAGCGGGAACGGCACTGTGCCTTTCAGTTATTGTGGTTTCTCAGTGTCTTTCTTTTGTTTTGTTAAAAGAAAATAAAAAATAAAAATCAGAGTCCATAGGGATGGCAAAAAATATTCATTATATAGATGGGGTAAAAATCCGTATTTTAGGTACGGGCATCTTGTCTGCTATTCTAACTCGTTACACTGTGTCAATCTCATCAAATGTCTATATATTAAGTATCACATACATTTTGTGTTGATTCAAGATATCAAAGAATTACTTTTTCAAACCAATATTTCTCTTTATCACACTTTAGAGAAGAGAATCAATGTGCATACATCTTCACAAAACTTGGAACTTCTTCATATGCCGACTTCTCAATTCATACCTCTCTCCCATAAGGGCTCTGTAATCTTCTCAGGAATGATGCAATGGGGACCCTCTTCCCTCGTGAATAGTTTCTCTTTTTAGTTTTCTTTTTCTTTTTTTAGCTTACGTACCAAAAAAAGGTATGGACACCGCGGCGAGTATGGAGAATTACATGCAAAAATAAATATGGATGGGTGTGGATATAGGTAGAGTTGTCGAAATAGGTTAGATTAAATCGATTGGCCTACCTAGCCCGCCAAAATATAAGGTTTGAGTTTTAAAATTTCAACCTGAATTGAATTTTTCACATAAAGGTGTGGATATATGTAGAGTTCTCAAAATGAGCTACAAATTCACATGGGTATAGCAGGTCCGTACTCCGGTCCCTGCACAAATGTGCAATATCTTTGACTAATTGAGCTAAGTTCATGAGGACGATATCATTCTTATAGTCCCTATATATATACTTGCGCACCCTATATATATTAGAGCACGCGAAAAATGAGGGTGGGTTGACCATATTTTTAATAATATTTTTTCTTGACCTTTCAAGAAAAAGATAAACTTTGTGTAAAAAAAAAAAAAGATAAACTTGTGCATGCACAAATTTTACAAGCTTTATATTAAAAAAAAAAAAATTTGGCCCGGTGGGCTTTACACTATTCATGGGCCAGACTGGTGGGCTTTACATTATAGTGGGAGCTTATGAGTAGTTGAGAGTGTACGAAGATAATAAGAAGTGTACTAAGTAATTACATGATGGTTATATATTGTTAATTTTGACCCAATGTCGAAGTTAATAATCTCCTATATATATATTCTTGTCTGCTCAACTGTTTTTTTCGTTGAGAACTTCTTGAGTTGGCCTTTGGTTGTGCTTAAGAGGATCTTAATTTTTTTGTCTATAGCAAGTTCTTAGTACAGCTGCTGTATTTGTTTTATGAGCTTGTTGATCACTTTGGATATTACCGGTGACAAAGTTAGAAAATATATAAAATCTGGATAAAATCTCAAACTTAAATAATAATTTTAGTTTTGTGATAAAAAAATTTAGTTTTAAAAAAAAAAATTCAGTTTTATTCTAAATTAATTATTAAAAATCTCAATTTTATTCTATATTAACTCTTAAAACACTAAAATTCTAAACTAATCTCTAAAATACTAAAAAAAATTGTTTTACAATAAAAAAATTTAATTTTTAAACAAAAAAATTCCAATTTTACCATAAAATATTTATGAAAATATCAATTTTACTTTAAATTAACCTTTAAAATATCAAAAAGACCTAACGGTATATTCCTCCATGGATATCACAATATTATTAACATGGTCAAAGTAGGTGGCTTTTGGATTCCATATGTGGCCTGCCCCGTAGAAAGATTCCTACAGTATTTGGCAGGTTTTTGTTTTGTTGATATGCGCCTCCTTGGCTACTGTGATCGATGACATTGGAGCAAGCTCCAACAAGGCACCATCTATATGACTTTTTTTTTTTGGTGTCATGATGTTTTGTTTGACAAAAATTAAGTAGCATATAAATTATCTCTATAAAGATGATGTTTAGAAGATTTAGTTTAATTGGTGGATAATGTCGAAATTATTAAGTTAGATGTTTATGATTGGGATTCGTTCTTTGATCTCTCTATTTTGTGTATTTTTGATGATTTTACTATTTTATCTATGTACTCAAAAAAAAATAGTAGATCGAGACAATTAGTTATGAATTTTGTTAACTATGTTCTTTTTTTTTGGTCGGATAGTAGTTAAAATTTCACTTTTTAAAATGAATAAATGAACGTACCAGACTATTGAAGTTTAAACTTCAATCCATGTATATTATGTACAATGTCCTTATGAATTGAGTTAAACTCGCATGGACTGTTAGTATATATTCTAATTACACATGATAAATAACTAAAAATAGATTTATTCTATTTTTTTTTTGACAAAATAGATTTATTCTATTGAAAATACAATAATTATACTTTTAAAAATTTGAATACTTTACATATATCATGTGCCCTTAAAGCACATGGGCACATGTTGATTTTTGCCATTAATTAGTAATTGATGAGTTTATAGTTTAAAAGCATTTTTTGAACAAATCAAAATGAATATTTATAAATACATGGGGATTCCTTCTAGCACAAGGTGTACAAGGAAGATATATATACCAAATGATACGATTAACATCCAGAAAGCAAAGAAAAGCCAAAAATCAGTCGATACACATACAAAGAAAAGGAGTTCGACCGCCACATATGTGAGTTTAAGACTAGAATGACATTATTACTTTGCAACCACCCATACGAATATAATTTTACTTTATCGAACATATGAAGAATTGAACTTTCCTTAACTTTGAAAACTCTGTTGTTCCGTTCATTCCACAAAACCCAAACACAAAATAACCATATTAGCTGCAAAAAAGAACAGCGAGTACACAAACCTCCAACATAGTGAATAAGTTGTACAAAATGATATCTAATAATGAATCTAGATCAGCTGAAACTATATCAATCCAATACCGAACCATACTCTACAACGGTGCAAAAATGGGGCAGGAAAGAAACAAGTGATGTGCTGATTCGAGTCTGCCGCATTCCGCTTCACCAAATTGTCTCTGGTCGGTAACCTATTGCGAAGAAGCCTTCATGCTAGAACAAAGACCTTCGGAGGGACCTTTTATGCCAAATTAAATCCGAAAAAGTTCTCTCCTCATGAGAATTATGGACGTGACCAAATTAAATGACATGTATCCTTCACTAAGTAACCTCTTCCATGGATATGCCTCTACAACCACTTATCTAAAATATTAGACTACAAAAAAATAACATCAAGAAAACTGACGACGTCACTGCCAAATTGCCCCTCCTTCAAATATCTGTTAAAAATAAAAGATTAAAACTTCATATAAGTCGATATAATATAAGTACTTTGAAACCCAAATTTCATTATAGCATGTGAAAGGTTTCAACTTTCATAATATGACTTACATAGTGCTAGATGAACAACTACCACATATTAAATTATAGGCTTTTGTCCTGGCCCTGTTTTCACTCACTATATATGTGTGTGATATATTGTCATAACTTGATTGGCTTAAAATATTCAACACATACGTTGCCATCTTTATTTTATTTTTCCACTAGTGATTGATAAACAATATAATGGTTACCAATGGAAAATTTGAGGTAGAAATTGAAGTGAAGTCTAATGCTGACAAGTTCTGGAATACTATTAAGGAATATGCATCTATATTCCCTAAAGCTTTTCCAAATGATTACAAAAGCTTTGAGATTCTTGAAGGTGATGGAAAGAGTGCTGGTTCTATCAGAGTAATCACTTTTGGTGAAGGTGTTCTAAAACTTAATTCTTTCATATATAAATAATTTGTCCTTTCTACTTCTTTCTTTTTTGTTATATATTTTTTCTATAGATACATTTCTTATTCAATATTATTTTCTAAATTTTTGTGTGCTAGAAATAGTTGTAAGAAAGTATTTGTGACGCTAAGAATAAATAGAGAAAAATCGACAAAGATTCTGTTTTATAAATTTAAGTTGATATATTTTTTAAGAAATGGAGAATCAAAATGATAAGAAAAATTTTGAGGACCAAAAATGTAAATTATTATTTTATATTTTATAAGGCTAAAAATTCCTTTAATCCTTAATACTATCTATTAATAAGAGTTATTTTTGTATCTATAAGAAATTATGCAGAAAGATATTAAAAGAATTTCACACATTTTTTAAAGAATTTTGGGCCTTCATATTATATATAATGATATAAAGTATCCAAATAAAAAAAATATTATATATAATGATCAAAAGTATCCAAATCAATACTGTAGTTTTGCAATTTGAACTATTATCTTGTGGCTATTTTCAGGGTCACCAATTGGGAAGATAAAAGAAAATATTGATGTTTTTGATGATTCAAAGAGAACACTAACCTATAGTGTTATTGATGGAGACCTCCTCAATTACTTTTCAAAATTCAAGGGACATGTTAGTGTAACTCCTAAGGGTAATGGAAGTTTGGTGAAATTGTCCATTGAGTATGAAAAAGATAACCAAGAGGTTTTTGAGCTAGAGTTCATCAAGGAAGCTGCTGCTAAGACCTTTCTTAAGGTTGATGATTATACCTTAAATACAGAAAAGTATGAAGGAAATTAATTAGTTTTGTGGTGCTTGAATTATTAAATAACGAGGGGATGTGTGTTATTTATAGGACATGGTCATATATTTGGTTGTTCGTTTGATTTAATAAAGTAACTTTTTAAAGTTTAGAAGTTTTAGTTTAACTGGAAGAAAATGTCGAAATTATTAAACAGAATGTCTATGATTGAGGTTTAAATTCCGATCCCTCTACTTTATGTATGTGAGTTTTCAATAATTTATCATTTTGTCTATGTACCAAACAAAAAACTCTTCCAAAAATTGGAGTAAACTCATAACCAACCTCGTTCCTGATATTTCATGGACCTTAGTCCGAGTTTGAAAAAATGACCCCTTCCATAATATTGTACTCCTTCAATTTCTTTTTAACTGTCACAATTGACTATTGCACATATGTCAATGCATATCTCTGACGATTAATATATTTAATTATGTATTATAAAAAATTATTAAAAATATATATTTGGACAATATTCATCAAGACAAATTAAGCATCTTATATGCTAATATTTGTTAGTACATATTAATAAAAGTATATGGTCAAAATAAGTTATATGAATAGTGCACACGTATTTCAAACGACAAAAGGGAATAAAAAAACCTTAACACTTGAAATCCAAAGAAAAATTATCTAAATTTGAAGAGAAAAAAAATGTTGTTTGATATTGTGAGATAAATAATCAACTATTTATTGTTGATAATTTTATATAAATTAAAATCCTGAGAATAAAGTTTATAACAATAAAATTAGAAATTGAAATATAAAAAATACATATGTAATTATCTATTCATATATATATATATATATATATATATATATATATATATATATATATATATATATATATATATATAAAACAAAGAAAAATACAATCTATCACGGAAATTAGTAGCTGAAGAGAAAAAAATTCCAATTTATATCGTTAATACAAGTTAAGAAGAGATTATGCATTTTACAGTTTTGGTTATGTGTTTTAAGTTTATTACTTCTCAATTTTATGTTTTGACTAGTAAAAATGAAGGTGTAAAAATTATACATTTTTTTTCTTCATAAAATATAAAAACTAAAAAGAAAAAAATCAAAATAAAATTTCAAAGAATTTAAATTATTAAATTATGAATATTTAAAATATTAATTTGATATAGATTTTATTATGAATTAAAAATGCTCTTTTATGTCATTTTACATTTATCAGGTAATTAACCGTTAATTTTACTAAACACTTCAATTAATTTGTCAGTTATCACTCATAAGCTATCAGTCAGCTATAAGCTATTTTTTCCACATATAATTTTTGTATATCAAACATATATTGAGTGTATTGAGTGTTTTATTTAAGCTTCTCAATTTATTTCAATTTTTTGTTAGGTAGTCTAGTCTAGTGGCTAGAATTTTATTTTTATCTCTAATATATTAGTGGACTATCATAGTTCGAACTTCAATCCATACACTAATGCAATATCTTTAGCAATTAAGTTAAGCTTACCGGGACAACCATCATATTTTTATTTATGCAATATATTAGTATAAAACATAATTAAAAAATAAACTGTTTTTTCTTTTTATTTTTATTGAAAAAACAACACTGTTTTAATCAAACATTCTCTCAATTTTTGTTGTTATTGGTACAATCTCTCTCTCTCTCTCTCTCAATTATTATCGGAAGTCAAAACACACATAAAACATAACCGTGTCGAATCTCTGTGCATCCCCATGGCTTCAAGCAACGGTAAATGGTTTACCATTTGTCTTCCTCAACCTTCTTTTTCTTTTTCTATGCCAATTTTAATTAATCACAATGGTTTTGACAGGTGTTGTCATCGTGATCATGGGTGTTAGTGGTGCCGGAAAAACGTAAGTGTCCACTTCACAACTAGTAGTATTTGTTTTTCTCTTATTATCACTTCAATTAAAATTGATAGAGAAGATCACTGTTTAATCCCTCATAACTGCGTTCAGAAGGAGACCGGAATCAGTTGATGATATAACTGACCTTCGAACCAGATTAAACTGGTAGTGAAACTAAAAATAAATAAAGAGATTAAATGACATTGCTGATTGATTAAGTTTTTTATAGCTAAACTTACTTATCACTTTGTATATCTCTATTGAACAGCACAGTTGGTCAGAGGCTAGAAAAAGAGATTAAATATAAGTACCTTGATGCTGATGATTTTCATTCACAATCAAACAAAGGTGTGTTTGTATATGATGAGTATGTAAAATTATTGTATCTCAGGGAGTGTTTTCATCTTTTTCTACGACCTCTTACGACCTCTCGGCAGTTTGAATATCTCTCTGCATTCACGTAGTCAGTATTTTGGCGACCCTTGAGTTCAGATTGGACAACTCACAAAATTTGTAAAGTTGAATTTCTTGAAATCTAGACTGTTCAAATTTTGATCAAACAGGTCACCAATGTGCTGATTGCGTGAATTCGTCTCAGGGTATTCTGACTGCATGAAATTTTGACTCAGTTCTGTGATGCTGAATTCGCTTTTTATTTGTTCTCGCCTCATTTCTTTCAAAACAGAAAAGATGGGGATGGGCATCCCACTTACAGATGAAGACAGGTTGCCATGGCTGGAATCCCTAAGAGATGCCATAAAACAATCCTTAATTAACAAAAAGGGTTTGGTTCTCGGTTGTTCGGCATTGAAGAAGCAATACAGAGAAATACTTAGATCAGCCGACACTGATTATAAATGGGAGAGTTATGCAAGTGCTGTTAACTTCATTCTATTGGATGCTCCTGCCGAAGTTCTAATTGCTCGATTAAATAAGAGAGCTGCAGAAGGAAAACATTACATGCCTGCATCTCTTCTGCAATCTCAGTTAGATTTGCTTAACATCGATGAATCTGAGGGAATACTTAAAGTTGATGCTACTTTAAGTCCTGAATCCATTGTTAACACCATTAAAGAAATGCACCCTTTTCAGGGTTGTTTTCAATCATGATTAAGTTGAACCTCAGTAATAACACATGAAAATTCTTGTCGATTCTGTAACTTCAAAATTACATCCATTAAGAAAGTTTAGTAACTTTGTTTACAATTTTTAGTTTGATGTTAATAAGATTACAAGAATATTTTGTAGAACATTAAACTGGTAAATTTATTAAACAGTTCTTTTTTTAAGCAATTTTTTAAACAGTTTTAGCAGAACAAAGTTGCCGACATCATCACAAAAAAAAAATCGTATAAAAAAAATTGAGCAAGTAATAACACTTCTGTCAAATCTGACATGAATAATAAACCATAACTAAACAATTAAATTTCGATTCATGTTCCTAGATGTACATTCATTGAGCTAGGAAGTCAAAGCGAGTCCTCATCAGAGTCTTATTTCTTTGCCTTGGCAAATCTAAGACAACGGTATTTTTCGCCACTTACTGTAATTTCAAGAGCTCCATCTTGGTTATCTTGATTTGATGCAGTCCCCATTAAAACACTTTTCTCTTTCTCAAGATTATCTCTCTCCATCTTCAGCCTTGCTTCTTGTCTAGCAATCTCTGCCTGCAAAATTGAAAAAGGGAGGACACTTAAGTCGATTTATTTTGTGATGATAGCAGGATGATAAATGCATATATTGCTAGAATTCCAAGTCGATTTCCATTTTTCTTTATGATGCCACAATATTTCTGCTTCCTTAGTAACAAATCATTACATCAAATAAAAAAGTGGGTCACCAGATTCACTGACAGACCTAGAAATTTTGATTAGTGGAACCAATATTTACATATAAATGGTAACATTAAAAATATGGCATCGTCTCTTCTAGATGGTTTGCAAAATGTAAATTTCTAATACCATTACAGTCAATACTTACGACAATTGGTGTTGGTAAATCTATATGTGGCCCAAAAAAGATCCCAATGTATAAGCAAAGGAAAATGATTAATCATACGAAGAATATTTTTCACGTGAAGCACGAACACCCTATTTCTGCTTAATTTTTCCTCTAGATTGAAATAAAATCCAAAGAAATAGGGAGAGCTCACTCTAAAACTAAGTCGACCCACTATTGTGTAGGATTCTACAATGACTTTATCACTCATCTCATTACTCATGTATGTTTTCTCCAAAGTTTGTCTCTTTCTTTTTGTTACAATGCATTAATATATGTGTGTGAAAACAGCACAAAGACAATTAGCTCAGACTATAATAAACACATTCATCAGAATAAAAAAGACATGTGTGTTTCATTGCAGGGATGTTAGTAATTAATTCTAAGGTGGTGATGTAAGTACTAAGTAGGTTTGGCAGCCGCGATTGCAAACCACAGCGAAAGCAACTACAAAAATGGTGCCAGCAATGAACAAATTCTACTAGCTAAAATTAGCTAGTGCGATGTTAGTAGTGGTGTTGAGAGGTTCAGAGTTTTAGGAAATATATGGAATCTTTTAGCTATTTAAGGGTGTTCGTGTGTTTCATATGTGACTGAGTATACGTTCTTTAACATTTAGCAAATTACAATTCAACTGGGGGCACCTGCCTGCACAAATTAACACTTGTGTCCATCCCTGCCTATATCGTGCGTGAAGCTAGTTAGTAGTTACTAAGCAAAACATTAAAAGTATTACGGACTAGTGCCCGGAAAATATAACTCTCCAAACTAAAAAGAGGAAAAAAACAATTATGCTAAAAGCGGCATCTGGTGGGTGGTGGCATCTTATAAATTGAATGCACTAAAACAAGCACTGATCACTGCAACAAAGTACAAAGGGTGAAAAAAACTCAGCTGAAGATCTAATGCTCAGGGAATAATTTGGATATACTAATTATCTATAACTTCAAATTTCAAGGGAACTTTGTTTATATCTAGATTTAATCCACTATGTTGAGCCACTACCCCACCCCAGTAAAGGCTTTATGATATGTAAAATACTTAATAGGCAAATATGTGGTACACAAGACTTCTTTTTTCTAGATTGTGATAGTTATACAATTACGTCTCCCTAAAATGCCAGGTGATTAAAAAAAGTTAAATTTCTTTTTCTCCAATTTCAGAAGCAGTTCATTGAAACTGCATCAATATCAAAATCAGCGGTACCGTTAACCTCATATTAATCCAATGATCTTAAATATTCACCTAAAGAAGTAATTCAGTATTCATCTGGTATACAATCATTTCTCAGTCAAGGAGGGACAGCAGGGTAAGATAAGATACTCAACAAAGTAGCAGCAAAAGCTCAATTCAGAAATAAAAAATTGTGCAACATCTAGACCAAATATAAATATAAGCTATACATCACATTATTCATGAAGCATAGATAGAGACTTAAACATGGACACTAGACACTAACACATAGACACTGGTGATATCCAAAATATTGGGAACTACACACACACACACACACACACACACAATGATGTCCAAAATATGAGAAACATTTATATAAGATCTATGTAGAGAATCATAATTAATATATTCATCACCATATCACAATAACTTGTAAAGTATTACATTTTCTCTGTGATAATGAATATCGCCAAAAAGTACTAACAAACATACACTGTTATACAATTTGAACACTTTGTTTTTTTGCAAAAGATTTACCATTGAACTTTCTTTAACCTTCAATCAGTTCATCTACTACCAAAATGCTTAAAACTATCTGCCTAGTAACAGTGTATTTCGTATCTCTTTAAATTTTCTCGTCTGTCTGTGATATCCTTTGATCATATGGATAATGTTAAAATGGTTAAGTTTAAAGCAATATGGCAATGCCAATTTCACTTGACTTTAGATGGGAATCCTATAATGTATGTAGCAGCAACTGATATTTCATGTTAAAGGCGTATCTGAGAGAGATTTTGACATTTGTACGACACACATCAAATACTCCATTCCAGTTAGTTTCTAAATGTAATTTTTTTTGCCTCTAATGTGTTTCAGGCACGACTCCAACACCTAACACTTCCATTCCGGCTAGACTTTTTTGGGACATGACTGGTAGCAATTTTTTTTAAATGATGCTGATTAAATTGGGTATTAAAGTATCAACTCACAAATATACTGTTACTCCCAAATATACACTATGAAACTATCAACTCTTAGAAGATTATAGAAAAGTATCAAAATACATAACACGGTGCTATTCACATTTCTGTTGTTTTTTATGATTTTGGAACTACCTACTGATTTAAGCCATAATTCATGCACTGCACTGCAGGAACGTAATCAGAGTTCTACATCTGAAACTTAAGTAGGAAAAACAGTATAATTGTCTGATCAATCATATACTATTATATTGCATATTGCATTATAAACTTTAGTATTTTTAATTGATAATTGCAAATTGTACTATATTACTGCACTATATAAACAGTAGTATTTTGAAGTAGTCTGTGACATCAAAGATAAAATTGAATATCAAAGATAAAATTGGGTACCTCACGACGAGAAAGATCAGCCTTCCAAGCAGCTTCTCTCTCAGCAACTTCACGCTCACGCTCTTGGATGTAACTTTGCATCTCTCTGTCCTTCATGATCCTATCTTGAATATCAGCATCCAATGCTTCTTTCAACTCCTCAACGAATTTATCCACCACAGTCTTTATCCGCAGAGACATCTTCAGTTAAAATACCAACCTAAACCTTAACCACATCCAAAAGAATCCAATTACTCACTTTCAGAAACATAATACCATTTCTTTCAATTTTCCTTATGTAATAAAAAAAGACATGATAATGTCAGTGTCAATCAATGTCTAACACCGATATATGTAGTTACATTCGACCAATTCTATTTTTCTTAAACTACTATCTATGAAGCACGAATACTCCTCAGATTAAGTGAGTCTCAGTGTCAGACATGTGTCGGTGTCCTAATAATAACACAATTTCAAATCACTAACATATAAACCAAATAAATATTACTATTATTATGTAGGCAAGAAACATTAAACATACCTACCTTTGCTCTAATTATTATTAGTATATTTAATCTAACCCGTAAATGCAAAGACGGAGAAAACAAAACAAAACAAAACAAATGCAACTCGTTCTGTAATTTGCAACCTGTGAAGTTTCGGTTGAGTCCTAACTAACTAACTAAGCTTCCAATACTTATCTATACATAAAATAAAAAAGAAAAAATGAAGAGCTTAATTAATTGGTAATTAGAATTTGTGGTAGCAAAGAAGATGAGAATTAAGCGATTAAGTACCAGAACGAACGACGACGTTAGTAATTTTGAATGATGCTATGCTATTTATGCTCTGATAATTGTCATTGCTTGCTTGGCTTTGTTACTTACGGTAGTATAGTAGTAGGCGCCACACCAAAACCACACGCAAATACAGATGCGTGATGAATGAATGAATGAATGAAATGAACCAACTCAAATCAAAACCGAATCAATTAATCAATTTGGTTCTTTAATTTTCAGTTTTTGTATTACTAATTTCAAGTTCAATGACAAAGACCTTTATTGGGCTCATATTATGTCCGGTTCTTTATGTCGGCCCATATATTTTTCTGGTTTTTTTCTTTAATATATCAATCTTAAGAAAAGATTATTCGATCTAGATGTCCTAACTCAACTGATAAAATACCGATATTGTTAGATCAATTATCGTGATCCAGGTTCAAATTCAAAACCTTATAATTGTGTGTGGATTTAATTTTAATGAATTACCACTTCATTTAAGATAAAAAAAACTTATTCAAAGAAAAGGAAGAAATAGTGACAATCCATTTTAGTCCCTATCAATTTTCTCATTTACACATGACCTAATTTGTTACTTGAAACAAATAAAACTCAAATTAATTTCTATTGTTTTTAAACCGAAGATAAATTAGTCATTGATTTGTTATAATAATAAAGGGATTGATTTGTCCACACCATAAAAATGTTAAGGGTTAATTTTGATTATTTTTGTTATCATGATATATGTACGAAGTTTTCATTCTTGTTAGAGATGATTAATCATTAATTTTCATCGGAGAACCTATGGGGTACATCAAGATGAGTTCTCCCTTTCTAATCGAATTTTTTTCATACACATGAATCTGACATCAAACTCCATCTGCATGCTTAAATGACCCAATATTCTTACCACTTGGACCAATCATTATTGTCTGGGATTAATTTAGATTTTATCTTGTCGATATTTAAATTTAATTGTCTAAAAATTATAAGAGATCAAAATGAGTCTTCACTCTTATTATTAAAAACACATTGCACTCAAGTGAATTGAACATTAAATTACAACATAAATATCAATTATACAAGCTATAATTTTTAACTTCACTTATAATCAATTTTGAAGATTGAATCTATTCTACTTCGGAAGTAATCCGCCTAAGAATTACATGGTAGAAAAGAATATACATTATACACTTTCTACATTCCATTTTATAAACTAGCGTTGAATTATCATTAGCTCACGAATGAATGCACAGGCTGCACTCCCTAATTCGAACTTCACCCATTACATTGCTTTCTCTCAAAGCAACTCATTGTTTAGCAATCAAGTCAGGCTCCATAGCAGATCTCTACATATCCAACAACCTCATAACAGCCTATGCAAAATGCGCGCGTCTCCCTTTTGCTCACCAACTGTTCGACGAAATGCCTCACAGAGATACCGTATCATGGAATGCCGTCATTTCAGGTTACGTAAACACCGGCAACATGGATTCCGCATGGCAGCTTTTAAACGCCATGAGAATCTCCGGTCACACATTTGACAACCACACATTTGGGAGTATTTTAAAAGGTGTTGCCCGAGCTCGCAGACTTGAGCTCGGGCAACAACTTCATTCGGTTATGATTAAGATGAGGTTTAATGAGAATGTGTTTTCGGGGAGTGCACTTCTTGATATGTATGCTAAGTGTGGTAGAGTTGATGATGCTTTGGTTGTGTTTCGATACATGCCAGAGTGCAATTATGTGTCGTGGAATACGTTGATTGCTGGTTATTCGCGAGTTGGTGATATTGATATGGCGTTTTGGTTGTTGAGATGTCGGGAATTGGAGGGTGTTGGGATTGACGATGGAACTGTGTCTCCACTTTTGACATTGCTCGATGGGGTTGAGTTTTGTGGTTTGGTAATGCAGCTGCATTGTAAAATTATGAAACATGGGTTGGAGGCCTTTAGCACTGTCTCCAATGCCGTTATCACAGCATACTCAGAGTGTTGTTCTCTACAAGATGCTGAGAGAGTGTTTGATGCTGCTGTCACATGTCGTGATCTGGTTACTTGGAATTCCATGCTTGCTGCTTACTTGCTTCACAAGAAAGAAGATCTGGTGTTTAAAGTTTTCATTGACATGCAGAATTTTGGGTTTGAGCCTGATGATTATAGTTATACTGGTGTTATCAGTGGTTGTTCTGTCAAAGAGCATAAAAGCCATGGAGAATCTTTACATGGGTTGGTGATAAAAAAAGGGCTTCAGGTTTCTGTGCCTATTTCTAATGCTTTGATTGCCATGTATCTTGCATTTGATAATAGGTGTGTGGAAGATGCATTGAAAATCTTTTTTTCCATGGATGTTAAAGATTGTTGTACTTGGAACTCAGTTATGGCGGGATATGTGCAGGTTGGTTGGAGTGAGGAGGCCTTGAGGTTGTTTGTACAGGTGAGGTCTCTTCTTGTAGAAATTGATGACTATACTTTTTCAGCTGTCATCAGATGTTGTTCAGATTTAGCAACACTGCAGCTAGGTCAACAAGTTCATGTTTTGGCACTTAAAGTAGGCTTTGATGCCAATAAATATGTTGGGAGTTCATTGATTTTCATGTATTCTAAATGTGGTGTCATAGAAGATGCTAGGAAATGTTTTAAAGCTACTTCCAATGACATTGCAATTGTTTGGAACTCAATCATCTTTGGGTATGCACAACACGGACAAGGAGATATTGCACTTGAACTCTTTTACTTAATGAGAGAGAGAAAGGTGAAACCTGATCATATAACATTTGTTGCAGTTCTCACTGCTTGTAGTCATAATGGGCTAGTAGAAGAAGGCCGCAAAATTATACAGTCTATGGAGTCTGACTTTGGTATTCCGCTAAGAATGGAGCACTATGCTTGTGCAGTTGATCTCTTTGGTCGGGCTGGACATCTGGAGGAGGCAAATGCTTTGGTTGAAGCAATGCCTTTTGAACCTGATGCAATGGTGTTGAGGACTTTATTAGGTGCATGTAGAAGTTGTGGTAATATTGAACTAGCTAGTCATGTGGCAAAAACATTGCTAGAGTTGGAGCCTGAGGATCATAGCACTTATGTTCTGCTCTCTGACCTGTATGGGCGTTTGAAGATGTGGGATGAAAAGGCTAGTCTAACTAGGCTGATGCGAGAAAGGGGTGTGAAAAAGGTTCCTGGTTGGAGTTGGATAGAAGTGAAAAATAAAGTCCATGCGTTCAATGCTGAAGACCACTCTCACCCTCAGAGCGAAGAGATATACGAACTGCTACTACAATTAAGGGAGGGGATTAAGTTGTTTGATAATTTTTTCGGTCAAAATTTATTATTTCAGTGTGTGGATTTTCTAGATGGTTATGATGATTAAAGTGTATTGTTTGTTGGGTTTGATTGGAAGATTTCGAGGATGGTGCACACCGTAGTTTTAAAATGCGGTCTGCAACAACAATGTAGATTGCAAAGCAAAGGTATTTAGGTCTGTGTGACTATATCATGATGCAATTACAACCACATTTTTCTGCATGTGATGTAATCGCAATCGTGACTGCACCATGTCTCTTCTAGTCAATGCGAAAAAAACCCAATTCTTTTGCTGAAATTTTCATGCAAGCAGATTATGCACTACTAATTGCATACTGCATATGGCATATACTAGTCCTGCTATCTATATTATCATAGTCAAATGTGACGCATAAAACACTACTTGTCATTTATATTTGGATCAATTCCTTTGAAGTTTGAATATGATAATCTAAATAGATCTCTTACAAGTAATGGAAATTCAATTTGTTACCAGAACTTGACTTTTTCCTTTTTCTATTTCCTTTTGTAGAAAGCTGCATTTAAAAAGATGAATACACAATCATCAAAAAATTCCTTACTGAACTGAAGGTTCTGACATAGGTCCATCACTTGAACTTGGTATGACATTTTTCCAACACTGATATTATTCATCATGTGAACCTTAAAAATTTATAGAGTTGTTATACAAAAAGGGGAAAAAGCTCAAGAAAGAACTATGCCAAAACATATGATAGACAATTGAGTAAAATATAAAGGATAAACTTTATACTTCTTATGTGATCAAGTGTTCTTTTTATTAAGTTCTATTTATTGTCCCCCTATTTCCGAACGTTTTATTAAGATTGAACCAGGCAACATCGCTACTAGCTTTGTAAATTCCAATGATCAATTGCTCGATGTCTTCACTAAATCCTGGAGAGGTCTTTGAAATAGTTATATATGTAACAAACTTGGTGCGTATGATTTATACGCTTGAACTGAAGGGGAAGGGCGGGGGGAGTTGATTATGTAATTAGGATATACATGATATTGTAGTTATTATGTAGTTAATACTGAGATTATATGATTCTCTTAGTACCTATATAATAGAGTCTCAATAGTGTAGTTCAGACAGGATTTTACCATATATATGTTTTCTTTTTCTCTTTTTCTTTCTTTTATTTTAATTTCTCTTAAATAATAAATTCCTGCATTGTGCACATATGGTAAAATATTGAAAAGAAGGAAGGTATTCTAAACAAAAAATAGATCAAGAAATTAAAATTTAGTACAATGAACAACTAGTTAATCTATACTATCATACAAAGACAACTTCAAAGTTAACTACTGCTAGTGCTAACTGCTTATTTTATTTGAACCTTTTTCTGAACAACTTTACCATTAACAACTCATTTCTTTTTCAAATTTATTTTAAATTTAGATCATTATTATAGAAAACTATAATTAAAAGGTTCCTTACAACGAACTCCCGTATATGTATGATACTTTTGAATGGGTGGAGAGACACTTAGTAGTGTTAAATATCCATTGCTATAATCTCAAATCATGGAAAGAAAAATTACTTTCACTGTTTCACATATTGGTTTTAGGTGAAGTTGATGTGAAGGAATCATGTATTAAACTCTTTGTTGTTGGACTTTTACCTTGTGTTGAGCATCAAATAGGATGAACTGATCGTTTGAATTTAAGTATTGAAATGATCAAAGAGAATGCTGTTAAAGGAGAGTTATTTTATTGCAAAATAGTCATTTATAAGCCAAATTTTCTTCTGATTGGAGGACTAAATAAATAATCATTAGAATTACCAAGTTGAGTGTTATCAAGTTATTAATATACAAATATACAAATAGGCTTTTCCATTATTTATATTATACCCATTATCAAGTAGATCAGACAGAAATATATCTCATATGAATGTTTGGTTTATTAAAATATTATTTCAATGCTTTACATTCTATTTGCATTTTGTTCTGACTTCTGTTTCAATGGTATGAATAATATTTTATCTTTACTTAATGGCTTATTACCAATTACCATATATTTTGAAATAGCTTGTATTATGGAAAGTGTTGGTTATCTGTTGAATAAAATATATCTATCTGTTTGAACTTTTTTACCACTGTTTTCTGTGCTTTATTTATTCATATATTTCAAGTGAATTAA
This sequence comes from Trifolium dubium, assembly GCA_951804385.1. NCBI lineage: Eukaryota > Viridiplantae > Streptophyta > Magnoliopsida > Fabales > Fabaceae > Trifolium > Trifolium dubium. The sequence continues at coordinate 17,015,446 of OX638063.1, forward strand.
CTAGGCCTATTCAAGTGGTTAGTTATTAAACTCTTGTTAAACAAGATATACTTAATTTGATTTGATTTTGATGTTTAATGAGTCCTTGAGCCGACCGCTACAAATAACAATATATAGTGTATGTCTGGATTGACAATGATTTCAGACGACTGATAACAATTCCTGTGTGATGCAGTAACTGCAGCTAATCCTATTCCGTGTAATTATACCTAAGAACGGGTGAAAGGCTAGCCAATTATTTGTTTTTTTGTTTTGAAAAAGCTAAACTAGCCCACCTAAATTATCACTAGAGAGAATCGAACATGAAACCTCAAGGAGTAGCACACTCACAGGTCCTAAGTCAATACCACCGGGTCAACCAAAGTGGGTTATGGCCAATTATTTGTTGAGCACATAGGGATCAAATTGTGGCAAAGGAACATGGCTTCAAATCAGGTGTAATTGTGTAAGAGGTGACATGGTGACAAATTCAAGTTACTTTGGATATAGGGCATTGTTATAAGTATAATAATCTTCTGCAATTGGAAACCAAGCTGAACCTGGTCCATTGGACTGTACTGTATATAGGCCTAAACTAGAAGGGAAACTATGGTACTAAAATCTTGAAAATTAGAACAAGAAACATGTGCAAGCATGTGCTTTCTGTTCCCACCACAAGGTCCAGCTAAGAATCAATGCTAGTGTTAGGCTAGACTAACAACATCATAAACTATCATCAGCTCGCTGCTTCTCAATCACTGCCAACACCTTGTAAATATCTTGACATGAAAATTGATATCTAAGTTTTACGTAGTCTATATTTGGAATTACGGTGAGAATATCATAATCAAAGTGATCTTTTATGATTTTACAGAATTTACGAGTTGTAGCTTCTACAAAATCATAGTAGATTACCGTGATTTTGACATATCTACTGTGATTATGTCATTCAATTGTTTGGTCTTTGTGTTTTATGCAATTTTTAACATCCTTAAATTTCAGTTTATCACTTTGGTATAGAATCTAAATTTTCTCTTGGTCTTGGTGTTCAACAAAACTAGGTTCTATGGTCTTCTTTTTGTTGAAATAACAAGTCCTACATTGAATAGTTGAAGGACAACTTGAATGTATAAAAATAAGATAGGGTGAAGTTCAAATTTATTTGAACTTTTGGATCATATACCTCTGAGTTAAGACAACTAAATTGAAATTTTTTGCTTCATTGATATCAGAGTCTAATGTAATTTCACAACTTGTACTAACTTTAAGAATAACTAAAAAGAAATTAGGCCTCGACTCAAATACAGTAGATTATGTAGCCACACGAGCATTAAAGAGACTAATTTTGATGGACTTTAGGGTGGAAGAAATAAGCCCTACCTCAGGTAAAATTGAGAAGGTTAAAATGTTTATAAGCAAGACTTTGTCTGACATGCATAAGCCTCTCAAATGATGCACGGTGCACAAGTCGTAAATAACACTATCAGTTGGCGGAGTCAGAAATTTTATCTCAGTTTTGAACAAAAACTATCAGTTTTACACAAAATTAATCCTTAAAAATCTCAATTTTACCTAAATTAACCTTTAAAATATCAAAAAAAAAATTGTTTTACAATGAAAAATCAATTTTGAACAAATTTTTTTTTAATTTTGTCCTAAATTAATTCCTAAACATTACAATTTTACCTTAAATAAACTAACTCTAAAATACCAAAAAAAATACGAACCCGGGCTCTGGCAGTCCCTATGGTGGCTCCGCCACTTAACACTATATATAACGAATACAAATTTTATAAAATTCAATGTTAGACTAAAATTTTATCTCAGTCAAATAGTATCTCTAAAAATGTTGTATACAACATCTAAAGAATTTCGTCACTAATTTAATGGATGGCTAAAATATTTCCCTTCTCTTTCAGCCAGCTAACCATGAGGTATTTTTATCATTTAAATATATATCACACAAATATATCCATCTCATGTCACAATAAATCAGTTAAAGTTTGCATGCCAATGGAGTGTTTAACTAATTTGGTACCTCATGAATAGTCATTATCAATAGCCTTAGCAACCACATGGCACATGGATTGTATCTTGGATATATTGTAAAATGCAACCAATTGATTCAATCTACATAGGTAATTTGAATTGTCTGCACTCACAATTTCATGACTGCACACACCTAACTATATCATTAATTGTTATTTTTTTGTCAAGATCATATATATATTTACCGTCAAATATAGTGGCTAATCTTTCGCTAGATTAGAGACATCTCGTTAATTGTTGAATTAAGATCAAATATTAAAAAATTTAATGTTAAATTTGATGTGTGAAATATTTTAAAAAAACTCTAAATCTAAACTATTCAATCTTAATCGGTCGACTATGCTATTGTAACTGCACACGACCCAAATCAATATATATGGCCCTTGATCATAATCGTCATCAAAACATATATAGAGATAAATGCACCTAGGTAGCTAGCTAATTGATCAATATACACTATGTATATAAGATAACTAGCTAGCTAGTATCAATCCATGAATATGTATAATAATGTAACACAATCATATCATATCATTTCATATTTTCTCCCTATTCTACTTTGATGATATGTGGTGAATTTGCACAAGCATTTCATCACCTCAAAGAGATTAATAATTTGAATGCCACGAGGGAGACAAGGCCTAGAAATCCGCAAAATAGTTGAAAGCCCTCTTAAGAAAACTGACTCAACATGCACAAAATGGACCACACACAGGATGATGTATAGGGCCATTGTTCCGGTTAGCACGCTGCCAAATTCAGTAACACTCTATCTCTCATTTTAAACGCTTCACCATTTAAGAGATTCACTTCATTCACAAACATGTTGTACCAATAAGCTTTTTTTGTATAACATATATAGACATAGTAGTACGTAGTAATTGATGTCTTGTATATAGTTATGGACATGTCTGTTTACTATTGTAAATACTAAATAGTATGGTTTAATTTGTATCTTTGTTTGCAACTAAGATATGTAATATGTACATATATTTGAAGGAGGGTAGGTTCACTGTTAACCGTATACACTTCACTCAACAAATAAATATATGAAAAGTAACCATTAATATTAATATAATATAAAAATTATATAATCTAAGGAAAATAATTTCAATAAAAGTTTACCGTTAATAATGATGATATTGGCTTGAGACTTTATTAGAGATTTGGAGTGTATTTCTCACGAAGTCTCATTCAGAAATGACGTATGATTAACTCTACTCACACTTTGATACATCAAATTGATGTTCGATTTTTCCACGACTTCAATTTGCACCATTTATGTGAGTGTATATATAAAATCAAATAGTTATTTATCAAAATCTCATTTATTCAATGACCAAAATTAAACGAGGATCTATATATATCGTTCAAAAATGGCGAACAACATTTCATTCATTTACATCAAGTTATTTAATTTGTTCAAAACTTAAACTATTTTGCAACAGAAAATAGTTCAATGTGAGTAGTGTAAGTGGATCCATCGTCCGGTCAAGTTAGGAATTTACTATGCATATTCATTATTCAATTCATATCATATAAGAGTGAGTTAACCTATGTTTGATATCACAGTTGATATGTTATAATCACAGTGACCCATCATATTTTATTTTACAAAAGTTATAGTATTATGTAGTTTTTGAAAAATCATGTACCGATATGTAGTTCAACATAATTCTGACATATCCACTATAATACTAAATATACATGTACTAAGTCTCTATGCGACAAGCCACGTGAGAGCTTTTCCTAGTTTTTTGTGACTCTAGTTTACCCAAGTTGCTGTGCAATGTGAATGTGCATTAACTCAAGGACACCCCACCCCACGAGCAAATATGACAGTGTACTAGTACAATGTAGCTATAGCATGATCTCTAGTTAGTACGAGCAAATAGCTCCATGTTTGATTCAAAATATGATTGTTACTCTATCTATCTATATGCGATGGATGTCATCTTTGTCTTAACTATGGTTTTTTCATTCTTATTTTTTCTAAATCGTAGTATAGCGACTTTCGAGTTGACTACTATTTTTTTTGCCTTAAAGATTTTTCTTAAATTTTTTATAACATACTTCCTCCGTCCCAAAATATAAGTAAAAGTTGGTCAACAAAAGTGAATGTATTTAGTCCAAATTTTGAACCAAATACATCAAATTCTTTTAACTCACTTTTGCTTACATTTTGGGACGGAAGAAATATAAATTATATACAATAATTTTTTTTGTTTTTACCACCAGTTTAATTTAGTTAGAAGGTTAGTACATACAATAATTTTTAATGAATCTAATAATAAATTTTTAGTTAAAAAAGATGCTAACATTTACTCTTAAAAGCATATGTTAATTAATGATTGAAATATTACAAATTTTTATTACAATTCGATCATGTATTTAATTCTTCTTTTAAACTTTAGTTTTTTCCCTGTCAAATACTCTAATGGCTAGAATTCACCTATTAAATGTAATAAGTTGAATGTTCAAGTTTGAACTTTGACTCATGCATATAACATGTGAGGTGCTCGCGGTTCAGCTTGGATCGGTTATAAGACAAAAAGTCATCTGATCCAAATAGAAAATAGTATACGGTTTGGTTTGGTTTTTGGATGACTAAAATAATTATCCAATCCCACCCGATCCAATTGTATGTGTTTTACTTTGGTTCGGATTGTTCTGTTTTATTCGGTTTTAAAATAAACATAAATATTTGTCATTATAAAAAATTTATTTTACCCGTTAAAAAAAAGTTGTGCAAGTAACTACAATATAATTATATTGCTAGATGAAAATAAAGAGAGATTTAAGTGAGACGAAGGTAGGGAGATGGTGATGAATTGGAGAACATAACATTTCTTTTGTGTGTTGCTACGGCGGAAAAAAAAATTATTTTAGCGCGCCTAACAAAATGAGAAATAATATTTTTTTGTGATAACAAAAATAGAGAAATAGTTGACTTTATCACACAAACTTCGATTCGGTTTGGGTTGATTCGGTTTTCATGAAGTCATCCATAATACGATTTGAATCAATCAGTTTTGCTATAAGGTGATTCAAACGCATCCAAAAAATTTCGGTTATTTTCAGTTTTCATTTTTTTGGTTGTTTTCGCTTTTTTTTTTATTGAATTGGATTTGAACACCCCTACATGTGATGTCCCTACAAACCGAGCTAAACTCACAAAAAATAAACTTAGATTCTTAACATATGTTTTTATATATAATAATATTAAGTATTACTTTTAAAAAATAATTTTTATTAGTAGAACTCTTAACACGTGCCCTAAGATATACGTTAATTTAACCATAATAATAATAATATTAATAATAATAATAATAATAATAATAATAAGTTTGATGGTCTCTAGCTAGCTAGCTACTACAAGCAAATAACTCCATTTTGATTCAAAGAATGATTATGTACTCTATCTATATCTATCTATTTTTAATGTATGTCATCTTTCCATGGTTTTTTCTTTTATTTTTTAAATCAAAGTATAGCAGCTTTGAGTTGACTACTAATATATTTTTTTAACATATATTCTTTCTTATTTTAAATATAAGAAAAAATCTGATAACAAAAGTTAATATATATGATATAAAGTTCAAACAATATATCAATTTTTTTTTATTTAATGTTCTTTTACATTTAAGATCAAAAATAGTATTTTACATTTAAAAAGAAATAAATTAAATGGAACAAAGGAAGATAAAAGGAATTAAAGAAAGAAGATACAAAATGGTATGATTAAATTTTGAGTTGTTTCAATTTTTTTTTCCAAGACCATAATATCCACCTTTGAATGTAGTGATTATTCCTCTCATTAAATCGAAGACACCTTAAAGTCCAGATATTTAAAGTTATTTCATACTCAAGGTGATGATCGAATTATCGACTCTTAGTTAAGAAATATCGAGTCTCAACCGTTGAACCACATTCTCTAGATTAATTTTTGAGTTGATTGATTTTTTTTTCCGGCAAAAGTGTTGCAGCTGATACAATGCTCTAGATAGATAAAAAAATATATAAAAAGAGAAGGGGGACAAAAACCAAAACCTTCTCCAATAAAAAAATAAAAGCAAGACAAAATAAAGGAAAAGAAAAAATAAAGCGACAACAAAAAAGGCAAATAAAGAACTCATACTACAATCAAATCCTTCCCCTAGCACGGGTATTATGGACATGAACTCCCTTTTGCGAGTTCTTTTTCTTAGACTTGGACATCACCACAATAAAAGGCTCTTCCATAGAAACAAAATGTTTTTTTCAAGTAATTAAGAGCTACCGCATTTTCTTCCTCATCAATATATACCTTATGACCAATGTTTCCAACCTCTTTATCCTTCCAAACTCTTAAAACTTTCAAGTCATGAGCAATATGGGGATTTAAAACAGCATCAGAAACAGTGACGTTGGAATAAGTTGCACCGCACCAAGAAGACGAATCTTGAATGTAGTCTGTATTTGTCACTCTAGAGCCAAACATTGTGGCTCCACAGTTGCTGTTTGGTTAGCTAGTTCAATAACAATCTACAACTCTTAATTTTTGATCAGTTGTTTGATTTGAGTGAAGTTATAAAGAAAAAGAAAAGTAAATGTAAATTTTTCTCTTTCTTCATTGGGTGGAAAGTAACGAAAAGTAAGAAATACCAACAATGAATTGGTCAAAGTGGTAAATGTTTTGAAACTTTTAAGCATGTAGTAATTAAGGGGTCGATTATTGGCTCATATGTATGGAAAAAATTTGTTGAGAGTGGGGAACTCCATCTTGTGTATCCTACATATTTCAAAATATTGTACTTATATCTTGATAACGAAAAATAGAGAGTAAGAAATATAAAAAAATGACATAAGATGAATATTTGCTTAGGCATAACACTAAATTAAATAAGTTTAGAAATATACATAAATTAAAAAATATATAAAAGATAAAATATTAATTAATATTAAAATTTGACACTAGTTTTTTTTTTTTAATTTTGATATTTGTGTGTGCACCCAAATAATTTTGATTTGGGATTTTTTCATTCAAATTTTTTATTTTATTTTTAGTTTTCACTGTTTGGTTTCTAGCGAAAAAGAGTTTCAATAGTCTAGAACTCAAGACAAATTCTAACATCAGGTTGCAGTCCTCCCTATTAAATCCAACGTTAATCACCACTAAACAAATTAACGTTTGATAAACTTTTTAAGTCTTGCTCATGATATAAAAACCTTTGTATTTTTTTGGTCGAGACCGGTGTATCCACCGTCGAACACAGTGACTAATCCCTCGCTAGATTGGAGGCACCTCGATGGGTGGGATAACTGGCCCAAAGATTTAAAGCTGCTCCATACCTAAGGTGAAGATCGAACCTTCGACCCTTAGTTAAGCGAGGATGAGCCCCTAACCGCTCAACCACACTCGTTGGATTAAAACCTTTGTATTTAATAAAAGGTGAAATTAACACACGTATATTTAACAGAAATATATATTTTATTTTTTTAACAAAAACAAACTCAATACATATCATTAATCAAATAATTTTTTAACAAAAATAACATTAAACACGCAATAACGTGATTTTTAAAAAAAAATATATTTTAGAAAAGAAAAATCAAACTTACAAAAAATAAACACAATTTTTTACCTTCTAGAAAGAATGTAATTAGGTGGGTCCTATATATAGATACCCTTTCCTCTCTTTTGTACTTTGTCACAAGCCTTCTCTTTTGTACTTAAGCTAAAGAACCAAATTGTTAACTTTCCACTCCCTTCCCCTGTTTCATACAGAAAAAACTTTCCTCCTACCCTACAAACAATTATATCTTCCTCAGTATAAATCAACTTTTTTCCTCCAATTTTGTACTAATGAAATATCAAATTCCTCCCTAAAATTTAAAAATTTGTCAAATACATTATTGAAATACCAAATTATTTTCTAAAATTTAAAAATTTGTTAAATACACCATTAAAATTTGGAAATATACAAATATACCCCTGAAATTATAAAACGTCAATCAAATTGCTCCCTGCTCTGTTTACTTCGTTTATTTTGATGATATGGTCGTTAACTGCATACGTGACATCTGTCAACGTGGCGCTACATCACATGAGAGCATGATAATTGACTAAAATTTGCAAAATTAGAGGGTTAATTGACTAAGAAACTGTTAAATTTAACCCCTCATTTTACAAATTTTAGTCAATTACCCTCTTGTGACGTGTATCCTGATTTAATTATATTTTTCCCTCGTGTGATGTGGCGTCAGGTTAACAAGTGTCACCTATGCAGTTAATGACCATGTCATCAAAATAGAATGAGCAAACAGAACAGGGAGCAGTTTGATTGACGTTTTAGAATTTCAGGGATGTATTTGCCTATTTTCAAATTTCAAGGGGATATTTGACCTATTTTTAAATTTTAAAGAGAAATTTGGTATTTCACTCAATTTTTTACCTTTATTATTAGAGTTTGGAAGAAAATTAGGTAGGGAATGGCTGCTGCCCGCCACTTAAAAAAAATGAATTTCTTTTAGGTATTATATTTTGCGGCGATTTTGGGCTATTTAACGACGGTTTCTTGATATTTAACACAGTTTTGCAATTCTGCAATTATTTTCTTAGTTTGCGGATGTTTATCTCTTGAATCTATTTATCAAGTATAATTTGTGGGGTTGTTAACCTCCATCCTCTATATTGTTTTGTTAATTTTTTCTTTGTTAATATTTTATAAGTTAATTTTTTTTCTTTGTTTATATTTTATAAAATAATTTTTTTTCCGGCTCCATGCCTCCATCCTTGAGATTTGGTTAGCTCTCCACTGGTTTTTCTAATTAGTCTGATATAGTGTTCCTTACCGGAACACCATCTTTAAAATTTCCAATATTCTATTTTGGGTTAATACATTTTTACTCCTGTAAAATACACGAAATTTATTTTACCCCCTTATATATTTTTTTTTGTTGTGTTTCCTCCTTGTAATATAAGATTATATGTTTTACCTTCTGGACTCAGTCAACCATAATGAAGGAAAGTGGTAGAGAGGAGAGATATTATAAAGTAAAAATTAACGATATGAATGTGTAAAGGTATTTTCTTGTCTACCCCCCACAAGATTTGGGGTATTTGCCTCCAATCACTTAAAAAAAATTTAACCGATATAAATTTTTATAAAATACACCGTTGGATTAAAAGTTTATATCATATAGATCATTTGTGTAAAATTTTAGAGAAATCTAAAATCATTTGATATGTTATTGAGACGCGTCAAAATTAACAGTTTCTGTGATTTCTTAAACACCGTTAATCTTTATGTGTCTCAATAACATATCAAATGATTTTAGATTTGTCTGAAATTTTACACAAATGATTTATATGATATAAACTTTCAATCCAACGGTGTATTTTATAAAAAATTATATTGCTTAAAAATTTTTATAGTGGTTGGGGGTATATAGGTACACAAGTTGTCACCGTGTGTAAATTAAATTAATAATATGCTCATTTTTTTTCTTTAGACTAAAATATCCACCTTTTCTTATGCAAAAAAATAAAAAATCCACCTTTCACAATTTTAATCACTTTAAAATAAAAGATAATTTATAATTTTCTTTTCAAACAATAGTTTTCGCTAAGGAATATTTTTACTTTTTAACTTTAATTACTTTAAGTTTTGTAGTGTTTGTGCATGATGACTTGTGCAACACTAGTGCATTATATTTTAGAATTTGTCATGTAGAGTTGGTCCTAATTTTTGTAGAGAGAAAAACTCATCTTCTCTATAAGTTTTTCATTTTCTTTTATTCATCAAAAATGAGATGGTGTTGGGTCTTTTCTTACCCATCATCGATGTACATTTTTTTTTAATTTAAATAAGTGATTTTTACATAAATTATATTTTTTGTAATTTTTTTCGTCTTAGTGCGACAATATTTATTTGTTTTTTCATTTTTGTGCGGTTTTATATTCTCATTTTGTTGCGGTCATTGTTTGTCTTCCCCAGCTAGTTACAGTACAGTGTTTCATTTGTTTTCCAGTCTTATTACAGTGTTTGTTTAGTTCAAATTGATAGATCAACTATTTATTCAACAAATGACCAAATTTATCAAAGATGCATATCCGAAGGCATACGTACTATGATTACATTAATTTTGTTACATTATTTTTAAACATGAGTTTGTCGCTTTATACTATATATTAACTTGAATGTTTTGTGTTTGATTGTAAATTCATCTTTTTTATTTTTAATAATATTGAATTTATTTTTGTATTTAATATACTCCGTCAAGTTAAATAAATGAATATCATTTTATTTTCTTTACTAATTTTATTTCCTTATCCATGACTGGAGCCCATATTTAACATTCTCCCTAAAATAATACCCTTATAATCTAGCTATAGAACACTACATTGTTAAATACATAATGTGTGAGCATGCAATGATGGAAGGCTTTTTGAGATTTGATTGAGTGAAAGCATGGTCTCAAGATTTTGATAACTTCATTCACATAATATGGACTTAAATCCATGATCCGAATTCTTAATTCAAACAGTAATCTGTTTTTATAAGCTCTAATTTAATAATACTAATTTAGTAGCTAGAAATAGAAGTTATTAGATTTTGAGTGAAAGAATAATTGTTTGTGGGTGCAGCTAGCTAGCAAAGGTCAGCATATATTTATATGGATGGAGTCTGGTTAGCAACAATAGCATGTGATTCCACACGTGCTCAACCGAATTTTACGCGTGGGTCCAAATAACAAAAATTCTCAACCGCACGATTTGCTTACTTCTTACTCTGAATTATGATCAGATCCCGTGACAACACCGAACAACTGTCGGTATTCCAGGATACTAGGACACGCGTACGTAAACCCAGCCCTTCATAATATACTCCTCCCATCTTGAATTTCAATTTTCTCAGATATTTTTGTATGGTGACCTAATCAAAAAAATTATAATTTATTTTTATCGAGAGTGGAGTATCTACTGTCAACGTGGTGACTATTCTCCACGTTGAATTGAATGTATTTCAATAGGTAAGATAATTGATTCAGTAATTTGAAGTTGTTCTTATTCAATATAAAGATTGAACTCTTATTTTAAAGAGAATCGAACCCTTTTTTAAGATAATCCTTTTTTTGTTAGTGTGACTAAACAAAAATTTGTTGATCATTTGATCATACAAGAATATCTCTTGAATTCTATAAATTCTACTTCCTTGAGTTTCATATATAAGAAAATTTTACAAAATTAGATTAGGGGGAGGTATTGAATTGAGATTTCAATGGATTTTAATAGACTTTTTATGATAAGAAAATCTTGTAGTATTCAATCAAGACTTTTATAAAATGTAAGCAAATCTTGTGGTATTCAATTATGACTTTTGTAAAATGTAAGCAAAGTTGTTTGAAAAAAAAGTCTTTCAAAATCTCACAGAATTAATATAATCTCACAAAGTTTTTTAAAATCTTCAAAACTATTTTTGTCAAAAATAATCTCTCAAAATTCCAATCCAATACCTCCCCCTAAATTGATGGTAAAACAAATTACAAAAAAAATTACTCTTTAAAAAATGTCCAAATATACTTAAGTCATATATTTCTAACTTTATCAATATTTTTTGTTTTGAATATCATTAAAAAATAGAATATGAAAGATACATTTGAGCACAAACTCAACACTTGGTATTAACCACATTTAGGATTGAAAATAGGTCAGCCGGGGCCTACAGAAACTACGGTTTAATTTATATAGGATTAGGTTGGTCAGGTCAGACCATTTTTTTAAATAGAGTAGCCTAATACTGTTTTACAAGCCTATTTAACTAAAAAGACTATTATAGGTCATAATAAAAGTCTTTTAAGCCTATTAGGCCGGCTTATTTAAATAAATATTAATATTATTTTTATTAATTTTTATAATTTAATATTAAATATTGAGTTTGAACAAAATTATAATTCTAAAAACTTTATAATGGATTAATTTTTGCACACACACACACATATATATATATATATATATATATATATATATATATATGTATATATATATATATATATATATATATATGAATATTTTGTTATTAAAAAAATTGATACATTTGAATCCTAGATCTTCCCCTACCCAACCCATGTTCCCGTATTGTTATAAAATAAAATTGAAATATGATGTATATGTAACAAAATTCTTTAAAATATGATGTGAAATAACAAAAGAGAGTTTAATATCATTGGTCAATTAATTGATTAGTCTATTTACATATCAATATAATTACTTATTTAAATATGTTCATATGAAATAAGCTTTTAAACAGGCTAATAGATCAGACCAAACTTTTTATATGCCAGATTTTAGGCTTAAAAATCAAGTCTATAACAGACTACAAGCTAGGCGACCTTCAATTTTTGACAGATCAAACTCAGGCTTGACAATGACTAGCTAACTCGGCCTACCTATTCCCACCCCTAGGCCCACATCCAATAAAGACATGACACTTCATATTTAACTTGGAAAAAATAAATAAAACAAATAAAACAAGATAAAACCATTATTATTTATTTTTTTATTAAGAAATTAAATGTATGTGGTGTTTTTTAACAAGTAAAAATGGAATATATATATATATATATATATATATATATATATATATATATATATATATATAGTCTTCTCAGTATCAGGTATGCCGAAAAAGACTACGAAAATTTACACAAGTTAAGGCTTTGTTTAGCCTAACTTTTTTAAGAGCAAAAACTGCTTTAAGCTTAAAAATAATAAAAATACTTTACAAATAAAGTAAAATTTTTTGGTAATGTTTTTATATTTAAGCCACTTTTTTTTAATAGGAGCTTCATAAAATATATCTTTAGCCCTACTATGACTTAAAAGAGAAGTAAAACTAAAATAAAGTCAGGTCAAACAGACATTAAATATCAAATAGATGAATATGAGAGATAACAAAATTAGTTGATACGCAAACAAATAAATGTCCGACCACCACCTATTATAATCTGCAACTAGATTTAAGTTCTTCATCTTCAACCACCAATACGAATTCAATTGACTTTGTCTATCAGCTGAGGTAGTGACATTGTTGAATTTCGAAACAGACGGTGATTTATTTCATTTCACACAACCCAAATACAAACAAGGCATATGAGTTGCTAAAAGGACCGACGTGCACGACCTCAGCTCCACCTGCTGCATAAGTAAACTAAAGAAAGTTGTCAAATGAACTTTGACAATATGCAGATGCAGTTGACATTCATGAGGAGGTCAAAATTGCGGTTGAAGAAGTTCATGTGCAGGTTCCAATATTAGTTGCAGATGCTACATATTTGGTATAGATTGAATCAAGCCAGGACACACAGAGAAGCAACATGGTAATAAATTTCATGATATGCGTGTTGTTGATTTTTGGAGTGATGTATTGACAAATAAGGACTATGTTCGAGATGATCCATTTTGGAGTGGTGAAGACTCAAATGTTATTGTTACTTGTGACTTGGAGATAGATTTTGAAGAATCGAAAGAATAAAGATGCTACCAAAATTAAGTATAAGATATATACCGATGAAGAAGAGAAAGTGGCAATTATTATATATTTACAAAATCGTTCTAGTACAAATGAATACTAATATTTTACCAAAATAATCTCTAAAGCAAAGAGAAAAATATGTAAAAGGAAACTCAGTTTTATAATATCCGCTTAAACGATGTAATAAAACCTACATAATTAAATAACTATTTATTTTAATTTTCTTTTATGAGCAATGTTCATACAAAAAAAATATCGTGTACATAGTTTTAGTCCTTACTAAAACTATTTATTTATTTTAATTTTCTTTTATGACCCTTTTTTTTTATTTTTTTTATTAATATTTGTGTACCATATTTTAATTTCTTTTAGGGTTAAATATGTTATTTATCCTTATAATTAAATACTTCTAAGTTTAGCCATTTTTTAATTTTATTATACTTTTAGTTTCTATAAAAAAATATCTTGTACATAGTTTTAGTCCTTACTAAAACAATATTTATTTCATTATCATTAAAATTTTAAAGTTTTGAATGATTTTTTTATAAACATGTTTACAAAATAATATAATTTTTTTTTATAATAATATGAATTAAATATGAATATCTTAAATTGAAAATTTTCAAGATAAAATTATCGAAAATTATGATCTATAAATCAAATTTTAAGCTCATTTTTTTGGATAATCTTTTTATGACGTTCTAAACATACATACAATTTTTTTTTTCAAAAACACATGTTAGTTTAACAATATTGATCAAAAGTGAGTACATAATAATTTTCTAAAAACTAAAAAATTATTTAAAATTAAACTTAAAAGGTCATCATATCAATTTGCAGCGATCAAAAATATATTAAACTTTTTCTTTTATGAGCAATGTTCATAAAAGAAATGTTTAGTTTTACTTTTTTTTGGTTTATGGTCATAAAATTTGGACGTGGAATGGGTGGCGGTAGAGCCTTTAAAATCGGTCGGGCCGCTAAACATGGAAAAATGTCGGGTTTGAATTTTAAAATTTCTACATAAATTATGAGCTTACTCGCATGGCTCATGAGCCGCCCGTTAGTCCACATATATGTATTTTTTTTTTGTTTTTTTAGACATAATTCAAGTCTAAGTCTTACACAATAGTCACAATATTATAATTATGTTTTATTATTCTCATTTATGTTGTTTTGTGTGATATTTTGATTGTGAATTATAATTGTGTTGTTTGATTATGCATGAACTTAGTTTATTTTGAAAAATTATTTAAATTTATTTTATGTTATTTGATTGATTAATAACTTATTTTGATTAATGTAAACTTATTTGTATTATATTTGGAATGTTTAATTTTTTTTCTCCATAAAATTGTTTTTCAATAGTGTAAAAAAAGAAAGAAAAATAATCGAACCAGATCGAACTTACCCAAAAACCAATTAACCAAAAAACAATTAACTCGTAAAGAGCTGAGTTCGGACACTAAATTTTCAATTTATGTTTAATCCCATTTTTTAATCCGACCAGATGAAACCCGGCACCCGTTCAAACAGGACCGAAATGAACAGGACCATCCGTTTTGACACCTCTAAGTGGCGGGAGCCAAGTAGGAAGTTCTAATTCTAAAAGCTGTCAGACACGTGTGTGGGGCGCTCCAGGCCAAACTCTAGCTAGCTGGGCCCACTAACCCAATACACGCCAAACTACCAAGCGTGCAAAACCAAATCAAAATTCATTTCTCATCCCGGCTCGGCTCGGCTCGGCTCACATGGCCCATTTCTACATCTCTTAATTTTTTCCCAACATCCATTTATATCCCTTCTCCATATAAGTACCTCATTCATCAATATTCATCATCTTATTTTTTCTTCATCCTCTCTCTATTTTTATTTTCATTATATTAGGTGTGAAGGCACATATAGTATATAGAGAGATATTTAATTTGTTTATTTTTTAAAAAGTAAATAAATAAATTTTGTTAATGGGTTGCAAAGATTTGGCAAAGACCATGAAGTTGAGGAGAAGGAGGAGACAAGTGATTGTTGGAAGGAAGATGAAGAAATTGCAAAGAATAATTCCGGGAGGCGACGGATTGAAGGCGGACCGGCTATTTTTGAGGACGGCGGAGCATATCTTGCAGTTGAGGTTGCAACTTAATGCATTACAAGCTCTTACCAAGATATTCAATGCTTGATTATATATTACAAAGTCTAGTACACCACTATTATAAAGTTTGTATGATCATTTCTTCTTATATATTACTATATATTTTAATTATATATAGTGCCTTACTAAATCTTTTTTTTAACGGCGTACTAAATCATTTTGTAAGATTTTTGAAGTACAAATAATCTTCTCTTTTTAGTATTTATGTATATTATATATTAGTATATATATTTGAGCTTTGAATTGGGGAGTTTTTGCTTAATTGGAGCTGTTTATTAGACTAGTCATGTGTTAATTATTTTTATGATAAATAGTCATGTGTTAAATTAGAGAATATATAACAATAATTATTGAGGTTAAATTATATTTGTGTACTTATTTTTATGGTTTCTACTTTGTAGTAAAGTGTCTGATTTTTCTTTTCTACATATAGTTCACACTGGATGCATTAAAAGTATATGTTTTGAAGCATCGGAACTTATGTTGCATGGAAGATTTGGTTAAAGTGAACACTGATTATTCCATGTTTTCTGACTTACTTTCAAAAATCCTTTTAATTTGATAACTTCTTTATATTAGTTATATATTTTTCATATAATTTTCAACAAACAAAAAAATGTTTGTAAAGTCTAGCTCAATTGATAATGTCGAAATTGTTAAAATAGATATTTTTATTTAGATTTGTGCTCGATCTTGCAAACAATATTTCTATACGAATTTTATAGTAATATTTGTTACTTTGTCTAAACACAAAAATAAAAGAATACACCGCATATAATTTAGAATTGATGATCTCTAATTGGAACATTTTATGTAATGTAAAAGCGCCCTTCATCTTAGGTCCATATATAATTTCTAATTTGTATTTCCTATGTGCAAAATGAAATTTAATTACTTTATAATATAATGATTATATGAATTTTTCTTTTTAATTATGACCGGAAGAAAATAAGATTTAGATTTTTTGCAAAATACCAAAAACAATATTTTCAAAATAAAATAGACCATTTAATGCATCTCGATATTTATTTCATAATCATTTGTAAACAAATTAGAAAGAACAACCAAAGTTATCAACAGGTCATCTAATGTGATGGTTTAGTATATGCTGTCAGCTATTTCATGTGCTATGCCTAATTACTCTATCATTTACAAGTTTCATACTCATTCAATTTTCAAATCCACTCTTAAATGCATATACATTTATACATACTCCCTATCTTTGATTTTTGTGCACAGACATATAAAAAAAATGCAACTATATATGATGTCTAAAGAAATTATATTTTTACTAAATTAATTCTATTATTTGTTAATTTGTTTGTTTCTTTAAAATAATGTACTATATAATAATGATATATTTTTTTGACAAATATTACTTCCGACCTTAAATATAAGACCATGTTTGACCACTACACGTAAGTCAATGTACAATTTTGTTCATTAATATATTTAATTATCTAGCAGCAAAAATTATAAAAATTTAATATTTTAAAAATAATCATCAAAACAAATCAAACAAGATCATATATGCTAATATTTACATCTATATATTATTAAAAAAATATGGTCAAAATATGATAGATGAATAGTACAATTTAGTCAAACATAATCTTATATTTAGGGTCAGAGGTACTCCCTCCGTCCCAAAACTATTGTCCTTTACGCAAACCAATGTAAAGTTAATGTTAGTTTATCAATTGTACCCTTACAAAAGTTAAAACATTAATTAAGTATATTTTCTCTTTCTTAATAAAGTAAGGGTAAAATAGACTTAACTTATCAATCTTTGTTGTTTCTTAATCCACGTGCATAACTCTAAAAGGACAATAGTTTTGGGACAGTGGGAGTAGTATATAGTAGTAATTATTTGGAGAATGCAATTGGAAAATTTTGCATTGGAAAGTGAGAATGTCATTCATCTTAGGGTTAATAGGTTAATATATACCCCCGTGTAATTTTATTTTTTTTGAGAATCCCCTTATAATGTTTTTGTTTTTTACAATACCCTTTGGACTCAATCAACAATAATAAAACTTTCGCTAAAATTATATTTTGCGGCGTTTTTTTTGCTGTTTAAAACTCTCGCTAAAATAATATTTTGCGGCGGTATAAAACTCCCGCTAAAATTATATTTTGCGGTGATTTTTTTTGCGGCGGTTTTTATTTTGCGGCGGTTATATTATGGTTGACTGAGTCCAGGGAGTATTGCAATATATCAAACATTATAGGGGAGCATTTTAAAAAAATAAATAATTACAGAGGATATTGCAAAATTTGCATATTTTACAGAGAGGTATTGACCTATTTATCCTTCATTTTAAAAAAGAAGATATATAACATATTGAATAAGTTTTGGTAATTAATTATGAATATCTCAAATGTTATTTTTTGTCTTTATAAAATATTTTAACAAGTTTTGTCTTTAAATATTTTCCATAAGTCATGTTATTCTTCATCTTTTTGAATGAGTCTTTGTATTCATATGTTTATAATATTGTAAGAATCTATCATACAAAAATTTAGAATTTTTTAACAAAAAATGAATTATATATGAATTTTTAAGCGCTGAAAAATTTCAAATTAATATTTAATTCATTCCTTGTTATAAAATAAAAATTTACAATAGAGATTTATTTAATGTACTAAACGTGATCTCGAAAAATAATTCATAATTTCGAATGATAAATAATAATTTAACACATCGACCAAAAGTTGTGACAAAAATTTGGGGATCAAAAAATTTGTTAAAATTATAGTGACTAAACAAAATTTAAGATAATTATAAGGGACACAAACTTATATACTTTTAAGATTTTGACTATACAAATTTTAATATAGTTCTTACTATATTTGTGTTTCTAATTAACTAATGACCCAACAGTAGCAAGGAGTACTGGTAGTGGTTAACATTTTCCATGAAATATATGTATTTTTAATAACATTTTTCATAAACATATACATAAATTTGCACAATTATTATCTGAGATCAGGACACTACCTTGAACATGAACATGAGCACAAATCTACCATGGTATAACAGAAATAGACAGCTGAGATTAGCTATTGAAAGATACTTGATATGAACAATCAAAGGAAAGAAAGTGTGACATGGCATGGAAACAAAAACAAGGGAGTTAAATAATGAAGAAAATTATCAAAGAACATGTTAAGCAATTAATCTCATCTTCACTGAACCTATTATCATTGTATTAATATATCCTCTCAAAGAGCTCTCTCTAGCTACATACTCCATCACTATTGCTAAACGTATGTGAGGCAAAATCACCTATTAAAACATGACCTCGTAATTCACTGTGTCTAATGCAAACCCCTTCCAACTTGGACATAGCTTATAAGCTTTCAAGTTATAAGTTTTCAACAAGGTTAAAGCACATAATATCCTAATGTAACAGAACCTTTAACTTCACAATAATAAAAAAAATAAAGCAAAGTAACCTATAAATACTACTTGAAACTTATAATCTTGATTCTATTTATTTTGGTGATTTTTATGAGAGTTGAGAATGAGACTAAAGTCTTTATTTTTAGCAGTATATTTTTTCTAATTTTTTTTTATAAGTAATCTAATGACTAAAATTTTACATGATAAGTTAGATAAGTATGTGTACCATAGTTTAAACTTCTGCATATTATATATACAAAACTCTACCAACTGAGTTATACTCACGGAGAGGAGTTATTTTTCTATTCAAATCAAAAACAAACTTTTGGACAATATTTTTCCATCCAAAAATAAACTTTTCAAAAGTCTAAATGTATTACTAGTATCTAAATGTTGTCCTAGAGGGGGTGTCAAAACTAGAATCCTATAACATTTTTTTCTACAGAGGCACCACTAACGAGCTCGCACCAAGTGAAAACACAGGGATTTAGGGTAGTCTAGTCCTCTGGTTCTTTGTTTTTCGCGCCCCTCAGCATTCTGGCCCTCCAATGCGTTTCCATTTTTAACATCTTCGTTGTGTATGCAGCGAGTGTGTAAAATAGAAAAAATTTGGAAAAAATAGTTCGCTTCCTATGCACCGAATTGATTTTGCTACTTAGGATGTGAACGTTATAAAATTAAATTTGTTGTCCCTCTCACCATTCTCTCACCCCCAATGATTTTTGTTGAATAAAACACAGTTCGCAAGTGTGATTGGTCAATACTATTATATAATCATGGAACAAATCAAGAGATCATGCACATAAATGCAAAGATTTTAATTTATAATAATTGATTAGTGATTACAAAATGAAAAATAAAGAGATTTCAATTTATATAATTATATTGAGTGTGTGATCAATGCTATGTCACATTAGCTCTAGTGTCAATCAAAATATGGCATTGAACAATTGTTAAATCTTGATAAGGTTCACTAATTAAAGTGCAAACTAAGTTTGCTACCTAGATAACAAATTGAGTTTGAGTTCGCTACCTAAATAGAAATTTGCGTTTGAGTTTGCTACCTATGTAGCAAATTGTGTCTGAATCCACTATGTAATCAGCGAACTGTGTTTGAGTTCGCTATTTAAGTATAGAATATGTTTTTTCTTAATATTTCCGGTGGCACGCAAGGAATGACAAGGGCGCGAAAAACAATTTTCAATATACTGTATAATGTAGACTAAGTGTATCAACTATTCAACTTTAAATTGGGCTTTGATAAAGACCACAAATAAAAAAGCCCACAGTCCATAGTTCCAAACACATCAACATTCTTTGTCTTCAATGAGATAAAAGTGTCCAATGTCCAAAACCAGAACCTTAAGTTTTGTTAGTGACTCCGTTTCCCGTTCCTCTTTTACCCGTAACAAGATAATAGCTGTCACAAGAATCTTCACTTCCAACAATTAAGGTTAATCATCTTCAACCTTAAAAAATTTTCAACCTTGTAACTACTCTTCAATAAACTACACAAATTTGACTAATCATTTTTTCATTTTTAGTCAACTATTTTTCCCTTTTCTTTTAGAATTGCAAGAATTCAAGTGCTATAATTGTTTTTCACACAATGTATGATTTGGGTTGAATTTCAAAACAAACAAAGATTCAATCTTTGTTGAACAAATGTATTGGGTTCATACTCAAATTTGCAATATAATTGTTGTTGTTGGTGTTGTTGTTTTGATTACAAGAAACAATTAGAATGAACCCTTCAATTATTTTCATCATAGTAATTTTAGCTATTGTGTTTTTCATTTCTGGTGTACTCCAACTGTTTGTTAGATTTCTCATAAGAAAAAGGGCATCTTTATCAATTTCTCAATCAAATAATAACAACCCTCAAATGTTGTCTGAACCTGATCCTTACCAAAGACAGTTACAACAACTCTTCAATCTTCATGATTCAGGTTTAGATCAAGCTTTTATAGATGCTCTACCGGTTTTTCTATACAAAGAGATAATAGGTTTGAAAGAACCTTTTGATTGTGCTGTTTGTCTTTGTCAGTTTATAGAACAAGACATGTTGAGATTGTTGCCACTTTGTAATCATGCTTTTCACATTGATTGCATTGATACATGGCTTTTGTCTAATTCAACTTGTCCTCTTTGTAGAGGGAGTCTTTATGAACATGATGGATTTGATTTTGAAAATTCTGCTTATGATTTTGAGAGTCTTAGGGAGGAAGAAGAAGATAGGGTTTTTGACAGTGTTGTTGGTGAGGGTAATTCTGTTAACAAACATGCAGAAAATCATATAATGAGTGGGAAAAGGGTTTTTTCTGTTAGGCTTGGAAAGTTTAAAAGCTCAAATAATGGAGAGGGGGGTGTAGAAAGAAATGAAGGAGAGAGTAGTACTAGTACTACAACTACAAGTATTGTTGATGATGTTAGGAGATGTTATTCAATGGGTTCTTACCAATATGTTGTTGCTGATTCTGATTTGGTAGTGGCTTTGTGTCCTAATAGAGGTGAAGGAGGTAGCAATAGTGCTAGTATGAGACAATTGAAAGGTGTGTTTGCTCAAAATGGGAATTGTTCTATGGATGGTGGGGATGTTGAAGGGAAGAAAATCAATGTTGCTAGGAAAGGTGAAAGTTTTTCTATTTCAAAGATTTGGTTATGGTCTAGGAAGGATAAGGTATCAAGTTCATCACAATCTCATTTGGTTAATTCTAATGTTACTTCAACTTTGCCATGGATGAATAGAGAGCTCAAGGAAGCAACTTAGTTTTTTAGATAACTTCAAAATTTCAATGAGTTCATTCTATGAACTCATTTTTCTTTTCTTTTCATACTATTATGATTTTACTCTTTTGTCGGTTATACTTGTAAATTATGTCACATACATTTAATTAAGCTATATCCTTTGAATGAGAATTGTCTTGAGTGCTTGTATGGAAAGTATACAAAATCCAATTTCTGGACTGTAGTGTAATATTTACCCTTGTAATTTTCCAATGAGCTATCCAATTTCTCCTTTGACTGTAGCTCAAATCCAATGAGCTATCCAATCCTCAATTTACCCTTGTAATTTCCTATAAACATTGTCAAAATCAAGCATATGTTTTCCTATTCTCATGGAAAAGGTTATGAGGAAAATGAAAACAAGAGTGAGAGAGTAATAATTAGCAGAAACATGAATTAGACCATATGATTTCAAACAATTTATGAAGGTGGACCCTTGATGCCACTATGTATGATGTAATGTTTTATTTGTGTCACCAAAGAGGCATGTTTTAGCAGTTACTTGCAATGAGTAAGGAGATTAAAGTGAAGTCAAAATTGGGAGTTGCTTTTTGGATGCTTTGGTTTACTCTAGAGGCTTGCTTTCATTAACCCTATGAGTTAAAAAGAAGCAAAAGTAACAAAAAAGGGATTCCATTGCTTCTCTTTCTTTGTATAAGCTTTCCCTTTAGGTTTGAGTTTAGCATCTGATTACCAAGATGGTAAGATGGGTGAAAAGTTTGATTAATAAATTCGACTTATTTTAGTTCAACTGATTTAAAACATTGTTACAAATGTAGTATGGCTATGCTAAATTAGGCCCCTTGGTTTGAAAATGTTGACTAATGCTATCACACATCATATGGTATGTTTCTAATTTATCATATGGGAAGAGAAAACATGAAAATTATGTTATAAAAGACAAAAAAAACAGAAATATAGCTTTGTGTTCTAAGACAAAAGCACATCCTATATTGTTTTATACCATTTTGGTCAACTCTTTACACCAAGTGAAGGCAAAAAAAAAAAAAAGTGGGCCTTGATGTAGGGCCTAAGAAATGAAAATTTGGAAGGTTGTCCATCACATCATTATTTGACCTATAATGACAATGGGCCACATCAAGTAGGTAGTCACTGATGGAAAATACAGCACTAGAGTTGATGAGAGTGAATAAACAAATTCATCTTCAAGATTGTAATTTGTAGCATTGATCAGTATAGTTTTTGAATTTTAAGAATCGACAGATACATACCCTAAAATTGTAATGTGGTCGTCCCCGTGAGCTTAATGAGCTTAATTCAGTAGACAGAGACATTGCATTTTATATGTAGGAGTCGGGGTTCGAACTCTAGCCACCTCACTGATGCACTTTGTTCAAACTTAAATCAGCGCAAATGTATTTTTTTTTTTTTGGAAATACCACAAATGTAATTTTGTCTAAAAACTATTGTCATCATTATTAAAAAATATTAAAAATGTACCCAGAAAAAAGAAAATATTTGTTTAGTATGGAGTGGTTAGCTTTGGTTGTATCTGAGTTTCATATAGAGAAGGTACCGACACCTCAAGAAAAAGACTAAACAATTTTGTTTTCGTTTCTTAAAGTAATTAATTGAGTGACTCAACCAATTCGTCACTATAAACCAATGTCACTCATCACTCTCAACTCAATGATCAATTAAATAAAAGGAATAGCATAGGCAAAGTTTGAGGTAGGTGTAAGGTGGGACGAATAAAGCAAAGAGTAGTTGAGTTGTTTAGCCTTGACAACATATAATCGTTAAGTTTTATGTGTTTCATTGAATGTAGAAAAGTTTCAGCATGCACAATTGTTCATGGTGGTACTTTATCTATTTACTTTTTTTATATTAAGAAGTTTAAGTTTGTTAATTAAATGAGGTAGAAGAATCATATATTAAGTAAAGGACAAGGAGCGTTAAAGGAGCCCCCCTCTAGATAGGACAAGTGGTTCTCATTAGCTATAAAATACGGAAACGGATTAGCTGCAGTCGTTTTCCTATGCAGTCAAGCCGTCACTACATTTGTAGCCGTCCGATCAAGATAATGAAACACATAAATTCACAGTAAAAAATCAAGCAAAAGGCATAACAAAGAGAAAGAGAGAGAATCAAATAAGAATTACCTCATATATTTTGGAATTAAATCTTGAGGCCTTGAGGGTAAAATGTTACATAAAATAAAACAATACTCCGTATATAACAGTTGTTAAACTCAAAAGTCCTATGGGACATCAAACTACTTTCAACAGTGACTTGAAAACAGCCAAACCGGGAACTACCTATAGGAAAAAAATCAAGCACCTAAATGTTCTCAACATGACAATATACTCAGCGCCTCGAAAGGCAAAAATTGATATCTGACATTTTCATACAGGAACATTTTGTACTAATGTACATATAATATGTAAGGAAGAAAAAGAAACATGGTAAAGTAAAATGTGAAGCCACCAAACAGACCTAAACTTTGATCCAGAGAGTGGTTTACAATTGCTTGAACCATACTGGCCCCTCATTTGAAAGAATGAAACACAAAAACGGCACAAGTAATATGTAACGTGTAAAAAAGCATGGGCTTTGTGCATCACCAGAATGACCACAGGCATTGACCATTTCGCCTCATAAATCACGAGGAAAATTAGTGATTTGTCCTTCTTCTAGTTTATCCTCACCATTTATCTTGTATGTTATCCTTAAACGCATGACAAGAGATTTCTGTAAAAGAATAGTTGCTTGCCGTCAGCCTGACAAGTCTGCTTCTAGAAGGCTTGAACATAAAATCATAATGAACATGGTAGTGCAAACATGTTTTATAAACAAGGAAAATTTACCTTTCCATGTTGGCTGTTAGTAACTCTTAAATTTTGCGTGATTGACCCCTTTCCATTAGCAGGGAGAGTATTGCCACTAGCTGGATCTA
The DNA here is from genome assembly GCA_951804385.1 of Trifolium dubium. Classification (NCBI taxonomy): domain Eukaryota; kingdom Viridiplantae; phylum Streptophyta; class Magnoliopsida; order Fabales; family Fabaceae; genus Trifolium; species Trifolium dubium. The sequence goes on from OX638063.1 coordinate 17,040,249, forward strand.
AGAGCAACTGAAGAAACTGAAAATTAAAATACCACCATACGTGAGAAATGGATCATGAATAAAACCAGTAAATACACTAATACAAAGGAAATCATTCAGTTAGTGATAGGTGGAGACACTTGTAATGCTAGAACTCTTCATTTTAAGAGAAGTAACAGCCTCATGTTGTGGTTTACTGGTTACTGTGAACTTTATACAATTATAGATCAAACAAAGGAATGGGAAGATATTTTCGATAGAAATTGGAAACCATGGAACTTAAGGTAATAAATATCATGCTAACATTGTAAGCATTCAATCAGTTATATGTTAAATTTTCCTATGATGACGATCTTAAAAGTACATGTATAGAAAGCACAACAGCATACAGACTGGCATACCTTTGGAACTGCTGCTTGGAAAACAAAATCTGAATATGCATTAGAGGATAAATTCATAAAGGTAGCTTGTATAATTGTCGTTTGTGGGCTTCCTGGCTGTTTTGAGAGATTGAATGTCAACCTCAAGGAGTTGCTCTCAAATGCAGTTATAGACGGATAAACCAGTCCGTTGTTTTCTATCCAAAACAAAAGGAAAATGGGTAATTAGTAATTAGAATTAATATCAATCTATGTTATTTTGCATTTGATGCACAAAGCTTACCACTTGCTGGTGGGCCAGAGGCAAAACCATCTAACAAATCTGTCATAGAAGCAACTCCAGCATTTGAAGAAGCTTGTGAAGAAAGTGAAACTGATGAGAGACCATCCAGTGATGAAATTGGTTCCCTTTTACTTGTACCGGGGGATAATATATCAATTGTAGATGAGTTGCTTTGTGCAGGAGGTGATTGAATAGGTGCGGAAGGCGATCCAATTGACAAAAGATCCAAAAGAACATCTGTGCCGTTTTTTGAAGTATGAATAGCACCTAAATATCATACATTATAATAATGTTACATTGAACTGTCAATAAACTCTCGCCTTCATAAAAACATAAATACGCATGTGTCTTTATGTTGCTGTCTCTTAATTTTTACATTAGTAAAGAAAGAACTATTGCACTTCATAATCTACTTCGAATCTTAATGTAACCCAAACCCACAAAACACAGTAAATTCATTAAAATATTTCTAAAACTGATAGAAGAACTGTATATCTTCTACAACCATTAGTTCCTTTTGATTTTTGTAAGGAAGTGGCGGTGCTGTCTTTGATATTCTCTAGTTGCTTTGGCTGGAAAGGAATGCCAGAATTTTCATGGAAACTTCTTCATTTTAGGATAACATTTTTTTTAAATAAAAATTCATATTCATTTGGGATAGTTTTATGTTTTTCTAAATTTTCCTTTTATAGGGTGGTCTGCCCATGGTCTCCATAGAGGTGTTTCTTTAATATTCTTTGTATTCTTCTGTTACTCCTACACAAATTTTCTTTTTACGCCCTTGAAAAAACTGTCAATTCTATATTCATCTAGTCACTGGTCAAGTCGTTCAAAATATAAATAGAGCTATTTATTTGTGGAATAAACTACAATGACAATTCTTAGAGAAACAATATTTACTTATACGCATTATTATATTCTATAAGATAAACCATAAACACTAACCAGGCTGTTGTGACACAACTGACGAATCACCACCAAGAAGATCCTGAAGAAGATCACTACCAGAAGAGCTTGGTGCAGGAATATCATCTGCACTTAGATCAAGCAGGTCTAGAAGAGGAGCCGCAGATTTGACTACTCCATTCGCAAGATTAACTGAAGGTCCTGTTGGAGTTGAAGGTTCGCCTGCCAAAGACCCAGCCCTCCTAGAATTGAAAATTGCCTCATCCAAAACTGGCATCCTTTCTACAAGTGTGGAACTGCACATCGATAAAAAGTTTCTGATTATGGGATGCCTCTTAAAAGATGGTGGTAGAAATCCAAGTTCTCGACATATTATAGTAAGCAATTTGATTAGCCTCACCTAATATTTTGATGCTTTGCAATAATGGAATTGAACTCTATAGATCTTTGCTGCAATTCTAACTCTAGGTTCCCTTTGTACTGAATGATTATTTCTCTGATTCTCCTATACATATGGAACGAAAGAGAGATTAACATTTTAATGTCAAATGTACAAATACAACAGGATGAGATTATTATAGGTACCCAAGTATTTGATTTACAAAAGAAGTGAAGAACATGGATGAAAAAAAAAACATTATTTGTTATAGAGACGAATATACATGCATGGGATCAACCCGGTTATGTTTTAAACAATTTTAAGTGGGCCTATACTTGAATATTACATTCCTAGAAAGCAAATTCAGTATAGATGAAATATATTTGATTTAAGCTATAATGTATAGGTAATTACAAACATTTGAAATCATATCGTACTCTGTACAAGAAGGAAACCGTGAAGAGAGCTTCAATAAGGCAACCAAAGCCATTTCTTTTGTGGTAAGATCTGATGCATGGCGTTTTAAGGCATGCTCTACAACATCCACAGCATCTGACTCAGTCACCTGCTCATATGAAATAGATGAAGAATAAAAGACAAGTAGAAGAATAAAAACAAAAAGGTAATGAAAGATTATTGAATTGTATATTTTCCTAGGCACTACTATATGGAAATGGAAACCAGACAACAAAGAGCATGAAGTCCAACTATTGTTAAGGTGACCTAATAACCTAATAAAGAAAGGAAAACACACAGGAATGTGGCATTGTCTCATTACTGCTACAAAATCGAACTAAGCAATGAGAATTTAAAAGGCGGCGGCAGGCCAGGATCTATATTTTATGGTTTTAGTGCCAAGTACAGATCATGCCAAGAATTCTGTAAATTAACAAAACGAATGTTAAACATAACAATAACATGCAAGAAAAAATGTTAGTATTTTCCCATTGCCTTCCTTTACAATATATTGGACAATAACAAAAGAAACAGGAAAATAACCAGATAATTTATTTCAACAGTGATCAAGCAGTACTGAGACTGATGGATTTTATTTGTTTTATGACATCAGTAATGTAAAGTAAGACTTCCTACTATATAGACCTATATATATATATATCATGTATTGTCATCTAAATGGGAGCTATACAAAAAGAAGCTTCATCAGGAAGGGTACTGCAAGAACATTTTTTTTATATTTTAAAAACTATTAGAACTCTATCATCATTGATTTCTGTCATGAATATTCAAGAAAATATTATGATTCGGTGGCACCTATTGTGAAAAAATAGTAGAATCTTAGGTGGACCTGTAGGAGCTTTGGTCAGAAAGGTAAATCAAATGGAGGGTAGCCCTGTAGTTAACTAGATGAGCTAAGAAAAAGTATATGACAAAGTCAACTAAGAAAATATCATATTTAAATGGTCTATGCTTGGACATTGTTTACAATAGCACATTAAGATGTTGTTTGATCCTTGATCCTTGGTCTATCATTGGACTTTTGTTGTTATTTAGTTAAAAACAGTTAGAGCATATTTTGTGCTTAGCTTCCAGTACCAATATGAATATCAACCTACTAAACTATTACTTGAGATCAAGTGAGTTTATCATTTTCATGGAACCTAATCAGCAGTAGAAATATTATGAATAAAAAGTCAAGAATCCATTCACTCACTGTTATCGGATCTTCTATGTCAAGCATTTCAACATTATTGATTAATAAGTCTCCATACTCTCCAAGACACCACATCGCAACACGGACAAAAGTTTCCTGATAGAAATATTCATCAATGTTATAACATAAATGACAGCAGGAGAAATCCACGGTATTGATATATTTTGTTAAAGAGAACCTCTTCTGTCGACGTCTGAAATGCTTTGTATAATGCTCTTACGGTGTATCCATGAAGCGTGGAAGCGTTGCTTATGACAACAATTAAGCCATGCCATACTTCATCTTTTAGGAAATTTCCGGCCTATTAGCATAGCATAGAGATCAATAATTGCAGTAAAATTTTAAATTAATAAAATGGCTTAATATGGACACTACAAGCATCAAATTAGGGATACAAATTTACAATACAACACTAAATTTATCTAGTAATGATTTGTGACCACTAAATAGAAGCAGCAGTGCAGCTTGGTACTTATATAGAAATATAGGGTGCTTTTGATTCGCAAAATAATACAGATGAGAAACAATTAACTATTTATCATACACGAAAAACACATCACTGATTAATACCCAAGAAACTAGCAAGAATATGGTTTTCCATCTTGGAAATTTTAGTTCACGACAAAAGCTTGTTTCTTAGATTCATACCTTGGACAGAACCTTAAGCATCTGATCAATGTACCAGATCTTCTCATGGGAAAACCTGAAGTATAAATAATGAAAAGCTAATTAACCAAAATATTATGTAGGGTCGACTGATGAAAAAATCTCTCTAGTTTGTAATATTAAACTGATAAAGGGGAACAGGGGAACATCCTCATGCAAAATGGGCCAAATCACTTCTATTTTATTTACCAGAGAAAAGAAACAGTGAAGAAAACATAGAAATGTCCAGAATGCATAAATTCTGGGATAAAAAACAAACAAGATGTCTACTATTCTTAACCCAAAAATAAATAAAAAAACCACTGCAAAAAGTTTCTAAGAATTAATCAACAACAAATGTGAAAACTTTTAACAAATCAATCCATCTTGTATTAACGGAAAATCTTGAATGGTCCAAGAAATCTTTTAATACAGAAAAAAAAATTGCACTTTCATTCTAATTCTAATATTAAACATTCAACTCTAGCTTGGTTTCCCCCACAACCAAAAAACATGAAAAGGAATACAAATGATACAAATGTCCCCTGTGCGCTGACAAAGGAATGTTATTGAGAACTTTCTAGACTCACTTTGAAACTATTGAGCAAATTTTGGTAGTAAGGTCCTCCCTGAAATCTTGATCACTCACTTCAAGATAATCTACTAGCTCTTTTGTTAATGGCTTTACATTGGTTTCATTCACCAGAATATAAACAAGTTCAAGGGCTCTTTTCCGAATTGAAGCATCAGAATCCTAAAAAAGAAGCCAAGTCACTATCTTCTCAAGGTGCAAAAAAAAACTCAGCTTCATCATCAAATAATGAAACAAGAAAGACAGCTGAATTAATACTTTTACACATTCCAGAATTGTTGCACGATGTCTTTGCACTGCCTGAGCGTCAGCACTCACAGCCTTCGTCAGCATGTTCAATGCTACATATCTGAAGGGAGAAGTTGGAAAAATTCAATTTGGTTAAATAATGAAGATCAAGTACAGCAATCACAAAGCAAAACATTAAAATATAAAAAAAAAAAAAAAAAAAAAAAACAAAAACAAAAAAGGATCAATTGTGTATAGGTCGTAGTGAACACAATGTAGGAATTAATCTGTCTGGTTTTAAAAAGTGCTAATTGTAAAAGATATTGCAAGGGTTTTACTAACATCTCAAGCTATTGTGAACAATTATCAATGGTAGTCATTCAATATAGTGAAAAGAGAAAGTGTAAATATACAAGCTTCAAGATTACCAAAGTAATTTAACATGCATAAATCATCAGAGAAGGAAAAATGGTTTTAAATGATTCATTTTATAGGTTTGCACCCAAAATTAGAAGTCCTTGTGACCGAACATAAGAGAAAACTGTTGTTAAAGGTATAAGTAGCTTCTGCATCTCCTTTAAGAAATGCTTTCTGTTTGTATAGTAGTAATATTAAGTCTTTTTGACAATGACACTTTAAAATTGAATTTAGAGAAAATGTATTCCTCAGTCCTGCCTTTACCCAAATGATTTCTTTTTAGAAATCCTGACAACTTATATATACCTCTGCTTGCAAACAGCCAGAAGCACAAGTGAAATCACTTACGGTGTGTTTGGTACAAGAGAGTTAGCGCAGAGAGAGATACGTGAGAGAGAAATAGACAAGAGATGAGGAATCTCTTCTGTTTGGAATAGAAGAGAAAGAGAAGAGAGAGACCAAAATCTAGTGGGGTCCACGCTTTTTCCGGTTCTATCCAATCTGCGAAGAAATGAGCAGAGAAAGAACCATTTCCACTTATACCCTTCAAATGGAGAAGCAAAAACACCATATATGACCGGATCTACTAACATGCTCAACCTCAAACCAGATCCAGCCCTTGCATAATTTAGTATTTTAGTTACCCCTTTGAATCGGGTGAGATGAGGGAAGAATAGCAGAAATAATGGGTGGCACTATGCTATGCAAATGCAACTTTATTTGATCAAGATTATTAGGAAACGATTGATATGCGATGAAATGAAGAAGAGTGTGGTCACCATAAGAAATAGGAAAATAGTGGGATAGAGAAATGAGGAGAAAGCAAGAAAATTTTAGATTGTTTCGTCAAAAAAAAAAAAAAAATTTAGATTGTCTGTTTGTATTTTGTAATCAATTTTTAATCAAAAATAAAAATAATTTAATATAAATATTACATGAGTTTTATTAATTAAAATAAAAGATGGAATTAATTTTTTTTTTGGTTACAGTAGATGGAATTAATTTTGTTTAACAATATGAAATTGTATATTAGTAATATTCTTAAAAAAAAAATGTTTTATAAATTTAGCTCAGGGACATTATTGTCTTTTTATAAATTAAACACATTTCTCTCTTTTCTATTTCTCTTCTCTTTCTTTTAAACCAAACAACACCTCAAATCTATTCTATTTCTCATCTATTTCTCTCTTCTCATATTCTTTCTCACCTTTTTCTCTCTTCTCAATCTCTTCTAACAACCAAACAAAGCATTAGACAATTCTCAAGACAAGCTAAATGTGAATTGCTTCTGACAAACATGATTTTCACAAAAAGAAATTTATACATCAATGCAAACTTCAGAATAGAGCCAAAAATGTTTCCTGCCTGTATCAGATAATTAATTAACCTTCAGACCTGCAACTTTTTATAATCAATGCATAAGTCATGGTCATATCTTTCAATTCCCAACAATTCTTCCTCTTTTTTATTTCTTTACTTTCAAAATACATCATCAATGAAAAGCAAAATTGAAAAGCAAAATTGATAAGCTTTCCATGTTTGAAATATGCAATTTTCAAAAGAAAAGATGCCTATGAATCTTCACATTACATAAACAGCGCAGATCCCAAATGATTTAACTTAATTTACTTTTATTTGCCTCATTTGCCTACAGTTCTATTTTTGAGCTTCAGCTGGTAGAAGTTTAATTTTGTTTACTGAACTCTCAATGACATTAATAGATTCGATGCAGCATTTCAATAATTAATGAAGGAAGGAACCTACATGACTTAGTTTAACTGATTTACAAATAATCCAGATGTTTTATTTCCTGAAAAATACCTGATATTGTTATCCCGATTTGACAAAAATCTTCCAAGGATATTGATTGCAAGCACACGTAATCCACCATTATCTTCAATGCCCATTATTGTTTGAACACACTCATACAAAATGGCATTCCCAGCAACTTTGTTTGTCTCGGTCTTTGTAGCCACCTAAAAGACATGCATGTTGAAAATCTTAACCATAAATTTAATAGCGAAAAAACAGTAAACAAAATTTATCAACTCATTTACCAATGTATGGATTTGATAGAGAAAAAACAGAACTAAACAAATGCAGCAACAAGTAACAGCTAATGAACTTAATTTGATTATTTCATCAAGTGGTTAAAAATTAATCATGAAAAGATAAGGCTTAGTGCGTGAAAATCTTGAAGAATTTAACAACGATCCAATTATGGATGCATAACTAAAGCAGAATAATTAATTGGTCTAGGCCCAAACATTTGAGCATGCATTGAATCTAGGAGGCCCGATATTCCTTCCCGCTTGTAACCCTCCCTGACATAAATAATTGATTAGCCGAATACAAAACTCAATTATTAGAGTAGTACTCTTGGTCCCTATTATAAGAAGAAAAAAAATTCATTTTTAGGTTTATTGAATAGCTGATGTATCTGATCTATATTATAGACCAGATACATTAGTTATTCAATAATTCTAAAATGATTTTTTTTTCGGACCAGGGAGAGATATTGTATGCACTATAAAAAAAAGTCCCTTTAATCCCACTGTTATTGGGTGAACAATAGAAGAAGATGATCAATATTAGGAAATGATGAACAAAATAGAAAAGAAATAAAAAAAAAAAAAGCGTTTTTTTTTAATCAAAATAAAAAAACGCGAATAAGCAGAATTGGGAGGGGCTGCAACCTCCCTACCAACTGAATCACTTCCTCCCCCTTCTTCCCTTAGTCTTCCCCATAACAAATCCCTACTCCTAGTCACTCAAACATTCTGTTATATCATATTAATGATAATCCCTAATCTTGCTTATTTCTGTTCCGGTTCCCCTCCTGCTCAAGTGCTTCTTCTTCCTATTGTATACTTGGGTAACTGTGTTTATCAGTGACTCAGTGGTCTAACACAACCCTTTGTCACCTTCTCTTCTTGTCTTGGCATGCAACAAGAAATAATATGCTAATGCCAAATTGCATACAAGTAGAACAGAAAATCCAAAAGGTTCAACTAATCATTAATGAAAAAATGCATGTGACAAATAATTCAGCCATCACAGCAGGAGAAATAACAATAAAAAATAATAAAATTGCCGATGTGCACTGACCTGGGCTAGTATGTCATTCATAGAGTCGCTAGCCTCTGCATCACCTTCGCCCAATGCCCGCAACAGTTTTAGCAGTTTGATATGGAGAAAAGGGTCTGTAATGCCAGCAATATCATACTCTGGTGAATAAGGACTGTTTGCTAGATCCTTTAGAGTTCTCACCACACCTTCTGTGCATTTCTACAATAATGTTTCAGTTTTTTATCACAACTAAAGCTGATCACAGTCAAATCCACTTGCAGATATGTTTTATATGCCTGTACACAAGAACATACTCCCTCCGTTTCTTTTTACTAGTCTCTTTTGTAGAAAAAAATTGTTCCTATTTATTTGTCTTCTTCAAAGTTCAATGCATAGCCAATAATACCCTTAACAATTTATTGCTGAGAAATTGGTGAAATAAGATCATAAATAACACAGGGTGTTTTAGGGGGGAAAAAGCATCAAACGTAACATTTATTGTTTCATTGGTAAGTGTAAATTACTCCCTCCGACCCAAATTATAAGGGGAAAAAATCACACTTATTAAGAAAAAGTAAAACATGATAATTTGAATTATGTTTTTCTGGGTTTTCCTTGGAATAAGTTGCATGGGAAGATGTATAAGCCATTTTTATTGGTTGTTGTTTATTGAGAAAAGGGGAGAGAGAGAGAGAGAGAGAGAATTAAATGATTTTATGAGAATAAGGAAAAAACATTCTTCAAATTTTTTTTTCCTTATAATTTGTGATAATAAAAAAAAGAGGTTTTTTCCCTTATAATTTGGGATGGAGGGAGTACCTTAAAACAGCAACTAAAAAGAATTGGAGGGAGTAATATTTATATGAAGTAGACTTGCTTGCAAAGACTAACAGGTGGTGCCATGATGAAGAAAATTGCAAGCTAGTCATTTGAAATGAGACTTTACAAACATCATAATGTTAACTAAAACACGGTTAAGTTCAGCAACAGCAACAAGACCGCGTGTGTTTTTAGATATTGCAGCACATAATGATTTTGTCATGCAAAGTCTATAGTAGATAAAATTACATCAGTTCATATTTCAAGTATATGCTACAAAATACACTATGTCAGAGACAATAATTATGACAAAAGCCGGAAAGTACCTTTCTAATATGTTCAAGAGCTTCTGAGCTAATTTTACATAGCTCTGTACAAAGCTGAACCCCAGTGATCAAAACTCCATGATGCTTCTCTCGTAGTAAGGAAGTAGCAGGATTTACAAAATTTTCTGCCAAATCTGGGACTTTCTTTATGATTCTTATAGAGCATAATGCTGCCTATATAAAAGTGAGTATAGTCAACATACTATAATGAAAATCTATAAATTTGGCATATTGTAGGCTGGAGGCAAGTTGTACTAGAACAACAAATATGTCCCAGAATTTTGTTTCTTTACTGGTATGGTACCAGGTCCATACAACAAAAGATCTTGTGAATCCACAAATGAAACACCATCAAATAAATGAAGAAACAGGAGAAAATAATAAGCCAATTTTTTGCAGAAAAAAATAAGAGGATTCATGGCTTGTTTTCCTCTCCTGAGGAAGTTGTCATGATGTGTAGGAAGCATTGTGAAACCATAGAATAAAAGCATTCATGGCCTGTTTTCCTCTCCTGAGCATTCATTGATGTACAATTCCAAATATCCAATATATCAATCCAGTTCAAATGTTCCTAAAGTGATAAGACAATCCTATGAAAAGATGTGAAATATAAGGAAAAGTCACCTTTTTCCGAATATTTGGATCCCGAAATTGCAGCAACCTCTCAACCTCTGGTGCAAGATCACGAGCCATTTCTGCTGAACAAATGTTCCCTAAAGCACAAAGAGCAAGTGCCACTATATACTGATTTGTATGATTGAGATCTCTGAGATTTAATTAAGGTTTCTATAATCCACATTAGATATTACTTTCTAGAGTATTTGTAAAAATGGAATATAAAAAGTGAGGAACAAAACAAGTGAAATATTGACTTGCAACTGGATACTGTTTCAAAGAATTGGTGACCAACATTAGAACTTCTTGTCTTTCGTCAACAAGCAACATAAGGCCAAGGTAACCTATTCTCTTCTCTGGAAATCCAGGAGACGATATCAACTTGAGGCATTCCATTTGACCAAAATGTGTGGGGTAGCCAAGCATGTGGATGAACATTAGCTTGGACATATTCCGATGCCTATAATGTTGATCATTTTCATCAATTGAAGCACGAATAGCAGCACATTCTTTTCTTACAACACCACGTTCCTCTGCCGCAGTTTTGCAAGCACGTATGGCCCGAATCATGTCCCTAAAAGAGGGGATATGAACAAGATGGTTAAAAGATACCAATACAAATTAAACTATTTTGTACAAACTATACAACAAACATCAATCATCTTTGCATGTATCATGATGTGATGTTACACTAGAAAGAGGAAAGTTATCCCAGAAGGTATTGACATGAGCATCTCATTCTCAAGACAAATAAAACAGCAAATCAGTACAAGAGAGGTTCTGAATCTCTATTACCGTCAAGGATAAGCCAAAGAAACAAATCATGAACGGAATACCAAAAGTAAGACAATGATAAAAATAAAACCCTATCCTAAAAACTCTGTAGAGGCATAATCTATAAGTTATTACTTTCCAACTACAAAGAGCCAAAGACAGCATATTGCCACAGCACAAGGCCTTAAAACTTGTTTGCCACCAAAACCCTGCAAAGCCAGTAACCAAAAAACTGCTCCAAATTGTTGCCCCATATTTCTAGTTATTCTTAAATCTTCACCGTTTCTATTCTCGTTACATCAAATTAACATATGCATGCACCTATCTGACAATATTCCGAGCAATGAGTGATTGAGTCTAGCGACATCCAAATCATATTCATTTGATTGGTTGTGTGATACATTAAAGGGAACAAAATAAAAGCTTGTTCTTTAACACTAATCCTACTTCACTTTTTCCTCCCATCATCTTTAACAAATCCAAAACAATTAACAAGTTCTCCGCAATCCAAACACAACCAAAATTTGCTAGAGTAGCAATAAATCCCCTCTCAAGTAAAAACTCACCTTACATCAATAACAACATCAAATCAACATCATTTGAGTAGGATCACAATGACACCATCCATAACAGCATTCGTAGATGCGAAAATACTTCACACTTATTCTCTTTACAACAAGAAGCTAAACTCTTACAAGTAAGTAAAAACACCACATATGCAACTACTTTCAACTAATAGTCAGTAATCTTAAATAGCAGCGGTGGCGCTATAATGCTATCGCATAGCAGATATTGAACAAAACACTATTGTCTACGAGATACATACGATATTCAGTACGAAGTGTTTTTAAACGGTAGCTATAGCGCGCCACTATAGCGCTAATTTGAACTAAGTTATTTTCGGTGATCTGCCATTGACAATGACAATACTAGTAATAGTCATACATACAGGATCTGGCAATTGGCAAATGTATTCTGTAGAATTAGAAACACAATTATAGAATAATAATAATAATGCACAAAAATTAGTTATTAATTAGCTTAATTATTTGCTAGTTGCATTGATACTAATTGCTAAACAAATTCAGAAAAATTGAGCTTGTTCTTCATGAATGAAAATTGACAGCGGTAATTTGAACGCTAACCTGAGACGCGTGCCTGAAGAGAAAGGATTCATCGTTGGAAGTTGAATTGGATCGAATTGGATTGAAAGTGAGTGAGATCGGAATCGTTTACGACGAAGGAGATTTGGATCTGAGAGCGTGTGTGTGAGATTATTTTGTGGTTGATTCTTTCAATTTGTTTTTTATGTTTGTTCTTCAACTTGCATCCATTGTTATGTTATGCAATGCAATGCGAAGGTTGATCGATGGATTTGGTGGTTAGTTTCTGTTTTTGTATGAATGAATTTTCTAAAATGAAAGAGAAAAAGAAAATGGGTAATTACACCTTTCTTGTCAGTATAGTGTCCTAATATTAATATTGTATCCCCCACAGTCCACACCTCTCTCCTGGCAAATCCAACTCAATCACTAATAAAGTATGTTGACATGGATTCCATAAAATTCGAAACTTTCCTTTCCTACAAATCAAGTTTTATTCACCTTCTATGATTTTCATATCGATTAAAGTTTACTTTTGTGATTTCGCCGTCTCTATGTGATGTTTGTTTGTTTTTCTCATTTTGTGGGTGCTTTATTTTTCGTCTTGTACGGTGTTTGTGTTGTTTTCCATTGTTGCAGTATTTTTTTAGTTCGTATTGATAGGTCAACTTTGATCAACTACTAATTCAACTAGTGACCAAGTTCATCAACGATGCAGATCTGAAGTCATAGTTATTCATGTTACTTTAATATCTTCACATTATTTGTAGGAATGACAATGTCATTTTATGCTATAAACGTTGATATTGTGAGTTTACTCGCAGATTCACCCTTTTTATTTTTAGCAATGTTGAATTTGTATTTTTATCTGATGTACTCTGTCAATTTGAATGAATATCTTTTATTTTTATCAAAAAAAATCAAGATTTTTTTTTATTTATCATAAAAAAAATCAAAAACAACCCTAACCTTAATAAACCAAGCCATTTTGGAAGGGTTAACCTTGGAAAGAGGGGTCATTGGAACATAGATAGACATTGAGAAAAGATGAAGTTGAAAGAAGGAGTAGAAGTTTGGATACAATAAACAGAACCACAATGATTTTATAGCCAATTAAGAGAACCATAGCCTGCAACTTGTGTAACACAAACATTTACGACGTCAACTCACTCATGGAATTGAAAATATTAGTCACGCAAAGATAGACATATATATCAAGCATAACTTACACAAGCATTAAATGCCTAAACCCTACTATGACTTGTGGTGAGAGCTCTATGCAACAATGATATGATCCCATAATCATGACAACTTAGGGCAGTGTATAAAATAAAATAATTAAACTTTAAAATTCATATTGAAAATAAGTCTGATATAAATTCATGAGACTCCCATATGATTCTTTTTATTGGAGATTAAGTGTTAGAGAAGTGTTTAAAAGAGAATTTAAACTAATGTCTTTCTCAACCATTATATTTCTTATTTTATATATATTTATCTCTCCCATCACTTCTCTCTCTCTCATTTTTATCTTTTACTCTCTCTGTCTCCTTTTTAAGTGTCATTTTAGCATAACTTTTTTATTTCTTATTAAGTATCATTTTGATAAATTAAAACTATAAGTTATAAAAATATCCTCTTCTTCTCATTAATAATATGGAAGATAGTGCATTTTGTGTAAAAAAATTAAATAAAAAATTAACTTTTGAAGAGAGATAGTGAGTGTGTCACAAAATGTATTATGTTGTTTAAAAAGTTTATTGACCAAAATATAAGAGAAAATTAGGGGGGGTTATTCAATTAGGATTTTGAAGGATTTTAATGGATTTTGAGGGATTTTAATGGATTTTAAAAGTCTTGTGTTATTCAATCAAGACTTTTTTTGTTTTTTTCCAATCCCACAAAATCCGTTGTTATTCAATGAAGATTTTTAATCAAGACTTTTTTTTTTTTATAATCCCACAAAATCTCACAAAATCATGTGTTAAGAATCTTGATTGTTTTTGATAAAAAAAAATAATAATAATCTTGATTGTAAAATATCTTTTAAAAAAAGTCTCTCAAAATCTCACAAAATCAATATAATCCCACGAAGTCTTTTAAAATCTTCAAGACTTTTTTGTCAGAATAATCTCTCGAAATCCCTCGAAATCCCAATCCAATAACCCCCCCCCTTAATTTAGGAGAAAGTTAATTTTAGAGAAGTTTATTTGACCATTATCGTGCTAGAATAACAATTATGAAATATTACTCCGTTCTAAAATATAAGAAAAAGTTGGTTAAATAAAGTTAATGTATTTGAACCAAATTTTTAACGAGATACATCAACTTTTGTTGATCATTATTCTCTTATATTTTAGGTCGGAGGAGGGAGTACTTTCTCCGTCCCATATTGTAAGAGACAAAATCAAAATCACATTTATGAAGAAAAAAAAAGTAAAAATAATAATGATTGAAAATATATAAAATCAATTTTTATTTATTATTAGTTATAGAAAAGATAAGAAAGAGTAAATCTTTCTTGAGAAGATAAATATTTTCTCTTATATTTTGAACAAAAAAAAGACTATTTTCTATTATATTTTGAGACAGAGGGAGTAGTCTTTAATTTGTTTTCCATCACTCACATAAACTTAAGACATAAGACAACACTACCACGGGAGAATATTAGCCTTGCAACTAGAACGATTCGTTAGAATGCTCATTGTGGCTTATGATCCTGAATGTTGATGGGAGCAACATTAGTAATCCAATTGTGTGTCGGGTTTGGAGGCTTGATTCGAAATTCGGACAGTGTGTGGGTTTTGCATGAGTACAGGGGTTAACCTTGGAAAGAGGGGTAATTGGAACATAGATAAACATTTAGAAAAGATGAAGTTGAAAAAAGGAGTAGCAACTTGGATACAATAAAGAGAACCACAATGACTTTGTAGCCAACTAAGAGAACGATAGCCTGCAACTTGTGTCACACAAACATTTATGACGTCAACTCACTCATGGAATTGGAAATATTAGTCACGGAAAAGATAGACATATCAAGCATAACTTACACAAGCATTAAATGCCTAAACCCTACTATGACTTGTGGTGAGAGCTCTATGCAACAATGATATGACCGCATAATCATGACAACTTGGGGCAGTGTATAAAATAAAAAATTAAACTTTAAAATTCATATTGAAAATAAGTCTGATATAAATTCATGAGACTCCCATATGATTCTTTTTATTGGAGATTAAGTGTTAGAGAAGTGTTTAAAAGAGAATTTAAACTAATGTCTTTCTCAACTATTATATTTCTTATTTTATATGTATTTATCTCTCTCATCACTTCTCTCTCTCTCTCACTCTCTCTCTCTCTCTCATTTTTATCTTTTACTCTCTCCGTCTCCTTTTTAAGTGTCATTTTAGCATAACTTTTTTATTTCTTATTATGTATCATTTTGATAAATTAAACCTATAAGTTATAAAAATATACTCTTCTTCTCATTAATAATATGGAAGATAGTGGATTTTGTGTAAAAAAATAAATAAAAAATTAACTTTTGAAGAGAGATAGTGAGTGTGTCACAAAATCCATTATGTTGTTTAAAAAGTTTATTGACCAAAATATAAGAGAAAATTAATTTAGGAGAAAGTTAATTTTAGAGAAGTTTATTGACCATTATCGTGCTAGAATAACAGTTATGAAATTCAGAAAGAGGGGTAATTGGAACAGA
Source organism: Trifolium dubium (assembly GCA_951804385.1). Classification (NCBI taxonomy): domain Eukaryota; kingdom Viridiplantae; phylum Streptophyta; class Magnoliopsida; order Fabales; family Fabaceae; genus Trifolium; species Trifolium dubium. The sequence goes on from OX638063.1 coordinate 17,056,154, forward strand.
GATAGACATTTTTCTAAAGGTTAGGACCAAGTAAGTTATCAGAATGAAAGTTAGAGGACCAAAACGGAACGAAAAATAGTTTAAAGACCAAAGTGAAACTTTAAAAAAAACACTTAGAGGATCAAAAATGTATTTAAGTCCATCTTTTACATAAATCACTCTATGAGAAAGTAGAGAGAGATGCTCCAAAACTCTTCTCTAGAGCTTCAGGGAACAACAGAAAAGGTTTCTTCCATAACCTTGATAAGCTTACTACCTCTTTCTATGTCACGAATTTTCCGGATGATGCTACTTCGGAGGATTTATGGAGGGTGTTCTTGAAATATGGAAGAGTGGGTGAAGTGTTCATTCCTAAGAAGGTGGACAAAAGGGGATGTAGGTTTGGTTTTGTTAAGTTCAAGGAGGTGAAGAATGTTGAGGAGCTAAGTGATCGTATGTGTGATGTTTGGTTAGGAACTTACAAACTCCGGATTAACCAATCACGCTTTGCTAGGGAGGATAGTAAGGAGAAACAAACAGTAAGAGCTCAAGGTCAAGGAGATGTTCCGACGGCGGTGTGGGAAGCTCGGGAGTCTGGGAGATCTTTTAAGGCTGCTGTGACGGGAAATGGTGGGAATGCTTCTTCATCAGTGAAACAGGGGCAGTTTGAGGCGGTGGTTAATGAAGATTTTCGACGAGAGTTGAAGGGCAGCATGGTTGGAATTTTGTCCAGGGAGAGAGATGTACGGAGAATTCAAACCACTCTTTTCATGGAGGGGTTTAGCTCCATTTCAGTCACATACATGGGAGGAAATATGGCTTTGATTAGAAGTGCAGTTGAAGGGGATGTTGAGAAATTGATGCGTAAGAAGAATGAATGCTTGGAGTATTATTTTTCAGATCTCAAACCTTGGTCGCCGAATATAGTATCTCAAGCCACCATCGACTCTGTCTTTAGGGTGTTTGTCGAAGGTTTGGGGTTTGATATTTGGGCAGTGGAGGAAAAGGGAAGGGTGAGGTCGGAAGAGTTGATGGGAGAATGGAGGGAAGGTGGCGAAAGTGAGGCGGTTCCATTGGAGGTATCGGGGGCGGCGGAAGACGGATTCAGCGGAGGCGCTGAGTATTCTGGCGAAGATGAGAAGTCAGAGCCAGAGACTGACGGAGACTTGACGATCCCGATCCAACCGATTACTGTTGTCGAGGTAGACAGTAACAGGTCTCTGTGCGATCGCGTGAAGGAAACGGTTTGCGGGAATGTTTGTCTGACAGCAGAGAAGTCAACTGAATTGCCTATCATACAAAAGGCAAACATTGATTTTGTTTCTACACAGGTTGACTGTGAAAAAGCGAGTAGAGTGGAGGAAGAAGGGGTGAATACGTTAAATCTCATTAACAATATACACATAGTTGAAAGTGGTGGGCCAGGGGTAGATGGAAATATGCACGTGACTCAAGTGGATCAGATTTTGGTAAATAAAGGTGAGGATATGGGTTGTTGTGAAGTAGTAGTGGACCATAGCTTGATGGGTCAAGTCCCTTTGGGCCCAGTTGCTCCTTTGGGTCCATTATGTTCCATTAGAGATGATGTGGGTGAGGAACGGTATTCTACTCTTTCAGAACCAGAGGAAGTTCTACTCTCACATAATTTGAGAAAACAAAAATCCAACGTGAAGACAATGCATCATTTAGCTCTCCCAAAATGCCTCCAATTTGTGGAAGCTGTGCAGGAGAGGGGTCCGGCTTGTCGACGGCGTGGGCCGAGGAAGAGTGGAAGGCCGGTGGGTAATGTGGGGCATCCGGCTGGAGAAGGAGAGGTGGTGGCGACTAACGATGCAACTTCTAAGGGTGAAGTGGGTGCTCAACATGATTCAAGTGGTGAAATAGTTAGGAACCAAAATGTGAAAATTACCGCTACCTCTGGAGTTGGTTTCCTTTCGTTGAGTGGTTTATCATCTGTCCCGGAAACACAACTTGTTGATCAGGGTGGGGATCGTAATAAATTTGTTGAGGCGGTGAAATTATTAAAGGTACAAAAAGAGGTGGGGTTCTCTTTTGAGGTTGAGGATGGAGTCATTATTCAACAACTAATTGAAAAAGATGGTGAAGATAGAGCTAAGAAGTTGGCATGGGAGAGTAGAAATGTTGATCAATGATAGTATTATCGTTCAACGTTAGAGGGTTAGGAGGGGTGGTGAAAAGGAGAAGGGTTAGAGATTTGGTTAGAAGTCATCGAGTTGATTTTTTGGCAATTCAAGAATCCAAGCTTGAGGTTGTTTCAGATGCTCTTTGTTACAATTTATGGGGCGACAATGATTGTGCATGGGAGTTCCTTCCATCGGAAGGGAGAAGTGGCGGCATTATTTCTATATGGCGTAAGTCCAACAATTCCTTGATTTTTTCGTTTGTTGGGGAGGGTTTTGTTGGGGTTTGCCTCGAATGGGGAATGGAGAAGACTATTTGTTTAGTTGTGAATGTTTATTCTAAATGCGATTTTAATTCTAAAAGGCGCCTTTGGAATAATCTTGTTTGTTGTAAGCGGGGTATTGGAGATGGAAGGTGGTGTGTTGTTGGAGATTTTAACGCGGTGCGTAGGCGGGAGGAAAGGGTAGGTGTGGAGAGGGTTGGTGGAGGAGTGTATACAACGGAGATCAATGAATTTTGTAGGTTTTTGGAAGATATGGAGTTGGAGGATCTTCCTTTACTTGGGAGGTGTTTTTCTTGGTGTCAAGCTAATGGGCGAGCGATGAGTAGAATTGATAGAATGTTTGTGTCGGATGAGTGGGCGGCGCGATGGGGTACTTGTTGTTTATGGGCTATACCTAGAGATGTCTCGGATCATTGTCCAATTATTCTAAAATATTCGAATGTGGTTTGGGGCCCAAGACCTTTCCGGTGCAACAATTATTGGCTTGAGAACAAGAAGTTGGTGCCGGAGGTGGAGGTGTGGTGGAGGAGTCAAAACATTGATGGGTGGATGGGGTTTGTATTAAAAGAAAAACTTAAAGGACTAAAAAGTTTTTTGAAAGAGTGGAGTAGACTTGAATATGGGAGTTTGGAGACTAAAATTCAAGGCCTAATAGCGGATATTAGCGCGCTAGATGTTAGAGGAGAAGAAATGGGTTTATCCTCTTCGGAAGCGGAGAATAGAAAAGGTATGTTTTATGAGTTGTGGCACCTTCTCAAAAGTAAGGAGATGTTCACCTTTCAAAGATCTAGATCGAAATGGCTAAAAGAAGGGGATGGAAATACAAAATATTTCCATGGATGTATTAAGGCTAGAACGAAGTTGAATTTGATTTCGGCTCTCCGTGTGGGAGATGGTTGGGTTGAGACTCCAAATCTTATTAAAGAGGCGGTCTCCTCCTACTTCGAGAACCATGTGTCGTCTATTCCCTTGTTGCGCCCAAAACTCGATGGGGTTGATTTTCCTAGGCTTTCGGAAGAGGAAAATATGGAACTAATTGCTCCATTTTTGCTTGGAGAAATTGAGGAGGTGGTGAAGAATTGTGATGGAAATAAAAGTCCGGGGCCCGACGGCTTTAATTTTGCCTTTGTGAAGAAATTTTGGGAGATGCTAAAAGGTGAAATCCGTATTATGTTTGAGCAATTTCACGGAAATGCTAATATTCCTAGGAGTCTTCTATCTTATTTTGTGACTTTAATTCCGAAAGTTTCTTCTCCGGCCTCGCTTTCCGACTTTAGGCCTATTTCTCTTCTCGGGTGTCTTTATAAGCTAATTACAAAGGTTTTGGCAAAGAGGCTTGCAAAGGTGATGGATTCTATCATTGCTTCTAATCAATCCGCTTTCATCAAAGGCCGAAACCTTGTGGATGGGATTCTAGTAATGAATGAGGTGGTGGACCTAGCTAAGAAGTCGCGGAGGGAGTGTATCATTTTTAAGGTGGATTTCGAGAAGGCGTATGACTCCGTTGATTGGGGCTTCCTCGATTATATGCTCAATCGTTTTGGGTTTAGTGAGACTTGGATCGGTTGGATTCGTGCATGTGTTTTTGCCGGAAACTTATCGGTACTTGTTAACGGGTCCCCAACATCCGAGATTAACATTCAAAGGGGGCTTAAACAAGGAGATCCTTTGGCTTCTTTTCTATTTTTGCTTGTGGTGGAAGGTTTTGGTGGGGTTATGCGAAAGGCGGTGGAATTGAATATTTTTAAGGGTTTTTCGGCTGGTAGAGAGCCGGTGGTTATATCGCATTTACAATATGCGGATGATACCTTGTGTATTGGAGAGACGTCGGTAGAAAATTTTTGGACTCTTAAATCGGTGCTTAGGGGTTTTGAGATGGCTTCCGGGCTCAAAGTCAATTTTTTGAAAAGTGGTCTCATGGGTATTAATGTTTTGCCAATGTTCTTGGATATGGCGTGTTCCTTTCTTAATTGCAAGATTGGAGTGATACCTTTTAAATATCTTGGTCTTCCCGTGGGTGCTAACCCAAGAAGTAATGCTACTTGGGAACCCATGTTGGAGATGCTTCGGAAGAAGTTGTTTTCTTGGCGGAATATAAGTCTTGGAGGAAGAATTGTTTTGATCAATGCGGTGTTGAATGCGATCCCTATTTTCTATCTTTCTTTTCTTAAGATGCCATCTAGTGTGATAAAGAAAGTCTCTCGTATCCAAAGGGAGTTTTTGTGGGGTGGATCAAGGGGAGGTAAAAAGATTAATTGGGTAAAATAGTCGGTGGTGTGTAAAGAGAAATGTCAAGGAGGTCTAGGTGTGTGGAATGTAGAAATTGTCAATTTTAGCCTTTTAACCAAATGGCGTTGGCGATTACTTCAACCTGGAATGCCATTGTGGAAGAAGGTGTTGGTTGCGAAATATGGAAATCATATCTTAAATCAAGTAGATTGGAGAGAGACTAGAATACCCTCGGCCTCCTCTACTTGGTGGAATATTTGTGCCTTGGAGGGAGTGGTGGAGTCGAAATTTTGGCTATCGGAAGGTGTTGCTCGTATGGTGGGGAATGGTAGAACAACGTTCTTTTGGAAGACAAAGTGGGTGGGAGATGCTACTCTTTCTTCTTTATTCCCGAGGTTGTTCTCTCTTGCAAGGGATAAGGATTGTATGGTAGATTCTTGTTGGGAGAGGGAGGGTGAGAGGAGGGGTTGGTCGTTTTTGTGGCGAAGGGAATTATTCCAATGAGAAATTGATCTTGAGGTGCGTTTGGTAGAGATGTTGGAAGGGGTTCACTTGTCTTTGGAGGAGGATAGTTGGAGGTGGTTGCCGGATCCGGATGGAAGCTTTTCGGTTAAATCAACTTACGATCACCTCAAAAAAGAGATTAGAGGGAATATTGAGACGGAGGAAGAAGTGGAGGGTGTGTTCAACCATATTTGGGAAAGCCCGGCTCCGTCTAAAGTTATTGCTTTCTCGTGGCAACTTCTTTATGATCGGATCCCGTCGCGTGTGAACCTCGATCACCGTGGTGTTCTCCCTCCGGAGGCATCTCGTAATTGTGTTGGTTGTGTTGGTGTCTTGGAGTCCTCTAAACATCTCTTTTTATTTTGTCCAACCGCTTTGGAGGTTTGGTATGGTGTGTTTAGGTGGATAGGGGTTGAAATTGTGATGCCGCCGTCGGTAGCAATGTTGTTCGAATTGGTGCGCCAAGCGGGTAGAAATAAGAAGATGAGGGATGCTTTTATGATGATTTGGCATGCCTCTATTTGGACTATTTGGAAAACGCGAAATAATAATATTTTTGCGAATGGGGTTATGAATGCAATGGTGTTAATGGAGGATATCAAGGTGTTGAGCTGGAAATGGTGTATTGCGAGGATGAATTTGAAGCCTTGTATGTTTTATGAATGGTCATGGGACCCGGGGGATTGCATTTTGCGCTAGCTTTGTATGCTCTGGTGTGTGGCTGGGTTTGTTTTGGAGTGGAAGGGGCGGGTGACTGTGTGTTTTGGAATTTTTTAGTCTTGCAAATTGTTGTTTGATTAGTTAGGCTTTGTTGGTAGTGATGTGGGGTGGGGACGGTTCTGTATTGGCTTTGTTAGGCTTGTTGCTGTTTGCTCTAGTTTCTTATGCTAAGCCAAATTAGTGTTGGTAGTTATTAGTATTGTAACAACTAATTTTGGTACCTTGTTTTGGTACTTTTGGTGTGCTTCTCTTTCACTTCTTGTGGATGAGAATACCTTAATAAAAGTTTTGCTAATAAAAAAAAAAAAAATCACTCTATATTCAACTCATTTTTAAACCAAAATAAATTATATAAACTCAATTTTATCAAAACTAATTTTCACCACCGCATAACCAAAAACACACTTAAATAAAGGTAAAACGGAAAAATAAATCTAAGTTATTTTTAAATAAAGGTTTAGTGTTTACTACAAAATTAGTTAAAAAAACTGAGGGAGTAATTTTTAATTTCTCCCTCCTCGCATAAACTTATTAAGACAGCACTCCTAAGTCCTGATGAATAGTAGGAGGCGATGTTCAAAAGAAAATATTATTAGCCTTCTTTTTCAATATACTATGATCTAAACCATTGAGCATTCTTAATTAATATTAAATCAATGGTTGAAATATCAACCGTACAATCATAGAAAAAGTTTCAACTTTCCCATTGTAAATTCCACTTAATCAACATTGATAATCCAAACAACAGAGTGTGAAAAATCATCTCTCACTCACTCTTAACCATGCCTTCTCCTTCAACCTTTCTTCTACTCCATCTTTTCCTCATTTTCACCCTCTTCACTCTCCATGGTAACTACCTCTTTCTAATCATGTTCTTTTCTCTTTTCATTTTCCATTTTCATCTCATAATTTATAAATTTTTTTTAATTTAATTTTTCAGTTCAAGCAAAACTTGTCATCTCAGAAAACGGTTACACAATCACCACCGTACTCGACGGTCACAAGCTTCACATAAACCCTTTTTCCGTTCTCCAACGACCCACTTCCTCCGATCTCATCGTTCTTGATTCTATCAACAGCACTTTCTACACCGTCCAATTACCCATTTCCCAAGGTTCATTCTTTTTCTTTTTTTCTCTTTTGGGTCTTCTAAAGTTTTCATTTTTATTCATCTAAGGTTTATGATTATTTCTATTTTTATTTTTATTTTTGTGTTGCAGAGAGTGTTTTTAAGAGGTTTTCTGGAAATGGGTCACCTGGATATGAAGATGGTGAAGTGGGTTTAGCTAGGTTTGATAAACCTAGAAGCTTTGCAGTTGATATTAGAGGAAATGTGTATGTTGCTGATAGGGTTAATAAGGTGATACGAAAAATCGGCATCAATGGTATGTTTGTAGATAAAATCAGCAGTTGGTTGGTTCCATTTTGTTTCTGTTGCTTGGTTTTGTATCTAAAGTTTCAGTTTTTAGTTTTATGATATTGCTTTGGAATGGAAATTGTGTTAGATAGTTCTATTATGGATACATAGTTGAATTGGAAGAGAAATGAGTGTTGAAGTGATAAGCAACATCATTTTTATCTTAAATGAGTGAGAATTAGTCTCGAGTTAATAGGTAAATCGATCATTGAATTGACAAATATGTCAGTGAAATTGTAAAATATAAGTCAAAATAGTCTATGTTAACTTTTACCATTAGTGACCGATGTAGTCAGGGTTGAGATTCTACATAGGATCGGTAGGCTGGTCAAGGATATTAAGCTCGGAATTGTAGGTTTGTGCAATCCTACGCACCTGACTATATTGTTAGCAACTATGACATGATTTTGATGATAGACCCCCTTTATGTTGATCATGCATCAATGCCACCACACTATGAACTATTTTGCCAATGAAATTAAGGTTTCTCATGGACTAATTTGATACTTGTTAGTCCATGCACACTCGTTGTTACCGATAATTTATTTTTTAAGATTACCTAAATTTCATAGAAAGATTGGTCACTAGTGCACTAACATTTATGTTGGATCAACATGTCTAGTTAACGTGTTGTGTCATAGTCTCTAGTGGCAAGAGTTAACGGAGGGACCATTTTGGATGACATTTTACAATTTCGGGGATGTATTTACCAATTCTCAAACACTATGCTTGTAAATCTTAAGATGGATGATATAGTTGATAAGCAAATAATGTAAATAATAATGATTATCCCTTTTGTCTATTTTGGTCTTTGACTAGGTGTCACAACAATAGCTGGAGGGTCTTCACAAAAGTCGGATATCAAGGATGGGCCAGCACAAAATGCATCATTTTCAAATGATTTTGAGCTAACTTTCATTCCTGCCGTGTGTGCTTTACTTGTGTCAGATCATATGCACCAGTTGGTCCATCAGATTAATTTGAAGAAGGAAGATTGTACCCTTGGATCCAAATCTGGTGAGAATTTAGAATTTGCAGCATATTTTAATCTGAACTTTTTTTCCTTTTCACATTTTAATGTTTTTTATTTACTATTCTTCTTAGGTTAAAGCAATTGTAAATCAATTTTTTCTACATAAATTAATAACTTGTATAATGAACATTTGATTAAATCCATCACTGCAATGATTGATTGCATTGGAATTTTAAAAGTTGCACAGTCACAGCTTCCAGGATTGAAAATCCGCCTTTGAAATTAATATCATAGTAATAAAATTTTCATGTTCATTGAGCTTCATTAATGTGGCTTAAAATTAACGTATGTATGCTCAAACAATCAAATGTCCGAATTTTCTAAAATTTAGCGTGCAAGATCAACAACACAATGACATCTAATTCAGTGGTTACTTGATCTAATATTCTAAATAAATTTTAATAAGTGATGTTTAAGTAAGTTTTGTCAAAAAAAAAAAGTGATGTTTAAGTTTTGCACTAGTGTCTAGTTCATCCTAAACCAAACTAGAATGATATAATTGCTTCAGTAATGCAAAAACATATATCTATTGCATTATTATTTCCTCTATTACATCCTCCATCTTAATTTTTTACACAGGGCTTGGTGCAGTTATGACTTGGACTCTAGGGTTAGGACTATCATGCATACTCGGCTTAGTAATTGGCATTGTGGTTCGCCCTTATGTCATCCCTCATGTAAGTTATTCCAACTTCTTGTGAAGATTTTATGCGGCAAAGTGTTTGCTTACACACCAAGTCTAATTGAACTATGTAGACAGGAACGCACCAGCTGCTACCATTTCGTCGCGACATGGAAGCATTGCCAAACCAGTTTGGGGAAGCTAATACCGACACTCTACTCCGGCATGAAAAGCGCAGTTGCTAGCTGCAATTGCTCCTCTGTTTTCGCATTTGCATCTACACTTTGGAATTTGAGTCTTTCTCTTCTTGTTCTCATGTTTAATATTGTCTTTGTTTCTCCAAGGCGGCCACACCTAGAGTCAGTGTCTTTGCTAGATTTAGATGCGTACAATAGTGGTGAGATATCGAAGTCAAGTAAGTATTTTGACCAATTGAAGGATTTGATGGGTTCTGATGAAGACCTTATGGATTCAACGGCACCTAAAGATAGCAACATTCTTCATCAAGAATCATCTGTGTCCAATGTAGGTATTGTGAAGAGGAGATAAAGTTTGTTTGTATGATGGTACTGTTTTATGTAAATAATATGCAAATATTGTCATCTAGATATCATCTTTTTCTTAACAACCTTGGAAGGCAAAAATAGTTCACATTTCACTTTCATCTTAATTAGATTTATATAACAACCAAAAAATAGTGTCACTAAACTGTCAGTCTGTCACCAAGTTTCTAGAGCTGGATAAATACACAATACAAGCCGTATCGGCCAGGGCTTGAATAGAAGTTTTACGTATCTAGGCTATAAAGTTGAAAATTTATTTTCACCCTCCCAGCTTCTTGCGCCCCCTCTGAATTTCTGAAAATGTTTTGCTCGAGTTTTAGAATTCAAATTGAACAAATACTAGAAAGGATACATAATTCATGAACACATTAACTTTTCATTAATAATAACAACATAATACATAAACATAAAGATCAACAATTAATCCTGCAAAAAATAAATATGATCAATAAGAAAATAAATACAAAACAAAAGTGCATAAAATCATAACAGAATAGGATGCTTGATCTATCAATTATAGAAGAAATGAAAAACAATTAAAATAAAAAAGTAGAAACAGAATTTTTGAGGAGCAAAATCAACAAACATGTTTACCATATTCTTTGTTCTATATCTACTACTAAGCAATCAAACAAAAAAAACATGTTTACCATATTCTTTGTTCTATATCTACTACTAAGCAATCAAACAAAAAAGAGTACCGTAACTCTTCATATGAAAGTTGTATTAATATAATTAGTGTAAGATATAAACATTCATTAAAATATGTAACTAATGCAAAGAAAACGTGAAAGGAATTTAAAGGCCAAGAAACTTGATAACCAAAAAAAAGAAAAAAAGAAAGTGAGACGTCATCTAAATACCTTTTTTCTAGAGCAAAGGCAAAACTAATTCATATCATTAGTAAGCAAAGAGTACAAAGAAGCTGGTACATCATCAAAGATATAAGGGCTAGTATGAGATAGAGATGCTCGTGCAATACAATGAGCAATTTTATTTGCTTGCCGCCCAACAAATGTCACAATATAGTTGTTATTAGTGACTAAGAGAGTTTTAATTTGAGTAATAACATCACCAAGCTCATTATTTGGAGTAATGTGATGGTTAAGTGCATTCACAATTGTTCTACAATCTGTTTCAAAGAGGACAACTTGGTACATCCCACAATTCCGCTATATTCAATTTCCATCATCCGAACATGACACACTTGTATTCAATTTTATGCAACCATTAGGTGGAGGCTTCCACCAAGCCTATAAAGTTACACGAAACATACCTAAGACACATTTTATGTTCTTTCTCACATTTTTTAAAATTCTATTATGCAATCTCTTTACTTATATGAACTGTCTATTTCTATTGCTTAGAATTCTTTGAGTCATAGAATTTTAATCAATCATAACAACCTAATAATGAAATTTGATATTAATTTTTATTAATCAATTTTGGACATTAAAGAGTGGAAGATTAAGAGATGAGTGCAAAGTTTCAATAAAAAGGGTGAGAAGTTTTTGTAGACATGCCACATCATCTTAATACTCTTCTAAGAATAAAAGTTAAAAATAAAAACAAATTCTTAAATTGACACATAGTAGTGGACTGTCTCTATAGTGATGTTGTGAACGTCTCTGAATAAGGTGCTATAATTAATGATTGATGACGTATTTTAGATTCTAATTTTGTGACCTTTCATGTTAGGTTCATTAGGAGACAAAATAATGAGGTTGCTTATTCTCTTGCTAGTGTGACCCCATTGTTAGCTAGTTTCCATCTTTTTATCAATATTTCAACATGTATCCATTCTATTCTTATTAATGAAATGCATTAAGTTTTTTACCGTCAAAAAAAATTGACACATAAATAAATTGGAGTTTGCTTTATAAGTATATATAGATTATTCCACTTCAACTCTTTCAAATAACGTGGGATTTAATGATTTAACTCACACTTGATATATCTCAACAGATACATCATTCAATGTTATCACTTTAGAATATTTTCAATAAGAGTATCAAAAAAAATATAATAGATTAATAATTTGTATCTTATTTTATTTTATCATTAAAATCCTATGACGTGACATAGAGGATATCAAAATTGATAATACAATATCTTATTTTAGTGTTTCAAAAATAAATTTGTTTTTTTATATAGATTATTTCACTTCCGTATGAAACTCTTTAACAATAATGTAAGCAAAATAATCAATAGCTGAATATTTGTCAACCAATCAATAGAAGGACTAATTGTGGGTTAAGTTTGTTACTACTATATTAGAAGACTAAATTGGTATTTTTATAAGTTATAAGAATAACTTACAGTGGAGTATATTAAAAAAATAAGAAACTAATTTACGAACAAAAAATAAATAAAGTGGCCACAAAGATATTTAAATCAAATTTCTTTTTCCAATAAACAACGTTTTTGTTCTCTATATGCTAACTCTATCAATATAAAGTCAAATTTTAAAACCACTAGGAGTTGTAACATAGTTTTTTAATATTATTATATGTTTTACATTTTTTTCACGGCAGTTTTTAAAAATCTCTATGTTTTACATTGTATGGCTAATAAATGTAGCCTCAGTTACAAAAAAAAAATCCCAAAAATACTCAATTTAGCTCACTATTTAACCAAATGTCTAGATGAACATTTTTATTGATCAAGTAACCAATTATATGACCGTCTCTCGAGAGGTCATCACTTGGTTGAGAGTTAACTCTTCAATCTCGAGAAAGAAAAAAAAACTAAACAAATATATAATACAAAAAATTATTTATATATAAAAAAAATCATGGCAAGATCTAGCAATTATATTTTCTTGATAACTTTCTTTTTTACTACAACACTAGCTGCACTCTCAGTTCCTGGACAAAAGCATTTGCAAGAATGTGCTGACAATGTTGGACACAAGTGTGGAACTCAATTTTATGACACAATGTTCACTAATAATAAGACTAAAATTACGGACGATTGTTGTTATAGGATTCTTCAGACGGGTTATTCTTGTCACACCAAAATGACCGTATTTATTCTGGAAAGCAATCCAGCTTTTAAAAATGCGGATAGGGTTAATTTTCTTTCAAGAAGTGATCGCATTTTCCAAAAATGCGATCGCGTTACTCAACCTGAAAACCCTAAATTTATAGCTAAGTGTATTGAAAAAATAGGCTCAGATTGTGGAGGACAAATATTTGACATACTACTCGATCGTCAAAAGGAGTTAGGTAAAGAATGTTGTCAAAGGCTTTTGAAAACGGGTGAGAAATGTCATACAAATATGGTGAAGGCTTTGCTACGTACACCAGCCGTGAGATTTAACAGTGCAGTATTTTTCAAGAAGAACAAGGAAATATATGATGGTTGTAAACGTTTACAATAAAAATCTTTTTATGTGAAATTAACTATATCTATATTGAAAAAATATTATTATTATTATAATAGAACATGAGAAAAATAAATTCATTCTATTTGAGTCTATGTATCCTATAAACATTGTTAACTATCTACTAAATTTACCAACAAATAATTGGTTCAAGCGGTAAAGGTCTTGGACCCTTTAAACATGTGATTAGAGGTTCAACTTTTGGTTTATATCATGTGTATAGAAAAAATTTCGGTTAAAAAAGGAGAATCCATCTTGTGTGCCCCACAATTTTCCCAACGGAAATTAATCAAAAACTTCGTACAAATAACCCAAATAACCTTAAACTTAGTTAACCATCTATTTGAAATGTGTTAAGCACTCAAACAGTCGCCGCAAATGTTGTCAAAATTTGATTGTTCAAATATAACAAATAAAAAATTAAAGAGTTTTTTGGTGCGTAGACGAAATAATAAACTATTGATGTAAACTATCGGCACTGTAAGTGTAAATTAATTTCATAGTGACATCCAATAAGAGTGAATCAAAGTTCATGTCATTAAAAAAGTTGGATGAAGTGGAATAACATGACATGGTTGCTATTGATTAACAATGTAACATTATTTTACACTGTCGATGCATATTCTTTTTCCTCAAAATTAAATAGTTTCAAAACACTTGTTTATAATAGTCATAGTATAGAAAATAATAAAATTATTTTTAAAATAAATTGGGCATTTAACCTTGATAAGATCATGAGAAAAACATGCAAAATTTATGGATTCCATCTCACCCTCTAGATTACCACCATTTTTAAACTACACAACAGAGAAATCTACATTTGGCAAAACTGAATAAACAATTCATATTATGATCATAAGAAGAAATCATTGTACTACCTACACTTGATTTCATCCTCCTCAATCCAAATCAAAGTTGGATTGAGTCTTCATTTTTGTTCTAAACTTCCTAATTATATATACTTAATACTTATGGGTGTAAGTATAACCCATGGAACTCATTCGAGACCGCATATTGTGATGTTCGTACAGTGAGCCTCCATATTCAACCGGCGTGATAACCACAGATTCTTTCTTCCCCTCCTGTTCCTGCACGGCCCCGAAAACGACCTCATTAGTTGTCTCATTGCTCTGCTCATAGAAAGTGCGAGGGGCTGATGATTGATACTGATGGCGATGATGATGTGTTTGTTGTTGCTGTTGATGTTGCTGCTGATGATGCTGAAGCAGCTGCTGCTGCTGATGCTGCTGCTGTTGATCTCCATCCCACCCGCTATAAAATGCTTTACTTTGCCGCAATTGTTGCATTTTTTCTGCATCTTTCGACATGAAAGGATAGGTTTTTCGAGGCGTTGGGGCCCTTGTGTCAATAGACGGTGGCTCGTCTTCACGAGGAATCACAAAACTTTCCTGCGCTGGCCAATCATTCACTTGCTTCTGAGGTTGTTGGATCAGTGTTTGCCTTTGATATTGATATATCTGTGGTCTTCTTCTGAAAACAGGAAATAATCCTCCCATTATCTCAACCATTGATGCACCAGCATTGGAAAGAAGCTTCCCGAGAGATCCAAAGAAACCTTCTTCCTGCTTTTCAGGATCATATTCTGATGGAATTAAAGGAGGCCTGATGGATTTCAATGGCTTTTGATATGGACTTGGAGAAACAGAAGGCATTACTGTTGGTGGAACCTGAGCCAGCAAAAAGCATTTGATGTTTATTGAATGTGATAAGCATTGATGCATACACGGACACTAGACACGACATTGACATGTTGACGCCGGTAATAATTTGAGAAGACAAAAAAATTGAACATATTCACATGTGTCAATGTCAGACACTGACACCTGTATGACACCGAACATGCTTTCAATTTGAAATGTCAGTGCTGCATAGCTTATCAACAAAGAATCGTATTCATTCATGACCAACTGTGTTATAACCAGTCTCGTTTAATAAAATGCATCAGACGGAAGAAGACAAGGATAAGCACTCACATCCTGAGACTCTACAATTGTACCGAGCCTACGCTGCAGCAAAGCCAGCATATAACCAAAGAAGCCAGCCCCAACAAGCATTGCAATTCCTGTCAATGAAGGAAATCAGTCTAAATTTGTAATCAAGAATCCAAAAAGAAAATCTCAACAAAGTTTCGATATTTTAGTTTACCAAGAGGGAAATCACTGCCATATCGATATGCACAATCATCAAAGTGGAGTGGGATTTCCCTGATGGCTTGGTTCCCCCTGTCTACAACAAGTAGAGAACAGCTACTTCCAACATAAACCACATCAAAGTCGTCAGAAAATTTAGCTTCTTCACTTGGTCCATCAACATGGCCCCCTCCGCGGCTCCATTTACCTCCAGCAATTGTTGTGACCCCTAATGTGACAAGTGTACCAGTTTTATAACAAATACCAGATCAAGAAATGTCATTACAAGAGTGCACAAATACACAATCATTTAGATGCTAAGCATCAACACAAATGAAAAATATATCGCCTAGAGGGAGAGGACTGAGGAGGAAGATTCTTATACCTGAATCACTAATTTTCCTAATGGCCATATTTGTAGTATCTGCAACATAAATATTTCCTCGGTCGTCAACGGTTATCCCTTTTGGGTGGTTCATCCTAGCCTCCCTGAGCTTTCCATCAACATGTCCAGAATATCCTTCGGCTGATCCAGCCACCAGTTTTGGTCTGCTATCTGCAAAATTGCAATGAATGTTATATTTCTCAAGTGAAAGAAATATACACATGCACGGACTAAAACAGTCACACAACAAGTATACTACATTAAGGTCAATAAGGCATTACAATGATGATGTGATTCATCTTCATTAAGGTCATAACCATTATCTAAAGTGAGATGATATCATGTAATAATCTTCAATATTTGGATGTGCATTGATTCAACTAACTGTTCTGAATATATGATGCAAAGAGCTAGGAGAAAATGGAAGACATAATCAAGATGCGACAAATAGTTTGTAATTAATGAAACACAAGAAAAATGACAGTAATAATTAACAATCTCTTAGGCTGTACAAAACGGATGGAATGAAAATTGTTGGAATGATCCATAAGAAATACACGGCCACAGCAAGTGCCACCTCAGACAGTAAAAGGCTTCTCCATTCCAAAAGATAAAATAAAGTCGTACTATTTTCATATAAGCTAAAAGTCATTTTCATAAGCTATCCTGGAGAGCTTATGAAGATAAGCTGAAAAGTGAAAACATTATGGACATATCATAAGTTGTTTATATATGCTCTCTCAAACAGTCTTAGAGATTCTTTACTAGTAGATAAACTCAAACAAACGAATCCAAACACATCACAAATCATATATAAAACACCAGTGCCTAAACAACATGATACAATGAAAGAGATCAAAATTGCAATAAATTATCGACCGCCAAAACTAGCTAATCAACATTCCAAATTTAGAAGAAGAAAAAAAGGCATCCCAACCACCAATTCTCCACAACATAATCCATCAAATATACAATCTATAAAAAGTAACGATAATTAATTTTTTACTTTATTTTCCAAAATATGAACCTAGAAAACAAAAAGAATTATGAATTAGACCAATGATCACAAAACATATGAATCAAATTTGAAGACTTACACAAAGAGAGTGATGAGGAAATTCTATAAAGGTTACTATTAGCAGAATCTAGAATGAGAAGCTCTCCATTATGCAAAACCTCAACAGCATAAGGCTCAATTCCAAGCTTGCTTCCATCAAACACAGTCTCCACATTGTAACCACTCTCAAACTTCATCATTGACTTGCTCAAAACCCCTTCAACCAAAACACAAAACAAAAACAACAAAATTCAATAAAAAACAATAAAAAAATCATTAAATAAAATAAATAAATAAAAAACCAAACGCTAGTTGGTCTAGTGGTGATTGACACTAGACCACGGCTCGATCCCCCGCATCTGCGTTTGGTAGGGAACTGGAACCATTTGATATCAGAACTACTAAAAAGTGATTGAATCATTCACAGCATGCAAAGATCCATACCAGTTTTGGTAGTAGCTTTAAGGGACCAAACCCATTTGGTAAAAGCAGGAACAGCATTGGAGAGAAACCCAGAAACAATTTCTGAAATGAAAAACAATAAAATGAGAAAAAGAATAGAACTTTGAAGAAATGAGAGCAAAAGAAGAAATGGGTTGGTTCCTTACTTGCAGGTGAAGTGTTGGATGGTGCAGCTGAGAATGTTCCAAAGAGAAGATGAAGAATGAGAGCTAGTAACAAAAATTGCTTACCCATTTTGATGAAGAAGATGAAGATGGGTTTTTTATGGAGGTGAGAATAGCAAGGTTTCAACAATGGTGGTGATTGATGAAACCCTAATTCATAATGTTGAAAATGAAGGAAAAGAAGAAAATGAAAAAGAGTGATTTTTTTTTAATAATGTAATGTGGTTTTGATTTTGGGTTCTTAGCAGAAAAGAGAGGAAAAGCAGTGGAAATTTTGAGTGAGAAAGAGTGAATGGAAAAGGTGTGAAGAGAGAGAGAGAGGGAAAAGGGAAAAAGTAATGACAAGAGAGTGATACTAGTGGACCAATGTTTTTGGCTTTGTTTAATTTTATTTCCATCAATTTATGTCTTAAATTTGATTTGTATTAAAGTTTACTTTGTTTAAGAAAAAGTTTACTTTGTTTATTTTAAAGAATAAAGATAAATTTGTCATTGGTTTAATGGTAATTATATTGGACGTGATAGAAAGGATCATGATTTGATTTTCACAATTGTGTTAAAAGAGAATTGAAATTATTTGATATTATAATTCGAAATTTTAGACTACTAAAGTCATCTTCTCTTATGAACCACACAGTAAAAAAAAATTGTCATAAAAAAAAAGATAAATTTGTGTTTTTTGTTTGTATTTTATGTTGAGCATGTGAATCCGGGGTAAACTAGCAACTTGCATTATTGGATTTATTTATTTAAAAATCATAAAAATTATTCTCAATTATCTTAATTGAGAGAGACTATAATATTTTAAGTTAATCTCAATTATCTTTGAAAATTAGTCTCTATAATTATGTTTGAAAAATGGATTTAACTTGTATACATTGATAATCGACAGTGTAAAACTTTTTGTACGTGCATATCCAATCAAATCTTATCATGTAGACATTTAAGAAGATATTTTAAGAACAAATCTATAAAAACGGTACTATAATGTAATTTAATTTGATGCATGTGTAAAAAAGTATTATGCCGTCGGTGCATAATTATATAAACAATATAATTTTATTTCCAATTTGATGGCAAATATACAAGAAAAGGAGGAAAGGGATGCATATGATGATCTGGCAGGCTACAACTTGGGTGTAATGGAAAGCAAGGAATTAAACACACAACATTGCTTTGGTTCCTTGTTAGCAATCTGGAGGAGTTTATATGCAGTATGAATGGCTGCATTTTCCTCTTGATCGAATATAGAGGTTACTTGAAGGGTTGTATATGATAGTTGTTTTAGCATTTTGGTGCCTTTTTTTTTAGGAGAGTTTTTGGAGCCTAGGAGCACATAGGTATTAACTTTTGGGTTGGGTTTAAGCAACTCATGTACTTCTTTTCATTGGTGGGTATGGTACTAAAAGTACTTTGTCTCATATTGATATATAATCAAGTTTTTTTGCTGTTCAAAAAAAGAAATCAAAAGAGGAACACTAGTAGTACGATGTATTTCCAACCAAACTTCAGCTGCCACCGGACATGTAGTGAATAGATGCGTCTCAAATGCTCGCATATTTGGACACCAAACACAATGTGGTTCGTAGTTTAGTTCGAACAAATATCTCCGGCTGTGGCAGCTCCTACCCTGATGCTAGGCTGCCTATACCCGGAAAGCATACAAAACTTAATTTTTTTGAAGATTTTATGGTACACACAACAAATAATCACTTAATGAATATTGAATATTTTATAATGTCAAATTATCAATAAACATCTTAAATTGTGGAATCTGAAAAAATAAGAGTATTCATTCATGCCCAATTGGTTTGTTAATAGTAGAAACTATTCAAGTTAACATTATGCTCTGTGGTCCAACCAGCATTCAATTAATAAGGTGTAGTCACAGTGTCACTGTCTTTGATAACTTTTTTTTTCCTTTGTTTTAAGTATTAACCAATAGTAGTAATAACTGTAATTAAAAAATCTATTGAAAAAAAAAAGAATGATTAGTATAATGATTAATTTGTAGAATCACCATGTATTAGTACCATTATCAAAATTCCTCTGCATGTGAATATTGAATAAGTGTAACAAAAGGAAGGTACAAATGTACAATAAGACATCATATCATATAAATGCAACATATATAAATGTAAGATTGTTGTTGTTGGCTACCACTCATCTTCATCTACTCTGATCAGAGCAAGCTGTCAATGATGCCATGCCACGTGATGACACTATATATATACATTAATACATACTGCATTTAAGATCAGATTTACTAGCATATTTTATTTTTTATCTGTTTATATAAAAATAGGATGTAATGTCACTGAATAGAAAAAAACAAAAAGTGACAGTGTAAGACAAATAAACAAGGCCAATTTTTCTATTCCTTGGTTGAAACAACCAACATAGAGTATATACTATATACCATATACTAGAAGGATCTCTAACTGAACTACTATGAATATGACAACTAAAATTCACAACATTATTTGTTTACATGCTTTGTAATTTGTAGAGCTAACACACACTTGTGCGGGATCTTGATTCACCGCAATAAAATAAGTACGCAGTTTTTCGTAATTATTGATTTTGACTATTGATTTAAGATCGAACAGTTTATATTTTAAATACAGTTTTATAAAAACAAATAAACGAACTCAACTACTGATAAAAAATTGGACGTATCATATTAGTTACAACACCTTGTTATAACTGTGGGAAATCTCCATCCCACTGGTGCCTAATAGGGCTAATTGATTTTTAGATGCATTTATTGATATGAATTTATTAGATTCAAGAGATTATTCTTAAGAATTATTCATAGAGAAAATTATGTTTACATCAAAATATTGAGTCTCAGTTTATCAAAAAAGAAGAAGAATATATTGAGTCACAATTACCATCCTCCATCTTTAATGATAGTGTGTTTGACAGAATCACAATAAGATATTTTAATTTCATTAAGCTTTTATTAAAATTTGGTAACATATTATGATTTTGTCAAATTGACAGCAAATTAATGTTAATGAAAACAAAAATGCCATGAATCTATCACTGGACACGGAGCTTTTCATAATTGACTCTTGAAATATATGAACAATCAAAAGAGGTAAAATTCATTCAAAATAAGTACAAAATAAGGAATCAAGTTAGTAGGGTCCTATTCATGTGACTATACCCAATTCCAAAGGAATAATTCTATAGAATAAGGGTCATCATATTTAAAATTGATTCTATGTTGTTAAAATAATTTGAGATGATTAACCCTATACTTGATAAAAAGGAACATAATTTAATTTTTACAACTGCATTCGGCAAAGAATCTACAACCACTTAATGTCAGCTAGACTGAAATCACTTGATGGCATAATTCGTTGCTCACTCTGGATTACTAGGAGCTCCTTCCCCTAGAAATCATACAGTGAAAGAAAACTGTGATTCTATTAACTTACGTTATCCGATTTAGTAAAACTCTTTAAAAATAAAAATAGTCGCTTAAATTGTTAAATAAAGGCTTCCTTTTTAGTGCTCCTCCCCATTTTGTACTATGTGATTCCCTAATCTTGCATGAATTTCAACCAAGAAATGATATCATGATCATGACTTCTAAGAATTAACGTGTGATTTGATATTTGTGGTGGTACCTTTAATTTGTAAGCTATATATAGGTTTCATAGAAAAATAGTTAAATATATATGGGGACACAGCTATAATTCTTCCAAATATCCAATCCCTACCACACAATGCCAATAAATGATTCCATTGCCTCATGCTTGGTACCCCACAATTCCATGAGTATCACGAAATCCTTTTTATTTTATTTCTAGAAATATATCATAATTATTTACCAACTTAACAAATGAGAGTTAGCAACACATGATACTCTTGAACAGTTTTAAAATTTGTCATATGTTACAAGATTGGGGTTCACAAAGATTGAGATGAATGTGGGTTTTATGTTGTTTGTTCAGGTGCCTAGGACAAGATTGAAGGAGAGTCCATGAGGAAGGTCCTTAGTGGGACGATACCATAAAAGTAGGATATGTACTAACAGTGTAAATAAACATGAATGTCGTGTATGTTTGATAACATGGTGGGTGTGTTAGAATCACGGTAACCTACCGTGAGTTCTAGAAGCTACAAGTTGTAGCTTTTACAAAATCACGGTAGGTCACATCAATTTTTGCACAGCTATCGTGATACCAAACATAGCCTGTCAAATCACTATTATGTTTACCAGATATGCTGGAATAAGCGATAAATCAATAGGACCGCCACCAAAACCCTAACTTCCTAGTGGTTGTGTGTAATGTGGTGGTGGTGGTACATCTAGCAAGTCATCACCATCCTCATGTTGCACCTCATGTTGTGCCTCTAAAAAGGCCTCAACAACATCGTCTTGACCTCTCCCGGCCCAACCACGTTTTTCAGAAAGAGGAATATTTGTCGCACACTCTCTACATTCAGAACAATGTGTTGCATTCTACCCACCGAATCTTAATCTCCCGGCATTGTCAGCCATGCATAAAATAACAAAGAATTAAACAAAACGTTCATTCATGAATTTTGTGCAATACTTAGAGCATAAAAAGCAATCAAACATAAACACCATTTCAATTACACATTTCACAAATTAAAGACAACAACTATCACACATAAATAACACTAATAAAACCTATTATTATCATTTTCCAATTAAAGACCTAATCAATCTTAATCAACAACTCAAAACCTAAAGAGCAAAATTCCATTCAGTTAACACAAAATTAGATGTCAAGAAAACACTTGTGTTCAAGAAGAAAGGTCAACCAAAATTCAAAATCTTTGACGTCGGACTGATGAGGATGAAAGAAGTTGGTTTAGATTTTAGAAGTGGTGATTGTGCTTGAAACTCAACAGACCATGAGTATTCTGGTCTGGGCGTTTAAAGGTACCTTCCAAATTCAAAGTGTATCTAGTGTATCTTTTGAAACATAGTGTTTTCAGAAATTATCTTCTAAAGCATTCAATTTGTAATTTTGAAGTGTTCTAAAGGGTAAATTTGAAATTTTGGAGAGTATGTGAGCAACATGAAAAACCTAAAGAGAAAATTTCAAACAATGAAAGTGAGACCCAGTATTGCACACAATAATCAGAAAAAACAAGTGCCTAATAAAAGTGTAGGTTGAAGGGGCTCATTAGTGCTTGTGGCCTTAATTTTTGAGGTTTAAGGTGTTGGACTTTAATTCTCCAAACTAAGTTGAATATTAAAGATAGTGTGTAAATTTTCAACAACAAAATTTTGTTATTCATTATGTACCTTCTACCCATTTCCATCTTTCCAGAATCTTATTTTTAGCTTTCTTCCTAACTTGCCTTACTAGACACTAACTTCTTCACCTGTTCCTTCTATGATAAAATAGAACTTGAAATGCCTAAAAATATTTAATTTACTCATCATAGATTACCACAAGTGAAGAGATCTCTCAAACCAGAATAGAATTATGTATTGCAACAAAATACGGTAACTATACATGTTTGAAGTTTCGGTGCTCCTCTTTCAGTACAAGCAACGATCTGGTCAAATAAATTAAAGCGCAACTAATGCTCAATGCAACTAATGCTCAATGCAGCACTAGCAAGTATAACAATTGATGTTACCATGTACAAGAGAAAAACTGTCAGATCATCCATGAACCACACCGCAACATTTCTGATGCCATGCAAACCGGTTCAGGAGCACGAAAAGAATTTGGATCCACAACAGTAAAGTTGCTGTAATCGTCATTGTCAGGTTAAGATTGATGCTCAAAAATTTCTGATTCACTGGATTAGAATCCTCACATAACGAACCAATAATGCTATCTTACCCTGTCTAAGAAATTGTGCTCTCAAAAGAAACCTGGAATTGGGCAAGATGCCTGGGCTTTGTTGGATTTGACGAGGCAGCAAGACCTTGAAGCAACCTTACAACATCAGAAGTATCGTCAAGGAAATACTTGGCCTTGCTAGGCTTCCTTCCTACAGTGCAGGCAAAAATATCCGGAGCTGCTGGTAACGATGGGCACGAGACTGTACTCAAAATGCTTTCAAACATGTCTTCATCAGACCTATCATCTCCGATGCACATCACGAAATCTGGTGGATTACCGCTATCAACCATATTCAAAAGAACTTTTTGAGCCACCAAACCTTTGGTTACTCCCTGCAAATAGCATATACATGACATCAATTACAATTCAACCTTCTAACTTAATATAAGTAGAAGAAAACGCAGGGAAGAGATTCGAAAAACTATACCTGGGGCTTAACTTCAACAATATGTTGGCCTCTCTTGACAAGTGCTGGTTCATTAGCAAGAACACTTTCCAAGTGATCCAACAATTCTTTGGCTTGGCAAGAACCAAAATCAGGGTCTGCATCTTGATGATGCCACACCAAAGCACTTTCCTTAATTTCGATATTAGATCCATCAGTTGCTTCTGTATATGACTGCATGACAGGCAACACTATCTGTTTCCAATCAAGATCCACATGCAAATGGCTGGTTTCCCATTCAGAGTCGCTATTCCACCTGCAAATGAAAAATACATTAGCCTTATAATTTTTCTATTTTCTTTATGGTCTAAGGAAGAAACAAAGGTGACATACCTTAGGAAGTACCCATGTTCAGCTGCAAGTCCCAGCAGTTTACATGAAGTAAACCATTCACTTAGAGAATCTCTTGCCCTTCCACTAACAATAAAGACAACATTCTTGGTATCGTTACAGAGAGCATTAAGCACGGATATGACTTCAGGGCTGGGGGTTTTATTAATAGAGGATTGTGGTACAATAGTGCCATCGTAGTCAAGAAAGATGGCCCTTCTACTGGTTCTTTTATATGCTGATACAATATGGTCAATGGACAACTTCCTAAAACCATGAGAAAGAGAAACAACCCTGAATCCCAAGCCCAAACCAATTCCCCAGCACCTTTTAGTGTAATGATCTTTGCACGCCCTCTCCAAATCCTGCATAAAACTGCGTGCCCAATATGCCACGTCATGAGAACTAACATATCGATAGTGTTTCTCATGGCGTAACTCCTTCTCTGAATCCCCCATAGTGAGGGCCATATTCAGAGCATCAGCAACAGCATCAATATCCCAGGGGTTGACCCTGATGGCCCCACTCAGAGAAGGTGAACAACCAATGAACTCAGACACAACAAGCATGCTTGAACGAGGAGAATCACTGTTTCTACCCATAGCTTTGTCCAGCTTTGCAGTTCCCTGTCTGCAGACAATATATTTGTAGGGGACCAAGTTCATTCCATCCCTTACAGCATTGACGATGCAACACTCAGCTACAGCATAATAGGCACTCTTCTCAAAACGAGGAACAGGGCGGTCAATGATAATGACCGGCTGATAATCTTTTGAACCATATCTATCATTGACCCTTTGGGCAATTAAATATGCTTCTTTCTTCGCTTCCTGAACATCCTTCCCTGAACCCCTTGCAGGATTTACAATTTGAATTAGGACAACTTCACCCTGCATATCTGGATTCTGCTGCAGCAGCTGCTCCAAAGCTAGAAATTTCAGATTGATCCCCTTGAAAATATCCATGTCATCAACACCAAGAATAACTTTCCTACCCTTAAACTCTTCCTGAATCTCTTTTAACTTAGAGGATGTAGACGGAAGATTTAATACAGAGTCAAGCCTACCCATGTGAATGCCTACAGGCAAAATTTTAATAAATATAGTGCGGCCAAAGTAATCAAGTCCTATATGTCCGCGCTTAGATTCATAGTCGAGACCTAGCATTCTACTGCAGCAAGAAAGAAAGTGGCGAGCATAATCAAATGTATGAAAACCAATTAAATCTGAATTCAACAACCCCTTTAGAATTTCATCCCTTACTGGCAAAGTCCGGTAAATTTCAGATGACGGAAAGGGACTATGAAGAAAAAACCCAAGTTTAACTCGATTAAATCGTTTCCTCAAGAAAGTAGGCAAAACCATCAAGTGGTAGTCATGAACCCAAACAAAATCATCATCAGGATTAATCACTTCCATGACTTTGTCTGCAAATATTTTGTTTGCAGAAACATAAGCCTGCCAGAGCACGCGATCAAAGCGATCACCGTGGTCTGAGCATATGGGTAGCATGTAATGAAAGAGAGGCCAGAGCTGCTGCTTACAAAAACCAAGATAGAACTTTTTCTGCATGTCATGCGGTAGAAAGGTGGGCACACAATTAAAGTCATCCAGTAATCTCTGAGCAATTTCATCCTGCTCACTGGTATCTATCTCCACCTTGAGGGAACCCACATAGATTACCTCAGTATCAGAAGAAAAACCATCTTTTAATTGTAATAGAATTGAATCCTCGTCCCAATTGAAACACCATTTACCAGTTTCTATATCTCTTTTAGCCTGCAACGGCAACATGTTTGCCACAATGATTTTCCGCTCCCGACACCCAGAAGAACTAACATCTGAATCACCATCCAAGTCAGAAATAATACCAGGAACAGTCATAACCCTTGGAAGAGTTCTTGGGGTGTGAGGAATATCAAGCAAGTCTCCACCAGCTAAGTCTAAGAGATTGGCGTAGGATCTTGATGCCATTACTTGTCACAGGACTTTTCTTCAATATCTTCTTTCTATTAAACAAATAAACACAATAATTACAACAAGACACATTGATTTAATATGTAAATCTTAAATAAACAAATCACAATAATAAACACAATATATCATGGGATCATGTAAAAATTTGACAGATACTACATATTACAATGGTGTGAAACAAATAGTATACGACAAAAGGCATGATATCAGTAAGTAACAATAGGCCATCTAGGATTACTAACTCTAAGACTAATTGATTTATCTGGAGAAAGAATTTGGTTAACATTAACTATGTTCAATATCATTGCTGACGACAAAATTGTCGTACTCGTACAAGCAATCATCAAGCATTTATTTCTTTCTAGGTCTTAAAAATTAAAGAAAGGTACTACTTCACTTGCGAATCAGCCAAAAATAAGCCGAAAAAAGCGAACCTCTAACAACACTTATGTATGATGATATAATTACTTCCACTAGATGAAGACACATCCTCACATTCTACCATTTTTGCATGAGTTAAACACATTACCACATGAACTAAGTAACACCCACAAAAAATATCGATTCACTTTAAACACGATAGATAATGCAATTTCCTCTTAATCTATAAGTAGTTAGGAAAACTAATTATTCCCTGCACATTACAGTTGTCAAACAGCAAAGCAACTATCATTTCCATTCCCAGCAAAAAGGATGTAACAAAATTTTCAAGAACCAAATTGATGAGATTAAGTATAAAACCATATAATAAAAGAAACCCTTTATTCAATAGAAACAAATATGATAATCACCAAATCCAAAAAACACATAATGGTCCAAAATTTCAAGCCAAGTACATTGATGAATTATTATACCCTAACCCTACCACTTTCTTAGTAAAAAAGCTTATAAGTTATAACCTAACGCTTTCAACCCCAACAAAACCTATCCAAACCAAAACTAAATCAAACTTATCCCACTTTTAATCATCTTAACCTAATATTTCCCAAACAAAAAATTATCCAAAAAATAAATAAATAAAAATAAAGCACAAATTGTAAACTTCCATGAATCACAAAATACAGTATTATCACAAAAAATTAATTTTTTATTCACATAAAAGAGATAAAAAAAAAAAATGGGGTTTACAAATTACAACTGTTAGATCCAAACACGATCATAAAAAAGAAAAAAATTACAAAAAACAAAATCAAACATAATAACAAGACTTATACACTGATAAATACACAAATAACAAATTCAACTATTATTATTCACATTTGAAATTCAAACCAAACAACGCAAAAACGACGTCGTTTAACAAATTCCAAACTAACACAAACCACAACTAATATTCACAAACTACACAAAAAAAAAAAAAGACGAAAAAACGACGAAAAAAAACACGAAACGATCCATAGTAGTATTTGATTACAATAACAAGAACAGAAAAAAAAAAACGCAAAGAGTTTAGAAAATCAGTAACAATAACAAGAACAAGAAAAAATAGAATTAAAAAAACAGATCAAAAACGAAAAATGAAAAGTTAGAGTACTCACGAAGTTGAGAGAGAGAGTGAATAGGTCAGAGTTAGAAGTTATCGGCGACGGTAACAGCGAGATTCCGGTGAAGTGAAGAGAGAGAAAGTTTTAGAGAGAGAAAGAGAAAGAATGTAAGAACAAATTGAGAACGGCAACTGCAAGATAGTATTTGGTTTTATTATATGTTAGGGTCAATGTGGAATAAGGCACTAGATGAGAATGGATATAGTTTTTAATTAATTTTTAATTTATTTACTATAAAATATAATAATGATGATAATTATAATCAATATTTTGTGTCTGGCGTTATAAAGTTTGGATTGGATTGGGTAGAAATTTTTGATACGTTTTTGGTGATTAACAACAAAATCTTTACCATGGTTTGTTTTTCTAACCATGGTTTCATTTTGATGGTTTTATTTTTTACATAAATCTTATTGTCAAAAAAAATATATTATTTATTTTTAAAAATATTTTAGTTTATTTTAGTTTATGACCTTACCAAAAAAAAAAAAGTAATTGTTTATGCGGATGATTTGACTCGATATAGATGACTGTGTTTAATAAGTAGTATTGTTAGTTTTGGATATGGATGAGAATTAAACACATGATCTTCTTATCACTCTACTTTCTATCTAATCCGTGTGAGTCGCCAAATTATTATAACTCCTATTTTAATTATTACTTGTTTATGTGATTTTTTTTTATAATAAATATTTTGATTTTTTTGTGATGTGATGATGTAAATGTGATTAATTAACATAATTTTTTTTTGGATTTGATTCTTTTTTTTTTATAAAAAAAGTTATATTGTTTCCTTTTTAGAAAATTTAATTTGTTTTATTTATTTTTGATAGAGATATGTTTTAATTTATTGCTTGTGTGCGTGTGTTTTACACAAATTAAAAATTGTGTCAAAGTGGCCTATCCTTTTATCCACATCCTTATCATTAGTGTGGTTGAATATTTTATTCTAACAAGTTTTCAAGTCTATTACGGTATATCTATTAAAAGAAAGCATATCATGAAAATCAGAATAAATAAAATAATTATGAAAATTGATATCATATCATTATTGCTTTGGTTAACCAATGCTCAAGGGATGTAACAAATGATAATTAGTTTAATGATGATCGATACTGAACTTAATTAATAGAGAGTATAAAGTTCTGTTTGGTTCAACCGAGGGGGAGGGGAAGTGAGAAGAGAGATTTTTAAAGAGGTGAAGTGAAAGAAAATATAAATTATTATGTTGACAAATTTACCCTCAATTTTTCATTAAAATTCTAAATTATCTTTGTTAGAATATTAAAAATTTAGGTTTTATTTTTTTGACAACAAAAAAAAATTAGGTTTTCTATTCATTAGACTGTTTTCTTGTTATATATATCCTTTAGATTTTTTGGACGTAATATATACATTATAATTTAATCTTTATTTTGAGTTTATAAGGTTAAGAATAAAAAAGTAAATTAATTATTGTCTCCCCTCCCCTCCAAAATCCCCGAACCAAACAGGGCTTAAGAGTGTAAGCGCATTGAAAAAAAATCGACTGTTTTTGGTTTGGATCAAAAATCAAACTGAACTAATGAGAATCGAAGTGGTTTGGATCAATTTTCGGTTTACATTTTTCCAACCTGCAGAATCGGTGAACTGAATCGATCATCTTATAACAGCTCATTGGACTCATATTTTGAACAGGTCCAAACTACAGTCACTTTGACAGAACACGTAAAATAAAACACGCACAACAAGCACAAGTAAAATATATCTCTCCAAACATAGAAATTAGATGGTAAATTTCACGCACTCACTTTGGTCACATGCAACTATCTCACTTTGCTTACAGGCACTGGCCGCTGCTGCTGTATTTTACCTATGTGTTGTATTTTGTAATTTAAAAATATGTTATTGTTTATTTGGTTTATGTTATTATTGTACGTCGTTTGAAAAATTGAGCTTGAAATATATCGTTTGAACAAATAATAGCAGATATTATACCAGAAAAACAAAATGTTGCAAATCGAATATAGTATCGAAGCCAAACGATCCAAACCGACTAACTCGAATCGGATTCATTTTTGAAAACCGAACCAACCGACATAAACCGAATCAATTGAAAGTTCATTGGTTCGGACATTGAATTCACTCAAAATCAATCCAAACTGATCCACTTACACCCCTGAGAGAGGATACGAATCGATTCCGCAATTGCATTTTGGAGAGAACTAGAATAATTTGATGTCAGAACTCGCCCTAAACTCTAGACTATATATTATGACCTCTTTCCGTAGTAACTAAAGAGTGAATAAAAAAACTAAATTACAGTTTTCATCTCATATTTTCAGTCGTTCATAAAATTGGTCCCTTATTTTCAGTCATTCACAAAATTGATCACCCTATTTTAAAATCATACAGTTTTGGTCCTCTTTCATATTTTTATAGTTAAAAACGATGACTTAACATATTTTAAATGATGTGACATACGATATGATGATATAGATTCATCCAGGCTGATTAATTGTTTACTTTTTAATAATTCAATTACAAAAAATAATAGCTTCTTAAAATAAAACTGGAGTTTTTAATGAGATTTCTTGTATTTCATAACTTCTTATTATCGAATATTATTGAATTTTATGTCACATCATTTATAATATGTTTTTTTTGACAAAATTATTTATAATATGTTAAATCATTGTTTTTAAGTATAAAAATATAATATAAAAAATAGTAGCCGACCCTATATTTTTTAAGAGAGTTTTCATCTTCTTCTTCATTTAAAAGTGTGATTTTGGGTCGTTCTTTGATCCGAGATCACCCATGTGCATCACTTTTCCGTCTCCTTTGATTCTAATAAGTGGTTTCCACACCGTTTAAGTTTTTTCTTTAGTGTTATTTGTGATTTCATCGTTTTAATGCGGCATTTGTGATTTCCCGTCTTGGTGCAGTGTTTGGTATTTCCATCTTGTTACGGTATTCGCTTGGTTCAGATTGTTAGATCAACTTAAATCAACTACAATTTCAATCAATGACCAGATCATCAATGATGCAGATATGTAGTCATGGATATTCCGGTTACTTTTATTTTGTCACATTATTTATATGCTTGAGTATGGCGCTTTATGCTATTAACTTGGATGTTGTGAGTTTATTCGCATATTCATCTTTTATATTTTTAGCAATATTGAATTTGTGTTTGTATTCAATGTATTATCCCAATTTGAATGAATATCTTCGTTTGTCAAAAAAAAACTAAAAAAATAAAATAGGAGATCAAAATTATATGATTTTGAAATAGAGGAACTAATTTTATAAATAACCGAAAATAAAAAGACCAAATTGTAACTAAAAAAAAAACTATCTCCATAGATGTGAATCACATTCTTCCTAAGTGGACTTTTCTTTTTTGTTTTGGTTAGATTATAGGTGAACTATCTTTATTTATATTTTCTAATGTTATATATATTTTTAGCTCTTATAGATATTTGAAATTTTAATTTTAGTCTTTCAAAAAAAATTTAACATTGTTTCGTTCTTAAAAACTTTATGTCATGATTTTTACTCCATATATTTGTTTTTGAAAATTTTGCTCTATACTATTAAGTCAACTAATGAGCGACTCTCAAAGTTTTAAATTATATTTTACAGTTATGTTCATTACATTAGAAGTTAAATTAATTACTCTAAAATTTTTTTTTACAAAAATTTAAGTTTTTTTAATAAGAAAGGATTTTTTGAAGTTTTGAGTGTTTGAAAACTCATATTTAATCTGATCTGTTAAAAAAAATATATAGATTTCTTGGGAAGCTAAAAGAAAGAAAAAAAAATTAAAAAAGAATAATATTATAATAAAAAGTATAAATAGTAATCTTAGTTTTTTTTGTTGGGAAGCTAAAAGAAAGGAAAAAAATTATAAAAAAAAATTAATAAAAAAAGAGAGGGTTCACATTGTGTCAGTTCTAAGGAGATCTCTAATGTCTTTTGGAGGAGAAGCATCAGGCAAGAAGTCAGCATTTGAGGAGATTCTAAGTTTAGCAAAAAAAATTGCACATTGATTTTCCTCTCTGAGAGTGTGATAAAGCGAGACATTGGTTTGAGAGAAAAACTTCTTGATGTCTTAGGTCAACAAAGCATGAATATGATATTAACTTGGGGACATTTGATGAGGTTGACAAAATATATAAAGAGTCTTAGTAGCAAACTAGTTCATCAATACACATGTTTTTAGCTAGCAAGAGGCCTCTGTAGATAACATATAATTCAGTGAGAAAAATGTCATATGAAACTTGTGAAGCTGATCAATTTGCATGTAATAGAAAGGAATTGAGGTGAGGACAGATGAACTTAGCGCCAAGCAACCTGGCTTCTTTAACAATTTTTTGGTCCTCATAGGATAGCTCAAGTGGTAAAAGTTGGTGGATATATGAGTTGGGTAGAAGGAGCTCCACGGTTCAATCCGTGGCGGTAGTAGTTTATCTTTCCAATATACCAAATTTTTTTTATCAAAAAGTTTAGTAGTTAGAATTCCACTTAAATATGAATAAATGGAAATATCAAAGTTCGAACTCCACTCTTTTATATGCGTTTGATCTGCTAAAAAATAAATGACTGAACAAAACAACTTTAGTTATACTATGTTTAATTTGAAAACTGTCACCGGGACTGGACAAGCTTAGGGTGAAGGGACTTGACAAAAACATATATTGTTGTCCCATATTGAACCACGGGACACCTTTTTGTCTTCAGCACAAGATGTCTAAATTATTAAAATAACATATTCTCCACCAAACATCATACAAGACAAATTTTGTTCAATATCTGAAATGTGCATCCTGTGTTTTTCTGTCTTGTATTGTCTCGTAATGTTCTGTCCAATACTTTTATTTTGCATATCAAAAGAACCCATACATATCTACTCCCTATGTCCCATAATATAAGATAAAAAAAACAAAAATCACACTTATTAAGAAAAAGTAAAATATAATGATTGGAAGTATGTTTTTTGAAAAAAAGTTGTATGAAAAAATGTAAAAACAATTTTTATTGGTTGTTAGTTATAGAAAAAGTAAGAGAGGGAGTAAACTTTTCTTGAAAAAATAAATATTTGGATTTTTTCTCTTATATTTTGGTAAAATAATTTGAATATTTTTTTTTATATTACGAGACAATGGAAATATAATAACTGAGTTTAACTCACGCCAACTGTATATAGCTATTATATCGGATAAATAATTTTCTAATTATGGTAAAATTAATACAAGTATACAACTTGCTACTTTTTTTTGGTACATAGAGAATATAAATTGCTCCCGCCAAGGATCGAACCCTGGAGTTTCCCCTACCCAATCCAAATATCCCCCATCTCTTACCACTTGAGCTATCCTATGGGGACATACAACTTGCTACTTGTTCTTCCACTAGCCCCCTTTCAAATTTATTAATTTTTGTTTTTAGTACAAACTTATTAATAATCGGTTTAGAGAAATATATAGGAGTACCGTATATCCTTTCTAGGGGTAATAAGTCAGACCAAGTTAAGCTTTGTCAAAAAATTAAAAGTTGAAGTTTGGCTTGTAACCTGTTATATGCTTGATTTTTAGTCATGCAGTCTGATCTTTGGAAAATCTGATTTGGCATGTTAGCATGTTTAAAAACCAATTTTGTGTGAACTTTTTTAAATAAGTAATTGTATTTATGTTTAAATAGATTAATCAACTATTTCACTAGTGAGATTAAACTCCCTTTTAATATTTCACATCATACTTTTTAAAGAATTTAATTATATAAACATCTTATTTTAATTCTAATTTATAAATAATACACTTATATATATGCAAAAAAATTAATTCATTGTAAAATTCATAATTAAAATTTAGTTCAAAATTAAATATTTAATATTAAATGATAAAAATATTATTAATATTTTTTTAAATAAGTCAACCCAGTAGGCTTAAAAGACTTTTTCTACAACATATAGTCTGACCTATTTAGCTAAATAGGCTTATAAAACCGTTTTCGCCTACTCTATTTAAGAAAATGGTCTAGTTTAACCTGAACTTATATAAACTATTAAGCTAGACCATAGGCCCCTGTAGGCCGGTCTGACTTATTCTAACCCCTAATCATTTCTCAACCAAAAGCATGTGTGTATATATACACAATAATAATTTGTTAATATGATTTTTAATTTTCACTAAATAAATATGAACGGTTTATTGCTTTTATAGAAAATGATAACAAGTGCCCGAATATCTTAATGAATTAAAAGTAGAAGTATTTGTTTAAAAAATTGTATATTTAATTTTTCAAAGTTAAAATATTAAAAAATTTATTGTAAAACTTCTACTTTTAAACTGATTAACATGTGCCGTAACAAAGATCCTATTTTTATTTTTATTCTAATGACAAATCCTTTTTTTATTTATTACTATACAAAACTATAATTTATTAATATAGAGTATTTTTTTTACAGATACTCTTTTTAGTTTTATATATAAGAAAAAATTGACTTTTTAAATTTATTATAGAATTAATATATTTAGACAAAAATATAGTCTAAATACGTCAATTTTATAATGAATATAAAAATAAAATGCTTTCTTATATATAGGACGATAGTAATATAGAGTATTTCTTAAAAACAATAAATATGATGTGTCAAAAAAAATAATAATAAATATGAGTATAAGTATATTTCGGTCCTTGTTCAAAAAGTATATTTCGGTCAAATTAATGAGTATATTGGTAGTTCCGTGTGTTGTTTCAATTTTTTAGGGACCATATGTTTGTTTCATGGCCTACCATGACTGACTTTAAAAATTTGATCCTATTGATTTTTATAGTAAAAATTCCTAATTTCATATCATTGTTAAACACACAAAAAGCCATATATTGTTCGCCCGTTTTTTAACAACCCTTTAGATATGGCTTTCCACAAAAACATGCGTTGCCCTTTCCAATTTAGATAATCAAATTCAATCTCTTATCATAGTTCAACATCATAGCTACCAACCCTTAAACTATTATGCACCTTAATGTTTAAAATAAAAAGTCAAGTTAAGAGAATAAAGGATCCCTACCATTTTATTTTTATTTATGAGCAAGGGGACCCCTACTATATGTGCTACTCATAATGCATTATTATTTAGGTCAAGTATATGAAACACAAATGAGTTAAAAAATTTCCTATACATAAGTGTGTTTTCACTTTTAGATTAGTAAGTCCAAGTTTTCTGATATACCAAAAAAATAAATTAGTAAGTCTAAACGTTGGGTCAAATTTAATATTTGACATATTACGTAATTCAATGAAAAATAGTTCTCCCACCTTTACATTTAATCTTTTACCCTTACAAAACCGCCTAATAATCATATTTTATCTTTTATATTATTAAACTTCTTACATTAATTTTTCTTTATCATTCATTTCACCTGTTTGTTCCGAAATTAACTTGCACCCCAACAATTTATTGTTGTAATTCTCTTAATATTCCGGTTTGATGCTTTACCGGAATCGTTTTTCTACTGTTCCGATGTGCTAAAATATTGTCATGTTTTGTGTCTTCTTTTTCTACAAATCAGATGCAACCATGTTTGAGTAAAAGTATTATTATTCAATGATGTTATTGTTGAATCCTAACGCTTTTCCTTTAAATTAAACCTCTCTCACTATCTGCAAAATAATAAATAAAATAATTTACATTATAAAATAAGGGTGAAACAGAAGGGTGAAAAAGAAGACAAAAATGAGAGAATCAATGGAAAATGAGGCAAAATAAAAGTATGAGCTGGTAGCAAAAAATGGGATGACAGCTAAAGTGAAAAGAAAAGGAGATAAGGTAACGCGTTTGGATCTGTTGCTGTTGTTGGAAAGCTCTTGACAGCTAAATTAATTTTTTCTAAGTTCTTATTTCCGGAAAATTTAAGTTTTCGGAAGAGCTATATAATGTATCTATATCAATCATAAAAGAAAAACTTTTAGTTTGGTGTAGCCTTTTTTAATACCTAAAATGTCCTTAGTAGTTTTGTTTTCAAAAACAAAAATTAACCACCTACACACATACATATCATTATCCCATTTCTTTCCATTAGATTAGAGAAAAAAATCATAAAAAAGAAAGATATCATCATGAGAGACATGTGTTCTACAATGGAGAAAGCTTACATTCATCAATATTTTCTCTTATCTTTCTCCCTCTCTTAACTATTATTTTTATTTCATTTAGAAAATCAAATGGCTAAATAACAACATTTATATATTTTAATTTTCTTTTTGGCAAAGATCAAAGTATGGGTATAAATTGGAAGATTTGATATTACTTCAAATGGATATATGAGTGATTAATTTACCACTCTAGTTTTTCTTTCTCCATTTTAAAATGCATGGTTTTTTTATTTTATTTTTTTACTTTGCTTTCTAATTTTTCAGTTTCATTCTCCTTTATATTGTTTTATCAAATTATTCACCAAAATTTTTGGTTAATTGTTTTTAGTTTAATTGTACTACGTACAATTTTTTATTAAAAAAATAAAGAATTTGAATTGTTTACGAGCATAAGAAGGTATGATATCATTAGTATATCAAAATGAATGAATAAGAATGGTTTCGGGATGCTCTCATGGGTATGATTTCATTGTAAAAATAAGTGAGTAATGATTAGTAAGAATAACTATTCCAAAATGAATGACAATATAAACATCAACCTTAATTACAACGGTTGTTTCTATCTTTAAATATTTTGGTTCAATTTCTATTAGTCAGTTTAATAAAAACGGCTATGTAGGAGTAAAGGAAATATATATTATCTTCAATCATTTTCATGTTAGATTTACTAAAATTTGCGATAATTAATCAAAAGGTCGGCGTTACACAACTAATGCAAAAATAAGAGTGGCTCACATTTTTTACTGAAGATAGAGGAAATGTGAGAAGTGAGAAATAGTTACCAAAGAAGATTGGAGTATAGGGCGAAGGGAGGCCAAAAAGATGGGACATCAGACGACAGAGAATGACTAACTATTTGTCAATTTTAGACTTCCGTGTCAATTATGGCTGGTAATATTTTTACTCTGTTATTCTCCTTTGAATTCAATTGCATACTCAATCTAATAAAGTTCATGAAGTGAAAAATAGAAGCAGCATAACCTTATTTTTCTTCATTACGTTTCATGACATATAAGTTTTAAATTTGAATAATTTTCTTAATTAGGAAAGTTACAAAAATTTTATAATCATCTTCAATATATAAGTTAACATCTTAAAAATATGTATCACACAAACGGGCACGGAACGTGCCTGTTTGGCCCGTTAGTCTCTATAATATAACTTTGTGCAATCCTCTAACTATGCATCAATATGTTGGAGTTGATTGTCAAGTCCCACATCGCCCAATTTCTTAAATAAAGAAGGAAGCTAAAAATTAGCTATTGGAGAAGTCCCACATTGCTTAGTGTGGTGAAGTAAGGGGGAAACCAAGACTATATATAGAGACTTAGTTTCTTTGTTTTAAAATGCACCAGTCAGAAACACTTTAAGTTTATATCTGACTTTGTTTTCTGTTATGCTCTGGTTTTAGAGTATAGTGAGATGTAGTTAGGTATTTTCTTTGGAGGGTGTGTGGGTGTACTGGGGGCCGAGATGGTTGAGGGTAGTCTATGTGTTGTAAAAATTTTCACATAGTGTTATTCTCTGTTATTCTATGTGTTGTAACAATTTTCACATAGTTTTTATTCTCTGGTTGTCGGTTTAGACAACGGCCGTGGTTTTTCTCCGGTTTTGGAGTTTCCACGCTATCTTCTTTAGTGTTGTTATTTCCTAACAACTGGTACCAGAGCTTTGGTTCGGTATTCTGAAGGTGCTAAAGAAGGGGCTTTGCTATGTGTTATTCAAGTGCTATGAAGTTTGACATAGAGAAGTTTGATGGAAGAATCAATTTTGGCTTGTGGAAAGTGCAAGTCAATGATGTGCTTATACAATCTGGGTTACACAAGGGATTTTGGGCATGAAATTGTTCAGGTGGAGCAAAAGACTCTGGGTAAGTGTTAGCAATGTTTCTCTTGTTTTTGGAGATGATGATGTCTTTATGGTATTTCCGCTATATCATGGAAAAAGATATGTTATTGCTAGCGGATTCAGAACAACACACGGGCATTGGTTGGCATTGATGCAAGGTGTGTGGTGAGATGTGTTGATGGCTGAAGAACTTCCTGAAAGCCAACATGGGAGTTGCACCATAATTTTTCAGCAGGTTTCGACATGAAATTCTTGGGATGGTTTAGTTCCAAATAAAGAAAATTCTTGGGATGATTTAGTTCCATGTGAAGTATACTCTTTATGGTGGAGTATGATTGTCGGTATAGACAATGGAAGCGGATGATGAAACTCTTCCAATCAAGCTGGAGATTGTTGGAGTTGATTGTCAAGTCCCACATCGCCCAATTTCTTAAATAAAGAAGGAAGTTGAAAATTAGCTATTGGAGAAGTCCCACATTGCTTAGTGTGGTGAAGTAAGGGGGAAACCAAGGCTAGATATAGAGACTTAGTTTCTTTGTTTTAAAATGCACCAGTCAGAAACACTTTAAGTTTATATCTGACTTTGTTTTCTCTTATGCTCTGGTTTTAGAGTATAGTGAGATGTAGTTAGGTATTTTCTTTGGAGGTGTGTGGGTGTACTAGGGGCCGAGATGGTTGAGGGTAGTCTATGTGTTGTAACAATTTTCACATAGTGTTTATTCTCTGGTTGTCGGTTTAGACAATGACCGTGGTTTTTCTCCGATTTTGAAATTTCCACGTTATCTTCTTTAGTGTTGTTATTTCCTAACACAATATTGAATGAATTCTTCAAGAACTATATAAAAATTAATGAAGGATATGCAACTTTTGAATTCTTCAAGAATTCATAATAAAAATTGAATTTTTTTTCTTATAAGTTCTTCTAAAACTTAACTATTGAATTCTTCTAGAATTCATGTTGAAAATTAATTTTTTTTTCTTCTTTTCTCTCTCATAGGTTCTTCATGAACTTAACTTTTGCATTCTTTTAGAATTAAAAAACAAAAATTAAATTTTTTTAGGTTCTTCGGGAACTATAATTATATCTCCGGTCCTAATTATGAAAATTTACTTTTTAGGTTCATTGACAATCTAAAGTATTTGGTCCATATTATAAGCCAAATACATTAGATTCTCAATGAATCTAAAAAATAAATTTTCTCTTATATTTAGGACCGGAAGGAGTATTGAACTCTTCTGAAATTCATAAATTAAATTTCCAAGTTCATCTGAAACTAGATTTATTGAATTTTTTGGAAATTCATGGATTAAATTTCTAAGTTCTTCAAAAACTAATTATTGAATGGTGCTGTCTAAGGTGAGGGCTCTATCAAGTCCCTCACCGGTGAGTCATTTAAAAAATACCAATGGATTAGATGAATGGTTCAGATCTTTTATAATAAAAAATGAGAACATCTACAAACACCCGCATTCAATCTTACTATCATAAGTTTGGTATCTGTTCGTTCGTGCTCTTCTTCCTAACCTTAATTTCAACTCTTTAATTTTAACCTTAATTTCAACCTCTGATCAACGCATAAAACCAGAATTTCAATTGAGGAATCAATAATGAATCTAAACCCCAATTTTCTCTCATTTTTAAAGCCATTAGCGGAAATTAATAAATTTGAGGGCTTAATTCTATCACAAAACACTCAATTTCTCAATATTTCTTCAAGCTTAAAAACCCCAATTCATATGTTTTAAAACCTAATCCTCCAAACCTGCTTAAACAAAAATCAGAGGATATTTAAATATTTCCAACACTCCTAAAACAGATTGAAAGGCAAGAGAATTATCCACTAGAGTTGAAAAAAAGTACCCTTAGCAAAGCAAGATTAAAGGAGAAAGAAAGTTACGTAGAGAGAGAAAGTAAGAGTTAGAGAAATCTGAAAATGAAAATGGGGGAAGTTGTTGTTTGTGCTGTTTAGGTTGCAGAAAGAAAGAAAGATGGATGGAGAAGGTAGGAAACAACAATAACATAGTACGAATCTATGAGGATAAGTCAGATGTGGATGTTTGTAGATATTCTCATTTTCTATTATAAAAGATCTGAACCATTCATCTAATCCATTGGTATTTTTTAAGTGACTCACCGGTGAGGGATTTGATAGAGCCCTCACCTTAGACGGCACCTTATTGAATTCTTCGAAAATTTATGAATTATAACAACAATTTTTTTTCTTGCAATTCTTCAGGGATGCGTGAATATATTTCTTTTCAAATACTTATAGAATTAATAAATTACTAAAAAACAGTGATTATTATAGGCTGAAACATCATTTTAGTCCCTGTACACTAAATTTTGGTTTTAGTCCCTATAACAATTTTTATTCTAAATAAGTCCCTGAATCAACCCAATTTTTTGCTTTTAATCTATAAAACTAAAATTCGCAGCAAAATTCGCACGTTTCCAACAGATTTTCCTACGAATTTTCATGCAGATTTTTGCTTTAGAGACTAAAATCAACAAAATTGGTTGATTCAATAACTTATTTAGAACAAAAATTAATACAGGAATTAAAACCAATATTTCACGTACATACAAGAACTAAAATAATGTTTAAGTCATTATTATATGGCAAATGCTAAATAGTGCTCCTGGGGCACTCTTTAAGCACTTTAAACAATAAGTATTTATAGAAATATATTTGATTATGATGCATGTGAAACATGAACTATAAAAAAACCATAACAATATGTTCGATGCAAAAAGAACAGAATTATAGTACATTATTAGCTCATGTGTTGTGTGGCGTGAAAATGAAATGCAAAGTCTAGTGAACACATTTTTGAAAATATAATTTTGTAGAAGTTTGTGTTGATAACTTATTACGAAACTAATTGTAATAAGAGTAACAATGAAAATGTAAATGAAAGAAAAAGAAGAGGAAATAGTTCTTATATACTCTCTCTGGTACTAAATATAAAAAATAATTTATATTTAGATTTATTGAGAATTTAATATATGTGACATACAATATGACCAAATACATTAAATTTTTAATGAATTTATAAAATAAATTTTTTCTTATATTTAAGACCGTAGTATGTCGGGAGGGATAAGTCTGTGTATCATCCGCATCGTATTCGTTTCCCTGAGTGACCCAATGATGTTGTAAACTGCTGGCATGGCTGCTACCATTTTCCTCGTTTATAGAAAACTGAATGGAACCAACCAACCAACCACATCATACAATACAACACAACCCACGCGCAGACCACAGCGTTCCACGTGCACCGTCAACGTTAAAAGAAAAACAAATCCAACTGTAGTGGGACCCATTAACACTCATTCATTCGTGGTTGGTTAGATAATAACGCGTGTGTAAACCACGTGAAAGATGAGAAAACATTTTGAATACTAAAAAGAAGATAATGTGGACCCCACCTTATCCAATTGCCGCGTTCCGCGGAAATGACAGTTATTTATTGGTAAGATTGAAAATGAACTGCTTCCTTCTAGGAGAGGAGTGAGTATTTGTGCTTATCCAAAAACATAAACAGAAACAGAAACAAGTGAATGAATTATTACAAGAAATGCCACTTGTCTTGTCGGTATTCATTAACGAGTTATCGCATCATGGAATTGGAACGGAATGTTCCAGACGTATCTCCCACGCCATTACATTCACTCACATATACATATTCCATTTTCCTACTCCCTCCGTCCCAATTTAAGTGTCCTAGTTGACCATTTCACACATTTTAAAAAAAATGTGTAAATTAAAGAGAGAGAATAAGACTTTTACAAAAACACCCTCACTTTTTATTTGTAGTAGATATTGGAATACTAAAAAATAGATTCTTTAGTTACTTTATTGTCTCCTTTAATCATTATATCATAAAGTGATAAGGGTAAAATAGAAAAAAATAATGTTATAAATAGTATGTGACAATTATTTTGGGACAAACAATTTTGGCAAGTGTGACACTTATTTTGGGACGGAAGGAGTACTACGTACTTTGCCTACGTACTTTGCCTTTCTCTCTACCTCATCTACCAACTCTCTACCATTGTTTTGCTTTATTTTTTCTAATATAACAATTTCTCCTCTATAACTCTCACATTATTTAAAAATTGAGGATAAGATTGTGACAAATTATTCCAAAAATAGACAATTACTCAGAGATATAGAGTTGAGGTTGGATCTAAAGATATTTATTTTCTATAGATAAATCTAAATTTTGTTTATAACAAATTGTTTCATTAATATACACTCTTTCCGTTTATTAGTAATTCTTATTTATGAATTTTTTAACAAACATAACATATATTAAAAAAAAACACTAGTGATATATTTAAATATTTGTGTTACTTTTATATATTTATTAATATTTTTGAATATATTTTTCTGGGCTCATGTAGCGGCTAAAATTATACATTTTTAAAGATAAATAAGTAAATGTACTAAAATTTGAACTTTAATCCCAACACATTAGTACAAATATTAGTTGAGTTAAATTTATGAGATGTATATTTGCAACTAGCTTGTGCACATAAGTGATAAAAGTAATACAAGTATATAAAAGTAACACAAATATTTGTTAACTTGTGATTTGAATTACCTACTACACTTTGTCTGTCCCTTTTCATAACGATGTTCTAGTGAGCTTAATACAGAGACTTTACATTTTATATATAAGAGTTAAAATTCAAACCTCAAACATTTCACTTATTTACTTAAAATAAAACTCTAGACACTATAATTTGATAAAGAAATAGAATATATGAATATTTTACATTTGTATAATATGATTTTAATTTGTTTTTAGCAATTTGTTTGTTACTATTTCTATTTAGTTTTCCATCTCTACTTTCAAGTTTCAAGTAATAAAAAGGCAAACGAAAATCATAACTATATTCCGATGCATTTTTTATGCTAGGTCACACG
Source organism: Trifolium dubium (assembly GCA_951804385.1). NCBI lineage: Eukaryota > Viridiplantae > Streptophyta > Magnoliopsida > Fabales > Fabaceae > Trifolium > Trifolium dubium. The sequence goes on from OX638063.1 coordinate 17,098,315, forward strand.
TATAATGATAATAAAATCAACATTCTTTTTTTTGACAAAAAATCAACATTCTTTATGAAGTAATATACATGTCAATTCAATATCTACACTTATACTTTTCCATAAACCTTAGCATGTACGTCAATATATACTTGAAACCATTATCCATCACTTGTTCCTTCAAAGGGGTTAGGTGAAGACTAGTGAATTCCACATGTTATGTCCCTAGAAAATTAAATAACTTATAAAACATTTCTCTCAACTCAATCATCCAATTATTCACTTTTAATTTATCTCTTGTTTTGATTAATAAAAGTAAATATGCGTTAAAAAATTGTTAGAAAATATGTTGCATTGTCAGTAATAATTTAATATTTTTTTATGGTACAAGTAATAATTTAATATTATTATATATATATAAATGAAATATCGATTTAATGTATAAATTAAATTATAAAACTCATATGATGTAACTATCAATTTTGGTTTTAAAATTTAGGCTTAAATACATTTTTGATCCTCTAAGTATTTTCAAGGTTTCACTTTAGTCCTTTAACTATTTTTCGTTCCGTTTTGGTCCTCTAAGTTTCATTCTGTTAACTTACTTGGTCCTAACCGTTAGAAAAATGTCAAAAACAAGAGGTAGAAGCCTCTATTGAGAAAACGGACATTAGATTTAGATTCATCGTGAACAATAAGAGGTTTTGGAGTATCGTTTCGTAAGCTTTCGTGACCAGAAAGATCACCGGTGATGTGAACGGAGACGGTGATGGAGGAAGCTCCGTACGTGATGAATAAGTAGGAAGTAGAAGGTACCTGGCCACGTGACGTTTTCCTATTGGATCTCACACCAAAGCCACCAAGTCCCTAAGTGTCACGTACACAAAATTAACATTTTTGACATTTTTCTAACGATAATTAGGACCAAATAGATTAACATAATGAAAGTTAGAGGACCAAAACAAAACGAAAAAATAGTTAAAAGACCAAAACGGAACGAAAAATAATTAAAGAACCGAAGTGAAACCTTGAAAATATTTAGAGGATCAAAAGTATATTTAAACCTAAAATTTAAAATAAGTTAAACCCTTACTATTTAACTCACACTTTATAGATGGAAAAAAACTCAAATAATTAGAAGGTGCAAAACAAATTCAAACTTTATCATGTCCCACAAACCGTTTTCATATTCATTATTGTGATGAAACGAAAAGCAAAATGACCAGATTATCCTTTCCCTAACCTTTCACACTATAGATAGAAGAAGACCAAGTGAAAATCCAAATCTTTGTCTCATTGACTTTAATTTTGAAAGGAATATTATTGTTGAATTAGGGGAGAAGCAATAACAATATATAAGTTCTGAATTACAAATATGAAAGTGACATATAGAGGATATGTACCTTTGCCATATTTTCTAATTGCTCCAATTATTTTGTCCACTCAATCAAAACCATTCAAATTGCCAATTAAATGAATGTGGCAAAGTGGAAAAATGATATGGCGGCCATACCATATCTTTTTTACTTTCTAGCTATTTTCCATTCCACTTTTCTTCTAATAGCATTCACATTAATTTGGGTAAGATACTTGAAAATGACATGTCCTATTTATCTATGTTCTTTTTCTCTTTGATTTATATATATGAGGATTATTTTTAATAAAGATATGGTTTGGATAAGTGCACAAACCAATAAATGAACAAAGTTGTACTCCTATGATTAACACCATACACATATTGAAGTATTTGATTGTTGTTGGTCATTACATTATCACATGTGAGATATATTATGTCTCCCTTTGCGTCAAGTAATGGGAATTTGACACTTTAAGGTGGGAATAAGGAGGAATTGAAGTTGAATGAAAAAGGTATATATTCAAATAATTAATGACCGATTGATGAATGGTAGGGTAAGATCCAATAAAAGAAGAGAATTCATTCTAGCTCAATCTCTCATCTTGTGGTGATCATTATGATTATGTGACTTACTTGCGGAAGTGTTCTATAGTTACAAAACATCCCAAAAGAATATCCGTATCTTGTGGATATTTAATTTGTTTAAACTCTCGGATTTTGACGGAAAAAATTTAAATTGATTGGATCTAAATATGAGTTTTTTTCGATTTAAAAATATCGAGAGGAATGAAATTCTTCTTTAAACCCGTCCTACTTATATTAAAATGATATTTTTATCTAACTTTGAAATTTATACATAATCTCCTAAATAGAGTTGAGAATAATGTTTGAACTCCATTTGATCATGTGATTCACATACATACATGATACATAGAATAGTATGATCAAGTTTGCTTGAGCCTTTCACATATATATACTTCATGTTCTGATGCATACTTTGTAACTCCAATTTTCATAACGAAAGCTATACAATGCCTTTCTCAATTTATACACCTTTTGCTCTTTCCCTCTGATCTCAAAACTTGGTAGTTGCTTGACATAGACAGACATGTTTATGTATTTATTTTAAGAAATAGAGATATCTCAAAGTAAGCTTCAAGATCCAATTCATCTAAATGTTATTTCATCATAAACATAAGAAAGAGAATAACCACGTTAAAAAGAGAGTAGGACTACTCCTAGCTAGGAAGATTGGAAGTGAGTAAAATTCTATATCAGAAAGATTGAAACGTGCGATACTTTTCATTAACCTTATACTTAAGAGTGCAGATTTTTGTTGATTTGATTGATGACAATTGCAAAGTGAAATTCCTGGCACACTATGCAAAGTGTCGAACACAATGTGCTAAACAATTTGACAGAAGTAATATGCAAATAGCACAAAACAAATAAAAGAACACAGTGTTTGTTGACCCAGTTCGGCGCACAACAACCCTAGTCTGGGGGATACCAATCCAGGAAGGAATATCACTATAATAGCCCTAGTTCAAAGTTACCAGCAAACGTCCCGTTTACAACTTATCACCTAGGCACTACCAATGACTCTTCAACCTAGGAACTCCTAGATCAGAGACTCCATCTCACTTCCTCTCAGTTTGAAGACTTTCACGCAAACAACCTCTAGTTCACTGATCTTCTCACTGGCACAACCTTACAGACAGCAAGGATTTAATTCACATAGAAACAAACACGTTTTGGAGACACACTCCTATGAAAACATCACACTCGTACCTACAGGCTTTGAGTGCTACAACTAACAATACCTACTCCGTACTTCACAACTTTTGAGAGGAACACAATCAATACAACACGAGAGTACACGTCCTAAACTTGCATCATTGAGATGCAAGAAGGGCTCACAAATAAACACACGTAAAACCTAGAATGCTTGGACTCTAGAAACTAAAACAGCATGAACAACTCTCTCAGAAAAATTAGGTTTACAACTTCCATTAAGTAGCCAGTAGACGTTCTTGAGCAGTAAGCAACTTGGGCTTCACATGTTGATCCAACCCTAATTTCTTCAATAAATAAAATATTCTCTTCAGAAATATAAAATATATTCTTTTCAGAAATATATAAAATATATTCTCTTCAGAAATAAGCTCCATGGAGATTCTTGATAAAAATATATTTGACAATAATCTGAAGCATTAAATGCGCCATGAGAGAGAAATAAAGATATTCCTTGAAAATATAAACGCGCGCCCCTGCAGACCAGTATGTTGCAAGTGTCAAAGCACTTTGTTCAACATCCTGTCACAATGGTTTATCAACCAAAAATGCAGCTAATACCAAAGTCTCAACAATCTCCCCCTTTGGAAAATTTTTGGCTAAAACAAATTATGACCATCCAGAGTCACTTAAACAGATACCTCAGCTAAAATAGATACTTCAATGAAAATTCTTTGTGAAGCAACATAAACACATACACATAAGGATTAGTAGTAGATATTCTTCAAGAACAGTAGAAATAGATAAGATAAGCTTCTACCTTCTATACTCATCAGAGAAACATATAACAGCGGAACACATAATAACTACTTCACCTTAAATCATCAAAAGCGTAAACATTGTAAGGATGTCGAATAGAGTGCTTCAACATTTTATCAAACACATCTCCCTCTGCACATATGCATAGGGTGTTGGAACATCATATCCAACATCTCCCCCTGCAGAACATAAATCAGCTCCCCCTAAACACATGCATATATCAGAGAGCACACACAGACTACAAGTCTACATACTCCATCCAAACTACACTATTATCATATCATAACATCATCAGAATAGTGCAGATAAGTCATTATCAGAATAGATGGATCGGAACATACCATTTTACTCCCCCTTTTTGCCACAAATTTGACAAATCATCAGTCATCAGAAAAAAATAAGAGCTTATTACAGACCGAGTACATGCATCAGATCAAGAGGGCACAAGTAGTGCTGACCTTAGATAAACCATCCAAAGAAGGAATCAATTACCACATCAGCAACATTTTTAGTGGGTACATGCTCATGATTAGAATCAACAACCTTGGTAGGTAACATATTTGCACTTTCAATAGCAACATCAGATCTAGACTTTACTAGTGACCTAGTTTCAGTAACACTCGTACCAAATGTTTCAACATTTGACACTACATCCCCTTTGACCTTTGGTTCAATAGGTTTAGGGTTAATCTGGTCAAGATATAGACTTTTCACAATGTGGGGTTTCTGGACCGTAATAGGAGAATCATTATCTCCAACAGTACCAAAAACTACATTAATTGGCGTGGAGAGAGAATTTCTTACAGGCACATATGTTCCTTTCTTCACAGTAGAAGTTTTAGTCTTTGAGGAAAATGCAGGAACAGTGGTAATGGGAGTTGCTTTGGTGATTAGAGCAGAGGAACCCTCTTTGGGTTTCCATTCTTTCATATGTTGAACAATCTTAGTACTGACCTTTGGCTGAACATGAGCTTGAGGATATCCATACAATTTGTAACAATATGGTCTTATGTGACCTGATCTACCACAATGATGACATTTCCAAGATGATTTCTTTTTGTTTCTTGGTTGGGCTTTCAGATGTGGGATAGGATGTGTAAAGCACTTGTTATCCAACATTACAAACTCAGTTTTCTTTTTAGGAGAAACAAATTTCTTAGCTGGAGTTTTGATTTCTTTGTTCTTTGTGTCAGAATCAAAGCCTATTCCATTCATATTTCCAGATGTCTTCCCAACCTGTAGTATTTCATCTAACATATTAGAACCACTATTCATCATCCTGACTTGCTTTTTCATGTTCTCCAATTGAGAGGTCAGTTGCCTCACTTCTTCATTTAATTTGGAGATTTGAGAAAGGTGATCATTTCTTTCTATTTTCATATGATTGATTATCTTATTGCTGTCATGTAGCTTTCTATAAGTTTTTTCAGCCATAAAGCACAGTTCTTTAAAACTAGAAGCTAGTTCTTCATAGGTTACCTCCCCATCACTTGAGTCTTCATCACAAGATTTTGTACCGCATGATTTTGTGTCAGACATACATACACCTGTCAATGCCTTCACCTGTTGTGATGTTTCAACATCATATACAACATCTTCTTCATCAGCATTAGAAGAGAAAGTTAAGTCTTTGTGCTTCTTTTTAAATCTATCATTGATAGCTAATTCAAAGGTTTGAAGAGAACCAATTAACTCGTTTACTTTCTTGCTGGAGATGTCTTGAGCTTCTTCTATAGCTGTAACCTTCATATCAAATTTCTTAGGAAGTGACCTAAGAATCTTTCTAACAAGCTTTTCTTCTGATATTGTCTCTCCCAATGAATCAAATGAATTTGCAAGGTCAAGTACATTCATATGAAAATTAAAAATACTTTCATATTCTTTCATTCTAAGGTTCTCAAATTTGGTGGTAAGAAGTTGAAGCTTTGACATTTTTACCTTAGATGTCCCTTCAAGAGTGGTTTTGAGAATATCCCATGCATCCTTGGCCACAGTACATTTCTTTATTAATCTAAACATATTCTTGTCAACACCTTTAAACAAAGCATTCAAAGCCTTGGAATTTTCATAAGCAAGTACATCTTCATCTTTAGACCAATTCTCTGGTGGCTTTAATTTAGTTGTCTCGTTCCCATCTTTGTCCGTCAACACAGGATGTTTCCAAGCTTTGATAACTGATTTCCAAGTTTTGTTATCTAGAGATTTTAGAAAAGTCAGCATACTCGGCTTCCAATAATCATAGTTGGTGCCATACAAAAGAGGTGGTATGGTAACAGATCCTCCTGCCATATCCATAGTACCAGAAAATTTCTTCCCTTGATCTCACCGTTTTAAAACCAGAACAGGTAAAGTGACCTGCTCTGATACCAATTGAAATTCCTGGCACGCTATGCAAAGTGTCGAACACAATGTGCTAAACACTTTGACAGAAGTAATATGTAAATAGCACAAAACAAATAAAAGAACACAGTGTTTGTTGACCCAGTTCGGTGCACAACAGCCCTAGTCTGGGGGATACCAATCCAGGAAGGAATATCACTATAATAGCCCTAGTTCAAAGTTACCAGCAAACGCCCCGTTTACAACTTATCACCTAGGCACTACCAATGACTCTTCAACCTAGGAACTCCTAGATTAGAGACTCCATCTCACTTCCTCTCAGTTTGAAGACTTCCACGCAAACAACCTCTGGTTCACTGATCTTCTCACTGGCACAACCTTACAGACAGCAAGGATTTAATTCACATAGAAACAAACACGTTTTGCAGACACACTCCTATGAAAACATCACACTCGTACCTACAGGCTTTGAGTGCTACAACTAACAATACCTACTCCGTACTTCACAACTTAGGAGAGGAACACAATCAATACAACACGAGAGTACACGTCCTAAACTTGCATCAATGAGATACAAGAAGGGCTCACAAATAAACACACACAAAACCTAGAATGCTTGGACTCTAGAAACTAAAACGGCATGAACAACTCTCTCAGAAAAATTAGGTTTACAACTTCCTTTAAGTAGCCAGTAGACGTTCTTGAGCAGTAAGCAACTTGGGCTTCACATGTTGATCCAACCCTAATTTCTTCAATAAATAAAATATTCTCTTCAGAAATATAAAATATATTCTTTTCAGAAATATATAAAATATATTCTCTTCAGAAATAAGCTCCATGGAGATTCTTGATAAAAATATATTTGACAATAATCTGAAGCATTAAATGCGCCATGAGAGATCCATGAGAGAGAAATAAAGATATTCCTTGAAAATATAAACGCGCGCGCCTGCAGACCAGTATGTTGCAAGTGTCAAAGCACTTTGTTCAACATCCTGTCACAATGGTTTATCAACCAAAAATGCAGCCAATACCAAAGTCTCAACACAAAGTTTAGTAGAACTACTCGTACTTTGATTTGATATTAACCATACTTGACGCGAAAGCAATAGAAGTATGGTTTGAGATTTCGATAGAATTGATACATTTTCGTATTTTGAAGACTCTCTCAATAAATTTTAGAGTCTTCTATTTAATGACATCTCTAGAACTTACATGTCTCTCAATAGGGGTGGATTCAAAAATTTTGAGTAGTTAAAAATGAGCAAAGTTGTTGAAAAGAATGACAAAGTTCAACAAAAATTTGTAGACATATGAATAAAATTTGTCGTTATAAATTTTTTTATTATAATTAGTTGAATTAAAGAATGAATGAAATTTGTACAAAAAAGTGTCTTCAATTCAATAAAGAGATTAATTACTACATACCGTAAATACCCTACTTTTGACCAAAAATCCTTATAAGTGTTGGGAAATACCAATGCCGAAAGAGTAAAACATAAACAGGAGCACAATCAACAACACAAGAATAAAATGTGGAAACACTAAAACCGGAGGAAAAAATTACGGCCATTGTCTAAACTGACAACCAGAGAATAAATACTATGTGAAAATTGTTACAACACATAGACTCACTCTCAACCACACCCATGACACAAGTACACCTACACTCTTCAAAGTAAATATTGAACGACATCTCACAATACTCTAAAAACAAGAGCATAAGAGAAAAAAGAAAGACACAAATATAAACTTAAAGTGTTTACAAGTGTTACTGCTTGGTGTGTTAAAACAAAGAACTTGAAGTCTCTTTATATAGCATTGAGCTTCACCACTCTCCACTTTTTTAAGCAATGTGGACTTCTCCACTATAATTTTCTTCACCTCTTTTTTTCCTTCATTACCAATGTAAAACTTACATTGCAATCAATCCCAACAATAAGAATATAAGCACCAAAGTTTGCTTATCTTCAAATAAAACTAAGATTAAAATTTTGCAAACAATTTAAAATAGCTTTAGACTTTCAAAATCGATCGATCATTAGGAAGAAATTGTTGGAATTAAGTTTATAGAATTACATACACATGGTCAGCAATAAAAGATTAAACCAATAATCATACTTTAGGCGGAAGCAAAGAACATGTATATAAAACAGGATCTACGACATGTTTGATTTATCAAGAATAAATATTAACAATTAGGTATTAGGAATACCTGGATATAGTTTTAATAGTAGCCCTCTCGACAACAACTATAAAGAGAGCTGATCTGGAACAAACATCAACATCTACACCGTTAGCGGCGGCAGATTTGGTTCTTCCTCAACCGGTACCTTTATGCCTCAAGTTCTCTTCAGATGGGGAGAAGAGAGAGTTTTGCCATGTACGGTGTATTGGGGACCATAGCCTCTTTTATATTGGATGACCAATAGGGTTTCCCATTATTCCGTTAATGGATCATCCAGATATCTGGACATCTACTCATATTGAGCCTATACCAACTAATTAATCAATTAATTAATTATCTAAATAGAAATCTAATTAACCTTTTACTTAATTTTATCACTAATCAACTAAGACTCTTAATTGATAAATAGATAATATAATTGATAAAAATATTTGCACACATAATATTATTAGAATACTAAAATATTCCAACAGAAATCACTAACAAATTGAGCCCATCAATTGGTTATTCTACATATTTCTTTTCACAAGGTCACATGCCATAATCATTTATAAGAAAAGGTCACATGGCACATTAGTTTTAGTATGAAAATTAATTGCTTTTTATTGTAAAAGAAATATCATATATCATATGTATAAAAAAAATTAAAATAGAAAGGATTTTTCAGGCATATTCCTTAGCTTATGTAAGGAATTACATGGAATATTCTCCGTTTGTTCGTTTTATATGCTACTCCTTTTCTTTTCATAATTTTTCTTTAAAATACAAATATGAAGTTTTTTTTATAAATAAATGTTAGTTGTTAACAAATTAATACAAATTAATTATATATGATTTGTTTTTTACACAATTATATATGAAGTGTATGCAGGTTGTTATTTGATATATACCCTCCTTTTATAAATAAAATTTCTTTTTTAAAATTTATTGAAAATTGATATATTTAATTTATAATATAGATCATATATTAATTATTGAATGTAGTTAAAAAAAGAGAATAATATGTTTAGTTTTAATTTATAATGACGGTTTTTAATGTCGCATGCAGGCGAGATTACTAGTGGGTGCCTCATTTGTTCATGAAACTTCTAACTTCTAATGGCTACAAATCTATTGAAGAACTTTGGGATGGTGAAAATTAAACAGTCTCCTCAATTGTTGATTTGGTGATTAATTAGATGGAATAAGAGAAATTTTTATTTTTGTGGTGTAGTCAAGTTGTTGGGAATGTTGACTTCATGGAATTTTATTAAATAAATGGTTCATTTGATACTTTTTCTCTATATCTCTCGTTATCATCCAATCTCTAATTAACTTAGGTAAAGCACCTCGTTTACACATATATGAGTTTATTTATCAAGCTTTAAAATTAACATACAATTAAAAACAACAAACAAATAGCAACAATAAGAGATATAGAAAAAAATATGTGACTTTCTCTCCTTAAAAGCAGAGAACCCTTTTCATTTTTTAGGAATTTGGATCCTCTACCATGGAGTTCTCTACCTTTGGGTGACTTTAAGATAGAGAATTTTTAGTTTGGGTGACTTCAGGCTAAAATGGAGAGAAAATGTGGAAACACTATAGAAATATGGTGAGAAAATAAGAGGATGAGATAGATAGATAGATAGATAGATAGATAGATAGATAGATGACTTTTTTTTTTATTAAAGGTAGAGAATCCTTGTCCATTTTGACGGATTTGGATGCTCAGCCTTCGGGTGACTTTAGGCTAAAAAATGGGAGAGAATGCGTAAAATTATTGAGAAATATGGAGCCAAAAAATGAGAAAGAAAACAAGATATGAAATATATAAAAAGAAAAATACTTTTGGGTGACTTTAGTCTAAAAAGGACATCACTACAAACATGTTTGAAAAATGAAACAATTACACAAGTACAAAGTATAACTACAAATTTTTTTTACCAAATCACTGTTGACAGAAAATGAGAAGTATCAATAACAATGTCAGAAAGAATGCATGGCTCATTCATTCAGACCATATATGTCATCCCCACTTGAATGATATTGGTGTGAGGTACTTTCATATTTGCAGTACCACCTCTGCAGTTCTTTCTTAGAAATGCATAGAAATAGTTTATCACCAATTTCTTAAAGAAAAATGAGTTCTTCTTTGCTCTCACATCTCCATGTCCTAGCAAATAAGTGAATCCTGAATCTGTTGCTTCTCTAAGAGCCGCAAGTTCGTATTCAAGACTAGGATCTTCATCCGATGACATATAACTAGATGGTAATAATGTTGATGCAGCTTCATGAGAGGTAGACGCTCTTGTTTCTTCCAAATTCCGACCCTGCATTAGTGGAATCCTAAGTTCTTCTACTCCATTACCGGTGACAAGATCAGAATTTTTTGTATCCACCGAGACACTGTCCATATCGTCGGTTAAGCTACCCTCCAACTCCATGGCAGCTTCTAGCGCTTCGCTTCTCAAGAATTTCTCAAGACTTTCAATGAGAAGTTGCTCAAATGCACGGTGGTCTTCCTTCCGAACATCTTTGTAACCGTACCTAGCAACACAGCGGAACATATGGTAATCTTTTGGACAAACCCTTCGGAACAGAAACCTTTCTTCTTGTGGAACCACTGGAATTGGAACATATTTAATGCAAACGAAAACTACGGTAGAGTGAAGAGCTGGAAGGCTTAGAAGGAACTGGAGAAAAATGGCGGGAACACCTTGGACAAGTTCATTATATAGCAATCCTATTCCTGGAACTCTTACTGTTCCGAGATTGGAACCAAGATCAAGCATTAAGTCCATTGAAATTTTTTCTCTGACTTCCCTTCGGTACTTCAATACGCTCCCATAGTTCCACGTGTACATCACGGAGAGGAAAAATGAAGCGAAGGCGAGAGGAAGCCAGCCGCCCTCAAAAAGTTTCGAAAGGACTGAAGACATGTAAATGATCTCGACAGAACCGAATACAAGTAGGAAACAAAAAGCTAAAAACAAGTTTGTCTGCCAAATTAAAAGCATTACTAGTGTCACCAAGGTGGTGCTAACCATCATCACACCAACTTCAGCAATGCCTGCAATGCAACAAATGAAATGAAACACATTAGGAAATATATACTACAAATGGTTTTTGATTGTTAATTTAGAGTAAATGGCATGCATACTGTGTAATATTAAAATGATTTGGCTTATTCTTCTTCTTGTAAAATACTAACATTTTTGGATAAGGCCATCAACTGGTTATGAAGTATTTGGCATTTGGCACCATCAATTATATAACTGAAGTTCATAACAACCTAATTAAGTGGCTTATATTTAAGGGTTTCTCATATAAGTGCTCATATATAAGTTATTTGTATGAAGTCAAACTATTTTTCTATGCTATTATGGAGAGCATATGAAAATAAGCTGAAAAACAATATTTGGACATGTCATAAGCCGTTTTTGTAAGCTCTCTCAAACAGTCTCACAAGTGTTTATGCCAGTAGATAAATTCAAATAAGCCAATCTTAACAGGCCCTTATTACAAAGTATTTAACAAATCAGTTTCTATTAGTTTCCAAGTAACTCTTTCAAGGTAATCTAAGGCATATATTGTTTAATAGATATTGTTGCATGATTTTCTCCACATTACCAAATTGAAATCATAGACATAAATTGAAACTGTTGAATTTAATATTGGACCTAACTCATCTCTACAGAACCGGTTTGTAAGGTGAGGATTGCCTCTACTTATAATACAAACCCATGTCCAGGCCATCTCACATCCGATGTGGGACTTCTTAACAAACCCCCTCACGCCCAGCACTATTAGACTTGGTGCGTGGATATAAATGGTAGGTAGCCCAATAGCACAAACCTGATAGCAGGCGGCCTAACGGATCTTGGAGAAGATATGATACAAAGTTGAATTTTATATAAAATTCAATAGAAACATAAATGCATATCCCGAATACAGAAACACAGTGAAATCCTGATATAATCAATATTTTCAAATAATACTTTTGCAAACATCCTAGTTGTAACCCTAGAACCATAGAGAAAAGAAAAGGATTACTCCGAGAAAATTGAAATGGGTGAAACTTTACCATATGCATTTGCAATATCAGTAGTGCTTTGAAAGATGGAAACGACAACTATGCACATGATCATTAGAAACCAATTAATAACAGGAATATAAATTTGACCCATGAACTTTTTTGAAGTATGAATTATCTTGAGCCTGGGGAAGCATCCCAAAGCCATCGATTGCTTAACGCACGAAAATGTAGCAGATATCATTGCTTGGCTTGCAATCATAGCACCAAGTGTGGCTATAACGAACACCGGCCAGAAAAGACTCTCTGTTTGACACAAAGCACAAACAGAAGGATCCAAAATGTTTAATTTACATAAGTACATAACCAATACTTCAGAATATAGTTTAAATTTAATTCATATGCACCGTCAGGGTAAAGACTATTTACACTGTCAATCAATCATAATCATCAGATTATTAAAATTGTTTGACTTAAATCAAAACTATTTCTAATCTAAACTCATACATATGATTAGTTGTGTTTTGTTGACGGTGTAAAACATTTTACACTGACCGTGCATAGAAATTGAACTCATAGGTTTAAGGAGTGTGGTTTAAGTGTTTATAAACACTATATCACCTGGAACAGATTTGTAGAAAACGCTCGAATAAGAAGCGGGATTTTTCATCAGAAAAGCAGCTTGGCCCATATAAGCAAGGAGGAGACATGGAAATACCACACAGGTGAAGGCAATCTGAATAAGCAATTATACGAAAGATTTAAGAAAGTAAATTTAAATAATTCAAAAGAACTTTTTAATACAAATTTAATGGTTTACTTTTCGAAAAGAAACAATTTGAGGATTCACAAACCTGTATTGCTGGTACAGAAAAATGTCCAAGATCTGCAAACATTGCTTCTGCACCTGCAAACGAATTTATAAGAAAGTTGAGTAATTTTCTGCAAACATTGCTTACAGCTTGAAGCCATGGAAATGAGAAAGCGGTTTACCTGTAATGCAAAGAACACAACCACCAAGAGCTGACCATGCACTTTTGCCATTATTTTTGAAGAAATAATAGATATATGCTGGGTTGAGTGCTCTCACAACAGTAATATCGTATTTGAGTATATTATATATTCCAATAGATCCTAGCGAAAAGAACCATAAAGCAAGTACAGGAGCAAACATGAAGCCTACTTTACCGGTGCCAAATCGTTGAATGCTGAACAAAGCCACTAGGACAACAATCGATATACTAACCACTTCACCTGCAAGTAAAAACATGAATTACATATCTAATCTTTGTTGTGCAAACGACTAATTTATTAGATTCCATAGTTCTGTAACAGAACTAAATGTCGAAATTCTCTAGAGAACCTAAATAGAAATAGTTGATAGTTCAAATAAAACATTTAGAATGCAAAACTAACAAAGAAGCGAAACATTGACTTCTCTTTCTGAAAAAGAAACAAGAGAAATGATTTTAACTAGGTGTTTTATAGCAGATCGGCCATCAACTATAGTCGAACTACGATGTCAATGTAAATCAAGCTCTTAGTGTAACTTTAATTAATAAAAACAAACCTACAAAACTATAAGTTGAGGGATGTCTGACTTATAAACACATTTTCAGGTCATATTTCGTTCAGTATGGAAATCTTAACACATCCACAGAAATTCTTAGAAAGAAAATAAAATTATACCTACCTGTTCCAAATCCACTTATTTGATCTTGTAGACCACTTATGGCAGACATCACTGCAACAAAGAAGCACCATGGTTATACTTAAAATACAAAATGATAAGCAAATTTTCAAATCTTCAAAAAGTAGATGGTTTGTTCTCTCAAATGGATAGCAGAAATGCAGCCCCGAAGAGGAGACTTAGTAATAGTATAGTTAGTTCGATTCTCATTGATATGTGGCGCTTTTAGATCCAGGAATTAGAACATGTCTAGCATCTTCTAAAGAATCAGATGGATGCAGCATAAAAATGGTAAGTCTACATATTTTGATACGTTATCATGTTTCAGTATGTTGGATGCAATTAGGATTTACTGTATAATATGGCAAGGAATTGAGTGTCTTTCTATCCTAATGGCATCCAACATAGGATAGCGGAAAATAGCGGTTTGTAAAAATTCCGCAATGCTATAGTTCTATAGTAACGCTATAGCTGCAATTTTAAAACTTTTTATACTAAATAATGTATCACGGAACAGTAGATATTTGTTCAAATTCTGCTACGTTGTAGTGCTGCTATAGCCGCCACTAGACAACACCGATATCATCTAATAGATTTACTGTGAATGGTAAAGTTGGTACGACTAGTTTGGCTAAGATAGAAATACATGACAAAACCATAACCATAAAACAGAATTTAATGTCAAAAAGTTGGTTGCTTATGCACCTGATATTGCTGGAGTTAGAATGCCATCTCCAATAATCATGGAAGTTCCGATAAGAACCAACACTAACAACACGTTTTTTATAAACGATGTCCTTTCCAAAGTCTCCTTTATTTTTAAAGCCCTTTCTAGTTCTGGAGTAGGAAGTTTGAGCTTAAAACTAGAGATTTGTTCATCAGCTTGTTGGCGATTTGGAAGCATATTCACATTTGCATACCTACAAATCAGCGAGTATAGCGCAAATGTTCCTCCTACAGTTCAGCATTTAACATATAAAAATCAGGAATCAAAGTACATAATTCAGACTGTGAGGGTGAATCTGTTACCTTCTCCGTTATCATTAGCTTTGAGAACTATGAAAACATATTTTGCTAATGGAATAAGCGCTATTGTGTACATTATTAACGATAACGCCCCCAAGACGTCGTCGTCTGATCCAATCGGAACCTTGCTGAAGACATCAGCAAAAACATATAGAGGACTTGTTCCCATGTCACCATATACCACACCAAGAGTCTGAAATGCTAATGCAATGGTAGGCCAGAGGGAAAGGTCCTGATACACATAAACAAAAACGATTTTAAAGATGGAAAAAGCACTATATATGTGCTGTTAAATAAAAGGTGAAATGCAATATTGTTAGAAATAATATAAAATCATTGATGTGGCCTTTACAACAGCTTAAGCTTTTGGGATAATCGGCCATCTGACATGGTATCAGAGCCTCTATGACTAAGTGGTCTAGAGTTCGATTCCCGCTCCCCTCACTTTCTAATTAAAAAAGTGGAATTTAAGCATATGGTAGGTGAGCCTGTGCATTATCCACGCTTCAAGCCCAATGGGCTCTTGTGTGAGGGGGCGTGTTAGAAATATATAAAATCATTGATGTGGCCTTTCCTAACAGCTTAAGCTTTTGGGATAATCGGTCATCTGACAAATATAATACTGTCGTGTCAGTTTAAGTGACCACTAAAATTGGAGTGAGACTGACAAAACCTCTGCATTGCAATTCTCTTAGAACTACTAGAAAAACCACGCCTTGTCTCACTAAATGAGGTCGGTTACACAGACCAAACAATGCCATAATGCTCCATCATGGTGTCAAGTGACATATTTAAAAACCAACGTAAGCAAGTGGATCATATCTTTATCCAAACCATTGTTTGCTCTCAACTACTTCAATAACTATAATTTATAACCAATGTTGTCAAATACATGAGATAGCAGCTCTATAATGCCAATGTTTCACTATTACGGGAATAGCGCATCTATTCCAGTTTCTACTAGCTGACAGAGTGGCAATAGCGAAAAATGAGAATTTTAACTTAAGGTTTATTAGTTTATAAAAATGATATAACTGCAAAATCTGTGTGTGTGTGTGTGCGCGCCTAATATATGACCTATTACTCTGTTTGATCTAATGTGTGCTTTTTTATATATATACTTGACTTATTTCAACCGTTACACGGCTCCTTTTATTTGTCCGCAATTCTATCTGCTACTTCACATAGCCGAATTTTGGCGTTCTGCTATTTTCTACAATCCGCAATTGATAACATTGATTACAAGACATAATGCCACACAAAACATGAATATTCCTTTTTTATGTTTTAAAGAGCCTAATAGAAAATCTTACTCACACTAAGTGCAAAGAAGGGGTATTGCACATTCAAACCCACACTCGAATACATCAAATTCCCCACAGTTTTTTACCATCTGAGTTGTACTTACGGGGTATCAAAACATGGGCAAACCACCATTTTGATCCCTGAAGTGTAACTCACTATCATATTGGTTCCGTAATGTATCAAAATTGCAAATATATCCCAATAACTCATTCAATAGTATTTTTTTTTCCACCCTCTGGTTCCTAGGGGAAGGGGGCCCTAGCAGTCCAGAGTTCGGGGTAAGTTCTGACATAAAGTGGTTCCAGTTTCTCCCAAACACAGTTGCGGAGGACCGAACCATAGTCCTCCCTACCAAGTTCAGTATCAATCATCATTGGACCAACTAACGTTTGGTATAATTTTATGGACTAAATTAACAAACAAACAACACATTAGAGGACTAAATTGAATAACAAGATACCTTGGAGTGTTGATCATAATGACTAGCAGCAATCTCCATAGCTTCAACATCAAAAGAATCAACCCTTTTAGGTTTCTTAACAAGTCTTCTCCTAATTGAACCATACCCTTCTCTACCATCACTTCCATTACTCTTATTAGACCAAGGAGGATCTTCATCCCAATCAACTTCACTTCCATCAACCCATCTAGACTCACTACTCCCACAACTACTACTTCCCAACAACCTCACACTGCTCTCTTCAATCCTATCCAACTTCATTCTTCCACAAAACAACCACCCACAACAAATAAATCCAAAACCCAGTTGTAAAACTAAATCAGCTTTCAAAAGAATGAAACTTTATCAACAAGTTTTGGTGATTTTTGAGATAAAAGTTCATTTTTTTTTTTCATTTTTTTTTTTGGAAAATGGACCATTGGAGTTTGAAGTATAGAGAAGAAGATAGCTCAGTTTTGATGTCACGATTGCAACATTCCAAAAACTTGTTTTTGTTTTTTTCAAACACAGGTCCAATCATGTTATCATGTATTAAATGTTGATTTTTTGGAGGTTATAAAACATTTATGATTTTTTTTGGAGAACTCTTTTCTTACATAAAATAAATATATATATATTTTTATTAAAAAAAATAGGCTTAAATAATGTTCAGATTCCGTAAGTTCACACTTTTTTGATATAAATCTTTATAAGTTTTTTTTTGTTTTAAATAAGTCTTTGCAATTATATGTTTTTTTTTTAAAATAAGTCTCTAAAGTCAAAATCCGCAAGAAAATTTGAAGGAAAATCTACTCGAAAACTGCAGATTTTTCTGCGGATTTTGACTTTAGGGACTAATTTCAAAAAAAAAATAATTATAGGAACTTACTTAGAACAAAAAAACTTACAGGAATTTATATCAAATAAACGTAAACTTACAGTGATAAGAACATTATTTAAGCCAATAAAAATATATGTGAATGTCACATGACGTGATTCCATGTGAATTTTATATGAATCTTATGTTGAATTGCATCAAAATAAAACATATCAAATATAGTTGGTTACTCAAAATGTTGAATGTTAATGATTTTTTTAACACTCTTATTAACTTTTTAGGTGAATTCTTAAGTACCTATTTTAGGTGGGAGGATGTCGGTAGTGTCGGTTTTGATCTTTTAGAGATCCGTAAATAATTAAAGTAGACTTTAATAATAAAAAATTATACCAAAAAAAAAATTATATTTTTTAAGAAAATATCATTTATTTAAATGATAAATACTAACTGTAGTACCCGGCGCAAAAAATATATAGATATGCAATGATGAAATGCAATGCACAAATGTAAACAATGAAGCCGCCACCATATTTTATTTATTCCATGAGGGGAAAGGAAAATAATGATAAAACCTTAAAGATCGGGTTCGGGATTTGGTTACATGAGGGGAAGACGTTAACACCCCCTCATATCCGTTGTACTCAACGGGAACCATTTGAGGAATTTTGGTTTGCTTAAACAGAGATAACCGCATATAAAGAAAAAGATTACCGCATATTGAACAGAAAAGGGAAAAAAGAGTTTTTTATTATTTGGCTTGACGAGAGAGGCTCTCGCTCCTACGTATCCCCGAGTACAATGAGGAATTCAAAGCTCTCGTAGTTCTTCCTGAAAAAGGTTTTGTTTGTTGGTTGTTTTTAGTGAACCATGCTTAGGTCGCATTCCACTGATACAACAGTATGCTTGTATGCTCGCTTCGGAGGCTTAAGCGTTTGTCTGTAGCAGGGGAATGGATAAAGGGCCATCCATTTAGGAAAACAAATAAAAAAAGTTTACTGCACAAGAGAAGATGAAAAAGAGTTAACTGCGCAAGGGCAGACAAAAAGAGTTGAGTGGGTTGAGTGTCTTTTATGATTTTAGGAAAATGTTTTGAGAATGAGAATGATCCTAAATCACGAGTCGTAAGTCAGGGACCGGATCATCCGAGCAGAAACGAGTCGTACGACAGGCTCCCTCTTTTCATTCAGTTTATTAAATGAACATTTTTAATTAAAGTGAAACGAGCCGGAGGCGACTCGTAAGTCAGTCTCCTTCCCATTTCATTTAATTAAAGAGTATTCCGTTTTAAATAAAATGCAAATAATTCGAAGCCATAGTCGTACGACAGAGACTGATTTATTCATATTCCATATCCAAAGATAACATCACAACAGATTTCAGATCAGAAAAGAAAAGAAAAGGGTAGAAGATGCGAGGAATGCAAATGCATGATATATGGCAACGACAATATAATAATGCAACAATTAAATAATACTCGAAATAAATACGCGGACACATAAATAAATGAGTAATTAAATAATCAGGCATAAAATGAAAATGACAAATAGAGAGGCAAATTAACGAGCAATTTAGCAAGCAAGCGTAAGATAAGGTCAAGACGAGTCGTACGTTAGTCTCTCGCTTATCTTACATTTCAGAACATCAAATCACATTTTGAATGAAATAAGAAATAAATTCAAAGCGCGAGTCGTCAGACAGGGCCCAATTTATCTTTATTTCACTCAAAATCAAATCCAGCATACAATTGATATTTTATTTAATTACGACGTTATAAATGATCAGACGAAGTAACAGAAAAAGATCGTTTAAACAAAATTAATTAAGATAGGATAAACAGAAACAAGTCGTAAGTCAAGCCCTTTTATCTCTACATTAATTAAATTGTTTAAAATATTCGAAATAAAAATAAATCGAGGACGCGAGACGTACGTCAGAGTCCGATTTATTTTTATTTCAAACACGAGTTTTCAAAAATGAAATAACATTTTTTATTGGTTAACGTCATAAATAATTAATATCAGCAGCGGGTGCAGCAGTAAAATTGGTGTAGCAAATAACAAATAATAAAAAAAAACCAAACAACAAAAAAAAACCAGAACTGGGCCCTAAAGTTAGGCCCAAACCCATTTAAACGGACCGGTCCGGGTCCGGTTTTGAACTGGGTCAACCGACCCGCTCACCAACCCAGCTGGGGGGTGTGGCGAGTAACAGGGGGGCGCGCGTGAGAAGTGGCTTCAGCCACTCTCCGCGCGCCACGTGGCAAGCCTTCTCCCTCCTTCTTCTTCCTTCACAAAACAGAAACCACCATGAAAAAGCTTCAACCCAAAAATGGGTTTCACAAATTTTTACCAAAATCAACAAGTAAGTAGTGCTTTTTGTAGTGTTTTTCACAAGGATCAATAATATACAATTAGTTTTTGCAATCAGTGTTTGTGTAAAGAGAAAAAAGCCACGCAAGTTTATACACGAAAAATCAAAAATGAGTTTCGAGCGCGTACAAGCTTAAACGATGATTGATTTGTGTTCAGAGAAGCATCATAAGCACGAAATGATCCTTATATACCTTCGTTTGCTTTCGAAACGGCCGGATCGGTGAGTTTGGTTTTGGCCGGAACTTCAAGCTCGCGATTCACTGCTTTCCGGTCGTTTTTTGGCGAAACAGAAGCCGAATTTGGATTCAGGATGGTCCGAACTATAAGAATCGACTATTTGATTGTTAATTTTGGATGGTTTTTGGTTGGCCGGAAAAAGGAATTCCGGCAGTGGCGCCGGAAACGTGTTGGTGGTAGAGGGAGGAGTGATTTTTCTGATTTTTTGTATTGGAATGTGTGAAAAATGATTGGTAATGATTGAGTGATGTGAGGTGTGTATTTATAGTGATAGGATTAGGTGAGTGGTATTTGTGTAATAAAATGATTATGAGGTGGAGATGATGAGGTGTCGCAATGTGATTGGTCAAAAGCAAAGAATTTTTATAAAATGGTAAAAAAAGGTAAAAATCAATAAGAAAAATGAATAAAAATGTAGAGAAATATAAAAATGAAATATAAACTTAAACAAAGAGATAAAAACTATTTTTTGATTATTTTTGCAATTCTTCGTACAAAAAGATAAATTGCGACAAATTAAAAGAACTAAAGAAAAACGAATAAATTGTAAAACAAAATTATCGAAAAAATTATTTTTTGGTATTTTTCATAAAAATAAGAAATAATTTTTAAATAAAATATTTATTTTAAAAAGCTCAAAATTAAGGTATTACAGCTGCCCCTATTTAATTGTCTTATACTCGAAAGCGTAAATGACTTGCGCCTTTATGCGTTCGAAGTAAAAGATAATTAAATACAAATGCCCTAATTTTGTGGTGTGAAAGTGATGTAATGATAATGAATGCATATGGAAGATGAAGGTGGAAACATACCTGGAATGATTAGTAACTGGATACCTGAGAAAAAAAATGATCATTACTCGCCCTATGAGTGTATAGACCATAAAAACTGAGTCGCCTCCCCTCAGGGTGCGTTATCTCCAAAACTGATCATTACTCGCCCTATGAGTGTATAGACCATAAAAGCTGAGTCGCCTCCCCTCAGGGTGCGTTATCTCCAAAACTGATCATTACTCGCCCTATGAGTATATAGACCATAAAAGCTGAGTCGCCTCCCCTCAGGGTGCGTTACTCAAAAACTGATCATTACTCGCCCTATGAGTGTATAGACCATAAAAAAACTGAGTCGTCGCCCCCCTATAGGTGCATTACTCAAAAACTGATCATTACTCGCCCTATGAGTGTATAGATCATGAAAAACTGAGTCGTCGCCCTCCCTATGAGCGTATTACTCAAAAACTGATCATTACTCGCCCTATGAGTGTATAGATCATAAAAAAACTGAGTCGTCGCCCTCCCTATGAGCGTATTACTCAAAAACTGATCATTACTCGCCCTATGAGTGTATAGATCATGAAAAACTGAGTCGTCGCCCTCCCTATGAGCGTATTACTCAAAACTGAATCTGAAAGTACTCCACTAGTGCTTTGACATACCCTTGGATAAAGAAACTTGCGAGGAGTGTGAGCTGAATATCCTGCCGGTATCTTTGACAGAATTCACAAGACGACTGCTTGACAACTGTTTTGCTGAAGAACTTATTGGAAACACAATGTGTTAACTTCATTAAGGATGCGGTTCAGAAACCAACTTGCTGAGGAAACTGTTTAACAAACAATTTGCTGGAATACAACATTTCAACTATCTTACTGGAGATAACCATCTCAACCGAATCACTGGAGAGAGGATCTGTTTAACTTTTCTAACCGAGAAAGTTGTATGTAGACCAATCTGCTATATATAACCATTACTGAATTGTTCACTGGGGAAAAAATCATCAACCTTTCTGGAAGGTGTAGAGTGAAGATTCGTCTGATAAGAATGAAACTCTGTTGACCAACTTGCTGAATATCAGTGATTAGAACCAAATAAATTCACTGGGAAGATTCAAGATTCACCAATCTTCTTTGTCAAGAAATTACAATTCATCAACCATCTTTCTGAAAATGCGGCGTTCCAACCGACTTACTGGGGATGAACAAATGTCAACTGCCTCACTGGGGAAAGAAACGACCCCTCAACCTTTCTCATTGAGAATATGATGCACTGACTGATCTGCTTGGGGATGGCACTTTGTTGACCAATTCATTGGGGAAAAGATTCATCAACCCTTTTTGTTGAGAAATTATGATTCAATAACCGTCTTTGTTGGAGAATTAGGTCCGTAGACCTTTGTTACTGAACAAGAGATCCAAGTCTGCAACCTGTTAAGACAACATTTTAAACATGTACTTCATGAATGCATGATTGTGCACCTTTGATGCCTAAATGCAGAACTAATGCAGATGAAATATCTGATTATGTGCAGGATTTGGTGTGATTCTTTTTATGCATGAACCTATATGCGTGAATGCATGAATATGCATGAATGCATGAATTTCCGAGTTTGTTTTGAGAAGAGTTTGAATTTCCCAGCACCGAGAATTGGAGTAACTCCATTGAGGTGAAATCTTGAGATGTTGACTGTCGTTGCGGGACGAACGTTCAATCAAGCTTCCCAAAAGGATAGCAACTTTCTTCATGAGATGGAATCGAGAGATTGCCATGATTTTCTGTAATGGATTGGGACAGTTTACTGAATGCCACTGGTTTCCCTTCAGATGTTTTAAAAATCAAAACAGTTTGTAATCTTTTCAAATGCTTTTATTTTTCACAATGCTTAAACGCTTTATTTATTAACAAAATGAATAGCACAAACATATGCAATCAGAACATAAAAGCAAGCAGACACAATATGATTGAAAATGAGAATTTTATTCACTGCGCAAAAATGCGGAAAGTTTTTACAACTGGATGCTAATCCCTCAATGAGGTGATCGCAAATTGAAACTAAGATAATGGCAATGAAAATAAATGAATTCTACTGAATCATAACGATGCCATCCTTCTTCACGATCTCGAGTTTACAAGGCCTTGCTCTGGTGAGAGGAGACTGAGTCGATCCTTTCTGCCTGAAAGTTTCATTTTCATGCATTGAGAGTGGAAACTCT
This sequence comes from Trifolium dubium, assembly GCA_951804385.1. Classification (NCBI taxonomy): domain Eukaryota; kingdom Viridiplantae; phylum Streptophyta; class Magnoliopsida; order Fabales; family Fabaceae; genus Trifolium; species Trifolium dubium. The sequence continues at coordinate 17,121,643 of OX638063.1, forward strand.
TCACTATCCATAATGTCAATCAACCAGAGTTCTGCCATAAATCACCACATATGACTTTTCAGGAGGATATAATCTTGCCACAGTATGCCCCAGACACTTGAATCTATGATGAATATGCCCCTGACCAACTAATATTTGCAGTGTATCAAATTCTTGAACCAATTCACTCTTGATAAGTAGGGTATTCAACTTGTTTGCCCCTGTTTGGCATAATCTATAGATGGCTTGCCCCTAGCTAGGAGCGTTTCAAATCAGCTTTGCCCCATGATCAGACCACAACTCATATCTTTTTGATGTCAAGTATTAATTTGCAGTTAAAATCATTTCTTTTGAAAAGTGTTTTGCACATGCAAGTTTTTTTTTTTTTTGAAACACATATGATGTGTAGAAAAGAGAGATGATTATTAGTTACTCAACAAACTGGAGGAGTCAGCTTAACAATACATTTGCCGAATGCTTTCAAAGTGAACCTAGCTTCATTTAGGTCTTTTGAGTATTATAACATGCAATTAGGATTCATGTAAATCAAGCCAAAGGAAGATATAGATTGTGTTATCAAATTCCCCATACTTGAACATTTGCTTGTCATTAAGCACATAAATGGTAACTCTTTTTTAGCACTTGTTTGAAAACACGACATGACAACTCTAATCATACGTGGTTGCCAGCTAGAGAAGAAAATCAAGTAATAAACATCAATACCAAGGGTACTGTAATAACACAAAACCACACATTGTAGTCAAAGACTCTCATCATATGAAGACAAATCTGAAGCATTTTATTGTGACTCTAACTTTTGCCTAAATTTTGTTCACCCTTTTCATTCAGGTGCAATCACATTAAGCCCGTTATCTTGTACACACTCATGGTAGAAAAATCTGTTAGTGATTATAATCATAAATCGAGGGGAGCTGGTAAAATCAGTTTGGTAAACCCCTCTTTCTCTTCCAAATGCAGTTGTGGGGGATCGGATAGCAACCCGCCCTACCAAGTTCAGAACCAGTCTCCTCTGAACCAACTACTAAATGGGTACATTTACTATAGTTTTTCAACAACTGCTGGGTTAAACAACCGAGTGAGGGTCATCTAACTCAATAAGTGCATTGAACAAAGTATGCAAAATTTTCATTTCTGGATCATTCACTTATGTTCATCGATTTCCTACTTAGTTTGTGTACAAGATGGTGCCGACTGCTAAGATAAACTACTAAGAGTTACTTAAAAACTTATGTTCAGGTCTTCGTCAAAATCAGTACTCAAATTGATCTTACATACTTCAAAGAGTCTAAGATGTTAAGACAGTACCGATTTTATTGAATCATTTCTGAACCTTCATAATAGCCTAAAGTGCAAAACAACCTATATACTCTTAAAGTGTCAGGTCAAGTATCAAATCAACATTGCTTATTTTTTTTAAAAAAAGATATATCTCAAGAAACTGGAGAATCAGATAACAACAAAACATATGCAAGAATGACTCGATTCAATCACAATTTTTTTATGAAACAATGCCTTTCATCATCAGTTAGGTTCTTTCACAATTGAAAGCATATATCAGCAAAAATCAGTTATTCATTTTCATCATCCTCGCTCCTAGTTTGCAAGTAATAAGAAAAAGAAGTGAATACAGATGGATTGATTCCGAAACATGCATGTGCATTACATAATCTTAAATGCAAACAAATACTTGACAAGAGATAAAATGCCTGATCAACTTTCTCTTTCATATCCTGTTATGGGGAGACGCCCATTATGACCTCTTTCTTCGTCAGTTCCCGGATCGATCATCGATGAAGTTCAATTATTTTATGCTTTTGATCCAACAATCCTATTAACTCTTCAACGAAGCTTGCAACCCGAAACCATAAGGAATTACGGCACAATTATGATTCAATAGATTCACTTCTGAATGATGATTCTTCTTTTTTTTTTTTTTTTGAATTTGATTGAATGCAAAAGTGTTTTATGAATGCAAGAAATTATTGCCATTTTTCATTATCTTTTTGAAACTGTAAAAGAAGAATAAATAAGACAGAAATTGCACAAGAAGTACTTTTTTCATTAATTGTAAATTAAACATTAAAACAAAGTGGCCCTACAAGCACAACCATTTATTCAGGGCTGAACAAAGGTGTTTTGGAAAGAAAACAAATTGCTTTGAAATAAAAACAACTTCTAGGATTCCAACAGCCTTCCAATTTGTGAACACAATCTCTGGAGAACACTGGCGCACCTAATCCTGGTTCTCTCCATCAATATCCTTGTCATCAATCATAGCAATGTGACCATCAACACGGTAACCAGCACTGCTAAAAACATCCTCAATCTTTGGAATCTTGTCTTGAATCTTCTTTGGAGTTGCTATCCCCTTGGATGACTGATAACCCAAACCGAAGCGATCCTTTTTCTCAGGCACAACTAACATATGTCCCAAACCGGTAGACAACCCTTCCTCTATGGCTACTTTTAAGCTTTTCAAAGATGTAACGGATCCCTTTTCTTTCCGACCGTCACTTTCGAGCTTTGCATGTTCATTCTGATTAACAGTGGCAACCGAAGTTTCTCTTTTGACATATCCCACTTGCACTAAACCTTGATCCATCAGTTGTTGCAAACATTCCTTCAGCTTTGAACAGTAGTTTGGATCCTTTTGACAATCATCACAATCAGAGTGTAATTTCTCAAACTCTTCATAACTCAGCAACATCTCTCGGACAGATGACAGAGGTGTTTTGATCAGAGAAACATCCCTTATCAAATTTCCGCCAGTTTCAACACAACTTACATTACCCGTTGGATGCTTAGGCAATGGATCATTGGTCACATTTGGTCCGCTTTCTTTGAAGGTCAAATCGTTCTCATCAATGAGGTCTTGTACTTTGTGCTTAAAAGCTTTGCAATTATCAGTAGAGTGACCCACAATACCAGCATGGTAATCGCATTTAGCGTTAGCGTCATACCAATCAGGGAATGGTGGAAGCAAAGGTCTTATTTGCTTAGGCGTCACCTTACCACTATGAATCAAATAAGGGAGCAACTGACTGTACGACATAGGGATAGGATCAAAAACCCTTCGAGGTTGTGGAGGATTCCGCTTTTGTGGTGCCTGTTGATGATGTTGAGACACCGGGTTTTGATACTGATAATTTGGAAACTGTTGGTGCTGAGCAGCAGCCAAGTATGGAAAAGGAAAGTAGGGAAACTGAACAGGTGCTATTGGCTGCGCCTGATTGCCCCTTGAGGATATAGCATTAATCTCACCTTCCTTCTTTCTGTTAATGCCAACACCAGGCTTCCTTGTGTTATTGCTTTGCGAACTAGAAGCAGCTGAAATCTTCCCATTCTTGATCCCCATTTCAACTCTTTCACCTAGGGGTGATCATATCCGAACCAATCCAAAAGTAAAACCGCAAACCAAACCAATCCAAACCGAAACCGCAAAAAACCGCATTTAATTAAAACCGCACGGATCATTTTTCTACTAAACCGCACGGTTTGGTTTGGTTCGCGGTTTTCATTTCATAAAACCGAACCAAACCGAACCAAACCGCAATACTTAACTTAACTATATCAACTATAAACAATCAACCTATTACACAATTCAACTTAATAAACTCAATCAAAATTGAGTCTATAAAATAGTAGGTTGTTAAAATATGTCATTTTACACGATTAAGAACTATAATATTGTTATTAAAAATAAACTCTTTTTATAAGATATACAAAAGTTTTAGGATATATGCAATTTCTGTATATACATATTATTTAATGTAAAAGTAAACAATAAAATACTATTATTTTTACGTTTATTTTGTTATAAGTTGATAATATTCTCGTGTTTTTTATATCTCGATAAACCGCGGCGACCGAACCGCACCAAACCGCATTGGTTTGGTTTGGTTTGGTTTGGATGACCTTTTAAAATTCAACCGAACCAAACCGAACCGCATGTATTTTTATCTCGCGGTTCGGCTGGCTTTTTTGATCAAAACCGAACCAAACCGCACCGCGATCACCCCTACTTTCACCAACTCGGACCAACTCGGCGAAATCAGAGGAAGTAGTACTAACCAACCTCTTAAAGTAAGTCCCTTGCAGAGTATTGGTAAACATGTCCACAAGTTCCGTCTCCAAGAGCGGAGGACGTACTTGAGAAGCTAAGGATCTCCATCTTTGAGCATAAACCTTGAAAGATTCACCCTCTTTCATAGTGGTATTCTGGAGTTGAGTGCGACTTGGAGCCATATCCATATTATACTGGTATTGCTTGAGGAAAGCATTGGCCAAATCCCTCCACGACAGGATATTACCTTTTTCAAGTTGCATGTACCAGTTGAGAGGCACATCAGCCAGACTGTCTTGGAAACAGTGTATCATCAGTTTGTCATCATGAGAATAAGAGGCCATTTTTCTGACATACATAACCAGATGATTCTTCGGGCAACTCAAACCCTTATATTTCTCGAAATCAGGCATTTTGAACTTTGGTGGAAGCACAAAATCAGAAACCAAGTACATCTTCGAGAAATCCAACGGATCATTACCCGTTTCTACCAGATTTAACCTCTCCTCTAGAGCCTGATATTTCTGCTTTGTTTCTTCTAGCTGAGGAGCAAAATCAAACTTCGGTTCACTAACCGGAAGTACGGGTCCTTGGTAAGAAAACCTAGGCCCACGCAATTCGGGACCCTGGTACACATCTCTAGGATCCTCAAATGCGGCTTGATCCAAATCCATCACTTGTTGCACAGATGTAACCCTAGCAGGGGCTTCCACAATTGAAGCAGAAGTTGCTGGCACATATCCTGGTGGAACATAACCCTTAGGCAGACCAAAAGTAGGCCAATCATAGCCGGCAGAGGCATTTTCTTGAGCAACCATAACTGCAGGTGCAGGAACCTCAACCACCTTTGGTTGCACATTCTTATTAGCCAACATCTCAAGAATCTGATCTAGCTTCCCACCCAACAAGGTCATTCTTCCATCCAACTGGGTTACCTGTCCACCCAACTGAGTTACTTGTCCACCCATCTGGGTTACCTCAGCCTGTAACGCATCGTGTTTCTCTTGCCAATTGTCCATAATGTGATGAGCAACTCTTCTTGTCCAATAACGGTGCCGGAAAGGTAGCTGTTGGAATGAATGAATGGGAATGAGATTTTTTAATCGATAAAAATGCATGATTTTTTTTTTTTTTTTTTATGAATGAAAATGCATATTTTTTTCAAAGACTTTTTCCCACATTTTTTGTAAATGTATGAAAGATGAATATGCATGATTATTTATATGGATGCATGGATGTATGAATACAATGCATGTATACGATCACAGTAACATTGTATCATCTGGCGAACTTGATCTCAAAGTCACAAATCTTCCATATTCATAACAACTGGGTTCTTTTCAAAATGGAATCTCTGAGGCCAAAAGTTCAAAGTTACCTGTAACCCATCTCTCTCACATGTTGTTCTAGGTTGACAAGGTTACCCAAAATCTTGATTACTTTTCCCAAAAGCAACCTCATCTGGGCGAGATCATAACACCAACTGGATGAGTCGACATTATAACCTCGACACATGTTTTAAACGGTGGTCCCTAGACAAAAGTTCGGACATCTAATAAAGGCCACCAGAGTTTCGGACCCAACAAGGAAACATGAAGCCCGCAAGGCGTAAGCCAAGGAGTCCAATTATTCCAAGTGAATCTATTCTGGTCGAGACCATCACATCCAAGCCCAGAGACGTTCGTCAGGGAGCCCAACATGACAATCCCTCAACTAATCCTGAGTATCACTCTAGCTCGGGTACGGAGCATAATCACACTGTAACCAAGAACCCAGCCATAAAGGCAAAAAGAAAAAAAAGAGTAGAAGAGAAGACAAAGCCAGCAAATCCAGACAGTTCAATATTTGCGGAAAAGTAAAAGATAGGACAGATACGGCTAACCTGGAATAAGCAAACCAAAAGCCCCAAATTAGGCTTAACTCACTAATCAAGTGTCCCCAGTGAAGTCGCCAGCTGTAGTACCCGGCGCAAAAAATATACAGATATGCAATGATGAAATGCAATGCACAAATGTAAACAATGAAGCCGCCACCATATTTTATTTATCCCATGAGGGGAAAGGAAAATAATGATAAAACCTTAAAGATCGGGTTTGGGAGTTGGTTACATGAGGGGAAGACGTTAACACCCCCTCATATCCGTTGTACTCAACGGGAACCATTTGAGGAATTTTGGTTTGCTTAAACAGAGATAACCGCATATAAAGAAAAAGATTACCGCATATTGAACAGAAAAGGGAAAAAAGAGTTTTTTATTATTTGGCTTGACGAGAGAGGCTCTCGCTCCTACGTATCCCCGAGTACAATGAGGAATTCAAAGCTCTCGTAGTTCTTCCTGAAAAAGGTTTTGTTTGTTGGTTGTTTTTAGTGAACCATGCTTAGGTCGCATTCCACTGATACAACAGTATGCTTGTATGCTCGCTTCGGAGGCTTAAGCGTTTGTCTGTAGCAGGGGAATGGATAAAGTGCCATCCATTTAGGAAAACAAATAAAAAAAGTTTACTGCACAAGAGAAGATGAAAAAGAGTTAACTGCGCAAGGGCAGACAAAAAGAGTTGAGTGGGTTGAGTGTCTTTTATGATTTTAGGAAAATGTTTTGAGAATGAGAATGATCCTAAATCACGAGTCGTAAGTCAGGGACCAGATCATCCGAGCAGAAACGAGTCGTACGACAGGCTCCCTCTTTTCATTCAGTTTATTAAATGAACATTCTTAATTAAAGTGAAACGAGCCGGAGGCGAGTCGTAAGTCAGGCTCCTTCCCATTTCATTTAATTAAAGAGTATTCCGTTTTAAATGGAATGCAAATAATTCGAAGCCATAGTCGTACGACAGAGACTGATTTATTCATATTCCATATCCAAAGATAACATCACAACAGATTTCAGATCAGAAAAGAAAAGAAAAGGGTAGAAGATGCGAGGAATGCAAATGCATGATATATGGCAACGACAATATAATAATGCAACAATTAAATAATACTCGAAATAAATACGCGGACACATAAATAAATGAGTAATTAAATAATCAGGCATAAAATGAAAATGACAAATAGAGAGGCAAATTAACGAGCAATTTAGCAAGCAAACGTAAGATAAGCTCAAGACGAGTCGTACGTCAGGCTCTCGCTTATCTTACATTTCAGAACATCAAATCACATTTTGAATGAAATAAGAAATAAATTCAAAGCACGAGTCGTCAGACAGGGCCCAATTTATCTTTATTTCACTCAAAATCAAATCCAGCATACAATTGATATTTTATTTAATTACGACGTTATAAATGATTAGGCGAAGTAACAGAAAAAGATCGTTTAAACAAAATTAATTAAAATAGGATAAACAGAAACAAGTCGTAAGTCAAGCCCTTTTATCTCTACATTAATTAAATTGTTTAAAATATTCGAAATAAAAATAAATCGAGGACGCGAGACGTACGTCAGAGTCCGATTTATTTTTATTTCAAACACGAGTTTTCGAAAATGAAATAACATTTTTTATTGGTTAACGTCATAATTAATTAATATCAGCAGGGGGTGCAGCAGTAAAATTGGTGTAGCAAATAACAAATAATAAAAAAAAACCAAACAACAAAAAAAAAACAGAACTGGGCCCTAAAGTTAGGCCCAAACCCATTTAAACGGACCGGACCGGGTCCGGTTTTGAACTGGGTCAACCGACCCGCTCACCAACACAGCTGGGGGGTGTGGCGAGTAACAGGGGGGCGCGCGTGAGAAGTGGCTTCAGCCACTCTCCGCGCGCCACGTGGCAAGCCTTCTCCCTCCTTCTTCTTCCTTCACAAAACAGAAACCACCATGAAAAAGCTTCAACCCAAAAATGGGTTTCACAAATTTTTACCAAAATCAACAAGTAAGTAGTGCTTTTTGTAGTGTTTTTCACAAGGATCAATAATATACAATTAGTTTTTGCAATCAGTGTTTGTGTAAAGAGAAAAAAGCCACGCAAGTTTATACACGAAAAAATCAAAAATGAGTTTCGAGCGCGTACAAGCTTAAACGATGATTGATTTGTGTTCAGAGAAGCATCATAAGCACGAAATGATCCTTATATACCTTCGTTTGCTTTCGAAACGGCCGGATCGGTGAGTTTGGTTTTGGCCGGAACTTCAAGCTCGCGATTCACTGCTTTCCGGTCGTTTTTTGGCGAAACAGAAGCCGGATTTGGATTCAGGATGGTCCGAACTATAAGAATCAACTATTTGATTGTTAATTTTGGATGATTTTTGGTTGGCCGGAAATTGGCCGGAAAAAGGAATTCCGGCGGTGGCGCCGGAAACGTGTTGGTGGTAGAGGGAGGAGTGATTTTTCTGATTTTTTGTATTGGAATGTGTGAAAAATGATTGGTAATGATTGAGTGATGTGAGGTGTGTATTTATAGTGATAGGATTAGGTGAGTGGTATTTGTGTAATAAAATGATTATGAGGTGGAGATGATGAGGTGTCGCAATGTGATTGGTCAAAAGCAAAGAATTTTTATAAAATGGTAAAAAAAGGTAAAAATCAATAAGAAAAATGAATAAAAATGTAGAGAAATATAAAAATGAAATATAAACTTAAACAAAGAGATAAAAACTATTTTTTGATTATTTTTGCAATTCTTCGTACAAAAAGATAAATTGCGACAAATTAAAAGAACTAAAGAAAAACGAATAAATTGTAAAACAAAATTATCGAAAAAATTATTTTTTGGTATTTTTCATAAAAATAAGAAATAATTTTTAAATAAAATATTTATTTTAAAAAGCTCAAAATTAAGGTATTACACTAACATCAATAACTTTAAAATTAATCATTAATCTCTGTAACTAACATATTAAAAATGGTCATATTCTAATAAATATCATCAACAACAAAAAAATTGTTAGTGTTGTGAAACTAATGAAAACAAGAGTAACAATAGAGATGCAAAGGTGAGTAAGGGAAAAAATAGAGAGTTTCTCATTATCATTAGAATTAGGGTTACATACATAGTGTCTATATATAAGTGATTACATAGGCCTATGACATGGGTCAAGGCTAATGGCCATCCACTATGGGTCTGTTTGGTAAAGCATTATTTTGAGCTTATAGCTTATAGTTTATAGCTTATAAACTCATATGACAGAAAAAGCTCCGTTTGGTAACACATTTTTTATATGAGCTTATAGCTTATTTGACTAGCTTATAGCTTATTTTCCAGACGCTATTTTAAATAGCGTTTGAGCTTATAGCTTATAGCTTATCAATTTTTCTTCCAATTTTACCCTTATTATTTTATCTTAAATTCAATTTTACCCCTTATTATTTATTATAATTCAAAATATAATAAATATGTGTTCCAAATTCCCTATTCGAGTAACACTGTTCTCGTGTACTGTTCCTAGCTACATGTCATGTTCATGTTCCAACGTATTTATTTTTTTTGGTATGCCTAATATAATGTATTTATTTTAAACGAACATTTTTTGATAAAAACTGAACTTGTTTTGCTAAAAATATAAAAAATTGAGACATGATGCAATTTCTTTTTATGATAATAATAGACCTGATACAACTTTGAAATAGAAAATATATTGAACTATATATATTAGAAATTGAAAAAAAAATGATCTATACATCAGTTTATTACTATTACTTTTAATTATACAATAATTAAATGTTAAATAAATTATATAATATTAAAAATTTAATGAATTAAAATTAATTTAATAATATTCTTAGAAATATATTAAATTAATAAATTCCAAGTTATTTTTTTAGGATTAAACTAAATTTTAAATATTTTCAATATAAATTTTACAATAACTTAAGAATATCCTTTTATGTCATTTTACATTTATCAGTCAGTCTAACCGCTAATTTTACCAAACACTACAAATTCAATCAGCTAGCTTATCAGCTATAAGCTATCAGCTAGCTTATCAGCTATCCGCTATTTTTTGCCAAACAACCCTATATTATATTCATAACACTCCCCCTTGGATGTCCATTAAGGATATACCTCGTTAAAACCTTTACTAGAAAAAATCCAGTAGGAAAAAATTCTAGTGAAGGAAAAAGAGTACAACATCCTTTGTGTTTAAATCTGCCTCGTTAAAAACCTTACCAGGAAAACCCAATGGGATAAAACCATGGTTAAGGGAAAAAGAGTGCATAACACAATTATATCTCCCCCTCATGAAGACAATTATATCTGAGACGAATAAGACCAATTAATCTTCTATATAGTTGATCAAAAGCTTTACTTGGTGAAGACACTTTACTTGATGAAGACTTTGTAGAAAGATCTGATTTATCTCCTTTTATATACTCTTCTCTGAATTAGGCGTTGATGCAATATTAACTTCTTCAAGTTTCTTGTATGTGTAGAATCACAAACCTCAACAAAATCATAATCTCAACTTTCTTGATGTAGTGCTGAAACTTCCCCTTATTTGTATGATATTGCCGCATCTTTAAGATATAAATCATATGCTCGACTTTATTCCAATATCTTCAAGTTTATTGATATTGACAAATACAAAATACCACTATATGCAATTGCAAAATGCATATATGTTCTCAATTGAACTAATTAAAATATGACTAATTCAAGTAAATCATCTTTTTCTTGAGACGTGGAATAATATACTATTTGTTCACGTCAAGTGACATCATACACAACCAATTATATCTTTTCAGATCAATTTGTTTAGTACCTTTGATATATATAATTTTCTTCATGCACAAAACCTCATTGAAGTACTAAGTTTGCAATTTCAAACAAACTTTGATCATCGGATATATTTCATTTCAAAATTCATTTGTACTCGATAGATTTCATAAGCTCTTCAAGAGTTATGATAGTATTATAGTGTTTGATGTGGTGCTTCAGGACCACCTAATGAATCATCATTTTCTCAAACTCTAATGAGATGTTTGTTCATAATGAGTGACCTTACAACAACTAGGGCACAACTGATACATATTTCATATTTCACCTCAATTTCTATAAGAAATCAACTTTTTAAAACTTTTCAGGAGTTATGATTACATTCATGTGATCAAACTTGTTTTCAAATCTTTTCTTAAAATTTGACAAATGATGTTTGTATCATATTTCTTATTTGGAAATATTCACTAAAATTGGTATACAATATACATATATATTGTTTGAGTAACAATGAGACTTATACATTTTGTTAAATCATCTATTCAATAGTTTGAATAGTATGTCTCATGAAATGAAATCCTTCAGGGAGTTTCATATAATCATCACTAAAAAGTGAGCCATACACAAGTATATTGTAATACTTTCAATAAATTGAATCTTTCAAGTGTTACTAAAACTTAATCAAGTAAGAGAAATACTTTCATTTCACTTCAGGTGAATATTTCTCTTCACAATCAATGGTAAACTTTGATCGATATTCTTGTATATCATTATTTCGTATTTGCACAAAAATTGATTCATATCTCATCATTTTCACATCTTCAGATGTACGGACTGCTGGTCCAAAAATCTTTCACTTTGCAAAGTGATTTTAACTACGTAGCAATTGTGTATTTTCATATAGCCAATCATAGCTAACCATTGCATGGTCTATAATCCTCAATAGGCTTTGTTTCATGATCCTCATTATCTCTTATCATATATAGCTCTCTATTATATATAAAAATATTGTCAACGTTGACTTCCTTTTGGTTCCATCGTATTTTATTCATGACATAATTTTTTTTTTTGAGAACTCTTTATTTATTAAAAATTTCAGGTACCTGATAAGTTCTTCTGGAACTTTAAAATCAATTATGTCAATACTCTTTTGGAGTTTTCATATCCTCACTTGGGTCATCTTTCTTTTTAACTCCTTTTCTTATTTGAGGATTTTTTTTTCTTGGAACCAAATTTCACACCATACTTCAAGTGTGGTTGAACTCATTTGCAATACGGGATTGTTCAACAGGAACATCCATTTTGATTGGAGCATTACCAACTTGATAATTGATTTCATAAATTTTGCAAATGATTTATCTTATGAACATCAGGTTCAAACTATTTATACGAGGATCAAGATAATAATTATGTTGATATTTTTAGCTGCTTATTCTCTCCCCCTAATGTTGAGAAAACTAATTCATAAATTAGTAATTAGCCTTCTAGGCTATAAACTAGTCTCCAATTTTTGGCTCAAGATAATAGGAGATTCATATCAAATATATTTTCCCAACATTACTTAAAAAAATCATCTTAGTGTATTATATTGGAGCAATTGAAATACACACAACACATCCAAAAATGTACTAAGACGAAGAATATTAAGTTATTAATCTAAAATTATAAATTAAGGGGAAAATTTGCATATAGTAATTATGCGTATCAATGTCTCATGATATGTGATTGAGAGTTCCCAAAATATGAGCTAGAAGTTATGATCTCATAAGTATCAGCCACAATGAACTTTAGACGTCTAAAGAATGGATCTTCAAGTCCATTTTTTTTATGAATACAAGATGTTCATTATCAATTTCAAGTGGCAATACGATACTTAATAAATACTTTCTAGAAAATGAGCTCTTAAAAAATAGTCGAGAAAACAATCTCACAAACTTCTGGCTGTGAGGTGACAATAAACAAATTATCAACTTTCTTTGGGAACTAGTAATGCACAAAAGCTACTATGTTGAAGAAGCTTCTGGCTCTTCAATACATTTTTTTTTCACATCATAATAAATTCGGGATGACCCAGCCGGTATTGCCAACAATAACTTATTATTATTTGTAAACTTCTGGTTTACTATAAATCTATATCAATAACGACCAAAGAAAATTACAATGTCCATTCATTCAAGGATATTTGATATAATATATTTTCTCAATTTTGCTACTTCGGGAGCATATCCATTTTAGCGTTATAGATTTCAATCATGCTCTAAATGTTTTTAGTTATACATGAATTCAATCACAAATTTTCATAAATAATGAGCACGAAAATTCACTTGTAGCAATCCTACAAGAATGCTTGATGATATATTACTAGTTCTTCAAGAACTTTGTCCTTAATTATGAAAATAATATAAGAAAAAAAACTTTATTCTTTGAACAATTCTTCAAAGATGCTTCAATATTAAGATTTTTTTTCTACTATAGTTCTTCTGGAACTATATCACAAATGATTAGTGATCAAATTTTTCTTTTAAACAATTCCATAAAACATGGGGATCTTTTACAGTAAGGTATTCATTTTTAAGATCCTCATGGAGATGGTGACAAAGAAATATCATGGCTTTTGCCTTTTGTTGAGCAGATGTTTCATTTCCTTCTTTGATCGTGTCACCATTACCTTCCGCTTCTAAATGAATTTCAGCGTACAAAACCCAAGATAAATAATTCTTTCCAGAGATGTTAAGGGCTTCAAACTCAAGTTTTGAAAAATTTGTCATTTTAATGCTATTATCAAGTGTAAGAAAATAAACAAGTCAAATTAATAAAATAAACTAGCAGCTTAATTGGAAAGATAGCAAGACTAGTGGACTGAGTTTGATTACCGAAAAAAAATATTTATCATAACCATGATAAAATATAGCATTTGCTGTTATGAGATAATTTAGTTTGATTTTGGCAAAAAAAACGTATTTAACAAAAACGTAACATTGATTCAAAAAAAACAAAAACGTAACATAATATGAATTTTGTAATAAATTGCTATCATGTTCAATCTTAAAAAAAATGATGAAATTTTAATTCTTCTGGAATTTATAAAAAAGAGTTCATCAAGAACTCTATGACTAAGTAATATAAAATCATTTTTACGTGCAATCTTTCAGGAATGCATAATTAAAATCATTTCCATGTGCAATCCATTAGAGATGAATAATTATTAAAATTCTTCGAGAATTCATAATAAAAATTGAAATTCTTTCTTATAAGTTCTTCAGGAACTTATTGAATTCTTCTAAAATTCATGTTAAAAATGAAGTTTTTTTTTCTCATAAGTTATTCAAGAATTAGTCTATTGAATTCTTCAAGAATTCATATAGTGATAAAATATAATTGAGTTTCTATTTAAGTTCTTCAGAAACTTTACTGTTTATTGAATTCTTCCGGAATTTAAAGAAAATAAAAATTAAATTTTTTCTACGTTCTTCGGGAACTATAATATTGAATTCTTCCGGAATTCATAGATTAAATTCCTCTAAGTTCATCTGGAACTCGAATTATTGAATTCTTCGGGAATTCATGTATTACAATAACATAGGAATTCTTCAAGAATTCATTAAATAACATATAATTTTTTTTTCAGGAACTCATAGAAAATAAATTTGAGTTTGTAAGTTCTTCAGGAACTTTTCATAATAAATGGTTATACTTCGTAAGTTCTTCAAGAACTTAATTAGTGAATTCTTCCAGAATTCTTGATGGAAAATTTTGTGTATTATAAGTTCTTCAGGAACTAAGTTTATTGAATTCTTTCAAAATTCATTATAATAACATATATAGGGATTCTTCCGGAATCCATTCTAATAACATATGAATTCTTCAGGAATTCATTATAATAACATATGTAGGAATTCTTCCGGAATCCATTATAATAATTTTCTTTTGCAATCCCTTAGGGATGCATGAATATATTTCTTATTTAAATACATAGAAAATTGATAAATTACTATAACAAATAATTATAATATATTATGATACAAAGAAACATGGAATAATAAAGAAATATAAATCTAAATTAGATTAAATTAAAAGGTATGTACGGTGAAAAATCAAAGTGAAAACAAATAGTATAGATCTAGTTAAAATCAAATAGATCAAACAAGGTAATATGTGGCGATGAAAAAAAATAGGATCTATATTAGCTAGCCCTTGTACCGTGAAAATGAAATAAAAAGTTTGGTGTACATACCTTTGAAAATAATGGTTTGGTAGAGACTCGTGCTGATAATTTGTTGTGAAACTAATGAAAACAAGAGTATAACAATAGAGATGCAAAGGAGAGTAAGGGAAAAAATAGAGAGTTTCTCATTATCATTAGAATTAGGGTTACATACATAGTGTCTATATATAAGTGATTACATGGGCCTATGACATGGGTCAAGACTAATGGCCATCCACTATATTATATTCATAACAGTTAGGTTTTTTTTGTTGGTAAAAAAGAGGGCAAAACCCAAGAAAAAGAATAAATTACAACTCTAAACCAACATTCCTAGGCATGTATGCCCCGAATATATCATCAAAAAGAAGACTATAAAACTCACTAAGAGGAGTCTCTAAAACATGAGTATCAAAGGAACTGAGCGAAAGACTGAGATTAGTTGAAAAATCTCAGCTTATGTTACCTTCACGCTTAGTATGTGTTATTTGCACATGCCAATACAAATTCATGTGGGCCAATATATGAATTGGACCTAGAAATATAACTACCTAAATTTATTTTTGAGACCCCTATTTTTTAGAGGCAATAAGATGAAGTCTAGAATACCTTCGTTAAAGGATGGCACTGGATATCAATACCATTATGAATTGGATACTATGTGGCACTGTATTAATTTTTTTTTTTTTTAATATTTCTATATTAACTAGCACTAGTTTTTAATATAATATATCATTCCCACAAATGTATTACTTATTTAAGGAATCTTTAGGGGGTTATTGGATTGGGATTTCGAGGGATTATTTTGACAAAAAAGTCTTGAAGATTTTAAAAGACTTCGTAGGATTATATTGATTTTGTGAGATTTTGAGAGACTTTTTTTAAAAGATATTTTGCAATCAAGATTATTTTTTTTTTTTGACAAAAACAATCAAGATTCTTACGTAACAAAGGAAAAAGAAACATTTTATTTTTCTAGCCACCACAAAAAGTTCTTGGAAGTTTATGAGATTATTTGGATATGTAACCTATTTATACTTTTGAATACCAACAGATTTTGTGGCGTGGAAAAAAAAATCTTGATTAAAAATCTTGATTGGATAACAACATATTTTGTGGCATTAAAAAAAAAAAAAAGATAAAATTATTGCGAGTTTCGAACCATTTAATGTGATTTATATGTGGTGGTTTTGTCTTTTTCATCTTTTGCTCCCATTCTATGAAATTATGTACAAATTGAAATAACAAAATTATTTATTATCTTTCATGCAATTCAAGTTCTCTTATATTTTATGAAAATATAATTTTTGTGCTCATAATTTTTCTGTCCAAATTTTATTTGGTTGAGTTTATTCCAACTTTTATTTTTGTCAGAATTTTAGTAGTCTCTTCTTCAATTTTTGTTTGGTTTGTCTATTTTTATTTGCTTAATCTTTCTTTTATTGATTATTTTTTATGTGAAGTTTATTTCTCCCAAAATTTGATGTATATTTTTTCCTCTATTAATTATTTAATAATATTTGCTTGTAGTTTTTTTAGTTTGATTGCAAACCTAATTTGAATTTAAAAAATATATAAGAACGTTTAATTTCTCTCTCTCTCAACCTTTGATTTTTAGGTTTATCTCCTCATTATTTCTATTTATTTATTTAATAATTTTTATTATGGTTTTCATTTTAGTTTAGTAGTGTTTATTAGAATGCAATAATCCTTTTGCATATAAAATAAAGAATGTTATACATTTTTTTTATAATATAGAGGAGTACATTTAAATCATAGACTATTATGAAAAAACATATTAACTTTTTTTATTATAGTTATATATTGAAAGAAATTCTAACAATTATGAGGTTAACTTTTTATTATCTATCTATATATACATGTAAAGCAAGCTTGAATTTGCTTATGTGGCAAATCTACAAAAGTTCTACTCTCACAAAGCTTCTCAATCTAATATGATGATGTGTCATCCTAACAAAACTTATAATATTTTACTTTATTTTTAAAATATAACTTATCACTTTAATTCTCACATTTTTAAATTTTATTTCCTTCATCTTATTATTTCTTATGTTTTTTTGAGAGTATTTAACGTCATAAATACTACATAAAATATTTAAAATAATGGAGTATATTTTAAAATGATAATTTATGATTAAAAGGAAATAAAAAATAGACCCTATAAATAAATCCCTCTAAAATATTAAAAAATAATTCTCTTTTAGTTAATTTATATTTATTGTTATTCAAATGACTATCTACACAAATATTTAATAAATTTTATGTATTTTAATCCACAAATACTACATAAATTACTTAAATAATATTTTTTATTAAATTAATAAGAGATTATATAAATAAAATATATAAATTTGCAACCTAATAAAATTTCTTCAATTTTAACAAAGTGTATCATTTTAAAAAAACTCCTCACTTGCTATTCTATTAAAAAATATAAAAATATATTAGTTTGTTAAACTTAATGAAGTGAAAACTCTGAAATTGTTTGGAAAAAATAAAAACAAATTAAACATTGAATAAATAGGCTAATAATATCAACATAATGGAAAGAATATATAAGGTTAAGAAAACCAATGTACACACCATGAATTGTGAATTGAGTTACACCCTTTATTTATGAGAATAATTATTACCTATTTGTTTTCTTACATTAATATTCTAAACTATTTTCTTTTAGTGAACCATCAAACACACTCATAGTGAACCATTAATTAAACTCTTTTTTTTTCTTTTTTTTTTGATAAATTAAACTCTTTTCTTTTATAGCATAAAGTCTATTGCATTTCCATTTAAATAAAAAATACTACTTGAGGATTATAAAATTATATGACTCAAAAATGCTAACATTTTCGGTCAATGCGCTACCATAACTTTGTCATTTCCTTTTAATTATTTACAAATTGTTTTTTGTCTCCTATTGATAATAGCCCTTAACAAGTAAAACACTATTTTATTTTTTTATTTTTTTTTTAATTTCCTTCTCCTTCTCCATATGTACATTCAATTCTAGCCGATCATCTCTTTAAGTTATTCTTTTGTGTGATTATTTAATTTGGTACTACCTTTCATTCTTCTTAACCTTTCAATCCCATCCCATAATAATAAAAACGGTTCTGTGAATTAATTATTGTATAGATAGATGTCTTATGTACAATCCTTCCTCATACATATGAGGGCATATGCAAAATATCTATTTAATTGGAAGAGTTAATAGTGGTGCAGAAGAATGATAATTTTCTGAAATTTGTGATCTCATTGTTTCTATTTTTCTTCATATTCAACATGTGAGACTATTGTTGCAATGCTTATTTTATACTTTTATTTTTATCACTAACAATTCATGTATGATGCAAAAAATTTGACTTTTTTTTGGTATCTTTTACTTATGCGGTGTAGTTAATATTTTATATATTGTGTATTCTATATATTGATTAAGCAATTTTGCAAAGAGTGATATACCACTTCATATAAAGTGTATGGGAAGAGGTATGGGAAGGAGCATGCATCGTTGGAGTAGGAAAAAATATGTTGGGAATGTAATTTGGTAATTGTAATGAATTTGCGATTTTTAACCTATTATATTGTATATTTTTTTCCTTTTCTATAGGATGAAAGAAGTCCATAAGCAAAATGACAATGAAAACATTTGGTACAAAAATTAAATCTTGATTTGTTTAACTTATATTTGTGTTTGTTACACATCATTTTAATAATATTGTGACGACTTTAATTTAAATCTTCTTATCTTCATCAATTAGATTGACATATCTATACGGAAATTCTAATGTATGGTTTGTACTTTTAATTTCAAATTGAGAAGTAATATTGAAGGACAAGTTATATGTAAATGGAATGTTTTTCCTCTTTAAAATAATATTGAGGTATGTCATTTTTATAATTTAACTATTAATAAATTCTCAAGTTTGAGTAGTTGATAGATTATGACAATTTAGTTGTCGAATGATATCGAGTTTAATGATCTTGAATGACCACTATTTGGATTGTGGTAGTTTATTTATTTATTTACTATTATTGATTGATGATAGAATTCAACCTATAAATTAATAATTTTATTGTGTGAACTTGCTTTCGACCATTCAATCAGAAAATACAACATTTATACATGAGAGAGTTGGATCTTCGAAGATAAAAAGGAAACAAAAGGAGGAAATTAATTTATATTTTCTGCATTTCATTTCTTGATCATATATGGTACTTTTCTGAATTTTTTAATTATAATTTTAAATGTTTTTTTATTGACATGAATTTTACTTTGCAGCTCCAATGAACACATTCCCTTGCTTGGAATAGTAAATAAGATCGGCTTAATTAAGAGGTTGCAAGTGAGCCAACAGTCTTGAGCTTTCAAATTTTATTTTGTTGTTAGCTTTTTAAGGATCTCATTTAAAATTATACTAATGTACATTAGTTGTTGTTCGTCTCTAATTTTTACAGTTTTATAATATTTGAAATATATCTCAAAAGTTTATATACGACCTATTTATTATTTTGAAGTATATATTTACACATGTATGAAAAAGTTGTTTTAAAAGTTCTATGAATATGTAGTCTATTTTTGTTATTATATAAACTTAAATGTTTATTTTTTGACAATATTTTTTTTATTAGTTTTATGACAATATATATAAAGCTTTGACTTCGATGTCATATATATGCATTAACATGTCACCAAGAGATTGTTGTATAATGAAGATAAATATAGAGAAATAAGATATAGATATAGACAACAATGTCTTTAGAAAAGATACTAAAAATGAAGGACATGATCCAAGATATACATTTGTAGGAATTTGCTTAGAAAAATCACTTCCAATTCAAATCTATTTAATAAATTATTAAGAAAATTCATTGAAAAAAATCTAACATAAAATTCAAACCATTACCTATAAATAAAATAAATTATTAATACAAATTTATTTAAATAATTATCATACGTATTACTGTAGAATTTATTTTAATTGATTTCATGATTTATTTGAATTATATTTTAAATCTTTACAAATAAATGTCTTTCAATTTGAATCGGAAATTTTAGCTTTGCTTCTTATCTAAAGGTTGTAAAAGGGAAAATATGGTCTCAATTGCACTGATTATAATAACTGTCAATGCAGAAAAATTGTGAATTAAAACATTGGTTTAAATTAAATTTTTGACTATGCTCAATATAATGAAAATGTTGTTTTTCATTTATTACTAAACGTGTTAAAAATAATGTGCATCCTTTATATATGTCGAACATAAATAATGAAAATATAAGTAATCAAATTAAATTTTAAATAAAAAGTATTTTTTGTAAATTAAAAGTGCTTAAGATGCATTCCTTTTTTAAAATTTGTTTACTTTTTTTTAATCGAGTAATTTCATTGACTCAATTTAGAATAAAATTTTGATAATATTGATTTATAATCCACTAAATTTTTCTTTAAAAACTAAAAAAATATTAAGATCAAAAGTAAATTGATTTTTGAATAAATATAAATTAAATCCAGAATAAAAAAAACAGAAAAAAGAAAGATTAATAAAACAAGTTTTTTATTTTATATTTCTATCTTTGTCTCTAAATATAAGAGTACTTATAAAGGTCAGAGATTAATAAAGTTTATTTTGATGTTAAATTTACTGACAAATGATATTATTTTTGCAATTTTATCCTTCAAGAAAAAGAATTAGATAATTTTTTTTAAAATATTTATTACAAATTATAGAAATAAGGTAGTTGATGCTCTCGCTATAAAAAAAAGGTAGTTAATGCTCTTGAAAATTTGAAATTGAAAGAAGTATTTTTTTGACTAAATTTGAAACAAGTCTTATAAAAAAATACTCTAATTTATTTTAAGAGTGTCTTATATTTAGGATGGAATCGAGGTAGTATAATGTATTGTTGGACTTCATTTTTATTGATTTTTATATGCAGTCGAATGACACATTATGTATGTTAAATGTAATATTTATCTACCTCTATATAATAGATTCATTTGACGAGATAAGTGTGCTAAATGATTATTATAGTGTATCATTTTTTTCTTAAAATTGTTTTAAAAAAGAGCTATTTTTTAAAAAACAAAAAATTGGTTTAATAATTTATCACAAAACATCATTTTTTGTATTTCTTCATTTTGTGACAAAAATTGTTGGATGATTAAATTTCAAAAAATCAATAAAATAACAAAAAAAATTACATGTTCATTATTATATTATTCATATATTTTATAGTACATTATGTATAGTACAATTTTTATAAAATCTTGATGCGCGGGTCTCAATCTAGTAGTTATTGAAAGGAATTCCAACAATCATGAGGTTAATTGAAAGAAGTGTTTTTTTTTTGACAAAATTAATTGTAAGAAGTTATACTACCATTTTAATATTTTAATGGAGATTGAAAACTTTTTTTTATAGTATGTCACATCATCATAATGTTTGCTTATGAGTTACTATATCTTATATATAAGATAAGATAAGATGGAAAATTTTGAATTCATTTTTTTTGGTCGAGACCGGGGTATCCACCGCCGAACGCAGTGACTATTCCATCGCTAGATTGGAGGCACCTCGATGGGTGGGATAGTTGGTCCAAGGATTTAAAACTGTTCATGCCCAATGTGAAGATCGAACGCTCGACTCTTGGTTAAGGGAGGATGAGCCCCAACCGCTCAACCACACCCCTTGGATTAATTTTGAATTCATTTGACAAGAAATAATTATAACACCGTATTAATAATATAAATATAATATATAAACAATTTCATTGTTGGTTAAATAAATAAGCTTGAGGTGAGAAAAATAGACGATAAATATTATAATTTTGGTAAAACTAAATAAATAAACAAAAAATATATTCAAACTAAATAAAATAACATACTAAAGTTGTCAATTCCACTAAAATTGTGGAAAAATTCATAATGCAGGTGGCGACCGTTTGCACCAATTTTAATATGGACAATGTTGACTAAAACTTCCATCTTTTACATTATAAATTTTCATATCAAATGGTCCTTCAGGATAAGGAACCGGCGGATCGTCATAAAAATCATCAGTATAATAAATTGAATCTTTTTGTAGATTCTCAGAGAAATATGAAGCTGATAAAGATACAAAATCATTGTCACCCAAGAATAACACATTGTCTCCTAAACTATCAAGTTTCAACATTTGTATAAGCTTATCACTTTGAAGATCCAATTCTAAATTATACACTTCAAAATCAGTACCAATTCTATAGGCATATCCATCATAATCATCATCATAATCCGGATAATGAATAAAAATTTTCACAAGCCACAATTCATCCTCCAACGACTTCAGAAGATAAGCCCGTTGAGCATAAACATCCTCTTCTCTTGAAGAAACAATATTGGGTATGACCTTCTCATTCTTCGAGTAACACATATTGATATTGAAAGAGACAATATTATTCCACCATCCCAGAGCATAGACCAAACCTTTATAGAATATAACATCGATGAAACAAAATAGTCGTAATCTACATCATCCATGTAAGTCCATTCCTCTTGGTCGGCTTTTATGAAAGCAAGACAATTACGCATGCTATAGAGAGCTACAACAACATAATCACGAGGCCTAATTGTAGGATCAGTAGTAAGGGCAATACATTATTTTTTATTTGCCTATTCTGATAATTAAACTTTGCAATTGAATACAAATTCTTGCATACCACACTGAAATAAATGTGATCTAAACATTATTCTACCAGCTTGTCAAATATCAAATTTAGAGGAAGTGCTTCTAAATTTCCCCAATTTACCTCCATGGACAAAAAATTGAGATACTGAAATCAACTATAGAAAATAAGAAAAAGTAGGAGAATAAAATTATTAGAAAAGGAAGGTGTATAGAATTTTTGCAGAATGTATTTATATTGAGGATCTCAATTTAAATTTGAACTGAATGTAGTTTTTTATTTTTTACGGAATCTAAATTTTTAATAAACCTAATCTATTTTTCGTCAAAAAAATAAACCTAATCTATTTACTGTGTTTGTTAAAAAGAAATAAGCCTCATCGTTTTTTCAGGTACAATCTATTTTTTTTTCAAACAAATCTTTTTTATCAGAAAAAATATTTGAAATTTGAATCTATTTTTTTTAAAGAAAATCTCTTTAATTTTTTTTAAACAAGAAAATCTCTTTTTTTTTTTATCAGATAACTTAGAGTCTATTTGTTATAGATTAAAAAATAAATGATTTTATCAGGTAACTTAGAAAAAAATCACTTTTAAAAAAATAACATTTGTTTGTTATAGATTTTAAAAATAATCTAAAAACTACTAAAAATCTGAGTGTTCGTTTGTTATAGATTTTTTAGAAAAAAACCACTTATTTTTGAAAAATAATCACTTTTAAAAAAATAACATCTGTTTGTTATAGCTCTTAAAAATAATCAGAATCTAAAAATAATCTAAAAACTACTAAAAATTTGAAGCTGATATTAGTAGCTTTTTTATAGATTTTTTTAGAGGAAAGAGAAAACAAGTGTAAAAAATTTTCAGACAAAAATATCCTTAATATTATTTTAATATTCCAACAATATCCTATTTAGAATATATAAGATTAGTTTGTTATTTTTAGAAGATAAGATTTTGAAATTTGTTTTATTTGTAACTATATATATATATAAAGTCATATGACTATAATGAAAAACAAGAACTTGAGTATTTTTCATATATTTATTTTATATGATATATTATATATTTAGATAATTGTACTTTATGGTAATTTTGTGATGCAAAATCATTTTATGTAGTTGCACCCAAACAAGTTAAAAATTATTTTTTATAAAATGTAATTTTTTTAATGGTAAACAAACACAAAATAGCTTCTGATTTTTTGTAAGATCTCTAAAAATAATCTCTAAATTATTTAATGTCAAAATCACTTATTTTTTAATCTGTAACAAAAGGACCCTAAATTTGTATTGCATTGATGTACTCTATCAATTTGAATGGATGAATGTCTTTAATTTTTGTCAAAAGAAATATTTTTGGTCCTACAAATGTATCAAAATTTACTTTTAATCCCTCTAAAAATTTTCTTTGACATTTAGTCCCTATAAAAATTTGGGTTAATTAGCTTTTACCCCCTGTAATATACACCAAAATTGCTTTACCCCCCTGTAAAATATTTTTGTTCCTTTACCCCACTGTAATATCAGATTTTGTGCTTTACCCCCCTGGACTCAGTCAACCATAATATAATTTGCGGCGGTTTTGTTTTGCGGCAGTTCAAAACCGCCGCTAATTTGCAGGGGGGTAAAACACAAAATCTGATATTACAGGGGGGTAAAGCAACAAAAAAAAATTACAGGGGGGTAAAGCAATTTTAGTGTATATTACAGGGGGTAAAACCTAATTAACCCTAAAAATTTTAATCACTACTTTTAGTCCCAATTTTTAATTCAACACATGTGTTAGCCTTTGTACTTTTTAATCAAAATTGTCCAAAAGTGTGTAAGATATTATGAAAATCTCACATCAAAAAATTTGAAATCTTTTTACCAAAATATGAACTATATATGAATTTTTAACTACAAAGAATACAAAAATTCATATTTAATTTCTGATATGTTAAAAAGTTATAATTTTTTTGGGAGAGATTATTTTAATTTTATAAATTTTTTTGCAAAATTTTATTCAAAAATATAAATTCTACATATGAGTTTATTTAGAAAGAATGACCAAAAGTAAAGATGAAAAATATTAAGGGACTAAAAGTTGAAGAAATTTTTTAAATGAACTAAAATTAAAACTTAATATTTTTATAGGGAGAAAAAACATATTTAACCTAAAATTATTTTTTTTAGTCAAAAAAAAAAAACCTAAAATTATTTTAGCATAGATTATTTTTGAGATGTGCCCAAAACGCATTCGTTTGAAGCATTATAAATAGAAACTGAAGGTAAAAAAAAATATATTATACGGATTGAGTTCTTTCAGTTACTGGTGATTTCTCATTTCACTCTTTTTCGCTACTCATCTTTTTCATTTTTGTTCACTTATTTGTTTTTGTGATGATTCGTAACCGTTTTAGTCTTCAAAATAATTTTGTTTAGGTTTTGTGAAAATGGCTCGGGTTTATATTGGGAATTTGGACCCTCGAGTCACTGAGAGGGAACTCGAAGATGAATTTCGTTTGTACGGTGTTCTCCGGAGGTAATTCTCTTTTGTATGGAAAATTATTGAATTAAAATCAAGATTACATTAAAATTGCGGTTATTGATTAAGTTATTACTTAATTACTTAAATCAAGTTGGTAGTTCGGCTCAAGTGGTTAACGAGCTTCAAGGACGGATTTCGGGAGAACCCGGATTCCTGGGGCCAATTTATACGACGTGGCCGAATTTGGATTACTAGGGCCACCTTCCCCTACGAACCAGAGGGTGTAAACCAAAATTAAAATCAAGTAGAAAATTATTTGTAAATTTTATTTTTTAATTTGAAAATATTAATTGTAAAATATTCTTGAACAATGATGGAATTGGTATGGTTTTTATGGGGGAAAATAATTAAGTGAGATTAAAGGGAATGGGTTGTTAAAGTAAACTCTATAACAAGGAGTTGAAGCAGGTATAATAACGGTTCAATGGTTAAGATTTTCTCTTGGATAGATGGTGCCACAGGTTTGATCCTGCTGCAACAGTAAATATTTTTCTTATTTAGTTATTTTGACTAATGTTTTTTTCGAATTTGAACTCCAAAATGAAAATGGCAGGTTTGATCCTGCAACCATTCGCCTGAAGAAAGAGTACTTTACAGCGGCAACACCATAAATATGTTCTAATGGGGGAATATTTAAATATACTACTACTATTATATAGATAGATAAAGTATTTATTCATGACAATAGCTTTTTTAATGATATTGATATAGATTTTTGTTCATGACCATAGTTATTTTTATCCAATTTGATAAAAAAAAAATTGTGTCTACTATAGAATATTTTCATTTTGTTTGTATTTTTCATAACGTGTTCTATAATTATTGGTTGCAACTTGCAAGTCTTAAGTTTTAATTATACTTTTTTGCAACAGTGTCTGGGTTGCTCGCAGGCCACCAGGATATGCATTTATTGAGTTTGATGATAGGAGGGATGCCCTTGATGCAATTCATGCGTTGGATGGTCAGTTTGTGTGGTTTATGCTTTTTCAATTTGTCATCATCGCTGTGTGTATATTGACCGTGATAAGCATTTATCCTGGTTTTTGTGCATCATTTAGATTTGGGATTATCGTAATGTATGAATGTCATATAGGAAAAAATGGCTGGCGTGTAGAGCTTTCTCATAATTCTAAGAGTGGAGGAGGAGGAGGCCGTGGTGCTGGGCGTGGCGGACGTGGAGGGGAAGACCTGAAGTGCTATGAATGCGGTGAACCTGGACATTTTGCTCGGGAGTGCCGTTCGCGCGGTAGTTCACGAGGCCTAGGAAGTGGAAGGAGACGAAGTCCTAGTCCTTATTATCGGCAGCGTCGAAGTCCAAGTTATGGTTATAGCCGCAGGTATGTATATATGAATAAATGCATTTTAAACAACTTTTTTCAAATAGCTTTTTATTTTGTTACAGTTTGGATGTTAGAGTTTAGGAATGCAAATATTGATTCATTGATTGCAAAACTTTAATTTTAAGCACTGATATGGGAAGATAGATTTGTTTATAAAATGTTAATGCAATTCATAACCTGCTTGAAGTTGGTGAAATAATCAACATCATGCATCATATCTATTTTATACTTTTCATGTTTAGCCGCTTTTTCAATGAAATTTAATATATCTTTTTTGAGGTGCTTGCTTGCGACTGTTTTGCTAATTATGTGGAGGACAACACTGTTTAATGTCTCATTTAAGTGTTGTCATTTGTCAAATATTGCCCATGCCAGATTGCAGTGATGGATTTTTGACAACCACTAGGGGCAACCCTAGGATGGCGGTACCATGGCATTTTATGGCGGATATGGAAGATTTTTGGCTTTCCGCCATGGTCCTCCATCTGCAACTGATAACACTGTTGATTTTATGTACTTTATGGCTTACCTTTTTATTCCTTGTTTTTTGTTTGGAAAGAGCCTATTATTCCTTGTTAATTTGGTATATTTGTTGACTTCTTTATTGCAGGCCCTATTTAATTGTGGGTTTGTATCTACTTTCTTTTAAGTTATATCACTTTTTCACATTATTTATTCAATTGAAAATTCTCTGTTTGCGAAAATTTCACTGTCAATGATTTATAACATTCTTCGCCTGTCCTCCGTTTCAGTCTGGAAAGGATATTTATAAATCATAAGCTAAAATAAATGCAACTTAATGAACTTAATGAAATTCCTCATTTCCACTCTACAACTTGTAAATGCATATTAAGCATATCAGAAATATGTCATTTTCTAATATTTGTAATTCCTCATTTCTACTCTACAATTCCTAAATGCATTATAATAAACATCAGAAATATGTCATTTTGTAGCAACTAATCCTTTATTGATATATTCATCTTCTCATATTTTTGTTTGCTTCATTTTTTCAGGAGTTATAGCCCGCGTGGGAGAAGATCTCCAAGACGACGTAGCATAACACCTCCTCGTGGTCGTAGCTACAGCAGATCCCCTCCTCCATACCGTTATTCTCGCCGTGATTCACCCTATGCCAATGGGTACGATTGATTGTGTTCAACTTTGTTTCTTTGATGATGTGATTTGAGTTAATGAATGACATGAGAACTTATTACCCATGTTTTAAATTTCCCTTTTTCTTTTTTCCAGAGATTAAGATCCGAATATGAACGGAGTAAATGATGAATAATTGTCGTGGAGCCCTCTGTGCTATAGTCTAGTTTCTCTAGGATTGGGTGAGCATACAACATATAAATGTTAATTAATAATTTATGGTATGTCATGAAAATGGGTATTTCTATGAACTTTGATTGCTAAGTGTTGTAGCCACCAAAAGGTTGCCTGGACACCTGTTTTGCATCGGTTGTCTCTCTTCAGCTTACTAAAACCCGAAGGTCGCTTCAGTCTTCCGTACTTTATATGTATATCTATTGAGTTATGGTGATTTTTTGTTTTTTCGTCTTAACTAATCCACTATGATTATTTTTATATAATGTCATTAAAAAAGTTCCTGAAATGTTTGTGTTTCTCTGTTTTGAAGTGTGGTTATCGGCCAAAACTGCATTGTTTCATCACCTAGTACATCTTGTCGGCTTCTATGCTGCATGCCTCCACAATCATCTCATCTTATTGATTCTGCATATAGGTCGACTAAAACTGCAATATCAGGAAGTTGCATATGACCTTTTTCGTTGCTCTTAAGCAATGCTACAATTGCATCTTCCTTTTGAATTGGAAAGGTTTAAAGATGGAGAGATAATATGTAAATATTGGCTTTCTGCATCTTCGTGAAATAGAATAAAAGAGGAAAGTTGCGAAGTGACTAGCTGCATGTAGTGTCTGCTTCTCACCGTTCTATTTGGTTAAATATGGTTGCTAGTTCCAATTATCTGCACGTTGATTAGAATGTTTCTCCTAGTTTCATCTGTAGTCTCCATGATACACTTTTGTGACTGCAATGTGACTGGCATCTCTTGGTTGTGTGATATCAGAAAGGTTGGTTCTATATAACTAAACTTGCACACGTCAAATGTCTTGCATCACTGCTCATCCTCCTCTAGATTTGGAGAGGTTTAAAGGCAGATAGATAAAATGAAATACCGACTTGCTGCATCTTCTTCAAATCCAGTCCACTGGGATTTGCTTAGGTACTAGCTGCATTTATTGTCTGCTTCTCACCATTCTGTGGTAACATAGATGGTTGGTTCTATTTAACTAAACTTGCACACGTCAAATGTCTTGCATTGCCGCTTTGATCTTAACTAGTGTCAGCTTCCTTACTCGCCTTCACATGCTTCTCCGTAGAGTTTTGTCTGTTACCTTCAGCTACTGGGATCTATGTCACTAGTTATTCTCCATCTGCAGTTCTACTTAGCTTAATATCTGGATGGTTGAAATTCAGGGAATTCACTGTCTCTTGGCCTGTTTTTCTTTGTCGGCTGTAATTCAATGACTTCAAGTGTCTGCATGCCACAGTAATTCGATGACTTCAGGTTTTTTAACTGTGACATGTTTGGATTAGTTTATTTTAGGAATTGTCGAGCTGTATGTACAACTTCCTGATAAAGTTTTTTGGAAATATTATTTTCTCAAAACAATTAAAGATGCCATGGCTTTTTTCTAGTACTAAAAGGAACCAGCTTTTTATGAATTCACTAGAAGTTAGGGAGTCAATGGATTTTTCTTTATTCATTTTTTACTAAGTCTCCTTGTTATGTATATAATTAATCAGGTGTTTTAATTATGCAGTTCATTAGGGGTTGCTATTGTGTGCTCTACCGAGTGTGCTAAAGAATGGTATACACTCTCAGATGTTATTAAGTTGTTCAAATCGAGTTTTAAATAGTTAAATTGTTCGATTTCACGTCTTTAGATGTGAACTGAGTTAAATTTTTTGTAAAATCGAATATGGGGTAAATAAGAGCTGAACCAGATTTTATCTGAGTTAACACATAGTAAGCTCTAATGATATCAGTTACATAGAATTGTAGAAAATTAATTTGATTTTAAAGAAATTAACTCTTGTTTTTTTGAATAGCTTTAACTTTCTACAAGTGTGTACTTTATAAAAGGATATACTGTTTTGAGAGGAAAATAATTAAATATAATTTTTTTAAATTTGAAAAGTTAAGGATAAAAATAATTAAAATTTCGACTTAGGAAATAATAAAAACTGTTTAATTGAAGAATTCTTTAATTTTAGAAGGGAAAGTGAAGCACATTGGGGAAAATAAGAGTGTTGATGGTATAATTTCACACTTTCACAATTGTTACGATTAGATAGATATTCTAATTGAGAATGTAAATGGATATAAGAAATATAGTGATGAGCAATAGAAGAGGAAATGGTTAAGTGATCGGAGCAAGGAAGCAAGAAAGCAAAAAACTGACAACGAGAAGTGGAACTGTGCTTCCAAGAAGTTCAATGTGTTTTGCAGATTCTTCAGTTAGGGATAAATGTAAAGTGTAAACCTCATAGATTTTTGGTAGATATAGTTGCAAAGATGGAAAAGTACTATTTTGTCACACGTAGAAGCTAAACATTTAGACTATTTTCGAGAAGACCCAAAACCAAACATACTCCTTTGTCCCAAAATGTAAGCAAAAGTGAGTCAAAGAAACTTGATGTATTTGGTTCAAAATTTGGACCAAATACATTCATTTTTGTTGACTAACTTTTGCTTATATTTTGGGACAGAGGGAGTACATGCATGCGTTAAAGTTCTTTTATTTTCTGCAATTTTTTTTTTCCTTTTGACATGTCGATCATGAAGCGAATGCAACAAAAATAGTCATTAAAGTCACGTTTTTTTTTTTTGAACACGCCAAAATGAGATATATATTAATAACCAAGAAGTAATCAACCCCCTCAGCACAATGTGTGCTAAGGTAGGCCGAAGAAGTTTACATCAAGAGCCACAAAAAGAGAAAAGAGTAAAGTGAAAATACATCAAGACAATGCAACATCATATGCCCAAGCATAGTAAAGGATTCACCCACCAACTATGCAAGTTAACCCCTATCTCTGGATTTTGTGCCCGCATCCACCGAAAAGAGTACCGTTTGATCAAGTCTAACAAATGAGAAGTCGACTGTGTTGAGTTGTTGAAGAGGCGCTGATTGCGCTCTATAATTAAAGTCACTTTAACTAATACTACCTCCGATCTTAAATACAAGCAAGAGTCAAAATGTATTTGGCCCTTTTGCTTGTATTTAAGATCCGAGGAAGTAATAATTTACATTTTTATTGACTTTATCAACAACATTTATAGGCAAAGTTGTCAATTGTGAAAGTGGAAATAACATAGAAACCACATATCTTTCCAACGCCAATTTTTCATCCACAAAAAACATATAATAATAATCGAATCAATACTCCTAAGTCATGAGTCAAAGTCTTCTCATTACTCTCTCCATCTAATAAAATAGAAACAAAACAAAAACTTGTATCTAAGGATCTTCACATAATATTGTTCTTCAAAGTTTAAGAGACATGGAAAGTGAAAGCAATCTCAAGAAAAATCAGAAGCTAGAGGTATATGATATTCTCAAGGAAGCTATTATGATATATGTTAAGAATCTCAACTTTATCATCTTCACTTTTCTCACTTCTCTTCCACTCTTTTGTATCATGGTTTTCTTTGAAATTCAGCTTCAAGATATCTTAGTTGAAACCTTCCGTATTGTTAATCAAAAGGATGCTCACTATAAATACTTTGCTGACATGCTAAATCTTCTTAATATATTTCCTCTCCATGTTCTAGAGTTTGATGCTTATTATCTTAAGTTGATTCAACTTGGTTTGATTTATATATTTCCTCTCCATGTTCTAGAGTTTGGAACTGCAATTGTTACTATAGATTTAGCTTCAAAGTTAAGTTCACAACAAGAGAAGAAAATGACCCTTAAGGAGATGTTTGAAAAACCAATCAATTCATCAAAACTAAGAGGCTCATTTCTCACTTTTATCTATGTTGTTTTCTTGACAACTACTCATCAACTTGGATTACTAGTGATAGTTATAAATTACCATTTTTACTTGAAGGATTTGAGTTTTGTGGTTTTTACTTTGATTTGTAGCATTTTGTTTGCAAAGGTATTAAAGATGTATTTGGAATGGAGTTCTATGTGGAATATGAGTCTTGTAATGTCAATATTGGAGGGTATATATGGTATTGATGCATTAGCAATTTCTGTTAATTTTAGTAAAGAGTGTCATAGAAAAGGGCTATTTTTAATGTTGATTTTCTTTGCATGGGGACAATTTTTAAGATTGTCTT
Organism: Trifolium dubium; assembly: GCA_951804385.1. Taxonomy (NCBI): domain Eukaryota; kingdom Viridiplantae; phylum Streptophyta; class Magnoliopsida; order Fabales; family Fabaceae; genus Trifolium; species Trifolium dubium. The sequence continues at coordinate 17,153,495 of OX638063.1, forward strand.
GTTACTATATTGGAGGCTATGAACAAGGAAATGGAACTTTCATACAAGTTGGATTGTTCTGCTTAGTGATTCCATTGAAATGGGTTGTTTTCATGATCTATTTCAATGATTGCAAGGAGAGACACTTGGTAAAGAAAATAGATGAGGAATTAGGAAAAGATGTTAGAGTGGTTGGTGAGTGAGAATTGGTTGTTTTGCACAAAAATGTTATCAATGTATTAGGAGTTTATGATTTTGACCAACTTAATAATTTAAAAACTTTCTGTCCATTGTGACTAGTTTATTCATAGCAACTATAATATTGGTGCCTCATTTAATGCAATAGATTATCCAATGCTCTCTAATGTGATTTAGGGCTTGTTTGCATTAACTTATCTATTGACATAAACATTTGTGAGACTGTTTGAAAGTGATTATAAAAATAACTTATGGCACATGTTCATAAACACTCCTACATAGTTTGAATTTATTTTATCTTTTTTAAAAGCAACCATTTTCATTAAACAAAATTTTTATCTACTAGCTAATCATTGTTCAACATAGGCGATCGATCATGTTTATGACGAAAATTATTGATAAATGAATCCATGATCAACAATGTCATTATCACCTAAACACATCTCCTGAAATAAACAGTTACTCTTCAATGTCAAATTTAAGCACTGACTTATTCCACGATCCAATAAAAGATGAATGCTGGACTTCAATAGTCGATTGAGCTCCTTTGAGCTCTTGAGAATCTTCTCAATTTTCTTTGGAACCAATCTTCTTTTTTGCAAATGACGGCAAACAGAAAGCTGCGGTATGAATCTGGAATCGAAGGTAAAGATAGTATAACCAAAGGTTAAAGATACAAATTCATAGTTCTGAAAAGAGAGAGGATAAATGTAAAAGTTGGTTTCATAACACACCTCAGAGTTGTAAAATTTGAGTGGTCTTACTGACTTCTGGCACTCTTTTTCGTCTATGGGATTCACTGGATGCTTGAAATCAACAAGAGGTCCCTCGGTTGAGCAAAGCATAAAACCAATCATCCCACTAAAAAGAAAAATAAAAGAAATATAAATATAGATTATCATACACATTTCGATATGTCAATGCAGAACACACATTATACAACATTATCCATAACAATCTAAAACCTGCAGTATTACATAGCGAGATTTGAAAAATTCCACAATACCTTATTTAATAGTACAAAATACAGTGAAATAGAGCAATAGCAGAGTGCTATAGCACTATCGTATAGCAGAATTTGAACAAACCTCTATTCTATGAGATTCACAATTGACAATAGTGGTGTGCATTGAAATTTTAATTTCAAATGACCATTTTGTGGTAGAACTAACATACATATAGCTTAACATGTAATAATTAATACATAAGAGTATGTCTTGCAGAATTCGAATAAGAAAATAAAAAAAAAACGGAAATAAAGTTCTATATAACTCCTGCCATAGCAGTTGTAGACTGTGTTGTCAAATAGCCGCTATTTATGGCATGGCAGATTCTTTACTAGCCACTATAGGTTGCAGCACCTATTAAATTGGCCATCTTTCAGCCAAAGACTGTAACAGCCGCAATGCACCATTGATAACACTGATTGCAGACAATCTTATCTTGCATTTGCAAACATTTGCATGAGGATGATCTTATGATTTGAACATGTGATTTTAGTCACCAAGATTTCTCTTCTCAAATAGGAAAATACATTACGAAAAACATACCTTGGGTATGTAGGAACTGTAGTCCAAGCATAGTTGACAGAGCCTTTGAAAATCTGACGACAATTGGACACAATGCCTTCAATTATATCCATGTGAAGCCATATACTTTCTGCTTGAGTGCACATAACTCCTCCGGGACGAAGAGCCTTAGCTACTGACTGAAAGAAGGGCTTTTCAAAAAGCTCTTGAGCAGGACCTTAAGGATATCAAATGTAACATTAATACCCCTTAAAAAGTTTATATCACATAGCGGACTAAAACTACAGTGTGTCGAACATTTAGCATACCAATAGGGTCAGACGAATCCACTATAACTGCATCATACGTTCCTTCTGGAGCTGCCTTCAAAAATGCAACTCCTAGACCATTGTGAGAAAAGCCATCATGAGATAAATAGCTTCTCAATGAAGAGTAAAATAATTAGGATTTAATTCATATACCCAGTCAGTGTAAAGATTTTATACACTGTCAAACAATTATAACTGTCAAATTATTAAAAAACGTTTGATTTTTTATCGTAATTACTTCTAAAGTCGCACAAGCAATTGGTTGTGATTCATTGGCAGTGTAGAAATTTTTACACCGACGGTGTATCAAAATTAAACTCAAATATTTATGGAAAATTATTAAGAGAGAATATCAGAGAAGGTGATCATACCATCACCAATGCGAAGTGTCACACGTGGATCATTAAACCCTACTGCAACTTCAGGGAAAAATTGTTTGGAGACCTGAGAAAAGTGACAACTTCAATATTTACAGCAATTACATACTTCTGCAACTAGAAGTCACTAAGCGATAGAGGCTAAAGTTTTTAGACCAAAAGAAAAAAGAACAGAACAGAAGTAACCAATTTCCTTAAGTAGAAAAACCCACATCAAAACAAGAAAAATGGAGAACCAACTATATGTAGAATATAGCCAAATTGCAATTTGTGGTTGCAGTCTCGCAGACATGTCAAATATTTTTGAAATATCATAAAATTGCAGACGAATGAGGTTGATGTTAGCACAAATTCTCAAATACAGTCACAATGTGGTCACGGATACTATAAAAACCTTTGGCGTTAAGGTCACAATCACGGTTGTGAACCACAATTTGAAATCATGTTATTTAGATTTGGTTAGAGATACGAAATAACATAGTAAAATTTTGTGTGGCATACTTACATCAACAACCATATTGTCAATTTCACAAATGTCTATCTTTTCAATTGAAGAATGGCGTGCTACTTCCCGCAGGACTCCTCCATCACCTCCACCAATAACCAAAACCTGAAAGAGAAAATAACAGTGAAAATAAAGTACGTAAGTTCAGTGACTAAGCATGCAATATAGACATAGACATATACTAAAGTTTCCTTGACTCAGAAGTATCAATGACCTTTTTAGGGTTCGGTATAGAGCAAAGAGGAAGATGAGTGATCATTTCTTGGTAGGCACATTCGTCCCTTTCTGTGAGCTGAATAACACCGTCCAAAACAAGAACCTTGCCATACGTTGATGACTGCAAAATACATCACGCATGGTGATGCATTTAAAATATTGTTAAGGAATGTAATATAGAGAAAAATGTAATTGTCTCATCAAATTTGAACGGAACCTCATGTACCTGGAAGACCATGACTTTCTGGTATTCAGACTTTCCCTGAAACAAAATTTTTTCTATCTTCAAGGAGTGAGCTTCTCCTGCAAAATTACAGCAAAATTTCAAATTCATTGTTTTTGTTACAGAAAGACAAAGCCAAAAAGTCTCAAGTTTAGTTTGTTAAAAGTATTACTATATGCAAATATCTCTAAGGATTTCAGCAATGCTTTGGCTTTTGTAAGATTTGATGTATAAGATGAACTCAAATATAACCATTGCCGATAAAAAGATAATCTGAAGATATACATATGTAAAATAAACACAATATTCATCTGTAACATAACAAGACCGAAGGTAATGATTTTAGGATTGACAAGACATAAAATTCAAGAAACAACTAACAAAAGAATATTTGCTTGGTGCGCTTGGACTTTACTTGACAGGTATGTGCCAAAATTGTATCTCAGTTAATTAAAACTAAATGCCGACTTCACATAACTCAGTAAAAAATAAATACAGAACTTATTAACTAGAGAGTCTCAATGATAAAAGGTGACGACAAATGATTAAAAGGGGGATAAAAATAAATTCTTGCAAGGACACAAAGATTAGATCCTTTCAGTGATAACACATAAACAATGCCTATGTAAATTTATGAAGTATCTGTTCTAGTTCTTGCCTTTCTATATATTTACAGGCTGTCTATTTATGCAAAATAATCATGAATCAAAATTATAGGACCACAATAACTATCTGTTAAGTAGAGCAAGTCCCAAACAGTTAAGATCGTTGATAGAATTCATTTTCAAATGAGAAATCATTCAAACACACGCGCACACACACACACATATATGATAGCAAAATTTCTTATATTTCAGTAAATTTCATATCTGCCCGCTTTTTACTGATGATCAGGATCTTCAAAAAGTACCAGAAAACCGAAAAGAATTTGCTTAACACCAAAGCAAGTTAAACTGCCACAATTTCACATGTCAAAGAAGAAAAAAGGCATAACCAGAACTCCACTAATGACACAGGCATTTAACGGGTAGGAAAGGGAAGTTAAAAATAACCAGTGCTGTAAAGTAGCAGCTACAACGGTACTATAGTGCTATAGCATAACGGAATCTGAACAAGCTGCTATTGTTCTGTGATGCGCTAGGCGACTATTGTGGCTTTGCAGCTTAGCAGAATTTGAACAAACGGCTATTTTTTATAATCCACGATTGACAACACTATGAATAACAACCACAGCAAAATAAGTTGATTGATACACACACACACACACACACATATATATATATATATATATATATGCAGTTACATGCCAGACATACATTAGGGATTAGGGAACATGATTGTTGTCAAACATAAGTATAAGCAAAAACTCAATTCATCAGAAACCAAGTTTCCAGTATCAGTTTCAAAAGGTGAAAATTTGACACAAACCAAGAGAAAAAGACTACTGCATCATAAAAATCAAATAGATAACTGAATCATAGAAATCAAATAGATAATCAAATCCAAACCTCTTCATTCAAAGACAAACTATACAAAACATAGAATCCAAAAACCAATACAAGTCAAGTTTTCCATAACCATACAAAAATACAAACCAACAATTTCAAAGTACGCAATAATTTCCTTTCTCAGCAACTAAACTTAATCACCTACACACAGACACTGTAGTCTGTAGACGACATTGACACTCACATGTCGACACTGACAAATAGTTTAAAACGTTGGTGTAATTGCATGTAAATATCAATATCATGTCAGAAACCAGACACGCCTTCAATATAAAGCGCCAGTTCTTTACATAGAACCAAACACACAAAAAGACACAAAAGACACAATTTTTGGAAGCAATATTCAAAAGGGTGTGTAATTCAACCTAATCACCTGCACACAGACACTGTAGAGTGTAGACTACAATACACGTCAACACTGACAATAATTTAAAACATTGGTGTAATTGAATGTAAATATCATGTCAGAAACCAGACACGCCTTCAATATGAAGTGTCAGTGTTACATAGAATCAAACACATAAAAGACATAATTTTTAGAAGCAATATTGAAAAGGGTATATAGAAAAAGAAGAAAAAAAAACTAACCAGGCCACATTGGGCTAATTTCAGAGAACCAGCCAGGAATGACAGATGAAATACCAACACCATTTGGGTCCTTATGATGATCACCTTCAATAACAACCCCATTATTATTCTGTTCATCATCTCTTAGCCTCTTCATGGTGGATTCCACCACACTCTCTGCAGCCATAATCAAAAATGAAAAAGCTCTGTGAATAATGAGGTAGGATAAGACTCTGTTTGGGTGTTAACTACTAGGTTGGTGGTGATTGAGATATTATTATTATTGAGGAAATGGAATAAAAGAATAAAGGGAAAAAGGGGTTTTCTGAAATTGAAGAAGAGAAAGGAATCTGCTTTTAAAGGATGCGATTGAGAAATAATGTGAGGTTGATTGAATGGGTTCCCAAACACTGCCTTAGGATATTATGCATGACATGTTGGTGCGTGTAGTGTGTTTGTTCTTTTCTTTATGACCGAAAGTGTGTTAGTCAGTGTGGAAAATTGAGGTTCTTATTCTCCATTCTCATTAAACAAATACTTCCTCTCGGCGTAAATATAAATAAAATTCATTTTTTCGTTTATTTAACTATTGATGATGTATCTGACTTATAATATTAATCAGTAAAATTAATAGTCAGTGCGTTTGACAGTCTCGATAAAAAAAAATCAGTCAAATTAACTTTTTTTATTCATTTGACTATATTTGTGATTAGATTTAGAGGGGCATCAACAGTCAAATAAATAAAAAAAATGATTTTTATTATATTTGTGATTTGAGGGAGTAAGAATTTAAATAAAGATTTTTTTTTACACAAGGATTTAAATAAAGATCTTGTGGACTACTCTATAGTTTAAGAAATTAAAAAAGATATGTATTGAAAAAAATTAATTTTATATTTTTAAGGTGCTTGATTTATATAATTTAAAATAAAAAAATTTAAATTTGTACTCTTAACTAATTTATGGAGAGCATTAGTTAGCATTTATATTTAGAATTAAATATGTAAAATATTCTTGTAATTTACGGTAACTTGAGTTTTGGTTTCTGCATTTTAAATTTTTTTAAATTGATCATGTATTTGCATTTTTCCTTTTAAAAAGGTCATCGTGTCCATTTTGTGATGATATGTCGCATTTCTAAATGCGTGACATTGATTACTCCCATAATTTTAATTTGATGGACAAAAATGCCTTTATTACTTTCAATTTAGGACAAAATTATCAATTTACAGTCAATATCACTACAAATGGTAAATAGGTAATTTTTCGTCCAACCTATAAGTAATAAAGACATTTTTATCCATTCATCTAAAATTATGTGAGTCATCACTGTCCCTAGCCCCCACCGCCCGCCCCCTACCCCGGCCCCCACCGCTCCCGCTCTACCTCCCGTTTTTTTCGTTCTCTGGAATTTTTTTAAATTTTTTTGGAGTTTTTTATATATTATTTTTTATTAAATGAATTTTATTTTATTGATCAAGGATAATTTATAGAATATTATTTATGATTAAATGTTTTAGTAGTTAGTTTTAAAATAAAATTATGTCAAAACCATTTTTTTGGTGGAATGGTTTCATAAATTATTTTAACCATTTTAAAATAGAAAAAAATTGAGTCAAATATTAATACAAGATGTTATGGTTTATAATAAAATAAAAGAACAATAAAATTATTATTGTTAAATGGTTTTAAATAATGATTATGACAGAAATCATATATTAGATCTTTGAAACTATTTAACAATTTAAATGGTTTCAAAATGTTATAAACTGAAACCATTAGTATGGTCTAATGGTTTCGATACCCTAAAATAAAAAAAATGAGTCAAATATTAATACAAAATATTATGGTTTCTAATAAAATAAAAGAATGAAATTATTACCGTTAAATGGTTTTAAATAATGATTATGACTGAAATCATAAAATAGATCTTTGAAACTATTAATATTGTTAAATAGTTTCAAGATGTTATAAACTGAAACCATTAGTATGATCTAATAGTTTCGATACCCCAAAAATAGTAAAAAATTAAGTCAAATATTAATACAAGATGATATGGTTTATAATAAAGTAAGAGAACAATGAAATTATTATTGTTAAATGGTTTTAAATAATGATTATGACTGAAATAATAAAATAGATCTTTGAAACCATTAATATTGTTAAATGGTTTCAAGATGTTATAAACTGAAACCATTAGTATGGTCTAATGGTTTCGATACCCCAAAAATATTCATACAATATATTATGATTTCTAATAAAATAAAAGAACAATGAAATTATTATTGTTATTGTCAAATATTAATAGTATTCCAAAATCATTTGATACGCATAATACTTTTTATGTTAATTGTCAAAAATTAACCATAATTATAGTACATGTTTTAGTATATGCAATTTTAAATCAAAATAAACCTATATAAACATCGAAAATAAATTCTTATAACATGTACTTCAAAGGAATAAAAAATACTGGTTTAATTCAAAAAAAAGTAAAAAAATAAACAATTAAAAATTTTAAAAATTGGGGAAGGGGCGGTGGGGGGAGGCAGGAGGCGGAGCGGGGCGAGCGAGGGCAGGGGGCGCGCGAGAAAAAGGGTGGGTGGGGGGGAGGGTGGGGGGCGCGAGTAAAATAGTTGGAGGAGCTTTGCTAACTTTCTCTCACATGAGAGAATATATATATAAGTCGGACAATAAACTGTGTTGCTAAGTCTTGAAGTTGATTTTTTTTTTTATCATTTTTATTAATGAATTAATGTTTAACTAGTACTTCAATCTTCAATAAAATTGGCTCCTTCAAATAGATAGTCTAGTGCAAATAGTGTTGAGAATAATGCCTAAATATCTTTTGAATATTATAGATTAAAATATAGTTTAGATTTATATTTAAAATAAATTAATATTAGATCTAAGATTTATATTTCTATTTAGAATATTTATATTTTTGTTTAGAATATCTAGGATTTGTTTGTTATTTAAGATCAATATGATCTAGAAATATATTTTTTGTAGCTCTATAAATAGAGCCTTATACCATGAATAATAATGGGAGGAAGAGAATGAGAACAATGAATAATATATTTGTTATATTCTCCAATCTCCAAAGCTTCTTCATATAAAAATATATCCCACCGAATTCCGCAATACAAAAACAAAAACCACATCAGTGGGTGGAACATACACCAAAATATAACCCATCACAGTGGCATCAGAGCGCTAAGGTTTAGACCTGTGAAGATGGAAGAAGATGAAGATGGTGATGAAGAAGAAGAAGAAGACATCATCAATAACCAATAACCATAACCCATAACTATAATATGGCTGACATCCTAACTGTCGCATATGGCTGACAACCTAACTGTCACATAACCACAATTGGCTGACATCTTAAACTGTCACATATGGCTGACAACCTAACTGTCACATAACCACAATTGGCTTACATCCTAAACTGTCACATATGGCTGACAACCTACTGATACAAAACCACAAGACACATCTTTATGTATTATTACATGAAGATGTATGCATAACATCCTCCATGACTGACAACCAACTGTTACAAAAACATACTCATTCATAAAGAATGTGGATGAACAACAACAACAACAACAACAACAACAACAACAAGAAAAACAACAACAACAAAGAAGAAGAACAACAACAATCAACACAAATCTTAGATTAGATGTACACAAATATTCAGTTAAGGAGGAGTTTTGAGAAACAACAACAAAAGACAAAGAGGAAAAATATCAGCTCAAATCTTTAATTAGATACAACAAAAAGATATTTAGTCAAGGAGGAGTGTTGAGAATAATGCCTAAATATCTTTTGAATATTATAGATTAAAATATAGTTTAGATTTATATTTAAAATAAATTAATATTAGATCTAAGATTTATATTTCTATTTAGAATATTTATATTTTTGTTTAGAATATCTAGGATTTGTTTGTTTTTTAAGATCAATATGATCTAGAATATATTTTTTGTAGCTCTATAAATAGAGCCTTATACCATGAATAATAATGGGAGGAAGAGAATGAGAACAATGAATAATATATTTGTTATATTCTCCAATCTCCAAAGCTTCTTCATATAAAAATATATCCCACCAAATTCCGCAATACAAAAACAAAAACCACATCAGTGGGTGGAACATACACCAAAATATAACCCATCAAATAGTTGTTGAAAATATTGCTAAACCTGAAACTTATATAGAAAATATTGATTACAATATCAAGATCAAATGAGAGCCTTCACTTAAAGACAAACGTAAGTTTAATGTTGATGAAATTTATAATAAAATGAATGACTTCTCAGCTTATGGAGGAATACTTAGAGATACTTAGGATGACTTTATACAAAGTTTTTATTGCAATCTTGGTCCAAATAATTCTTAAGATACTGAGATATGGAGCTTACTTCATAATATGTATATTGTCTGTCATCTTCACATTGATCGTGTTAATTTAATTTGAACTAAATTATACCTTTTGTTGCAATTGCTCTCCTTAAGCTTTCTACCATCATCTCTTATCTCAAACTTTTCTTAGAAGATTTAGAAGATGTTCTTACATTATTATACAATCAGGATTGTCTGCTGTTATTCATCGTTATTTTAGAGAGGTAAACTCATATGCAGATTTGTTAGAAAAAAAAAAGATTTGACCCTCTTTTCTTCCTAACTTTTGTTGGAGTCTTAAATAAAATAGTAATCTACTAATATTAAACTTACACATAATTATAAAATATCGTATTCGACCCAATTTTGGTTACCTCTAATTCTAATCAATTTTATATTATATTCTCTCCATCTTAAAATATATAAAAAAAAACATTAGTCAAAAACATTAGTCAAAAAAATTATTATATCTAATCCAATTTTTTAATTTTCTATTACGTCTTAAGACAGAGGGTATATTGCAAGGATGTTTTCACATTGTTTAATTCATTAAATTATTATAATTTAATTTTAATGATTTTGTGGGCAGGTACACTGCACTCAACACACATTGTATTGTTGCCATGCATTTCTTCCTCTTTTGTTTTTATTTATTTTTTTAAAATCGGTCATGCGTGTCTTTATAAAGTAGGAAAAGACAATAGTATATGATTTGATAGATAATCATAAACTTGTGAATAGTGCAGAAAAAAAATCCCAAATGGCTTCTTCAATCAAAATCTCAAGACTCATCTCTCGCTCAATTTCTTCTGCTTCTTCTTCTACCTCTTTATTTTCCCGAGGTGAATTTTTCTTCAATTCTTCACTTTTTTTTTTAACATCACTTTTGTGTTTTTTTTTGTCATCTTTTCATTTCTTTTCCAAATTTGTATTTTTTTAATGAAATGATTTTCTGGGGTTGTTTTAATTGATGATAGGATCATTATAATGTTTTTTTGAATTTTGAGAAAAATTGGAAATTGGATTTTGGAACATATTGATGATGAAACAAAATACATGTGGAGGATATGAAAATGATGAAACATGTAATTTTTGTATGAAAATAAAAGGTTGTTTTTTTTTATTAATGGAATGGAGTACTATTGTATTGTCACCTTTTCATAACTGTACTTTTTGATTCTCTCACTTCAGTTATGACTCTGTGCTGGTACTCTTTTTGGGTGGAATAACATGAAATTAATTTATGTATGTTTAGATCTATTCTTAATTTGGTGGAATCACGGTGCGCCACTGTGATTCTGACAAAAACGTGATTCTGACAAAAACTAGTACACTTTAGAATAAAGGTTACTATGTTTGAATTGACGGTGAGATTAACGAAATCGGTGTGACACTGTAATTTTGTTGAAGCTCTAAAATGTTTGCTAAAATCAAGGCAATCTTGTCTAATTATGACAAACTCACTATCAATTTAAACATGCATTGGACAAAATTAGAGTGTCAGTGCCACTGTGATTTTGTCAAACTCACTGTGACATTAAATGTTTAGTGGTAAAATGTTTATTTGGGTTGGAGGAGATGTTAACCTTGATTTCAATTGATGATTAAAAGGGGTGATTTGATTTAGGTTTTTCAATAGGGGCTTAGGAACTTTAAAGGCATTGATTGATACTCAATGATTAATTGAAAACTGAAAAGAAAAAAAAAACTTTCAGGTGGGAATGGTTATCTTGGTGGATTACTCTCTAAATATAGCACTGCTGCTGCCTTTGAAGAACCAATTAAACCATCAGTGCAAGTAGAACACACTCAGCTCTTAATTGATGGTAAATTTGTAGATGCTGCTGCTGGTGAGTATTTTCCTTTTTGTCATTTTACTCTCTTCCCATTTCAAAGTTTGAGAAAAAGAATCAATTTTGAATGTAGAAAATAAAAAGGGAAAAACAAAATGAAAAGAAGGGTTGTTTTGTTTTTGTTTAATGTTTTTGTGGTATCTTAATTCTTACATTGTTATTGGAACTATGTATCATCAGGTAAAACATTTCCAACATTGGATCCAAGGACAGGCGAAGTGATTGCTCATGTTGCTGAGGGTCACTCTGAAGATGTTGATAGAGCTGTTGCAGCTGCACGCAAAGCATTCGATCTAGGGCCATGGCCTAAGTTGCCAGCCTATGTAAAAAATTTGATCATTGCTTCTTTTTTCTTTTTTAATTGTGATTTTTGGTTTATCTTCAATGAACTAGCAGTTGAATCCACTTTTGTTTTTATGTTTCTGTGGTTTATAGGAAAGACAAAAGATATTGTTGCGGGCTGCTGATTTGATTGAAAAGCATAATGATGAAATTGCAGCACTTGAGACTTGGGATAATGGGAAGCCATATGAACAATCTGCTCAAATTGAAGTTCCAATGCTGGTTCGCCTATTTCGTTACTATGCTGGTATGTAGGGTGTAGAAATCGGTACTTAACAACGTTCTCTTTGTTTTGGTGAAACTATACTAACACTTGTATTTTCATATTCTCCAGGTTGGGCAGATAAGATACATGGTCTCACAGTTCCAGCTGATGGACCGTATCATGTGCAGACATTGCACGAGCCAATCGGTGTTGCTGGTCAGATCATTCCATGGAACTTCCCTCTTCTCATGTTTGCTTGGAAAGTAGGACCAGCATTAGCATGTGGCAACACTGTTGTTCTGAAAACCGCTGAGCAGACACCATTGTCTGCCTTGTATGTGGCAAAACTATTTCATGAAGTAAGTGATAGATCGCCAATGTTGTTTTTATTGTTATAAATGTAAAAGCATGTTTTTTGGTGGAGTTTATTTTAATCATAAAATATATCTTTTATCTTCGTTCCTGTAAAACAAAACTTCATTATTCCTAATTTGTAAACTTTCTTGTAGGCTGGACTTCCTCCTGGTGTGTTGAATATTGTGTCTGGCTTCGGTCCAACTGCTGGTGCTGCTCTTGCTAGTCACATGGATGTTGATAAGGTACTAAAATATTTAATTCTGCACTTGTGTTGTAATGTAATGATTTTCGCAGTGATACAAATGGGTTTCACTCCATATGCACTGCAGTATGTAGTACCGATACATCAGATTGAAGGCATGTCTGGTGTTCATCACATGTCAGTGTCTGACACCTATACGACAATGACACATATGGTCACATTTAATCACTTCTATTTTCTAGAATTATTAATACTAGTGTCAGTTCCGTGTATGTGTTAGCGCTTCATGGTTGCAGTCACATGAAGTTATATGTTAAAATTTCTATGGATGTTCGACTTGTGTAGAGCTATCAGTTGCGATGTTCATCTTGGATAATCTTTTGCAGCTTGCATTTACTGGTTCAACCGATACTGGAAAAGTTGTCCTTCAACTGGCAGCTAAAAGCAATCTTAAACCTGTAACTTTGGAGCTTGGTGGGAAATCTCCGTTTATTGTTTGTGAAGATGCTGATATAGATGAAGCTGTTGAGCTAGCTCACTTTGCCTTATTCTTCAACCAGGTATGCACAATCCCAGAGTTCTTGTTATCAAACAAGTATCTCTCAGATAACATTGATTGCTGTTATTTGTGACATTCAGGGACAATGTTGCTGTGCTGGATCTCGAACGTTTGTACATGAACGTGTACATGATGAGTTTGTCGAGAAAGCAAAGGCCCGTGCTTTGAAACGTGCTGTTGGTGATCCATTCAAGTCAGGAACAGAGCAAGGTCCTCAGGTAAAATTACAAAGAATCACTTACGTGACGTCTTTATGATTAATCTTGGAGCTTTGTTTTCCTATTTCACTATGGTCATTGCGATGTTCAAATACTTTAATTTGAGAATACTACATTGCTGCTACTTTTATATTCTCACAGTTAAATCGTAATGCATGAGTCTTTTGAAGTATCTGAATATACTAAATTTTTTTATATAAATCATACAACCAGATTGATTCAAAGCAATTTGAGAAAATACTGAAGCTTATTAGATCTGGTGTCGAAAATGGTGCTACACTCGAAACTGGAGGAGAAAGGCTTGGCAGCAAGGGCTTCTATATTCAGCCCACTGTCTTCTCAAATGTTCAGGTGTGTGCGCATGTCTATAGTTAAATTCTCATCTTCGCACAAGAATATCAAAATGCAGTTCTTAATGTTTTTAATTGTATTTGTGACTATCAACCAGGATGGTATGCGGATTGCAAAGGAGGAGATATTTGGTCCAGTGCAATCCATATTTAAATTCAAGTAAGTGCAATTAGTCTTACTTTATAAATAATGTTATTTTCTAGTTTGAAATGTATCTTATACTCCCTAAAAAATATCACTATATCGTTCCCGTGAACATAACTCAGTTGGCAGGAGAATTGCAATGCAGAGCCGGGGTTCGAACTCGGGATTCTTCATTTATTCACTTTAAGGGGTGAAATTCTGGCCACTAGGCTACTTGACAAAAGAAATACCACTATCAAATTTATTCTATATAAACAAATTCATTGTTGTTTAGTTCCCTATTTGATGATTTTGGCGAAACTTTCATTAATTTGTAGTTCTTGAGATCACCAAATTGAAAACTCAAAACATAAGTAAAAACATTGTTGGAACTAAATTCTATAATAATAAGGTCTTTATTTTGTAGAGACGAAAAACATATTGAACTCTTTTTTACGCGCTTTTTGCTTTGCGAAATGCAACTAATTTTAATGTTGATCCTAGGGACATTGGCGAGGTAATTCAAAGAGCAAACAATTCAAGGTATGGTCTTGCAGCAGGAGTCTTCACAAAGAACATAGACACTGCAAATACTTTGACTAGAGCATTGAAAGTTGGAACAGTTTGGGTAAATTGCTTTGATACATTTGATGCTGCAATTCCATTTGGTGGTTATAAGATGAGTGGACAAGGAAGAGAAAAAGGAGAATACAGTCTTAAGAACTACTTGCAAGTGAAAGCTGTTGTTACACCCTTGAAGAATCCAGCATGGCTTTGAGCTTCTGGGATATAGAATCAATCAAGAAATAAGGATTTTATGATGATAATGATGATAAAATCTTGTTTTTCCTGTCATCTTTACATTTGATTGTTTATGTTTTTCTCCCCCCTTCTATTATGCTTGAATAATCAATAAATCAATTATTTTGTTTTCATTTTCTTTTTTATTATTTGTGCAATATCTTACTTAAAGATTAGTTCCGATAAAAGAAATCTATGCTTATGTTTGTCGTCACGGTGGATGTGTCAGAATTACGGCGATTCACCGTGATTCTGACACCCCACTGTGATACCAAACATGCACTATATAAAATAAAATAAAAAACAATTGTCTCGTGATGTTATAATTATAATACATTATACAACCAAACAAATGTCTGTATGTTACTTCTTCTGTCCCACATGCCTAAAGGCCAAATTGAATTAATTATGTAGTATATAGTTTGTGTTTGTGTTGGATGCATGTTGGAGGTTCCAAAAAAGCATGCACATGGTATGATATGCCCACAATAAGCACATAATCATCACACTATAAGATGCCATTGCCTTGTCTATTTTTGTTTACATTGCTCTGTCTTTTCTCTATTTAAGGTAAAATTATAATTTCTATTATATGCCCCAAATTCAGATTACTCTTGTGACTTATGTATGTATATTTTAGTTTTTTTTTTTTGGTGCAATAAAACAAAATAAAATTGTCACTATTCACAAGATCATAATCACAACTAAGATTTGTGGCCGTGCAACAAGAGGATTTTATGGTAATTTTGAGAATGCAACTACTCCAAATAACCACATGACACAAAAAATTTCCAAAAAGATCAACCATTTAAATAGATTTCAACTAATTAATCTCTACAGCTTTGCGCAAAAATACATAGATTTATTAAAAATAAAATTTGCACATAATAGTTGCCAGACATGAACACTTGGCTGTTTGAGTATATTAACTTGTATTTGTATACATACATAAAAGTACATTATATTAATTTTTCCCCTATAGTTGAAATATATATGGATTTTTTACTCATATATCCCTCTTTCAAATGAAAAACACCAAACTGTCCCACTTTAAAATTTATATACCGAATTGCCCTTGTTTTTGATTCCTTACTAAATTCCTCCAACTAAGGTGGCGAAATGATGTAGTATATGGCAGAAAGTGGCAGCCTGGGACCCACCATTTCTCCAAATTATCTGGCGAAATGCTGTGCTTTTTTTACTTCATTTTTCCTTTTTTTTTTCTCTGTTTGTCACCTTGGCTTAATGAATATTGGTTAAAACTTAAAAGTCACAAGAAAATAAGCTTACATAAGGTGGGACTCTGTATATATGGATGAGCATTTACGTAAGATAAGATGGATGGTATTAGAAACATAATTACTAAATATACGTCATTTTAAGAAAAAAAATTATACAAAAATATATGTTACTTTACATTATCAATAAAATATTTAATGTTTTTTTTCTTCTCTTGTACCCTTAATTAATTATTGGCTTAATTGCACTTTTGGTCCCCCTATTTTACATATCTTGCAATTTTGGTCCCCCTATTTTAAAATCAAACAATCTAGCCCCCCTATTTTGATTTTTGTTGCACTTTTGGTCCCCCAACCCATTTTGTTCACAAAAATTGTTGATGTGGCAGCTGACTGGACAAAATTGATGATGTGGCAATAACACATAATTATTTATTTATTTATTTATTTTTAATATCTAACTCATTTTAAATATTTATTTTATTTTTTAATAAAATCAGAAAAAAAATAAACAGAAATAAAAAATAAACAAAAATTGAAGATTATTAATTATTTTGTCAAAATAAAATAAAATTGAAGATTATTATATCTGTATTCATGTATTGTGTTCCTTTTCCCAGACTTCTTCTTGCTTTTTCAATCTTCATCTATCAAACAACAACAACAACACAAACATCATCATCTTCCCTCTATGCCTGAATCGATTTTAATTCTGAACAAAAACGCAGAACAACAACAGAATCATTAAACCTAGAACAACAACAACAACATACATCGTTTCAAAAAACTAGATCGAGAATCATTTCAACATCACCGCAGTCGATTTCCTTTTCACGGTGGTCGATTGATGTTGTTTCCGAACTGGAGCAGAGGACAACAACATAAACACTGTTCTTCTTCAAAAATCCCCAATTTCAACAAACACTAATTTCAATTTCTGGTTGTTGTTGTTTTTTTTTGTAAACATTTTTGGTTTTTAGTGATGATGTTGTTGTTGTTGTTGTTGTTCATTTTTTTGTTCAATCTAGATTTCTTTGATGCTCTTGTTCAATTTCTGGTGGTGGTGATGATGCTGTTGTTGATCAATTTTTTGCCCCCCTGTATTTCACGTTAGAAGAAAAAATAAGTTTTTGTTTTTTTTTTGTTGGAGAAGAAAGAGTTTTTTTTCCTTTATTTTTTATTTCTGTTATTTTTTCAGATTTTATTAAAAAAGTAAAATAAATATTTAAAATGAGTTAGATAGTAAAAATAAATAAATAAATAATTTTTTTTTGACAAAATAAATAAATAAATATGTGTTATTGCCACGTCATCAATTTTGTCCAGTCAGCTGCCACATCAACAATTTTTGTAAACAAAATGGGTTGGGGGACCAAAAGTGCAACAAAAATCAAAATAGGGGGGCTAGATTGTTTGATTTTAAAATAGGGGGACCAAAATTGCAAGATATATAAAATAGAGGGACCAAAAGTGCAATTAAGCCTTAATTATTTCTCTTTTTTCTTTCAATTTTATGATTTAACTTTCTCATACCACTAATGAAGAATAATTTTATAAATTAACTCATAATTTCTCTATTCCATACAACAATGGTTAAATTTCTTAATTTATGTGATATGGTCAAAACAACATATATTTTGGTACAGAGGTAGTAATTAATAGAGATAGCTTTAATTAGGGGTGTTTTCACAATTCTGTTAGATTAATTATGAGATAAAAATAATCTCATCTAAAGAAAAAATAGTATGCAATTTGATATGATTTTTGGATGATTAAAAAATTATTCGATTCAATTCGATGTAATTTTATGCAATTTACTTCGGTTCAATTGGTTGAGTTTTATTCGGTTTTTAAATAAAAAAACATAATACCTGTAATATAAAAAAAATTAACAACTAACAACTAATTATATTGCTAGATGAAACCAAAAAGAGAACTTAGTGAGACGACGGTGGTTTGAAGGAGGCAGTGATGGATTAAGAGATAATAATTTTAATTATGAGACGAAACAATAGAGAGAAATGAAACTTTTCTTTTGTGTGTTGCTACCGTCAATAACTTTTATTTTTCTAATTTAGCGTGCTTTATAATTAGAGAAATATATACTTGTGACATCAAAAAAGAAAAATTGTTAATTTATGATTATGACACATACTTCAATTCGATTTAAATCGATTCGATTCTCATGTAGCCAACCAAAATCTAATCCAAACCGATCAATTTTTCTGTAGGTGGTCTAAACTCTAAACACATCCAGAAAATTACAGTTTTTTTTCTTCCCATTTTGTTCGTGCTGAAATCACAATCCCTGAATATTGATCTATTTTTCCCCATGCTCATTTATATAGTAATATAGACATAGTCCTACCTTATATAAGTTTATTTTATTGTGGCTCTTAACCAATATTCATATTCATTAAGCAAAGGTAACAAGAAGAGGTGACAAACAGAGCAAAAAAAAAACGAAAAAATGAAGTAAAAAGGACTACAGCATTTCGCCACAAGATTTGGAGAAATGGTGGGTCCCAGACCTGCCACTTTCTGCCATACTACATCATTTCGCCACTTTAGTTGGAGAAATTCAGTGAGAAATCCAAAACAAGGGCAATCCAGTATATAAATCTCAAAGTGGGACAATTTGGTGTTTTTCATTTGAAAGAGGGATATATGAGTAAAAAATCCAAATATATATATATATATATATATCTGGGGATTGCTAACTTTGACCTGAGTCATAGTTATGACCAACATAAATTTTTTTGCGCCCCCCATTGCTCACCAACCCCCCCCCCCCCCCCAAGCGCGCGCCCCCCACTCCCCTTGTATTTTTTACATGAGTCATACTTGCTAACTTCGACTCGCATGGTCAAAGTTAGTAGGCCCCTATATATATATAAGATTATAAATTATTAGGAAAGGTAAGAAAAATAAATTCTTCCCAAATATTTATCACGAAGTATAAATATTGAGGAATTCCTTTTTCTTAATACTTTCTCAATTAATTTTTTCTTTTATAGTTTAGTGACATTCTGGTGGTAAGACTTTATATCTAGGTCTATCATTACAATAAGAATAAAACATGAGTTTCCTTCTAGCCCAATCCATAGCTGCTATTTGTTGCTGTGAAAGCTTAGTAAACTCTGATCCATTAGCAGGGTCTAGTATTCCTGAAGGATTTGAATTAGAACATGAAGAAATTGGTGATTTTGGATTAATTATGCAACCACTTAATTCCATTTCAGTAAATGAAACAATAAATGGTCCATATTTATAATTAACAGGGTATTTTCCTCCATGTGTAGCCCATTGTGAACCATCCCATATTGTTGCATATAGTGACATTGGTTTTGATGGATAAATATATGGGTATGTGTTTTTGTGTATGAATTCCCTCACTGGAATGTTGTCTACAAAGAATCTACAAATTAAAATAAAAAATTAAAATTAGCACGAGATGTTAGTTCAGTGATAAAAATTTGATTATGTGATATTAAGAGATTGATTGGAATTAAACATTAGAGAGAGACTTGTATTTCACCTTTAGAATTCATCGGGTTCCGCCTATAACAATTTTAAAGATAGGATCAAAAACATAACTTTTTGTTTGATTCCAACATGAGAGGATCGAAATTAGAAAGAGACAGATGTAAATGACTATAGAAATTGTTTTAAATTTTAGTTAATGATAATTTAATTTTGATCATGGTTTCAGATTACAATTATGGTCGTTGATGCAGATAAGCTGCAAACTTTTATATTTTGAAAAAATACAATTGATTTGTCGAAATTGTGGTTGTGATGCCATTGCCAGAGACATCAAAATATTTTATATTGCGGCAGCAATAACAGTTGCTGGCCGCAAATTTAAAACAATGATTTCTCCCTTTTCAAATTTTTTTATTTAAAAAATCTTAATGATTGAGTCAATAATTATATTATGATGCTAATTTTAAAAATTGAAAATCTTACACAGTGTGATAATTATTCCATAAGATGCTATAATAATGATGTTGCTGTGTTGGATCAAACCAGAGATAAAATTTCTCTTCTCTTCCTGTGCTAACACTTCCATTGGCATAGATATTTGTCTGAATAACCCAATCATTTCTCTTGTCATGACCAAGTAGTTCAATATCTATCTCATCATGGCTGTGAGGAAATTTATCTGCATTTGACAACTATAATATTTTCTTCAGTTAAATACAATTTCTTAAATCAGTCAAGTAGTTAGTTATTGGATATAAAATTTAAGTATACTAATTGTCAATTAAAGAAAAAAAATTGTCTTGGCTTAATTTGGTGTTGTTCTAAGAATTGAGTATTTTACCTAACTCAATCTTATAAAATCAGCTTGTAAGGTGAGAGTTGCCTCTACTTTATAAATATATTCAGAACATCTAACAACCGATGTGGGACAATCAAAAACCTGATTGTAGGCGGCCCGACAAAGTGGCCAAACAAATCGTGGAGGAGGCTCTGATACTATCTTAAAAATGAGTATTAGGCTTAATTCAACTTTATAAAACCGGCTTGTAACTTGTAAGGTGAGGGTTGCCTCTACTTTATAAACATATATTCAGATCATCTCGCAACTGATGTGAGACTTCTTAACAGATGTTCTCTTAAAACAAAACTCAGTTGACATAGGTTCGAACCAGCAAATCGATGAATATGTATCAAAAAAGTTTTGATTTATGTTATCATTCATGTATTCAAAAGGTTCATAATCAAATTAAAGAACTAAGAAGGTAACTTACATAAAAAGCAACTACAACTCCAGGTGACAAACCAGCTGGTAATTTGATTGCAGCACTAAAGAATCCATAGGAGAATCTATTTTGTGAGACCAAGCCAGAGCCTATGAAAAAACAGAACACATTATATAAACAAATGAAGAAAGAAAATTACAAGATATTAATTCCATTGATAAAAGTGCTTTTCATATAAACCTGAGATTTTGTCAAGAGCCAGAGTGGCCATGGACCCATTACTAAGAAATTTAACATTTGAGGCTCCAAAAGCATTAGAAAAAGCACTTTCTATTGGTACATGAGGAAAATAATCAGTTATGTGTGTGACACTTGGAGTTGAATAGGGTCTACTATGTGAAGAAACAAATGTTGTTAAGCAAAGGATTAGTAGAAATGTGAAGAGTGGTTTTTGTCTCAAATGAAAATGAGGCATGTTTATTTAGGACACAAGATGAAGAGAAAATTAAAGATGTAGATTAGGTATATATATTATGGTTGGTTTGTTTAATGGGGTTCATACACTTCATAATCTTTGCTTAGTTGTTTTCTAGCTGGCTAATGTCTACTTGGCTTTCTCTTTCAATCTATAGTAGTGATTCCAATCACTTTTAATAATACTCACTTTTGAGATTTTCTTGTATTTTAATATAATCAAGATTTTTTTATATACCAAAATATCACATGTATTAATAATTTTAACACAAAATAAATAATTTGTAAGGGTGAAAATTTGGGCACAAGTTATGATGCATAAACCATCATTATGCACCGTGCATAAATACCCCATATTATTTATTGCACCCCTTAAATTTCTAGTGTACCTCCAACTAGATTGCTTAGAACACCCTCTAAATTTCTAGCGCACCCCACAATTTGGGAGGTGTGTTAGAAATTTGAAAGGTGCATTAAACAATATGGTTTGGGGTGCACTAGTAATTTGGAGGTGTACTAAGTAACTTTCTTATTTATGCACAGTGCATAAGGAAAAAAGTTTATGCACCATAACCACTCCTGAAAATTTGTACCAAAATTATTAATAAATAAATAATTTTCACCCTTACTTTTTTAACACAAAAAATAAATAAATAAAAACAAATTTGGTTATAATGATATCAATAACTGTAAGGGTGAATATAATTAAGAATAAAAAGACCTGAATTTATATCTTGATATAAGAGAAAAATACTAATACTAATATTAATAATTAATTACTGACTTTAAGCGTTTAAAAAACTTACATTTTTTACATATTTATTGTTACAATACTTTTAAATACCCATTAAATTTATAAGTTGGTCTTATAATAAAGGACGGAAGAAATATATTTTTTGGTGGATGTCTTGGATCTTAATGGCAATGTTCTAAAGTGTCATGTGCAAGGTGATTTCTTGGTTTGGCAGGGTTTGGGTAGTGGGGTTGGCCTAAAGTTAGAGGTATGGAATAGAATGGACTTTTAGTTAATGTTTGATAGGCAGTCTCAATCTTTCTTGCATGGTTGTAACCTCCATTACATGTCCTGTTCCTTAATTGTAGCTGTAATCCTATTGGGAACAACTAATCCAGTTTGAAATAATTTGATTTTGATCACACTCAAATTTGTTGGGACATCGAGAGGGCAACTGGAGATCATCTACATTGGATCTAGAACATTGATATTAAGTGAGTCGAACATCACACGCATACCCAAAACCTTAGGTAAGAGTGTGGTTTTGGGTAAGAGTGTGTTGTTCGACTCACTTGTATCGATGTTCTGGATTCAATATAGATAATCCTCCGACTGGTTCCTCGATGTCGCAATAAAATTTGCATGCTAATTATCTCAACCGCATCTTAGAGATACCACCATCGCATTGGAGCGAACATTCTTGCAAACTACGTCACCATCAAAGTTATCTTGTTCTGGAATTATCTTGTTCTAACTTGTGTAGATAAAAATAAAACTATTATAATTTTTTAATAATTTATTTTAAGGTTTTAAGTTGGGATATCTAATTTGGAGGCTTTAAATTTTAATGATACATTAAGAAAAATAAATAATACTTGGTTTAATATTATTCTACACATATACTACTATATTTTAAATGGAATATGTTCCGTCCCAAAACTATTGTCCTTTTAGCATTTTAGTTTTGTCCCAAAACTATTGTCCTTTTCGCAAACCAATGTAAAGTTAATGTTAGTTTATCAATTGTACCCTTACAAAAGTTAAAGCATTAATTAAATATATTTTCTCTTTCTTAATAAAGTAAGGGTAAAATAGATTTAACTTATCAATCTTTATTGTTTCTTAATCCACGTGCATAACTTTAAAAAGACAATAGTTTTGAGACGGATGGAGTATATATTTAACAAAATTTGGGTAGTTGAATTGAAATTGCATAGAAATACTCTTTCACACGGATCAAGCAATCTTAAATGCTCTAGTAATTTCAGCTTAAATTGCTAAGCTGAAAATGGTTAAGAGATGGGTAAAGCACAGTTATATTATATAGATTAATCAAGCCAATCAAAAAGAGATATCTATAAACTTTAATTTTTTTTTGATATTGAATCTATAAACTTTAATTAATTAACTATATACTAAAGCTAATTATGTAAATGCATGCTAGGCAGCGGAAGATGTTTAAGTATCTTATGAAAATGACCAAATCTGACAGAGGTTACTTAGCTGGCAAGCAGAGGAATCTGATACCAATGAAAAACATCACAAGACATATCAATATCATGATGCAATGTAGATTTTGTAATTTTGTTTTGCTATTAAGAATAAAGAAAAGAAGTTGCATGCATATGATGTATCACATTAAGAAAATTTGTCGAGAATCCTACTTCTGAGTTGATCAGCGGCTAAGTCTAACTATAACTCTTTTAAGGTGTGTATGGAGCATAAGTGATGAATACGAATTATATAAAATTTAAAGTTGAATTCAAAGTTTATATCATATAGATTATTTATGAAAAAAAATTAAAAAATTATTTAATATGTTATTGAGACACATCAAAATTAATGATTTATCTTGATATAGTCTCAATAAGATATCAACTGATTTTCATTTTTTTCAAAATTTTATATAGAGTCTCAATAACTTACTGAATATCTTATAACCTAAAATGTAAAATATATAGAACCCAAAATTAAAAAGGATAAAAATATATAGAACCTAAAGTTATACTTCTTATAGTTTATGTTGATAAGCTAATTCAATTAGCAACTTATTAATTTGTTTTCCAATTTTACGCATATTATCTTAATTACTTGAAAAAAATTAAATATTAATTAAACATAGTATTTTATGTCATTTTAAATTTATATGTTAGTTCAATTGCTAATTTTACTCGATCAAAAAATTGTTATTTTTACCTAATACTACAAATTCAATTATTTATCCACTGTATTTTGACAAACAAGATGAAAGTTGATTATTATAAAATTAAACTATATAACTTAAAATAATACTCTACATCCATGATAAAAAAAATTACATCACATATATAACGAAAGACTTAAAATCATCAATAATAAACTATGAACTAATATTTACACTAATACGAAAACTAATATGTATACCGAGAGATTTACAATTATCAATAATAAATTCTAAATTAATATTTATATTATTTTTTTGAAAATTTTTTGGATTAGGCTGGTGTGGCTAGAACAGGTCCGTCCATGGATCTATATGATATAAAAATTTAATTCAACAATCGATTTTATAAAATTTGCATTCGTTATAATATTATTTGCTACTTGTGCACCATACACAACTTTAAAGGGTTACGTTGTGCAGTCTCATCCGGTAATCAGAGTATGAATTTATAAATTAAGATAACTTTTATCTTATAAATCGGATTTTTAAAGATAAATTAAATTCAATGTTTAATTTTAAGATTTCCAAAAAAATTAATTTTAAGATGATATTAAAAATTATATGAGATTTTTAACAACTAAGATTATGTTAGAAATTATACGAGACTCCTAAACAAAAATGATGTGCAACTTGATGATGGTGGTGACAAGGAAATTTATGCCATAGAATAACTTTTTTGGCTATAGCACTAAATTGCTGACTGAATCTTAAATAGGTGAATGAAAACAAGAAAGAGATAGTAAGGTATTTGAGTATTGACAATATACAAGTAGGACTAGTTGTGTGTAAAGAGGTATAGATAGAATCAAGAAATGTCTCCAATTAATCCATCACTTGACTTGATGTTATTCTATTGGAATTTTGTGTTATTGAGACCGAGTCCAATATTTAGATTTATCACATCTTAAAAATTAAAGGTGTGTAGGAGTGGTATATATAGGTTAAAAATGGAAATTTGACTCAACTATGACTCACTGAATTGATCCCCTATGAAGATAAGTTAATACGATTTAAGGCTTTGTGCACAATATAAATTTTTGTAAAATTTATCGTTGGATTAAAATTTTATAATATATAGATTATTTATATAATTTTTTTAAAAATTTAAAAATTATTTGATATGTTATTGAGACACGACAAGTTTAACGGTTTGAGTTTTTATTGAATATCATTAATCTTAATGTGTCTTAATAACATATCAAATGATTTTAAACTTTTTCAAAATTTTTTATATATAATCTATATGATATAAACTTTGAATTCAACTTTTAAATTTTGTAAAAATCATATTCGTTATAATATTTTTCACAACTTGTGTACGGTGGAAGACTTGATGAAGTCTTCATAACTTTAACTCAATTAATAAAAACATTGCATATAAATGCAGAGACCAAGTTGAGATTCTCTCCATTTTCTCTCTTCATACTATAGTTTAAAAAAAAAATTAAAATATATATTAAATAGTTGGACCCATCAAATAACGCATTGTGGCATTTATATTCTTATGTTACTTTAGCTTTGAAAAAAATGGTCTAGATCTTCTCCATTTTTTTTCGTTTTAAAAAAATGGAGAGGATCTAGACCGGCAGGTGGTAGAGAATAAAGTTCAAACTCACGTACACCAATTTATTTAATTTAAAAGGTAAAATTTTAGTTAGTAAACTAAAAATCAGACCACAAGTTTTTTAGAGAGTTACATTTCAGATTTTCTCTAAGTTATTTCCTTCTTCTTCTTTTTCTTCTTCTTCTTTCATCGAAAAAGGGATAGTTTTAAGTATTTTAAAAATTGAAATGACCACTGTGCACATTTTTCCCCTTTTTAATTTAAACAAGTGATTTTTACATAAATCAAATTTCTCTTTTCTTTATAATAATGACATGAGGGCCATGACTTCCATGCACAGATGCACGATATATAACATATATGAATTTTATAAAATCTCATGTTATATTGAAAATTTATATTATATAGATCATCCATAAAAAATTTAGAAAATTTGAAAATCATTTGATACGTAAAAAAAAAATTGGGTTCTTTTTTTGATTTCCTGAAAAAAAAAGTTTTCTACGTTTTTTTCCAATTTTAACAATAAAAAGTTTTCAGCATTTTTTTTATTTCGAAAAAAACATTCGCGGAATTTTACAATTTTTCGAAAAAAAGTTCGTTCACAGAATTTTTCAAAGCGTGAATTGAAAAACGTATATGAATTTTATAAAAATCTCATGTTGTATTGAAAGTTTATACTATATAGATCATCCATAAAAAATTTAGAAAATTTGAAACTCATTTGATACATGCATAAATTTAAAATGACAATAATTTTAGGAAGGAGAGAGTAATATCTAGCACAATATTTACCTCTGTCCTAAAACAATTGTCATATTTTTTTTGTTTTTATTTTCATTTAATCTGGTTCATGGGTCAGTTCTGGTATCAAGTGGTACAGCTCCCTCCCGATGACAGTTGCGAGGATCGAACTGTGGTCTTCCCTACTAAATACCCTGCTAAATTCAGCACCAATCATCACTGAATCAACTAACAGTTGATCTCTTACGCATATTAATACCTAATTTTAATTATTAATATTTTAATTTTTTCACAAAAAAATTATAAAAATTTATTAGTGTATTTTTTTGTTTTTACCACCGTTTAATCTGATTCGAGAGTCTGACGTTGCAGCCCCTTCCGATTGCAATTGCGGGGATCAATAGTCGTAACCGTTTTTCACCCACTCTGAATGGAACAACAACAACCACAACAACGGAAAGGTCCTCTTTCTCTCGACTTGGACACTCTCATCGATAATACACCGGCGGCGGAAATCGTCGTGAACCCACCGTCTGCTAAGGTTTCCGATGAAGAGACTTTAACGTTCATTTATGGTCTCAGTGACCTCACTGATTACAAGCTCGAGGAAGACATTAAGAGAAAGAAGAGGCTTCTCGAAACCACCGGTGAATACTTGCCGAACAAAGGTGCCAAACTTCGCCATACTATCAAGTGCTTTGAACACGAGTTACATAGACGGAAACTCAACCCTCTTCCGCAGGTTCTTCTCCTTCCATTCTCAACTCAACAATATTGTTTTTATTTTCATTTTATTTTTGCGTTTGATTTAAGCATTCATTTTTTATTTTATTTTTGTTTGTAATTTACAATTCTACGTTGTTTCAATAATTTTTATAGTTATATTGTATGTGTCAGTGTTTTCTATGATTTAATGATTTTTCAGAATAATTGATTGCTTATGTGTTGTTTGTTTGTTGTTTGGTTTTCCTTTGTAGAACAGATAGTTGATGAGGACCAGGCTACTACCATAAGATCAAGTTATGTTGGTGAGGGTTT
The DNA here is from genome assembly GCA_951804385.1 of Trifolium dubium. Taxonomy (NCBI): domain Eukaryota; kingdom Viridiplantae; phylum Streptophyta; class Magnoliopsida; order Fabales; family Fabaceae; genus Trifolium; species Trifolium dubium. The sequence goes on from OX638063.1 coordinate 17,181,029, forward strand.
ATTTCTGAAACCATGGATTTTTGTAGTGTTTCTTTCCTATAATATCTTGACTTTAGGGTTTGTTTGGCCAGAAGAAAAGAAAGTGGGAAGAAAGAAAAACACGGAACCGATGAAGCTTCAACACTTTATAGATTAGGCGTGTCCCGATGTCCGACACCGACACGACACCGACACTTACAATCACATCGGATTATATCACTTTTTTGAAAAATTATTCGTGTCAGTGTCATGTTCGTGTTAGTGTCTCGAATATTGTTTAAGTTTATTTCTAGAATTCCGTGTTTTCATTCTCACTTTTTCCTTCTAACCAAATGGACCCTTAGAGTATATATGCGATTTCGTTGGATATACTTGATATAATGATAGAATTAAGGATATACAACCAACAATGAATTGGTAAAGCCGTAAGGGTTTGACCTCTTAAGCATGTGGTGTTAGATTTCTTATTCATATGTATGGAAAGAATTAGGTTGGGAGGAGAGAATCTACCTTGTGTGTCCCATAAATTTCACGACAAATATTAGTTATCGCTAATGGTGGTGGAAATTTCATACCTATATCATAGTAATAAGAAAAAGAAGAATTAAGGATTTATATGGGTTGGACAAACTCATTCGATCCATCCAAACTCATTCTATCTAACACAAAAATGTGGGTTGAGTCGAGTAATTGGGTGGATATGCATTTTAAAATGCAAAATCTATAAAACCGTACCCAAACCCAAACAATCCACTGGCTGGCTTGGTTTTGTAATGTGTTATGATATTTTGAATACTTCAATTTCTAAAACATGTAGTATGCGTGTATATTTTTAATGGCAAATACATTACTCTTTAGTAGTACTTCACAATTTCATCGTATTCTATGATTATTTACTATACAGAGCCTAACATCTCTTCTATGTATCCATTCACAACCAAACTTCATTTAACATAAGAAAAATATTTATTGGAATTTTGTTCTCAGAAGCTGGCACGTTAATTAGTTCAATATTCTTATAAAATAGATGAAATATTTTAGTCATTAACTAGTAGTAACTACTAAATGTTGGATCTTAACATGGGAAAATTTAGCAGGTTATAATGCTAAACCGAATAACAAAAGAGTTGCAGTTGAGGTGATAGATGAGCCTGCTTCCACAAATCCACAGAATAATGCTTCTGATAATATGCATCCCATGTCCATTCCTGCTCAAATCGCTGATCTTCGCACACATATTGATGAACAGTTTCTGAAGTTGAGGCAACACGTTGATACACGCTTTCGACATATGGAGTTGAAATTATTGGCTCTAGAAATTGCTCTCCAATTGATTTCAAAATCTTAGGATTTTTATTTCTTTTTCTGTTTTGTTAACCTTATGGATGTTGGACTTCATTAATTTGGTGGTTAACCTTTAGTTGTAATTTGACTGAATGTGGAAAGACTACTTTTTGATGACTTGATTTAGTTTAATTGATTGATTATGCTGAAGGTTACATGTCATGGTTTGAAGTCTTTTATCAATGCACATGAATGAAAACTAGTGTCAAATGTCAATAATATTAAAAACAATAAGTAATGACAATAGAAAAATGGTTTGAAAGAAACTCTGCAAACTTATAAGTTTAATATGATACATACTGAAAAGATTATTGTTTTCTTGTGTGGCAAGTCTCAGTGACAATAGTTTATTGTGTGAGTGGTTGGTGTAAATGTACTTGCAAAAACGATTAGCATTGTGATGTTCAAGTCAGTATATGAAAGAAGCGGAGTAAAGAAAATTAGGGTAAATTTTGATCGTACCTAAGTGTTTTAGCCACACTTATATATTATAGGATTCGTTGTATGGACAACACGTCTCATATGCGGATATTATGGGGGTGATCGTTGAGATGAATCAGACGATTTGAATTAAAAACGGTGATTCATTGTGATGAGGAACACCATAGTTAATATGTTCAACGTTCAACCCTTATAATCGAACACATGTCCTTTCTTAACAAGCGATCCTTTATCATGGCTAATATTCCTAATAATGAAATAGAGGAACACAAAAAGAGAAAAATATAAAATTAAAAGACTTCCAAAGCTAAATTATTTTTCCTTTTTCAAAACACATTTTCTTAGTAAGAAGATAAGAATACTTATAATAAAAAAAATAATAATAATAATATTGAAATAGAAAATAAAAGTAGAATTAGAACGACACCAATTGATTAAAACATCTCAAACCTTATACTTTTCATTTGTAAAAAAATAATTGGCCGTGTTACGTACATATAACTTGTTCAGCGGGTTGAACAAGATCAACAATAATTTCAAGTTCAACATTGTCTGGTATATTTGTTGGAAGTTAAGTCATGCATGTATCAACCAAAACAACCAACTACAATTAGAAACCTAGGGTTACAAATTTCCGTAAAAAGTCTTATAGCTGTCATATAAAAGAGAATTTCACACTTTAAGATACAAAACTATGCGTGTTTGTATACTAGGATACGAAATGTGTCAAAATGACAATAATTATAAAAAACACACAGAATCCTATTTCATATCCTAGGGTACGAAGTGAGAAAAATAGGCAAAAAAAAAGACAAATTCGTATCCTAAGATACAAATCTAAACAAATTCATATTCTTCGTACGTATTCTTCGATACGAAGGATATTTTAGTCAACATGAAGGTCTAAGAGCAATTAAATGGGCCTAAAGAGCAAAATTCTTCACCAAAAAATTTCACATTTTTCAAGGAAGCCCATTGATGATACCCATTCACAATGCTAATTGAGTTATTGAAAAAAGTGGTAGCACTCTGTGAATTGTGAGCAGAGATGAAACCTTAGAGGAGAAGTTGGACGCAAGAAGAAGACCCTTTGACGCAGTGCAGCACCCAAATTTCAATTAGCGCGCAAATTCAGCGGCACTGCCTCAATTTTCGTCTTCCATTTCTCAAAACACTCACAATTTCACTTTTCTATTCTAGGGATTCTATTCTACACTCTCTCTTATACGCGCACAATAGCCGTAACCGTTTTTCACATCACTCTGAATGAATGGAACAACAACAACCACAACAACGTCCTCTTTCTCTCGACTTGGACACTCTCATCGATGATACACCGGCGGCGGAAATCGTCGTGAAACCACCGTCTGCTGAGGTTTCCGATGAAGAGACTTCAACGTTCATCCATGGTCTCAGTGAACTCACTGATTACAAACTCGAGGAAGACATTCAGAGAAAGAAGAGGCTTCTCGAAACCTCCGGTAAAAACTTGCCGGACAAAGGTGCCAAACTTCGCCGTACTATCAAATGCTTTGAAGACGAGTTACATAAACGGAAACTCAACCCTCCGCCGGAGGTTCTGCATCTTATTTTCGCGTTTGATTTAAGCATCGATCGGTTTTAGATTTTATTTTTGTAATCTACATTACTTGTTTAAGTTGCTTATGTAATTAGATTTTATTTTATATGTGTTTTTCAAGATTTGATTGATTACTTATGTGTTGTTTGGTTTTTCTTTGTAGAACAGAAAGTTGATGAGGAGCAGGCTACTACTACCAGATCAAATTCTGTTGGTGAGGGTTTGAATCTGAAAACATGAATTTTTTTAGTGTTTCCTATAATGGCTTGACTTTAGATTATATGCAATTTCGTATTTTCGTTAGTTATACTTGATAATGATAAAATCATATGGAGAGCAAAGAAATGGATGGGTTGAAACTTGAAAGAAGTGTTGTTAATAAGTTAATAACAAATCACGGAAAATAGTGGTTTGTTCAAATTTTGCTATGCTATAGGTACTATTTGATGACAATGTGTACTATGCGGCGTATCATAGAACAATAGCAATTTCTTCAAATACCACTATGGTATAGTGCAGTAGTGCAGCTATAGCTGTTATTTGAAAACACTGCTTGAAAGGCACACTTGGTGCGTGAAGTGAATCTAATGGACTGGGAAAGTTTGAATAAACAATTTAAATAGGTGCTAAGAATTTGTTTTGGAGTTAGGATGGAAAAGAAGGGGAGGGCTTTGATGGGGACAGGAAGAAAGGAGAGGTAGGGAAATACTACACCTTATTTGGGAGAGATTTTTTGTAGGGTCTGGAAGAAGATTACTTGTTAGTAATATTTTCTTTGGTTTCAAAGTATTATAAAGAGATGAGAAGAATTTGAAAATTTAATACAGTTTTTGAGCTTCTCCATATTGTACAATTTTGGTCCAAAGGAGAAAAATAAACGTCCATATAAGGTGGTAGTTTACTCTCCCTTTCCTTTTCCTCATCCCTTTATCTTTGAAGTTCTCAATTTTCATTACCAGCAAAACCAAATAGAGCCCAAGTGTTTATCAAATAAGAGTTTATACGGCAAACACTTAGCTTTGTTTAGGAATTTTGAGGGAAAATAGGGGATAGCTTTGGGGATAAAGGAAAAATTAAAGGGAAGTGTGATTAGTTCTCCCATCTTGTATGATATTTTATTTTTCTCTATTGGACTAAAACCCTCCAATATGGGGAACTCAAAAGATGCTCTGGGAAGGGTTTTGGAGGATTTTGAATAAATTTTCAAATCCATTATTTCTCTTTATAATATTTTCATCCCATTATTGGACTGAAAAAGATTTACTAGTAATTATTTTCATCCCACTTCCTTCAGTAATATTCTTACAAAAATGCGACGAATTCCCTTTCACCACTTCCCCAAAGCTTTCCCCTGCCTTTCCCTTCAAACTCCCAAAAAAGCCTTAGGACTTATTTCGGAGTTTGGAAAGGAGGGCATGCAAGAGCCTTAGAGGGAGATGAGGTAATGGAAAGAGAGATATGCAGCAAGTAAAGGGAAAATTACTTTCATATTTTATTACTACAAGATAAATCTCTCACCTTAAAAGAGAAAGCATTTTGTAGAAATGGAGAAGGAAATGCTTATGATTAATAAGTTTAGTAGTATTATAAAAGGATTTGATGAATTTTTCGAAGTTCTCCAAAATCCACCTCCAATACTTTTTTCGAGTTCCCCCCTATTGGGTGGATTTTGTATTACGAAGAAAAATAAATCCCTCGTTCAAATTGAGAGATTATCCTTCTTTTTCCCCAAATTCCTCCATCCCCTCCTAACCTTCCAAAGAGAGCCCTAGGTTCAGTAAGCTATCTGCAATCTCAACATTTGTTTTCATTGTACAAATAAAATTTGGGATTGGTGGGAATTGAAGAGTGGATAGGGTTAAGTTCAACATAAGCTGTTGTTATAAGCTATTTTGGGAGTTAACTAGTAAACAGCTCACAAGTATGTCAATAACTGATTTTATACGTTTTTTCCAAAATAAATGTTGGGCTTGAAATAAGTCTAAATAAGCCATTCCCAATAATCCTTTATGATTTCTCATAGAAAGTGTCTATCGAAAGAAATTACTTTCACATATGCAAGAATCTAATCTACTATTTTGAAAATTCATAGGTTTATCCAAGCTAGCTAATGAGATAAAACCGATTCACGCATCTTAACCTAACAATTTAAGCTTTTGGAATATTTGATTCATCACATTATCTATCAGTGGTTCTTTGGTAACCAAAAGGAAAACAATCTCGTGGACACAGTCTACCACATGTCATTTTTGTTCTTTCTTGGAAAAAAGAGGATTATTTTTTTATTACTAGATTATGAATCTCAACATTGGAAACCTGATTTTTAGTGTGATATATCTGTAAAGCAGGCTGCAATACATGATTTAATTACTTGTTGTAAAATAAGAAGCTTAATGCTTTTGTAGGTGTGTCTAATAAATCGAGACAAGAGAATTTGCCATCTCGTCCACAGGAACAATCCTGTTTTGCATCTTCTTTTTTGAAGAAAATGGAAGACAATGTAAGTTCTTTGGATCATTCGTAAAATACTGTATTTTTACTTTCTAACTTGCCTGATATAATGTATCTGACTTTAATTTATGAAGCAGCCTAAATATACAGATGTTCATGCATTTAGCAACGAGATGCAACATTTCAAGCATCGCAACAACCAGACAGTACTACTCAACAGAGAACGTAAACGAAAAAAGAGACCTCGACCATCTTCAAGAGAATTACCATTTCAATGCCCTAGCAAACTGTCCAGATGTGATACTCTTAATGATGATAAAAGGTGCCAAGCCAATTCTGTCTTATCCCTACGGGCTGTTACAAGGAATTTAGAAAGACGCTTCTCAAAAGAGTAAGAGAAAATGTCTTATGGTTTTTTATTCATTCCTTTACGTTGATTTAGGGATTGTGTATGTACCCTTTATCCTATTTGCCATTGGTAATTGCTTTTACATCTAATATTGCTTTTCATAAAATTGATGGCTGCATGTCATTGTATGATTTTCACAAAAAGTTACGGTATTTTATACCAATCGTTTTGAATAACATTATTATGTGATTTTGGCATTGAATTATTTACCTCATTTAGTCATTTTCCGTTTGTTAATTCACTTGGCACATATCTTTTGCTTTTCATAAAACTCATTTAGTCACTTAGCATTGTTAGTGCAATTTTGAATGCTTATTTACATGTTTAGTTTACCCCGGGCCTGGGGTATTTCTTTGTTTGTAAAGTTGTGCAGCCTTTTTTCTTCACCCTTAAAATCCTTGCATCTATGATTTTCTCAAACAGATATGAAGTTTAGTGTATTATTTATTACAATTGTGTCCCTTCCCTGTTCTAATGTGACTGTGTACTGTTCAAAGGTAATCTATATCTTCACCCTTCTCTCCCTAAGCTGAATATGGTGACAGATAGAGTTTGTTGTAGTTTTAGCTCTAACTGAGTTGGAAGGATAGTGTTAGATTATTGACAACATTATTGATAATGTAAGATTCTTATATTCCTTTTCCCCACGTGATAGTAAGGGTGCTTCTCAGGCAATTCAGTCAGATGGGTCAAGGTCCAGGAAGGTATGTTTGCATTGCTTATAAACTTTGGCAGTTGTAGTTGTTGGTTATACAAGTCCCAAGTTGATAAGTAGTTCGTTGATACATGGCACATCTTTCTACATGCCTTAATTACCCACAAGTGATATGTCATACATGACATTTTCTAAACAGGGTCCACCCATTGTTCTTGATGTTGATGACGACGGCGACGATGACGATGACAAGGAAGATGATGACAGCGAAGATCCTCATATTCTGGATAAAACAGAAAACAAAGTTCCTGAATAGTAAGGGAATTTGACTTGTTTTGTATATCTATTTATGGTTTTGGAATATGACATGAAATTCTTAGTGTTATTTGATTTGTGTGTGTTCCTTTTCAGTTTGAAAGAAGCTAAGGTCTATTTTCCATCAAGGTACTTCAGAAGATTAAATATTAGAACATCGTCTTTCATCCACAATTTTCTATGACTAGTATGTGTTGCTTGACCTTTTTACTTTTCTGGCTCAGAGATGATCCCGAGTGTGTGGAAATTTGTTACAACGACATGGAATGCCTTGCTCCTGAAGGCTTCTTAACATCAACTATCATGAACTTTTACATACGGTAAGTCTATTTGGCTCCTTCTCTATCTTCCTCCTTGTTGGTTCCTTTCCTTTGAGTATTTTTTTGAAATGAAGAGAAAAACACATAATTTTGGGGCCTTCTCTTGTTACCCTTAAACTCGTAGAACATGTTTTGGTGCCACCACCACCGACGGCATTTCCCACCAGGAGGGGTTAGCTAAATGGATGAAAGTATACTATATCATATTTTATCATAAATCACAGCTGGTGACATACCATTGAACTTCAAATCCTTCTTAATGGTTGGACTTTGACCTGTAGTTTTCCTTATCCTTAGTCTCCCTCTTTTGCTAAATAATAGTCTATCTTTCTTTCAATCTACCCTCCACACTATCCCTTCTACAAGTTATATCTATCGTAACATCTTAATCTATGCATCACTGACCTTACATTTCTTTTCACCTCTTAACCAATCTAGATAGAAATACTCCCTCCGTCCCAAAATATAACAGAAAAAAGTCCATTTTTTTGTTCCAAAATATAAGAGAAAAAACACAAACATTTACCTTTCCAAGAAAAGTTTACTCTCTCTCTCTCTCTCTCTCTCTCTCTCTCTCTCTCTCTCATCTTTTATTACATAACCAATAAAAATTGTTTTTACATCTTTGCATGCAATGTTTTTCAAAGAAAATACAAAAACAAAATACTTTCAATCATTATATTTTACTTTTTTTTAATAAGTGCGATTTTTGTTTTTTCTCTTATAATATGGGACGGAGGGAGTATATCCTATATGTACTCTTGACCAATGATTTACATTCTCTTTTCTACCATTCTTCAATTATTAAGAGAGAGAAATGTCTGGTCTTTAATTCTCTTCATTTAATTAGGGGTATTTTTGTGAAATATAGTTAATGCATCTTGTAATGTGCAAGGGTCTTATAAAAGGGACAATATTTTTACTAGAGGGTCTTACATTTAGAGACAGGTAGTATTATCAGTGTCCTTTTTGTTATATAAAATTATAACTCTATACATACACACACTCTCGTGCACCGAGTTTTGTGAGCTTTTATTGTGAAGCCTATATAGTTTGAGCTTTCAATTATATGATTGAGCACAAAGTTAGGCTTGATCTTGGTTGTTTAATAAAACAAATGAGTACCTTGATCCTTTTCTGCATTAAGCCTCAATATTTAACCAATAACTGAACTCATTCACTTCTGTTTGCTGTTGTTATCTACTGTACGTTACCACTTTTTGAATCCCTTTTGGACTAGTGATGCTGAAAACTTGAATCATTATGCAGAACAATAATAATACCTGGACATATTTTGCCTGTTTAGTTTTTGAGCTCTCCACTTATGATATTTTGAATTGGCTAGATATTTGCAGCAGCAAGTATCTCTGACAATATTAGACTGCCATTTTTTCAACACATATTTCTACAAGAAACTTACAGAAGCTGTTTCATGCAAGGTACTTAACCATCTTCCTACAAGTTCATAGCTATAATCATGTGCATGATGGAGATTGTTTTCCGAGGAAGCAAACTCTTAATCATTATGATATAATGCATTATTGATTGTTCAATTCGAAACATTGTAATCCACATGCCAGGGACTGATTTTACTAGTGGTTGCTACATTATTCTGCCTTTATGTGTTTTTAAATGTTTATTTTGTTTGGTATTTGGAGGTATATTTTGAGAATAAGTTTGACCCACTAACTTTACTCCTTTGGCACCAGAAAGTAATCAGTTTTGGAAATTCATTTGGAATTTTCTGTTTTGTTGTTGCAATGTGTAGGTATTTAGGACAACTGCCCTTTCTACTTTACAGAATACAAGGCACATGAAACAGTGCATAATGAATCTAACTAAAAGAATGTGATATAAAAGATATTATGAGAATAGATTTAGTAATTAGAAATTTGATGATGTGGTATCCATGAATTCCGTGCTATAAAATTAGAGGGAAATTGGAGAGAAAAATAATCTGAGAGTGATGATTTAAAAGTAGGCATGTTAAACTACACCAGGGGTCCTATAACTTAATTTAAAGTTTCAACTTCAAGCAAGTCATTGGTCTTTTTTGCGTCAAATTAGTCCTTTATCTATAAAAATATTCACACTGTTGAACAAGCTTTCATTCTTAGTCAACTTTTCTTACTAATTTCTATACTGTTAAATTAGCACTTTTATTGATGAAGATACAAATTACATGAGGCAGTACTATCGTCCCTCACACTGGAATTTCTAGTTTTCTAATCAACTATGCAATTAAATTACTCAAAAACTATCTCATCAGAAAGAGGATTATTCACCCCTGAAGTTTTATTGATGAAGGAAGATAAATATTACATGAGGCAGTACTATCTCCCCCCCACACTGGAATTTCTAGTTTTCTAATCAAAATTATTCAATTACTTAAAAACTGTCCCAAACTGATACCATCCTCTTATTTATATAAGGACAAAAACACCAATACAAACTAACAGTAAATAAATAAACTAACTAACTAAAAGAGAAAAACAAAACAGAAGAACTAACTTGCATAAAGGTCTAAGTGTCTAACTAATAAACCTAAATACAAAGTTAATCAGTGTAAAGATGCTTTTGTTGTTGGAGTCAATTCTCGTGCCTTCCTCACATTTCCTCCTCTTTGTACTTTATTTGATATATAAGCTCTACTTCATTTCCCGTTGCAATATCCAGGAAAGTAACAGAGAGACAATCTTTGCGAAGTTCAGAAGGTGGTGGAAGGGTGTAAATATTTTTGAAAAGGCATATGTTTTGATTCCAATACACAAGGAGTAAGTTTTCTTGTTAGCACTGATACTTCTTTTGTAGATGTTAATCCTTGTAATTTGTAAATGGTGGGAATTTATTTTTGTGCCCTCTTTTAAATTCAGTTATTAATTATTATCTGAAGAGAAAAACTATCACATAATAGAAAAGAGCCATGCTTTGAAGAAACAGTATATTGCAAGAAGGTTGGCCTTTTTTTTTTATACAAATCCTTAAGCTTTCCATATGGGTCGTTAAAATATAAACTTTTATACTTATTTGTATGCACCTTTATTCTACTATACACTTCCTGCCAAATATTTGCGTTTTACAGACGGATCATTGTCTTATATTAAATGCCCGAACCTCTACTCATGCATGGATTTATTGCTTGTGATGTTTCATGTGCTCAGTCTTCATTGGAGCTTGATCATTATTTGTATCCCAGACAAAGAAGATGAATCAGGACCGATCATACTTCATTTGGATTCTTTGGGTCTTCACTCAAGTAAATCAGTTTTTGATAATATAAGAAGGTAAGAGTAGAGAATTGCTCATTAACCCCTCTACCATTTATTCATTATCATTTAAGCCAATGTATAAATCTTTATAAAATTATTATTATTTGTAGCAATTATTGCTTTTTATTATTTTGCATTTTGAAAGGATGTTGCAAAGTTCTGCTTGAGAACTACTATTTTTTATGATATAAAGTTTAAAGCATTGAACTGAATAATTTAGTAACTAGTATTCCCTTTGAAACTTGATCCCATAATCTAGACTGTGTTGCATAATTGTAAGAATGGACTTGAAAACTGGTAAGCTAGCCACTGCAGCAGTACATTTTTTTGAAGTATGAATTTTAGATAAAGGAGGAGAAAAGCAATTAGAACTTTGAATATTGAATATGATAATTTGATGCTAAGTTAATACAACTGATTAAACACCAACCCCAATTTATACAGATAAAACATAGGATCTGTTTGTTATAGCCTTTTCGTAAAATATCACTTTTCTTTTATATAAAAATAATCACTTTTGGATGTTTTCGTATGTTTCAAATGAGAATCTGAAAAGAAATAAATAAAAATCTAAAAATGCTTTAAACAAGAAGCTGTTTATTTTTAGTATCATACCATGTTTTTGATTGTGTTTTTTTTTTTGAAAAGTTATGTTCATTACAGTAGACAAACACAACATTTTCTGCTTTTCTTAAAAATCTCTTAAAAATTAATCTCTAAATTATTGAAAATGCCAAAATCACATTTTTCATAACATGCAACAAAGGAGCCTCTTATCCTATATAAATAGAGAAATCTAAAAACTCTAATAAGTAATAACTAAGTGTTATGTTTTATAGGACTAATAAATCAGAGGCTCCGCAACTGCGTTCTGGAGGGGGCTGAAACCACTTGATGCCATAACTTACCCCCGAATCAGATTAAACTGGTGGTGAAAAAAAAATAAAAAAAATTCATAGGCTCAACGTCTAAGAGTTTATGTTAGGAAAAATTAATGCTTTATATTAGATCTGTTTGTAGTTTGTTTTTTGTTTTAAAATCAGTTACCTAGGCAGTTAGGGGTTGTTTGCTGACCTTGTTTTGGGAGTCAGATGCAAAAAGACCTTCTCGCATATTCCCTTGTATAGAATGTCTATATAGACTTTCCTCCCCCTATTAGAAGGATCTTTGGCTTTTTGTTTAGTTTCTTCCTTCTGGGAATCACCATTAGTGGGGAGTATCTTTCCTCAGTGTATCTTTACCCTTTTTTCAAATTAATAAACTCTGGGCATGAATAATTCCCTTTCACCCAGTTCTGTTCCCATTCTTATCAAGAGAACTATAACAAATTTGAAATCAATCCTAGGAGATAATCTAAGATACTCTAAGATTAGAAACTGATCCTAGGGAATAAATTAAGATATACTAAAACATAATATTGAATATATTCTATTTCTAATACTCGCCTTCATGCTAAAGCTTGTTAAAAGAAAACAATGCAATACTGCGTAAATATAAAAATAATGGTCGGCAAAAAGGAAATTCAAGGATGCTCGAGAAGGTGGAAATAATTGCTACACAAATAGCTAGAATGATCATCAGGCCAAGAGAAATTTCATGCGCAATCAAACAAAGTGTTATCCTTTCAAAAACCACATTTGGAAGCTTCAAGCCGTTAATATCAGACACCAACAATATTTAAACTTGAAACTAAATTGCTAGTGCATTTGGGACAAAGACATGATGGTCACTGCATCTGTGACAAAGGCTGAGGTCTGAGCATCTGGGACAAAGTATTGGGCTAGCGTGAGTCATAACCAACAAAACTTGCCATCAGTGGGAAAAGAAGTCACCACAGATATTTTGTTTAATCTGTGAGAAAAGAGTCATCAAGGGAAGTCCCATTGGTGGGAACAGAAGCCACAAAGCAAGGTTGGAAATTGATCCGGACTGCAGTGACGCCAAAAAGCTCTTCGGGCATGCTGTCACACATGATAGAGGTTGTGTGACTTATGAATTTTTTTGAAATCATCTCTCACCACGAATATGTGTGAGAGAGCGTGAAGCCGTCTTGTGGTCAGAGGATTTAGTACGACGTTAGATCAACACACGACAAATTGAGTGGGGATGGCTTTTCTGTAGCCGGGAGCAGATTGTAGCCGGGAGTGGCATGGTTGCTTAAGGTGACAGTGACTGGGGATCTAAAAAAGCTGAAATAGCGATGGAGAAAAGGATGGCACGACAGCAGAAGGCGGAAACCGTTTGAAACAAAGAAGAAAAATATGGTTCAATAAAATAAATTCTATACAACTATTGATATGTTCCTAACTTTTATTAAGTCGACAGAGCATAATAGTTACGAGACAAGTCATGGAGGATCTAACCAGACTCTAGATGTCATGTTGAAGTTATAAGTTTTAGGTATATTAACTTGATACAATAGACTAAACTCGAACCATTATTTATTGGGATACAGAACTCCTAATTCTAGACAAATAGGGAAATAAGAAAACGAATCATGATAATAACCAAGTAATTGTGAAACCAATAGAAGCTTATCCTAGGAGATAAACTAAGATGCTCCAAAATAAAATCTATTTAATATGTTCTAACACATCTGAAGTGTGTGATAATTTTTAATTTTAAGCCAGGTAAACATGATTTGAACCCGGTAAAACTCATTTTGTAATATTTTGGTTTCTTTTAACTGTATGACTTTGAGCTGGACCACCGGACCCGTAGTGCAGACATTTGACTGGGTTAATCCCCAGTCCAATTCTTACAACTTTGCTTTGTTAGTTCATTTCTCTTGCTATATTCCAGTGACTGCTTGTAGGCATTTATCTTTGATTTAAACATAGAACTTAATGATGTCAAATAATGCTCTGTAGCTATTTGATTGAAGAAAGGAACTATTTGAGTCGAGAGTGTGCTTCTTCAGATGTTCCGATTGCAGACAGAATATGGAAGTCTCTTTCTCGTAGAATTGAAACTCAAGTCATAGCCGTAAGTTTCTGTTCTGTAAATCTAGAATCATGTACTGTTGATAGTTTGCTACTAACCATTGTCTGAAGATGATGTATCCTATTTCACCATCAGTTCTTAAAAATGACCTTTAGTATATGCAACAGAGGCCCACTCTTTAACAGATTGTTTCTGTCCATAATTTAATAGTTGCTGGTTGTGTTGGAATTTTGAAGACTTTCCCTGTGTGAGTCACATTTGAAGGGCTGAAATCTATCTTTTTAACCTTGTTTAGTTAATATAGCCATAAAACTTTTTAACAACTTCCAAAAAAAGCTCTTTCAATCCTAGACTTTTATTATAAACTTAATGACAATGGAATTTTGTTGCAGATTTTAGTAAGTTGACTACTATATTCTAGCTCATTGAAGTTAGTTTCTTACATTTTGATACTAGCATTTTCATCTCAACATCACTGATATTATTTACTTGCTAGCTTTTAATGATCTAGCATTTTATTCCATACAACTGGTAGAATCTGGTAGGGAAAATAGGGAAGAATTCCTCTGAATACAAAACAATCAGTAGATATTCGAGGTTCTGCCAACCTCCCAAATGCCCAAAGGTCCAAACTATTTCAAATGACAATACAGTCCCCTCTTTAATCCCTCCTTTTTATTTATGGGCATGTCATTTTTGCCTTGACTATCTCTCTAAATCATCGACTAAATTACCAATTTACTCCTAATTGACCAACAAACCGAGGTTACCTATAATTTTTTTTACAAGTTTTATAATTGTGCTATTGTATATTCCTTTAAGCATGAGTGGTTTTTTAACAACAAATTATACTTGAAACATTCCTTCATTTCATCCACCATATGTGCATATATTTTATGGTTAACATCTGTCTTTATATTCTCGTTGTTTTGTGAGATGAACTTGTGATACTTTGATTTTTTGATAAGATAACTTTCAAATCCTAAATGGCTCTTTAGAATTTGAGATTTTTAAGTGTGAGAATTCTATGATATTCTCCCCAATTTTCACCTCTAAGCCATTGTGTGCTTTCCATAATGACATTCCATAAATTCTGCTTTACACATGGGTGTAAATATGTTTTTCTAATATTCCATTTATTCCTTCTACAAGTCTGCAACTAGAACTATACCATTTACAACAAGTATGTACTACTGCACCGTCTCTTGTGTATGTTCAGTGTGCGCATCTGTAACCAAGATAAAGAGACATGCACTTAAACTTGATTGTTGGTGCTCACCTATAGTTATAGGAAAATCTTTTGTATTTTTACATTTTTTTCTTGCCTCAATTGGGGTCTCCCCTTAATTATTTTTTATTGCTCGAATCTAATTTGAGTTTCTTTCTTTTCTAGATCCTTCTACAACACTCTTTAGATACTCTGGTCTTTTCCATATTAGTAAAAACCATATGTCGCCTTTTTGGTTCCTTTATATGTTAGCGCCAATGGCCAATCTCCCCTGTATAAAGTCAAATTTATTGAGATATGGTTTTCTACCGTCACAGTACTCGCAGCGAGTTTAATCCTCTTAAAGAGACAGATATTATCATACATTGTCACCATTCACTTGG
Source organism: Trifolium dubium (assembly GCA_951804385.1). Lineage (NCBI taxonomy): Eukaryota > Viridiplantae > Streptophyta > Magnoliopsida > Fabales > Fabaceae > Trifolium > Trifolium dubium. The sequence goes on from OX638063.1 coordinate 17,196,345, forward strand.
CATGCTCTTATGTGTGAAAGTCTCGTATAACTGTGCGCCATCAGCCCATCACACACTTCTCTTCCAACCCCTTCCACCCTCTTGATGATCTGAAAAATAGATGCTAGGAAAGAAAGCAGCAAAATTTTTAGGCAGTTGTTTCTGCGAGTGTAGTGATTTTTTTGCTCTTGAATTTCAAAATTGTGGGACGCCCACTACTACAAATTGTCACATTTTTTGTGCTTTTGCTCCAGGTTCCCCAACAGAAGAATGAGTATGATTGTGGTCTATTTGTACTATACTTCATCGAGCGTTTCATGGAAGAGAAACCTGCGAGACTGAAAAAGAAAGATTTAGCAATGGTAATACATGTTTTTAATTTATTTTTTTGGAATTGCATGTTAGTGTTGTGTTTTGGGTAGAGGTAAAACCATCAACCTCTTTATTTACCACACTCCTTAATTTCACCAACCACTACTACCAAGCCAACCTTATATCCACTGTTATTACTTCTGTAGAACAATTTCATTTCAAGTAATGGGTTTTATTGATCCGAGACTTGTCAATTTTCAGTTTGGCAAGCGGTGGTTTAAAGCTGAAGAGGCATCCAATTTGAGAGTGAAAATCCGCAAGTTGCTTGTAGCAGAACTACACAATTCAATCAAGCCTGATGGCATAACAGAATCTTCTCCGTCTCCGTCATCTGCTGGTGCTGCAACGGATTGCGTTGAGACTGCCAAGGATTCTTCGATTGAAGATGGCATCATGAGTTGTGATTCTGACATAATTGAATGAGCAATTTGTTCATAGTCCATATAGTTGATGTTGGCGCTTTTTACCGTGTACAGACACCAGCTATTAAGCAGGCAGTTTTGGGTGGGAAGTTTCCTATGGTTTGGTAAATAGTCCACAATAGCCTTATACAAGAAAAGGTGGATGAAATTTTGTCATGACCAAAAAAATGTCAACTTATCCACTATCCCATTTCTTGTGGGTTAGAAGTTGCTTTTAAATGTATAGTAGGAAACATTACAGAGCTGACTAGAGATAACTAATAGGATTGAAGATTAATCTGCGAGAATTATGTACTTATAATAACTGGTTATTTCAATTTTAGCTATCTTAATTTCAATATTGTGTTTTATTTTGTCAAGTAATCTAATAGTTAAGCTTATTTTAAATGTGAAGTGTTTGAAACCACCATATTACGTACAATTTTTGTATTAGTGTTTGAAACCCTTTCCTAAACTTTGTTCTCTTATGTCTCTTTGAAACCACTACAAACTCCCATTGCCTATCACCTCTTCCCTCTGAAATCCAAACTTTTCACCGCCAAGATGTAGCTTTTTGTCGTGGTGGTGGTGTGATGCCTTCTCTGCCGTACAACCCTTAAACCCCTTATGGTGTCGTTCAAGTTTAGCTTGTGCCGGTGCTGCCTTTGCAGTTGTTGGTTGTTTTCAATAGATGCTTTTGATTGGTTGGGCTTGATCTGGCTTTATGGGTTTTGATCCCCTCCCTTGCTAATGTTGAGTGAATGTAGTTCTTTGTTTCTCTGTTCACGGTGGTTGTGGGTTGGCCACGGCACTGTAGGTTGTTGCCTTTCAAATTTGTCCTTGCCTTGGGTGTCTTCTCTGTCGTTGGCTTTGGATTGTTTGTCTCAAAATGGCCTTCAATTGATTGTTGTCGTATTTACGCACACATATGGAATTGTGGGCTCGTGGATCTGTGTTAGTGATTGGACTCATCTGCTTGATTGTTGTGTCGTTTGTTTTATAGTGACAATTTTGGATTTTTTTTATCTCAGATGTTTTGTGCTTAGGGTTTACTGTTTAAGATAATATTTTGTTTTGATTTACTTCTAAAAAAGAATAGAACAAAGATGAACAGTGCATATAAAAACAGAATAATAACAATCTGATTTTCATACAGTAATCATTGACTTTAAACTTATTAAGTAGTAATGCATCATAACTATGATACTACAAAAACTCAAAAGAAAACATTGCAATGTTCTTTATCTGATCTTTGACTGCAAAAACTCCCTCTTTCTCTTATGAATATTATTCAAATTCTTGTTGAGTCTTCTTCTATCTTCAAATGCCCATTCCATCTTCAAAGTTTTCCACTTTTCTTCAAAAATATCACATTGTCTCTTTGCAGATTTGTAGACATCGTCTCTCGGAGGATAAAGTAATCCATGAGAGAGCATAAATCGCATATCATCCGCAAATTCATTAGGTATTGAATATGATTTTAACTTTGCCTCAATTTCCTTCAAACCCAATGTCTTCTTCACACTTGACTTGTATTTCTCCAAATACTTTATATCAAGAGATTCCTTCAATGCCCACCCATCTTTTCCTTCCATCATTCTCTTCAATATCACCCAACATTGCATTCTCTTGTAATTTTCCATTGGTTTCTTCTTCTCTTTCTTCTTCATCATCTCTTCTTCCTTAACATTCTTTACGCCGCACTTTATAGTAGGCTGATCATCTTTGATAGAAGAAAAGATTGGCTTTGTATCGTTGCCTGATTCCTTGATCATGTTCTTGCACCCAACATCATCCTTCTTGTTGTTTTGGTCGATGGTATGAGCAACAAGGTTGTTATTGTTCTTCTTGTGCTGAGACAGACTTATGTTTGAATCAAGCCAATAACATGAAATAATTGGCTTACCATAATGTTCGTTAATCCTACTCCTCTTTTGAGAATGATCATCATTAATCTTTGAATCATCACTAACATGCTTATTAGGATATGTCATCTTGATTATGAGTCGCTTCCGAGGCTCAGTAGATATGAAGGATGAAGAACTCATCGTAAGTAAGTAATTATTACTACTAGCTGAAGAGAGGTTTGGTGAGTTACTTTGAATGTTTATGGGGTGGGTCTCTTTTTATAGATATAATAAAATATAATAACCGTTATAAGATTATATAAATCTTTTTAAGTAGTAAATCTTTTCAAGTAAATCTTTTCTATAGCTGTTATTTACAATCAAGTAGTCAATCTTTTCAAGTAAATCTTTTCTATCTTGATGCATTTAATAGATTAGATCAAATTTTTCATAAAAGAATTGTTTTTAGTGTATCATTCGATATCTTTTCTATTTTCAACATCATAAAAAAAATAATCCTTTGAATATAAATTATAAAATAAAATAATTTACTTTTTTTTGACAAAAAGAAGTACTTCATAACTAAAATACTAAAATTTACACAAAAAAAATAAACTAAATTATACGTTTATCCCTTAATTTTTGTTTTCACTTCTTCAAAAAAAAAAAAAATTAAATATTTTATTTTATCCTTACCCAAAAAATAATATTTTATTTTTTAATTTAGTCTCTTAAGTTACAAATATTATACAATTTGGACCTTAAATTTTTATATTTTATTATAATTCCTTAGAGTGTGTTTCGATGGGGGATTTTTTTTAAGATAAAGTAATGTTTTGAGGGATTTTAAATTCCTCTATGTAAATTATCTTATTTTGATAAATAATTTGTGAAATATTTTACATAAGTTAAATTGAAGGAATTTAAAGTGACATCTAAATGCTAGGAATTTGTAATTCCTTTATCTCTATAAAATTGGTAGAAAAATCTAAAATTGACCCGAAACATTAAATTGACACTGGACCCTAATATCGGTCAAAATTCGACCCTAAGCCCGACCTAAACTGTCAAATCGGTCGAAAAACATAAAATCGACCAAAAATCTTAAAATGTACTATAAACCCAACCTAAACCCTAAAATCAGTCAAAAACCCTAAAATCGGCAAAAACCCTAAAATCGGTCGAAAATCCTAAAATCGACCAAAAATTCTAAAATCAACTAGATCGGTGGTGAATAAAATTGTGATTCAAGTTAACTGATAACTTGATATCCTAAAATCACCGCAACAGTAGAGATGACCAAGTTTCGATCTCCCGCAATTGCGGTTGGGAGATTATAACCACTTAGATGCCAGAACTCCCTCTGAACGCTTGACTACTGGGGCCCTATTCCCTATACAACATAGGGTGAAAATAAAAAATTAATAAATTGAAACAAAGAAATATGAAGGACCATAATAAAATATAAAATTAATTTAAGAAACTAAAAATATAATTTAGCCACAAGATAAATTTTTTTGCCATACAAAAAAGTTATTAATATCTGTATCTGTAACCAAATAAAAAAGTTATTAATTATAAATTTTTTATTATATAATTAAAGATATTAGTCGTCAAGAATATGCATTGACATATGTATAATGTTCTCGTACCAAAAAATATGTATAGTGTTCAGTCAAATTTGGAGCTACATTAAATGCTTACGTCTTGACCCATACCTCTTCTCTAGAAGGCCTTCGTGATCTTAAGAATGACATAATGGGAACCTTCTTTCCTCGCGAATAATTTTTATTTTTTGTTTTTTTCTTCTTTTTAGCTTATTATACCCAAAATAATATGAAAATGATCAGTTGTGACAGTTAAAAAGAAACGGAAGCTCACTGCGCCTTGAAAATTATTGTAAGATAGAAGTTGTGAAAGTCAAATATGTAAATATGTATTTATTTTTTCACTCATTTATTAATATCTTATAATAAAAAGTTACAATCTTATTATTTTTTTTGTTGAAGCCTGAAGCTTACCGCGCCTTGAAAATTATTGTAAGATAGAAGTTTTAAGAGAACATATTACTGAGGGAACATTTTAATTAGTGTAATTTTTGAGGGAACATATATATTACTATAAACTAATTAATGTAACCACGAAAGTAACCAAAAAAACAAAACCACAAGTCTAAGAATTTATCTCGTTTTTCGGAACATCGGAAAGTCAAAAGATAAATTGTTCTTTTCAGAAATTGATCCATGGATCTCCGCTTATCCAACTTAAATGTGTCTTAACTCTTATCACTAGAGCTATCCTACAGGGACCTAAGAATTTATCTCTAAATTAATGTGAAACATTTATTTTCGCAATAGAATTATTTTAAAAGAATTAATTTGCTCCAAAGAATTACCCTCTCCATACAAAAATATAAGTCGTTTTGACCATATTACACAAATTAATTAAAAAATGTAATTAATATTGTATGGAAAAGAGAAATTATAAATTAATTTACAAAATTGTCTTTTAGATGACTTCTAAGGTGAGGGAGCAATTTAGTCCCTCACCCGTGTACCACTACAAATACACCACTAGATCTATCAAAATAATTTAACGGTTTAAATATGTTGGAAACAAAATGAGTAACACATAACCTTCCCCCACTCAATCCTTCCTCTTCTTTCTTCTTTCCAACAAAATTTCACTGTCCATCGATTACACGGGTTTATAGTTGATTTTAGAATTTTTGGTCAATTTTAGTATTTTTGACCGATTTTAGGTTTTTTCCGATGTTAGGGTTTATAGTTGATTTTAGAATTTTTAACTGATTTTAGGGTTTAGGTTGGGTTTATAGTAGATTTTAGGATTTTCTGTCGATGTTATGTTTTTCGACTGATTTGACGGTTTAGATCGGGTTTAGGGTCGAATTTAGGTTTTTGACCGATTTTAGGGTTCACGTCGGGTTTAGAATCGATTTTAGGGTTTCGGGTGAATTTTAGATTTTTCTCCCAATTTTATAGAGATAAAGGAATTACAAATTCCTAGCATTTAGATGTCACTTGAAATTCCTTCAATTTAATTTATGTAAAATACTTCACAAATTGTCATCATTTTGAAATTTTCCAAATTATTTATCAGAACAAGAGAATTTACATAGAGGAATTTAAAATCTCTCAAAACATTACTAACATTACTTTAGAGTGTGTTTGGATGGAGAATTTCCAAATCCAAGGGATTTTAAGATTTCATGGAATTCAAATTCTTCAATTTGAATTCCGTTCATTTCAAAATACTTTGTTTGGATAAAGTAATGAATGACAAAGTAATTCAATTTTCAATTTTTTTTATTTCAAGAAAAAAGTTCTCTATTTTTTTTTTTATAAAAAAAGTCTTCGAAATTTTTTCGATATTTTGTAAAACAAAATCTCGATTTTTTTCCGATTCCGAAAAAAAAGTTTACGATATTTTTTTCGAATTCAAGAAAAAAAAGTTGTTAAAAGTTTTTCGATATTTCAAAAATTCTCGATTTTTTTCCCAATTTCGAGAATAAAATCTCGAGTTTATTTCTATAAAAAGTCCTCATATTAGGGGTTTCGGCCAATTTTAGAGTTTATAGCTGATTTAAGGGTTTTGGTCAAGTTTATGGTCGATTTTAGGCTTTATGGCCGATTTTAGGGTTTACATGGGGTTTATTGGTTTTTGATCAATTTTAGGATTTTTTGCCGATTTTAGGGTTTTCGGCCAATTTAAAGGTTTTCGTCCGATTTCATATTTTTTGATCAATTTTAAGGTTTATAGCCGATTTTAGTATTTTTGACCGATTTCAGGATTTAGGTCTGATTTGTAGTTGAATTTAGGAATATTAACCGCTTTTACGGTTTTCAGCCGATTTTATGGTTTATAGCCGATTTTTAGGTTTTTGGTCGAGTTTATGGTCGATTTTAAGGTTTATGGCCGATTTTAGGGTTTACATGGGTTTTATTGGGTTTTGATCAATTTTAGGATTTTTTACCGATTTTAGGGTTTTCGGCCAATTTAAAAAGGTTTTCGGCCGATTTCATATTTTTTGATCAATTTTAAGGTTTATAGCTGATTTTAGTATTTTTGACCGATTTCAGGATTTAGGTCTGATTTGTAGTTGATTTTAAGATTTTTAACCGCTTTTACGGTTTTCAGCCGATTTATGGTTTACAGCTGATTTTTAGGTTTTTGGTCTGATTGGTAGTTGATTTTAGGATTTTTGACCGCTTTTACGGTTTTAAGCCGATTTTTTGGTTTATAGCTGATTTTTAAGTTTTTGGCCGATTTTAGGATTTAGGTCTGATTTTTGACCGATTTTACGTTTTTTGGCCGATTTTTGGGTTTATAACCGTTTTTTGGGTTTTTGACCGATTTAAAGATTTAGGTCTGATTTATTGTTGATTTTAGGATTTTTGCCCGATTTTATAGTTTTCAGCCGATTTTTGAGTTTATGGCCGATTTTAGAGTTTCGGTCTGGTTTATAGTTAATTTTAAGATTTTTGGTCAATTTTAGGATTTTTAACTGATTGTATGATTTTCGGCCGATTTTTGGGTTTATGTCGGGTTTGTTGTCGATACTAGGTTTTAAGGCCGATTTTAGGTTTCATGTCAGATTTATGGTCAATTTTATATTTTTATACTGATTTTAAGGTTATGCTCAAGTTAGGGGTCAAGTTTAGAGTTTTTAGCCGATTTTATGTTTTTCGACCGATTTGATGGTTTACGTCAGATTTACGGTCGAATTTAGGTGTTTGACCGATTATGAGATTGAGGTCGGGTTTAGAATCGATTTTGGAGTTTCGGGTCAATTTTAGATTTTTCTACCAATTCTCTGTATTTTTTTCGATTTCGAGAAAAAAGTCATCGGATTTTTTTTTGATTTCAATGTTTTCGCCATTTTTTTCGATTTTGAGAAAATAAGATTTTTTTTCAGTTTTTTTTCTTTTTGATTTGGAATAAATTTTTTTCAGAATTTTAGAATAACATGAGAAACATGAAAAATTAATGTGTAGAGAATTTCACAATTCTCTCCTTTTAGGTGGAATTGTAATTCCCTCAAAATTGGTCTTCTTAAAATAACCTCCAAAATGATGTCATTTTAACAATTCCCTCCTTTTTTTTTTTTATCCAAACAAGAGATTTTGACCCAAATCATTTTAATTCCCTCAAAACATTACTTTCCCTCAAAAAATTCCTTCATCCAAAGGATTTTTGGTCGACTTTAGGAATTATGATCGATTTTAGAGTTTTCGGCTGATTTTAAAATTTATAGACGGTTTTAGGAGTTAGGTCGGGTTTATAGTTGATTTTAGAATTTTTGGTCGACTTTAGGATTTTCGGCCGATTTTAGGGTTTTTGACCTAATTTAGGGTTTAGGTTGGGTTTATAGTAGATTTTAGCATTTTTGGTCGATGTTATGTTTTTCGACTGATTTGACGGTTTAGGTCGGGTTTGGGTCGAATTTAGGTTTTTGACCGATTTTAGAGTTCAGATCGGGTTTAGAATCGATTTTAGGGTTTTGGGTGTATTTTAGATTTTTCTACCAATTTTATAGAGATAAAGGAATTACAAATTCCTAGCATTTAGATGTCACTTTAAATTCCTTCAATTTAACTTATGTAAAATATTTCACAAATTATTTATCAAAATAAGATAATTTACATAGAGGAATTTAAAATCCCTCAAAACATTACTTTATCTTAAAAAAAATCCCCCATCGAAACACACTCTAAGGAATTATAATAAAATATAAAAATTTAAGGTCCAAATTGTATAATATTTGTAACTTAAGAGACTAAATTAAAAAATAAAATATTATTTTTTGGGTAAGGATAAAATAAAATATTTAATTTTTTTTTTTTTTGAAGAAGTGAAAACAAAAATTAAGGGATAAACGTATAATTTAGTTTATTTTTTTTGTGTAAATTTTAGTATTTTAGTTATGAAGTACTTCTTTTTGTCAAAAAAAAGTAAATTATTTTATTTTATAATTTATATTCAAAGGATTATTTTTTTTATGATGTTGAAAATAGAAAAGATATCGAATGATACACTAAAAACAATTCTTTTATGAAAAATTTGATCTAATCTATTAAATGCATCAAGATAGAAAAGATTTACTTGAAAAGATTGACTACTTGATTGTAAATAACAGCTATAGAAAAGATTTACTTGAAAAGATTTACTACTTAAAAAGATTTATATAATCTTATAACGGTTATTATATTTTATTATATCTATAAAAAGAGACCCACCCCATAAACATTCAAAGTAACTCACCAAACCTCTCTTCAGCTAGTAGTAATAATTACTTACTTACGATGAGTTCTTCATCCTTCATATCTACTGAGCCTCGGAAGCGACTCATAATCAAGATGACATATCCTAATAAGCATGTTAGTGATGATTCAAAGATTAATGATGATCATTCTCAAAAGAGGAGTAGGATTAACGAACATTATGGTAAGCCAATTATTTCATGTTATTGGCTTGATTCAAACATAAGTCTGTCTCAGCACAAGAAGAACAATAACAACCTTGTTGCTCATACCATCGACCAAAACAACAAGAAGGATGATGTTGGGTGCAAGAACATGATCAAGGAATCAGGCAACGATACAAAGCCAATCTTTTCTTCTATCAAAGATGATCAGCCTACTATAAAGTGCGGCGTAAAGAATGTTAAGGAAGAAGAGATGATGAAGAAGAAAGAGAAGAAGAAACCAATGGAAAATTACAAGAGAATGCAATGTTGGGTGATATTGAAGAGAATGATGGAAGGAAAAGATGGGTGGGCATTGAAGGAATCTCTTGATATAAAGTATTTGGAGAAATACAAGTCAAGTGTGAAGAAGACATTGGGTTTGAAGGAAATTGAGGCAAAGTTAAAATCATATTCAATACCTAATGAATTTGCGGATGATATGCGATTTATGCTCTCTCATGGATTACTTTATCCTCCGAGAGACGATGTCTACAAATCTGCAAAGAGACAATGTGATATTTTTGAAGAAAAGTGGAAAACTTTGAAGATGGAATGGGCATTTGAAGATAGAAGAAGACTCAACAAGAATTTGAATAATATTCATAAGAGAAAGAGGGAGTTTTTGCAGTCAAAGATCAGATAAAGAACATTGCAATGTTTTCTTTTGAGTTTTTGTAGTATCATAGTTATGATGCATTACTACTTAATAAGTTTAAAGTCAATGATTACTGTATGAAAATCAGATTGTCATTATTCTGTTTTTATAGGCACTGTTCATATTTCTAGTATATCATTACTTCAATAATTTCGACAAATTTGTTGGCTCTACTAGATTGCTAGGGAATTTTACTACCTGCTTAAAGAGAATGTTTCTATATGATTAGTTGTTAATAAGTTTTTTTCTTATCCACTAGAATTTGTATTCGGATCCTACACTTTAATTTATTCCAAATTCTTGAAGACAACTAATATATAGAGCAAATGCTTTTGACATGAAGGGATAAAACAGAACACTGTCATCTCCATATACAATGCTATAATGTAATAATATATCAGCCTGATGAATACTTGCATAGACATAAATAAGTTAATAACATTAAGAGCTTCTAATTTGAAACAATCCACATAATTTTCCCCAATATTTCTTCAAACATATAATTAAAAGGAACTAACCTAGTAATATAAATAATTAATTAATCAGAATGTTCCTTTAATTTCTGGTCATTTAATGTCTAAAGGAAAGGTCCAATATGGAAACGACAATATATCCTTGTTTACCTCTCGGGTACTGTATTTTCAACATGCTGTCAACCATGGACACTTCATTCCATCTCATTTTCAATATAAAGCCACAAGTGCCTTATGGAATTCATTAACAACGGCATGACCAAATTGCAGCAAAAACCTTAATCACGTTGAACTTCCTACTGCCATTTGGAATTGCTGAGGTACACGGAGCATCGGAGCTTGAATATTGCCGGGCTTGCCTAACTGACCACATGCAGCCATCTGATCATCACCTCTACTCGGTCTTAAAAGGACTACGCATCCTGCCTCAGCTAGCATATTTCGGAATTCAATCATCCTTTTCTCTTTGGTTGGTTTGAAGAAGGATCCGCTATGCGGATTGAATGAGATTAAATTGATCTTGCAAGGGATGTCTTTGACAAGCTTGATAAGCCTCTTTGCATCTTCATCGCTGGATTATAGAAGTTAACAACAAAAAAACTTATTTTTACACAAAAACGAAGGGTACATACTTCATCATCAACAACATAGTTAGCACATCTAGAACCAAGATAAAACAAAAGGGCTTTTAGGAAAATCTTCTACATCCTCACTGTATTCTCACACTAGTAGTGACCCCCCCTTGTGGCTGTTACAGTGCCACACCTCATTATGAGAGTGAAAATTCCAAAAAAAAAAAATACCCTCCAAATTTAAACACTAGGCCTCTTTTAATCATAACAGCATTGGGACTTCTAATCTCTCACAAGGTCACGCTCATCTGTCATATTTCACCCTCCCATCTAGTTGAGTTTTTATATATGTAGTATAAGTTATATAAACTCTATAAAAATTTCACAATAGCAGTCATCCATCTGCTATCTTACTATAGTTTTATATCGTAATCCCTCCATACCTCAATTGGTATATTACCTAGTCCAACTATATAATTATTATCATTAACCATCCTTTTCAACACTTCCATTACTTCTAATCTTAAATTCTTAGGTAGAAAGTATAAATTTGATCGTCCTATCAAGTGTTAAGCCTATAAAAAGATATACAAAAAACTTGTGTTCTTCATTAACTTGTTCGGGAAAACAACTCTTCTTGCTTTTGGTTCCTACACCACCCCAATTTTGATGAGAAAACACAATTTCAAACACTTACACATTGTTTGTCATGAGATAAGTTCAAAATTTCAAATAAGTTCTTAATAAATTCTACAAACACCCCCTACAGTATAGGATAGTTTATGCTCAAATTTATTGCATCATTAGACTCCTATAATTATTAAAACAGTTTATACACATAAATGACACATTGCTACTCTGCAAAGTCATTTATGGACAAGATCAAGAATATTATAAGTATTACGGACAAGATATAGATTATTATAAGTATTATGCATATATGGCCCAGCGTAAGTTTTGTATGGAAAAGTATACAATTCTCAATTGAAACATAAATTTGCTTTTGAAAACATGACATAAGACACACTGGGGGAAAACTGAAATCATTTGTTCAACACAAGCAATAAAGTGAAAGTCTTCCTAACCTGTCATTAATTCCTTCAAGCATCACATACTCAAATAGAACCTTATATTTGTGTTTTAAGCAAAGTTCCTCCCGAAGCGTCTCAAGAAGCAAGTCCAGTTTATACTTTCGATTTATAGGCATGATCCAGTTTCTTACCTGACAACATAATAGATTTCAGTGTGACCAATCCTTTGTCGATTACTATTGGTTTTTCGTGACTACTTATGAGTTATGAGTGCTCTACCAACCAATAACAATAACAAAATAATTTTTACCTCATCAGTAGTTGCATTCAAACTAACAGCTAATTGACAGTTGGATTCGTGAAGGAAGCGTTTGAGCTGCGGAACAAGCCCACTGGTTGAAACAGTAACCTTGCGGGGGCTGAACTGAAGTCCTTGGACATCCACCATAATATTTGAAGCTTTAATGACATTATCAACGTTATGAAGAGGTTCCCCCATGCCCTAAAACAAATGTATAACAATTATTAGCTGGTAGTCAACAAGGATATTTTTTTGTGCTAAAAAGGAGAAAAGTGTAGTTATAAGTTATAACTATTGTTTAGATAATCAATGTTTGTGATTAAGATAAATATGTGCACATATATAATATACAATAAAGTTTTGAAAATCCTCTTCACGTGTTATAATCACATTAGTGAGTGTCTCTCCTCTAAAAAGCACCTCTCCATCTGTAGTTCAGTTTTATCATTATCTTCCCTTCCCCATCTCTAGCACACATGACAATTTAGTAGGCATCGACGTAATTGATATGAGGTACAAGACAAGCATACATCCATAATTGATATTAAGGAAATATGCTTTTGAAGTCTTAGCCCAATTTATCAATTAAATATGTTTGGCCTGGACTAAGCCTGACGTGGGCTAGGCCGTGCTTCTGATCTGCAGTCTAACATATTTCCATTTCTATAGAGAGAAATGGCACCTTATTTGCTAGGAATAAAATAGAACTTGATATTCAATAGGCTTTAGAATTCTCAAAGAAATTGTTGACCTACCATAAATACTACATTGGTGATGGAACCAACTTCAGTTGTGAATAGCCGTCTGGCTAAAACAGCCTGCTCAACTATTTCTGCGGCAGTCAGATGTCTCTTAAGACCCATTCTGAAAAATTACATAATATGAAAAACTTGCAGCAAACGTAAAGATGGTGTGGTCACCGAATTGATCATTACAGACAGAAACAAGGCTCACCTTCCAGTATAGCAAAATTGACAATTCATGGCACATCCAACTTGACTCGAAACACACACTGTAGTCCTTCCTTTATCACAAGGTATGACAACCGTTTCTATGACTAGCCCATCATCCAATGTGAATAAAATCTGCAATATCCTGTGAGTTTAAACAGTCAACAAGATGACGCCCCAGAAATGCAAGTAATCGAGAAGCTACAGGCCTATATATCATCAAAATAACCTCCAAGGCTGTTTGTAATGCTCGATGGACTAAAAGATGCAAAATATATAATAAGAACTGAAAACAAAACAAAGAAGGATAATTTCAACCTTTCTAGTTCCATCAGACGCTGCATGAATTTCTTTCACAGCAAGTGCCTTGAAATCTGCATTTTCACTCAACATCTTCTTGAAATCTTTGTTCAAACCTAAATCAGGAGATATAAATAATAAATAACATTACACGAGTTCAAAGTTTGTAGCCAATTGTCCATTATACTCAGGAAAAGGATCTGAAGAACTAGTGCTTTAGCATTACTGATCCATTAAACACAATTACACTATTAGATACCAACATTACAAAAACAATAGGTTTTGCCCAGTCTCAAATACATTAAGGAGAAGATGAAGAAGAAATCACCTTCCAACTCATCAGTGTGATGCGCCCAAATGTTGTTTCCATAAATACGCTTCCATAGCATCATGGCCTGCCCTGGTCTGTATCCATGCGATTGAACCCATTTCTGTATCCATTGGTCACAAAATAGGAGTCAACAAGTGGAAATCAAACACACAATTTTATATATTTTTTTCCGTTCATGACATATCAAAATGAAACCGAAGGAAGAAACGGAAAAACAGAAAATTAAAATCCTACAAATGAAATTAATTGTGTTCAAACCCTCATGACTTCTATAGGAAATAACTAACTTATAATCATCATAGTTTACCAACATGTAAAAGTATACACTATACACTATTATTTGGTTTTCCCGTGACATTTTTCATGAATGCAAAGACTAACTCATTCTAGGATCTAGAGTACATTTAAGGACCCCCTCACTAAATGACGAATTTCTACAAACATACATTAGGGGCCTGTTTGGATTGGCTAATTTGAGCTTATCTAATAGCATAAGTTTTGCGAGACTATTTCGGAGGGCTTATGAAAACAATTTATGACAATTTTCATAAAATATTTTCGACTTATTTTCATAAGTTCTCTAATATAGCTTATCAAAACAGCTCGTAGCATATATAAAAACCATGTATATTTACTTTTTCTTTTGCTATAAAAATAGTTTATGGAAGCTTATATATAAGTGCTTATCGTGATAAGCGCTAGTGCGATAAGCTGCAAATAAGCTCTTTATCCAAACATGCGCTAAACAAACAATCTATTTTTCCTTAACAAAACAAACGAGCTTATAATTATTTACTGAAAACATACTTCAAGTTCTTGATAAGTCATTCCTTTAAGAAGCACTTTTGAACTTTTCCTTGAAATTGCAACACCGTTTTCATCTCCTGCATAAAAAAAACAAACATTAAGAATTTACAATAAACAGTAAAACGATGAACTATTGAAAAAGATGAATTGAATAGTGACCAGAAGAAGAATGAGAGAAATTGAAGTAATGTTCAGCGGAGAGAGAAGAAGGAAGAGAGGAAACAGAAAAGAAGCGGCGAGAGGGAGTGGTGAGAGAAATGAGAAACGGCGACGTTTTGGTGGATTTGAGAGGAATGATTGGTAGAAGAAATTTTGTTGAGTTTGCTACTACGCTCATCGCCATGGTCATGGTCATCCAAGTCCTCATGCTTCGTTCATTGCCTCACACATCGCAAATCCTTCAATTCCCTTGGTACAATATAATTATTTTTTTGGGCTAAATTATATATTTGGTCCTTTTAACTTTTATTAAATTTTATTTTGATCCATTAATTATTTGTTTGTTATATTTTGATCTTTTATATTAGTCTTTATAGTGGAGGGAGATTGTGAAAATTAGAGATTAGAGATGGTGACAAAGGGCTAAAGGGGTAATTTGTTTGAGGAGGGTGTGGTGAGAAAGGAAAATTTCTCTTTTGTCCCTCCCTATACTCTCTTTGACCCCCTAAAACCCCAAATTGTCCTTCAATTTGGGACGTAGATCCCGAAATGAGATTCGGGATGTAGATCCCGAAATACATTTCGGGATCTAGAACCCGAAATGGTGCATGTTTTTAATTTCAGCATCGATGCTGAACTTTCAAGATCGATGCTTAAATGATTTCTGGGGTGAAATGGTGCAAATTTTTAAGTTCAGCATCGATATTAAAATGATTTTGGGTTCTACATCCCGAAATGCATTTCGGGATCTACGTCCCGAATTTTGCTTCAACACCCCCTAAGAGCAAATAAGGTAGTTAGGGGGGGGGGGGGGAAGAATATAGGGCGGGTTAAAGAAATTTTTTTGTGAAAAAGGTTGAAGATGAGAGGGACGCTTTTTTTTGGATAGGTCTTTGGCTAGGTGGGATTCCGTTATGTGCTGTTTGACTTGGCTGAAAATAAGTTAAGCATTGTAGCTGAGATGTTCTCTTTAGAATGGGAGGGATTGGATGTGGCGGCGACAATTGTGGGTGTGGGAGGAGGAGGAGTTGTTGGAAGAGTGTCAAACCTTACTTTCTAGTTTTTAGTTGCAGGCTCAGTCATCAGATTTTTGGGAGTGGCAGCATGATCCAGAGCAGAGTTATTCAATTAGTGGCGCTTATGAGTTACTGACCTCTCAGGGTTCGACGACTTTGGCTGAAGCTGAAGATTTTATCTGACATCAATAGGTTTCCCTAAAGGTGTCTTTATTTCCTTGGAAACTTTTGCGCAACAGGTTGCCAACGAAGACAAATTTGGTCAATCACGACATTCTTTTACCAGACTTTTATATGTGATGTTTTTGGTTCTTTATGGTTGTT
The DNA here is from genome assembly GCA_951804385.1 of Trifolium dubium. Taxonomy (NCBI): domain Eukaryota; kingdom Viridiplantae; phylum Streptophyta; class Magnoliopsida; order Fabales; family Fabaceae; genus Trifolium; species Trifolium dubium. The sequence continues at coordinate 17,212,350 of OX638063.1, forward strand.
GGTTAGGTCCTGGATTGGATTTTTGTCGTGGACTATCAGACACCGTCTGCCCACTTTCTCCAGTTTATCTTTTCAGAAGGTGATCGTCGGGATCAAAGCTATTTTATGTAGTTTATTTGGCGTATATGTGTCTGGGTCGTATGGACTGAAAGAAATCACCACATTTTCAAGAATTCGGCGAACTTGATCTTGTTATTGTTGGACAAGGTCAAGCGGTATTTTTATTGGTGGCTGCAGACAAAGAACATCGGTCTAGTTGCTAATTTTCATAGTTGGTAGTCGAAGCCGTTGTTTTGGCTGAGTATTAACTGAATGTGTGAAAAACACAAGAAGGGGAGGTTGAATTGTGTTTTGGTATTTTTAAAACTTCTGCTAAGTTCTGAAACCTATCAGAAGCACCAGCGGATAAAAAAACACAAATAACACACACACACACAAGAGTAAGGATAGAGAGAGACGAGACAAGCAATTTTATACTGGTTCCTCTCACAAACCGAGAGTAGTCCAGTCCCCTTGCACTTCCAATGGATTTCACTATAATCACCTGGATTATTACAATGCTCAAACACACAAGTAAGAGACTTCCTATTTGCTCAAGCACAAAAGCAAGAGACTTCCTAACACAAAATGAAATAATAGAAAGTGATAAACACTTGATTATAAAATCAAGAGTTTTCTCAAGATTACAACTCAAGACTCTTAAGACTCTAACACAGAATTCCTAATGAATTAGAAAAACAGAGTGTTAGAAGCACAACAGAAATAGTTTCAGAAGCAGTGCTTTCAGTCCTATGTAAAGGAGTAAAGTTGTATGCGTGCGTAACGTTAATCTTCAAAATGAGGTTCTCTATTTATATGTGAAGAGAAAATAGAGACGTTTGAAGATAATGACCGTTGCAGAGGTCATTTTCAAGCCAGCTGTGAAAGGACAAAGGTAACATGGGATATTTGCCAATTCTGGTAATGCTTATCCTGTTATTCCTTTTGTTTTGAGAATATTCGCCCTTATGGAGTAAAATAGTACTAACGTCACTATCCTTGATGATAAGGATGTAGTATTATGATGTATCAATCAATCACAGCCTTTAATTCAAATGATTTCCAATCATTGAATAACTATCAGTTAACACTGACATTCCTGGCTTGTTATTCTGAGCCTATGTATAGGACATATGCTTCTGAGTCTTCAGCTTCTGAAACTGTTGGTCTTCTCCATACGTTGCTTCTGATTCAACATAACTTCTGAGATGACTTGCTTCTGATTAGCATTGCTTCTGATATTCTTACTTCTGATATCCTTTGCTTCTGATATCCTTGCTAATCAGGGACGTATCCAGAAATTTGAACAAGTGGGGTCAATATTATTTTGGGTCAAATAGTTTAACTTCTAGGATTTCACATTTAAAAGAGAATAAGCGAAGTGTCTGAATTTAAACTCTAACGTATACATATAAAATATGATGTTTCTATCAACTGAGTTAAACTACGTAGACGTATCAACGTTATTTTGTTATAATTTTTATCTAAATGCTACGATAAAAGATTTTTCTACCTATGTCTCTAAATATAAGACTCGTTGACTAAATTACGATAATTAAAAAAGTGGATAGTAATAATAAATTTATTGATAACGGATGTTGTTTTTAGAAATTTATCCCTTAAGAGAGATAGTCTATCAAAGTATTTATTATAAGATATAGAAAAAGAGATGAAATAAGTTGGGGTATGTTTGTAAATAAATAATAAATGTACTTGAAAATTGAAATGGAGTCTTATAAAAAAGTGTAGTACCCGTCGCAAAAAAATATACAGATATGCAATGATGAAATGCAATGCACGAATGTAAACAATGAAGCCGCCACCATATTTTATTTATCCCGTGAGGGGAAAGGAAAATAATGATAAAACCTTAAAAGATCGGGTTCGGGAGTTGGTTACATGAGGGGAAGACGTTAACACCCCCTCATATCCGTTGTACTCAACGGGAACCATTTGAGGAATTTGGTTTGCATAAACATAAATTAACCGTATGTAAAAGAAAAGATTACCGCATATTGAACAGAAAAGGGAAAAAAAGAGTTTTTTATTATCTGGCTTGACGAGAGAGGCTCTCGCTCCTACGTATCCCCCAAGTACAATGAGGAAGTCAAAGCTCACGTAGTTCTTCCTGAAAAGAAAGATTTTGTTTGTTGGTTGGTTTTAGTGAACGATGCTTAGGTCGCATTCCACTGATACAACAGTATGCTTGTATGCTCAACTGAGGCTTAAGCGTTTGTCTGTAGCAGGGGAATGGATAAAGCGTCATCCTTTTAAGAAAGGAAAGTTAAAAAGATTTTTGACTGCACAAGGGCAGTTGAAAAAGAGTTGACTGCACAGAGGCAAGAAAAAGAATTTGAAGTGGGTTGAGTTATTTTTAGAGTTTTGAGACTGTTCAGTGAATGGGAATAGTCCACCATCTGAGACGTACGTCACAGACTGTCCTATCCGAGCCAAACGAGACGTACGTCACGCTCCCTCTTTTCCATCCAATTATTAGAGTTAACTGATTAAAACGGGAATAGTACACCATCTGAGATGTACGTCACAGACTGTACTATTCGAGCCGAACGAGATGTACGTCACGCTCCCTCTTTTCCATTTTAATTAATCAACTGATGGCTTATCGATTAAAACGGGAATAGTACACCATCTGAGACGTACGTCACAGACTGTACTATTCAAGCTGAACGAGATGTACGTCACGCTCCCTCTTTTCCGCGTTAATTGAAAAGTCAATGTTTTAGTTTTATTTAAAAAAAGAAGTTTAAAAGAAATTTGGGCTTTCGGCCGAGCGGGGGGCGCAACCCAACAAAACCAAAACAGAAATTTGGGCCTAAAGCCCAAATCTGCCAAGCCCAGCAGGGGGGCGCAGAAATCAACTAAGGGGGTGTGAAACGCCATTCACACAAAATCGGCCTAAGCCTAGTTTCAAATCCAGAAGGGGAGGTGCAGAAAGAAAAGAAAGGAGTATGAGAAGCATTTACAACAATAAAACCAGAATGGGCCTAACACAAAAAAACCAGCCCAAATTCCGTTTTTATTTTCTGAAACAAAAAAAACGTACTGGGTCGGATCCTGATTGGATTAACCCGACCCGGATAACCCATGAGAGAACCCGCGCGGGCGCCAATCGCAGGTTGCCACGTGCGCGGTCTTCTCCTTCCCCCACGACCGAGTCAGGTGACTCGCTGACTCAGTAAGCTCCATGGGAGCTCGCGAGTCACGACTCGGTCATGATCAACCAGGCGCTACAAAGCACAGAAATAGGCAAACGAATAGTCGAATCGAAGCGGTTTTTCACGTACAATCTACATCCAGTATCAGAATCAACAAACAACACGCAATTGAATGAAAACGAACGGATCAAAATTTTAGATCTAAAACGAAAATCGCGATTTAATTAGTTTAAACAGAAATCGGACGAAATCGAAGCTGAAACGAACGATTATACATGCGATGCAACACAAATCAAACACAATAACACTAAAAAACGTTCGAATCTACTACCTTCCTTTCTCTCGGATTCGGTTTCGGTTTAGAAGAAATTCAGAGCCGTTTTTTGTCTTTCAAACGAGAACGATGATGAATATGAACCAGGAAATATGTTTACACGATTTGATTTAGTCAGATTTCACGTCTTGATTGTGATTTTTGATTGAATTTGAGATTTGGGATTTTAGGGTTAGAGGGTTAGGAGGCGCGGCTGAAGAGAAAGAAAGAAAGAAAGAAGAAATGAAAATCTTGCAACAGTGATCTCCCTCTTACAAGTGGCACCAATCAGCTTATATACTCACTCAATTAGGTTAAGTAAAAAATGTAATAAAATGTGATTTTTTGGGGTTAAAATTGAAAATGGACTGAAATTGTAATTATTCTAAATGATAAGATAGAGATAAAAATGTAAAGGAGGTGATGCGTCAAATTGTGATTGGTTGAAAGAAAATGAATAAAAAAAATGTAAAAAATATAAACATGAAATATAAACTTAAATAAAGAAATAAAAATATTTCTTGATATTTTGTTATTTTTTCGTACAAAAAGATAAATTGCGACAATTAAAAGAAATAAAGAAAAAATAATAAATTGTAAACACATAATTATCTAAAAAAAACTATTTTTGGTATTTCTTCAAAAGAAAATGAAATAATTTTCAAATAAAGTATTTATTCTAAAAAACTCAAAATTAGGGTATTACAAAAGGGATAAATAATTTTCTCATGAGTGTCTTTTTTTTCTTTGAAAAAACAAATGAATTAATGAGAAAGGTACAATGGGGCTCATCTAAAACCTAATTGGGCTAATCTATTAGCCACTTTGTTTCCATTCCTCAAAGTATAATTAGGGATAGAAGTAGTATTACATTTGAAATAAAAAAATTGTTTCAAAAAATAAGTTAAGATAATTAGATGGAAGATAGCATAATTAGAACTTAATGATTAATTCTTGTCAAAATAAAAAGAAGAAATTAATGATTAATTTATTTCTTTGATACATACTCACTTGTCATTGGGAGTAATTTGTATGTAATGAGCGTGTGCTTGTGTGGGATAGTATGTGTTGTGAGTGGGGGCATCCATATATTTGAAAGGAGGTCAATGTACCAAACCATGTTACAGTATTATTGATTGTAAATAAATATGCGGAGTGGGGTCAACTGCCCCCAATTTGAAGTACCTAGATCCGTCCATGTTGCTAATACTTTGTTTCAGAGCTTCTTTTAATATAACATTATTCATTTAATCAGCACATTTCAGATAAATATTAAAATACCCTATTGTTCATTAATACTTTGTTATCATCAAAACACCAAGAGTTAGATCTGAACATCCTTTGTTCCAACAATCTCCCCCTTTTTGATTGATGACAAATCTAGTATTAATTAACAATGGTTGCTATTTTAATTTACTATGTACAACAGAGGTTCATAAGCTTTGCACGCTCCCCCTAAGTTGTAACATTAAAAAATTAAAATAGTTTAAGAATATAATTTTATTTTGACTCAAATTTTTCATATTTTGACTCTTAGAGGCTAGTTTTGTAAGCTCTCCCCTTGAGTCTGATAATCAATGAAAAAATTGCACTCTTTTCATTCATCATCATATGAAGAACTCAGTTCAACATAAAATTTTATTCTCCAGAATAATAAAAATAATAATAAACTAACATCAAAAGTAACGTAAAAGTAAACATGTTCTTTTAATTGGTTTCAGTTATTAGCGCTTCTATATCATTAATTAATGACTCTTACTCCCCCTTTTGTCATCAAACAAAAAAAGTTTGTATAAAAAGAAGTAAAGACATTAAATAAGCGCGTAAACAGATCAGTCAAAAACACAACTTTCAAGAAGTCAAGTTAGAAAACAGTTACTACAAAGCCATTAAATGACTTATCTGATACCAAGAACTGTGTGACTTAGACTCTATGAAAAGTCTATAAAAGGAGAACGCTTTACCATTTCAATCTACTCAACACTTCCACACATTATTATCAGAAATAATGGATAAGGATAGAAGAGCAAATAAAGGTAAGGATCCTCAAGAAGTGAAGAAAGAAGAATCACCACATAAAACAAAACCAAAAGCAAAGAAGAATAAGGGTGAAGCATCTTCTTCAGTTCCATTGAGAAGAAGTTATAGAACCAGATCAAAAGTAAAACCACAACCACCAGTTTATATCAATCTCTCATCAGATTCTGATGAAATTGATTCTGATTATAGAGAATTTCTCAAAACATATGATCCTGATCAATGTGAATGCTCAGAAGATTCCTCTTCTGATTCTGATAAGCCAGATTTGGATTATCTGAGGTACTTGGAGAATTATCATACTCCAACAGAAATCTCAGGCTCTGGTAATTCCCAGAAATCATATTTAGATTCTAAGTAGATATAGGATCTTATGTAATGATATTCTATTTAATCAATAAAGATTTATGGTTCTGTTTTGAAATCTTCTTCTATAAGTTCTTTGTGCTTGACATAATTTTCAAAAACATATTTGAACATATCATGAAAACAGTTAACAGCAATCAAACAATTAATAAAGCAAATAAGATGTTCATGCAATTTAACCGAAAATAAAACTTGTTCAAATATTACAACCAAATAAAATATTTGTGCTCAAACATAGAATCCTAGGGTTGAGATGAGGAGGGGTTAGAAGGAAGTCTTGATTCAAGCAACATCATCAGCTTCTCAAGAGCTTTGTCAGACTTCTCAGCATTCTTGTTAATGGTTTCTATCAGATCCTTCTGATTAGTCTTGACCTCTTCTAAACCAGCTTCCAACACTAAGAGCTTATCTCTTTGTTCCCTTTGAACTTGTTCAACCTTCAGAATCCTAGTTGCAGCAGCATCAGAACTTTCAACCATCCTTGTATCAGTATTTCCAGCAGTTAGCTCATTAACATCTTCATCCATCATCATCTTCTGTTCTAGAATCCTCTGTTCCCTTTCCTCAGCTTTCAGAGCTTCCATCTCATCATGTGATAAGTTAGTTAACATCAGTCTTTCCTTTTGAAGAGCACTTCCAAATGCATTTTCAAATGAATCTGTGAAAAGCAAATGTTCATAAACTAACTCATCAACAGATTTCTTCTTCAGAGCAGCCATGATCAATCTTTGAGCATTGTCTATCTCATCAAACTTCTCAATAATCTGTCTTGGCATAACACCACATTCAGATTTTAAGCTGTGCATTCTTCTAACATCATTATTAACAAGTCTTGCCAAAACCTCAATGCTAGAAACAGTTTGGCTAGAGTGTTGAGTTTGAATGCTTTCTAGGATAGATTGATATGTAATCTCAAGCTCAAAAACAGCTTGGCTGATATTTTGCTCAAGGTTAGATTGAGGAGAAATAGGAGTTTGAGGTGATGGAGGTGTGCTTACAATGAAATTAGGTTGTGAAGATGATTGAGTTAAAGGATTAACAATTTCTATGGTTGGGATATATGGCATAGTGACAGGTGGAAGAGTGTAAACATGGATTGGAGTGGGGATAGGAGAAGTATCATCAGATTCAGTATCAGACTCAGAACTGACTTCACTAAAAGTTTTATCAAATTTTTCTTTGATTTTCTCAAGATTTGTTTTCTTGGAAGGAGAAGGTATAACAACAGAAGGCTTAGAAGGTGTTTTCAAGTAAGCTATTTGTTTCTGCATGAATAGTTTGAGGTGACAAATGTTCAGATAGCATATCTAAAACAGAAGGTTCTGATACAGGTTCAGATGATGGTTTGGTTGGAGAAGGAATAACAGAGTCAGGCTCAGGAGTAGGTTCATCATTTCTAAATTGAGATTTAGCAGGCTCATTAATAAAAACATTAGAAGATGTACCTTGATGCTTCTGACGTTTGTGAGCAGCTCTTTCTCTGGCTATTTTCTTCTTCTTCATCAAAAGTGATTCATCATCATCCTCTTCTTCTTCATCAGACTCAACAATGATCTTTCTCTTGTTTCTATTGTTGTCCTCAAGCTTCTTTGATCTATCTTCTCTTTTCAGATTTTCAATCTGTTCTTCTGATAAGATCTTGACACCACCAATTGAAGGATTTTTCAATTTTACTCTGTCTCTAGTGACAATAGTCTTCATTACAAAATCTTGTTTCTGATCAAAACCCAGTTGGGTTATATCCACTTCATTTCCTGGTGTCTCAACACCATATTCATTCTTCCAGTGATTGAACCATCCATCAACTATCTTCTTTCCCTCTTTTACATCAACACCAGGGAAGAAAGATTCAAACACTTCTTGTTCTTTATTCATTAGCAAAGGGTTGTTAGGAACCACAACCTTCCCTTTGACTAAGAACATCTTCTTCAAGGATTTTCCATCAACTATCCTTGATTCCACATAGGTAGCTTTAACAAACGTAGGGTAGTTGTCTTTAAGAATCTCATGAAAGTTGCTCAGATAGAAGATATGTGACAGCAATCTAACATGATGACAGTTAGTGTGACCCTTTTCAATGCTATTCTTGATCACTTCACAGAGATGATCAAAGATGTATCTTGGCAGATTCATCTTAACAAAGCTGTGAAGATAGTACATGAAATATTTCTGTTCTGAAGAAATATAGTCAGTACCACCAACCTTAGTAGCAATGGATTCAAACAACACCTTGTAAACTCCTTTGAAAAATGTCTTCAACTCTTTTTGTCCATTAGTTTTAGCATTTTCAAACAGAGTGGCTTGAACTGTTGGATCTTGTGGTTTGGTCTTGTAAGCAGCAAGATGAATTCCTTGATTGGGTAGATTCAAAGCTTTTGCAACATGATCAGCAGTAAATTTGATATCCATTCCTGCAATGTTTGATCTAATTCCAGTTTGGGTAAACTCAGGAAGACCCAAATCTTTTCTTGATTTCCCTTTCAGCAGAGGGTTTTTCTTCACCGAATTTTGAACTTCTATATAAGCAGACTGTTTATCAAACACATAAGCTTTCATCCAGAATTCCTTTACCATCTCTTCAAAAATCGGACCATTCAGGATTTTGAAGTAGCGTTCTAACCCTTGATAGTAGAACATTTTCTGTAAGTCAAAACCGTTCGCTTTTAAACTCTCGAAATCAACCTTTTTCTCTACCATGCACTTCAGACTTTGAAACTTGAAGGACATAGTGTCTTTTCTGATTCTATACTTCTTTTGATTTTCCAAATCAACTATCGGTTTAACTGATTGAGAAGCAGTAGACGTTGCCGATGCCATTGTTGTAGGTTAGGGTTTTGGTTTTGCTAGAGAAGGAGGAAAGAAAATCTTAAGAGTTGGAGGTTTAGAGAGAATATGAAAAAGTGTGGGTTGTGAACGTGTTTGTGTGCAAGTGAATAAAAGTGTATATTTTTAGAAAACAAACAAACAGTACAACACAAAAAGGACAGAATAGTCATATTCATTTTAAGCGCTAAACTCATCATTAACCAATACTCAACTAATTGCAAAGAGACACGTGTATTAGAAAAATTAGTTAAATAACTGGTGCGTTAGTGGACAGTAGTTAGATGAAAAAGGATATAAACTGTTCCACTACCACATCAGAACCATTCTGTTGATTCTGATATTTATTAGAAGTAGTTATACATCAGAACTTCTGACCTTGTGGTTCTAAGGTTCAACATCTTCTGATCCTTATCAGATTTTTAAAACAAATTTTACTCAATAGAACTTAACAATCAGGAACAAACACCATGTTGAGATTTTTCTTTATGAAATCAAATCTTTCAACAGCTAAAGGTTTTGTACAGATATCAGCCCATTGTTTTTCAGTATCAACAAACTTGATATCTATAATACCTTTCTCAACATAATCTCTTATAAAATGAGGTTTGATCTCAATATGTTTTGCTCTAGAGTGTAAAATAGGATTTTTGGAAAGGTGAAAGGCTGCAGTATTATCACAATATAAAGGTATATAGTGACTGCTTATATGATAATCTTCTAATTGATATTTCATCCAAAGAAGTTGTGTGCAACATTTAGCAGCTGAAATGTATTCTGCTTCTGCTGTGGACATAGCAATGGTGGTCTGCCTCTTGCTACACCAGGAGATAAGGTTTTCACCCATAAATTGGCAACTACCACTTGTTGATTTTCTTTCAAGTTTATCTCCAGCATAATCAGCGTCACATAATCCATTTAACTCATATTTCTTGGATTTCTTATAAAGTAATCCAAAATTACAAGTAGCTTTCAGATATCAGCGTCAAGAAAGACTTTTGCAGTTTATAAACATGATCAGGATTTTGAGTATTTTCAAAACCAGGAGGTTGTTTGACATATACTTCTTCAGTGATAAAACCTTTAAGAAATGCACTCTTCACATCCATTTGATATAGAGTGATACCAAGGTTAACTGCATAGGAAAGAAATAACCTGATTGCATCCAATCTAGCAACTGGAGCAAAAGTTTCTGTGTAATCAATCCCTTCCTGTTGACTGTAACCTTGTGCAACTAATCTTGCTTTCTTTCTAGTTACTTCTCCTTGTTCATTGAGCTTGTTTCTGAACACCCATTTTGTTCCAATAATGTTCTTGTCTTTTGGTCTAGGAACTAGATTCCAAACTTCATTTCTGTCAAACTGATGTAGTTCATCTTTCATAGCTAAGATCCAAGCTTTTTCTTTTAGAGCTTCATCAATAGTCTTTGGTTCATTGAGAGAAACCAAGCTGACCATTGCATCTTCCTTTTGTGAACTTGATCTTGTTTTTCTAGGACTTTCTTTGTTTCCAATGATCAATTCTTCTGGATGAGAAGACTTGTATTTGAAAGAATTCTTCTTAATTACTTTTTCAATCTCAGCATCAGAATCACTATCAATTTGAGTAGTTGGAACATCTTCAGAAGGAGCAGTTTCTTGATCATCAGAAGTTGTCTCAGGTTCTGAACTTTTGTTAACTTCTACAGTTTCAACTTCTGATTCTAGATTATCTGCAATAACTTCAACTAGCTCTGACTTATCATCATCAGGCTCTTTGTCATCAAATCTTACATGCATAAATTCTTCAACAGTGTTAGTCTCAGAATTATACACTCTGTATGACTTAGAGCGTTCAGAATATCCAATAAAGATACCCTTAGAAGTTTAAGAGTCAAATTTCTTTAAATGAACTTTAGTATTCAGAATGTAACATGTACAACCAAATTGATGAAAATAAGAAATATCAGGTTTTCTTCCTTTGAACAATTCATATGCTGTTTTATTCAATAAAGGTCTGATATAGATCCTATTTTGAATATAACAAGCTGTGTTTATTGCTTCTGCCTAAAAATATTTTGCTAAGTTAGTTTCATGCATCATGGTTCTGGCCATTTCTTGTAAAGATCTGTTCTTTCTCTCTACAACCCCATTTTGCTGTGGAGTTCTAGGAGATGAGAACTCATGAAGAATTCTATTGTTTTCACAATAGATTTCAAAAGGTTCATTTTCAAACTCGCCACCATGGTCACTCCTAACCTTAGCAATTTTCAAGTCTTTTTCAATTTGTATTTGAGTGCAAAAGGTTTTAAACACATAATATGTATCATCCTTGGATCTAAGGAATTTAACCCAAGTCCATCTACTGAAATCATCTACAATGACAAGTCCATACTTCTTACCATTTATTGAAGCAGTACTAACTGGTCCAAATAAATCAATATGAAGCAGTTCCAAAGGCCTTGTAGTAGAGACAAAGTTTTTATCTTTAAAAGAGCTTTTGAAAAGCTTCCCTTTTTGACAAGGACCACAAATTATGTCTGACTGATATTTTAGAACAGGTAGGCCTCTCACAAGATCTTGTCTACTAAGCTTAGAGATTAATCTCCAGTTAGCATGACCTAATCTTTTATGCCAGACCCACTTTTCTTCACTCAGAGTCAGAAGACAAACAACTTGTTGTTCTACTAATTCAACAAGATTGATTTTGTAAACATTGCCTTTCCTTTTACCTTTGAAAACTATAGACTTATCAGAGTATCTGTTTACAGTGCATGTGTTCTTATTAAACACCACCTCATAACCATTATCACATAATTGGCTTATGCTAAGAAGGTTATGATAGAGTCCATCAACAAGAAGAACATCATAAATAGTAGAGAAGGAATTACCTACTGTACCAATACCAATTATTGAACCTTTTTGGTTCCCACCAAATCCTACAGATCCTTCCTTTTTCAGATTCAGGGTGAGGAATAAATGTTTTTTTCCCGTCATGTGTCGAGAGCAGCCACTGTCCAGGTACCATGTACTTGAGTTTTTCTCTTTTTGAGTGCAAACCTGCAACATAAACTATTTCAGATTTTGGTACCCACAACTTGTTGGGTCCAGATGGGTTAGTGTAGGCCTTGTAGAAGTATGATTTTTGAAAACAAGTTTGAGGAGCATACTTCTTCTTGCCAAAACTTCTAATAGGTTTCACAGACTTTGTATCAGAAGTACTAGCTCTTGAAGTTCTCAGAACCTTAGTTGTTTTAGGAACTGGTCTCTTCAGAATCTTTACTTCTGAATATCTCATTTTTGAATTTGAGTTATCAAAAATCACTGAAGTGTTATCTTCTGAGACTTTTGATTTGCCCTTATCCAAAATAGAAGTTTGTGAAACTTTCTTAGAATTACCAGCTTCTGATATGAAAGTGGAATAGAGAGGAGGAGGTGTTTTGCTCAAACAAACAGACTGACTTGATTTTTCTTTATCAGAAGATGCAGAATAACTAAGTCCATATCCTTTGTTCTTGCTCACACTGTAAATCATGGAAGCAACTTTGCTCTTGTTAACATTCTGTTTAACAAACTCATGAAGAGCAACTTCGTGCTTATCATGTGATTTGTTACAAGCAACACAACCTTCTTCAAGCTCTTTGATTTTCAAAAGAGATTCATTATATTGAGATTGATGTTGGTCAAATTTCTATGTAAGCAAGTCAATTTTAGTTTTTAAACTTTTGAAATCATTTGACTTGTTTATGTATTACTTCATAGTGTCTTTTAGAGCAATCAGAAGCTTATCATGAGGAAGTTTAGAAATTACCTCATCAATATCATCAGTGTCAGATTCATTTTCCATATCAGATTCATTATCAGAAGATGTTTTAGCCAGAAGTGCTATATTTGCTTCCTCATCGTCTTCATCTTCATCTGGTAACTTCTCAAGATCCTCAAAAGTTGCCATAAGACTTTTCTTCATTCTGTTCTTGAAGTTGCCCTTTTTCCCTTTATCATTGGAGTTCAAATCAGGACAATCAGCAATAAAATGACCAGTTTTTTTGCAGTTGATACAGCTATTTTTAGAACCATCTTTCTTGTCTTTAACATTGGAGCTTTTGTTCCCATAGCTCTTAGAACCAGAACTTCTTCCAGAAGCTTTGTTGTTTTTGTACTTATTCCATTTTCTGAACTTTGAAAGCAGAGCAAAGAGTTCCTCATCTGATCCATCCTCCTGATCATCTACAGAAGATTCATCAACATCAGATTCAATAACTTTAGCCTTTAAAGCTTTAGGAGATTTCAAAGTTGCTGGCAAAGCCAATGACTTTGATTTCTTCTTGGGCTCATCAGAAGCTAATTCCATCTCGTGACTTATGAGAGAACTAGTTAACTCTTCTAGGCTTAAAGTATTGAGATCTTTTGCTTCTTGTATAGGAATGACTTTAGGTCTCCACTTGGGTGGTAAACACCTCAGAATCTTCTTAACATGATCAGCAGTGGTATAACTCTTCTTTAAGACTCCAAGACCAGAAACCAAGATTTTAAACCTTGCATACATTTCTTCAATGCTTTCTGTGTCTTTCATTTTAAACATTTCATACTGATGAACCAGAAGATTAGCCTTTGCTTCTTTCACTTGTTGGTTTCCTTCATAAGTAGCATACAAAGAGTCATAAATACCCTTAGCACTAGATCTAATTCCAAGCTTTAAAAACTCATCATGAGTGATACAGCTAGCAAGGATAGAAATAGCTCTGTTGTGTCTCTTCCATTCTTTCTTTTGATCAGCTGTGAAGGTCTTCTTGACAGCTGCTGTAGTCTTACCATCTTCATCAAGCTTGTCTTGAAAACTAACACATTCTTCAATGATGTCCCACAAACCTTCATCTTCAGCTATGATATGAGGATAGATTTTGTATTTCCACCAGTTGAAGGTTGATTGATCACCATTGAACTTAGGTGCTTTCCTATAAGTTTCACCAGATTTCTCAGACTTTTCAGAATTGTAATCATATGGAATAACAGTTTTCTTTGGACTTGACTCTCCAGACATAGTGTTTTTCAGGATCTTTTTATTTCACTGTTAAGTGATGCGTAACAAACCGGAGCTCTAGATACCAATTGAAGGTGTGAAAAACACAAGAAGGGGGGGTTGAATTGTGTTTTGGTATTTTTAAAACTTCTGCTAAGTTCTGAAACCTATCAGAAGCACCAGCGGATAAAGAAACACACACACACACAAGAGTAAGGATAGAGAGAGACGAGACAAGCAATTTTATATTGGTTCCTCTCACAAACCGAGAGTAGTCCAGTCCCCTTGCACTTCCAAGGGATTTCACTATAATCTCCTAGATTATTACAATGCTCAAACACACAAGTAAGAGACTTCCTATTTGCTCAAGCACAAAAGCAAGAGACTTCCTAACACAAAATGAAATAATAGAAAGTGATAAACACTTGATTATAAAATCAAGAGTTTTCTCAAGATTACAACTCAAGACTCTTAAGACTCTAACACAGAATTCCTAATGAATTAGAAAAACAGAGTGTCAGAAGCACAACAGAAATAGTTTCAGAAGCAGTGCTTTCAGTCTTATGTAAAGGAGTAAAGTTGTATGCGTGCGTAACGTTAATCTTCAAAATGAGGTTCTCTATTTATATGTGAAGAGAAAATAGAGACGTTTGAAGATAATGACCGTTGCAAAGGTCATTTTCAAGCCAGCTGTGAAAGGACAAAGTTAACACTGACATTCCTGGCTTGTTATTCAGAGCCTATGTATCAGACATATGCTTCTGAGTCTTCAGCTTCTAAAACTGTTGGTCTTCTCCATATGTTGCTTCTGATTCAACATAACTTCTGAGATGACTTGCTTCTGATTAGCATTGCTTCTGATATTCTTGCTTCTGATATCCTTTGCTTCTGATATCCTTGCTAATACTTTGTTTCAGAGCTTCTTTTAATATAACATTATTCATTTAATCTGCACACTTCAGAAAAATATTAAAATACCCTATTGTTCATTAATACTTTGTTATCATCAAAACACCAAGAGTTAGATCTGAACATCCTTTGTTCCAACATTAACTAATGTTGTTTTTGATGTATTTGCTTATTACCGCTAACTTTGTTGATGTAAACTCTAGTAGTTTGTTTTAGCACATCTTGTGCGAGGACTATTTATTCTTATATATATATTGGTTTGTTAAAAAAATTATTTTGATCCTTTAAGTGTGTGAATATGTTAGTCAAATTTGTCATTTCTATTAAATTTTAAACCCTTTTCAATTTTAAACAACATAAATAAAATTTAGGTACCAAAAAGTAATAATAAATAATTAAGGGACTAAAATGAAATTAATAAATAAGTTAAGAGACCAAATATATAATTATTATATTATGTCGGTATACAATTATTTACACATGAGTTCAATAGTATGTATATGTCAATTAATTTTTTTGAGGTAATTAATGTGTCATGCATGTCCATTATTGAATATGAAAACTCATGTGTTTTTATATTTATTAAATATTTGACGTATCAACACATCATTGAATGTATGTGTAAAATAATTGATATAGCATGACGTTGTATATTATTTAAATTCATTTTTTTTGAACAAACTAAAATGGGACTATATATATACGAATAGAGCGCCAACCCCTAGCACAAGGTGTGCTAGAAACAGGTTGACAAAAGTACATCAAATGTCAATACATCAAGGGCACTACATCAAAAACCACCAAGACAGTAGATACAAATCAAATGCCTAAACATAACAGAGGATTCACCCACCAACTATGTAGGTTAACCCCCATCCCCGGATACTGAGTCCGCAGCCACCAGAAAGAGTAATGCTTGATCAAATCCAACATGCGAATAGCCGGCTGCGCCGAATTTTCGAACAGGCGCTGATTGCGCTCTGTCCAAATAATCCACACACAGGCCAGCCAAATGAGCTGCATGAATGATCTTCGAGCCCGACTGCCACCTACTGCACAAATAAACTGAGTAAAATGAGCAGATGGAGTCAGAGGATCCGCCATCGAGAAACCAATCCAGGATCTGACCAACGTCCACAACGAGTCAAAAAGACCACAGGTAAAGAAGAGATGATGAGCTGTCTCTATACCGCCGCAACCAGAAACACAGTACCGATCCTCCTGAGGAAGAATACCGCGTCGACCCAGATTGGTCTTCGTCGGTAATCGATCGCGCAGGAGTCGCCAGGCAAGAATAGACACCTTCAGAGGAACCTGTCGATGCCATATGAGGTCTGCAGCAGCATCTACTATGACGGTATCCTGAGAAGTCAATAACTGATAAGCGCCGCTGACAGTGTACCCTCCCTCTGGATCAAAGCGCCACCGCCAGATATCTGCCACCTACTCCTGCACCTGAAAGTCAAGTAGTAAGGTCTGACACTCCCCCAACATCTCCTCCTCCCACACCCACAACTGTCTCCTCCACTCCCAAGCCATCCCGCCTGCCCCCCACCCTCGTGTAAACATGTCAGCCACAGTGTGATGTTTGGTGTTTGCCAAATCGAACAAACGGCCAAACCTCACCCTCAACGGTACACCCTCCAGCCAAGGATCCGACCAAAACAATGTATCCCTCCCATGTCCAACTCTCCGCTCCGCACCCTCAGCAAACCAACCCCCCCCCCCCCCCAATCCCGCCATCCCCATCCCTAATCTTCACTATCTCCCTCCACCATGCAGACCCACGCCTCCCCCCCTCACACAAACGACCCCCCTCCATACCATACCGAGCCTCCAACACCCTAAACCATAGACCCCCCCGATCCACTAACATCCTCCAACACCACTTCCCAAGAAGCGCAGTGTTGAACTCCCGCAACCGCCGAACCCCCAAACCTCCATACTCCCTACGCGTGCAAATAGACTCCCAGCTGACCCACGAAACCTTCTTAGAATCCTCACACCCCCCCCAAAAAAAATTAAGTAAAATAGAGTCAAGGGAAGAAATGATACCTGTGGGAGCTTTGAAGAAGGAAAGAGCATAGACAGGAAGAGAGGTCAAAACTGATTTGAGCAATACCAAACGACCACTGTAAGACAAGAAACGACTCTTCCAACTCGACAAACGCTTTTTAACCCGACTCAGCACCGGTTCCCAGAAGCCTAACTGTCTCGGATCACCTCCTATAGAAAGGCCTAGATAAACAAACGGAATCTGACCTACTTTACATCTCAAAGCACTCGCTGCCTCGCCTAACCAGTAATCCGGAATATTAACCCCGACTAGCATACTCTTATGGAAATTCACCTTCAGCCCCGACAACAGCTCAAACAGCATAAGAACAGCTCGCAATGCTCTCACATTCGCCCAACTTTTAGTTTCCAGTAGAAGGGTGTCATCAGCAAACTGAAGATGAGACACAGTAATGCGACCCTGCCCACCCACACTATACCCGGTAAATAATTGTTGCTCCGTCATCGATCGCATGAGTACCTGCAACCCCTCAGCCGCAAGTAAAAACAAAAACGGGGACAGAGGATCTCCCTGACGCAGCCCTCTCTCCATCGGAAACTCATCCGTTGGGCTGCCATTGACCAACACGGACGCTGTGGCTGTAGAGACACATTCCTTAATCCATTTCCGCCACAGAGTCGGGAACGCCATCTTACCCATCACAGCATCCAAATAGCCCCAGTCAACCGAATCATAAGCTTTCTCGAAATCCACTTTGAATAGCAATAACTCCTTCTTACATTTCCGAGCCTCATCCACAATCTCATTCGCAATAAGGATCCCATCTAAAATCTGTCTATCCCGGACAAACGCAGACTGAGACTCAGAGACGACACTCCCAACCACCAGGCGCAGCCTATTTGCTAATACCTTAGCCAAAATTTTATACAGACTACCCACCAAAGCTATTGGTCTAAAACCCTGAAGACGCTGGGGGCTATCAACCTTAGGGATCAAAGCAATAAAAGTGGAGTTCAAGCCCTTTGTCAACCGCCCCTGGCGATGAAACTCAGACACAAACCGCATGATGTCGCCCTGCATCTCCCCCCAGAAGTCTTTGATGAAGCCAAAGTTGACCCCATCAGGGCCAGGACTCTTGAAACTATCACAATCCCAAACTGCCGCTTTAACCTCCTCGATTGAGAAAGGCTTAGTAAGGCTAGTCCCGTCGGCCTAGCTCAGACACTTAAACTGTAAGTTTTCCACCCCCGGTCGGACAACATTAGGTGCCTTAAAGTGTGAGGCGAAATGATGAAACACAGCCTGCCTTATGGGTGCAACCGAATCCAACTGAACCCCATCCACCACAATGGACTTAAGCGCGTTTCCTCTCCGCCGATTTGCCAAAAGAGTATGAAAAAACCTAGAGTTGGCATCCCCCTCGTTGAGCCATTGAACCCGCGATTGTTGCCACGAGATGCTAGCATGCCTCCGAGATAAAGAATGAATCTCCGAAGTAATCCCGTGTAATTCCTCAATCTCCGAATCCGATAAAAGGGACTCCTCACCCTTGCTATCCAACTCCAACATACGGGATTTCAAAGATTCGATCCTACTCGGCAAGTTTTGACTGTGGGATACATGCCAATCTTTCAATGCCAATTTGATAAGCTTAAGCTTAGTCTTAAGGACATGGCCACCCCACCCATCCACCTGGAGGGCACCCCATCTCTCTTTCACAAACTCCCTATACCCCGGGACATCCGCCCAACACTTCAGCATCCGCGAAGGTCGGGGCCCCCAGTCTTCCTCAGAGTCAACCAAAACAATAGGACAATGATCCGATAATCCTCGCAGTTGAGCTGACTGAACACAGTTAGGCCAAATCAAACACCATCCCCTCGATACCACGTGAACTTGCGTCCGCTCAAAGGTAAATCAACCAAAAAATTCTCCTCAATGAACCCATTAAAAGAGATATAGTCCGTAGAGGGCACACCAGCTCGCGAAGATCTGCGTTCCGCGGCATTCCTCACCGCATTGAAATCCCCGCAAACGCATAAAGAGGTACCAGCAAGCTGCTGAAGACGAGCAGACATCCTCTCCCAGAGATGTTGCTTTGCTCCTAAATCACACGGAGCATAGACATTTGCTAAAGAAAACTCCTCGCCCGATCCCGTAAATCTCCCCTGGGTCCACAACACGTGAGCCTGACTACCGGACGAGATCATCGTGACCTCATCTGTAGCCCAAATAGTCAACAAACCCCCTGAAGCCCCTACCGAAGGCCTATAGGAATACTCGTGAGGTGAAGAACCCCACAAACTAGACACCAACGCTCTGTCACACACCTAATTCATGATTTAATCTAATCTTTCTTTTTACCTTAAATATAATTTAGATCCTACAAATTTTTTTTGAACAAGTCAAAAAGATATATATATATATATATATATATATATATATATATATTCAACCTCCCCAGTACAAGGTGTGTTAGAGCAGAATAAAAAAGTTTACATCAAGAGCCAAAGAACAATAAAGAGGTAAAACATCAAGCCGGCAAAAAAACATAATTTAGATCCTACAAATTGGGCATTTTTTTGTTGACAAAAATAAAAAATATTCATTCATTCAAATCAACAGAGTACATCATATACAAGTACAAATTCAACATCGCTAAAAACGAAAAAGATAAATCTGCGAACAAGCTCACAATATCTAAGTTAATAGCATAAAACGGCATACTCATGCCTACATATAATGTGTAAAAACTAAAGTAACCGGAATACCTATGCCTCCGGATCTGCATCGTTGACGAACTTGATCACTAGTTGAATCGGTAGATGAGCAAAGATTATCTGTCAATATGAACCAAACAAACACCGGAACAAGATGGAAAATGAACAAACACCGCCCAAGACGGGAAAATAAGCGCCGCACAAGACGGGACAAACAAACGTCGTACTAAGACGACGAAATCACAAAAAACCCAAACAAAAATATCTAATTGATGTGAAAAATCACTTATTTTAGATTAGAAGAAGAAGAAAAAAAGAACACACGGGGTGATTTTGGATCAAATGAGACCCAAAATCACCCCTTCCAATAGAATCACAGAGAAAAGCTAAGAAGAAAAGAAGAAGGAGAAGAAAAAATTCAAAAGTTTAGTCTTTACTTAATTTTAATAGTAGTTTTAATTTTTACAACTTTTTTTGAATGCATGTTTATTCCCTTGTTAAAATCAAATTTATATACTTAAAATTTTAAAATTTTTAATGATTTTTTATTTGCAAATTAAACATGTTTATCACTTTATTAAATGTTCATTTACCCAAATTTATATATTTTTAATGTGAGATGAATAAAATAAGAATTCTTGGGAAAATGAACATTTTGGTTTTCAAAAAATCATATTTATTATGCTCACATTAAAAAACTATATATTTTGGTAGATAAATATTTTTTTTTGACTAAAAAAAAATTCATTCATTCAAATTAAAACTACATAGATTGTTACACATTCAGAATTGTTAAAAACTGAAAAAGGTGAATCTGCAAACAATCTTGCAACACCTAGGTTAATAGCATACAACGGCATCATGAAAGTGCATATAAATATTACAACATAAACATAACTGGAATGTTCATACTCTCAGATCTGTAGCATTGACGTCTAAGTCTTCATCATATCTATTATGAGTTGATGTAAATATGTCAATTTGAATCAACGAACCCCGAAGAGAGACGAAAAACCAACAAACGCCACACAAAACAACGTACAAACACAATACCGCACAAAACAACAAATACAACGCCGTACTAAGATGGCGAAAACTTAAAACAAATAACCAAACTTGTGTATATAACTACTTATTTAAATAAAAAAAGAGAAAACAATAGTGTTGAAGGTTGATTTCAGATAAAATATGGTCAAAAACCAGCCCCTACGATGGAAAAATGAATAGAGAGAAAAGTTGAGAGAATTGTGGCAGCTAACCCTAAAAATGAAAAAACAAGATAGTCTCATGTAGATAAATATTTTATAAAGTGATAAAAAGGAGTGCAAAATATCATTCAAAAATTTGAGATTTAGGATAATTAAACAAATTTAATTTTAACATGACTAGACATAGCATTCAATTTTTATTTGTAGAGATTAAAAATAAGTAAAAATTAAACTTAGAAGGTCAATATTTTATAGAGACCAAAAACATATTTAACTCTAATTTTTTTGATTGTACTACCCCTACATATATATACATATTGCATTGATTGTTGCATAATTTCTTTTTCCAGTTTCCGCCTTCTTTGTTTTAAAAAAAAAATACAAAAACATTGCCAAATAAAAAATGACCATAAAAAAATTACACATATAAAATGAAGAAATCTGATTTGAAGTTCAAGTTTTACTTTTTTTTTTTTACATTAAAAAGATAAATTGCTCCCGTCAGAAATTGATCTATAGACCTCTCCCTACCTAACCCATATTTTCCTCAGGTCTTAGCACTTAAGCTATTCTACAGAGACATAATAATTTTAATATTTATTATTAGTTGAATTAAATTTTGTGGATAAATCAAATTTAATCCTTAAAATAAAAGTATGGACATCATAATAAAATTTTGAATTTAATTGTCGATTAAAGAGATTTTACATGATGAAAAAATTAATAATCTTCATATCATTATAACAAATATTTTCCTTTTATCCTAATTAGTTATAAAATCACATATAGTTTTAGGCTATAATTTGGCTAAAATAAAAGATGTAATGATGTGGTGCAAGATGTAATTACTTTTGAAATACACTGTTAACAAATACAAATTTTATAAAATTTATCATTCGATTGAAAGTTTATATCATATAGATTATCCAGACAAATTTTTAAATAAATTGAAATTTTTTTGATATGTTATTGAGACTCATAAAAATTAACGGTTTTTGAATTTTTATTAAATACCGTTAATCTCGATGAGTCTCAATGATTTTTAATTTCTTTAATAATTTGCATGGATGATTATATGATATAAATTTTCAATCCAAATTATAAATTTTACATGAATTTTGTACTTAGAATCATAGTTTAAGAAATGTGATTTTGTACATGAATTTTATATTCAATCTTTGATCATTTTGGCAGATGGGCAACTTGTTCTTATTTTATTTTTTTTTTGA
Organism: Trifolium dubium; assembly: GCA_951804385.1. Lineage (NCBI taxonomy): Eukaryota > Viridiplantae > Streptophyta > Magnoliopsida > Fabales > Fabaceae > Trifolium > Trifolium dubium. Next base: position 17,234,185 of record OX638063.1, read on the forward strand.
CAAAATGGGCAACTTGTTCTTATTCACACTTTATGTGAAAAAATGTTAATGCTGGCTAATTTGCTAAGTTAAGAGTCTCGTTTGTTCAATTGCTGAAAGAGTTTACGGCTTATACTTCTATTTTCAATGGGTCGACTTTAAACATTTTTTTAAAAAATTCTATAAAACTTATTATTGAAGGGACTTAAATAATACACCGGATGCATATTTTAGCATTTTCCTAAATTTTAATATTTATTATTAGTTCAGCACCATGTGAATCAAAAGAGCTTAGTGTCCTATCATTTCTTGTCTTTATTTTTCTTTAATATAAAATATTCCTTTTATATTGTTAACTATCAAAAATTATTTGCGCCAAAAAAAAAAAACTATAAATTTTTTTATCAACAAGTGCATTCTAAAATAATTTTTTTTTACTAAAACAATATTATTATGACTAATTAATGAAATGTTTAATGAAATAATTGTTTCTTTCTTTATAGTGTAGTACAATTAGTTAGAAGTTAGAACTAGTAAACTAGACTACCCAATTAATTTTTATTTTTTTAAAAACAAAAGAGATGCCTTGTCGAGAAAGCCCCAACAAACCCGAATATATATAAAAGAAAAAACAATACAAGCAAGAGGGGACATAAAACCAAACCCTCAAAGATCTAACAAAATCTAAAGTTAGGAAGCCCTAAGCCCTAGCCTATTTTTAGCAAAATTATCACTAATTATATGGGATATGTGTAGCTCAACTGGTTAAATAAGTTGAGTTAAGGGTAAAAAGTTTCACGTAAAATCATTATTTAAAGTTCCAATATTTATATATTCATTTCTAATGTTCCAAATCAATAGAGAGAAATCATTAGAATTAAAAAAATTTCAAATCGCTAAAATTAATTAAATCAATTTTATCTATTCAATATTCATGAAAAAATGTGTCTAGCCAATCTTGATCCAAACACATAATGTATAAGGTTAGTTATACAATCTATATTTATCTGGGCATTCATGAAAACATTCTATCTAATATTAAGCTCTCATTCATTAGGAAGCCATATAATACACACAACACACTTACATAATAAGATAAGCTCACAATTATATTTATAGATGATTTATTTAAATAAAACACATTTTTCACGATTGAGAGATGATTTATTTAAGTAAAACACATTTTTCACAATTGTAAAAAATGTATTTTATTTAAATAAATAGTATACATTGCAAGGTATACCATTTTTTATTTTCTTAAAGTAGAAAATATAAAAACAGTTATTTGACATTGATTCAAAAGCATGTTGATATGGAATGAAGTTGCTTCCTCAATCAACAATAGTCCAAACCATATCATTTTCAATGATCCAGTGGCACACTTCAATTTGACCCGGACCAGACCCAAGTGCCACGAATGCACTATGGGCGGGGCTCCAAGCTGCTGTGTCCGAGTGACAGATTGCAACACCACGATTAATCTTGAGCTTAGATTCGGCGTCCAAAAAATCCGCTTCATAAACCCGAACCTTAGGAACCGAGTGGCAATAGTATAACAAGTAAGGAAACATCATCTGGTGACAAGATACCAAATTTGTAACATTTCCACGGTTAATTCCCCTAACTTGACTTAAAATAACATTCTTATTCGACCCATTTACATTCTTAGTGGATCGAACGGTTACATTGTTTCCTAAAATAAAAGTTGCAAAGTCAATCATGTCCTCAAGCGAACCCACACAACGCTTGACCTCACCCTTACTTGGCGCCCTCTCACACTCGCTCAATGAGCTCACTATAATCTTTTCCATAGAAGAATTTCTAGACACATTAAAAACCCGATTGATCTCATCTAACTGGGAAGATGCAAAGGGCAAATTGGTCAAAATGGAGCGAGGTAAAAATGACCTTTCGGGTAATTTATCCCTTATATCTGGCATGGGCATAACCGTCCCTTGCTTCAACATTCTTTCGCGGAAAAATATACCCGAGTGAACACAATTTTTTACCAAATTAGTTGAAGTGGATTTAGTGTACTCGGTGAATTTAACACCTTGTTTGGCGTAATCTTCGAAAGGGCCGTTAGTAACGCCATAATTTGTGAAAGTAATCTTCTTATCCAAATTAACTTCTTTACGAAAATTTTGTGAGTTTATGTCCGAGATGCAGAGAATGTGTCCGGCAATGCAGAATAACTCACACTTTGAGGAGAGCGTGTTGGCGGCTGCGTGTTTTGCAAAAGTTGTTGCGTCAATGGCGCTAAGTGGTGATGCCTTTGAGAGGATGAAGGATGGCTTTGGCAAGTTGTTTTTTATCATTCTATCCCAATAGTGAATTACAAAGTTTTTTGGAGTGAATGTGTTTTGGTTTTTCTTTTCTGCATGATCTACTGTCAAACCAACCTGCATTGATAATTAGGGAGTGGAAAAATTAGACACTGGATTTTATTTCCGTGCATATTAAAAGAGTAAATTAAGATACAAAAAATTCAGTTTAAGATGTTTTTTTAACTATGCAAAATATTCACCAGTTTTTTTATTTATTTTTTAACCCTATGATTTGGAAGGGAATAAGACTTTAGTTTAGATTTCGGCTAAGTAATTGTTCCACTCAAAAATCGAATCCAAATTCTCTCAGAATTCTTTTTTTTTGGTGAATCTCATTAACCAATATCCACCAACTTTGTTCACAAAGAATCTCTCACAAGGTATGAATCTGAGATCTTACTTATATGACTTAATTAAGTTTAATTTCAGTCACACCAATATAATATTAATAAAGTTAGTGTAAGATTGAAATGCAAAAAGAGATATATAATGCTTACGGTGAGTGTGGAAAGAAGGATATTTGTGAAGATAAAGATGGTGTGAGTTATGTGACTAAGTTGTTTCTGCATTTTAATTAAATTTCTTCAGTATATAGTTTCTATAGAGGTTATATATGAGAAAAGAGAAATTGGAGGTGTTGAGAGTATTGCAGGTTTGGTTGTGGCTCTATGCAATAATTTATAGTTGTTTTTTCTCTAGGAGCTCTTTGTTGCATTGCACATGTTTTTTTTTTTTGCACATGTTGTAGAGTATAACATGTGAAAAGACAATAACAGGGCAGAATTGTTTTTAATGTAATGATTAGGACATTATATATGATGAATTTGAAACTTCACTATTCTTTTATGTCATTGCAATATTTTGATGTTAACTTATCTATCTTCAAAAAACTTCAATTTTCTTTTATTATTATCATTTATATCTATATAAAAAAAATATTGTTTAGAATACTAAAAGGTCTATATAATATAAAAAAAAAACTATATTATTTAAAATATTAATTAAAATGCTCTCTCACATTAAAATGTTATCATATGTCCAAACTGCTATTAGTTGAGACTTGTTAATAATAACAATCCAAAGATTTAAATTGGAGATAAATCATCTATCTATATTGTCAGATGACCGATTATCCCAAAAGTTTAAGCTGTTGGGAAAGGCCACATCCATAGTTTTATATTATTTCTAACACGCCCCCTCACGCAAGAGCCTATTAGGCTTGAAGCGTGGATAATGCATAGGCCCATCTACCATATGCTTAAAATTCCACTTTTAATTAGAAAGTGAGGGGAGCAGGAATCGAACTCTTGACCATTGGGTCATAGAGGCTCTGATACCATGTCAGATGACCGATTATCCCAAAAGCTTAAGCTGTTGGAAAAGGCCACATCCATAGTTTTATATTATTTCTAACATATATTAATCTCAAACGCACTAAAAAAAGTTGTCATGTGTCCAAAATGCTAAAAAAGAAAAGAAAAAGTTGTTTCAAATACTAAAATGTTGTCATGTTAATTTGTCTGACAATGAAAATAAAATTTTGGAGTTGAATCATTCTCTGCACCGGTGTGTTTATCATCTCTCATGCCTTTATTCAACATTCAGAATGTAAAAAGAAATAAAATAAAGTGATATGGATAAAGAAACAACACAAAAAGTCCAATAATAGCAATTATTATATATTCCCTAGGTCTTATAATAGATGTCTTCTAGTTTTTCACATTTTTTAAGGAAATGATTAATTTTGTTGATTTCAATAATAAAACGAACTTGTTTATTAAAATGTGTTTATTGATGATAGTTAGTGAATTGAAATGCAATAAATATAGAGTTGATCATGGTCGGTTAATAACCATAACCATAACTAAACCATATTTTATCCACTTAGTATAACCGGATACTATAACCATTTCATAAAACCAGTTTTAACATCACAAAACTAGTTATAAAACCGATTATGTCCATATCCATTTTTATAATCGGATTTTAGATTTCAAAACCAGTTTTTAGTTTTTAAACCAATTTTAGATTTATTAACAAGTTTTTGAGTAAAAAAAAATTTCCAAATAATTTTCCAGCCAGCCAGCACGTGACACGTGGCAAGGCTGTTTCTCCTTCTTCAACCATGAGTCACTAACTCGCGACTCAGTGCATAACTCACCCTCCATTGATGAGTTAACGCAATAGCTTCGAATCAACGCCAAATCTTACGATTAGATAATCTATCTTGATTAATTTTTCATGTACATTACAAATCCGGTCCTAGTTTTCGCAGTGAAGGCCTAAATCAGTGGGAAAGAACGAGAGACCGTCGGAGTACAAAAACGAAAATCGTGTTTCCGGCCATATTAGAGAAAAACGATCAAGGGAGAAGAGTCTACATGAAAACACGAGTGCGATGCAGCAAGAATCGTACAAAACAACGTTCTAAATCGCCTCCACCAAACACTCCAAACTTTCCGGCGAAAATGAGTCCGATCTAGTGGTTTCCTGTAGTATTTTCGTGTATTTGATGGTGGTTTTGTGCTCAGGACGTGATTATGAAGCTAATGGTGTTTTTAGATTTTTATTTGGAGTAGTTTTGAAATTTGGGTTGGTGGTGGTGGTTTTCCGGGTTGGTGGTGGTGGTTCTCCGGCGCGGTGGTGGCCGTTTCCGAGAAAAGAAAGTTATTGAAATTATCGAGAATTTTTCTAGAATTTTTTTTTGATTTTGAGATAAAAAGTTCTCGGAATTTTTCTAGTTCGAGAAAAAAAGTTCACAAATTTTTTTCGATATCGAGAATAAAAATTGTTGATTTCGAAATAAATGTTTTTTAATATTTTTGGGTTCATGATTTTTAATTTAGGAGAAAAATTTGGAAAAATTGATTTGGATTTGTATTTTGATAAATTTGGATCTAAAATTTGGTTATGGTCATCCAATAATAGGTTATGGTTATCTAAATAAAATAAAAATGGGTTTGGTTATTAAACCCAAATATAATTAACCGGTTTTTTCAAACCGGATATGAATTTGGTTATGGTTAATCCATGAAACCGGTTAAAATGAGCAACCCTAAATAAATAAGAGTAGTTTGGTAGATAAAGAGCAATAAATACTGTCTTGATTTTTTAAGGTCTGTTTGGTTCATCCGAGAGGAACAGAGGGGAGGAATTTTTAAGAAGGGGGGAGGGAAAATATACTTTAATAAAATATGTGTTTGGTTCAAAAAAGGGGAGGGAAAGAGAGGGGAGGAGAGAGATTTTAATTAAAATTGTGTTTGATTCATGAGGAAGGGGGTTTAAAAATAATTTATTTTTTTACCCTTAACTTTATAAACTCAAAATAATCTTCATATTTAATTTGTTTTAAATTTTAAAATCACTATTCAACAAACTATGAACAATTATATAAAACCTAAATTTTGAGAACAAAAAAGATTAAGATAATAATGAGTTGAAAACCTAAGTTTTTTCTGTACAAAAAAAACATAATTTTTTAATATTCCAAGATAATTTATGATATTAATAAAAAAGCAAGGGTAATTTTGTTAACATAATAAATTATGTTTTATCTCAACTCCCATTTTTAAAAAATTGAACAAAATATAAAAATTTAAAATATCCCCTCATCCCCTTCCGCTCCAAAACTCCCGAATCAAATGGACCCTAAAAAGATGAATAATTTGAGGCAAAAGAAAAAATTAAAAATGACATTTATTGTGAGGGTCTGAGGGAGTAACAAACATTATAGGGTTAAATATGTTTTTGGTCCTTATAAATATACCAAATTTTATTTTTGGTCCCTTTAAAATTTTTCTTAGACTTTTAGCCCCTATAAAATTTTTCAATCACCACTTTTATTCCCTATTTTCAATTCAATTCATGTGTAGCCTTTGTATTTTTTAATAAAATTGTACACAAATATGTAAAATATCATCAAAATCTCTCCCAAAAAAATTGGATATTTTTTAACAAAACTTAAATTAAATATGAATTTTTAACCACAAAAAAATATAAAAATTCATATTTAATTCTTGTTTTGTTAAAAAATTCTAAATTTTTTTGGGAAAGATTAATATAACTTTATAAATTTTTCTCCAAAATTTTATTTAAAAATATGAATTCTACGTAGGAGTTTATTTAGAAGAATGGACCAAAAGTGAAGTTGAAAAATTTTATAGGTACTAAAAGTATAGAAGGGAGGGACTAAATAACCAAAATTTAGTATATTTATAGAGATCAAAAACATATTTAACTCAAAAGTATATAATTATCAACAAAAGAGTATCCTATCCAAGAATTTTGAAGTTTTATACGGAAGTTAAAATGGACTATTAAATTTTGCAATTGTGTCTCATCAAATTGTGGCACTAGGTAATGTTTCACTGTGTATAATGAATAAGAATTTTATAAAATTTACTGTTGGGTTGATATTTTATATTAAATATTTATTCAATTCAAATTTTAAATAAATTGAAAATTATATAATATGTTATTAAAGTTTATTATGATTTTGTACCAAAAAAAAATCTATTAAGATTAACAATATTTAATTGACGAATTTAAATAACATATAAAATTATATTTCTTGAAAATTTGATATTGATGATCTTCATGATATAAATTTTCTATCAAAAAATGACTTTTATAAAACTAATATTCGTTATAATATTAGACAAATGTCAATATGTGCTCTAAATGCATATGTAAATTATCAATCATCAACTATAAAACTATAAGATATCAATTATCAACTATAAAACTATAATATTAGATAAAAAGAACTTGAATATTTTTGAAGCTCTAAATATAGTTATGACTATCTAGTTATTACTCCTAAATTGGAAAAGAATTCATTAGCATTATATGAGTTTCTGACCTGACATGTTTTCATATTTCACCATCATTATTGTTTAGCTCATTCAGATGATTTTATGTGACAAGTGACAACTACTCCCATAACAGATGTGTAAGATGCTACACAATACACATGGAAAATAAACGAATATGAGAGGCATCCTATTCAAAAGTCATAACATTACTCATCATTAAATTTTTACATTATGCCATGTTTTAAATAAGAAAAATGTTAAGCAGTGTTTTTGACTTGTGTGTATGTAGAAAATTCGGTTAGGAAGAGTGAATTCATCTTATATGTTCCATAAGTTTCCCGATGGAGACTAGTAATCGGTAACGACAGTAGAAATTTTGTATAAATTTCAATAGAATTAAATCATGGTTAAGGAAAAAAGAAGTGCAGAACAAATTTAATTACATCTCTCCCTCATGAAGACAATTATATCTGGGACGAATAAGACCAATTAATTTTCTATTTAGTTGATTAAAAGTTTTACTTAATGAAGACTTTGTAGAAAAATATGTTTTATCTCCTTTTATATACTATTCTCTGAATTAATCGGTGATGCAATATTATCTTCTTCAAATTTCTTGATGTGTAGAATCATAAATCTCAAAAAAATTACATTCTCAACTTTCTTGATGTAGTGCTACTAAAACTTCCATTTATTTGGATGATGTTGTAGTATCTTTAAGATATAAATTATATTTTCGACTTTGTTCCAATATCATCAAGTTTATTGATATTGACAAAGGTAAAATACCACTACATGCAATTTGCAAAATGCAGTAGTGTCATCAATTGAACTAATTAAAATATGGTACTTCAAAACCAATTCAAATAACTCATCATTTTTTTGATACGTGGAATAATCTTTGTTCACATCAAGTGATATCATACACAAAACGTCATTGAAATACTAAGTTTGCAATTCCAAACAAACTTTTTTTTTTGAACAAGCCAAAATGAGATATATATATATATATATATATATATATATATATATATATATATATATATATATATATATATATAAGTTGACCCCCAACACAAGGTGTGCTAGAAACAGGCCAAAAGTGTTACATCAAAAACATCAAAAATATCAGAACAAAACAACCTCGCAACATCAAAAACCCAAACACAACAAGAGATTCACCCACCAACTATGTAGATTAACCCCTATCCCTGAATACTGGGCCCTCATCCACTGAAAAGAATGCCTCTTGATCGAGTCCAGCAAATGAGAAATCGGATGCGCCGAATTTTGGAAAAGTCGATGATTGCGCTCAGTCCAGATAACCCAAACACAAGCAAGCCAAACAAGCTGCATGAACGATCGTCGCTCCCGACCTCCTCCTGCTGCATGTACAAACTGTGAAAAATGAGCAGATGGAGTCGAGGGATCCACTGTCTCGAAGCCAATCCAATCCCGAACCAGCGGCCATAGAGAACCAAAGACACCACACGTAAGGAAAAGATGCTGTGCTGACTCAATGCCACCACAACCTGAAACACAATGTTGAGCCTCCGGTGAACGAATGCCTCTATGCACCAAATTAGACCTCGTTGGCAACCTGTCTCGCAAAAGTCTCCATGCCATAATAGACACCTTCAACGGGACCTGTCTGTGCCAAATAAGATCTGCAGCATCTCCTAAGGTAACTGCCTCATGTGTAGTCAACATCTGATAAACACCACTGACTGTATACCCACTCTCAGGATCAAACCGCCACCTCCAAACATCAGGCTCCTGCTCCTGCAACTGAATATCGTGAAGTAAGTCCTGACACTCCCCCAACATCTCCTCCTCCCACACCCATAATTGTCTCCTCCACTCCTACGCACTCCCTCCTACCCCCCACCATAATGCAAACATCTCGGCAACTGTGTGGTGCTTGGTCTCTGCTAAATCAAACAGGCGACCAAACCTCACACTCAACGGTACTCCACCCAACCACGTATCCGACCAAAAAGAAGTATCCCGGTCATGCCCAACTCGTCTCTCCACACCCTCTGCAAACCATCCTCCCCCCATCCCAGCCACACCATCCCTAATATTCACTACCTCCCGCCACCATGTAGACCCTCTCCGCCCTCCCTCACACAGACGTCCACCCTCTGACCCATACCGAGCCGTCAACACTCGAAACCACAATCCCCCCATGTCCACCAACATCCGCCAACACCACTTTTCGAGAAGAGCGGTGTTGAACTCCCTCAACTGCCTAACCCCCAAACCTCCATACTCCCTACGCATGCAAATAGATTTCCAACTAATCCATGGAACCTTCCTAGAGTCCTCACCCCCACCCCAAAAGAAATTAAGCAATATAGATTCAAGGGAAGAAATGATACCTGTGGGAGCCTTGAAGAAAGAAAATGCATAGACTAGAATAGAAGTCAGAACAGATTTGAGCAATATCACACGACCACCATAAGACAAAAAACGGCTCTTCCAGCTTGACAATCGTTGTTTAACACACAAAAGGAATCTTACCCAGTCTACACCTCAAAGCACTCGCCGCGTCAACTAACCAGTAATCTGGAATATTGACCCCGACCAAACTACTCTTATGAAAGTTCACCTTCAGGCCCGACATGACCTCGAAAAGCACTAAAACAGCTCGCATCGCTCTCACATTTGCCCAACTCTTTGTCCCTAAAAGAAGGGTGTCATCAGAGAATTGGAGATGAGACACCGTAGTATGACCTTGTACACCCACACTATACCCCGTGAACAATTGGCGCTCCACCATAGATGTCATGAGAACATGCAGCCCCTCCGCTGCCAGAAGAAAGAGAAAAGGGGATAGAGGATCCCCCTGCCTAAGACCCCTCTCCAACGGAAACTCCTCCGTATGATTGCCGTTAACTAATACAGACGCCGTGGCAGTACATACACATTCCTTAATCCATTTCCTCCATAAAGTCAAGAAAGCCATCCTACTCATCACCGCCTCCAAGTATCCCCAATCCACAGAATCGTAAGCTTTCTCGAAATCCACTTTGAACAACAACAACTCCTTCTTATGCTTACGAGCCTCATCCACAATCTCATTTGCTATAAGGATACCATCAAGAATCTGTCTATCCTGCACGAAAGCAGATTGGGACTCAGAAACGACACTCCCCACAACCATACGTAACCTATTCGCTAAAACCTTAGCCAAAACTTTATACATACTCCCCACCAGCGCAATTGGTCTAAAATCGTTAAGGCTCTGGGGACTGTCCACTTTCGGAATCAAAGAAATAAAAGTAGAATTCAAACCTTTGGACAGTCGTCCGTTACAGTGAAACTCAATCATAAACCGCATAAGATCCCCCTGCATCTCCCCCCAAAACTCTTTAATAAAGCCGAAGCTGATGCCGTCAGGTCCTGGGCTCTTATGACTATCGCAATCCCAGACCGCCGCCTTAACCTCCTCTACCGAAAAAGGCTTAATCAAGGCATTACTCGCCGCCCAACTCAGTCTTTTAAACTGTAAATTCTCCACCCCTGGTCGCTCCATAATACCCGCTTTAAAGTGAGAAGCAAAATGACTATACACAGCTTGCTTAATAGGAGCTACAGTATCCAGCTGAACCCCATTCACCAAGATGGTCGTAATCGCATTGCCCCTTCGGCAAGTTGCCACGAGAGAATGAAAAAAATTAGAGTTTGCATCACCCTCCTTGAGCCACAGCACCCGAGATTGTTGCCAAGAGATGCTAGCGTTTAGGCGTGATAAAGAGTGAATGTCGGATGTGATCCCACGAACTTCTGCAACTTCGGTATTAGAAAGACTAGTGTGTTCTCCTTTACTATCCAAATCCGACAATCGCGCTTTCAACGAATCGATTCTACTGGGTAAATTTTGACTATGTCCTAGATGTCATTCCTTCAAAGCCTGTTTGACTAACTTAAGTTTTGTCTTGAGCACAAATCCACCCCACCCATCAACTTGAAGAGCACCCCATCTCTCCCTCACAAACTCACGGTAACCAGGAATATCCGCCCAACATTTCAACATCTGAGACGGTCGTGGTCCCCAATCCTCCTCTACAGCTGTCAGTAAAATAGGGCAATGATCCGACACTCCTCGCAACTGAGCAGCTTGAGTACAATTAGGCCACGTCAAACACCACTCCTCGGAGAGTAAAAATCTATCGAGCCTACTCATAGACACCCCATCCCATTTATACCAGGTAAACTTACGACCCCCCAAAGGCAGATCCATCAGAAAGTTGTCCTCAATGAAAGCATTGAACGAGGTATGATCCAAAGCAGGAACACCTGAGCGAACGGACCTGCGCTCACCAGTATGCCTCACCGCATTGAAATCACCACAGACGCATACATGCCTTCCAACATTTTGTTGAAGGCGTGCTGACATCAAGTTCCACAGTACTTGCTTCTCTCCCAAATCACATGGCGCATAGACATTTGCCAAAGTGAAATCCTCCCTAGACTTCCTAAACCTACCATTGCACCACAAAACATGTGACTGACTTCCCGACGAACACACCTCTACCTCATCCAAGTCCCAAATTGTCAACAAACCCCCAGAAGCCCCTACCGACGAACGAAAGGAAAAAGCATGCGGAGATGGACCCCACAAGCTAGCCACAAATGCGACATCGCACACTTGCATTTTAGTTTCCTGTATGCAAATTATGAGGGCCTCTTCTCTCCAATTAACCTACGCATCTCCCTCCTCTTTTCCACCCCACCCAACCCCCTAATATTCCAAGATATAATCTTCATCGACCACACTCCCTCGCGTCATCCTGAGCCGAACCTACATTCCTAGATTTCCCCCAACCCGTCCTAGAAAGAACAGTGAGCATATTCCCATCGGTACCCTTTACATTGATCCCCAGTGCTTGCCCAAAGCCCTCAATATCCTTCACAGTTGCTTATTCATTCCTTTGCATTGTTACCTAGTGCTGCCAATAATTATTGACCGAGTTCGAGGAAGAGGCGTCTGCTGCAGGGTCCATATGGGTAACCTTGGTCCCCACAATCTCTCCCTGCTGACAAACCCTCTTACCGTCAGTCTTCCTTAATACTCCTAAGACCTCCCTGCGGTCCTGACTATGCAACCGTGCTATTTTCTTGAGTCTTACCGCACCCCGCGGCGACAGGACTACATGATCAACAGCCTCCGACTCTTTTAACTGACTTGACCCCGCCCCCTTCCCCAAATTCAGAACTTGGCATGCCGGAGAAGGGGTTCTACCCTCCTCTGGATTGTGTTCTCTAAGCCATTCCAGACTTCAAGGTCCTGATACTATAGTTCTCGTTATTGAAGGCGGACAAGATTTCATCCGCTAACGACGAGATACAGCCTCTGAATTCTCTTTAGATGCCCCGCCTGATTGATCCGCCTTCTTCTCCGCAGCCCCCGTTGCGACCAACTTTTGATTCTGCTCCATAAGGACAACATCCTGACTGAAACCTCCACCCCCCCAGGCCTAACGGCAGAAGACTCAGACACAGAATGAGTTGGCGTGCATCCGTGCTCCTGCTGCACCGGTGCTAAGATCGCCTGTCCTAACTCCGCTAACACATTATCGACCTCCCCATTATCCACTTGATGTTCCACCGTCTCCCTCAGCGGAACCTACTCCTCTGATGCTCCTCCCTCGGATTCGCTACCCTCCATAAATAAACACGCATCATCCCCTAATGCGTAGCCCCATTCTTCAATGATCTGGATCTCTATCACTCTCCCATCCACGGACAACCTCTCTGCCATTTTCACCACCTCAAGAGCTGGTGTGGCGATGAGCACCCTTGCATAATCCAGTCTATCATTTTCCAACGTGTGAACATCAGCTCGGAGATACCTCCCACAGTCGAAAACGCAGAGTTTGAAAAACTCCTCGTTCCACGCATGTAAAGGTACTCCATACAGCCTCACCCACGCACCTCTACTAACTGTCATCATCTCATTGTCCCATCTCTCCCAATGTGACAAAAAAAGAGCAAGGAACTACCAACAAACATATTTCATTTCAAACTTTTCTTTAATCAACGGACTTCAGAAGCTCTTCAAGAGTTTTGATCATATCATCATATAACAAGTTCATTTCTAAAATATGGACAAATATTGTCATTTTCATCTTCATCATTTGGGAATACTCACTAAAATATTATACGATATAAACCTTGGATGCACTAAAATATTGTTCATTTTATTAAATCATCTCTTCGATAGTTTGAATTGTATTTATCATGGAAATTAAATCCTTCAAAGTGTTTTATATAATCCACACTAACAACAAGTGAGCCATAAAAATATATTGTAACACTTTTCCAATAAATTGAGTCTTTCATGTGCTATTAACTTAATCAAATATGGAAGAATTTTGTATTTCACTTTAGCTGAATATTTATTTTTAAAATCAATGATAAGCTTTTATCAATACTCTTATCTCATCATTTTCACATCTTTAGATGTACAAACTACTGGTCCAAAAATCTTTCACTTTGTAAAGTGACTTTAATTACGTAGCAATTGCACCATTATATTTAGACAATCGTTTCTATAATTCTCAATAGACGTTGGTTTGTGATCCTCATCATCTCTTATCATATATAGCACTATATTATATATAAAGATATCGTCAACATTGACTTCCTTTTGGTTCCATCATATTCATTCATGACATAATTTGTCGAGATCTCTTTATTTTCATATATTTCAGTATCTGATAAGTTCTTCTAGAACTAAATAATCAATTATGTCAAATACTCTTTTGAAATTTACATATCCTCACTTGAGTCATCTTTCTTTTTAGTTGCTTTTCTTATTTGAAGATTTTTATCATTGGAATCAATTATCCCACCATACTTCAAGTGTGGCTAAACTCATTTGCAATATAGGATTGTTCTACAGGAACATCCATTTTGATTAGAGCATTAGCAGCTGATATTTGATTTCATAAATTTTGCAAATAGTTTATCTTTTGAACATCTTGTTCAAATTATTTTATATGAGGATCAAGATGAGATACTAATAATAATTTATTTCAAGTGATTCATTTGATCTTCTGTTCCTATTTTCTGCTGCTTATCCCTCCCCCTAATTTTAGGAAAATTAATTCATCACTTGATAATCAGCCTTCAAGACTGTAAATAAGTCTCCAAATTTTAACTCAGCATGCTTTATAATGTATGGAGATTCATATCAAATACATTTTTCCAATATTCTTTAAGAATTCATCTTAATGCCTTATATTGGAGCAATTGAGACGGACACAACACATCCAAAAATGCTTATATGAAAAATATTAAGTTGTAAACCAAAACTCAATTGTATATTAAGGGGTGAATTATATATAATAATTTGTTGGCTTAATGCGAATCAAATACTCAATGATTTCATATGTTCCCAAAGTAGAATTTAAATCTTACAATTTCATAAGTATCAATCACACATTTAACTTTAAAGTCTAAAGAATAGATCTTTAAATCCATTTTTATGATCATATATTATGAGATTTCAATATCAAATTTTGGTTTACATACAATACTTATCAAATTCTTTCTGAATTTTTTTAAAAATTGAGCTCTTTGTCAAATTAGTTGACAAAACAATCTCACAAACTTCTGGTTGTGAGATGACAATGCCTATACATATAATCATTTAATTGATGCATCAATTGAACTCATAAAAATGGCGTATTTTACAAATATCACCTTGTATACATTCTCAAATTGTGACAAATTCAATTTTTCAAATCTTCAACTTTATTTAAGAACTAATAAAGACAAATTATTGGATTGAAGAATCTTCTGACTCTTAAGTACATATCCATAGAGAAAAAAACTTTTTTTTCTTCACATTATAATAGAACCGGGATAACCCAATCGGTCTTGCCAACAAAAAAACTTAATATAATTTGTAAACTTCTGGTTTACAATAATAATGACTCAAATTTCGTTCATAATTTATTTTATTTTGAAGTTCTTCAAGAACTATACAAATTTTTTTATGAAATAATCTTGTGCAATCTTTTAAAATTGCATGCATATTATTGAATTCTTCTAGAACTCATAAAAAAATTAGATTTTTTATTTTATAATTTTAATTTCTTCACGAACGTAAAATTTACTAAGATACATAACAACTGAATTCTCATGAAATTTATAATAAAAATTGAAAATTTTCTATGCTCTTCAAAATTTAGACTATTGAATTCTTCTAGGATTTATAAAGAATCAAAATTAATTTTTTAAGTTCTTCTGGAACTGTTTAATTCTTCCGGAATTAATAGAAAATAAAAATTCAAATTTTCTAAGTTTTTCAGGAACCAAAGAATAAAAAATTGAGTTTTTCTAAGTTGTTCAGGAACTATTGATTTTTTCCGAAATTTATAGAAAATAAAAATTGAATTTTGTACAAGTTCTTCGGGAACTAAGTATTGAATCTTTCGAGAATTCATAGAATCATATATTAGATTTTTAAGTTCGTCAAGAACTAAGTTTATTGAATTCATCGAGAATTTATATATTAGATTTCTAATTAAGTTCCTAAGAACTATATAATATAATAATAATAATAATAATAATAATAATAATAATATCTTTTGCAATTCTTCAAAGATACGTAAATATAATTTTTCTGGGATAGTAGGTAATAAATAAACTATAAAAATATAACATAATTACGGGTTGTAATTTAAAATAATTGAAGTATTCCGTGTAGCATATATTGAAATCATAATCTCAAAACAAAACAACATGCATGGCTTACTGTCAAAAAAAAAATGTATGACTGACGCAAATTTAAATAAAAGGAGATTATGGGTTCTTACATTTGCAATAATAAAATAAAAGTGATAGAGTCTCGTGCCGATAACGTAATTATAAACAAGAACAATAATATAGATGGAGAAGCGAGAGAAGAGAAAAAAAAATAGTATCTGATATTCATTACTAAAATTAGGGTAACTTGTATCTATATATAGGTGATATATGAGTCAATGACATGGATCAAGACTAATGAACATCTATTATCTATTGTGTATATTCATAACAAAATCAGTATTATTATGACTGTTTAATGAAAAAGTTGTTTCTTTCTCTATAGTGTAGTACAATTAGTTAGAACTACTCCTCCGTTCTTTATTAACTGTCATTTGAGATACATGTACATTATTTACATAACTTATTTTGATCATATATTTCTATCAATACATAATATAATAACAAATATTAGTATATAAGATGTTGTTCAATTTATCTTGATGAACATTGTTCAAATATAATTTTTTTTTTATAATTTTTTACAATACATAATTAAATAGTCATCAAAGATATATATTGACATATATGCAGTGGTCAATTATGACAATTATTTAGGAACAAATGAACCCAATTAATTTGGATAAGTTAAATTCAAATATAGTACATTCTACTTCTTCCATTACATTTAATTCATTGTAAGAGATTCAAACTTAACATTATGTATGTCCAAGAAAATTTCACAAACTTTTATATAAAATTTTATTTAGAATTAAAAAATTTCAAATCACTAAAATTAATTAAATCAATTTTATGTATTCAATTCATGAAAAAATGTGTCTAACTAATCTTCATCCAAACACATAATGTATAGGTTAGTTATACAATCTCTCTCATTCATTAGGAAGCCATGTAATACACACCTAATTACATAATAAGATAAACTCACAATTGTGAAAGATGTGTTTTATTTAAATAAATAGTATACCTTGCAAGGTATATCATTTATTTTTATTCTAAAAATAGAAATAAAATATAAAACCAGTTACTTGACATTGATTCAAAAGCATATTGATAAGGAATGAAGTTGCTTCCTCAATCAACGATAGTCCAGATCATATCATTTTCAATGATCCAGTGGCACGCTTCCATTCGACCCGGACCAGATCCAAGTGCTACAAATGCACTATGGGCGGGGTTCCATGTTGTTGTGTCCAAGTGACAAATTGCAACACCACGATTAATCTTGACCTTAGACTCGGCGTCCAAAAGATCCACTTCATAAACCCGAACCTTAGGAACCGAGTTGCAATAGTATAACAAGTAAGGAAACATCATCTGGTGACAAGATACTGAAGTTGTAACATTTCCATGGTTTATTCCCCTAATTTGACTTAAAATAACATTTTTATTCGACCCATTTATATTTTTAGTGGATCGAACGGTTACATTGTTCCCCAAAATAGAAGTTGCAAAGTCAATCATGTCCTCAAGCGAACCCACACAACGCTTGACCTCACCCTTACTCGGCGCCCTCTCACACTCACTCAATGAGTTCACTATCATCTTTTCCATAGACGAATTCTTAGACACCTTAAAAATTTTATTCATCTCATCTAACTTGGAAGATGCAAAGGGCAAATTGGTCAAAATGGAGCGAGGTAAAAATGATCTTTCGGGTAATTTATCCTTTATATCTGGCATGGACATAACCGCCCCTTGCTTCAACATTCTTTCGCGGAAAAAATTACCTGAGTGAACCCAATTTTTTACCAAATTAGTAGAAGTAGATTTAGTGTACTTAGTGAATGTAACACCTTGTTTGGAGTTATCTTCGAAGGGGTTAGTAACGCCATAATTCGTGAAAGTAATCTTCTTATCCAAATTAACTCCTTTACGAAAGCTTTGTGGATTTATATCTGAGATGCATAAGAGTGCGGCATAGCAGAAATCCGGACACTTTGTGGATAGTGTGTTGGTAGCCGCGTGTTTTGCAAAAGTTGTTGCGTCAATGGCGCTAAGTGGTGATGCCTTTGAGAGGATGAAGGATGGCTTTGGTAAGTTGTTTTTTATCACTCTATCCCAATAGTTAATTACAAAGGTTTTTGGAGCTAATGTGTTTTGATTTTCCTTTTCTGCATAATCTACTTTCAAACCAACCTGCATTGATAATAAGGTAGTGAAAAAATTATACACTAGATTTAAATTTCCAAACATATTAAAATAATCAAAATTAAGATACAACAAATTTAGAGTAAGATTTTTTTAACTATGCGAAAATATTCATCAATTTTTAATTATATTTTTAACCTTATTAATTATAAGGGTTAATATTATAGTAGTTTAGAGTTCGGCTAAGAAATTGTTCCACCTAAGAATCGAACACAAGTTCTCCCAGAATTCGTCTTTTGATAATCTACCATATATATATATATATATATATATATAGGGAAGCTACCTAAACTCTTAAGCCTCCCTTTTGCCTATTTTGCCTATGTGGCATGCTTAGAAAAGTTTCTTACATTTGCTCAAATTTCATTAATATTAATAGTACATGAGTGGTTCATATATGTTACAATTAAATATCTCCAAATTATTGTATCCATTCATCTCCAAACTATTGAAATTCCTTCATAAAAGAATGATAAATCAAAGTATAAAAAATTATAATACTTCACATTCAACCAATAAAAGAAGATTAATTAAAAAAAGTTTAGTCAAAAAAATTTCAAAAATAACTAATAAAATAAAACAAACAGAAAAACCAAATTTAAAAACTCGGCTCACATGAAAAAAAAATCACATAAAATATTAGTAGTGTATACTCTATACAAAACAACCATAAAATTAGTGTATTATACATACTTAATTTCCTAATAAGGTAAATTTTTTGATGAATCTTTTACTATATGGGACTTTTTTTATCAAACATGTTAGTTTATAATATTTTTAGCGATGTAAATATTAGAAAAAAGATCTAAACGTAATGCATTATTTGCTTTAAAATATTTTTACAAATATGTTTTTTATTCATAAACGAAAGATAAAGATTTATATAAAATGAAAAAGGCTTAAATGCACATTTAGTCCCCTTATTTTAAAAAACTTGAACTTTTGATCCCCTTCTTTAAAAGTCAGCTTTTTGGTCCCCTATCTTTACTTTTTTCAGGATTTTAGTCCCCCACCTCATTTTTATAAATTTTTTGCTGATGTGTCGGATTTATTAATGATATGGCAGTATCTACATGGATAAAATATAATCCACCTCATTAATCTATATTTTTATATAAATAATATATTATAAAATTATTAAACTAATTATAAAATAATTTAAGACAATCCAAAGTAAATTAAAATATAATTGAATCAAAAAGAAAAGGAAACTCTATTTTTATGTAACAAATATTCAATACATCTGTCAATTTAAAATGAAACTTTATTTTTAACGTTACAAATGTAAATTTAATATATAATATTCTTTAATTCAAGATCAAAATAAAAAAACGTAAATAAAATGTGTATTGTAATTTACTAACAACTAACATTAATTGCTTATAAAAAATTCATACTTTAAATATTTTTAATTTCTCCCATTTTTAAGATAGAAAATATCCAATAATATTTTGGTCAAAATTAAAATATCAAACATTTTTAATAATCACATTTTACTTATCAAAATCACATTTTAAAAAGAATAAATAAAAATATTTTTGATTTAACAATGTGATTATCACAAATATTATTTTACATTTATAAAATATTTTAATTATATAATTTAATCGAACCCGCGCAATGCGGGTTTATCTCTGGTATTAATATAGATAGTGTAGGATTGAGATGCAAAAAGAGATATATAATCCTTACGGTGAGTGTGGAAAGAAGGATATTTGTGAAGATAAAGATGGTGTGAGTTATGTGACTAAGTTGTTTCTGCATTTTAATTAAATTTCTTCAGTATATAGTTTCTATAGAGGTTATATATGAGAAAAGAGAAATTGGAGGTGTTGAGAGTATTGCAGGTTTGGTTGTGGCTCTATGCAATTTATAGTTGTTTTTTCTCTAGGAGCTCTTTGTTGCATTGCACATGTTTTTTTTTGCACATGTTGTAGAGTATAACATGTGAAAAGACAATAACAGGGCAGAATTGTTTTTAATGTAATGATCAGGACATTATATATGATGAATTTGAAACTTCACTATTCTTTTATGTCATTGCAATATTTTGATGTTAACTTATCTATCTTCAAAAAACTTCAATTTTCTTTTATTATTATCATTTATATCTATATAAAAAAAATATTGTTTAGAATACTAAGAGGTCTATATAATATAAAAAAAAAACTATATTATTTAAAATATTAATTAAAATGCTCTCTCACATTAAAATGTTATCATATGTCCAAAATGCTATTAGTTGAGACTTGTTAATAATAACAAACCAAAGATTTAAATTGGAGATAAATCATCTATCTATATTAATCTCAAACGCACTAAAAAAGTTGTCATGTGTCCAAAATGCTAAAAAAGAAAAGAAAAAGTTGTTTCAAATACTAAAATGTTGTCATGTTAATTTGTCTGACAATGAAAATAGAATTTTGGAGTTGAATCATTCTCTGCACCGGTGTGTTTATCATCTCTCATGCCTTTATTCAACATTCAGAATGTAAAAAGAAATAAAATAAAGTGATATGGATAAAGAAACAACACAAAATATCCAATAATAGCAATTATTATATATTCCTCAGGTCTCACAATAGATGTCCTCTAGTTTTTCATATTTTAAAAAAAATGATTAGTTTTATTAATTACAATAATAAAACGAATTTGTTTACTAAAATATCTTTATTAATGATAATCAGTTGAGTGATTTAATAATTTGAAATGCAATAAATAAGAGTAGTTTGTTGGAAAAATAGTAATAAATGTTGTCTTAATTTTTTTAAAGGTCTGTTTGGTTCGACTAAGGGGAGGGGAAAGATTTTTAAGAAGGGGGAGGGGGGAAGAAAAATATACTTTGATAAAATATGTGTTTGGTTCAAAAAAGAGAAGGGAAGGAGAGAGATTTTAATCAAAAATGTGTTTGGTTCATGAAGGATGGGAGAGGTTTTAAAAATAATTTACTTTTTTACACTTAACTTCATACACTTAAAATAATCTTCATATTTAATATGTTTTAAATTTTTAAATCACTATTCAACAAACTATGAACAATTATTATAACACTTAAATTTTGGGAACAAAAATGATTAAGATAATAATGAGTTTAAAACTTAAATTTTTTTGTAAAAAAGAAAACATAAATTTTAATATGCCAGGATAATTTATGATATTAATAAAAAAGTGAAGTTAATTTTGTCAACATAATAAATTATGTTTTACCTTAACTCTCCTCCTTAAGAAATTGAACCAAACATAAAAATTTAAAATATCACCTCTCATCTTTTCTCCTTCCCCTCCAAAGCTCCCGAATCAACCGGACCCTAAAAAGATGAATAATTTGAGGTAAAAGAAAAACTTAAAAATGATGTTTATTGTGAGGGAGTAACAAACAATATATGATGATCAAAAGAGGATCTTATCTTAAAATTTTGAAGTTTTATACGGAAGTTAAAATGGACTAGTAAATTGCAATTGTGTCTCATCAAATTATGGTATTGTGTAATGTTTCACGATGTATAAGTTAATGATAAAATTATAACGAATAAGAATTTTATAAAATTTGTTGTTAGATTGAAATTTTATATTAAATATTTATTCAATTCAAATTTCAAATAAATCAAAAATTATTTAATATGTTATTAAGATTCATTATGATTTTGTATCAAAAAAAAGATCCATTAAGATTTATAATATTTAATCTTGACGAATATAAATAAGATATGAAATTCTTTCAACTTCTTTAAAATTTAACATTGATGATCTTCATAATATAATTTTTCAATTAAAAAATGATTTTTATAAAACTAATATTTGTTATAATATTAGACAAATATTAACATATACTCCAAATACATATGTTAAAGAAGTAAATTATCAGTCATCAATTATAAAACTATAAGTTATCGGTGGTAAAAACTTAAAGTTTTTTCTTACAAAAAAAATTTAAATTTATTTGAAGCTCCAAATATAGTTACGAGTATCTAATAATAACTCCTAAATTGGAAAAGAACTCATTAGCATTGACATATGAGTTTTTGACCAGACATGTTTTCATGTTTCACCGTCATTGTTTAGCTCATTAAAATGATTTCGCGTGACAAGTGACAACTACCCCCATAACAGACGTGTAAGATGCTACACAATACACATACACATGGAAAACAAACGAATATGAGAGGCATCCTATTCATAAATTCTTACATTATGTCATGTTTTAAATAAGAAAAATGTTAAGCAGTGTTTTTGGCTCGTGTTTTTTGGCTCGTGTGTATGTAAAAAATTCGGTTAGGAGGAGAGATTCCATCTTATATATACTACACAAGTTTTTCGACGGAGATTAGTAATCGCTAACGGCGGTAGAAATTTTGTATCAATATCATGGTAATAAAAAATAATATAAACAAGTCATGTGTTTATATATTCATTAATTGACGTAACAACATATAATTGAAATATGTGTAAACTAATCGATATGCTAACATGTACATAGTATTTATATATAGGTGACTACATGATTATGTTTTAGGAAGGTGTAAAAGAATTTTTTATTGGTTATTGTTTATTGAGAAAATGAGAGAGAAGGAAAATTAAATGCAATTTACATTTAATTTTATGAGAATAAGGAAAAACACATTCTTGAAAATGGTTTTTCCCTTATATTTTGGGACAAAAAAAGTCATTTTCCCCCCTTATATTCAAAACACTCCCCTTGGATGTCCATTAAGGATATACTTCATTAAAATCTTACTAAAATAAAATCCAATGAAAAAAAGATTCTAGTAAATAAAAAAGGAGTCCAGCATCCTAGCAAAACCCAATGGAATAAAATCATGATTAAGGGAAAAAGAGTGCAGAACAAAATTATATCTCTCCCTCATAAAGACAATTATATCTTGAACGAATAAAACCAATTAATCTTCTAATTTAGTTGATCAAAAGCTTTATTTGAAGAAGACTTTGTAGAAAGATCTAATTTATCTTCTTTTATATACTCTTTTCTGAAAACCGTTGATGCAATATTATTTTCTTCAAGTTTCTTGATGTGTAGAATCATAAATCTCAACAAAATCACATTCTCAACTTCAAGTTTCGACTTGGGTGTTTACCTTTTATGAAAGGGTGGATGGACAGTGCACTTGGGTGTTTACCTAGCGTAGGGAGCTTTTCCAATGGGAAAAGGACCTTGTTGATCAATTATTGGGGGTGTTGGAGAGGGCTAGATTGTCCGCGGTGGAGGATTTTTGGAGATGGGTACCGGACCCGGATGGTAGGTTCTCGGTAAAGTCGGCATATAAGCTCCTTTTGAAGGAATTTGGTGCAAATGAGGAGGTGGAAGAACATTTTCGTGGGGTATTTAAGTTGATTTGTAGTGGCCCGGCTCCCTTTAAGCTGGTGGCTTTCACTTGGCAATTATTGCACGAACGCCTCCCGACTTGAATAATCTAGACTATCGTGGCATCCTCCCTCCGGATGCTTCGAGAGATTGCGTGAGTTGTGTGGATAGGTTGGAAACCGCTTCTCACCTTTTTATGCATTGTGGTGGGGCTATATCGGTTTGGTATGCTATTTTGCGGTGGTTGAAGGTGCCTATAGTCATGCCGCCATCGCTCCCCATTTTGATTAGGGTCCTTTTAGGAGAGGCGGATAATGCAAAAGTGAGAAAAAGCTTCCTCATGATTTGGCATGCAACTTTTTGGCCGTTGTGGAAAGCGAGGAACGAGAGTATCTTTGCAAATGTCATTTGGGATTTTAACGTCGTGGTGGATGAGATCAAGGTTTTGAGTTGGAATTGGAGCAGAGTCCGTTTGAAGTTATCTCCATGTTTTTTATGTGAGTGGTACTGAGATCCGGTGAGTTGTCTAACGCGGTAATTGCTTGTTGAGGTGGTGTTGTGCGGTCGAGTGTTTAGTGTTGTGGTGTTGTTTGTTTGGGTGTTGGAGTTATCTTTTTAGTGTGCTGGGTAGTTTTGTTTGTTTAGGCATGATTATGTACTTTTTGGTCTCACTGCTTGGTGATTGGCCTGCTTTGTAAGCCTTTCTTTCTTGTGGCTGTCTTTTTCTAATTGTTAGGGGCATGTTTTAATAAATTTTGCTTTTCAAAAAAAAAAAGTTTCGACTTTGTTCCAATATTTTTAAGATTATTGATATTGATAAAGATAAAATACCACTACATGCAATTTGCGAAATGCAATAGTGTCCTCAATTCAACTAATTCCAATATGGTACTTCAAAATCAATTCAAGTAACTCATCATTTTTTTTATACGTGGAATAATCTTTGTTCACATCAACTGATATCATGCACAAAATGTCATTGAAATACTAAGTTTGTAATTTCAAACAAACTTTTACCATCAAACTGTTGCGGGGATTTTGGGATTTCCACCACTAACATTGACCTTTCATTTCCAAAGAGGGGAAAGCGTCGAAAACCATTTAAAAAGAGAGAGATTCTAAGCTCGGGGTTAGTTACGCCTAGGGAAGGTATTAGCATCCTAAACGCCCATGGTACTCCATGGTAACCTCTAATTTATTACTTTTTATTGCTTTTATGTGCTTTAAGAAAATGAGAGAGAAGTTGTAAGAATTGGAGGAAGAAATTGTATAGAATAGAAAGGTGTGTGCATGTGGAGATTGGGTTGAGAAAAGAAAGTTATTGCAAAGAATAGTAAATTTAGTTTAATTCTAAACTAATCGTGCGACTAATTTGGATTTGGACTAAAGAATTTTTATTAGAGAGAGAAGAAGTTTTTTTGTTTGTTTTCTATTTTTTCTAAAGAAAATTACTAACGCCTCTTCGGAAATGAAAGTTCATTTTTTTCGTTAGTTTTTTTTTAGCGTTATGCGGAAAGCGGTAAAAATAAAATGCATGCAATGCAATTCTACATCCTCTTTGGGGTTACATTTAGCCTAAATACATTCTAAGAGTTGTGCGAAAATTTAAACATGAATGATGCAACAATTGAATGAGAATGCAAAGACATAAAAAATAAAATTACAAGTACGACGGAATTAAAAGTAAATAAACTAACTAGACTAAATTAATCTAAGCTATATAACTATACTATACCATATTTTTTGAGTCATTCTTAGGTCCGTCTCCATTATAGCATAGATTGATGATTTAAGTCCAAGGTCCCAATGACCATAATAATAGTCACAAAGAAAAAAAATAATGCAATAATAAAAATGACATGAAAATATAAATGACATAAAAATAAATTGCAAGGAATTTAAATGACATAAAATAAATAAAGAAAATAAACTAAATAAATGCAAAATGAAAATAAAATTGACATGAAAGTAAAATAAAATAAATAAGACAGAGGGATGTATGAAAGTAATAAGGGAGGTGCAGACAATAAAGAGGAAGAAAAACAGAAACAGAGGCCCAAGGAGGCCCAAACGCACTGAACCGGACCATTTGCCTGGACCGGACCGGTTCATGCGGTTCAATCCCAGGATTGAACCGAACCAAGTCCTGGATCACATACGGTTCAGATCGCGCGAGTCTATCATAGGCCAGCAGATCATCTTCATCAGATCTATATCAGACGGACCTGATTTCATCTGGGAATCATATGATCAGAATTAAAGTAAACGGATCAAACGCGTAAGATTTAAAGTCAGCAACAAGGGTCTATACCATAGTCCATCACTTTGAACCAGGCGAGTCACTAACTCAGTGACTCAGTGAGTGACTCGTCCGCCATGGACGAGTTGGCAAAGCTTCGGATCCGAGCCAAAAAACGCATATGAGTAGTCGATTTGATTCGATTTCTTGCGTAGATCACAAATCCGGACTTAGTTTCCCAAAATGAGTTCTATATTTTTAAAAACGAGCATTCAAAGATCGGATCTAAAAAAATCAAATTCGTTTTGTACGCAAAATTGACGAAAACTAATATGTGCATTAGCTTCGTTGTGTGATTGCGAGTTCAATGAGCCAAGAATCGTTGAAAACGGAACTGTAAATAAAGAGAACTCGTCACCTCAAGTTTTGAAGAAAATCGGACTCGGATTTGGATTTATGGCTCGATTTGAATGTTTCAGACGCGATTTGTTTGTGATTGATGATGATTGAAGTGTATTGGAATGATTTTGGTAGGAATTTGAAGAAAATTGGTGAAGAATCAAGGATTGGTGAAGATGATGAAGTTGTGTTTGTTTTGGTGAAGAACAACTCGTTCTTCTTTTTTCTTTTTTTCTTTTTTGTTTTTCTTTTTCTTTTTGTTTTTTTTATTTGACTTGGGAGAGAATTGAGAATGAGATTTTTTGGGAATTGTGGGTGAATGTGTGAATGATGTGGGGTTTGTATTTATAGAAGAAAATTAGGGTAAATGGTATTGGTGTAATAATCATGGTATGATAGGACAATTAGGTAAAATGACAAAATGGGGATATTTTGATTTATTTTTAATTGGGAAAATGATTTATGATGAGAATGAGATGAGGTGGCACATGGTGAGTGGTCTATGTGAAAATATTCCCTTGAGGTGGAAAATAGTATTTTTGATTTATTTTGGAAAAAGAAAAAGAGATAAGAATGAGATAAGATTGATGAGTCATGAGATAGAGCAACTTGTGCTCTACTCTTTCCTCTCTTGGCATATTTTTAAAATAAATGTGAACAATAAAAAAAGAATTGAACTAAAATGGATGTAAATTTTTTTTTTTTGATATTTTTGTACTTTTACGCTAATTATGAACTATTAAAAATAAAATAGACTAAAAGAGTAAAATAGTTGAAAAATATGTAATTATAAAAAGATGAAAATATGAGAAAAATAGGGAAATATGCACAAAAATGAAATTAGATCACATATAATAAAATGCATGTATATTTTTGTATTGATGATGTATGAAATGCAAATTGGATTTGTAGGTCCAAAATTGGGGTACAACAGCTGCCCCTATTTAAGTTTCTTCAATCGGAGAAATGAAGATTAAAATCTTTGTTTAGACAGGATTGAAGAGACTTTAATATAAAACGTGCACCATTTTTTGGACCTAAAATCCTCTAACAATGCTTATGCAACTGTGAATGCCCAAATGCAGATGATGAATTTTTTTGAATTTTGTATGAATGTTGTAAAAGACATACAAACGAGGAAAAACATGGTTAAGACTCTACAAGGGATGGACAAAACAGGGCCCGACTGAGAAAATAGCAAGATGTACCCTGAGTCCATTGGGAAACGAACTCCGCTGGGGAACACGACCAAATACTGGGGAAAAATGTTATCCACTATCGACTGACCGACAGCAAGTACGTTGTACACTGACACACAACTTTTAAAAAAACATCAACTATCGACTGACCGACAGGTGGAACATTGTATACTGACATATAAAATTGAAAGATTATCGACTATCGACTGACCGACAGCAAGAATGTTGTATACTGACATACAATCAATGAAAAATTAACTACTATCGACTGACCGACAGTTGGGAATGTTGCACACTGACACACAACATTAAAAATCAACTACTATTGACTGACCAACAGCAGGAACGTTTTACACTGACGTATAACGTTTAAAGGTTAACAGCTATCGACTAACCGACAGCAAAAAATGTTGTATACTGACATACAATCATTTTCAAATCATCAACTATCGACTGACCGACAGTAAGAATGTTGTATACTGACTTACAACATTTAAGATCAACCACTATCGACTGACCGACAGCTGGAACATTATACACTGACATACAATGTTTAAGAATCAACTACTATCGACTGACCGACAGCTGGAAATGTTGTATACTGACATACAACTCTGAAAATCATCAACTATCGACTGACCGACAGCGAGAACATTGTACACCGACATACAATGTTTAAGAATTCACTACTATCGACTAACCGACAGAAGGAAATGTTGTATACTGACATACAACTCTGAAAATCATCAACTATCGACTGACCGACAGCGAAGTGAGAAAAGGTAACACAAACCTTTTGGGGTGTAATCAACTCTACGAAGTACTTCAGACAGTAACATAGGTAGGCTGAACAGTATGAGACTTGTATGGTCTTTTGTGTAAAGTTTCTTGATAAGGTTCATTGGGATAAAACCACCTGAGGAATTGCAAAGTGTATATGGTAAAATACAAGTTTCTGTATAGAAAACTTGTCACTGTTGCCTTTGAATTGATGTCCAATCCGGGAACAAACCGGAGGGAAACTTGTAAAACAAGACTTTGTGTCCAATTGAAGAATAAATTCAACCGGAATTTTCCTTTTGTTGTAGGAAAAACTGAAACAACCATCATCCACAAGAGATGAGTCTAGTGGGGAATTTTTGAAACAAGAGGTGTACACTTATCTGCCTAAGCTGACACTCTAATTGGAGAGAACAACATGCCCATCCCGACTCTATTTTGTAGACATTGATAAGACGAGAGAGACAGAAATCTGTAAAATGATGTAGTAATGTATGAATGATGTAAATGCTTATGCCTTATGTAAATGATATGTATGTATGTATGTATGTATGTATGTATGTATGTATGTATGTATGTATGTATGTATGTATGTATGTATGTGAGTATTTGTTGACAAAACAGACAAGACGAATGAGATTGGAGACAAGCCAACATCGCAGTACAACTCAAAGTATCTCAACAAGGTGTATATGTTGCTGTAGATGTAGCAAGAGAACCTCTTCTTGGGGAAGGAACAACTTCTCTAGGAAATGACCGTTTTAACCAAACAATCTGTTTTCAAACTTGATTGTATTCAAGACAACATGATCAACTTTCATCGGGGATGTACCCTCCTCTTGAGCTAAGTCCTCACTGATGTATAAGAAACTGCCTTGAGATAATTGTTGACATCTTTTCAGAAAAACATGTTTGCTGTTGAAAAACTTGAGAAAACGGAGACGACTTGCCCCTTGCTTTAGATTCTTGTATCAGTTTGATAAATCTTCGAAAGAATTGCTCAGAGAGCGTGACTGGTTTCCCTTCTACATTGAGCGTACTGCAGTCGTTATGCCCTTTTTTTTTTTCTTGTTTGTTGTTTTTTTTTTTTTGTATATATTTTTTTTAGGCATTGTATCTGTTGACTGCAACAATGTATACTGAGAGTGAAAACTCTTCTTTATCTATGATATTTGAAAACCATGATTCTGCTATATTTCACATCATGTAACTATTCAGGAAGAAATGATCTTGACATAGTATGCCCCAAGTGCTTGAAACCTTGAAGGGTATGCCCATGACCAACTGATGTTTGTAGTGTAACCAAACCTTGAAAGTTTTCAACCTTGGTAAGCAGAATATTCAACTTGTTTGCCCCTGATTGGCAGAATCCATATGTAATTGCCCCTGGCTGGGAGCGTCTCAAGTCAGTTTTGCCCTTGATCAGACTATAGCTCAAATTTATTTGATGTCAAGTATTTATTTGCAAGTAAAATAATTTCTTTTTGAAAAGTATTTTTGATAAAATGAACATGTAAGTTTTTGAAATTGAGTATTTTTGTGGTGGAAACACATATGGAGGGTACAAAGATAATTACTTAATTAATCAAACAGGAGGAGTCAGCGTAACAATAAACTTGCTGAATATGCCTTCATAGTGAACCTAGTTTCAATTAGGTCTTTTGTATGTTATAACGTGGCTGGGCTCACGGTTTACAAAAAAAAAAAAGATTGTTAGGCTCAAAAATTTATTTGGTCCCGCCCATTCTTCTTGATGTTCTTCGATCCTAATGTTCAATTAACTCAACTGATGCACTTAGTCGACAAGAGAATCTTTTTGGCAATGATATTTGAGGTTGACACTTTGGTCGAAGCTTCATTGATATCCTTTTTGTTGAACAGACTTTGATGAGATTTCTTGTAGTGACAGTCACTTTTTGTTTTAGGAAGTTGTTCCTATTTTTTTGAATCACTCTTTATTTGTATGGACCAGTTCTTTTTGAACTTTGAATCTGTGGTCCATTAGGATGCCCCTCTTTCTTTTTTTATGGGCTCTTTTTTTTAATTCCTTTTTTTTTTTTTTATTCTCTTTTTTTTTTTTTTTTTTGGAACAACCATTGTAAGATTTTGATATATGAATAATGTGACTGCCATATGAATCGTTGTGAGTCTCATCTCTTGACAGCTTCTTCTGTTTGTGGAAAGTATTGTGCTTAAACCTCTTACTTGGTAAGATCAAATGAATTGACTCTCTTGCATCAAAATGCATCATCAAATTAATTGAAGGACTACCCTGCCCCAGGTTCAAGATTGAGGGTTCAGAAAAGTAGAAAGAAACACCGACTTCAGGCTCAAAGGGGTTGGCTACGGATTATCTCCTTATATCTCCACTGTTTGGGAGTTGAAACAATGCCTTACATCGTCAACTAGGTTTTTCACCATTGAAAGCATAAATCAGCAAAAATCAGTTATTTGTTTTCATCATCCTCGCTCCAAGTTTGTAAGTAATAAATAAAGAGAAAAGAGTGAATATAAATGAATTAATTTCAAAACATGCATGTTTATTATATTGAGAGTACTTAACAAGAAGACATAATTTTAAAAGCAAACAAATACTTGATAAGAAAGCAATAAAAGCCTAGCGATTTTAGGGATGAGCTTCCTAGCATCACCGACTTCAACTTGATAAAAGCGAGTAGAAATAACATCAACATCAAACTAATTCAGTCAAACCATTATTCAACATGCCACAAAGCTGTCACTTCCTTCAAACTTTTTCTTCAACCATAACATCCATATTTGGAACTGTGGGATAGACCTTGGAACTGAGTTCCATCAACAATATCTTGCACCATGTTAATAGTAGCAGTCCCATGGGGAGGGAGCGGATTTGCCTGTACATTAGGATTTGTATCTTTGAATTTCAAGGCACCTTTTTTCATCAAACTCTGGACTACATTCTTCAAACCATAGCAATGCTCAATATCGTGACCGGGTGAGCCAGAATGATAAGCACAAGTGAGATCGGCTCTGTACCCTGGTGGCAATATCTCAGGTACTGGCAGGGGTGGCTTAAGTTGGATAGACTTGTTTTCAAGCAAAGCTGGTAGCAAATCGGCATACTTTATCGGAATAGGATCGTATCGAGGAGGATCCTGATTACGATTGTGATTACCATTCTGTGATTGATTTTGTGGTTGCTGTTGATAACCTACATTCACCGGTGGTGCAATAGCAGCGACATACTGTTGTTGTTGGCGATAATTTCTTCTGCGACCACCATTAGCAATCATGCTTACCTCTAGCTCCTTCTTCTTTCCAAAACCAACACCATACCTTTTGTTACTACCAGAACCAGAAGCATCCTTCACTAAACGTCCTTCTCGAATCGCTTCTTCCATACGCACACCAGTTTCTACCACATCAGAAAAATCACGGTGATTACTGGAGATCATCCTATCAAAGTAAAACGGATCAAGTGTTTTCAAAAAGGTCTTCGTCATTTCTTTCTCATCCAAAGGTGGGTTAACCTGTGCAGCCAGTCCACGCCACCTCTGGGCATACTCTTTGAAGCTTTCTCGTTCTCTTTGGGATAAAGAACGAAGTTGGTCCCTGTCAGGAGCTAAATCCACATTGTACTTATACTGTTGCATGAATGCTTCACACACATCAGTAAAAGACTTAATCTTCTCACGATCCAAACTCACATACCACTTCAAAGCAGCACCAGTCAAGCTGTCTTGAAAGCAATGAATCAACAACTGATCTTTTCTTGCATAAGCAGCCATCTTTCTAGCATACATGATCAAATGACTTTGTGGGCAAGAATCTCCCTTGTATTTTTCAAAGTCAGGCACTTTGAATTTAGGCGGTAGATCAACATCAGGAACTAAACACATATCATAAGCACTCTTTCCAAACAACTCTTTACCACGGAGAGCACGAAGTTCTCGCTGGATTTCATCAAACTGGTTCTGAACTTCATCATTGTGACCAAAGGATACCACGCTTTCAACTGGACCAGCATGATAGATAGGTTCTCCCACTAATGGCGTAGTGTTCATGGTGAGAGGAGCAACAGTCATTGCAGTCTGTGGAAGAGAAACTGTAACCTGCGGAATAGCATTACCCTGAAACTGAGTATTGAGAAGATTCTGCTGAGATCCTTCACCAAAATTAGGAGGCATACCCCATTGGAAATGCATTGGTGCAGTGGTCATCGGCTGGCTAACATAGAACAGTGGAACAGAAACCGGGATGTTATCAGGAATAGAAACATTCAAAGCTTGTGATGGAGGAGGCGGGGGCCTCGCCATAGTCAAAGATTCAACTAAAGCAGTCAGATGGGCTACATTAGCCTGAAGAGAGGTAACCTGTTCTTGTAATTGCTGATTCTCTTGCTCGAGTCCTTCCATTCTTTTCTTGTAGTTTGCACGAGTGTTGTAAGTACGTGTTGGCTTGAAACGAGAACGTCGGGCCAGGATCTGAGAGAGAGATGCAGAGCTTAGACTCTTTGATAAAACCATGAATGTGGACATGATGCATGTAAAGAAAGTTTTATTTTGACTTTCATTTTCAAAGGACTTTAGGATATCAATCATAATGTACCTCAATTTTCTTTGTAAATGATTACAAGAAAATTTTCTTTTCAAAGCAATATATTTTTTTCAAGGTCTATGACGATTGTGAAGTTTATAAAGAAATTCCTCTAAGTCCTTTGAAAACCAATGGAAAGAGATTTTCATGGATGAATGGATGCATGAGATGTGATGATGCAACAAGCACAAACATAAGCAAACATGGTTGGTTAAGATAACGTTGGAGTCAAAAGGTGAACCACCCACAAGGTATGAACTATGGTTTTTTTCTTCATATTTGTAACACGGGTTCTGAAAGGTTCCCAAACTTGTCAACTTTCCTATTGAATACCATGCGCACATAATTGACTCATGGCTCAATGAAATATCCAAAGGAGAAGTCTCGTTTGAGCGTAGCATCGCGTGACAATCAAAACCACAATTGACTCGTGATTTCAACCACCGCACTACATTCTAAAGGCCAAGGTGGGTTAATGAAACTAAGAGGCTCTCAAGCTTCTCGGGATAAACAGAAATGATATGCCAACACAATTGACTCGTGCCAACTATACCACTTCCATAGATCCTCCACTTGAGCGTGGCCGCATCATATGCATTTGCGCAACAACTAACTCGGTACGCAACGATATGACACCACGAATCCTATCTTATTTTGTTTTCTCAAGCAGGGGTATTGTGCTTGTCTAATCACTCAAGAAACCCATGACATAAATAAGTAAATCATTTAAGCATTTAGGAAAGCAATAAACTAGATAGGTTCAACCCTCTTAAGGAGAGTATCCCCAGTGAAGTCGCCATTTTTCTGTTGCGGGGATTTTGGGATTTCCACCACTAACATTGACCTTTCATTTCCAAAGAGGGGAAAGCGTCGAAAACCATTTAAAAAGAGAGAGATTCTAAGCTCGGGGTTAGTTACGCCTAGGGAAGGTATTAGCATCCTAAACGCCCATGGTACTCCATGGTAACCTCTAATTTATTACTTTTTATTGCTTTTATGTGCTTTAAGAAAATGAGAGAGAAGTTGTAAGAATTGGAGGAAGAAATTGTATAGAATAGAAAGGTGTGTGCATGTGGAGATTGGGTTGAGAAAAGAAAGTTATTGCAAAGAATAGTAAATTTAGTTTAATTCTAAACTAATCGTGCGACTAATTTGGATTTGGACTAAAGAATTTTTATTAGAGAGAGAAGAAGTTTTTTTGTTTGTTTTCTATTTTTTCTAAAGAAAATTACTAACGCCTCTTCGGAAATGAAAGTTCATTTTTTTCGTTAGTTTTTTTTTAGCGTTATGCGGAAAGCGGTAAAAATAAAATGCATGCAATGCAATTCTACATCCTCTTTGGGGTTACATTTAGCCTAAATACATTCTAAGAGTTGTGCGAAAATTTAAACATGAATGATGCAACAATTGAATGAGAATGCAAAGACATAAAAAATAAAATTACAAGTACGACGGAATTAAAAGTAAATAAACTAACTAGACTAAATTAATCTAAGCTATATAACTATACTATACCATATTTTTTGAGTCATTCTTAGGTCCGTCTCCATTATAGCATAGATTGATGATTTAAGTCCAAGGTCCCAATGACCATAATAATAGTCACAAAGAACAAAAATAATGCAATAATAAAAATGACATGAAAATATAAATGACATAAAAATAAATTGCAAGGAATTTAAATGACATAAAATAAATAAAGAAAATAAACTAAATAAATGCAAAATGAAAATAAAATTGACATGAAAGTAAAATAAAATAAATAAGACAGAGGGATGTATGAAAGTAATAAGGGAGGTGCAGACAATAAAGAGGAAGAAAAACAGAAACAGAGGCCCAAGGAGGCCCAAACGCACTGAACCGGACCATTTGCCTGGACCGGACCGGTTCATGCGGTTCAATCCCAGGATTGAACCGAACCAAGTCCTGGATCACATACGGTTCAGATCGCGCGAGTCTATCATAGGCCAGCAGATCATCTTCATCAGATCTATATCAGACGGACCTGATTTCATCTGGGAATCATATGATCAGAATTAAAGTAAACGGATCAAACGCGTAAGATTTAAAGTCAGCAACAAGGGTCTATACCATAGTCCATCACTTTGAACCAGGCGAGTCACTAACTCAGTGACTCAGTGAGTGACTCGTCCGCCATGGACGAGTTGGCAAAGCTTCGGATCCGAGCCAAAAAACGCATATGAGTAGTCGATTTGATTCGATTTCTTGCGTAGATCACAAATCCGGACTTAGTTTCCCAAAATGAGTTCTATATTTTTAAAAACGAGCATTCAAAGATCGGATCTAAAAAAATCAAATTCGTTTTGTACGCAAAATTGACGAAAACTAATATGTGCATTAGCTTCGTTGTGTGATTGCGAGTTCAATGAGCCAAGAATCGTTGAAAACGGAACTGTAAATAAAGAGAACTCGTCACCTCAAGTTTTGAAGAAAATCGGACTCGGATTTGGATTTATGGCTCGATTTGAATGTTTCAGACGCGATTTGTTTGTGATTGATGATGATTGAAGTGTATTGGAATGATTTTGGTAGGAATTTGAAGAAAATTGGTGAAGAATCAAGGATTGGTGAAGATGATGAAGTTGTGTTTGTTTTGGTGAAGAACAACTCGTTCTTCTTTTTTCTTTTTTTCTTTTTTGTTTTTCTTTTTCTTTTTGTTTTTTTTATTTGACTTGGGAGAGAATTGAGAATGAGATTTTTTGGGAATTGTGGGTGAATGTGTGAATGATGTGGGGTTTGTATTTATAGAAGAAAATTAGGGTAAATGGTATTGGTGTAATAATCATGGTATGATAGGACAATTAGGTAAAATGACAAAATGGGGATATTTTGATTTATTTTTAATTGGGAAAATGATTTATGATGAGAATGAGATGAGGTGGCACATGGTGAGTGGTCTATGTGAAAATATTCCCTTGAGGTGGAAAATAGTATTTTTGATTTATTTTGGAAAAAGAAAAAGAGATAAGAATGAGATAAGATTGATGAGTCATGAGATAGAGCAACTTGTGCTCTACTCTTTCCTCTCTTGGCATATTTTTAAAATAAATGTGAACAATAAAAAAAGAATTGAACTAAAATGGATGTAAATTTTTTTTTGTTGATATTTTTGTACTTTTACGCTAATTATGAACTATTAAAAATAAAATAGACTAAAAGAGTAAAATAGTTGAAAAATATGTAATTATAAAAAGATGAAAATATGAGAAAAATAGGGAAATATGAACAAAAATGAAATTAGATCACATATAATAAAATGCATGTATATTTTTGTATTGATGATGTATGAAATGCAAATTGGATTTGTAGGTCCAAAATTGGGGTACAACACAAACATATTTCATTTCAAACTTTTCTTTAATCAACGGATTTCAGAAGCTCTTCAGGAATTCTCATCAATTTTATATCATCATATAACAAGTTTATTTCCTAAATATGGAGAAATATTTCATTCTAATATTCATCATTTGGGAATACTCACTAAAATATTGTACGACATACACCTTGGATGCAAGAGAACACAAAGAGACTTATTCATTTTATTAAGTTATCTCTTCAATAGTTTGAATTGTATTTGTCGTGGAAATTAAATCCTTCGAGGAGTTTTATATAATTCACACGAACAACAACTGAACCATAAAAATATATTGTAACTTTTTTCAAATAAATTGAGTCTTTTATGTGCTATTAACTTAATCAAATATGGAAGAATTTTGTATTTCACTTCAGGTGAATATTTATTTTCAAAATCAATGATAAGCTTGTATATATATATATATATATATATATATATATAGGTGATTCACGTGGGTAACAGCAAACTTCATTTCTTGATCAGTATGTAAGCAGTTTTTTAGAATTTTTTTTAGGAAAGCCTCTTGATTCACGCAAATTACTGACATGTGAAATGTGCAAGGAAATTTTCCTAGACAACGATATAGGGAATCACGCATAACTTTGACTTTTCTGTGAACTGCTTTCCTAGGAAATTTTTGTCGGAAACATTTGTTTTTTGCGAGGAATAAACTTTCCTCGATAATATTCGTAGGAAATTTCCAATTTTCTTGTAGTGTACCCAATTAATTTGGATAAATTCAATTCAACTATAGTACATTCTACTTCTTCCTTACATTTAATTCATTGTAAAAGATTCAAACTTAACATTATGTATGTCCAAGAATATTTTACTAACTTTTATATAAAATTTTATTTAGAATTAAAAATTTTCAAATCACTAAATTTAATTAAATCAGTTTTATGTATTCAATTCATGAAAAAAATGTGTCTAGACAATCTTCATCCAAACACATAATGTATAGGTTTGTTATACAATCTCTCTCATTCATTAGGAAGCCATATAATACACACTTACATAATAAGATAAACTCACAATTGTGAAAAATATGTTTTATTTAAATAAATGATATACCTTATTACAACGCAAGATATATCATTTTTTTTCTTCTTAAAGTAGAAAATATAAAACTAGTTACTTGACATTGTTCAAAAGCATATTGATAGGGAATGAAGTTGCTTCCTCAATCAACGATAGTTCAGATCATATCATTTTCAATGATCCAGTGGCACGCTTCCATTCGACCCGGACCAGATCCAAGTGCTACAAATGCACTATGGGCGGGGTTCCATGTTGTTGTTTCCAAGTGACAAATTGCAACACCACGATTAATCTTGACCTTAGACTCGGCGTCCAAAATATCCGTTTCATAAACCCGAACCTTAGGAACCGAGTGGCAATAGTATAACAAGTACGGAAACATCATTTGGTGACAAGATACTGAAGTTGTAACATTTCCATGGTTTATTCCCCTAATTTGACCTAAAATAACATTTTTATTCGACCCATTTATATTCTTAGTGGACCGAACGGTTACATTGTGCCCCAAAATAGAAGTTGCAAAGTCAATCATGTCCTCAAGCGAACCCACACAACGCTTGACCTCACCCTTACTCGGCGCTCTCTCACACTCAGTCAATGAGTTCACTATCATCTTTTCCATAGACGAATTCTCAGACACCTTAAAAATTTTATTCATCTCGTCTAATTTGGAAGATGCAAAGGGCAAATAGGTCAAAATGGAGCGAGGTAAAAATGACCTTTTGGGTAATTTATCCTTTATATCTGGCATGGACATAACCGCCCCTTGCTTCAACATTCTTTCGCGGAAAAAATTACCTGAGTGAACCCAATTTATTACCAAATTAGTTGAAGTAGATTTAGTGTACTCGGTGAATATAACACTTTGTTTGGCGTAATCTTCGAAGGCGCCGTTAGTAACGCCGTAATTTGTGAAAGTAATCTTCTTATCCAAATTATCTCCTTTACGAAAACTTTGTGGATTTATGTCTGCGATGCAGAAGAGTGCGACAAAGCAAAAATCCGGACACATTGTGGATAGTGTGTTGGCAGCCGCGTGTTTTGCAAAAGTTGTTGCGTCAGTGGCGCTAAGTGGTGATGCCTTTGAGAGGATGAAGGATGGCTTTGGTAAGTTGTTTTTTATCACTCTATCCCAATAGTTAATTACAAAGGTTTTTGGAGCTAATGTGTTTTGGTTTTCCATTTCTGCATAATCTACCGTCAAACCAACCTGCATGGATAATAAGGGAGTGGAAAAATTAGACACTAGATTTAAATTTCCAAACATATTAAAATAATAAAAAGTACTCATATTAGTTACTTTGAAAAAAAATTTTGTACCAAAACATAAGTCTTTTTTTACAATACTAATGAAACATTTAATTTAATGTTATTTTTTTTATTATACTCTTAACAATATATTACACTCTATTCTTTTACTTGTTCAATTTATCTTTTTCATACCATTAATGAAGGACAATTTGTAAACTAACTCATAATTATTTTTCCATACAACAATAATTACATTTCTTAATTTATGAGATATGGTTAAAACAACTTATATTTTAGTACAGAGGTAGTAAGATACAAGAAATTCAGTGTAAGATTTTTCTAACTCTGTGAAAATATTCACCTATATATTTTTTTAAAATATATTTTTTTAATCCTAGATTTTAATAGTTTAGTGTTCGGCTAAAAAATTATTCTACTCAAAAATCAAATTCATGTTCTCCCAAGATTCGTCTTTTAGTGAATCTCATTAACCAATATCCACCAACTTTGTTCATAAAGAATCTTTATAGACCAATTGAATTTCCAATTATTTTTTTCATCACAAGGTCTGAATCCGTGATCTTACTTAAATGACTTAATTAAGTTCAATTTCAGTCACACCAATATAATATTAATAATGTTAGCTAGTGTAAGATTGAGATGCAAAAAATAGATATATATAATGCTTACGGTGACTGTGGAAAGAAGGATATTTGTGAAGATAAAGATGGTGTGAGTTATGTGAATATGTTGTTTCTGCATTTTAATTATATTTCTTCAATATATAGTTTCTGTAGAGGTGATATATGAGAAAAGAGAAAATGGAGGTGTTAAGAGTATTGTGGGTTTGGTTGTTTGCTCTACGCAATAATTTATAGTTGATTTCTTCTCTAGAAACTCTTAGTTGCATTGCACTTTGATGTCAAAAGACAATAACAGGGCAGAATTGTTGTTAATGTGATGATCAGGAAATTATCAATGATGAGTTTGAAACTTCAATATTCTTTTATGTCATTGCTACATTTTGATGCTCACTTATCTTCGCACAACTTAAATTTTCTTTTATTATATCATCTATATCAATATAAAAAAATTTAAATATGTTTTTGATCTTTATAAATACACTAAATTTTGGTTTTAATCCCTTTAAAATTTTTCTTCGATTTTTAGTCCTATAAAATTTTCAATCACCATTTTAAGTCCCTCTTTTCAATTAAACTCATGTGTAGCCTTTTTATTTTTCAATAAAATTGTACAGAAATGTGTAAAATATTATCAAATTCTCTCCCAACAAAAATTGGAATTTTTTAGCAAAACTTGAATTAAATATGAATTTTTAACCACAACAAATATAAAAATTCATATTTAATTCATGTTTTGTTAAAAAAAAAATTCGGAAGAGATTATTATAATTTTATAAACTTTTCTACAAAATATTATTCAAAAATATGAATTTTACATATGACTTTACTTTGAAGGAGGGACCAAAAGTGAAGATAAATTTTTTTATAGGGACTAAAAGTCGAAAAAAAAAATTATAAAGATTAAAATAAAAATTTAGTATATTTATAGGGATCAAAACAATATTTAACCTAAAAAAGAATATATTGTTTAAAATACTAAAATATGTACTGTTACATTATAATACTGCAATGTGTCCAAAATGCTAAAAAACAGATTAAAAAACATCTATGTATAAATATGAAAGAAAAACATGTTTAAAATACTAAAATGCTCTCTTACATTGAAATGATATCATACGTCTAAAATGTTATTATTTCCGTACTAAAATATAAGTCGTTTTGATCATATTACATAAATTAGTATGACCCATTAAGAAATATAATCATTGTTGTATGAAAAAGAGAAATTATGAGTTAGTTTACAAAATTGTCCTTTATTAATTGTATGGAAAAAATAAATTGAAGAAGTAAAAGAAGAGAGAGTAATAAATAGTTAAGGGTATAATAAGAAAAATAGCATTAAATGCTTCATTAGTAATGTAAAATGGGTCATGCTAAACAGTGTTCCTGGGGCACTTGTTAAGCATACTAAAAAAGGAAATAAAAAATAAAAGTAATGCACAAGTTCCAAAGTAGACATATTGAATGCACAAGTTTCAAGACATAATTTCCTTTTTAAGGAGCTTAATTAGTGCCCCAGGAGCACTATTTAGCATTTTCCATGTAAAATAACTTACATTTAAGTAGTAATTTTTTCTCAAAATGACTTATATTTTATTACGAAAAGAGTATTAGGTTTTGGTAAAATATGTGTTTGGTTCAAAAGAGTGGAGGGGAGGGAAAGAGTCTTAAAAATAATTTATTTTTTTACTCTTAATCTTATAAACTCAAAATAATCTTATCAAACTATGACCAATTATAAACCTTAAATTTGGGGAACAAAAATGATTAAGATAATAATGAGTAGAAAACATAAATTTTTTCTGTAAAAAAAATAAACTAAAATTTTAATATACCAACAAGGATAATTTATGATATTAATAAAAAAGTGCGGATAATTTTGTCAATATAATAAATTATGTTTTACATCACCATCTCTCCTTAAATAGTTGAACAATCACACCTCTCCTCCTCTCGCTTCCCCCTCCCCTTCAAACCCTCTGAACCAAACGAACACTAAAAAGATGAATAATTTGAGACAAAAGAAAATTTTAAAAATTACATTTATTGTGAGAGGGAGGGAGTAACAAACAGTATATGATGATGAGTCTACGATATATGAATAATTTAAGGTTAATTAACTTTTACCCCCTGTAAAATGGGAGTGGTTATGGTGCATAAGCTTTTTCCTTATACACCGTGCATAAACAATGAAAATTGTTTAATGCACCTCCCAAATTTCTAGTGCACCCCCAACCAAATTGCTTAATATACTCCCAAATTTTTAGCGCACCCCCAATTTGGGGGTATTTTAGAAATTTGGGGGTGCACTAAGCAATATAGTTGGAGGTGTATTAGAAATTCGAGGGGTGCACTAAGCAATATTAGGTATTTATGCACGGTGCATAAGCATGACTTATGCACCATAAATTGTGCCCTGTAAAATAGGCCAAAGTTGTTTTAACCCCGTAAATAAATTTGTTTCTTTACCCCTCTGTAATATAAGATTATGCATTTTACCCTCTTGGTCAAAGTTAAGAAAATATGACTAGGCAGAATCTTATTGTGGCATGTGACGTGGCGTGCTAGGTCACTATTTTTTTTATCAGGAAAAAAAATCGGCCAACTTAGTATTTTTTGAACTTTTTAATTTTTTTAAAAATTTCTTTTTGTAGATTTGTTTTGTAGCGGTGGTTTTTAGTATAATTTGCGGCGGTTATATTATAGTTAACGACGGTTTATAATATTTAGCGGAGGTTCTGTTTTGTGGTGGTTTTTTTAAATAGTTTGTGCCCTTTTTCTAATTGATTTATTATTCAGCATTAATTTTTAGTATAATTTAGCGAAAGTTTTAAACCGCCGCAAAATAGAACATCCGCTAAATAAAATAAAATCGTTGCTAAATTTAATATAACCGCCGCAAATTATACTAAAAACCTC
Source organism: Trifolium dubium (assembly GCA_951804385.1). Taxonomy (NCBI): domain Eukaryota; kingdom Viridiplantae; phylum Streptophyta; class Magnoliopsida; order Fabales; family Fabaceae; genus Trifolium; species Trifolium dubium. Next base: position 17,275,980 of record OX638063.1, read on the forward strand.
CGTTAAATAACAAATCTATAAAAAAGAATTTTTTTTAAAAAAAAAACTGTGTTCGTAGATTTAGTTTTGAAAAAAAAATAAAAAAATAAAAATGCCACGCGGCACGCCACGTTACATGCCACGTCAAGATTCTGCCTAGTCATATTTTGTTGACTTTTACTAGGAGGGTAAATTGCATAATATTATATTACAGGGGTAAAGCAACAAAAAAAATTTACAAGAGGAATAACAACTTTGACTTATTTTACAGGGGTAAAACGTAATTAACCCTTTTATTTAATATTTATTTCAGAGTTGCAAAATTACTGTCTCATTTTTATAATTTTTTTTTCTTAAGAGACCTTTATACTTTTTTAGGAGGCTTCTTACTAATGAATTAATGCCTTATGATGAGCTTTTTTTCTTGATTATTATTTTTATTTTTCAGGGGTCTAAAATTCTTGCTTAGATTACATTACTCTTGGACCGGCCCTACCCTGCAAATGCAGATGATCAACAAAGAGGATCTTATCCTAAAATTTTGAAGTTTTATGCATAAGTTAAAAATGGACTAGTAAATTGCAATTGGGTCTCATCAAATTATGGCATTCTGTAATGATTCGCCGTGTATACATTAATAATAAAATTATAACGAGTACAAATTTTATAAAATTTATTGTTGGATTGTAATTTTATATTAAATAATTATTCAATTCAAATTTTAAATAAATTAAAAATTATTTAAGATGTTCTTAAGATCTTTTAAGATTTTGTACCAAAAATAACATATGAAATATTTTTTAACTTCTTTAAAATTTGACTTGGATGATCTTTATAATATAAATTTTAAATCCAACAATGACTTTTATAAAATTAATATTCGTTATATATAATATTAGACAAATGTTAACATGTGTCCCAAAAATATATGTTTAAGAAATTAAATTATTGTCAGTCGTCAGTTATAAGTTATCAGTTATTAGATCTTATATACAGAAATATTCGTTTCAAGAGGGAGTAAATTGTAAAAAACCTATAATAATCTTTCACATTAAAATTGGCTCCAAATATAGTTATGAGTATCTAGTTGTCACTCCTAAATTGGAAAAGAACTCATTAGCATTGACATATGAGATTTTGACCAGACATGTTTTCATATTTCACCATCATCAAACGTGTAAGATGTTACACAATACACATGGAAAACAAACGAATATATGAGAGGCATTCTATTCATAAATCATAATGTTACTACTCATCATTAAATTCTTATATTATGTCATATTTTTAAATAAGAAAAATGTAAGTTTATGTAGGATAGTTTAAGTGATAAGAGTTGAGGGACATATAAAATAGATAAGCAGAGATCTAGTAATCAATTCTTAACGGAAATGATTTATTTTGCATTAAAAAAAATGTTAAGTATATAGTGTCTTTAGAGCACTAGTTAAGGAAGAGTAAAAAGAATGTTAGATGTTGTGTAGTCAAAGTTAATTTTTAAAAGGGTTAATTAGCTTTTACCCCCTGTAATATACACCAAAATTGCTTTACCCCCCTGTAAAATTTTTTTGTTGCTTTACCCCCCTGTAATATCAGATTTTGTGTTTTACACCCCTGGACTCAAGTCAACCATACTAAAACCGCCGCTATAAAATCGCCGCAAATAAAACCGCCGCAAAATATAATTTAGCGAGGGTTTTTAACTGACGCAAGAGAAACTGTCGCAAGAAAACCGCCGCAAAATGTGACTTAGCGACGCAAAAAACCGCCGCGAAATGTGACTTAGCGACGCAAAAAACCGCCGCAACAAAAACCGCCGCAAAATAAAAATGTTAGCGGCGGTTTTAAACCACCGCAAAACAAAACCGCCGCAAATTATATTATAGTTGACTGAGTCCAGGGGGTAAAACACAAAATCTGATATTACAGGGGGGTAAAACAACAAAAAAAAATTACAGGGGGGTAAAGCAATTTTGGTGTATATTACAGGGGGGTAAAAGCTAATTAACCCTTTTTAAAATGTGTAAAGTATTGTTTTTAATATAAAATTATATTGTTTGTTACTTTAATTAATGCCTAAGAGTACTAGTTAGTCGTGATCAGGATATCCACCGCCGAACGTAGTGATTATTTATCTCACTAGATTAGAGGCACTTCAAAGAGTGGGATGGTTGACCTAGAGATTTAAAGTTGCTTCATATACCTAAGACTATAATCAAATTTTCGATTATTGATTAAGGAAGGATGAACCCAAATGACTCAACCACACCCCTTGGGTTCCTAAGCACTAGTTAGCCAAATCCTTTAAATAAAATTTTACAAAAAATCAAAACTATAATACTTCCTCTGTCTCATATTATAAGAAAAAAAAATCATACTTATTAAGATGTCTTTTTTTGTATTTCTCTTGAAGAAAATTGGATAGAAATGTGTAAAAATAATTTTTATTAATTATTGAATATGGATAAGATAAGAGAGAGTAATTTTTTATTAGAAAGATAAATATTTATGCTTTTTTCTCTTATATTTTGTGATTAAAAAATGAATTTTTATCTCTTATATTGTAGTACCGAGGAGTACTACCATAATATAAATAATTGTTTTTTCTTCTTCTTTTGGTTCTGTTCTTTTCTTTTTTATAAATAAAAATTTATTGTTTTAGGAAAAGAAAACAATTTTTTATTAACGAAAAAAAAACAATTTAGTTTCTAGAAGAAAAAGGTAAAATAATTGTAACCAAAAAACAAAGTAAGAGAAATCTTAGAGTTAGTAACATAAAGCCTAGCTGCCTTTGTCTGAAAACCGAACGTCTTCAGCAATTAATTCTTATATGTAGATTTTAAAATATTGAAGGCTTATTATAAAGTCAGTATTCATCTCATCATCCTAAGTCTTCAAAAATTATTGAAGTAATTTAGAGTCCTCTTTCACATGGGTGGATTAAATGCAATACAGACGAATATGTCACTGAAAATTCTTGACCTACAGGTTGGGGTGGAGTTTTTAGAAATAATTAAAGTGATCACTTAGGCAGCTTTGCAGTGTCTTTAGGTAATGCAAGTTGAAATGTCGGGTGCAATATTTGCAATTGAGGTACATTGGGACAAGGATTGAAATTGTTTATGGCTGGGGTGTGACTCTAAGTTGATTACTTTAGCTTTTTATAAGTCTACTCGTTTTGTTCTTTGACAATTGAGAAATTAATGGAACAATGTTATATTTAAAATTTTAAGTATGAATTTTTGGATCACTCATGTTCTTATAGGAGGAGACTATTGTGCATATAAATTAGTCAACTTAGGTTTTTTTTTTGTGCATAATTTTGTTTGAGGAATAATTTACCACATTTTATTAGGGAGGATTTTTTCAAAAGTAGACTTGGTCTCCCTTATTATAGATTTCACTAGTTTGAGAGTTTTGGTTGCTGTGTCCCTCTTTGTATCTTCTACTTTTTGGTTTATATATTATTAGTGTTGGGTTAGTTTTTTAACTACATCAAGTTTAAAAAAAATACCGACAGTGTGTATCTTTAAATTTAAATAATTTATATATATGACATTGTTAACTTTGACTATGAGTCAAGGTTAGGAATGTATATGACCTACATATTTACATATTTAGTGGATCCTCCGTTGTATTCGCGCGTCTCCGGTTACTCATAAATCCTTCACATGTACCCCAGCTACTTATAAGTCCCACACATGTACCCCCTCTTGTATGTATATATATAGATATATGAAGTGATCCGTTGACTTCAAGAGTAACTCTGAGCTTAATATCTAATTATTCACGGATAATTTCACCAATTTAACCGTTCAATTAATGATTATTATTGAATAGATCAACTATATATAAGTTTAATGAAATTTTAAAATTATTTGATACATCATTATTTAATTTCAAATGAATATATAATAAACTTTTAAAAATACAAGTAAATATCAATGCTTAGATTACATAGCTACAAATTTTAAATTTTTATAAAAATGTGTACACTTTATCAATTGGATATGTTTTTTACTTAGTATAAATAATAAATAATGAACCATTGAATTTTTAAAATAAGTTGGATGGATTCAATGGATGCTAAAAATTAATTGAACATTATTGTTTTTAAATTGATGGCTCGAATTCATTTCAATAATTAATTTTTTTTTTTTGAAACAAACACAATCAACTCAATTCATTAATAAGAAAATGTTCAATACAACGAGGAGCAATATTAAAATAAGTGCGACTAGACTCAAATAAGGCCGCCCTAGCTAACGTATGAGCTACCATATTCGCTTGTCGCTTTATGAACTTAATCTCAAAGTTCGAATTACTTTGTAACAAAAGCTTAATAGAAGAGATAATAGAACTCAATTCCGCTCTTCCTTGAGAGTTGGCTTGTATGGCGTCCACTACAATTTTGGAGTCGCTCTCAAAAACAATATTGGTCCATCCTCTAGATATAGCTTCCTTCATAGCCTCCAAAAGAGCTCGAGCTTCACCTTCTACTATACTAAGCTTGTGCATGATATTATTAGTTCCTGCAGCCACAAATATACCATTGGAATTTCGCACACACCATCCCCAACCCGTAGATGTTGAATGTTGTGAAAAGCTTGCATCGACGTTGCACTTCAACCATCCTACACTAGGACGCTGCCACTGCAGCAAAGCTTCTCGGCGCGCGTGCGGCTGTAACGTTGTTACCTCGGTAGCAGGCCTGCTGCTCACATTAGTTGTTCTCTGTTGTTGTATCATGTTAACCGCCCTCCATTCACCAATCAACTGGCCAGCTCTCAGCGCCACTGTCTTTGCTGTATCCTTCTCTCCATTCCACACCCAATTATTTCTATTTTGCCAAATACACCATGCAACCATAGCCATCAAACCAGTAACATCATCTGCTTCTTTCCTACATATATCAAACAAAACTGATTGCACATCATTTAAGTTACATAATCTAGGTTCAAGGATCTCATGCAGCCCGACTTCGATCCACACTTGACGACTATCACAACACCCGAACAAGATATGCCAATCATCCTCATCATTATTTAAGCAAATTGGACACTCACTTGGGCACGGCACATACCTCGCCTTAAGTCTTGATCGTGTTGGCAAACAGCCTCGACATATTCTCCATAACAAATGTTTGGTCTTTGGAGGTGCATGAATGCGCCATAATGAACTCCACTCGCCTTCTACCCTGTTACTATGCTCCCCTAACTTGTTCTTGATGTAATGTTTGTAGCCGGATTTGACTGTGTACTTCCCATGGTACTCAAATTGCCAAACCATGTTGTCCTCCTCCACCTCCTCAAATAATGGTGTTGTGATTATAGTTGCAGCCACTGTTCCTGAAAAAATTGAGTGAATTTTATGGATATTCCACTCTTTAACTTCATGTAATAACAAATCCTTGACATATATATCATACATACTTTGGACTTGAGGGGATTGAACCCATAAACTGTCCTCCCCTCTAAGCCAAGGTTCGGTCATAATTTTAATTTTGCTCCCATCACCTATCTTCCACCTACAACCATTTTCAAGTACATCACGAGACCTCCAGATACTTCTCCATACATAACTTGGATTAGCACCAATTTTAGCTTCAAAAAAAGAAGAGCGTGAGAAATATCTAGCTTTGAAGATTCTTGCCACTAACTTTTCCGGTTCAGCCACTAATTTCCACGCTTGTTTTGCGATCATAGCCATATTAAATGCATGAAGATTACGAAACCCCAACCCACCATCAGATTTCGGTCTAGCCATTCTATCCCACGCTAACCATCGAATTCCTTTATTATTCGAACCGCCACCCCACCAAAAGGAATTTAGCATTTTCTCAATATCGGTAATAACAGAATTAGGAATCAAGTACACACTCATAACATAGGAAGAAATAGCTTGGAGTATTGATTTTATCATAACATCTTTACCTGCTTTGGATAATGCTCTCCCACGCCAAGAGTTAATTTTCTTCCAAATTCTATCTTTTATGTACCCGAAAGTTGCTTTCTTACTCCTACCCACCATCGATGGGAGACCAAGGTATGTGCCAGTGCCCATAACATACTTCACTCCCATTTTTTATTAAGTGGGATAAATTGGGTTTATATATAATAAGTACTCCCAATTTTTTTATAGGTTGTTGGTTTAAGCAAGAGGGAGAGTAAATTTTTTTAAGAAGATAAATGTTTGAAAATTTTCTTTTATATTTTGAAAAAAAAAGAATTTTTTTCTCTTATATTATGAGACGGAGATAGTACAATACAATTTACTTACATAAGATACTTAAACAACAACACTTAACTAAAATAACCTCATAGACTATGAGTCATAGTGTATGTTTGACCTCACAATAAGTTTGATGAAATTATAATAACATCTTAATTTTATTGAATCTTCGTCAAAGTCACGCCGATGCACAATGGTTTTTCAAATTCATTGTCAATTTAAACATGCACATAGTTGATTGAAAATGAACAAAATACATTTTTATTCAAAAGCAAAAACCAATTATTTCTAAAAAAACGTAAATAAATCAATTACTTGGACATTTCATAGATCTAAAAACACATTGATCGGTCGTTTGAAGATTGCTACTTCAATCGGCAGTAGTCCATGTCATATCATTTTCAAAGATCCAATGACAAACTTCAATACGACCCGGACCAGACCCAAGAGCCACAAATGCACCATGAGTGGGACTCCATGCAGTTGTATCCAAGTGACAAATAGCAACACCATGATTAATCTTTACCTTCGAAACTGGGTCCAATAGATCCGCTTCGTAGACTCGAACCTTTGGAACCGAGTGACAGTAGTACAACAAATAAGGAAATAAACTTTGGTGACACGACACAGATTGCGTAACTTTTCCGCCGTTTATCCCTTTAACCTTACCCACCATAACATTCTTGCTCGATCCATTTACATTCTCAGTAGACCGAACTGTAACACTCTGACCCAAAACAGAAGTAGCAAAGTCAATCATATCCTCAAGCGAACCCACACAACGTTTAGTCTCACCCACACTCGGCGCCCTCTCACACTCACTCAACGCATTAATTATCATCTTATTCATGGAAGAATTCTCAAACACATTAAAAACTTGCTTCATCTCATTCAACTTAGAAGACGAAAATGGCAATTTAGTCAAAATGGTACGAGGCAAAAACGATCTTGAAGGTAACCTATCTCTTATATCCGGCATAGGCATAACCGTCCCTTCCATCAACATCCTCTCGCGAAAAAACTTACCCGATTGAACCGATAATTTTACCAAACTACCATTCTCACTAATAGACTTAGTTGAAGAAGTCTCATTATACTTACTAAAAGAAACACCTTTTTTATCATAATCCTTAAACGTATTATTAACACCATAACTTTTGAAAGTTACCTTATGATCTAAATCTGCACCTTTAGCATAGCCTTTAAAAGTGTCCGATCCTAATTTTGGGAAACCTGGTTTACGACCGTAGTTATCAAAATCAACGTGGACCCCACCTCGCGAATTCTCACCGTACGAATTGAACGAATCATCACCGGCGTTAGCAGTGTCTCTATAATTCGTAAATTTCTCGGCGGCGCCGGTGCTTCCTTTACCGTAGTTCTTGAAATTCGTAGCAGGATCATTCAACTCTTTACCATAGCTCGTGAACGAATCTGTAGCGCTTATACCTTTCTCTGAATATGCAGAAAAATCCGTTTTAAAGACGTTAGCGTTTTTTCCATACTCCGTGAAACCGTTAACGGCGTGAAGTGAGTTTTTGCCGTAATTCGTGAAACTTTGATTACCGGCGTTACCGCCATCGCTGTAGCTTGTGAAAGATTGTTTTCTTCCGGTGGTGGAGGCGGTGTAGGTGGTGAATTGTAGGTTAGGAACGTTGCTGTCTTCAGCGTAGGATTTGAATTCGCCGGAACCGCCGACGGCGCCGGTTCCGTATTTCTCGAAGCCTTCTTCCGCGGCGTTTGTGTTAACGGCGTAGGTAGTGAAACTGTCGTTGTGGCTTGCGGAACTTTTGCTGTAACTTTTGAATTCGTTGTGTTCGGCGCTGGATAAACCGATTGAGTAATTCTTGAACGCGTCGATTCCATCGGGTTTGTTTGTTCCGTAGGTGGTGAAATTCTCGCCGAGGTTGTAGGTGGTGAAGTTCTGGTCGACGCTGTAGACGGCGTAATCGGAGGGGTTGAAAGGGCTGTTTTTCGCGAGATCGGGGAAGCAGAAGAGGTGCGCGGCGGAGCAGAATTCGGGTAACTTTGTGGAGAGTGTGTTTGCGGCTGCATGTTTCGCGAATGCTGTTGCGTCCGCCGCGCTCAGCGGCGAGGCCTTGGAGAGGATGAAAGATGGCTTTGGTAAGTTGTTTTTTATGACTCTGTCCCAATAACGAATTACATATGCTTTTGGAGTGAATGGATTTTGGTTTTTCTCTTTTTCATGATTTATTGCTAAACCAACCTGCATTGATACAGAATTACTGTTAAAATGTATTAAGATGATAATAATAGAAGAAACATCAAGTTTAGTGTAAGATTAAGATAGAATTATCTACTAAGTTTGTACTCATACCATACGATGTGAAGAAATACAAACATAGAATGTAGTATTCATGCAAGAATTAATGTCCCGCTGAATTTAATTTAGTTGGTAAGACATTACATGCAATATACAAGAATCAGAGTTCGAACTCTGATATGCCTACTTGCTCACTTTTAAAATTTGAATTTATAGTTACTAGGCTACTGACACAAGCAAATATGGAACATAATAGTGATGAACTAGAAAGGAAAAAAAATGCTTACACTTAGAATGGAGAGAAGGATAAAGAGGGTATGCATTATGTGCTTGAGTTGTTTCTGCATTTTATTCTTTTTTGGTTGAGTTATATTTCTTGAATAGTTTCTACATAGAATGGATTGAGATAAGAGTGAAGGAAGAGATAAGGTTGAGTGTTGTGGATTTCTTTATTGCTGAATGCAATAATTTATAGAATTATAGAGTTTGTCTTGTATCCAAGCTCTTAGACAGATCTGGTTACCAATAATTTTAGCATTACTGTAGTAGATTACTTGTACTCCTAATGTGAATCCAATGTTTATGTTTTGGTATTTTGATTAGTTTTTTGTACTATAACAACACTTTGCAGAGAGCAATGAATGTTTTATGGTATAAGCAAATTTGAACAAGAAATGTGTATACTGAAGACACATGTTATAAGAGTAAAATTACTATATTGAAAAATGATAATTTGTCTTTTAAAAAGTCAAATGTATAACTTTTTTAATAAGATTTCTATATTAATTTAATTATCATATGTCCAGAAGATACATGTTATTATTTGCCTTTAGACAATCATTTTTTATGACAATTTATAGGACAACTATTTTCTTTAATCTTTTTGGGACAAAACAATAAAAAGAAGGAGAAATAGTAAGATTAAGATGAAAATATGAGAAAGTTGTTTCAATAATTATGTAAAATGATGATTAAAATATAATTTCTTTTATGACATTAATACAGTTTAATGCTCTGACATAAACAAATAATAATGTCCCAAGCAAAGGGTGTGGCTTATAAGCAATCAAGTCCCACACCACTGTAAATGACTTGCAATGGCACGTTTATTGGATTGTAAAATTTCAAAGTTTTATAGTGTAGTTAAAACAATTCGTAAATTACAATTGTGTCATTGTTAACACTGATTTTTCATTTTGAAAGGTGTTTAGACTGATTTTTGGAGAAGAAATTAGAGAAAGAGGACTATTATTGGAACACACTTTGTTCCAAGATAGCACAAACACCTTATAGCCTTTCTACTCAAATGGACATGCACGCATACTGAGCAGTGTTAATTGAAACTTTTAACATAAGATTTAAACCTAACCTTTAGCAAATGAGAAATAAGAATGGAGATAAAGAGTCACCCTCCCTAAGACTTTCTATCCATGTTGAACTCTTCAGTTGAGCTACCATTAACAAGAATAGATGCAGAAGTTGTACTAAGACATGCAAGTCATAATCCACCAGCTACATTTAGCCGAAAACCCCGTTTTACACATCACTTTGTCGAGATAAGCCTACTACACATAATTTATTAATGATGTTGAGTTATTAGTGCGATCTATTTTGAACTTTTGAAGAGATGTTGAGTTGAAAGGATTGAATGCTTATTTAGTACTCACTTCGTCCCAAAACTTTGGTCCTGATGATGGGAATTTATATGATATTTTTTTATAGTATTTTAGTATAGAAATAGTATAGATTATGTTTTTTTCAAAGCTTGATTACACAGAAACCCATAAGAAGTCAAGTACCTTGTCGAAGAAGCAAGAAAAGTGGAAAATGGGCTAAAAGGAGCAAAAGGAGCAAAAAATTGGAAAATCAGCTCACAAGCAGACTACATCGTGCCACGATGTCCCTATCATGCCACGATGAGTACGATGAACCAAGGTGAGTACGATGAATCAAAGTCTGTACGATAAACAAAAGTCTCCAATGTTACACGATGTACCCCATCGTGATGCGATGACACGTTGAAGAAGCCCATTATGAAGCTTATAAATAGAGCTCTTCCCTTCCACACTTCATATATCGCAGACTTTGCAACTCAGAGCACAATACAAAGGGGAGCAACATCTCAAGGAGTCAAGGGGAGCTAAGGCGCTCCAAGATGAAGGCTACCTCTCTTTCAAGGGGTACCCTCTTCGACCAAGGTACTTTGAATTTTTTTATGTTTAGTTTTCTTGTCATAGATAGACTACTATTATGAGTAGCTAGGGTCCTTAGGGAGACAAGTAGGTTAACTCCTCTAGTAATACTTGATATCATGTAGTTCTAGTTTGAAAAAGAATATATTTATTGCATTTCATCATTATTATACATCTGCGATTATCAATTTGTTTGATAACAATTTGTTAAGTAGACGTATTTAATAGATTGTATAGATAGACTACTACTATGAGTAGCTAGGGTCCTTAGAGATTAGGTCAAGTAGGTTAACTCCTCTAGTATACTTGATATCATGTAATTCTGGTTTGAAAAAGAATATATTTTTTGCATTGCATCATTATTATATATCTGCGATTTATCAATTTGTTTTATAACAATTTGTTAAGTAGACGTATTTAATAGATTGTATATGAGGAATAATGAATGTCGTAAAAGAGTCATTAATTTTAACTTCCTCTCCTCTTTTGTTTTTATTGAATAAAAAAGGGTTAAATATGTTTTTGATCCTTAGAAAATGGAGATTTTCTAAGTTCAATCCTCACTTAATTTTTATTATTCTTTTAGTTCCGATAAAATTTTGTTTGCACATAATTTTTTTTTTGACTAATGCTTGCACATAATTTTAGTCTCTACTAAAACTGTATTTGTTTAATTATCATTAAACTCTTAAATTTTTGAATAATTTTTTATAGCCATGTTTAAAACATCATATAAAGTTCATTTACAAAAATTTAGAATTTTTTAACATAAAAATCAAAATTTAATTAAGTTTTTTCAAAAATGGCAAAAGTTTAAGATAAAAGTAACGAAAATTATGACATAGAAATCGAATTTTAAGCTAATTTTTTCTAAAGGAATTTTTTATGATGTTCTAAACATACCTGCAAAAACATGATTCAAAAATGTATGTTGATTTAACAATATGGAATAAAACGAAGTGCGGAATAATTTCTCAATAACTAAAATTTTAATAAAACTTAAGTAAATATTAAATTTAGAATGTCACCATTTTTTGTTGGATTTAAAAATATATTTACCCTACTGTCAAAAAATAAAAATATATTTAACCAGTAAAGAATTATTAAAAATAATTGGACTATCACAAGTTAAAGGTCCACTACTCACATTCGTCCGTACACTTTTTCTCCCTCTAATACTTAGGAAAATGGACTAAGTTTTTATATCAAGTGATTTTGGTATCTTCTCAAACGTAGTTATTAGAATCGAATTGTGATCATTTCTACTAAGTCGAACATTAATCACCACTGAATCAACTAATGTTTAGTCCAACTTCCTTCACTTCACCCAAAGTCACCTGAACAGGATAACATATGTCTACCAAACGTTAGTTGGTCAAATGAATGACGTTAAACTTGATATGAAGAACCACAATTCAACCCATTTTCTCCCTCAACCCATTTTCTCCTCCAGTTTTTCTGATTTCTACTGCATTGATTTGAAATTGCTCCTCCCCAACGACTCACTTGTCTCTCCCATACTGACAAAAACTACTACTCTTTGTAGGATGGTACTCTTGCAAAAGATCATTAGCAATATTTTAAGAAGATAATATTGTCGCATGCTTTGCAGCTATTTTTAAAAAAAAAACTTTGTATTGTTTTTTTTTTTCAAAAAAGAAAATGCTTTGTAGCTTTACAATAATAGCATATTATAACATTTTTTCTTGGTTTTAAAATTATAATATTTTTCTTAAAATAATGATGTTTGTAAAAAAAATAACTCATGAAGAATAACAGGAAACCTTTTATGCAATTTATGAAGATATAAAATAACATCTTTTTTTGTCAAAAAAAAAAACACCTTTTAACAAGTGATTGGCACTAATTTTTCTTAGAGAGTTTCTTCTTCTTTGATTGAAAAGGGGTGGTTTTGGATCATTCTTTAACCCAGAATCACCCATGTGCATTTTTTTTATTATCTTTTGTTTTAATAAGTGACTTCTACATAGTTTAAGTTTTTTCTTTCATGTTATTTTTGTGAATTCGTCGTCTTAGTACAATGTTATTTGATTTCTCGTCTTTGTGCGGTATTTTGTTGATTTCCTGTCTTTGTGGGGTATTCTATTGTTTTCCCAATGTTCATTTGATTCAAATTGACAGATCAACTTTAATCAACTACAGATTCAATCAATGACTAGGTCGTCAACATTGTAGATCCGGAGATATGAATACTCTGGTTACTTTTATGTTGTCACATTATTTGTAAGCTTGAGTATACCAATTTATACTATTAATTTGGATACTATTAGTTTGTTGATAGATTCGTCTTTTTCCTTTTTAACGATGTTGAATTTGTACATATATTTGATGTACTCTACCAATTGAATGAATGAATATCTGTATTAGTAAAAAAAAAACAACACCTTTTAAGTTATCAATAAAAAATAACACCTTATAAATGTAATGTAAGCTTCAATTGAATACAAATTAAAGGTTTTCAATTGAAGAGTTCATCTCTGTGTTTCTTGATTTTTTCGCCTTTTTTTTAGGGTTTTGGTTTATGTCCCTTTCCCTTTATACTTTTTCTCTTTTATTTAAAATTATTTCTACCGCTTTAAAAAAATGTAATGTAAGTTTCTTCAAAATTCTTATCATCCTTCACTTTTATTTAAATAAGTAATTTTTACACATATCAATCATTTTATTGTGACTTTGACATAGTTTATTTTTCTGTTTTACTGCCGTCTAGATTGATAGATTTTGTTTTGGTTTAAAAACAGATTTAACCCTCTTATTTTGACAACTTTGGAATTTCAACCCCTTATTTTAAAATTCAAAAATTCAACCCTTCTATTTTATATTTTTTAAGATTTTTTCACCCTCAATCACATTCGACTTATTTTATATTCTTGGATTTAAAAATTGTTCACGACCAACTCTTTAGATAATATCTATTGTCCTTAAGTTAACTTTGTATGCTTGATCATGTGACAACTTCACACCTCATTTTTTAATGGCCAAATCAATCAATCCCTTTCACTTTCATTTCTAGTAGTGTACATGTATTCACAAAATTTTTAGCATCGAAATTTGTTTTGGCTTGTCTATTTTTAGGTATCCTATGACATGAGTGATCATATATGAAGCTTACATAACCAAAAATAAACCATAAGTGATTGAGAGTAAAAAAATATTGAAAATTTTCAAAATAAAATGGTTGAAATTCTGAATTTTTAAATAGAAGAGTTAAAATTCCGAGAAGTTGTGAAAATAGAATGTTTAAAATTGTATTTAAGCCTTCTTTTTTAAGCAAATACTATTATTATTTTCCCATTTTAAAGCATATTTTGATCAAAGCCATCTTTAGTCAAAATCAATAAATATTCTAGCCAACATAAAAGCTTAGTCAAACAAATTATAAGTTATTGAAATGGTTGCTATTTTATGGAACCCGTGGAAAAACTAATAATATTAAGCTTCCATTCATTAGAACATAGAACACATATATGTAAGTTTGGAAGTTTAAGGAAATTATGATAGCACTTTCTGAAATCTGATTTTATTGAAGCTAAAATATGCAACATTTTTCAATATCAAAGTGACTTATATCATAATTATGTCAAACTTACTTTCAATCCAAACATACACATAGTAGGTTAATAAATAAGACATTTTCTTCAAATGGTAAAACCACTTATTTCTAAAAATAGGAAGAGAAATACAAGTTACTGGACATGACATAGAATAAAAATTTTATTGACTTCAGGTGGATATGCTACTTTAGTCGGCAGTAGTCCAAGTCATGTCATTCTCAAAGATCCAATGACACACTTCAATTCGGCCAGGACCAGAGCCAAGAGCCATGAATGCACCATGGGTAGGACTCCAAGCAGTTGTGTCCAAGTGACAAATAGCAACACCATGGTTAATCTTAACCTTAGACTCAGGGTCCAAAAGATCCGCCTCATAAACGCGAACCTTTGGGACTGAGTGACAGTAGTACAACAAATAAGGAAACAAGCTCTGATGACAAGAAACAGATTCGGTAACTTTCCCACCATTTATCCCTTTAACTCGACCTACCATAACATTCTTACCCGACCCATTTACACTCTCAGTAGACCTAACGGTAACATTACGTCCCAAAACAGAAGTTGCAAAGTCAATCATATCCTCAAGCGAACCCACACAACGCTTAGTCTCACCCACACTCGGCGCCCTCTCACACTCACTCAACGAGTCCAATATCATCTTATCCATCGACGAATTATCAGACACCTTAAAAACTTGCTTTAACTCATTCAACTTAGAAGACGAAAAAGGCAATTTAGTCAAAATGGTACGTGGCAAAAACGACCTTTGCGGTAATTTATCCTTAATATCCGGCATAGGCATAACCACCCCTTGCTTCAACATCATTTCGCGGAAAAACTTACCCGGTTGAACCCATTTCTTTGCCAAACTACCACTATCACTAACAGAGTTAGTTGAAGAACTCCCTTTTTTAGTGTACTTAGTAAATGAAATTCCTTTTTTATCATAATCCTTAAACGTGTTATTAACACCATAACCTTTAAAATTTACCTTATGATCTACATCAGCACCTTTAGCGTACCCTTTGAAACTGTCGGTTCCCTCGTTAAATGATTTACCATAATTATCAAAATCAACGCGGGTCCCACCAGTAGAATCCTTAGCATAAGAAGTGAAAGAATCAGCACCAACATTAGATCGATCTCTGTAATTAGAGAATTTTTCAACTGCACCTAAACTTCCTCTAGCGTAATTTTTGAAATTTTCAGTTGGATTATTTTCATTAACACCGTAATTAACAAACGTGTCTTTATTACCTGTACCTTTATCCGCATAACTAGTAAAACCTGAAGAAGCAACATTAGAGTCCGTTCCGTATGTCGTGAAACGGTTTTCGGCACCGGCGGAGTCTTTTCCGTAGTTGCCGAAATTCTGATCGCCGGCGTTTCCGGCTTCGCTGTAGCTTGTAAAAGACTGCTGTCTTCCGGCTGTTGAAACAGAGTAAGTTGTGAAACCTAAGTTAGGGACGTTTGTGTTTTTAGCGTATTCTTTGAATTCGCCGGAGCCACCGGCTGCGCCGGAACCATAGGTGTTGAATTTCTGATCAGCTACGTTGGTATCGATAGCGTAGTTTTTGAAACTATCGTTGTGACCGGCGGAGCTCCGGCTGTATTGCCGGAATTCATTTATCGGATTGCTATCGAAACCATTGGAGTAGTTCTTGAAGGAGTCGATTCCCCCCGGTCTTTCTGTTCCGTAGTTGGTGAAATTCTGAGCGTCGTTGTAGACGGAGAATTTTCCGTCTTGAGAGTGTTTTGTGAGGCTGGGACTTACTTCAGGGAAGCAGAGGAGGTGTGCAGCAGAGCAGAATTCCGGCAACTTTGTGGAGAGTGTGTTGGCCGCCGCGTGGTTTGCAAAGGCGGTTGCGTCGGCCGCGCTTAACGGTGAGACCTTGGAGAGAATGAAAGATGGCTTTGGTAAATTGTTTTTGATAACTCTGTCCCAATAACGAATTACAAACGCCTTTGGAGTGAATGGATTTTGGTTTTTGTTTCCTGCATGATCATCTACTGCCAGACTAACCTGCATTGATATTGATAGTCATAAAATTAAAAATATTACGTCATAAGTCCTAATTCTACCGGCAGAAAATGTTAAAATTATTCCTGACTTAAATCCAAAGCATATTGAAATAATAATTAAAAAATTTGGTCTGGATGTATTAGGTGTTATTTTTATAATTTGTTTTGATCCTGATTATAATGTGTTTGGGAATGAAATAATTATTTGACATAAGAGTGATAGAAGTGAAGATGCTTACTGTGAGTATGGAAAGAAGGGTATAGAAGAGAAAGATGAAGGTGTGTTTATGCATGTTGTTGATCTAGTGGCTATTTTTGTATAATGTTCTCAATGAGAGCATTAAGAAGAGAGATGGTTGAGAATGTTGGTGATTACAGAGTGTGTATGCACTACTTTATAGTGCTTCTCAGGCGCTCTAACATGTACGGTATGAATGAAATTTTGAGTTCTTCTGAAGCGTAGGATGTAGGATATGATAGAGACAAATTTAATACTAATATGATAAACATTTATTCTATTATTATGTGTTCTATAGATTTATTTATAAAAGTCGAGGGTTCGATCCTCACCGTATTCGGTGGTGGATACACAGCCTCGACTAAAAAAATACATGAAGGTGTGAAAAACACAAGAAGGGGGGGGGGGGGGGGGGGTTGAATTGTGTTTTGGTATTTTGAAAACTTCTGCTAAGTTCTAAAGCCTATCAGAAGTACCAGCGGATAAAGAAACACAAATAACACACTCACACAAAAGAGTAAGGATAGAGAGAGGGGCGAGACAAACAATTTTATACTGGTTCCTCTCACAAATCGAGAGTAGTCCAGTCCCCTTGCACTTCCAAGGGATTTCACTATAATCACCTAGACTATTACAATGCTCAAACACACTAGTAAGAGACTTCCTACTTGCTCAAGCACACTAGCAAGAGACTTCCTAATATAAAAGAAATAGAAAGTGATAAACACTTGATTATAAAATCAAGAGTTTTCTCAAAATTACAACTCAAGACTCTTAAGACTCTAACACAGAATTCCTAATGAATTAGAAAAACATGGGTCGCGGCAGAAAATGTTTAGAGAGAGAAACTCTCCCCTCTCTCTAAATATTAGGTTTTCACTCTATTTCAGATTTAAAGCCGCCACTCATATGAGTTTCTCCTCCGCCATCGGAGCTCCTCTCCTCCGTAATGGAGTTTGTCTCCTCCCTTATGGAGGCTCCTCTCCCATGTATGCGGGTTTTTCTTCCTTTTTTGCCATTTCTTGCCCTTCCTTTGGACCACCTCCACCATCATCAACCTCCATCACGTTTTTTGTTCAACCTTCCAGCAACTACCAAGCTCAAACTCTCATTGCACAAATCAAATATGATGTGGTGCCTTCAGATCTGAACCCAACCTCACCAACCAACTATTCAGAGACTTGTGGCCATGGAAAACGACCTCCGCCGGAACCACCGCCAACGGAAAAATCGAAAGGGCTGAAATTTTGTGTTTGTGTTTGTGTTGTTGTTATTGTGTTTTCTGTTTGTGATATGTATTGTGTTTTGTTAAGTGTAGCTTATTTTATGTTTGTCCTCATGGTGTTTGCTAGAAAGCTCCAAAGAAGTTTGACCGATGGAAAAAATGGGGTGAGTAAGGATCTATTGTTGATTATTGCAAACCATTTTCTCTTCCCCACTAAACATATGTTTCCTTCACAATGGGTGAGTTTATCCAATTTTGAGAACCCGGATAGTCGATACGTGCGTACACAAGCCAAAGAAATGATCCGTAATTGGATAGATTTAAAGACTTTGGTTCCTCAATCGACTTACCTTGTGTGGAAGAAGTTTGTTTGGTTGTTCGGATTGAGTTTTTGGTCTTGTAATACTCTTTTGGCTCCTATATACTCAAAGCTTAATGTTGTCCAACTCTTGATTGGCTTAGCTAGTTGTGTTATTTTTAGAATGCGGATGGGAAATGCCCTAACGCTTTATGTATCTCTTTGTTTGTATTTGGTTTATCTTATTCAATGAATAGATGTTGTTTACCGTCAAAAAAAAAAAAAATGAATTAGAAAAACAGAGTGTCAGAAGCACAACAGAAATAGTTTCAGAAGCAGTGCTTTCATTCTTATGTAAAGGAGTAAAGTTGTATAATTGCGTGTGTTGTTGTTATTCTTGTTGTTACCTTAATCTTCAAGAAGAGATTCTCTATTTATATGTGAAGAGGAAATAGAGACGTTTGAAGATAATGACCGTTGCAGAGGTCATTTTCAAGCCAGCTGTGAAAAGGACAAGGTAACATGGGATATTTGCCAATTCTGGTAATGCTTATCCTGTTATTCCTTTTGCTTGAGAATATTCGTCCTTATGGAGTAAAATAGTACTAACGTCACAATCCTTGATGATAAGGTTGTAGTACTATGATGTATCAATCAATCACAGCCTTTAATTCAAATGATTTCCAATCATTTAATCACTATCAGTTAACACTGACATTCCTGGCTTGTCATTCAGAGCCTATGTATTGGACATATGCTACTGAGTCTTCAGCTTCTGAAACTGTTGGTCTTCTCCATACGTTGCTTCTGATTCAACATTAATCTTCTGAGATGACTTGCTTCTGATTAGTTTTTCTTCTGCTATCTTAGCTTCTGATGTCCATGCTTCTGATATCTATGCTTCTGATATCCATGCTTCTGATATCCATGCTAATGCTTTGTTTCAGAGCTTAATTTAATCAACATAATATATTTAATCTGCACACTTAAAATTAAATATTAAAATACCCTATTGTTCATTAATACTTTGTTATCATCAAAACACTGAGAGTCAGATTCTGAACATCCTTTGTTCCAACAATCTCCCCCTTTTTGATTGATGACAAATCTAGTATTAATTAACAATGGTTGTTATTTTAATTTACTATGTTCAACAGAGGTTCATAAGCTTTGCACGCTCCCCCTAAGTTGTAACATTTAGTAATTAAAATAGTTTAAGAATATAATTTTATTATGACTCAAATTCTTCATATTTTGACTCTTAGAGACTAGTTTTGTAAGCTCTCTCCCTGAGTCTGATAATTAATGGAAAAATTGCACTCTTTCCATTTATCATCATATGAAGAACTTAGTTCAACATAAAATATTATTCTCCAGAATAAATAAACAGATAACATAATCAACAAAAACGTAAAAATAAATAAATAAACAGATTCTTTTAATTGGTTTCAGTTATTAACGCTTCTAATCTCATTAATTAATGACTATTACTCCCCCTTTTGTCATCAAACAAAAACAGTTTGTATAAAAAGAAGTAAAGACATTTAAAAAGCGCATAAAAAGATCAGTCAAAAACACAACTTTCAAGGAGTCAAGTCAGGAAAACAGTTACAACAACTCCATTAAAGGGATAGTTTGATTCCAAGAACTGAGAGACTTTGACTCTATAAAAGTCTATAAAAGAAGAGCGCAACACCATTACAATTCACTCAACACTTCCTCACATTATTATCAGAAATAATAGATAAGGATAGAAGAGCAAATAAGGGGAAGGCTCCCCAAGAAGTGAAGAAAGAAGAATCACCACAGAAAACAAAAACAAAGGCAAAGAAGGTTAAGGGTGAAGCATCTTCTTCAGTTCCATTAAGAAGAAGTTATAGAACCAGATCAAAAACAAAGAACCACCAGTATACATCAATCTCTCATCAGATTCTGATGATACTGATTCTGATTACAGAGAATTTCTCAGAACATATGATCCAGAATGTGAATGTTCTTCAGAAGGATCCTCTTCTGGTTCTGATAAGCCAGATTTTGATTATCTGAGGTACTTGGAGAATTATCATTCTCCAACAGAAACCTCAGGCTCTGGTGACTCACAGAAGTCAGATTTAGATTCTAAGTAGATTTAGGACCTTATGTAATGATATTCTATTTAATCAATAAAGATTTATGGTTCTGTTTTGAAATCTTTTTCTATAATTTCTTTGTGTTTGACATAATTTTCAAAAGCATATTTAAAAAAAAAAACAATACAGACAGTTAACAACAATCAAAACAAATTAAGTAAGCAAAAGATGTTCATGCAATTAACAGAAATAAAACTTGTTCAAATATTACAACCACTTAAAAACAATTTTGTGCGCAAACATAGAATCCTAGGGTTGAGATGAGGAGGGGTTAGAAGGAAGTCTTGAGATAAGCAACATCATCATCTTCTCAAGAGCTTTGTCAGACTTCTCAGCATTCTTGTTGATAGTTTCTTTCAGATCCATCTGATTAGTCTTGACTTCTTCTAATCCAGCTTCCAGCACTAAGAGTTTATCTCTTTGTTCTCTTTGAATCTGTTCAACCTTTAGAATCCTAGTTGCAGCAGCATCAGAACTTTCAACCATAACAGTATCAAAGTCACTAGTAATCAAAACATTTACATCTTCTTTCATCATCAGCTCCTGTTCTAGTAACCTTTGTTTCCTTTCTTCAGCCCTCAGAGCTTCCATCTCATCATGTGATAAGTTAGTTAACATCAGTTTTTCTTTTTGAAGAACATTTTCAAATGCATTTTCAAAAGAATCAGTAAACTGCAGATGTTCATAAACTAACTCATCAACATACTTCTTCTTCAGAGCAGCCATTATTAACCTTTGAGCATTGTCAATCTCATCAAACTTCTCAACAATCTGACTTGGCATAATGCCTCGTTTAGACTTTAAGCTGTGCATTCTTCTAACATCATTATTAACAAGCCTAGCTAGAATCTCAATGCTAGAAACTGTTTGGTTAGAGTGTTGGGTTTGAATGCTTTCAAGAATGGATTGATAAGTTATTTCAGGCTCAGAGAAGGTTTAGCTTATATGTTGCTCAGGATTAAGATTAGGCTCAGCGACGGATTGAGGTGATTCAGGTAAGCTGACTGTGAAAGCAGGTTGAGTTTGTGAAGATGATTCTGTTAAAGGATTAACAATCTCTATGATTGGGATGGAAGGTTGAGTGACATGTGGAGGAGTGTCAACATGAATTGGAGTGGGGATGGAATTTGTGTGATCAGATTCAATATCAGAATCAGAACTAACATCACTAAGAGGATCACCATATTTTTCTTTAAGCTTCTCAAGACCTGATTTCTCAGAAGGAGAAGGTATAACAACAGAAGGTTTGGAGAGGGGGTTTCAGGTAGGATGTTTGTTTCTGTATGAATGGTTTGAGGTGACAAATGTTTAGATAGCATATCTAAAACATTTGGTTCAGATTCAGGGTCAGATGATGGTTTGATTGGAGAAGGAATTTTAAAAACAGGCTCAGAAGTAGGTTCATTTCTAAATTGAGATTCTGCAGGCTCATTACTAATAGTGTTAGAAGATGTACCTTGATGCTTCTGACGTTTGTGAGCAGCTCTTTCTCTGGCAATTCTCTCCCTCTTTGTTACCAAGGGTTCATCATCATCATCAGATTCTTCAACAGACACATCAACCATTCTCCTCTTGTTTTTGTTCTTGTCCTCAAGCTTCTTAGACCTTGCTTCCTTTTCCTTATCTTCAAGCTCTTGTTCTGTCATGATCTTAACACCACCAACAGAAGGTTGTTTGATTTTGACTCTATCTCTGGTGACAGCAGTCTCCATCACAAAATCCTGTTTCTGATCAAATCCTAGCTTGGTTATATCAACCTCGTTTCCAGGAGTTTCCAGACCATACTCCTCATTCCAATGATTAAACAGACCATCAGCAATCTTCTTTCCTTGTTCAATATCCACAGCAGGAAAGGTTTATTCAAACTCTTCTTCTTGCTTGTTCATAAGCAAAGGGTTGTTAGGAACAACAACTTTCCCTTTGATTAAGAACATCTTCTTCAAGGACTTACCATCAACAATCCTTGATTCCATATAAGAAGACTTGACAAAAGTTGGATAATTCTTTTTCAGAATCTCATGGAAGTTGCTTAGATAAAAGATGTGTGACAACAATCTAACATGATGACAGTTGGCATGACCTTTTTCAATGCTATTTTTGATAACTTCACACAGATGATCAAAAATGTATTTTGCCATATTCATTCTGATCATACCATGAAGAAAATGCATGAAGTATTTCTGTTCAGAAGAAATACAGTCAGTTCCACCAACCTTTGTAGCAATTGATTCGAACATCACCTTGTAAACAGATTTGAAAAAAGGTTTCAAATCTCTCTGTACATTTGAGTTAACATTTTCAAACAAGGCTGCTTGAACTGTTGGATCTTGTGGTTTAGTCTTGAAACCAGACAGTTGAATACCATGATTTGGTAGATTCAAAGCTTTTGCAATGTGATCAGCAATAATCTTGATATCCATTCCAGCAATGTTTGACCTTATTTCCGTTTGGGTTATCTCAGGAAGACCCAATTCCTTTCTAGATTTCCCTTTCAGCGTAGGGTTTTTCTTCACCAGATTTTGAACTTCAACATACGCAGATTGTTTGTCAAAAACGTATGCTTTCATCCAAAACTCTTTAACCATATCTTCATAGATAGGACCATTCAGAATATTGAAGTAACGTTCTAACCCTTGATAGTAGAACATTTCTTGTAAATCGAATCCATTAGCTTTTAGACTTTCAAAATCGACCCGTTTCTCTACAATGCTCTTTAAACTTTTAAACTTGAAAACCATAGTATCCTTTCTGATCTTGTACTTCCTTTGATTTTCCAAATCAACGATAGGTTTAACAGAAGGAGTGAGAGCTGATGATGATGCCATTGTTGAGGGTTAGGGTTTTGGTTTTGCTAGAGAGGGAAGAAAGAAAAACTGAAGCGTTGGAAGTTTAGAGAGAATATGAAAAAAGTGTGGGTTGTGAACGTGTTTGTGTGCAAGTGATATAAGTGTATATTTTTAGAAAACAAACAAACAGTACAACACACAAAAGGACAGAGTAGTCATATTCATTTTAAGCGCTAAACTCATCATAAACCAATAGTCATCTAATTGCAAAATGACACGTGTATTAGAAAATTATTTAAATAACTGGTGCGTTAGTGGACAGCAGTTAGATTAAAAAGGTTATAAACTGTTCCACTACCACATCAGAACCATTCTTTTGATTCTAATACTTATCAGAAGTAGTCATACATCAGAACTTCTGACCTTGAGGTTCTGAGGTTCAACATCTTCTGATCCTTATCAGATTTAAAAACAATTTTACTCAAAAGAACTTAACAATCAGGAACAAACACCATGTTGAGATTTTTCTTTATGAAATCAAATCTTTCAACAGCCAAAGGTTTTGTACAAATATCAACCCATTGTTTTTCAGTATCAACAAACTTGATATCTATAACACATTTCTCAACATAATCTCTTATAAAATGATGTTTGATCTCAATATGTTTTGCTCTAGAGTGTAAAATAGGATTTTTAGAAAGCTGAATGGCTGCAGTGTTATCACAATATAAAGGTATATAGTGACTGCTTATATGATAATCTTCTAATTGATATTTCATCCAAAGAAGTTGTGTGCAACATTTTACAGCTGAAATGTATTCTGCTTCTGCTGTGGACATAACAATGGTGGTCTGCTTCTTGCTACACCAGGAGATAAGATTTTCACCCATAAATTGGCAACTGCCACTTGTTGATTTTCTTTCAAGTTTATCTCCAGCATAATCAGCGTCACAGAATCCATTTAACTCATATTTCTTGGATTTCTTATAAAGTAATCCAAAATTACAAGTAGCTTTCAGATATCTAAAGATTCTCTTCACAGCAGTGAGATGAGATTCTCTAGGATCTGATTGAAATCTTGCACACAAGCATACAGAGAACATAATATCAGGTCTAGATGTAGTTAGATAGAGTAGAGAACCAATCATACCTCTATATAACTTCTGATCAACTTTGCCTTCAGATTCATCTAGACTCATGCTTGTTGTTGGATGCATTGGAGTATTCATTGGCTTACAATCTTCAAGATTGAACTTCTTCAAGAGATCCTTTGTATATTTGGTTTGATGAATGTAAGTTCCTTCCTTTGTTTGATTGATTTGAATTCCAAGAAAGAACTTCATTTCTCCCATCATGCTCATTTCAAATTCTTTTTCCATTAACTTAGAGAAATTCTTGCATAGACTAGCATTAGTTGAACCAAAAACAATATCATCAACATAGATCTGAACGATCAGAATGTCTTTCTTTAAGGTTTTTCTAAATAGTGTACAGTCAACTTGTCCTTTTTCAAAACCATTATCAACCAAAAAGTTACTCAGTCTATCATACCAAGCTCTAGGAGCTTGTTTAAGACCATAAAGTGACTTTTGCAGTTTATAAACATGATCAGGATTTTGAATATTTTCAAAACCAGGAGGTTGTTTGACATATACTTCTTCAGTAATAAAACCTTTAAGAAATGCACTCTTCACATCCATTTGATATAAAGTAATACCAAGGTTAACTGCATAGGAAAGAAATAACCTGATTGCATCCAATCTTGCAACTGGAGCAAAAGTTTTTGTGTAATCAATTCCTTCCTGTTGACTGTAACCTTGTGCAACTAATCTTGCTTTGTTTCTAGTTACTTCTCCTTTTTCATTGAGCTTGTTTCTGAATACCCATTTTGTTCCAATAATGTTCTTGTCTTTTGGTCTAGGAACTAGATTCCAAACTTCATTTCTGTCAAACTGATGTAGTTCATCTTTCATAGCTAAGATCCAAGCTTTTTCTTTGAGAGCTTCATCAATAGTCTTTGGTTCATTGAGAGAAACCAAACTAACCATTGCATCTTCATTTTGTGAGCTTGATCTTGTTTTTCTAGGACTTTCTTTATTTCCAATGATCAAATCTTCTGGATGAGATGACTTATATTTGAATGAATTCTTCTTAATAACTTCTTCAATCTCAGTATCAGAATCACTATCAATTTGAGGAGTTGGAACATCTTCAGAAGGAGCAGTTTCTTGATCATCAGAAGTTGTCTCAGGTTCTGAACTCTTGTTAACCTCTACAGTTTCAACTTCTGAATCTGGATTATCTGCAATAACTTCAACTAGCTCTACTGTACCAGTACCAATTATTGTGCCTTTTTGGTTCCCACCAAATCCTACAGATCCTCCCTTTTTCAGATTCAGGGTTAGGAATAAATGCTTTTCTCCCGTCATGTGTCGAGAGCAGCCACTGTCCAGGTACCATGTACTTGAGTTTTTCTCTTTTTGAGTGCAAACCTGCAACATAAACTATTTCAGATTTTGGTACCCACAACTTGTTGGGTCCTGATGGGTTAGTGTAGGCCTTGTAGAAGTATGATTTTTGAAAACCAGTTTGAGGAGCATACTTCTTCTTGCCAAAACTTCTAATAGGTTTCACAGACTTTGTATCAGAAGTACTAGCTTCTGAAGTTCTCAGAACCTTAGTTGGTTTAGGAACTGGTCTCTTCAGAATCTTTACTTCTGAGTATCTCATTTTTGAATTTGAGTTATCAAAAATCACTGAATTGTTATCTTCTGAGACTTTTGATTTGCCCTTATTCAAAACAGAATGTTGTGAAACTTTCTCAAAGTTACTAGTTTCTGATATGAAAGTAGAATAGAGAGGAAGAGGTGTTTTGCTCAAACAAACAGACTGACTTGATTTTTCTTTATCAGAAGATGCAGAATAACCAAGTCCATATCCTTTGTTCTTGCTCACACTGTAAATCATGGAAGCAACTTTGCTCTTGTTAACATTTTGTTTAACAAACTCATGAAGAGCAACTTCATGCTTATCATGTGATTTGTTACAAGCAACACAACCTTCTTCAAGCTCTTTAATTTTCAAAAGAGATTCATTATATTGAGATTGAAGTTGGTCAGATTTCTCTGTAAGCAAGTCAATTTTAGTTTTTAAACTTTTGAAATCATTTGAGTTGTTTATGTATTGCTTCATAGTGTCTCTGAGAGCAATAAGAAGCTTATCATGAGGAAGTTTAGAAATTACCTCATCAATATCATCAGTATCAAATTCATTCTCCATATCAGATTCATTATCATAAGATGTTGTAGCCATAAGTGCTATATTTGCTTCCTCATCATCTTCTTCAGTATCTGATAACTTCTCAAGATCTTCAAAAGTAGCCATAAGACTTTTCTTCATTCTGTTCTTGAAGTTGCCCTTTTTCCCTTTATCATTTGAGTTCAAATCAGGACAATCAACAATAAAATGACCAGTCTTTTTGCAATTGAAACAACTATTTTTAGAACCATCTTTCTTGTCTTTAGAATTGGAGCTTTTGTTCCCATAACTCTTAGAACCAGAACTTCTTCCAGAAGCTTTGTTGTTTTTGTACTTATTCCATTTCCTGAATTTTGAAAGCAGAGCAAAGAGTTCCTCATCTGATCCATCCTCCTGTTCATCTACAGAAGATTCATCAGCATCAGATTCAATAACTTTAGCCTTTAAAGCTTTAGGAGATTTCAAAGTTGCTGGCAGGGCCAATGACTTTGATTTCTTCTTGGGCTCATCAGAAGCTAATTCCATCTCGTGACTTATGAGAGAACTAGTTAACTCTTCTAGGCTTAAGGTATTGAGATCTTTTGCTTCTTGTATAGCAGTGACCTTAGGTCTCCACTTGGGTGGTAAACACCTCAGAATCTTCTTAACATGATCAGCAGTGGTATAACTTTTCTTTAAGACTCCAAGACCAGAAACCAAGATTTTAAACCTTGCATACATTTCTTCAATGCTTTCTGTGTCTTTCATCTTAAACATTTCATACTGATGAACCAGAAGATTAGCCTTTGCTTCTTTCACTTGTTGGTTTCCTTCATAAGTAGCACACAAAGAGTCATAAATACCCTTAGCACTAGATCTGTTTCCAAGTTTCAAAAACTCATCATGAGTGATACAGCTAGCAAGGATAGAAATAGCTCTGTTGTGTCTCTTCCATTCTTTCTTCTGTTCAGCTGTGAAAGTCTTCTTTACAGCTGTTGTTGTCTTACCATCTTCATCAAGCTTATCTTGAAAACTAACATCTTCTTCAATGATATCCCATAAACCTTCATCTTCAGCAATGATATGAGGATAGATTTTGTATTTCCACCAGTTGAAGGTTAATTGATCACCATTGAACTTGGGTGCTTTGCTATAAGTTCCACCAGTTTTCTCAGACTTTTCAGAATTGTAATCATATGGAATAGCAACATTCTTTGAACTTGAATCTTCAGACATTGTGTTTTTCAGGATCTTTTTGTCTCACTGTTAAGTGATGCGTAACAAACCGGAGCTCTAGATACCAATTGAAGGTGTGAAAAACACAAGAAGGGGGGGGTTGAATTGTGTTTTGGTATTTTGAAAACTTCTGCTAAGTTCTGAAGCTTATCAGAAGCACCAGCGGATAAAGAAACACAATTAACACACTCACACAAAAGAGTAAGGATAGAGAGAGAGACGAGACAAGCAATTTTATACTGGTTCCTCTCACAAAACGAGAGTAGTCCAGTCCCCTTGCACTTCCAAGGGATTTCACTATAATCACCTAGATTATTACAATGCTCAAACACACTAGTAAGAGACTTCCTACTTGCTCAAGCACACTTGCGAGAGGCTTCCTAATATAAAAGAAATAAGATAGAAAGAGATAAACACTTGATTATAAAATCAAGAGTTTTTCTTAAGATTACAACTCAAGACTCTTAAGACTCTAACACAGAATTCCTAATGAATTAGAAAAACAGAGTGTCAGAAGCACAACAGAAAATAGTTTCAGAAGCAGTGCTTTCAGTCTTATGTAAAGGAGTAAAGTTGTATCAGTGCGTGCGTTGTTGTTATATGTTGTAACCTTACTCTTCAAAGAGATTTTCTCTATTTATATGTGAAGAAGAAATAGAGACGTTTGAAGATAATGACCGTTGCAGAGGTCATTTTCAAGCCAGCTGTGAAAAGGACAAGGTAACATGGGATATTTGCCAATTCTGGTAATGCTTATCCTGTTATTCCTTTTTCTTGAGAATATTCGTCCTTATGAAGTAAAATAGTACTAACGTCACAATCCTTGATGATAAGGTTGTAGTACTATGATGTATCAATCAATCACAGCCTTTAATTCAAATGATTTCCAATCATTGAATCACTATCAGTTAACACTGACATTCCTGGCTTGTCATTCAGAGCCTATGTATTGACATATGCTTCTGAGTCTTCAGCTTCTGAAACTGTTGGTCTTCTCAATGCGTTGCTTCTGATTCAACATAGCTTCTGAGATGACTTGCTTCTGATTAGCTTTTCTTCTGATATCTTAGCTTCTGATATCTTAGCTTCTGATATCCATGCTTCTGATATCCATGCTTCTGATATCCATGCTAATGCTTTGTTTCAGAGCTTAGTTCAATCAACATAATATAATTAATCTGCACACTTAAAATTAAATATTAAAATACCCTATTGTTCATTAATACTTTGTTATCATCAAAACACTAAGAGTCAGATTCTGAACATCCTTTGTTCCAACATAAAATACTAGATAATACTATTTTATCCAAATTAATTAAACTTGGGGACATGAACTCGATTCCCACTTTAGAACAAGGATTCTATGAACTTTATTGAACAGTTGTGTGCTTCACACAAAAAAAAAGTTTGTTTAATGAAATTTCATAGTAAACTTGTAAACAGAATGATGGTGTCTCTTTGTCTCTTGAATAAATTATTTCTTCAATAACAGTTTGTTTGTTTTATTCTTATTAACTAATTTGATTTCTCATAGTGTTCATAATACCCTAGTTATGCTTAATGAATCTAATTTGTAGTATGAATCTAATTTTACAACAAAGAGAAAACTTACTGTTTAGATTTGAAGAATACCCTAGCCGAAACCTTCGCCGCCAAAATCTCTATTATGTCGCCGCCGATTCCTTTGCCGACGAATCCGTCTCCGCCGAAATCACTGTTCAGTCGCCGCCGATTCCTTTGCCGACGAATCGGTCTCCGCCGAAATCGCTGTTCACAAACGTTGTTATCACTATGGAATCCTTCGCCGCCGAATCCTTTGCAAGGTGAAAAAGATGTTCTATTTCTTTTAGTTTACTGATGTATCACTATGTAGGGTTTTGTTGGGAAAAAAATAAAAATAAAAATAAAATTAGATTTTATATTTATCTACGGAATAGTCGTGGATAACGTATTTTGACTTTACTCATACTAATACCGTGGATAATATTCACGGATTCGCCGTCGGTAACTAATTTTTTTTTGAAAAATATATTTTGACTTTATTCACGGTCATACTATGAGTAATATTCATAGCAATATTGTGCGTAACTAAAATTTTATGGGAAACCGTATTTTGGCTTTACCCACAACAATACCGTGGGTAATACTCACAGCTTGGGTCCGTGGGTAAAAAATCCGTGGGTATTCAACCTTTTTCTTGTAGTGAACAAAGGATGTTCAAAATCTGACTCTCAGTGTTTTGATGATAACAGAGTATTAATGAACAATAGGGTATTTTAATATTTAATTTTAAGTGTGCAAATTAAATATATTATGTTGATTAAATTAAGCTCTGAAACAAAGCATTAGCATGGATATCAGAAGCATGGATATCAGAAGCATAGATATCAGAAGCATTGATATCAGAAGCATAGATATCAGAAGCATGGACATCAGAAGCTAAGATATCAGAAGAAAAGCTAATCAGAAGCAAGTCATCTCAGAAGATTAATGTTGAATCAGAAGCAACGTATGGAGAAGACCAACAGTTTCAAAAGCTGAAGACTCAGTAGCATATGTCCAATACATAGGCTCTGAATGACAAGCCAGGAATGTCAGTGTTAACTGATAGTGATTAAATGATTGGAAATCATTTGAATTAAAGGTTGTGATTGATTGATACATCATAGTACTACAACCTTATCATCAAGGATTGTGACGTTAGTACTATTTTACTCCATAAGGACGAATATTCTCAAGCAAAAGGAATAACATGATAAGCATTACCAGAATTGGCAAATATCCCATGTTACCTTGTCCTTTTCACAGCTGGCTTGAAAATGACCTCTGCAACGGTCATTATCTTCAAACGTCTCTATTTCCTCTTCACATATAAATAGAGAATCTCTTCTTGAAGATTAAGGTAACAACAACAATAACAACAACGCACGCAATTATACAACTTTACTCCTTTACATAAGACTGAAAGCACTGCTTCCGAAACTATTTCTGTTGTGCTTCTGACACTCTGTTTTTCTAATTCATTAGGAATTTTGTGTTAGAGTCTTAAGAGTCTTGAGTTATAATTTTGAGAAAACTCTTGATTTTATAATCAAGTGTTTATCACTTTCTATTTCTTTTATATTAGGAAGTCTCTTGCTAGTGTGCTTGAGCAAGTAGGAAGTCTCTTACTAGTGTGTTTGAGCATTGTAATAGTCTAGGTGATTATAGTGAAATCCCTTGGAAGTGCAAGGGGACTGGACTACTCTCGATTTGTGAGAGGAACAAGTATAAAATTGTTTGTCTCGCCTCTCTCTCTATCTTTACTCTTTTGTGTGAGTGTGTTAATTGTGTTTCTTTATCCGCTGGTACTTCTGATAGGCTTCAGAACTTAGCAGAAGTTTTCAAAATACCAAAACACAATTCAACCCCCCCTTCTTGTGTTTTTCACACCTTCAATTGGTATCAGAGCTCCGGTTTGTTACGCATCACTTAACAGTGAGACAAAAAGATCCTGAAAAACACAATGTCTGAAGATTCAAGTTCAAAGAATGTTGCTAGTCCATATGATTACAATTCTGAAAAGTCTGAGAAAACTGGTGGAACTTATAGCAAAGCACCCAAGTTCAATGGTGATCAATCAACCTTCAACTGGTGGAAATACAAAATCTATCCTCATATCATTGCTGAAGATGAAGGTTTGTGGGATATCATTGAAGAAGGTGTTAGTTTTCAAGATAAGCTTGATGAAGATGGTAAGACAACAGCAGCTGTAAAGAAGACCTTCACAGCTGAACAAAAGAAAGAATGGAAGAGACACAACAGAGCTATTTCTATCCTTGCTAGCTGTATCACTCATGATGAGTTTTTGAAACTTGGAAACAGATCTAGTGCTAAGGGTATTTATGACTCTTTGTGTGCTACTTATGAAGGAAACCAACAAGTGAAAGAAGCAAAGGCTAATCTTCTGGTTCATCAGTATGAAATGTTTAAGATGAAAGACACAGAAAGCATTGAAGAAATGTATGCAAGGTTTAAAATCTTGGTTTCTGGTCTTGGAGTCTTAAAGAAAAGTTATACCACTGCTGATCATGTTAAGAAGATTCTGAGGTGTTTACCACCCAAGTGGAGACCTAAGGTCACTGCTATACAAGAAGCAAAAGATCTCAATACCTTAAGCCTAGAAGAGTTAACTAGTTCTCTCATAAGTCACGAGATGGAATTAGCTTCTGATGAGCCTAAGAAGAAATCAAAGTCATTGGCTTTGCCAGCAACTTTGAAATCTCCTAAAGCTTTAAAGGCTAAAGTTATTGAATCTGATGTTGATGAATCTTCTGTAGATGAACAGGAGGATGGATCAGATGAGGAACTCTTTGCTCTGCTTTCAAAGTTCAGGAAGTGGAATAAGTACAAAAACAACAAAGCTTCTGGAAGAAGTTCTGGTTCTAAGAGTTATGGGAACAAAAACTCAAATTCTAAAGACAAGAAAGATGGTTCCAAAAATAGCTGTTTCAACTGCAAAAAGACTGGTCATTTTATTGCTGATTGTCCTGATTTGAACTCAAATGATAAAGGGAAAAAGGGCAACTTCAAAAACAGAATGAAGAAAAGTCTTATGGCTACTTTTGAAGATCTTGAGAAGTTATCAGATACTGAAGAAGATGATGAGGAAGCAAATCTAGCACTTATGGCTACAACATCTTCTGATAATGAATCTGATATGGAGAATGAATCTGACACTGATGATATTGATGAGGTAATTTCTAAACTTCCTCATGATAAGCTTCTTATTGCTCTCAAAGACACTATGAAGCAATACATAAACAAGTCAAATGATTTCAAAAGTTTAAAAACTAAAATTGACTTGCTTACAGAGAAATCTGACCAACTTCAATCTCAATATAATGAATCTCTTTTGAAAATTAAAGAGCTTGAAGAAGGTTGTGTTGCTTGTAACAAATCACATGATAAGCACGAAGTTGCTCTTCATGAGTTTGTTAAACAGAATGTTAACAAGAGCAAAGTTGCTTCTATGATTTACAGTGTGAGCAAGAACAAAGGATATGGACTTGGTTATTCTGCATCTTCTGATAAAGAAAAATCAAGTCAGTCTGTTTGTTTAAGCAAAACACCTCCTCCTCTCTATTCTACTTTCATATCAGAAACTGGTAATTCTGAGAAAGTTTCACAAACTTCTGTTTTGAATAAGGGAAAATCAAAAGTCTCAGAAGATAACAAATCAGTGATTTTTGATAACTCAAATTCAAAAATGAGATACTCAGAAGTAAAGATTCTAAAGAGACCAGTTCCTAAACCAACTAAGGTTCTGAGAACTTCAGAAGCTAGTACTTCTGATACAAAGTCTGTGAAATCTATTAGAAGTTTTGGCAAGAAGAAGTATGCTCCTCAAACTGGTTTTCAAAAATCATACTTCCACAAGGCCTACACTAACCCATCAGGACCCAACAAGTTGTGGGTACCAAAATCTGAAATAGTTTATGTTGCAGGTTTGCACTCAAAAAGAGAAAAACTCAAGTACATGGTACCTGGACAGTGGCTGCTCTCGACACATGACAGGAGAAAAGCATTTATTCCTCACCCTGAATCTGAAAAAGGGAGGATCTGTAGGATTTGGTGGGAACCAAAAAGGCACAATAATTGGTACTGGTACAGTAGGTAATTCCTTCTCTACTATTTCTGATGTTCTTCTTGTTGATGGACTGTATCATAACCTTCTTAGCATAAGCCAATTATGTGACAATGGTTATGAAGTGGTATTTAATAAGAACACATGTACTGTAAACAGATACTCTAATAAGTCTATAGTTTTCAAAGGAAAAAGGAAAGGCAATGTTTACAAAATCAATCTTTTTGAATTAGTAGAACAACAAGTTGTTTGTCTTCTGACTCTGAGTGAAGAAAAGTGGGTCTGGCATAAAAGATTAGGACATGCTAACTGGAGATTAATCTCTAAGCTAAGTAGTCAAAATCTTGTGAGAGGCCTACCTGTTTTAAAATATCAGTCAGATACAATTTGTGGTCCTTGTCAAAAAGGAAAGCTTTTCAAAAGCTCTTTTAAAGATAAAAACATTGTCTCTACCACAAGACCTTTGGAACTGCTTCATATTGATTTATTTGGACCAGTCAGTACTGCTTCAATAAATGGTAAGAAGTATGGACTTGTCATTGTAGATGATTTCAGTAGATGGACATGGGTTAGATTCCTGAGATCCAAGGAGGATACATATTATGTGTTTAAAACTTTCTGCACTCAAATACAAGTTGAAAAAGACTTGAAAATTGTCAAGGTTAGAAGTGATCATGGTGGTGAGTTTGAAAATGAACCTTTTGAAATCTATTGTGAAAACAATGGAATTCTTCATGAGTTCTCATCTCCTAGAACACCACAGCAAAATGGGGTTGTAGAGAGAAAGAACAGATCTTTACAAGAAATGGCCAGAACCATGATGCATGAAACTAACCTAGCAAAACATTTTTGGGCAGAAGCTATAAACACTGCTTGTTATATTCAAAATAGGATCTATATCAGACCTTTATTGAATAAAACAGCATATGAATTGTTCAAAGGAAGAAAACCTGATATTTCTTATTTTCATCAATTTGGTTGTACATGTTACATTCTGAATTCTAAAGTTCATTTAAAGAAATTTGACTTTAAAGCTTCTAAAGGTATCTTTATTGGATATTCTGAACGCTCTAAGTCATACAGAGTGTATAATTCTGAAACAAACACTGTTGAAGAATCTATGCATGTAAGATTTGATGACAAAGAGCCTGACAATGATAAGTCAGAGCTAGTTGAAGTTATTGCAGATAATCCAGATTCAGAAGTTGAAACTATAGAGGTTAACAAGAGTTCAGAACCTGAAACAACTTCTGATGATCAAGAAACTGCTCCTTCTGAAGATGTTCAAACTCCTCAAATTGATAGTAATTCTGATGCTGAGATTGAAGAAGTTATTAAGAAAAATTCATTCAAATATAAGTCATCTCATCCAGAAGAGTTGATCATTGGAAATAAAGAAAGCCCTAGAAAAACAAGGTCAAGCTCACAAAATGAAGATGCAATGGTCAGTTTGGTTTCTCTCAATGAACCAAAGACTATTGATGAAGCTCTCAAAGAAAAAGCTTGGATATTAGCTATGAAAGATGAACTACATCAGTTTGACAGAAATGAAGTTTGGAATCTAGTTCCTAGACCAAAAGACAAGAACATTATTGGAACAAAATGGGTATTCAGAAATAAGCTCAATGAAAAAGGAGAAGTAACTAGAAACAAAGCAAGATTAGTTGCACAAGGTTACAGTCAACAGGAAGGAATTGATTACACAGAAACTTTTGCTCCAGTTGCAAGATTGGATGCAATCAGGTTATTTCTTTCCTATGCAGTTAACCTTGGTATTACTTTATATCAAATGGATGTGAAGAGTGCATTTCTTAAAGGTTTTATTACTGAAGAAGTATATGTCAAACAACCTCCTTGTTTTGAAAATACTCAAAATCCTGATCACGTTTATAAACTTCAAAAGTCACTTTATGGTCTTAAACAAGCTCCTAGAGCTTGGTATGATAGACTAAGTAACTTTTTGGTTGATAATGGTTTTGAAAAAGGACAAGTTGACTGTACATTATTTAGAAAAACCTTGAAGAAAGACATTCTGATCGTTCAGATTTATGTTGATGATATTGTTTTTGGTTCAACTAATGCTACTCTATGCAAGAATTTCTCTAAGTTAATGGAAAAAGAATTTGAAATGAGCATGATGGGAGAAATGAAGTTCTTTCTTGGAATTCAAATCAATCAAACAAAGGAAGGAACTTACATTCATCAAACCAAATATACAAAGAATCTCTTGAAAAAGTTCAATCTTGAAGATTGTAAGCCAATGAATACTCCAATGCATCCAACAACAAGCATGAGTCTAGATGAATCTGAAGGCAAAGTTGATCAGAAGTTATATAGAGGTATGATTGGTTCTCTACTCTATCTAACTGCATCTAGACCTGATATTATGTTCTCTGTATGCTTGTGTGCAAGATTTCAATCAGATCCTAGAGAATCTCATCTCACTGCTGTGAAGAGAATCTTTAGATATCTGAAAGCTACTTGTAATTTTGGATTACTTTATAAGAAATCCAAGAAATATGAGTTAAATGGATTCTGTGACGCTGATTATGCTGGAGATAAACTTGAAAGAAAATCAACAAGTGGCAGTTGCCAATTTATGGGTGAAAATCTTATCTCCTGGTGTAGCAAGAGGCAGACCACCATTGCTATGTCCACAGCAGAAACAGAATACATTTCAGCTGCAAAATGTTGCACACAACTTCTTTGGATGAAATATCAATTAGAAGATTATCATATAAGCAGTCACTATATACCTTTATATTGTGATAACACTGCAGCCATTCAGCTTTCTAAAAATCCTATTTTACACTCTAGAGCAAAACATATTGAGATCAAACATCATTTTATAAGAGATTATGTTGAGAAAGGTGTTATAGATATCAAGTTTGTTGATACTGAAAAACAATGGGCTGATATTTGTACAAAACCTTTAGCTGTTGAAAGATTTGATTTCATAAAGAAAAATCTCAACATGGTGTTTGTTCCTGATTATTAAGTTCTTTTGAGTAAAACTGTTTTTAAAATCTGATAAGGATCAGAAGATGTTGAACCTCAGAACCTCAAGGTCAGAAGTTCTGATGAGTAACTACTTCTGATAAATATCAGAATCAAAAGAATGGTTCTGATGTGATAGTGGAACAGTTTAAAATTTTTTTTTTTAACTGCTGTCCACTAACGCATCAGTTATTTAAATAATTTTTTTTTCTAATACACGTGTCATTTTGCAATTAGATGAGTATTGGTTTATGATGAGTTTAGCGCTTAAAATGAATATGACTACTCTGTCCTTTTTGTGTGTTGTACTGTTTGTTTGTTTTCTAAAAATATACACTGATATCACTTGCACACAAACACGTTCACAACCCACACTTTTTCATATTCTTTCTAAACCTCCAACTCTTCAGTTCTCTTTCTTCCCTCTCTAGCAAAACAAAAAAAAACCTAACCCTCAACAATGGCATCATCATCTGCTCTCACTCCTTCTGTTAAACCTATCGTTGATTTGGAAAATCAAAGGAAATACAAGATCAGAAAGGATACTATGGTTTTCAAGTTTGAAAGTTTAAAGAGCGTTGTAGAGAAACGGGTCGATTTTGAAAGTCTAAAAGCAAATGGATTTGATTTACAAGAAATGTTCTACTATCAAGGTTTAGAACGTTACTTCAATATTCTAAATGGTCCTATTTATGAAGACATGGTTAAAGAGTTTTGGATGAAAGCATACGTTTTTGACAAACAATCTGCTTATGTTGAAGTTCAGAATCTGGTGAAGAAAAACCCTTTTCTGAAAGGGAAATCTAGAAAGGAATTGGGTCTTCCTGAGATAACCCAAACAGAAATAAGGTCAAACATTGCTGGAATGGATATCAAGATTACTGCTGATCACATTGCAAAAGTGTTGAATATTCCAAATCATGGTATTCAACTGTCTGGTTTCAAGACTAAACCACAAGATCCAACAGTTCAAGCAACC
The DNA here is from genome assembly GCA_951804385.1 of Trifolium dubium. Taxonomy (NCBI): domain Eukaryota; kingdom Viridiplantae; phylum Streptophyta; class Magnoliopsida; order Fabales; family Fabaceae; genus Trifolium; species Trifolium dubium. The sequence goes on from OX638063.1 coordinate 17,313,014, forward strand.
TTGTTTGAAAATGTTAACTCAAATGTACAGAGAGATTTGAAACCTTTCTTCAAATCTGTTTACAAAGTGATGTTCGAATCAATTGCTACAAAGGTTGGTGGCACTGACTGTATTTCTTCTGAACAGAAATACTTCATGCATTTTCTTCATGGTATGATTAGAATGAATATGGCAAAATACATTTTTGATCATCTGTGTGAAGTTATCAAAAATAGCATTGAAAAAGGTCATGCCAACTGTCATCATGTTAGATTGCTGTCACACATCTTTTATCTAAGCAACTTCCATGAAATTCTGAAAAAGAATTATCCAACTTTTGTCAAGTCTTCTTATATGGAATCAAGGATTGTTGATGGTAAGTCCTTGAAGAAGATGTTCTTAATCAAAGGGAAAGTTGTTGTTCCTAACAATCCTTTGCTTATGAACAAGCAAGAAGAAGAGTTTGAATCAACCTTTCCTGCTGTAGATATTGAACAAGGAAAGAAGATTGCTGATGGTCTGTTTAATCATTGGGATGAGGAGTATGGTCTGGAAACTCCTGGAAACGAAGTTGATATAACCAAGCTGGGATTTGATCAGAAACAAGATTTTGTGATGAAGACTGCTGTCACCAGAGATAGAGTCAAAATCAAACAACCTTCTGTTGGTGGTGTTAAGATCATGACAGAACAAGAGCTTGAAGTTAAGGAAAAGGAAGTAAGGTCTAAGAAGCTTGATGACAAGAACAAAAACAAGAGGAAAATGGTTGATGTGTCTGTTGAAGAATCTGATGATGATGAAGAACCTTTGATTACAAAAAGAGAGAGAATTGCCAGAGACAGAGCTGCTCACAAACGTCAGAAGCATCAAGGTACATCTTCTAACACTATTAATAATGAGTCTGCAGAATCTCAATTTAGAAATGAACCTGCTTCTGAGCCTGTTTTTAAAATTCCTTCTCCAATCAAACCATCATCTGAACCTATATCAGAACCAAATGTTTTAGATATGCTATCTGAACATTTGTCACCTCAAACCATTCATACAGAAACTAAGAGCTTACCTGAAACTCCATCCAAACCTTCTGTTGTTATACCTTCTCCTTCTGAGAAATCAGGTCTTGAGAAGTTTAAAGAAAAATATGGTGATCCTCTTAGTGATGTTAGTTCTGATTCTGATACTGAAACTGATCACACAAATCCTATCCCCACTCCAATTCATGTTGACACTCCTCCACATGTTACTCAACCTTCCATCCCAATCATAGAGATTGTTAATCCTTTAACAAAATCATCTTCACAAACTCAACCTGCTTTCACAGTCAGCTTACCTGAATCACCTCAATCCCCAGTCTCACCTCCATCTAATCTTGAACAAAATATAAATCAAACTGTTTCTGAGCCTGAAATATCTTATCAATCCATTCTTGAAAGCATTCAAACCCAACATTCTAACCAAACTGTTTCTAGCATTGAGATTCTAGCTAGGCTTGTTAATAATGATGTTAGAAGAATGCACAACTTAAAGTCTGAACGAGGCATTATGCCAAGTCAGATTGTTGAAAAGTTTGATGAGATTGACAATGCTCAGAGGTTGATCATAGCTGCTTTGAAGAAAAAGTATGTTGATGAGCTAGTTTATGAACATCTGCAATTCACTGACTCTTTTGAAAATGCATTTGGAAGTGCTCTTCAAAAGAAAAGATTGATGTTAACTAACTTATCACATGATGAGATGGAAGCTCTGAAGGCTGAAGAAAGGAAACAAAGGTTACTAGAACAGGAATTAATGATGAAAGAAGATGTAAATGTTCTAAGTACTAGTGACTTTGATACTGTTATGGTTGAAAGTTCTAATGCTGCTGATACAAGGATTCTAAAGGTTGAACAGATTCAAAGAGAACAAAGAGATAAACTCTTAGTGCTGGAAGCTGGTCTGGAAGAGGTCAAGACTAATCAGATGGATCTGAAAGAAACTATCAATAAGAATGCTGAGAAGTCTGACAAAGCTCTTGAGAAGATGATGATGTTGCTTATCTCAAGACTTCCTTCTAACCCCTCCTCATCTCAACCCTAGGATTCTATGTTTGCGCACAATTTTTTTTAAGTGGTTGTAATATTTTTTTTGAACAAGTTTTATGTCTGTTAATTGCATGAATATCTTTTGCTTACTTAATTTGTTTTGATTGCTGTTAACTGTTTGCTTTGTTTTGTTTAAATATATGGTTTTGAAAAGTATGTCAAACACAAAGAAATTATAGAAAAAGATTTCAAAACAGAACCATAAATCTTTATTGATTAAATAGAATATCATTACATAATGTCCTAAATCTATTTAGAATCTAAATCTGACTTCTGAGAGTGACCAGAGCCTGAGGTTTCTGTTGGAGAATGATAATTCTCCAAGTACCTCAGATAATCAAAATCTGGCTTATCAGAACCAGAAGAGGATTCTTCTGAAGAACATTCACATTGTTCTGGATCATATGTTCTGAGAAATTCTCTGTAATCAGAATCAGTATCATCAGAATCTGATGAGAGATTGATGTATACTGGTGGTTGTGGCTTTGTTTTTGATCTGGTTCTATAACTTCTTCTTAATGGAACTGAAGAAGATGCTTCACCCTTGACCTTCTTTGCTTTTGGTTTTGTTTTCTTTGGTGATTCTTCTTTCTTCACTTCTTGGGGAGCCTTACCCTTATTTGCTCTTCTATCCTTATCCATTATTTCTGATAATAATGTGTGGAAGTGTTGAGTGAATTGAAATGGTGTTGCTCTCTTCTTTTATAGACTTTTATAGAGTCATAGTCTCTCAGTTCTTGGAATCAGACAAGTTCTTTAATGAAGTTGTTGTAACTGTTTTCCTGACTTGACTTCTTGAAAGTTGTGTTTTTGACTGATCTTTTACGCGCTTTTTAAATGTCTTTACTTCTTTTTATACAAACTGTTTTTGTTTGATGACAAAAGGGGGAGTAAGAGTCATTAATTAATGAGTTTTAGAAGCGCTAAATAACTGAAACCAATTAAAAGAATCTGTTTAATTTTACGTTTTCTCTGATTATTTTATCTGATTATTTTATCTGATTATTTTATCTGTTTATTTATTCTGGAGAATAATATTTTATGTTGAACCAAGTTCTTCATATGATGATAAATGGAAAGAGTGCAATTTTTCCATTAATTATCAGACTCAGGGGGAGAGCTTACAACACTAGTCTCTAAGAGTCAAATTATGAAGAATTTGAGTCACAATAAAATTATATTCTTAAACTATTTTAATTACTAAATGTTACAACTTAGGGGGAGCGTGCAAAGCTTATGAACCTCTGTTGAACATAGTAAATTAAAATAACAACCATTGTTAATTAATACTAGATTTGTCATCAATCAAAAAGGGGGAGATTGTTGGAACAAAGGATGTTCAGAATCTGACTCTTAGTGTTTTGATGATAACAAAGTATTAATGAACAATAGGGTATTTTAATATTTAATTTTAAGTGTGCAGATTAATTATATTATGTTGATTGAACTAAGCTCTGAAACAAAGCATTAGCATGGATATCAGAAGCATGGATATCAGAAGCATGGATATCAGAAGCTAAGATATCAGAAGCTAAGATATCAGAAGAAAAGCTAATCAGAAGCAAGTCATCTCAGAAGCTATGTTGAATCAGAAGCAACGCATTGAGAAGACCAACAGTTTCAGAAGCTGAAGACTCAGAAGCATATGTCAATACATAGGCTCTGAATGACAAGCCAGGAATGTCAGTGTTAACTGATAGTGATTCAATGATTGGAAATCATTTGAATTAAAGGCTGTGATTGATTGATACATCATAGTACTACAACCTTATCATCAAGGATTGTGACGTTAGTACTATTTTACTTCATAAGGACGAATATTCTCAAGAAAAAGGAATAACAGGATAAGCATTACCAGAATTGGCAAATATCCCATGTTACCTTGTCCTTTTCACAGCTGGCTTGAAAATGACCTCTGCAACGGTCATTATCTTCAAACGTCTCTATTTCTTCTTCACATATAAATAGAGAAAATCTCTTTGAAGAGTAAGGTTACAACATATAACAACAACGCACGCACTGATACAACTTTACTCCTTTACATAAGACTGAAAGCACTGCTTCTGAAACTATTTTCTGTTGTGCTTCTGACACTCTGTTTTTCTAATTCATTAGGAATTCTGTGTTAGAGTCTTAAGAGTCTTGAGTTGTAATCTTAAGAAAAACTCTTGATTTTATAATCAAGTGTTTATCTCTTTCTATCTTATTTCTTTTATATTAGGAAGCCTCTCGCAAGTGTGCTTGAGCAAGTAGGAAGTCTCTTACTAGTGTGTTTGAGCATTGTAATAATCTAGGTGATTATAGTGAAATCCCTTGGAAGTGCAAGGGGACTGGACTACTCTCGTTTTGTGAGAGGAACCAGTATAAAATTGCTTGTCTCGTCTCTCTCTCTATCCTTACTCTTTTGTGTGAGTGTGTTAATTGTGTTTCTTTATCCGCTGGTGCTTCTGATAAGCTTCAGAACTTAGCAGAAGTTTTCAAAATACCAAAACACAATTCAACCCCCCCCTTCTTGTGTTTTTCACACCTTCATTTTAGTCTATGGTGTATTATACCAATTTGTCATGATTGGTATAATACAACTCTTTTCTTTACTCATGATATTTTAACTCTTGTAAATATATTCTAACGTACTTCTTTGCAATGTAACAATGTTCAGAAAATAGTTGTTTGGAGGCCTGAGCATGATTATCAAATTAAAAAAATCTTTGAATCCAAAGTCTCAAAGCGTCTTGCGATGAAACATTCAGTCCATACTAGCAGATTCATATTCGTTGCTGATCGAGCATACCTTACGAATGGTATGTTTGAAAATTATTGTTGATTATTACTATTGCTGTAAATATTACCCACGTTCAGCATACCTTGTTGAGCATGTGCAATACTGCTATGTTGTGCAATATATCACCTATGTTGCCTTTTCATAGTCCATAACTTGTTCTGTTTTTATACTTATGGTTAAACATGGAAATTCAAATTAGTTAGCTATGTAATGTAGTATTTGATGCATGTGCAATGATTTATGATGATGTATAAGCTAAAACCAAAAAATTGTTTATTAACTATGGAAAATGTATGTATGTATGTGGCTGTGAAGTTTCATTGAAAATTAATGTATGTGGCTGTTGACTTGTTTCTTCCAGAAAATGTTGTTTGTTTGAATCTGAAAATGTTGTTTTTATTTATGATGTTTGGTGTTGAATCTGAAAATGTTGTTTGTTTTTTTGCTATTTTTTCTAATGTTTTTTTTCTCTACATTGAAGGTTGAAGAGTTGGGTAGAGAACCCACCGTGGAAGAGGTCTTTGCACGAACTCACACCAAGAAAGAAGGCTGAATTTTATCAAGAAAAAGGTTAAACTCACATCTTTGTACGAACCCACCGAGGACTAATGTGTGTTGATGACTAAGTTTATTCTAGCTTACTTTTAGAGACAATTCTAGGTAGTGCTTTTTTATGGTTAAGTTCATTCTAGCTAGCTTAGAGTTGTAGCGACATATGTTATGACTATATAATTTGTTTAAACTGTTAATGTCTTGTGTTTTTATTTTGACACTTGTACGAGTGTCAATTTTTTTAACATTACACTTTGGTTAAGTGACCTTTTGATGACTATAATCTCTTTAATCTTAAAGCTAGTTATTTTATTTGTGGTTGATTTTTATTATTGGTTATAATGTTGGCTTAAATTGAAGGATATAAATTTTTGGATAGGTACAACTAAAATCAGAATATTAAAAAAAAAATTTGATGTTACCCACGGCAATGCTGTGAGGTAAGGTATTTGTAACGTTTTTGATAACAAAGCCGTGGGTAATCATTACAGATGGTTATTCCGTGGGTATGCAATTATGCACGTTTTCCACGGAAAAGTTGTGGGTACCAATTATGGACGATTATTCTGTGGGTAATTAGTTATAGCAATGCCGTCAATAATAATGTGGGTTTGGCCGTGGGTAATGCGTGAGTAACGTTACCCACAACTTTTGTATGGATAATAAATTACCAACGAGCGTTTTCGTCACGGACCCGAGCCGCGGGTAATCTGTGGGTAATTTTCTATTACTCATAATAAAGCCGTGGGTAATGACAAAAATAGCCGTGGATAGAAACTATTTTTCTTGTAGTGGTTCCAACAATACATGCTCGAGTTAAGATCGGATTGTGTAATTTAAAATAATTTAAATAAAATAAATTAACTGTTTTAAATTTGCACTGTCAAATTTTAATAGAAAAACTATATCTCTCCTAATGAAATAATATTATTTGTTGTATTTTTATTTTTATATATAGAAATTTAACTTTTTTTTATAGATATGTAATTATTTTTAAGATGTCAAATAACACAAACTCAAATTATAAAACTCTTTTTTACCCGTTTTTAGCCACACTACCAAGAAGTTATTTTCACCTTGTCTAACAACACCTCTCCTTATAACACTTTTTAAACGAATAGCCTATTATATCTTTCTTTACAAAGAGACCAATAACTAGCTGACCAAAATACTTAAAAACCAACACAAATCTCCTTACAGAAAAGATGAAAATTGCAAAATTACATAACATATTCATTGTAGACACAAATCTCTTTATAACACTTTTGTCTGCCACATCATTAAAAATTCTACCGAAAAGATAAACGATAAAATATTTACATTAAATACATAAATGATCAAATAAAATATTACAAAAAAAATAAAGCAAAACCCTTTCACATTGTGGAGTATTTGAAACAACATTTTATATGTTTTTGGTTTTCTACTTCCTCCGATCTTAAATATAAACAAAAGTCAAATTATATTTAGACTTAAATTTGGATCAAATATAATGTAATTTTTTATATTTAAGATCAGAGAGGGAGAATATTAGTTTGTCTCATGTCTAAGGATTAGAACAAGCTAAAATCATTGTTGGAACTTTAAGGTTTAAGCAATAGAGTTTTATATGCGAACGTGGAAAACATGCCGAGAAATCCTACTTTAATTTGTACTCTTGCATATCTTCCACACAAATTTCCTTTGAACAAATATATAATATTATTATAGTAAAAAATAATAACATTGATGTAAATAATAATTTTTAGTCTAAAAAAAATAAAATTTGTTGTGACATGCAAGAAACCATTGTTTTTAAAATTATTTTATTCATGAACTAATGTTTTTTATCCAAAATTATTGTCCTTTTAGAATTATGCACGTGAATTAAGAAACAACAAAAATTAATTGATAAGTCAAGTATCATTTACCTTTACTTTATTTTTTTTATAGTCAAATGTTAGTTGTTAGTGTATAGATAGTATATTGTCAATTTATAATACAAAGAAAATATATTTAATTAATGTTTTAACTTTTATAATAATACAAATGATAAACTAACATTAATTTTACATTAATTTCCGAAAAAGACAATAGTTTGGGACAAAATTTAAAAGTTAAATGGATTATATATAATACAACATCCGTTCCAAAATATAAGACTCATTTTGACTACTGCACGTTCACTAATGCACAATTATGATCACTAATATCTTTAATTGTGCATTAGTAAAAATTATAAAAATTTAATATCTTGAAAATACTCATCAAAACGAATCAAACAATATCTTATATGTCAATATTTGCATCTATAAATAATAAAAAATACAGTCAAAACAAAATACATGAATAGAGTCATTTAGTCAAAATGAGTCTTATATATTAGAACGGAGATAATACTATATAGTTTTGAGACGAAAGGAGTAACGGCAGGAAGACGGGAGGCGTGCGGATCCTCAGCAGCATAATCTACTGCAAATATTCAATATTTTTTACATTGCTTTTAACTTTTAAGCCATGAAATAACAAGTAGAGGACGGAGACAACGTACGATAAATATTTGGTGCAATAAATTACTCCATCAGTCTTTTATAATAAGAATTTTTACAAAAAAATTTATAGATATTAGGAAAAAGAGTCATGCTTACAAACTATAAAACTATGTAGTCTAGATACATGACACGATACGATTCCGATACAACAATAAAAGAAAATTTAAAAACGACCACGATACATTACTTAAAAAATAATTTATTTTTTTTTGGTACAAAAAAATAAATTTTAAATTGCTCAAAAATAATTAAACAAGTGACAATCACATATCTTTAAATTAAGTACCATACAAAAATAACATCAATAGTACTATCCAAAAAAAATTCATCACAAGCAAACAAAAAGTGTTCTTATCCGGCTTCTTTTACAGATTTGTTTCCTATTTTCCTTCATGTTTATTTATTTGTTTTTTCTTTTCTATTATTGCTGGACCGGCCAAACGGCACAATTACTTAAATATGGTCCATTTTTATAGCAAGGTCCAATTAGGTGACAAACCTAATGGTTTCTCTCATGTCCTATATAAAGGACACTTATCTAGCCTCCAAGGTAGCTTATCTCATCCTTAAACCTGCCTCCACCTCATTTACCCTACTGACTTAAACGTCAGAGTCCCTTTTCCAGGTACACCCCCTCTCCTCCATGGATTCCGGCAATCTCCTCCGTCGGCCCAACATCACAGTGAGATCCAGTTTTGTCGATCAGAACATTGGCACCGTCTGTGGGAACGATAAAATTCGTTCTCGAATCCACAACCCCTTAGCCTCGACTGGGGGCATCTGTTTTGGCTCACTTTAAGTCCCACATACATCGCTTGGAACTCGGGGCTAATGGTAGTTTATATACAACATGCAAAACACCTTAAACCACTAAGGCGCCTTTTCTACAAAGCCCCAAAACGGACAATCTCTCGGAGATGTGGACTTGAGGTCGGGTCGGAACATACCCTCTGTTTTATCTCCCGCGGATAAATCTGAGTTCCTCCATGGATTCCGGCAATCTCCTCCGTCGGCCCAACATCACAGTGAGATCCAGTTTTGTCGATTAGAACAATTATTAAGATTCTTCTTTTAAACCCTAAAAAAAAATTCTACAAATGTATTACAACGTGTATCAGATTTGTTATCTATATCAGAGTTTAATTTAGCCATATCCAGCACGCATATTAATACTTTTTATTTAAAAACAAAATAAATTTGACTGATACTTCTCCGATATGCGTATCGGAACATATTGGATGCATATCGGTATCGGGTGCTTGTGGAACACAATTATTCACCAGTTTTAGAGTATCGGGACTTCATAGCTTACACATGGTTTTTTTAATCAACTTTTAGGTTCTTAGAGGAAAAGGTTTCAGTGTTAAGTGTTCGACTGTGATATGAGGTAAATAAATCTAGCCCAAGAAATTGTTCTACCTATCTAATATAGAGTGTGTTTGATCTGCTAAAAAATATATAAGAGACTGAACATCAAAAATTGAGCTTTATTATTTTTTATTTTAAAACTGTTTTTTGGACTTGACAAAATGAAGGTCAAAAGACCAGACAAAATCATATTCTTGTCTACTGAATCACTGGACAACTTTTTGTTCTCAGCACAAGTTGTCTAAAATATTTAAATCACTTTTTTTTTCCACCAAATATCGTACAAGACAATAAAAAAATTAATACTAAAATATCTGTCCTATATTGTTCTATATGGTATGTTTGATTTGTTAAAAAATAAAGGACATGACATCTTCAACTATACTGTGTTTGGTTTTAATAAACTTCCATTGAGATTGGACAAAAACACATATTCTTTTTTCCCACTTAACCACAAAACAACTTTTAAGTATTATACTGTGTTGTGTTCTGTCTTATATAGTCTTATACTATTCTCTACAATATTTTTATTTTCCACATCAAACAGACTCACAATGTTATTATATTACCGGAATATTTTGTTGGATAACTTATAATTGATTGAAGTAACATGGACGGGTTAAATGAGGCTGGTTGCAATACAGTAGCTAATAAATATAAGCATTTATTGCGTAAAAATAGATTTAAATAATTAATTGATCTTGTAAGTTTAATTTATGCTTTTCATCCCCGTATCCTTTTTTTTTTTTAAAAATACTCCCTCCATCCCGAAATATAAAGGAAAATAAAAAAAACAACACACTTATTAAGAAAACATAAATATGAAAATTAGAAATATAGTTTTGTGGGATTTTTCTTAGAATAAGTGCATTGAAAGATGTAAAATCAATTTTGATTGGTTGTTGTTTATAGAGAAAAGTGGAGAGAGAGAAAAGTAAATGCAATTTACATTTAATTTCATGAGAGTAAGGAAAAACATTCTTGAAATTGATTTTTTTTCCCTTATATTTTAGGACAAAAAAAAGTGGTTTTTTTCCCTTATATTTCAGGACGGAGGGAGTAGTTTGTGAAAGATATATTTTTTTTGTTTTGGATATCGGTTAAAAAAAGCATATGCGGAAAACGAGAATGACGTGTCAAAAATGATGCTCAATTTTTCGACATACACGGACCATATCTACAAATGAAATTGCAAAGAGAGACCAAAATAAAATAAAATAAAAATTGAGCCCTAAAACATTTTTTTTCTTGTCCTTCTAAATTCATAAATTGACTCATATTTCTGTAAATAAAAAAATCTGTGTTGAATGTAATTAAACAATACTTCCTAAAAACTTCTTTCTTCTCTCCAATCCAAAATCCCATAAAACTTCTTAATCAACAAAAAATTAATTTTACTAATACACCATTTATTTTTATTTTTTTATATACACAATTAATTTTTATTTAATCAAAAGACCATATTAATTTAATAATCACCATCTTCAAAATTTGACATAATTTTTGAATCCAACAAATTTTAATATTACAAAATTTGAGTTCCATTAAAATTTCTATTGTACACCTTGAACATAAATCAAGACAATTATCATCCTCAAATTTCAACCCAAAAAATCACAAACTTGTAAGATAATAAAATGACTCTTTTTCTTTTTTTTTTTTAATCTTTGAAAAATCACATCCATTAAAACATGTTTTGGTGGTGGGGGTTGATTTGATCTTTTAATTGGAAGAATTTGGATTGTGTTAGGGTTTTTAATTTGGGAAAGCCATTGATGATTTAACGTTTGAATCTAAAACATATTTTTTTACGAAATCCAAATAACAAATGACAACCAGATCGAACAACAATATAAGAACAACAACAACAATCTATAAATATGATATTTCTTCACTAAGTCTTTCATTTTCTTTTCGTGTAAATATGTCTCTCACATAGATGATGACACCTTGTCATTATGTAATTCTTAATGCAATTTCATGAATTATTGAGTTCACAAGAAAGTTTAAACAGCAAGAAAAGCTGGAAAAACTCAAGTTTTCAAGCAAGAGTAAATTGTGACGCGATTTCAACATATTTGTGCTCCTAGGGCTTTTTGAAAGGAAATCGTGTCACAAGTTTGAGCATATTATTGCCTATTTAAGCTGAAGCCAATTTCTATTCAAGGGGGACGATTTTTGAAGAGAAAAAGTGCGATTTCGAGACCTAAGGACTGGAGAGGAGGACAATTTCATCAACTCTTACTCAGTTTATGTATGCTTTGATTCTTCCATTGTAATGTTGTTAAACTCTCGATTTAAATCGTAAACTCGCCCGATTTTAAGAGTTTAGATGTAAAAAACGTGTTAACTCGGAGGCAAACTTGATTTTTGGTAAACTTGTGCAAAATCGATTTTGAACGAGTTAACTCGTAGTAAAATCGGTAAAATCGAGTTAATTTAATTTGATTTCATCCGATTTTAAAGAAATGAAAACTTTTTTTTTTGGTAGTTTGTCTTAATTTTTAGTAACTTTAGAAACTTATAAAACTTTTTTTTTGTGGATGTTTTTTATGATTTGGTGGGATAATTTAAGGTGGTTGATTATAAATTTATATGCATAACACTTTATTATGACAAATTGGTATATTTTTGTTTTATAATCAAGTGTAAATTTAGAATTATTGATGCATTTATAATATTATATAACTATATATATCATGTATATAATAATTTTTATAATTTTTAATAAAGAATAAACTCGTACGATTTTAGGTTTCAAGTTTACGAGAAGAGGGTAAAATGAGAAGAGGGTCCTAAGTCAAGGCATAGATTAGGGCTATTTTAGTTAACTATCGTAAAACTAGAGAAATATTCATAGGGACTACGTGCAGTGTACCACTTAAAGTAACTTAGAGGATTCGAAAGACCTAGTCTTATCTCTCCATATCTTATCCAAACAATCCTATTTTTGTGTGTGTGTGTGTGTGTGTGTGAGAGAGAGAGAGAGAGAGAGAGAGAGAGAGAGAGAGAGATTATGAAGATGGAGAAGAACACTTTTGATTTATAGGTTGAAAGAGAACCCTAACAGTCTCAATATCAAAACAAGAAGAAAATATTGTTTTGGGTCATTCAACATGGATTTATAAGTTTAGAAAAACATAAGTGAAAATTTTCATTTTTGAATTTGGTCCCTATAAGTGAAAAATTGATCATCACCTTTGATACATCATCCTCGTTTGCCACATCTAACCTCTATTTACACATGCTTTTTTTAACAGACTTTCATGTTAGGGACCTAAACAAAAAAATTGATCTTTTAGAATCTATTTTAAAAAAATTACAAAAAATCCAAAACATCGCGAATTTAAATAAACCATGCCTAAAAAATATCAGATGGATTTCTTTTGTCATGTATTAGTATGTTGCATTACATATATAGTCAGGACTAACCCGACACATGTGTGGGGTAGGCAACGGTACAAGGGTTTATAATAATAGTCATACATTTTTAATGTTTATAAAATACAATATGTGCATCAATAGACTAATGATTTTTTTGTGATATTTGTGAGCCTAAAGTCTTATGCTGAAATATTAGCTTTTACATTTTTTTATGCAAAAAAAAAAAAGTGTCACCATTATATAATTTAGATTTTTACAGTAAATTTAATCTTTATTATGATACATTTCTTTTTGACGTTATTTACGATAATAATTATTTTACGTGGCTTTTATGTTATTTATAATTTAAACATAAATGTTTTTTTGTAAAATAAAATTATTTTTATTATAAAGAGATCATTTTTAAAATTTGAAGAAGACCTCCAAATTGTCTGGGCCGGCTCTGTATATAGTTTTTTTTATAAGCAAAATATATGAATTATAAGGAGTACAAGGGGTACTCAACCCTTCCAATTTAAATGGCGAACCCCTTAGATGTAATGAAGGCAAACTAAAGGGTTACGACACCAGTCTGAAAAGAAGCATTAACATAATGTCCTAATCGACCAAAAAACCAAAACCAAGAAATATGTATATAATATGATCCATCAAAGCTAGCACATTTGCGCTGCCGCCTTTAAAGATAATATTACTCCTCAAACGCCAAATACTCCACGTCATGATCAACCAAATGATATGCCTACTCTTTACCTTATGGCACCCTTGAACAAACTTGCCAAACATAAAAAAGTGTTGCCAAACTTCATCAAACTGAAAATTGTGGATACCCATCCAACGATAAATGTGGCCTCAAATTTGAGCTAAAAATTCATATGAGAAAAAAAATATGACGGATGTCCTCATCCTCCCATAGACAAAACACACAACGCCTATCCTCATGATGCGTTAGAATACCTCTTCTAAACAAAGCTACTCTTGTAGATAGCCTTTGTAACAACAATTTCCAACCGAACACATTCACCTTCGATGGAACATGGTTCAACCACAACTTCTTCAAAGTCCACTCCATGTTTGAATCCACACGTACTCTCGGAACTAAATATATTAAGCAAAAACAAATAACAAGAATGTATCGATAAAATACCAACAGTATGAGATATCCACCGGCTCTGTAATGTATATATTGTTATTAGTATATTGCTAGAATATTTTGTTATTTTCCACCTTAGCTTCTACAAAAATAATATGTATGATCACAATAAACAACAAAACTCCCTTAAAAATTTTAACCGTTATTTTATTCTCAAAGTTAGATTGCATACAAACCCTCGATCTGATTAATTTTAAACAGATTTATATCATCTCATCCGATCTTTATTGAATTTTTTATGTCAAAAGTTAAAGTTAATATACATCTTAATTATACTATGAAAGAGTAGTACAACGTCGGTTGGTAAGATGACACTAATTAAGCTAAGGTACAAGAAGAGATTACATAAACTTGAGTAGAACAACTTTTTTTTATTGGTAGGGTTCAATTAATTGATTTAACATGTGGCTAGTACCATGAGCACATTGAAAACATATGATCCAAACAGAACAAGCATGATGATGAACAAACTCACTATGTTCATCTACTAAAAAAGCTCACTTATAGAATCTCTACTTTTTTTTTTTTCTTTTATGACTTTTACTTTTCTACCAAAACAAATTGATTATATTCACACTTTAATTATATTCTATTCTTTTTCATAACATCAAGGCCCTCTATTAAATCATGTAAAGAGTGAAAATGAAACACATAGGGACCAATTTTTTTCATAAGAAATTAATATCTTAGACTTCTTTTAATTTTTTGTGAGAACTTTGTCAGTGATACTTTAAATTTTCAGTCTTTGACTAAATTTTAGGTACTAGGACAGTCAAAAGCTGCATTCTCATGGGATTCCAACAAGAGTTTGTACAATAATTACTTATTGATTGTTCTTTATCTTTATTCATTCTTTACAAGCTTAGGAATAATTGAACTAGGAGAATTAATTTATATACATACAACATGTTCAAAAAAATTATATACATACAATCCTTAATTAGAATCCAATGCACAAAGAAGCTAGTAATGAAAACCACAAAACATCACCAAATGAGCACAAACAAAAAGATATTTAAAAAATGTATACAGCCATAGTTACATATGACTACATGAGCCATGTTGGCCACAAACATAAATATAAAATATCCAAAATACAAAATGTAGAATGCCAAATAATACAATGAGTCATTGTTTTATTTTTTTTAAAAAAAAATTATTGTCTTTTAAAAATACAATGCGTCACTATTAATATCCAAAAATAGTTAATATTATGTATTGATCACTTAGCTAAAATGAAAGCATTTTTCAAATAATTGAACTACAAATTTGGAGATATGCAAACTCCAAATCAGCTACGCCAAAAATCACTGATTAAGATATGTTGGATGGACCAAACACAACTACTCAAATAAAACAGGAAAAAGTTAACCATTTTCTCTCCCTTAAAATATTTTTTGGTAAATTTGAATATTTTTAATTAAAAACTTTACCCACCTTATGTGCATTAGTGGTCTTAACATAGCTGATTGAGTATATATGTAAATTTTATGAATTTTTCAAGTTAAGAATGTTCATGAAGACACATTTCTTGATTATAGAGTTACAAAAGACGATCGGTTTATATAGAACTCAATTGATTAAGTATTTTTGGATTATAACTTTGTTAATTGGATTGTTACATATTTTTATATTTTTATTATTAGTCATGATCTTTTTTCTTTAGAATTAGTCATGATCTTATTATATGATGTAAATGCAGGTTAATAGTTCAATAATTTGACAAATAGTGGTTAGTGTAGGTTAGTTATGTAGTTTCAATTTTTTCTTTTCTTTGAAAAAATAATTTCAATCTTTTTATTTGTAGCTTAACATTTCAGAAAATCGGTTGCGGTGGCATGATCCAAATGATGGGTATTTCATGAGAGATGCATATCATTTGCTCACTAGTCAGAATTCTCAAGTTGTGGGGATGATACATCAGATCTAATTTGACACAAGTAGGTGTCTTCGAAGGTCTTTGTTTTGGTATGGAGGCTTCTTCGCAACAAGTTATCGACTAAGGACAATTTAATGATGCGTCATATCATTTCTCATGAATCTCAATCGTGTGTGACTAGCTGCGGGGGTTCGGAAACAGCTCGACACTTGTTCCTGTCTTTTCTCGCTTTCGCTCCTTTGTGGTGTTTGGTTAGATCTTGGATTGATATATTTTCAATCGACCC
The DNA here is from genome assembly GCA_951804385.1 of Trifolium dubium. NCBI lineage: Eukaryota > Viridiplantae > Streptophyta > Magnoliopsida > Fabales > Fabaceae > Trifolium > Trifolium dubium. The sequence continues at coordinate 17,329,006 of OX638063.1, forward strand.
GGATTTTGTACAGGATCATATTGTGCATTTATTCATTCTGCTAGAGGGATACGAACTCGTCGTTCTTTCTTACAGTTCATTGGGTTATGTTGTATTTGTGTAATGTGGACTAAATGCAATAACAGAGTGTCAAGGTTAAGGAAAATACAATCTATCAGATGTTCGATAAAGTCAAGTTACATTCATACTGGTGGTTGAAAATTTATAATGTAAAATAAATTTAAACTCTCATATGTGGTGGTTGAACTCTTTAACTTGTATAAACATCGACTAAGTTTTATTTATTTATTTTATTCTTGGTTGGATATTGTCTAGAGTATTCTTTTTGAGATCCTTTCTAACACATCTTGTGCAAGTAAGGACCTTCTGTTGCAGTTAATATTTGCTTGTTAAAAAAAACAAAAAACTACCATGAATACGATACCTATAAAGATATATATCACCCAAATAAATTAAAATGTATTGTATGATCGATGCCATGATAAATGCAAGACCCCCAGTTAGTTTAGAACGTACAATATTTATTAAATTGGATAAGGTCATAATTGAAATTGATTAAGGTCACCCTTAATATAGAAAGTTGTTATACCTACTCTTCTAATTATTATAAAACTTGAGCTACATATTAGTACACAATATACAATTAATAATAGCCACTTATATCAATTTGTTCCATCAATTTTATTCTCATTAAAATGCACAACTTAAAAATTATATACATGATACTACTTTAGACTATGGACCATTATAAATAATGATACCTATGTCTATGGCCAATAATCTTCAACTTTCCCAAATATCTTGATGACTTAACAAAATAAGTAATTTTCTTTTTTCATGTTTCTGTATAAAGCAAAAAGAGTTTATAATTTTGATGAGTATTTACACGTTTTGGTTTTGGTACCTTTCATGCCTAATTTGAATATCTCTGCCAACTAGCCATGATAACTCTGTTTCTGTCTCCATGTTTTAAGTTTAGAAAAATGAAAAACCCTACATTGAATGTGAAACTAATTCTATCAATTTTGTGCATTAAAAAAAGAAAATTAACATGTAAAATGACCTTTCAATATCAAGTATAAGGCGTGATCACTTTAGCTTTGGACCATATATTGTTCACGCTAGGTAGCACAAAAATGATTTGCATAACATGATTTAATGTGGCTGCAACTGCAAAGCCCTCAACTATGGCTTCAAACATGTGATTGATAAGAGGGGCAACTTTTGATTTTCTTAAAATTTAACAAAATATATATAAGTGGTTGCTATTAACAGGGTCGCATCCTAGACAGAGCGAAGAGAGTGACCGTCAGTTAATCCTGAAAACATAATACATTAATTCTAATCTCTTACCATGTTGATGACCGTTGTATTTGTTGAAATAAGTTTTTGGAAGTTAAAATTATTAAAAAAAACTACTTGTGATCGTCAATGTCATAAGAAAAGGTTGAATTATTGAGAAAGATATGATAAAACATATTGATGTTCACATAATCATTAATGACTCTGCATCTAGAAATGCTCGTAGAAATTGTTTTGTATGAAGTATGATGTTAGATTATTTCTCAACGTAATAAAAAATATTGTCTTACATTATTATTACAATGAGTTTTCTTTTATAAACCAACTTGGATTGACTTAGTGGTTTTTCTTTGGGTCTTTCGAGTGTGCTCCTCACAAGGTCTCAGATTTGATTTCCTCTGGTGTTAGTTTCGGTGGACTAGTCCATACAAAACAAAAACTCTAGCTTTAAATGAGACCCGCAAGTGGGCGGAAGAATTAGTCTCCTCATATACCGAGTTTTAAAAAAAGTGTTTTCAATATATAATGCATATTTTTAAAACTCTTTTGCTGATGACAAAAGGGGGAGAAAAGTGAAAATTGTTGTTAACCAATATCTGCTAAATTAACTTTGCACTGTTTGATTAAGTTAATTTATTTTATGCACAGGATTTAACTAAATTCTAAGCTAAATCAACTAAGCTTGAACTTAGGGGAGCTTGCGAATCTCATCTTTTGTTTAAGACAATTTACAATTATTAATTGAATTATCAAAGCTGACAGTTATAGGGTGGGCTTGCAAACCAAACCCTATGGAAAAGTTGAGTTAATTATCAAAATAGGGGGGGCATTGTTAAAACAACATTGATCTAAGAACAATTCTTTAAATTTTTCGATGATAACACTATGTATAAAGAACAATTGGATACTCTAATGTGTGTTCTTAGTGTGTAAAAATAAATTGAAGATCTACTTCTTATAGAAGAAAGTTTGCATCTATTGATCATACACACAAATCACCAGTCAGTCAAACTTTGGACAAGTTCTGAGCTGACTTGGTTTTGAAAGAATCAAGTTCTGATCAATGAAGTTTTAGAACAAACTTTTGATCAAAAGACATCCCCTAAACTGTTGACAAGTTTCGATGAATTGAATGATTTAAAAGAGTCAACAAAAGTCAAAGGTCTAACTCAATGTAAAATAGAAAGTTATGAAGAATAAGACATCCTCTGATTAGGTTGCATTAAGAATTACGAGATTAAATTATGATTCTAAAAGTCAACTCTGAAGACAGAATTTGAAGATTAGTTATGTTGTGATTAGATTACTTCAAGAAATTTGAAACTGAGTTAAACTTCTAAAGTCAACTATGATAAAACTATGTTAACTCTCTGAACACAGACTTTGAAAAGCATTATGATATAGTGTAATTATTTTTTGAAGTGAAGACTTTGATAGATTTCAAGTTTTACCATGACTCGAAGTGAGTATAAAAGTAGGGTTTATAAGTGTTTACTCCCTGCAATATGGGCGAATTTTGGACATCTCATACATTATGAGGATTTGTATTGTATTTTGTTGGACAAAATTACACCATTGGTCTTTTACTTTTTTCATTTGTAATAAATTGGTCATTTATCTTTCATTTATAATAAATTGGACTTTTATATTTTTCATTTGTAACAAATTGGTCATTTATTTTTACTAACATTTGCACTGTTGGTCATTTATCTTATATTATTTGTTGTTACAAATAAGATGTATTGTGGTGCAAATGTTAGTAAAGTTAAAGGACCAATTTGTTACGAATAAAAAAGATAAATAACCAATTTGATACAAAAAAAGATAAATGACCAATTTGTTACAAATAAAAAAGATAAATGACCAATTTGTTATAAATAAAAAAGATAAAGGACCAATAGTGTAATTTTTCCTATTTTGTTGTTGGGCTATTTTAAATCTATACATTGTATAGTACATCACTTAAACATCTTATGATATTTTTTTGATTTTAACAATTTACTCGTAAGGACACCTTCCTCCTAAAGCTTCACATGTTTTAGTGAGTGATTCAACTTCGACATGACACCAAAATAGAAAGTAGTTTTTGAGTGTTTACTAGCTGCTCATGTTCAGAATTTTCTTTTAACTATCCCTATTGATCGGTTAGTCGAACATGTCACCGGTTGATGAGGTGTGCCTGGTTTGTTGTAAGGTGTGTTTTGATTCATTTGAGGAACTTGAAGTTCATTGTAAAGAGTTTTCGGGCTCCAAATACAAACATGACTATGTGAGGAATGTACTTTATGATATTTTTAGACATGCAAGAGTATCTATGAAAAAAGAAGCGCCTATGAACTTCTTAACTTACCCACATGAAGGAAGATCGACACTTAGTTAGGCCAGCAAATACTTTGGCATGTGGGTGGGTAAGAGGAAAACATGTTTGTGTTGACTTGACTGTAGTTTCTTCACTTGTGTGATAGAGAACTCATGATTTCATTGTGAGACAGACGACCCTCAAAGATGCTTTTATACCATTTGCAATTGACATTTTTGGTTTCCTAGCACCAAAGAATCTGATATTCTAAATAGAGTTCAAAAGGTCATGTATTTGTTTCTCCTTCTATTTATATTTATTTATATAAATATATATTATCAACAAAATTTGTGTCGAATAGAAATAATTTATTTTACTAGATATTAGTATTAATATTTGTTGTTCTTGGTTGATTAAAAAAAACAAATTGTTCCCGTAAATTAAATTAGTGTATAAGGACATTGTATATAATATGTAAAAATTGGAGTTTGAATTTTGATATGTCCACTCATTAATTTTTATAAGGTGATTTTTTTTTTGTTGACTAATATAAGGTGAAATTTTAACCACTAAATTATTTGTTAAAAAAATTTAGTACTTATTTGGAGTTTATACTAATTATAATTTTTGCTGTTCTTAGGTGATTAAAAAAGAAACAAGTTATGTCAAAAAATAAAAAGAAACCAAGTAGTACTACTTGTTTGATTCCCACTAGTTTACAATGCCGCTACTATAGATTGGAAACCATTGTGTTGTGTTGTGTTATGAACCCACATGCTATAATTGATTACATAGTGAAAGAGAAAATCATTATGTTGGCAGAATCATCCTATATAAATTAGATTGTGGTCAATTATAATTGATTGGCCATTCTTTTCTTTAGCTGTTGGGTACTATCACCATTTTGGAGATACAGCGTGAATACATTAATAAGAGGGAATACTTTATCTGGTATCTCAATGTACTTTTGTAAAAACTCGATCTTAACACATTTGTTAGGATATATTATAGATAGTAATTTTGTATCGAATAATATGTATTTTATCCTTTTACCAGTTAAAAATAATTTTGCTCAAAATATAATTATTATTTGATGAAGTATTTTTAACATGTGTCTTAGTATGACCTGATGAATGTAATTCATGTGTTTTAGGCTTTGTTAGTTGATCTGAGAATGATCAATTCTGGTTTAGTTTTTGTGTTAGTTTATTAGTCAAGTCATTATGTGAGACTTGGTAGTTAATAAGAGTTAATTAGAAATTTGTTTTGTCTTAGGTAGTTACAGTTGCTTATGTGAGAAGCAACAAACTTGTATATAATTATTCATCCCCTAGTGGAAGTATATCACAATTCATCACCAGACTTGTATATAACTATTTTTCCCCTAGTGGAAGAATAACACAATTCTTTACAATTTTCCCAATAATCACATTTCTCTCATAATCTCTTTTCTCTCAAAACTCTCTTCACTCACAAAACTTCATCACCAAAATTGTTCCAACATGACCCATATTTTTTTAGTGTCAATGAGGAATATCATGTGCGCATAACTATAAAAACTAATTTTTTAAGTCGGATAGGTCTAGGGCCGACTCATATAAGTTGTTCTGAACAGGCTGAACTAGACAGCTCCGGTAGGAAAAGATGAAATATTGGTGAGTGATTTGTAGTAAGGATCTAGTACCGACCTCAACTCAAAGGGGAGTGTTGACGGAAATTTGTATGATATTTTTAGTACTATTTTAGCATAGTTTTAGTATAAATAGTACTCTTTAGATAACCAGATTACATAAAAACCCGTAAGAAATCAAGTACCTTGTCGAAGAAGTAAGAAATGAAGAAGATGGGCCAAAAGGAGAAAAACTCATGAAAACTTGCTCATGAACTAGGGATCCATTGTGCCACAATGACACAGCGTACTGCGCAACATAGTGCGCCATGTATCGTACTACAATGGGTGTAGCGCACTGCGATGGCTTACATCGTACTGCGTTGGGTAAAAATGAGTCATCGTACCACGATGAAGGTCATCGTCCAACGATGACTCACAAATATGATGCTTATGCACTCATAGCACAATTCAAAAAAGTCCGACTTTTCTCATACAGTTAAAGGGAGATAATAGCGCTACAAGAGGAAGGCCATCTCTCCACCATAGGAGGTGCCCTCTTCGACTAAGGTACTTAGGGTACTTTCATGTTTAGTTTTATTGTCTTAGATAGGCTATGGCTATGAGTCGGTACATATCTTAGGGGTTAGGTAAAGTAGGTTAACTCCTCTAGTACTATTTGAAACATGTAATCCTGGTTCGAAAAAGAATATATTTATTGCATCATTATATTATACATCTGCGATTTACCAACCTGCTTTATAACAATTTGTTAAGTAGAAGTATTTAGTATATTGTATTTGAGGAATAATGAATGTCTTAACAGAGTCATTAATCCATGCGTGGGGTTATCTACTCAGCCAAAATAGGGTTAACGCTCACTAAACAAATGCTTACATAAAGATATTGGTGATTGTTCTGATATGATTTAAATGTAAATGGTAACTTTTGTATGAGAAATTACACTTTACTACCTTGTTAACCTGCCTAGAGTATAATAATCTAGAGCAAGTAATATATCGCCAGATACCAAATAGAACTAGAGGATGGAACTGAAAGCCTAACCACAACTTTTATTAATTGTTTTGATTGAAGTGACATCAACCAAAGCTTGTACAACTAAACAAAGTGAACGCATTTTTATTTCTGAAATTTATTTTCAGCCATTTAAATTCTGCATTATAGATTACTAAATACTTAAGTTCCTAAGTAAAACTAGTCGACTTGACACGATCCATGTGGAGACAATATCTTTTATACTATTACGCGACGAGGTACTAGTGCACTTGTGAGAACCCAGTAAGGGAGGTACCTGCAAAAAAAAGTAAGCACTCTAACACTCAAGTTAGTATTTGCTTGAGAAAGAGTGTATTAAATGGATAAGAGTGTGTGTACCTTGAGAGTTGGGGTTCAAAGGTATATATAGGACAAATGAGGGTGTCCTTTGCATCAGAGTGACAATTTCACTACGGAGGGCATGTCGCGAAATAGTACGATGAGTCGCCATTGCGATGTGGGTGGATACACTATAAGCATCGATGGAGCTGAACAATACTTTTATGCCAATTTGTACCTTTGAAGTGAATTGATTATTTTCTTATTGATTGAGCTTTAGTCCTATCAATAACATAAAAGCTTCAAAAATTTTATGTTGAGGTGTGTATATATATATATATATATAGCAATACTTATTTTATAAGGTATATATATAGCAAAAAGTATAAAGAGTGTCCAAATATTTATCATACTTCAACTCGAAAGTTCTCCACCTTTTATTTCACGACTCATCATAATTTCCTTTACAAACCCAAACCCCGTGTTTTCATTTTTACACCCCAATGCAACAGTACGGATCCTTCTCTTATATAGTAGGCGACCAACACTACACCTCACGATCATCTCTACACGCATCCCTGTAGAGTTTTTTTCTTTAGTGGGAATTTATCCATAATGTACCCTGGGGTTCAAGTACATGTTCTATCCATTACCACTACCAATTGAACTCAACAGGGATGGTAGTAGAGAAGATCATTAGTTGCAGTGCTGGGTTGCCTACTATATAAGAGAAGGGGTGTGGGTTGTTAAAAAAAATTGTACCTCACGATCTTTTCTACTCCTCTCCGATTACTTTTTATAGCTCAATTGATAGTGGGAATGGAATGAACATGTACTTGAACCCTATGGTACGTGGTTCGGTTTTCTCGGAAGTCAAAACTCTACAAGGAGGGGAGTAGAGAAGATCATGATGTGCAGTGTCTGGACGCCTACCAAGGTTTTAAAAAATGGTAACGGTCGTGTTGCGGTTTTTACGGTTTCGACTATAACGGATGTTGTAACGGTGGCCTGCGTTACCGTTTTGTAATGCCCATTTTCTCATTACGTCCCGTTTTTTAAAACATTGGCGCCTACTATATAAGAGAAGGGGCGCAGGCTATTACACCCAACATTTCATTAGTTAAAACATAAATTTGAAAAGTAAAATGTATAAGCAAAACTGCAAAATGTCTTGTTGCCTCGCATCCAAATTGATATTTCTTTTCTACAACTATTGATTCCCGTGATTGATGGCATTTTTACTCATTTTCATATTCCAATTTCTAGTTTTGTTGTTATAAACTTTATTCTCGAGATTTATAATGAATATTTGATTATCTATCTCACGATATCAAATAAATGAGATTTTTCAAACACAAATAATTTTTGTTTGGATTTCGAGTGTTAAAATCTCTTTTTTATCCCTTTTTGCTTATTTAGGTTATTATTTTTCATATCAATAACATAAATCTCGTGTTACAAACAATTATTTGGTATTTCAAAACATTGGTGATTTGGGGCGTCTTGTCACCATCATGCATGTTTCATTCATCATTTATAAAAAAATATATTGTGATGTATTATGTGATGAGTCTTTTTCTAAAACTTAGCCTAAGGCTCATGAAATAACATAAACGAGGATGTTAGTATCTCAGTATTTGGTTGAGATCGCATCATTTAGACTCCGCTTGTGAATGCTAAAATTTGACTTTAGGAATTATAGTTTATAAGTTCATCAAAAAAAATAAGACCAATTTGATAACATTTTTGTATGAGCTTATGCTTATTTACTACTCCCTCTATTTCTAAATAAGGGTCGTTTGAGATACGTGTGCACTATTCATATAACTTACTTTGACTCTATATTTCTATAAATATATAATAACAAATATTAACATATAAGATGTTATTCAATTTGTCTTGATGAATATTTTTCAAATATATATTTTTTATATTTTTTCTAATACATAATTAAAGATATTAGTCGTCAAAAATATGCATTGACATGTGTGCAGTGGTCAATTGTGACAGTTATTTAAGAACGGAGGAAGTAGTTTATAGCTTGTTTTATAAGTTAACTTAATTAGCATATAATTTATCATTTTTGTTTCAATTTTATGCCTATACACTTAAAAAAATTAAATATTAATTAAACATGTATTCTTTTATGTCTTTTTAAATTGATAAGTTAGTTCAAACAAATTTTATCAAATATTACAACTTGAATTAATTAACTAGCTTATCAAGTCTAAGTTATGAATGACTTTAAACAATGTGATAAATGCTCATTAAAAATTCTCTCTCTAATACTCTCTCTCCCTTCTCTCTAAACTAAACACAGCCGCCCCCCTCCCCCCCTCAAACCCTAAATCCAAATTTGTTTCTGTCAAGATGTAAGCCTCAAGGTGGTGGTGTGATGAGGTCTCACCTCCGCACCACCGTCACCCTCCTTCCTTCCGGCGTTTTTTCAATCCAGATCTGTTTTCCTGGTCCGTCGCATTTCGTGTTTTTTGGTTTTTTTTCTGGGTTGCGTACTCGCCGGAGGTTTGAGGGTTGTTTAGGAAGGAAGCGGTGACGCCGCCGCTGTCTTTAGTTTGGGTTTGGTCGTGTTCTGTTTTGGTGTCTGTTTGGGGTTCTGTCGGTGTCATTGCTGGTGGTTTTGGTGGTTACAAGGTGCTTGTTGTGTTGGAGTGATGGTGGCTGAATGTGAGAACGTGGTGGTGTGGTGGTCGGTAGTGTTGGGGTGGTGACGTCGTGAGGTTGATGTGGTGTTGTGGGTGGGGTTTTTGTAGCAGATTTGAGAGGGTTGTTGTGGTGGTTGAAGGTTTTTGTGTTACATTTTTTGTAATTCTCTACTTGGGTGTCGCGCAGGTGTTTTTTCCGGCGGTTGTTTTGTTATTGGAGTGTGTTTTGGGCGTAGTTTTTGCTTTCGGATCTGAGTCGGTAGTTGGAGTATGGGTTATTGTTGTGGTGATGCGGTATTGAGGGTTATTGTTCTTGTGTGAGGCTGGTGGTGGCAGCGGCGACTTTGATGGATGAGGTGGTTTTGTGTGGTGATGTTGTTTAGCGGCGTTTTTGGAGTTGTAGGTGTGTTCTCCGATGGATATGTTATGGTATTGCCTTGGTCGTGGTGTGGTGGTTTTGACCTGCTCGTGGTGTGGTGGTTCTGGTGTTGGTCGTGGTGTGGTGATTTCGGGTTTGGTGGTCGTGGCAACGGCGGCGGTTTCTGATTGCGGTTGTGGCTTTTGGTGTTGTGGTGGGGTGAAGGTGGTTTAGGTGTTGAAGGGGTTTTGTTTCTTGCTGTTTGGTTTGTGTTGGGGAGGCGGTGGTTCTTGGAGGTGATAAGGGGTTTTGCAGATTTCTTTGTAACTGGTTAACCTTTACCGTATCGGTGTTGACTTTTTGGAGGTTGAGACGTATCTACCTAGGTTTTCTCTCTACCGTTGACTCTCGACTTTTGACTATAGAAGTTGTTTCTTGAATTCTGATGGCCCGAATAATTTTGATTCGAGTTCGGGAATTAGTGTTTAATGACATTTTTTTAGGTTAGGTTGAGGATTCTCTAGTGATCTGGAAATTGAGGTAGTATAGGTTTTGGTATTTACATTGGTGTTCCACCTATATACAGCACCTTTGTTTTGTAACCTTCTTATACCGGTCTCGGTTGATCTTATACGTGATTAACTAGCTTATTAAGATCATTTGTTTTGGTCAAAAAAAAGATCATTTGTTTTTTTTTTTTTTGACGCAAAAAGATCATTTGTTATAAACAGGCTTATTATCTATTTTTATCAAACAAAACTTTAATCATTTAACGTCTTTGACATTTTATATTATTTTCTTTGAATAATTTTAATATTGGTATTCAACTAATCTCTAAAATGCCTAAGAATTCACGTAAGAAACTTGTGGTTATACATTTTAGAATGTCATCGTTTAATATGGATAAAGACCCTTTCAATGTCTTACAAAATAATAATTAATTTCTTTTTAAAAAATATATGTATTTATATTTTTATTAGTATAGTAATAGACGCATCTATTTTTTTTTATTATTTTGAAATGAACACATTGAAAAATGATCAGATACTAGCTCAAGTGGTAAGAGTTGAGGAACATGGGTTGGGTACGGAGAAGTCCAAGGATTAAATTCTAGTAGGAGCAATTCATCTTTCTAATGTATCAAAAAGAAATTAACACATTGAAAAAATGATCAGATACTAACCTTTCATATAACGAGTAATCTTATGCAGCCATATTATTTTATTTAGACCCTCATTTAAGTATTTTAAATATATATATATATATATATTCTTTTTTTGTTAATTTTTTTTTATAGTGTCCAAATTAAACGTTTGTCCTCTGCGCAAAGGAATAAAGGGTTATTCCAATTTTACACTTATACACACTAGTTAAAATTGGACTCATAATATTATGTATATTTATATAAAACTCGATTATATGTGATCAGCCGTGCTTATCACAACATATTGGTTAATTTTACTAATTTTTTCATCTTTAAATTGTCCCATTTTTTAATTCATCTTGAGCCCTTTTTAAATTGCTTAGAATTTATCTACAAATCATAGCTTAACTAATACTAGAAAATATCAAAATTATTAAGTCGTATGATTGAAATTCGAACTTCAATTTCTTCATTTTGTATATGAGTTTTCAATAGCTTGTCATTTTATAATTATCCTCAATATATAATCTTTTGAAAACATTTTTTGTCAGTTTTACCATGACAACATACATGTCTAAAGGTGTTTGTTGGGATGAACATGATATGTCCAATTTAAACTAAAAGTAGATGAAATGAAAAAACTCAAATATTATAAGTGTGCAACAACCTACTCAATTGTTTCACTAATAATGAAAGAGGAGAACTGTTCACGTGGAGGTCCATGTCTATATTCTCAAGTGACGTAGCTCAAACATGCCATGCATATTCATTTCTTATTTAAACAATTTAAATTTTGGGAATGCGTACGTCCTCATTATGTTTTGCTTACATATTTTTAGCAACAAAAATCGTCATTCTTTTTATAAAAATAAATAGAAAAGCTTCATTCTATTCATCAAAAGACAAATTCATCATTCTATCGAAATATTAGCCCCCCTTGTCAAATAATAATTGTCAACAAATTTCTATTTGTGCAAAATATACCAATTTTGGGTTTCAATCGATCAACTGTTTTTTATGTTTTAAGCTTTTATTTTGTGAAAATATTTTTGGATTTTTTAAATTGTTTAATTATTTACTTGCGTACAATAAGATAATATAAACATGAAAAAAAAATCTCGTCTATAGCCTCTTTAATTTTTTTAAGAAATGTGTAACCACAATTTTAACAGAAACATAAAATTATTCTCTTGTTTATTTCTCTGATACGTCTGCTCATTTACTTTTTAAAAGGTTAAATATTAGCTTTACCATAAAAAAAGGGGAGAGTATAATACCCTTTTATATCATATGCTAAAATTGATCACATATTCACACCCCTTTTATAATAGAAGTCAAGTGAATGAAAAAGTTGAGCATTGTTGACTTGTTGTCTTCAATTCTAGATGTTAAGCAGACAACAAATGTTAATCAAGTTGGCTTCTTTCTTTTCTAGATGAGACGAGTTGGTTTTCTTTGTATAATTTTACAATACTTTTTTTTTAAATTAATGTTTGTTTTTTAAGTGTGAGTTTAAGGTTCTTTATACAAACCAAATAAAGTAATAATTGTTTCTGAAAAATAGTTAAAATACTATTAGAATTTTTCCATGATAATCTAACATTTTCTTTATTAATGAATTTTTTCAAAAGATTAATGAATTTTTTTCAAAAGATTCTTGAAGGTTCTTTTCAAAAGATTAATGAATTTTTTTACGACAAATCGTTTGGAATGACTTAATTTAAGTTCTTTAGAGGAACAATTATTGATTAGAATTATGATCTCTATGAACTTTGCTCAATTGATAAGAACTGTGCGTGTAATATACAAGAATTATATTTCAAATTTTAGTATATCAACTTATTCAAAACCTAAAATATTAATATTTAATTTGGTAAAAGAAATACTACAGTAAAAAGTAACTTCATATTGACATACACCTTTTTAATGTTGTATATATTGTAATTTATGACATCCATAGAAATAAAAAGTAATTTAAGTGTTAGTTTAGTGATAAGAGTTTAGTCTTGTAACTTTAAAGTGTTTAGTTCAAATTTCATCAGAGATAGTTGTAATATGATTATTAATAATTAATAAAAAATTCTCTTTCTTAAATTTAAAAAAAAAAAAAAAAACTTATGACGTTGAACCTTCATAATATTTGTCTTTTGCTCTTTATCCTTGTCCATTGCATCTTAGTATCTTATTATTTTCTCTTCTTTTTTTATGTGATTAATAAATCTTTTCACTTCTTTATTCCCTTGCTTTTATCATTTTTTATGTGCCATGTGGGTGATGATGATGGGTGGAACCCAACTCGATCTATAGCCCACATTATAGTTATTGCAAACCATAATCCAGTGGTTTATCATTGTTTGCTTTGCTGTGTACAACTAAGTTACTTTATGGAAGAAATTATACTATGGTGTTATGAATGGGTATGGTTTTCAAGTTAGACCTAAATCTCTATAATTGGATTTAGTGAATTCTTGTCCCATACATCCATTAAAAATCTTGTACTATCTTTAATACATATTGTTATACAAAGTTTTTGAATGTAGTAAATGTTGAATATATTGTTATATTGTTAGAGTTTATTTGAAGTTTTATATTGGTTAGGTTTTCATAATGTCAATTGTAAATATATGTAAGAGTAACTTCACCTTACGAGCTAGTTTTTGAAGTTGAGATTCAAGCATATTTTACATGGTATCGGAGTCGGATTAAAGATCCTAATGTAGGCATTTGATCCAGGCCAACCAGAGGTGTGAGAATGGATGTTGAATATATTGTTGTATTGTTGAAGTTTGTTTGAAGTCTCTCATTACTTAAATTTTCAGGCTGTCGACTGTAAAAATATGTGAGGACAATCTCACCCTATGAGTTAACTTTTTGGTTAACTTTTGGTTGACATCCAAACATGATTTTATACATTATTGAACCATAGAAGGTTGTTACCGTGGAGACCATTTCAGAATCATTCTCCTAGCATAGTGGTGGGTTGAAGTTGAGATCCAGGAAATTTGTCAATCATATTCTTCGGTAGAGATTCGAGAATATGCCTTAACAAAGTCGGTAGATACTACACACTAATAACATAGTTAACCAAAAAAACATAGTTAAACAAAAAAGTTAACCAAAAAAAATCATGTGTATTGTAGAGTCTACCAATAGAAAGTTCAAAATTCAAATTGAATGCTACACAATTGCCTTAATAAATTTTTTATAAAATTAGACTCCAACTTTTTATTTTTGACAAAATAAAATAGTATTTATTCATTCAAATTGATATATCAAATATCACCACATATTCAATATCGCTAAAAACATTAAGGATGAATTTGCAAATAAACTCACAACATCCAAGTTAATAGCATACAACGGCAAAATACCTACTACAAATAATATGATAACACTAAAATCACTGGAATATCCATGTCTCCGGATCTGCAACGTTGATGCCCAAATTATGAATTGAATATGTAATTGAATGAATTCGATCTTCAAAAATGAGCAAATGAACACCGCAATAATACAGAAAATCAATAAACACCGCACAAGACGACGAACAACACAACGTTGCACAAGACGACGAATAACATAACGCCGTACTTTAACGACGAAATCACAGAAAAGCACAAATAAAAATTATATATATGTAAAAAATCACTTATTTATATTAAAAAAGAAAGAAAACATGTGTTGAGGGGTGATTTTAGGCTAAAAATAACCTAAAACCACCCCTCCAATAAACAAAAGGAGAAGAAAAACTTAGAAATATCATTTATTTATATTAGACTCCAACTTTTTAAACATTGCCTTAATTTATGTCAAAAAAAAAAAAACAAACATTGCCTTAATTGTAAATATGTAATCATAGGCTAATTGAGTTATCCACCTACTTGGCTACTTGGCTTTACAAGTGTACATTAAACAACTGCCAGATTCAAATTTAAGTAAGGATTTATTTTTCAAATTCATTCGATAATTAATATATCCGGTTTAATATGAAGAGAGTATCTATATTGCAAAATGCTTTTGAAGAAAATCAAGGAGTGAAGCAGGAGGGGCATATTTACAGCCCAGCCAGTCCGGGCACTTGTTCAGGCTCTCTGGCAAAAAATGTTGTTATTTTTAAGGGTTAGTTTAGGTTAAAATTGATATTTTTACGGCTTAGTTTAGGATAAAATTGAAATTTTTTTTGTTCAAAATTGAAAATTTTCAGTGCAAAACATAGATTTTTGTTTAAAACTGAAATTTTGATCCTAACTCTCACACACTTATTAACCCTTGAATGATAATCAAATGGTTGTTGCAATTCATTAATGATATTTACTTGAGAAGAATGTACAAAAAAAATCATGATTTTTCCCAAAGGTTTGTTAGGGGAGTTTACCAATAGTTTACCATTATAAATAATAAATAATGAATAGCATGATCAACAACTTCCCTAACCCAACCATGAGACAATCATGAATAAGACTTGTGCCTTCAAGTGCTGCGGGCCTCACAATTTGTATTGTCATGTGCTGGTTTTTGGTTGTTGAAAACATGAATTCCACTACTAAAAGAGTCACATAATGAATTATTATGGGTTAGTGGATAAAAATATTAATGGAAGTGAAGTACCTTCTATTTAATTCAAACCAAATAATCAATGACATGCTCTAGTAAATGTACATTGGTTTTCAGTTTTCATCTGCAATGAATTAGAAAATGCCAAGAGGAATGAATAGGTTGTTGCAAAATTCAATTTTTTCTGTCATATATTATAACCTACTTCAAACTAGCAACTAATGGACTAAGGAATTAAAGAGAGTTCATAAACAATTCTAGATGTGATAACTTGTTAGGTACCCTTTGTTACAATTACAGTTTTTTAAAGAAAATTTATCATTTTTTAATAGAAATTGCACTGGCATTCACTGAGATATGCAAATATGCTTAAAGAATTTGCATTCACAATCTTATTTGTTGGAAAATTTGCATGCACTTCCACTCATTTGATGAATGTAGACACCACTATTTTTAATAATTGAGATAGGTGAAATTGAGGACATATTGTATCAGTAGACTTAATTCAGTTGATAGGGACATTGCATAAAATATGTATGGATTGGAATTTAAATTCTGGTACGCCCATTTATCCACTTTTAAAAGATAAAATTCTAACCAATAGACTATCTAACCAAAAAAGAATTGAGGACATAATTGCCTTTAAAAAAGTAAAAGAGATTCACATTTAAATATATCTTTGGAGTGGAGTACATTATCCCATTTTCCCTCTACAACTATAAAAAAAACAAATTTAAGTCAAATATTTGATGATTGAATCTAGGAAAAGATTTTAAAAATACATCATTTGATAACTTTATGATGTAAATCATTGGGGGTTCTAAGATTACTCTATTAATTAACTATGATTTAAAGTGTCACTTAGACACTTTTAAACTACATCGAGAAAGCAGAACAGTAAATAATTATGCATCAGTTGGTCATAATTAGGACTATAAAAGCAACAAAAAAGGATTACACGTACACCAAGTATGAAGGCTTATCTTCCACATATAATATATTCTGATAAATATATAATCTAAAGGCAGAAAGATGCACAAAATCCATAAATAAAGTTAACAAAACAAAAAGCAAGATTTGGAAGCCAATTCCATTATCTTTCATTTAATGCAATGCATATCACATCTTTTTCAGTTGCATTAGAATCACTGATTCAGCTAGAAGAAATAACTTAGTACCATAGCTTCCAAATCTATTCCTAGTTGCTGGATTTGTTTTATTCTCATTATAACACAGTAGAAGTTCAAACTATTCCAACAAGTTACTCCACAACATTAACAAGTTCATATTCAATAAGGGAGAGGTTATTGTCTTCCTTAACAGTGAAATCTGCAGGTTCCGTGACTTCAACTCGGCCCCATTTGTCCACAGCAAGCCTCATTGATCCTTTAAACATGTCAATTTTCGCATTCCGCAAAATGATGGTCGAGCCATCTTTCACCAGATCCACTGAATAAAAGAAAAATCCAAAAAAATTAACATTTATCAGCAATTTTATTAAACATGAAAAGGATTCAAAGCCTGGAAAAAAAATCAATTCAATTTTGGACAACCAATATAAAATTGAGCAACAAAGAATATGGAATTATTTGAGCTATTTTTTCAGATCTCAACATATTTTGTTCTGGAAATGAAAACTTTAGTTAAAAATAAATAACAATTGAAAAAGTTAGTGTGTTAAAAATGGAACTTTGTCTAAAATTTCATGTTGCATATAACATAACAAGTATTAATCTTCATAACCTGGGAAAATACTGAATTTCATTTCTAACCCAAATAAAATTAAAAAATAAATCAACACAGTGATTCCATGTAAAAGATAGAAGACATGGCAATTGATCACCGCCCTAATGCTACACACTCATTATCAAGTCAGATAAATGTAAACAAAGATAACAATGCTACTTTAAGATAATAACAGAACATAGCACAAAAAGAAAAATAATGCAAACTTGTCTTTGCAAATTACATATTATACCACATTTTGGAAATTCAAAAGGCAAAGCCCACAAAAATTCAAAAAACAAAGATGATCCAATCACTACATGGAGTTATTAGAGACGTGACAGGTGCTTGGGTGGGTGGTGTAGCACGTAATCTTGGAGCATGCACAGTGCTCATGGCTGAACTTTGGGGCATACACACTTCTCTTTAAATGGCATGGGAAAAAGGTGCTCGATTTATTCACATGGAATCTGATTCGGAATTAGCCGTGAATCTGATAAATAAAGGGTGTCCCCCGTTGCACCCATGTTCTACTATTGTCTCTCATTAATTGCCTTAGGATGAGAGATTGGCAGGTTCGAGTAATTCATTTACAGGCAGGCAAACCAGGTAGCAGACTGGATTGCAAATCACGCTCTCACAATACCTACGGGTTCTTTATTTTTTCCCCATCCCCCATCAGGTTGTGTTAACCTCTTATGGCAGGATGTTGCCAATATTTATTTTAATCGAAGAGTCAGTTTGTAAGTCGGCCTAATGGCCCCCCTCTTAACAAAAAAAAAAAAGTGATGTTATTGCTACTTAAACAACTCTATTATTTATCTTGCTCTCTTTCCAATAAATTTCAACTATAACACATATGAAGCTAAGATTGCATTTGTGCCTGCAGCATTATGTAATTAGAAGTTGCTCGTGTCTGTCATAGCATGGTTAATTGCATTTAGAATTTACAACTTTGCCTAGGCTTATGGCCATCCCTTCAGAATCTCTAACAATAACCAAATGCACATTATTAGCTTTCTTTATTTCTTGTATTGTTCTTCTGTCAATTAGATTTACAGAAAACAAGCACAGTTTCAAAGGTTTTTCCCCATAGTAATCTTGGTTCATGTATGATAGAATTGATGAGGTGTATGTTAGAAGGGGCATGGAGGTGCTACAGTGAATCATTATCACTAGTATTGTAACTAACTTGTTGAAAGAATGATGAGGTGGCAGAGGTGCTCCTTGTGTGAAGGATATTTGGAGGAATTTGAGAGTATAAAAGGAAGAAGGTGCTTATGAAAGAATTAGGCAAGAATTTGTGATTCACTTTGGGAGATTCTAGGCTTCTCGAATTCCCTGCTTACCTTTACATTTATCATTTTCTCTTGAACATTGTAATTCCACCGTAGAATCATCTTGATTCAATTGGATTATCAATATAACTATTAGTTGTTATTCGTCTTTTATATTTGTCCTACTTGATCAATGTTTAGTGGGAGCAATCGCGATGGAGTCCTATCAATTGATCAAGTAGGACAAAATGATAGGACTTGATCTTGATTCCTCCGACACAACATTGATCAAGTAGGACAAATATAGAGCAAAATAACAACTAACAGTTATATTGATAGTCGAATAGAATCAAGATACTATGGCAGAATTACAGTATATTGAATGGTAAAATGCAGAAATATAGAAGATAAGCTAGGTAATTAGAGAAGCCTAGAAATTTCCCAATTTGAGTCACAAATTCTTACCTCTAACTCTTCCACAAACACTTTCTTCCTTTTATACTCTTAAATTCCCCCAAATCTCTATCCTTCACACAAACAGCACCTCTGCCCCCTCATCATTCTTTCAATAAGTTAGTTACAATACAGTGATAACGATTCCCTGCTGCACCTCCCTGCCCCTCCTAACAAACACCTCACCAATTCTATCAATGTAGAATTAACCTATTAAGAAGTTATGTGGCAAAAACCCAGACCATTGACCATGTGCAATGGTTGGAAAGGCTAGACTACGCAGTCGAGTTCACATTTTAAAGCAGTGTTAGTGATTTGATTGAGACAAAACAACTAACAACAGTTTTAGGGTACCCTTAATACAGAACAGGTCCAATGGTGGATCTCCCATTAATACCGGTTGCAGCCAGTCATGCATTAGGTCCTAAACAAGTTTTCACGTTTATTTAAAAATTCGACATATATTCCACAATTTCAGAAAGAGGCAGATGGTGGAATTTTGATCTGCCCCAGGTCCTAAACAAGCACTGAATTTGGAGGTGTTTGCCACAACCATTAGTGTTTGTGATTTTTGGAGCTGTAGCTGACAGCTGGGTACGGTGGTGACCATCCCACGCCCGTGGTGGTTGGGCAGGGGCGGATTTGGATAGGAATATGTTGGTAAAGGGGAGTAGAAGATTTGAAATGTATAGTTGCCAGTCACAAACAACAGTGGCTAGAAAGAAGTGGAGAAGCTGATTGGACACAGATGAAAGAGATCTTTACAAGGAGGGGTTACAAAAAACATAGAAAACAAACTACAACGTAAACACTTACTAAAGCAAGAGTAAACATGTGTTTAACACCAAGCAGAATCTAAATGTATCATCTTATCACAAAGATATTAGTCATCAAAACAAATTCATTTAAAGATGCTCAATTTGCACTCCAATCAAATTTATGAAAGTGTGACATAAATTGCAAATTGCCACAATTTAGCTTTTTTACTTGTACGTACCAATTACCAAAGCCAACAAAACCTAGTCAACATACATATGTAATACTACTAGTAAAATACCTTACTGCATTACTACTACTACCTTAAGGAAAAAATATCATGAAACATAATGAATATGAAATAAATCCTAAGATTGCTTCTTCAATATTGTTCCAAAATATTTTATAATATTAATATAACGATCAGAATCAGATAAAACATTCTAAAATTTTTAATGAAGCAGTAAAGACTAATAGACTGTTTTATAGATATTTTAAATAGGAAACAACAGCAACACTCTACGAAGATGCCAAACAAAGAAATGCATAAAGATACAGAAACAAATCAATGTAAAAATAGATGGTGGGACTGATTGTGAGTTTGCAGTTACATCATAAAACATTTTGTTCTCTGCTAGCAGGTTCCTTTTTTTTTTTTTTTCCTTTTATTGGCTTTCTGCAATTACAACATATTTCATATCTTTCTGTATTCCATATCTCCTAGAGTTTCTAGAGCATTTTTTTCAAACCATTTCAAGAAAGAATAAACAATGTTTAAAATTTAGGCATGTCAATTGTCAACATTATACCGAAGGATAATACAAGGATATAGATAAACGAATTTATTTTGCAAGATTTAATCATTAATCAAAGATTTTGGTCAAGTCACTCTAACACCCTCAACTATGGATACCTAGTACATAGTAATTGAACATTTTATGGCCTGGGAAAGAGGAATATTGCATTGACACATTTACACAAGGGCGTAGAGTTTTTTTCTAACAAAGCTTTCACACATGAAACTAAGGGACATCATTCAAAAACAAGCAAATACAACACCTGAAAGTTAGTTAATTTGGCAGAAATTTTACTTCAACCAATGAGAAACGTTTATTTTCTCAGCTGTATATGATAAGTGGAATTATTTGGAGGTATGGCATTGGCGCTGCAAGGCAAGCTAGGCTTAGAATTGCAGACATATCAATGAATAAGATATGATTTGGAATGTATTACAAAGAAAGTTGGGCAATAACTTTTGAGGAAAAGATGGTAGAGTTTAACCCTGGTTGGGTCCAGCGTGTGTGTAGGACAATACTAAAAGTTAGAGATGGAGGGAGGAAGGTCAAGAGCCCATCAACCCAACCGTTCAAGAAATTTACGAAACAGGCCCTGCCGTGACTCTAAATTCTTAAACTTCACAGTAATTACCTTTTTTAAGTTATTTATGTGACTATGACCCGACATATGTTTATGCACAAACCCTATGCACCAACGGGTGGTTCTTATTAGGAACTACTACTTAATAAGCAAGCACCACTAATGTGGATGTTCTTTATGACTTAACACTGAATCAGCACAAGAACAAGGTACAAGGAAAGATGGAACATCAAAGGCTGAGATTATTTTCTTATTGTACAAGATTAATGTTCAAAAATAACAACAATATCATGATATTTTTCTCGAATATCTAGGTTGATTTTCTAGATCAATTTTCCATCTTATATTATCTCCTAGAATTAATTATAATATTTATTATTATGACTTATATTATTATTTCCCTATTTATGTAAGATTGAGTATATCCCTATGAATAAGGATGAGTATTGAGTCATTTGTGTCATACTACTATCAAATCAGTGTCATGTTAATATAACCGCTAAAATATATATTTCGTTATGATCAATTATCTTTTTTAAGATTCATTTTAGCCATTTATGTTTTTAAAGTGGGTAAACGTTAGTTTTCTCACAATACATTGATTATGTTCTGGTACACTAAATAGTCCCACATTGCATGGGAAACGAGGCCAAGGGTGTTTATATACAACATTCACCCTCCACAACCAAACGAGACGCCTTTTACAAAGGACAACCATTAGGGCTCACACATGTCCCAAAGTGGATAATACCTTGAAAACGTTGTGTAGGGGGTTGAGGTCGGAACATTGGCGCTAGAATGAGGGACATAAGCTACATGCCCTTTTAGCCCCTAAACCTTGAATGGGGACTACTGTTCCTTCCAATAGACCAAAAAGTCCCACATTGCTCGAGAACAACATCCACACTCCTCAACCAAATGAAGCACCTTTTACAGAGGAAAAACCCATGAGGGCTCACACAAGGCCCAAATCAGACAATACCTCGGAAAAGCATTGACGTGGACTTGAGGCCAGAGCTCATTATAAAATGGAAAAATGCTAATTTAACAGTGATTGTCCGAGGTGTCATAATTACTATCCCAATTGAGACAACTATCAACAATTGAAAAATAATTTGAGAATTTTGGATGTCAATTGGGACAATAATTTTGCCACCTCAAAAAAGGACCGCCAGAACTTGAATCTGAGTGAACTACTTAGAAAACTCCATTGGTTTCTCAAGCTATTGTAGGTTCTTATACAATAACTTGAAGCAGAATGTTGCATTAAAAATTTAAGATTGCAAACTGCCACTGGAAAGGGGCATGTACATAACTTTATGTTTTACATCTGACCAGTTCAGTTCTTCATTAGTCATTACACAAATACTAATGCCACTGGAAAGGGCAAGTACATAACTTTATGTTTTACATCCGACCAGTTCAGTTCTTCAATAGTCATTACACAAATACTGGAAGACACGTCTCTAACAAACAAACAAAATTCCTAATTGTGACATGAATGACATTGGTGTTAGAAAATGTTACATAAATGAACATTGAAAATAGGACACTTTCTAGCAACAGCCAAAAAGAATACAACACTAACTTCCAAGCTGCATCTTTCAGTAGAATATTAATTGTAGATTTTCATTTTCATCGCATTAGGACTTGATTATTTCATGAATCTAGATTTATTTAATGGTACAACTAGTTTCTGTTTGAAATCACTTAGGGTTATATGTGTGTAATAAGGCCTAAAGAGTATTTATTTAGAATAATTACTAATTAGACAATTCAAATGGCTAGTTGTTGTTAGGCAGTAGGCACTTAGGCTTACTGTGTGAAATTAGCTTAAATCCTAGGAGAGGTTTGAAGAGAGGCACTCAGAATTGTTAGTTACAAAACAGAACATTGACTAGGTTGGAAAAAGGAAACCCCTTTGTTGAAGGCAGAATCATTGGAAGGAGAATTTTCTGCTTTCTTTGTTTATCGTTTAGTAACCAATACAAAGTATTGTTTTCCTAGCTCTCCTCTCCATCTCTCGGCACTTTATCCTTGAAATCCGAATTTTATTTGGTATTCATTACAATGCGTGGAGTTAACGAACTTAAATTTCACAGTCTTCATGCCTTTTATAGCATGTTTTAACTATGATTAATTTGTCGTCGTCATCATATGAACAATACAAGACCGGAATCAATGAACATAGCAACACATGTCACATATGCCGACAAAATTAGCAATTGAACAACTTCAAATCATAATATCCCAAGCTAAATAAACATATTATTGTACAGCCTTTGTAAGGATATAAAAAATATAATAAAAATAATAGCAAACCCAAAACAATACCATGAGTAAGAAGGGTTTAATGGATATGCTCTGTCAGTGTAAAATTATTTTACACCGGCAAATTCAAGCATTTCTCCATGTCATACAATTAAGGTCAGGTGTAGTGGGGTGATTTGGCAGAATAATAAACGGTTGCTATTGAATCTCTGTGTAAAGTTATTTTACACCGTCAGTGCATATACTATTTTATACTATTTTCTCGAGTAACTAGCAGTCATATAGACCATAGGGGCATCAATCACTAAAAAAACCAAAGCAATCATAAATATACCTTGATCATTTCGGGCGGTAAATATGATCATCCCAGTCTCATCACCAACCAAACTTTCAGCAAGTTTAATTTGTCTCGGTTGAGTACCGTCCGAACGAGCCTTCTGTATCACCAACTTAGTATTCACCACTTTGACAATCAGAGTGTGTCCACTAGTCCCCGGTCGAAGCTGATCAACTTTAGTGAACACCGGCTTTCTCAATCCAGGTTTCGCTTCCGCCATTTTCTTAAATCTAAAAACCCTAAAAAATCAATCAAAAACATTACAAACATGTTGTTCTACTATGATTCTACATGCAATTAATTAATACAAATCTATGTGTTTGTTGTTACAGATTAATTAATGAACAAAAATAGGGTTACGAAATTAAATTAAATTAATATAAAATAAAATTTTGATCAGAAGTATAATTTAGTTGATAGTGGAAAGTGGAAAGGGTTAAAGTGGTAAGAGGAATCGAAATCTGACCTGAGAGTGGAAGTGAAAGTGCAAAGGCGAAAGGAAATGGAAGATCTGAAAAGTGTAACGTAGCCGTCGAGGTTAGCTTTTATGGTAGCTTTGTTTGTGTTCGGTTATTTCGGGTCAAATATTCACCTGATCCGACCCAGATTTGATAAATCATCCAACATTTATTAATAATAATAAAGGGCTTTTTTTTTGTTGATAAGTAAAATTGTATTAAAACGGAGTATTAAGGAAGTAATGATCAAACCACATTATTTGCCATGAAAGTATAATAATAGATTATTACACCAATCGGAGTAAGAAAAATTTACAAATGACCTTGTCTGACCAAAATACCATAACCAAGCTATGTAGATGATTTTCTTAACTAAAGAGGAAACTAGAATTTTGTCACCGCGGAATAAAATGTTATTACGACAATTCCAAATACACCAAGTGGTAGCCATCCAAATAATATGACGAAATTGCTTATTATGCTTCCCTTTAATGAAATCTCCGAAGGCAAGAAAGTGAGTGATAGTGGAGGTAAATGGAATATAAGGAACTCCCATCCAATCAAAAATAGCTCTCCACACATTTGAAACAACAACACATTGAAAGAAAACATGGGCACCATCTTCCACCTCCTGGAAACAGAACACACAACAACGACCAAGAAAATGATAAAGAATACCTTTATTAAATAAAGCTTCTCGTGTTGGTAATTTGTCAAGAATTAGGCGCCATCCAAATATGCTTACTTTAGATGGGGTATTGTTTTGCCACATCTTTTTCAGAACTTTTGTAGTAGTAGAATCAATAGGTGTCGGATGCGCCCGGTCTTGCACAACATCATAAGCAGATTTTACAGAAAAAACACCGATGTCACTTGGTATCCACCGCCTTTTATCCCTCACCTCCCGTCGCGGCTGCACTTGATCTATTAAGGCCATGAGATCGGTTACAAATGCAGTCGCTGCCTCATCAAGCTCATCATTCCAAATTAAATTTCATTTCCACTGATCATTCTCCCAAAAACCCATATCAAGTATATTATAGTCTTGCTGCCCAGATTTATCATAAAGCATAGGAAAAGAATCACACAACGACATTGTACCTAACCATTTTTCTTTCCAAAAGGAAATTTCCGAACCTTCGCCTAAGACATTGCTAATGTTGTTTCTGAACCACCCACCTTCCGTCTCTCCTCCGACCTTCATGAGATCGCGCCACCATATAGATGATTTTTTAATGTCACCCAAAGTTTCCGTGCATAAGAAATTCGAAGCCAACGGACCATACCTAAAAGTCATCAAATCATACCAAGAGGTTTCCTTATCATTCAAGCCTCTCCATTTCCACTTACAGAGGAGTGAGGAATTAAAATGAGATAAATTCTTGATCCTCAATCCCCCTTTGTGTTTTGGTTGGCAAATCCGATCCCAACTAACCCAACACATTTTATGGCTATCCAAACTACCTCCCCATAGAAAGTTGCGCTGTATTTTAACTAATTCGATAACCAAGCATATAAGAGCTTTGAAAAAAGAAAAGAAGTATAATGGTAAACTTGATAATACCGAATTTATAAGAGTTACCCGACCACCGATAGAGAGATTACGACCATTCCAAGAACTCGGCCGTTGTTTCATAGCTTCAATAATAGGATTCCAAGTAGCACGCCTTCGGGGGTTGGCCCCTACCGGTATACCAAGGAAGCGGAACGGAATACTTTCCACCCCACAATGTAGAAAATAAGACGCTGCCCTTAAGAAGCCTGGATCAAGATTTACACCATAAAGCTTACTCTTAAAAAAGTTAACCTTTAAACCAGAGACTATCTCAAAACTTCGAAGCACCGATTTAATACTCCACAAATTATCCCAAGTGCCATCCCCCACAACAATAGTATCATCTGCGAACTGGAGTGTATGATACTTGATATCATTACTAACTTGAAACCCTTTAAAGAGATTATTCGTGACCGCCTTGCTCATAAGACCCTAAGGCCTTCAGCCACAATCAAAAAGAGAAAGGGAGATAGAAGGTCACCCTGCCTCAGCCCCTTACCTACAACAAAATCTGCCGTTGGGCTACCATTTACTAAGACGGACATCGAACTCTGAAAAATGCATGCTCGAATCCACCTACACCATTCCTCCCCAAAACCCAATCTAACCATCATATACACAAGGAAATTCCAATTCACCGTATCATATGCTCTTTCAAAATCAACTTTAAAGAACAAGCATTTATCTCTCCTTCGTTTTGCCAAGTCGAGCAATTCATTTACAACTAGTACACCGTCAAGTATCTGCCGATTAGGTAGAAAGGCCGATTGAACCTTCGAAATGACTTTTCCTAAAACTTGCTTCAACCGAGTCGCAAGTACCTTCGATAAAATCTTGTATAAGCCAGAAACTAAACAAATAGGTCGATAATCTTTAAGATTCTGAGGATGGTCTTTCTTAGGAATCAGTGATAGAAAATATGCGGTGATAGCCTTCGGTAGAATTGTTGTGTGATGAAACTCATTAAGAAAATCCATAATGTTGCCATTGACAATCTCCCAACATGATTTAAAGAAATTGAAGTTGAAACCATCAGGACCTGGACATTTATTTCCATCACTGCTCCATACCACTTCCCTAACCTCGTCAATTGTGAAGGGTGCGGTCAACAACATGTTATCATCATTAGAAATTTGTTGAAATTGTAAACCATCAAGGGTTGGTCTTTTTTCCCATTTCTCCTTAAAGTTTTCTTCAAAATAGGATTTTACAAAATCCTTAATGTCCTTCACCCCTTGTACCCACCTATCCCCATCTTTTAGAGCTACCAACTGGTTCCGGCGATGTCGTTTTTTGATGGAAGCATGGAAAAATTTTGTGTTGGCGTCTCCTTCTCGTACCCAAGTAATTCTTGATTTTTGTTTTAAAAGACTTTCTTTGAAGTGAAGTTGCTTCCAAAACTCATTAGACAAATCTGCCCGACGGGATAAATCATCTTAGGCACGTCATCGCCCATCAAACCTTCTATGTTATTAAGTTCCTGCACCGTCAATATTGAGATCAAGTATGCCAAATACCTCATAATTCCATCGTTTTAGATTTTCTTTTAGACGCCTGAATTTTTCCTTTATGACATAGGCCTTCTTACCATTCACACCATAACTCGCCCACTCATTACGAACAAAATCAAAAAATTCAGAATGCTCCAGCCATCCATTAATAAAACTAAACGGTTTCGGACCCCAATTAAGCGATGAGGTCTCTAACCAAATAGGACAATGATCAGATATATCTCTGTCCCCTATCCACTGCCCAGATATTCTATACTTTGAGACAAATCCTTCCGATAACAAAAATCTATCAATACGACTCATCGATTTGCCGTCGGCACTGAACCATGAAAATTTCTTACCAAGAACCGGTATATCACACAAATCCATGTCCTCTACAAAGCGATTAAAAAGAACCCTCTCGCCTTGCCTACCATTGCCACTAATACCTTTTCTTTCCGAATTAGACAGAACGGCGTTGAAGTCACCCCCCACACACCATTCTCCCTCTTCATTGTCACGTTTAAAAATCAACAACTCATCCCACAATCGTTTCTTTCCGGCAAGAGTACAAGGTGAATAGATATTAACTAGGAAAATCACCAAACCTTCCTTTTCCACCTTAATCCCCAAATAACCATGGCCTGAAAAACTATTCAGAAAATTAAAAGTTTTAGAATTCCACATAATAAGCATTCCTCCAGATAACCCATTAGCGGCTTGAAAAACCCAACGAACGTCATGAGTACCCCATAAATTGTGAATAAGATAATCCTCGTAAGAGATTTTTTTGGTTTCTTGAAGAAAACAAACGTCACAATCGACTTTGCGAAGAAGCAAATTCAACCTTCTCCTCTTCGCACTCCCACCCCACCCCCTCATGTTTAATGAAACAACCTTCATGGGAAGAAAGCATTAGGATGCTCCCTTCTAAAGCTCTCTAACTCATCTCTTTTTTTGTTATCTTGTATCTCTTGTAAACATGCTTCCTCTAAACAACCGGACACTTTTGAATTGTTCACATCAACCCCCAATTCCATAGCTTTATGCCACAATTTGGTAGCTACATCCTTCTCATAATTCTTCAAAAAAAGAGCATTGCAATTTCTGATATTTGAAGACGAAATAGAAAAGTCACAAACCGATTTAACACCTGAAGAAAGAGGAGACGAATTCCTAGCATCGGAGGAAATACAAGATTTTACAACGCCCCGGTTGCCATCATCAATTTCGGACCAGGGTGTAGTGATGACGCGTTATTTGTGTGTTATTTAGGCCTTTATTCATGAGTTATTTCTTGCCAATATGGTGATCAAACCATGTTTTAATGCAATTTCATTAGTTTATTTAGTTTTGAGTCTAGAATTATGTATTAGGAATAATTATGTAATTTTGATGAAAAAGAGTTAGTTTAGAGGCAACTTATGTCAAGGCATGTTATTTGGTTCTGAATCGTCATAAAAAGGCATCTACTGATAATGACTGTCAAGACATTGAGTTCCGTACAAGTCAACAAGTCAAGCGCTGCTAGAAGACAAATCTGGGAATGTGCTAGAACATTGTGAAAGGCATCTTTGAAGGATAAGGATGACTGGCTGGCTTGCCAGCTGTCAGCATCACAAATGATTGTACTATGATTAAGTGGTCCTTGCAAATGGAATATCCTTTATTCCTTGGGCCTAGTAGTCACAATTAAGGTTGCACCCGATCCAAGAAGGATTGTCCTATAAATACACGTCCCTAAATCTAAAAGAAGCAACTTGAAAAGCCAGAAGGTGATTGAATAGATCTGAGAAGAAGAGGAGCCGCCGGAGAGATCCGTTGTTGCAGGAGGCGACCGGTGATAACGAGAGGCACGACAGTGTCTGTAGGAGTATCTATTGCATTGTAATGGGTATCACTACTTTACTTGTTATTATTGTTGTTGTTTCTATGCCCATTCTGAGCTAAACTCTTTGTAGTTGAGAATATGTGAAGTTTAATATAATGAATGAAGTATTTATGTGAATGAATGATTGTTCTTGTGTCATCTTTAACTTTATGTTTTTAAGAAAATACATTTATTTCTTTGACTGATCAACTTAGATTTAAATACAAGTTGCATGTGTAGAGACATCTAGCATGTTAATGGAAATAATAAAGTTAATAAGGTTAAGTGGGAGCAGACATGTAATCCCTATCTTTTCTTATGGATAAGTTAAGGGCCTTAGTGGGATCAAGCACGAGCTTTTTTGAACTCTAATGGGATTAATAGTAACCTCGACAGAGCCAGTTCATTATACCCCATTTTAATATCTAACATTGTAGACATACACCACAAGGCAAGCTTCTCACAGATGGCACGACAGTAGTTATCATTCACTATGCTTCGTTCATGTGTTAAATGGATCTTAATCTCAGCTACCCTTTTATTATCATTTTCAATCATCAACTTTCTAAACTGCTATTTTATTTATTGTGTTAAAAATCATTTATGTTTTGTTACCATTACAATAGACTAAACACTTTATTTGAACTTGGAATGTATAACCCTTATTCTATTCCCTGTGGGTTCGACACTCTTTTCACTTATTACTTGCTATGATTGACTGCGTATACTTGCGTATCACATTCACCAACCATCAAGTTTTGGCGCCGTTGCCGGGGAGTAGACGGTTTTAAGTTCCATTTTCATTTATTGTAGTTTTAGTTTATTGTTGTTATTTGATCTTTTCTGTCAAGTGGTGTATCTACAGGTTTGCTTTGACATTGCATGCGTAGATTGCTTACACCTGAGTACAGACCAGATCCTAAGATAGAAAGAACATTCAGAATTCGTAGGAGAAATACGAGAGGCAATCAGAGGCAAGACTCTGGTACTAGTCTGGTTTTTGAAGAAACAAGTGTACAAGCTTTTGGCTCTAGTTCAGAAGAAGAAGTAACCATGGCTGATCCTGAAGTACAACCAGCTGCTGGAGCGTAGAACCCTCCTATTGAACCTCAGAATCCTGACATTATTGGCATTGCCAATGATAGAGGGAGAAGCATAAGGGATTATGCAGTGTTTGATCATAATTCTATGAACACTGGCATAGTTAGAGAGGAGATTACCACTGCTGCGTTCGAGTTCAAGCCTATGATGTTCCAGATGTTGCAGACCATTGGCCAGTTTAGTGGAGTTGCTACTGATGATCCTCACTTGCACCTGAGACAATTCTTGGAGGTGGCAAGTAACTTTAAGATTCCTGGAATTACTGATGACGCTTTCAAGCTGAGACTCTTTCCTTATTCATTAAGGGATAGAGCAAAGAGTTGGCTTAACTCTCTAGAGCCTAATTCCATTACTACTTGGAATACTCTAGCTGAGAAGTTTTTAGCCAAATACTTTCCTCTTGTCAAGAATGCAAAGATGAGGAATGAAATCACTTCATTCAGACAAGGAGAAGATGAGACTTTGTTTGATGCTTGGGAGAGATTCAAAGAGATGTTGAGACAATGTCCACACCATGGTATTCCTGTGTGTATCCAACTTGAGACATTCTATAATGGGTTGGTACCTGCTTCAAGGAATATGCTAGATGCATCTGCTGGTGGATCCCTATTGTCAAAGTCTTATACTGATGGTTTTGAGCTGATAGAGAGCATAACTGCTAACACTTATCAGTGGCCAACTGTGAGGGCTAACCCTCAACCTACCAAGAAGGCTGCTGGAATGCATGAAGTCAGTGAAACTACTGCACTAGCTGCTCAGATAGCTTCTATGCATACCATGTAGAAAAATTTACTTACTGCTCCAGAGAAGCCAGCTGCTGAGATTGCTAAAGCATTGACAAGTGCAACTGAAGTTTCATGTGTGTATTGTGCTAATGCTCATCTGTTTGAGGATTGTCCTGCAAATCTTGCAAGTGTAAACTATGTGACTAGGAACAATAGCCCATATAGCAACACTTACAATCCTAATTGGAAGAACCATCCAAATTTCTCTTGTTCCAACAATCAGCAAAAGGCGATGCCTCCAGTTGCCAACACTAATCAGCTGGAAGGCATTCTCAAAGCTTTTATGCAAGAGACCGAGAATTTTGCTGCTGAGACAAAGAATCAGATTACTACCCAAGGGGTTAGTATCAAGAATTTAGAAACACAAATGGGGCAGATTGCAACTGCCTTAACTTCAAGAGCTAGTGGTTCACTACCGAGTGCCACTGAGACCCCTGCTTCTACTTCCCAAGATAAAGGAAAGGAGACATGCAAAGCTATTTCATTGAGAAGTGGAACAGAATATGAAGGTCCCAAAATGCCTGAACTGGCTACAGAAGGCAAGAGACAAGTTGCCTCTGCACCTATGAATGACGATATTCAACAGGCAAGCCAGAAGTTACCTCTTGAAGTTACAACCAAACAGAAGAATGAAAGACCACAGAAGGAAAGGGTTGAGAAGACTATGGCTGACATTGACATGACATTGCCACCAGACCCTTGTCCTATTGATGTTCAAAAGCTGATGAATGAGAGACCACCTCCTCCATTTCTTCAAAGGCTGAGAAAAGCTAAAGAAGAGCAACAGTACAACAAATTCATTGAGATGATGAAGCAACTACATATCAACATACCACTCATAGAGGCAATTCAGCAGATGCCTAATTACTCAAAGTTCATGAAGGATGTGCTAACAAAGAGGAAGAGGATTGGTGAGTTCGAGACTGTGGCACTCACACAAGAGTGTAGCCAAATGGTTCAGGGTAAGTTACCACCAAAGTTGAAAGATCCTGGTATCTTCACTATACCCTGCACCATTGGAGATGTACATGTAGGTCAAGCTCTATGTGACTTAGGAGCAAGCATTAACCTAATGCCCTTATCTGTTTTCAACAAGTTGGGTATTGGTGTTGCTAGACCAACAACCATTACTCTTCAACTAGCTGACAGAAGCATATGCTACCCACAAGGGAAAATTGAAGATGTTCTGGTTAGGGTTGACAAATTTGTCTTCCCTGCTGATTTTATCATTATGGACTTCACTGCTGATGAAGATACTCCCATACTTTTGGGAAGACAATTCCTTGCTACTGGAAGAACATTGATTGATATTGAGAAAGGAGAAGTGACCATGAGAGTTAACAACCAAGAAGTCAAGTTCAACATTCTCAATTCTATGAAGTTTCCTACTGAGAAGTTGGAGGTTGTATCACAACTGCAAAGTTGGGATTCTCTGGTGTACAAGCAATTCATGAAAGATTCTGATCATTTGAAGAAGATTCCCTTTCCTCATGAAGACAAGGAATTGGTAGATGATGAAGTTATAAAGGAAAAGTCCACTGTCAAATGGGCTGGAAGATATGAAGTATAGGAAATACCACCTGATGCTAATAAGGATAACATTCCTTCAGTTTTGAAGCAACCTACTTTAGAATTGAAACAATTACCTTCACATTTGAAGTATGCATTTCTGGAGACAAGTCAGCAGTTGTCTGTTATCATTTCTGCTGATTTGACTAACAAGCAGGAGGAGAGCCTGATATTTTGCTGAGAAGATACAAGAGAGCCATAGCTTGGCAAATGGCAAACATCAAAGGTATAAGTCCTACTATTTGTATGCACAGAATTTTACTTGAAGAAAATGCTAAAAATAGTGTTGAATGTCAAAGAAGACTGAACCCAATTATGAAGGAGGTAGTGAAGAAGGAGATAATCAAATGGTTAGATGCTGGTATTGTTTATCCTATCTCTGATAGTGTGTGGGTTAGTCCTGTTCAATGTGTTCTTAAGAAGGGAGGCATGACAGTAGTTGCCAATGAGAAGAATGAGTCAATCCCAACCAGAGCTGTAACAGGGTGGAGGATATGTATGGACTATAGAAAGCTTAACAAGGCCACAAGGAAAGATCATTTTCCTCTGCCATTCATTGATCAGATGTTGGATAGATTGGCAGGCAAGGAATTCTATTGCTTCCTTGATGGATATTTTGGTTATAATCAGATAGCTATAGCTCCTGAAGATCAAGAGAAGACTACTTTCACATGTCCCTATGGTACCTTTGCCTTTAGGAGGATGCCATTTGGATTATGTAATGCCCCTGCTACTTTTCAGAGATGTATGATGGCATTATTCTCTGATTTGATTGAATCTGCTATTGAAGTATTCATGGATGATTTTTCTGTCTTTGGAGAGTCATTTCAAGGATGCTTGGACAACTTGGAATTGGTTTTGACAAGGTGTGAAGAGAGTAATCTGGTGCTGAACTGGAGAAGTGTCACTTCATGGTAAAAGAAGGAATTGTATTGGGTCATAAAATTTCTAAGAAGGGATTAGAAGTGGATAAAGCTAAAGTGGAATGGATTGAGAAGTTGCCTCCACCAACAAATGTAAAAGGAGTCAGAAGTTTTCTAGGACATGCTGGATTCTATAGAAGGTTTATCAAGGATTTTTCCAAGATTAAAAAGCCTTTATGTCAACTGCTACAGCATGATGTGCCTTTTCAATTTTCTGAGGAGTGTCACAAGGCCTTTGAATCATTGAAGACTGCTCTGATCACAACACCTGTGATTGTAGCCCCTGACTGGACAAAACCATTTGAATTGATGTGTGATGCTAGTGACTTTGCCATTGGAGCTGTGTTGGGTCAGAGGCATGACAAAGCTTTCCATTCTATCTACTACGCCAACAGAACATTGACAGAAACTTAGCTGAACTACACTACTACAGAGAAGGAGTTATTGGCAGTTGTGTATGCCTTTGACAAATTCAGATCATATCTTGTTGGTACAAAGGTGGTGGTGTACACAGATCATTCAGCTATCAAGTATCTACTCACAAAGAAGGATGCTAAACCAAGGCTTATCATATGGGTATTCCTGCTGCAAGAATTTGATTTAGAGATTAGAGACAAGAAGGGTGTTGAAAATCAGGTTGCTGATCATTTGTCTAGACTACCTGAAGAAGTGCAAAGCTCTGACAGGTATGTAATTAAAGAGAAATTTCCTGATGAACAACTCCTAATGATAACTACTGATAAGACACCTTGGTATGCTGACATTGTAAATTATCTGGTTGGAAAGCACTTATCCCCTAATTTTAATTTTCAACAAAAGAAAAGATTTTTGTCTCAAATAAAAAATTATTTTTGGGATGAACCCTTTTTATACAAAAAATGTGCTGATCAGATAATGAGAAGATGTGTGGCAGAGGAAGAGGCAAGACAGATCTTATCACATTGCCATGTTTCACCTTATGGTGGACATTATGCAAGTGAAAGGACTGCTGCCAAGGTGCTTCAATGTGGCTATTATTGGCCATCTTTGTTCAAAGATTCATATAATTTTGTGAAGCACTGTGATAGATGCCAAAGAAGTGGAAATGTGTCCAAAAGACAAGAGATGCCTCTTACAAACATTTTAGAAATTGAATTATTTGATGTTTGGGGTATTGATTTCATGGGACCATTCCTCAGTCTTTTGGGAATCTATATATATTAGTTGCTGTGGACTATGTGTCCAAGTGGATGGAGGCAATTGCAAGCCCCACCAATGATGCAAGAGTGGTGACTAAATTTTTAAAGAAAAATATCTTCACTAGATTTGGCACTCCTAGATCAATCATTAGTGATGAAAGCTCACATTTTTGTAACAAAATTTTTGAGGAGTTGCTGGCCAAATATGGTGTGAGACACAGAATTGCCACTGCTTATCATCCACAGACAAGTGGGCAGGCAGAGTTGTCTAACAGAGAAATTAAAAGAATTTTATCCTTATGGTGCTGTTGACCTTCTTGATAAAACAAGTGGTAAAGAATTTAAAGTAAATGGTTAGAGAGTTAAAAGCAATTGGGGTGATGACTCAAGGAAGACAGTCACCACCACCCTTGATGATTCTTAATCATGATTTTACAAGTCAGGCTGAGGACTTTCTGAAACCAAGCGCTTGCTGGGAGGCGACCCAACATTCTAATAAATTTTGTTGTTTTTAGTTGTGTTAATTTCAGGTAATGTGTGAAAATAGATTGCTGTTGGGAGGCAAGGCACTAGTTATCTCTAGTTGCCTTTGTCTAGTTGGCTGAGTGATGACAGATACGGTGACTGGCACCATTCTTAAGATTTATGCCAACCAGTGAACCAATGAAAGAAGAATTGAAGTTTTGAGGACTTGACTGAGTCCTGAGGAAGAGGCATGCCAGAGGTTATCAACAGGAAGCTGGAATGATGAGTCAGTAGTTATCAGAAGTTACCACGTGGCATTTGGCAGAAGAAGTGATATCACGCGCTGAACTAGCCGTTGCATTGATTTTGCGTGTAAACCGGTTTTCCAACGGTTAATCCCACATCATCCGCCATCATTCATCATTATCCCAACGTCCATAAAACTTTTCCATATCTTTTTCATCACTATCCGTACCAAAAATATAACCATCCATTACCTTCTATATAAACCAACCCTTATCACTCATAAAACCCCTGTACAAACAAACTTTCTAAACCTACTACTCTCTCTACTTTCTGCAAACAAATTCTACAAACCCTTACCTTTCAAAACACCCACTGTTTATCAATCCTTATCACGCAATCATGTCAACTGGAAAGAAGCAAGTGATAACTGCTGTCATGTTTGAAGACGAAGAAGATTATGATGTTTTTGTGAATAGCGAAGCTGCTGAACGCTATGAAGTTTTCAACTCCAAGCAAATCCATACTGAACGTGGATTCATATTCAACGTTGATTTTGAGCGTTTGGAAATCAGAGAAGACCTTGAGATGATCATTCACTCTCTCAAGTGGCAGATGTTTGCTGCACACCCCTCAAGTTACAACACTCAACTCGTGAAGGAGTTCTACTCCAATCTTACCAACATTCACTAGAAGAGAAGAGAAGTTATGGTGCGAGATAAAGCAATCCTCTACTCAGAGGCAAACATAAACTGGTTCTATG
Organism: Trifolium dubium; assembly: GCA_951804385.1. Classification (NCBI taxonomy): domain Eukaryota; kingdom Viridiplantae; phylum Streptophyta; class Magnoliopsida; order Fabales; family Fabaceae; genus Trifolium; species Trifolium dubium. The sequence goes on from OX638063.1 coordinate 17,364,866, forward strand.
GCATTGACGTATCAGAGGATGCCTATTCTGCTTTCCTTGACTCCATTGATGAAGAACGACTAGAGGAGATAATGCTGAACCTCACTATTCCTAGAACTGAATGGAATCTAGGAGTAGGTGAGAATGAGAAGACTCTTCAGAGGATGAACCTGAAGCCTGTACCAAAGGTTTGGTACCAATTTTTAAAGCACAGCATCATCCCAACAACTCACAATGACACTGTGAGTAAAGCAAGACTAATCCTGCTGCACTGCATCATTGAGAAGCAGCCTATCAACGTTGGGAGGATCATATCTGATGAGATCCAGAAGTGTTCAACTAGGGAAGGTATGCTATACTTCCCCTGTCTCATTACTGCTCTTTGCAAGAAGCAAGTGGTTCCCCATAGGATGGGAGATGAAGTGAAGAAGTCTGTGGCTGGGTTTAACGCCAAGGCTATTAGAACGCTGATCAAGGGAAACACTAGAAGAAAGGCAAGTTAGGAGTTGCCTGCTGCTAAGCCTAGCGCACCTGGCGCTAGTGCTTCTGGAGAAAAAGACCTGCTATCCGAATTGAGAAGGGATATGCAGAGGTTTTGGTTGTGGAGCGCTGATACCCATGCTTGGTACATCAGCAACTTGTCCCTCCATTTTCCAAACTTTGATTATATGAGGGCACCTGCATTCCCAGTGGAGATCTTGGGTGAGTTCAATCCGGACTTGCCTAAAAAGAAAGAAAACCACTGACGTGCCTGAGAGCTCCAACAAGCAGCAGAAAAAGAAAAAGAAGAAATTGAGGAAGGCAACTATTGAAGAGGTTATTGTGGAAGAAGTTGTGGAAGAAGAGAAGGAAGAAGAGAAGAAGAAAGAAAAGAAGAAAAAGAAGAGTCACAAGAAGAAGAAGCTACCAGCTGAGGTGGTAGTGGAAGATAAGGAAGCCCATGCTGAACCAATGGAGAAAACTCTTGCCTCACCACAAATTGGTGAGAAACAGGATGTAGCTTTGTAAGATGAGGAAGAGGAGTACTATGAGAGGGCTGACAGTGACTACATTGAGGGGGATGCAAATTCTGACGCCCATGAGAAAGAAATCAACTGGTCTGAAGAAAAGAAGAGTGAAGAGGAAGAGATTGGGTCTGACAGACAAGACTCAAACCCAGAGGAAAGTACTAGCACGGCTTTGATGGGTGTAGATGCTGCAAAGCATACCCCTGAGCAAGAGGGTACTCTGGGAGTGGAGGAAGTGCATGGGCCTGATAATGCACCTCCACAAGGTCATTTGGCTATGACGGATAAGGCTGCATCTGAGGAGCTGGATCAGATCTTGACCACTCCTACTGCTAAAAGGAAAAGAACAACAAGAAAGAAAGATGCACCACAGGCAACTGCTGATAAGCCTGAGGAAGTTGTTCTTGAGCCAAATCAACCATCAGAAGAGGAGACTGATGAAGAAGAAAGAGCAAGAGAGGAAGAGAAGAGATCAAAGAAGGAAGCTGACTCTAATCTGAGGAGAAGCAAGAGGTTCAAGGCCTGATGGTATGTCTTGACACACTTTGCCTTTAGGATCGAGTCTAGCTTAGGTTTTTATTTTCTGTTCTGTTTTTGAAAACTTTTTGATGAGTCAGTCGTTGCCTTTCCCATGTGTCAACAGTGAGGTCACTATTTAGTTTAAGTTTGGGGGAGAGGTAACATCAAATAAAAACTTTTGAAAATGTTTTGAAATAGATTGCTTTTAATGTGTTTTGATAAGCATTTTATTGACATGCCATAACTGAGTTTAGAGTGTAAGATGCATGACCATAGGTTTGTTTGGAAATTTTTGGAAATTCTTATGTTTGATGCTTGATTTGATGATCTATGCACCTTATGTACACTGTTGAATACTGTCAAACTTAAGAGTGGCTAGATAACTCTTTTAAATACACATTCTCTACTCTAAGTTTTCTAAAAATGAATATAATGGAGAATATGGCTAGAATTAAGTTTGGGGAAAGGACTAGAGTATTGAATTGGTGATCATTGCTACTATAATTCCTAATAGGAGGCTGTTGGTTAGCTAAAAAAAAAGGAAATTAATGAATAAGTCTCTAAGAGACAAGCTAGTAGGGTGCTTTACTCTTATTAGCAGGTTAGACCTATTACAAGTAGGATCTAATCAGTGAAAAGATGGAGTATTCCCAAAGCTATATATAAATGAATGATAATGAAAAAGCTACCAATCAGTTCTCCTTGGCTATAATCAAAATGCTTTGGTCACTCTTGAAAAGAAATAGTCCCCCCTTTTGCTGAAACTCTAAGTAAATTCAAAATTATAGGAAAAAGAGGATAGCTTAACCTTTAGAATGAGTTGTTTAAGAGTGGGATATAGTCATTAATCTGGTTGACAGTACTAAACAGTTCACACACACACGCATGGTCATCATTGAAGGTTGATTTTATGAGAATTGTGCCAATTTTTGAAAACAGTCTTAGGGTCTGAGTCTTATTGCTTTAATGTGCTGTTTACATGTCAATATTATGAGTAACTGAACACAGTCTTTGCTTTCTACGCATTACCTGAGGATAGGCAATGATTCAAGTTTGGGGGTGTGATGACGCATTATTTGTGTGTTATTTAGGCCTTTATTCATGAGTTATTTCCTGCCAATATGGTGATCAAACCATGTTTTAATGCAATTTCATTAGTTTATTTAGTTTTGAGTCTAGAATTATGTATTAGGAATAATTATGTAATTTTGATGAAAAAGAGTTAGTTTAGAGGCAACTTATGTCAAGGCATGTTATTTGGTTCTGAATCGTCATAAAAAGGCATCTACTGATAATGACTGTCAAGACATTGAGTTCCGTACAAGTCAACAAGTCAAGCGCTGCTAGAAGACAAATCTGGGAATGTGCTAGAACATTGTGAAAGGCATCTTTGAAGGATAAGGATGACTGGCTGGCTTGCAAGCTGTCAGCATCACAAATGATTGTACTATGATTAAGTGGTCCTTGCAAATGGAATATCCTTTATTCCTTGGGCCTAGTAGTCACAATTAAGGTTGCACCCGATCCAAGAAGGATTGTCCTATAAATACACGTCCCTAAACCTAAAAGAAGCAACTTGAAAAGCCAGAAGGTGATTGAATAGATCTGAGAAGAAGAGAAGCCGCCGGAGAGATCCGTTGTTGCAGGAGGCGACCGGTGATAACGAGAGGCACGACAATGTCTGTAGGAGTATCTATTGCATTGTAATGGGTATCACTACTTTACTTGTTATTATTGTTGTTGTTTCTATGCTCATTCTGAGCTAAACTCTTTGTAGTTGAGATTATGTGAAGTTTAATATAATGAATGAAGTATTTATGTGAATGATTGATTGTTCTTGTGTCATCTTTAACTTTATGTTTTTAAGAAAATACATTTATTTCTTTGACTGATCAACTTAGATTTAAATACAAGTTGCATGTGTAGAGACATCTAGCATGTTAATGGAAATAATAAAGTTAATAAGGTTAAGTGGGAGCAGACATGTAATCCCTACCTTTTCTTATGGATAAGTTAAGGGCCTTAGTGGGATCAAGCACGAGCTTTTCTGAACTCTAATGGGATTAATAGTAACCTCGACAGAGCCAGTTCATTATACCCCATTTTAATATCTAACGTTGTAGACATACACCACAAGGCAAGCTTGCTCACAAATGGCACGACAGTAGTTATCATTCACTATGCTTCGTTCATGTGTTAAATGGATCTTAATCTCAGCTACCCTTTTATTATCATTTTCAATCATCAACTTACTCAACTGCTATTTTATTTATTGTGTTAAAAATCATTTATGTTTTGTTACCATTACAATAGACTAAACACTTTATTTGAACTTGGAATGTATAACCCTTATTCTATTCCCTATGGGTTCGACACTCTTTTCACTTATTACTTGCTATGATTGACTGCGTATACTTGCGTATCACATTCACCAACCATCATGTAGCAGCTTCGCCGGCGGGTGTATTGGTCGTGTTACCGCCTGAAAGTTTTGATTCAGCAACATATGAACGTGAGGCATCAACACTGCCCTTACGGTGACAAGAGCATAGAACAGGAGCATGTTGTTCGTTGGTTTGTAATGTATATGTATTGCCGCGAGAGACCAGACCAGCTTGCATATCTAAAGAGGAAACTATAACCAAAGGGTCACAGTGCAGCCTCTTGAAAACACTCATATTCCCATCACTATGTGTCTTCCCCCCTTGTGTCTCTGCACCTCCGCTGCCATCGATGGGGTTGGGCTGAAGAATGCATCCCAAATCAGCTGATGCTACCTTGTAGCTTCTCCCACCACCCCCCTCTATGATGACATGATCTGAATTCTTGGACTGAACCGTCCCTTTCTCTTCACCCACCAGCCCCGTGCGCGTTGCGACATTCTTGTCAAGAGTATTCTTCGAAAAACCACCCTCCAAATCCTCCCCACCATCACAGTCAGAAATTAAAGCATTCTCATCAAAGCCAACATAAGAGAATATTGCATTGGATTTGCAACCATTTGCACTTTTGGTAACAGTGTTCAAAGTAACCTTGTCCCTTGGATTGGTCTCATGGATGTTGTCATCAACACCCTCTAAAACACGGTCCCCTTCCTCCTCCATCATACGCATCGACCTCACTTCGTCCTCCTCCTCAGAATAAGAATTACTACTTTCCTTATCTCTCCCGTCAACCTCTGTAACCGGAGGAACCGCTATCCGCATAAGCCCATATGAGTCTTCCAAAATGCGAATGTGGAAAAGTTCACCATTAACCATGACATCAACATATTCATCTATTGGGACTTGACAAGAGGATCGGATAAACACTCTAGCCACATCCAAATTTAGTTTTTTAAACGTGACTTCATCCGTCTTCAAAAAAGTTGCCCATGGTTTCGTAACTTGATCAAAAAAATTATTATTCCATGCATGCAAAGGAATATCGTAAATCCTTAGCCATATAACTCTCTCTGTGTCCACGTCCTTAGGATTCCATGGGCGGACTTCCGTGAACCATTGTTCCAGCCACCCCTTAGCCTCCTCCAATAAAGCTTCAACTTCCCCTTCATCCTGACTTTCCAGCAACGCTAAACGAGAACCTAGGGGGGTTACTTTCACGCCGAAATAACCTTGCGAATGAAAAATGTTCTGTATATTATATGTCGACCCCGGGGTAACTGCCACACCAATGAAGGCCTTATTTAGTCGCCCTAAATCCCCTGCATCAGCTTCATACTTCACAAGTGCCTTTGATTGTTTGGCACTTAATTTTGGATACTCCCCCGACTTAACCATGTGTGCATAGGAAGTGTTCTCCATATCCCTTGGGACTGCAATTGGAGCTCTGGAGTGTGTACGATATTTATGGTTATGATTATAGTTGTCCGGTCTTCTATCACCCGCGCCAAATTGCCTCTGATCCCTGTCCTCCCTTAGAAATCTGGATACATTGACGAAAATCTTATCTCCTCTGAAAACTATAGCATCCAGTTCTGATTCAAGTTTACTGATGTTCGAAACATTAACGAACCTAGCAAACCCAAACCTGCGTCCAATCTTGTCCCTCTTAGTCGGTATAACCACCTCGACAACGTCTCCGTAATTGTGGAAAGCATTAAAGATTGCTTTCGCTCCATATTTCTCTGGAAAGTGGGTGAAGAAATATGTCGTAGTTTCTGCAGAGGAATCCTTCGTAAACTCTCTGGCTGTTGCTATATCAGGGCCAGGAATATTATGTTGTCTACCTCCTCTGTATCGACCTTGAACAGTCCTCCAACCATCGTTATTTCCAATCGCCATAGTCAACAGGTGCAGGCCAATAATTTTAGGCAGTAGCAGAAAAAAGAACCAATGTCACAGGCAGTAGCAGAAAAAGAACCAATGTCACAGGTAGTAGCAGAAGAACTGATAGAAACCAGAAGATAGTTTTGATAGAAACAGAAGAAAACGCAAAGAGAAGAAGCACCCACCCGAAACCAACCTAAACACCTCCGCCAAGACCGATCCCTAACCGATAGAATCCCCGTTGCCGGAGATCCGTGCTAGGATTTTAAACCCTCGATTGACAGAGATACAAAGGCCGATTCGAGCTATCGGGAGAAAAAAACCATGAAGAACCCTAAAGGAGCCGTCATGGAAAAAACCCTAGCAGAGCGTTTTCTTAGAGTGGAATTAATATTCTTAATTTTAATTAAATTTTTAAAAGATTAGTTTGCACTCATTTTTTATCCTTATTTTTTTTTTGAATAAGTAAATTAATATATCCAAATTAATATCAGAGATAATCAAATTTGAGATCTTAAGAGCATTTTCATTCGTGATCTTTTCATTTTGGTTTTTTGTGGGTCCCATTGTTCCACATAAGCTCAAAGACAACCCATTTAATTTTTGCTTCAATAGTGAATTAATTGAAGAACTCAAAATGGGTCTCACAAAAAATTATTAAATTTTTATTAAGTAGATTTAGTAAATTATTAAGTGAAACTTTAAGGAGGTGCACACTTTACTTTCACCCTTTTAAGATATTCCACATATCTTTTTTCAACAACACCTCCATTTCGAATAAACCACGTATCTTCTTCAACAAGTAAACCACGGTTACTCTACTTCCACTCCTTCCAATGGCACTATATAATCATAGCTTCTACATAACTAAACCAGCACTATTTGTTCATCTCCTCTCAATTATTTCCCATATGTTTTTGGTTCTAGAACATCACATGTTAGCAACGAAGAACATAGCAGTTTTGTTGATGAACTCCTTTGCACCATGCAAACATATCAAATGGAATTTGTGTTGAATGTGTAAGCAGATGAAAATACTAGAACAATTACAATTATTCTGTTTTGGCTTTTTAGATAATTGTTTCTAAATCAATAAAAAAAATTAGTCTTGATTTTTTTTGGTTACGTTACCAAAAAAATCAAAACCAATTTTTTTTATTGATTTTGTAACCACATTAGACAACTCTAGGTTGGTATAGCTAAACTCCTCTAACTTATGGTTTAATTAATACAAATTTTTTTCGGGTTTGCGAAGCCAGAACACCAGACACTTGAACAACCCAGATAAAATTAAACAAATATTGTGAAACCTTTCATTGTAAATAAGATCTATCTCTCTTGAAAATTTCTCTTTTGACCCCTCCACGTTTCTCTATTACCCCAAAAAACCCCAAATTGCCCTTCAATTTGGGACGTAGATCCCGAAATGAGGTTCGGGATGTAGAACTCGAAGTATGTGCGGAGTTTTGAGGGGTGCAATCAGCATTTCGGGATCTAGAACCCGAAATGGTGCAAGTTTTTAAGTTCAGCATTGATGCTGACAGCATCGATGCTGAAATGATTTTTGGGTGAGTTTTGGCGGTGCAGGCACCATTTCGGCATCTAGAACCCGAAATGGTGCAATTTTTTAAGTTCAGCATCGATGTTGTACTATGTTGATAAGTTCAGCATTGATGCTGGAATGATTTCTGGTGAAAGTAGTTCATTTCGAGACGTGGACACCGAAATACATTTCGGGTTTTAGATCACGAAATTTTCGTATAAGGATAAATAAGGTAGTTAGGGGGGAAAAAGAATGTTGGGGGGGGGGGGGGAGCAAAAGAGAAATTTTCTTCTCTCTTTAGTTTCACCTAACAATGTATTTTATATTTAACGATATAATTATTACTTGCATAACTTTTTTTAACAGTTAAAATAATTTTTTATATTGACAAGTATTATGTTTATTAAAAAACCGAATAAAACCAAACAAATCGAACCGAAGTAAACTGCATAAAATTTGATTTGATAATTTTTTTAGTCATCAAAATCAAATCAAACCATATACTATTTACTCCCTCCGTTCCAAATTATAAGCACCCTTTCAAAAAAAGTCTAATCCCAACATATAAACTCATTTACAAATTATTAGATGCATTTATTACTTTTTTTCTACATTACCCCTAATTATTACTTTAACTTGCATTAAAATACAAAAAATCAAATAAAATACACATACAACAATAGACAATTTAGTAAAATTGATACACAAACTATACATAATAATTACACTATCAATTTTTCTTAATATATGTGTAAAAGGTGTTTATATTATAAAACGAAAAAAATACTTTTTATATCATAACCGATCTAATCCGAACCGCGAACACCCCTACTTTCATTCTTAGTTTGATCCCTCTTCAAAATTTGGATGGACGATAAAACTCGTGGGTCGATAATGATACTCATCAGTCATCAGTCATCATGGGTTGATAATGATATTGATCGTTGCCTTACCCTCACCGCATCTTCCCGCGTTTCTAGTATTCATTCATGATTTTCTCTTGAGAATTTGTGAAGCGACAATTGGACGGTACAGATGCGAGCGTACATGCAAAAAACCAACATCACAGCCGTACCATATCATTATGCAACAAAACAAACATTAACAGAACACCAACGTTAAAGATTGGTCGAAATTGAAAACAGAAACAACCTTAAACTGATAAGGCATCAACAAAACAATGTCACTCTCCTCCACAACTTCTCACCTCACCATTCTCCCTTCACTTCCTTCAACAACTTCACCACTTTCTCACACATTTTCCTTCATTTTCCCAACAAAAAGAAACCAGAAAACTTCTCTCACAACCTCTTCACAAAGGTCTTTCAGATTCTTGGTGAAGTCTCAAACTAGTAGTGTACCTTCTTCTGAGGCTGTGAAAGTGACAAGTGTTCCTTCTGAAATGAAAGCTTGGGTGTATGGAGAATATGGTGGTGTTGATGTTTTGAAATTTGATTCTAATGTTGCTGTTCCTGATGTTAAGGAGGATCAGGTTCTAGTTAAGGTTGTTGCTGCTGCTCTTAATCCTGTTGATGGTAAAAGAAGGCAGGGAAAGTTTAAGGCTACTGATTCTCCTCTTCCGGTGATTGATTCACTCTCTTTTACATTTGTTTTATGTTTTTTTAGGGTGTGGTGTTTCATGGTCTTGTGGGAAATTTTGAGATATGAAATGAGTAAATTGCAAAATTATACAATAGACAATTTCATGACTAAATTGGTTGACTTAGGGACTAAATTGATAGAATTATGACTTGTTTGGATTGACTTATTTGAGTTTATCCATACCGACAATAGCATAAATATGGTTTCAGCCCCCTCCCGAACGTAATTACCAAATCCATCGTCAATCACCACTCACCACTGAACCAACTAATGTTTGATGTTCCATAACTTCTTTAAAATAGCTTATGAAAAGGGCTTATCCGCCTTATAGTTATTAGTTTATATGAAAGCAATTTGACTTTATTTTTTTTTATTGAAATAGCTGATACATAAGAACTTGCATGATAAATGCTTTATTAAGATGTTCATCCAAAGATGGGCTAAATATGATTAATTTGATCAAGGATTTTTCAATTTCAGATATTTTATAATGTTTTGTTAATTTCAACATTTTCTAGAACTAAATTTGTAGAAGTGAAGACTTAAGAATCACTATGAGGAAAACTTACAGAAATTGGGTGGAATTGTGTGTAAATATATTATTTTTAGATGATGCATTTTTTTTATTTTGCATGAGAATAACAATTGCAATTAATTTATTAATTTTGCATTACAGGAATAATTAAGTAATGAAATCAAATTTATTAATTTTTTTGTCTATAGACTGTTCCTGGCTATGATGTTTCTGGGATTGTAGTAAAAGCTGGAAGTGAAGTAAAGGAATTCAAAGTGGGTGATGAAGTGTATGGTGATGTAAATGAGAAAGCATTAGAAGGGCCTAAACAATTTGGGTCTCTAGCTGAGTACACAGCTGTTGAGGAGAAATTGTTGGCACTAAAACCTAAGAATTTGGATTTTGCTCAAGCTGCTTCTCTTCCTCTAGCAATTGAGACTGCTTATGAAGGTTTGGAGAGGACTGGATTTTCTGCTGGTAAATCCATTCTTGTTCTTAATGGTTCTGGTGGTGTTGGAAGCTTAGTGATTCAGGTATTTTACTCAACATCTTAGTCCTTTCATGCTTAAATAAATGAGTAAATCACTAAATTGGTCTTTGTCTTTGTAAGTTACTCTCAAATAGGTCTCTGACTCTACCAATATCTCAAATTAATAGATGTCTTTGTCAATTGTTTCTTAATTTGGTTCTTCGCAGGGACGCAAATTGAATTTTTTTGACTAAAAGAAAGTGACTAATTAAATTGAGAAACATTTGACAAAAACAAGGACTAATTTGACATATGAATAGAATCAGACACATGTGATTCTATTCACTTCTATGTTCTTAAATTATTATATTGTCCACATGTGAATGTAAATGTGTGTTTGATATCCATGAATATGTCATTGCTTCATAGCTAATAAGTTTTTGCAAGTCAAAGGTTAACTTCACTTATGATTGCAATGGATTTTGTTTACTTCAAACCTATTATTCAAAGACTATTACAAACTTCTTGTTTTTTAGATTTGTATTAATAAAGTATTTAAGACATCATGCTATAAGTGAAAATGAAAAGCATAACTTACTTGACTAAGCACTTTTAGATGATATGTTTCTAGTTAAAAATTTCTAGCATAAGGGAAATTAAGGTTGAGAACTTTAAAATGGTATAGGAAAATTCATACACTTTGACAAGTTATATTCTATTCATACCCTTTAATGGTTAACAGTTAGCTAAACAAGTTTTTGGAGCTTCAAGAGTTGCTGCTACTTCAAGCACTAGAAATTTGGAGCTACTGAAAAGCCTTGGAGCCGATTTGGCTATTGACTACACAAAAGAGAACTTTGAAGATTTGCCAGAAAAATTTGATGTTGTTTATGATGCTATTGGTAAACTTCTATCTATTCTACCTCTATCAGTCTTGTTCTTCCAATCTTCAATACAAAATTCTAAACAATTTAGACAAAGAGTTTGTGTAAACCACTTTGTTATTTTTTCATGCCCAAATTTCTATTTAGTTAGATAATTACTTTTGTAGTAGTTTATATACAACATTAAGTAGATTATGAAATAGCATTTTTTGTGACTGAAAGAAAACTACTGTCAATATAGATTGAATCAAAGGAACCTATTTTAGATAAACACACTAGTCAATTGTAAGATCTCCATCACATGTCATTACACCAGATCAGGAATGAATTCTATTACCATCATAGAATTTAGGTTGAACCTAACTCGTTTCCATAAGTTGGCTCATGAGTTGAGAGTTATCTGTCATTTATAATCACGATTTTGGTCTTAATTAGTTAATGTCGACCTCCAACAGTTATTTTGAGTATGTGAAGTGTTCTCGCTGTAATCCTTGAATGTATCGGAATTAGAAAATATCTCTAAGTGTGTTTATTGTTAGTAATTTTATAGATCAAATAAAACCACATTGGAAGATCAAACTAACTAACAGAATACACATTCGACTAAAAAAGATATATTTTGAGTTTGTTTTTTCTGGAAAATATAAATACTAGACAGAACAGTACAAGATAGAAAAACACAGGACAAATATTTAAAGTATTGAACAAACTTTGTCTTGTACGATGTTTAGTGGAGAAAATGTTATTTTGGTATTTTAGACAATTTGTGTTAACGATAAAAAGTCGTCCCGAGGTTTAGTGGGGGAGGGAATATCTGTTTTTCTCCAGTCCCTTGACCTTCAGTTTTTCCAGTCTCAGGAACATTTTTAAAATCAAACACAGTACAACTGAAGTTGCCTTGTCTAATTCCTTATTTTTGTAATTTTATTACATTCTGAAAACTATTGTGACAGCGTCTCGTACATTTAAGTACCTTATTAGTCACAAAAATGTCTTCCATTAACCCAAACTCTATCCCAAGTCCCATCAATATGCATCACAAATGTGCATTACTTATTTCTAATAGTGAGTGTTTAATTCCTTGGTGATTTTCAGGGCAATGTGATCGGGCAGTGAAGGCTATAAAAGAAGGTGGCAGTGTAGTAGCACTAACAGGTGCTGTTACACCTCCTGGATTCAGATTTGTTGTAACTTCAGATGGAGCTGTTTTGAAGAAACTAAACCCTTATTTAGAGAGTGGAAAGGTGAAGCCAATTGTTGATCCAAAAGGTCCATTCACCTTTGCTCAGGTTGCTGAAGCATTCTCTTACATTGAAACAAACAAAGCTACTGGAAAGGTTGTTATATTCCCCATCCCATGAATCAAAGTAAAATGATAAGCAATTTTGTTATGTATCTAGTTATGTTCATACCCTATGAGTAAATAAGAGTTCAGCTAAAAAAATACTCCCTCCGTCCCAAAATATAAGAAAAAAAATAAAAATCACACTTATTAAGAAAAAGTAGAATATAATGATTGGATGTAAGCTTTTTAGTAAAAAGGTTATTTGAAAACATGTATAAACAATTTTGATTGGTTATTGGTTATGGAAAAGGTAAGAGAGAGAGTGAATTTTTCTTGAAAATGTAAAAGTTTGTGTTTTTTTCTTATATTTTGGGACAAAAAAATTTGAATTTTTTCTTACATTTTGGGACGGAGGGAGTATACCATTAACATATTCTCACATTCATTCTCCCTTTAACTTTCTATGGCATTTAGCAAATACTGGTCCCTGTATATTGGCATGTTTTTTTATTTTAGTTCTTATATTATTATTTTTTTGAAATTTATCCATGTATGTTAAAATCATTTTGGATTCAATCCCTAAAGTCAAAATCCAAAGGATTGCAGATTTTGACTAAAGACTAAATCCAAAATAATTTTAATATTCAAGAATGAATTTCAAAAAAATAAAAATATACGGACTAAAACTTAAAAACACACAAATTTACATGGATCAAAAAATCATTTAAGCCATTATAAAAAGTTTTCTATCTCAAGTCCATTGCGCCACTTTTATAAAGTATCATTTTATCATACTATCAATGATTAAAGGCTTAAATAATCAATTTATCAATGTAAATTCGCGTGTTTTTGGTTTTAGTCTTTATATGTTTATTTCTTTAGAATTCATTCCTGAATGTTAAAATAATTTTGGTTTTAGTCATTAAAACTAAAATTCGCAGGAAAATTTGAATGAAAATCTGTTAGAAACTTGGGTGGAATTTCACAAATTACACAAAATAAAAATGTTTGAATCCCCCTGACCAAAAAAAATGTTTGAAACCCAACATTATACATTTATTCTATAAGTTTTCCGAATGAAAACAACCATTATTTAACAGAAATCACAGCACAAACCAAAAACTTTTATGCATACATATACCATATACCATTATTATTTTTGTTAAGTCTATGCTTTCCTTTGAGTCAAAAAAAAAAAAGTCTCTATGCTTTCCTTTGGGGATATACAAAGTAGTAAATAAATAAAAGACTTGATGATTAATCTGCATGATGACTTGAAGGGTATGTATGATTGTGTGATCAACCCTTAGCTTCCTTAATGCCTTAGTGATGATGTTAAAAGGACAGTGAGGGTGAAATTTTGAAGTCAATATCCCACAACTCAAATGCTCCCTTAACAAAATTGTAATGTGCACCTTTCAAAGCTATTGTTTTCTTCACAACCGCATCTCTCACAAATGGATAAGTAAGTAAGTTCCCAAGGGATATATTAACAGCTTCCTGAATTCAATAATGTGATAAACAAAATTCATTACGAGATTATTGCAATTGATTCAAATATATATAGAGTTAAATCATTTGTATTATACACTAACCTTATACTAGTAAGTTATAACCAACATACTACGTATACAAAAATCACTTTTTCTATAAACCAAATAAAAAAAATTCAATACGAGATTATTGCATTTCTATTAAAAAATTATAAACCAACCCAAACATAATTTATTTTTTGTAAATTGGATATTCTTTGCACGCAACCGTAAAGAATACTCTTTTACCAAAAAAAAAACTGTAAAGAATACTCCTTGAGTCAAGTAGGATTACAATGACATGATCGGCATCGTTTTCTCTCAAAATTTTGATTCAACTTGATTTTGTAAAATTGATTTAGTTAAAGTTGAGTTTGAAATAAATTAATTTATTAATGTATAAATTTGTAATATTTTTATACTAAAAGCAAGTATAGGTTAATATAAATTTTAATTTTAATGTAAAACTACTTTTCATCAAATATTTTTATATTAGAATTATGTATGTCATTGTGATTTTATATATATACTTGCCTTCTCCAATTTGGTACACTGCTCCAAGAAATCTAATTTGCTTGATTCTTCTTTAACTTTGGACTTTGCTGGATTACAAATTTGAACCCATTGCTCTATGAAGTCACTGTATATATATTGAACATAGACAAAGGAAATAATTTTGAAGGTCATTAACTCTTGTTAATTCATTTCATATATAAAATTAAAATCCAGCTATATTCATGGATCATTGTTTAGTACAATTAAAATTATCATAGACTAATGGGCATCCGGTGTAGGTTTTAGTATTTTTATTGGTGTTCTGTTTATATACGGTTATTGTGTTGTAATTTCTCTTTTATCAGTCTCTGTTCATCTTGTGCAGAGAATTGATCCTATAAATAAAATATTTGCCATTAAAAAAAAAATCATAGACTAACGGCGGCAACCAAATTATTGGTTGATGATATTTAAGGTTGTACTCCCACTGTCTTAAAATTTTAGTACTTTTAACTTTTTAGTTTTGTCCAAAATTTTAGTTCTTTTCGAAAATTAAGTTAAAATTAATGTTGGTTAACCATTTGTATCTTTATAAAAATACCTAATTTTAAAACATTCATTAAATGATTTTTTTCTCTCTCTCTCTCTTAATAAATTAAGAATAAAAATGACTTAATTTATCAATTTTTATTAATTTTTAATCTACGTTTAAAACTCTAACAAAATGACCGAAATTTTGTGATGGAAGGAATAATTTATCTTATTATTTTCTATGTGTACCGTTTGACTTTGAGAGACTAATATCTAAGGGACTAATTTACACTAGTGCAAAAGTAAGAATATAATTAGATATTTTACACCTCTTTAATTAAAAACGGGTGTAATAGAGTTATATTGTAACATTAGACACCATGTTTAAAGAAAATAGGTGTAATAATGAAAGATTAGCCACCTAAAATTTATAATACACTTGTTATATAAAAGAGGTGAGAAAAATATACTTTAGACACTATGTTTAAAGAAAATAGGTGTAACAGTGAAAGACTAGTCACCTAAAATTTATAATATACTTGTTATATAAAAAAGGTGAGAAAAATTAGACTTATTTAATAATAACTTGCTTCAAAAGAAATTTAACAATAAATTGCACATTATTCCTTAAAAATAGAAACAAACTTTTATATATATTTTTTTGGTAAGTCACTTTTTATATATTTTGAACATAAACAAACAAATCTTTTTTGTTTTTACTAACAAATCTTTATAAATAGAAAAACAAAAGAAACAAATTCTAAATTTTAAAAACACTTTCTCTCTATCAACCCTTTCTATATATCTCACTTAAACACTTCTCTCCTACCACCGTAACCCTCTACCTCACCAAACACCTCCACCGGGGTCGCCAATTCTCTCCGTCTGCTCTCATCCACTAACATCACCTCTTATCTCTTCTCGTTTGTTGCTCTAATATATTGGTGAACTTCTTCCTTAATCTTTATTTTTATCTCTTCATACATGTATCTACAATAAGAAGGGTTCTTCTATGTTGAACCTTAGGGTTTATCTTATATGCATTACACGTTGCTATGCGAGATTAACTACATATGGTTCATGTATTATAAGTTTTTTGATGACTTGTGATTTATTAGGTGTATGTCTCTCCCAATCATCTTTTCCATCTTCCGAAGCACTAGGACAACAACATAATCGGCAGCCGCACCGATCGACAAGAACGCAACATCTTCTCCTTAGGATCTTTCTTGTTTATTTATCTAAATTTTTTAGGTCTATGAGATTAGGAAGATTATGACATCAAGAATTATTTGGAATTTTGATGTTTTCAATTTGTATGTGATTTGATAATAATTTTTCCAAGTTTACATGTAATTGAATAATTTGGTGTATTTTTGTTTATTTTGATAATAGTTTTGTTTGATTAATGTAAAAGATAATATATTTTTTTAATATTTCACACCACTATTTTGGAAAAAACAGTTTCGAAGCTCTAAATTTTAGCGTGGAATACTAGTATTTTATACCCATTAATCATATATACAATAAAGTGTAAATTCATTAAAAAGAGTCTAAATAACAAACAATTTACACCCAATATAATTAAAAACCGGTGTAAAATAGTTGTAATTCAATGTAAATAATGAAAATTTTATACCCGATATAAATAAAAATTGGTGTAATATATATTTTTTAACACCTTTTTTTTACCAGTGTAAATTCTTCATGCATATCTCACCGGTTGAATTTACATCAAATCTAAAACGGTGTAATATCTCAAAAAAATGGGTGTTAAAACCCTTTTTGCACTAGTGTTATTACAAACATCTAACTTAAAAGATTATGATTAGCTTCATCCTCTGCTCCTTATAAACCAAAAATATAAAATAGATATCTCTAACAACAATGGAACCGACTTTGAGGTTACATACATCAATCACATTTATCCACATTTCTTCCTATGTGAATTTGGTCATTCATTTATAAATTTTCTATAATAATAATAATAATAATAATAATAATAATAATAATGTATAGTACTTCCTCCGTACTAAAATATAAGTCATTTTAAGAAAAAAATTTGTATCAAAATATAAATCACTTTACAATATCAATGAATATTTAATGCTATTTTTCTTATTATACCTTTAACTATTTATTACTCTCTCTTCTTTTACTTTTTCAATTTATCTTTTCTATACAATTAATGAATGACAATTTTGTAAATTAACTCATAATTTCCCTTTTCTATACAATAATTATTACATTTATTAATTTACGTGATTTGGTCAAAATAACTTATATTTTAGTACAGAAAAAGTAATAAGATTTAATCTCAACACCTCTAATAAGTATCAAATAAAAACCTATTCTTATTCGGTGAGATATCTCCATTGGGAAGGTGTAAGTGTTTAAAAACATAAAAAGAAATGATTTTTCATTTGAATCAGTAAGTGGAAGTCCTGAAAAGCTAGTAAGTACGTAGTTTAACATTCTTCATCACATGTATTTATTTGAATATTTTTGCCAATATGTATATACTTTAGATTACTCATCCTTAAGGAATATTTGTGTTTAATTTATCCTTCATTAATTACAGATATTAAACTCAACAATTATACCTTGCCGTTGTCCCATCATCTGGGATGGACATGAGACCCTTTATACCTCCACAGCAACTGTGTCCAATAACCACAATATTCTCCACCTGTAACACATTATTACTTTTAGCATAAGAAATTATAAGAATGTAGCGGCGCAACTTATTGTTCGTTTACCTTCGACATATATTTAATTGTCTTTTAATATAATAAGAAGATATTACGGCAAATTTTTTTTTTATAGTTTTAAAGGAGATTATGTGCCACTTATACGTACTAAGCAATCCCCTTTTCTTTTTAATTTATTTTCTCTAGTTCTGAGTGAAGGTGTGAATGGTAGGTGTTTGATTATAATTCGTTGACGACAGCCTAACATATAGATAATTTTTTTTTTGACAGATGTAGATAATGTTATGTACTATGGTTATTGAATACTCCCTCCGTCTCATTATATAAGCACTTTTACTACAAAAGTTTAGTCTTAAAATATAAGCTCCTTTATAATTTTTGTATTCTAATATAACTTAGTAGTAATAATTAGGGGTATGTGTAAGCAAAAAAGTAATAAATGTACCTAGTAAATTGTAAAGGGGCATATATTTTGGGACTAGACTTTTGTAGTAAAGGTGCTTGTATAATGGGACGGAGGGAGTACTTCTTTCATTTAGGTACCGTTAAAAGTTTGTTATTTGATAAGATATGATTTGAAAATATGTTTATAAGTGGTGGATATTATTTAATTTATAAATTAATTTTATAGATATTGAGTTAAATTTAACTCAATTTCTAAAGAAGATATTAGATTCTAGTTTAAGATTCATTTGATTTTCGCTAAGTATCAGACCGATCACCCTAGTCAAAGTCTAATTGTTCGATCCTAATGTGAGAAGTGTTTGTCAAAAAAAACTTGTGGTATGTACTAGGTAGTCATCACCTTATAGTAACTTTTCTTTACCACCTGTATCCATTCTAGTGGATCGTCTAATTTAATTTGAAGGATCAATTATGATATTAAGTGGTATCAGTCTCTACAATTATGGAGGTCAAACAATGATTCTCTTCATTAAATCTAACGTCCCACACGACAAAATCAATTAACGATTTATACCTTATAATAACTTTTTATATGCTTGTCTAATTAAGACTAGTTTAGTTTGTAACATTCTCCACACTTTATTTGTGCTTTCAAGCAGAAGAGTGGACGTGAGATACTTGTGTGTGGATAATGCAATACAAAAGCAATTACATGCTCCACTACCACAAAGAAACTACTTTTCACATACATAGGGAAGTGCAAAACCTTATCATATTATTATCCTATCCTATCTAATAAGAAAAGAAGAATGCTCTGTCTATTTTCATACATACCTTTAAATGTAATACCGCGTATTCGATGGCAGCCCCTGTTTCTGAATACTTGCTCTGCAATTATTATAACAGAAATGTTTAATTAAATGACAAATTTAATTAGAGGAACTTACTATAAGTTTTAAATTGTTCTTCTACATGATAAAGTCAAATAAATATGTATGATGGACAAATTAATTAATTTTAAACTAATGACCTTGTCATATGGTGGAACCATATTGGCAATGTTTCGGACCACAAAGGCTTCACCTGGTTGAAAATCCAGAACATGGGATGGGCAAACTCTCGAGTCTGAGCAAGCGAAAATCAGAAACTGCAAGTTGGGAAGTCCAAAAATTAACAATTAGAATGTGTTGGATCTGTTAAAAAATAGGGGATTAGACAAGACAAATTTTAGACAAGACAATTTTTGTTGTATCCTGTTTGATTTAAAAACTAATTCTTCCATGCTTCTGTAAAAGGTCGGAGGAGACAAAATCAGCTTGTGGCGTTGTTAGATGGGGATACTTGGATTCAAGGGGTGGATGAGGTAAAAGGGTATGTGCATGTTTTTTTTGAGAAAAATTTTAGTGAACGTTGGAAACAACGACCTAATCTTGATGGCATTCAGTTTAATGCTATATCGGCTGAAGATAATAGTTTTTTGATGACATCGTTTTCATTAGAGGAGGTTAAAGAGGCGATATGGAATTGTGACGGCAATAAAAGCCCGGGACCGGATGGATTTAATTTTAATTTTCTGAAGGTGTGTTGGGAAATTCTTAAAGGAGATATTATGAATTTTCTGAGTGAATTTCATGGAAGTGCAAAGTTGCCGAAGGCCTACACAGCTTCTTTTTTGGCACTGGTACCTAAGAAAGATAACCCACAAGCGTTAACTGAATATCGGCCTATTTGTCTAGTGTCATGTATGTATAAGATTTTGTCCAAAATATTAGCAGGACGATTGAAGAAGGTTTTGGGCAGTGTAATTTCAAAGGTCCAGTCTGCTTTTTTACCTAATAGGCAGATTTTAGATGGAGTTCTAATAGTTAATGAATTACTTGATTTGGCCAAGAGAAGGAAGGAAGGAAGGATAAAGGGTTGAGGCAAGGGGATCCGCTATCCCCTTTTCTTTTTTTGATAGTGGTTGAGGGGTTGTCGGCGCTTATGAGGCAAGTGGTGGATCATAATCTCTTTCAAGAGTATAAGGTTAGTGAAGTTATTAAGTTCCATTCTTTGCAATTCGCGGATGATACTATCTTAGTGGGAGAAGGTAGTAAGGAAAATCTTTGGACAATTAAAACCGTGCTAAGAAGCTTAGAAATTGTGTCGGGATTGAAGGTCAATTTTTATAAAAGTAAATTGTATGGCCTAAACCTTGAATCTAGTTTTCTGCGAGCAGCCTCCTCATTTTTGCATTGTGCGGTCGAACAAATTCCTTTCCGGTTTCTTGGGATATTTGTAGGGGCGAATCCGCGGAGGAAATCTACTTGGAGTCCTATTATTAATGCAATGAAGAAGCGTCTAAATGCATGGTCCGGGCGTATGCTATCTATTGGAGGAAGGGTAACGTTAATCAATTCCGTACTATCTAGTTTACCTTTATATTACTTTTCCTTTTTTAGGGTACCGGTGGGTGTCGTAAAGGAATTGGTGAATATTCAGCGGACTTTTTTGTGGGTTGGTCGTGGGGAAGGCAAGAAGATTTGTTGGGTTAGTTGGGAGAGGGTGTGTCAACCGAAATCCAAGGGAGGGTTAGGAATTAAAAATATGAAGCTTTTCAATCATTCTCTTCTTTGCAAATGGAAATGGCGGTGTTTGAACGATAAAGAAGCATCTTGGCGTGAGCTTCTCCAGTTTAGGTATGGTTCGTTTGCGGCTAATTTTTTGTATGGGGAGGGAAAGGAACGGTTAAAATTAGCATCCATTTGGTGGCGAGACTTATGGCGTTTAGACGGGGAAGGAGGAGGTTGGTTTGCATCTAATATCAGTAGTGTACTTGGAGATGGAAAGGAAATAAGTTTCTGGAAAGAAAAATGGGTTGGCACTTTACCTTTAAAAAATATGTATTCTGATCTTTTCCATAAATCAGTTCAGCAAAATAGTAAGGTAGCTGAACTGGGCTGTATGGGAGCTAGAGGGTGGACTTGGACACTTGATTGGAGCGAAGAGCTAACGCCGATGGAGAATTTAGCAGCATCAGATTTGCAGGCGATATTACTCTCAATCCAACCAGTTCAGGATAGAGAAGATATTCGACGATGGGCACCTTGCCTGGAAGGTTTTTTTACGGTAAAGTCAGTATATGAGGAGCTGCTAAAAAGTGCAGCTGTGACTGATCTAGACGATAATGTTGCTGGTGCGTTGCAGTCACTATGGAAATCTAATGTACCGTCTAAAATACATATTTTTGCTTGGCGTCTGCTGATTAATAGGTTACCTACACAGGAAGCACTGCTCAAACGTGGGATTATCACAAATGGCCAAGAAAATGGATGTGTTCTCTGTGAGGCTCACGAGGAAGAACTAAACCATGTTTTTCTTCACTGTTATGTTGCTTTAACTATTTGGCAGGTTATTTACAAGTGGATGGGATTGGAGTTCCATAATTCACCAACTGTACAACAACATTTTATTCATTTTGGAGATTTGGTGAAGGCAAAAGGGAGTATCCACAAGAAACAACGATATCTTATATGGTTAGCCACGGTTTGGTGCATTTGGAGATGGCGAAATAATATTATTTAGCGAGGAGAACGAGATCATATTTCTTCTATAGTAGAGCAAATCATTTATATGTCATGGTTTTGGTATGTAGGTCGAATGAGACATAATAATGATGATGTAACTTTTACTCGATGGTGTAATAACCCCCTACTTTGTTTACAATGTACATAGAGGGTGGTGTTTTGAATTGTAAGGGTTGAGTGCCCCTTGCACTCCTTATAATTCAATATTTGTTTATCAAAAAAAAAATGAGACAATACAAAATAGATAGCAAATGACATCACAAAATCAATAAGTTTTGAGACTGGACAAAACATGCTACTCCGGTTAAGCCCAATCCTACCGTCCATACAAATTTCAGACTTTAACAAACCAGACTAAAATGTCTGATTTACATATGGGTTCTAAAACACTATCTAAGTTATAAAATCATCTCCAATGGAGAGTTCTTAACATATTTAAGAATAGGGGTGAGGTTAGGCTGAACTAGACTTTACAAGTCTGTCATGTCAAAAAACTCAAAGTCTAAACCTGACATGTAATCTGTTATAGACTAAAATTTTAGGCCTGAAGCATGGCCTTTGGAAAACAATGTATCATCAATTAGCCTGTTTAAAAGCCTATTTCATATGAACATATTTGAATCAGTAATTTTAATTATGTTTAAATAGACTATATGAGATTAAACTCTTTTTAGATATTTCACATCATATTTCAAAGAATTTGACTATATAAACATCATATTTCAATTCTAGTTTATAATAATATATTTATATATGCAAAAAATTAATTCATTATAAATTTCGTAGAATTAAAATTTAGTTCAATGTTAAATATTTAATATTAAATGATAAAAGTGATAAAAGTATTAATATTTATTTAAATATGCCGGTCTAGTAGGCTTAAAAAGCTTTTGTTATGACCTATAGCCCGACTTTTTTAGTTAAATAGATTTATAAAAAATCATTGGTATGTTTTATTTAAAAAACGGTCTAACTTAGACCTATATAGGCTAGGCCATAGGCCCCCTATAGACCTGCCTAACTTATTCTCATCCCTATCAGTACCAATTAGATACCCTATTGAAACAAATGTAATTAGATACCCTATGAGACCGAAGGAAGTACTATATCATTAAAATATTATAAAAAAAAGATGTGTATATAAATGGAATCCAGTTAAATACTCAAGAATTGAGTTCTCCATTAAGTCTTAAATGTTTAATGTAAATAGATTGACATATCTAAACACACTATCGACTCAAATATGAGTGAATAATATGAAATTTTCATTTATATATTATTAATTACTCCCTTCGTCTCAATTTAAGTATCCTAATGACTATTTCACACATTTTAAGAAAAGTGTGTAAATGAAAGAGAGAAGATATATGTGATTTTTACTAAAATGCCCCTTCTTTTTATTAGTAATAGACATTAGAATACCAAAAAGTAAATTTTTAAGATTGTTTTAAGGGATAAAATAGGAAAAGCCAATGTTATAAATAGTATAGGACATTTATTTTAGGACAAACAATTTTGATAAGTAGGACATTTATTTTGGGACGGAGAGAGTACATATGAATCGAAGGTAAACAGAAAACAAGTTGAATCTCGATTTCTTTTTAAATTGAAATTGGTTTAAGCATTTTTAAATTAGATAGTTTTTATGTTTTTTTCTCTGAATTTGATAGTTCAGTGACTAGACTTCCGCCTTTCTAAAAGTGAATAAATAAACGTACAAATATTCAAACTACAATAACTGTATATTATATGTAATATTTTTAGCAACTAAATTAAATTCACGTCATGGGACTAGTTTTATAAGTTTAGGTTAAACCCTCTCCAACTCTCACTATAGTATTTGCCAATTAATGTGATTAATCAATTATTGATCGATACAATGCGATTTTCACACCGATAAAAAAAGTACGTTTCACTTTGTAATTCCATTTATCAACGTTCCATTTATAAAAAAGACAAACACAAATAGAAGATTAATAAGATCTGTTAATAAAATCATTTATAAATGAATCTCACTAATTTACAATTTATATATACAATAAATTTCTTTTATAAAGGAACATATCCTCAACACTACGTGAAAGAAATTTGATGTTATTTATTCTTGAGACTAAGGGAGTTTTTTTCTAATATAATTGTCTTTTTGACAAATATTTTTCAAGATAAGTAGACAGTGTAATACCCTAATTTTGAGTTTTTTAAAATAAATATTTTATTTAAAAATTATTTCTTATTTTTATGAGAAATACCAAAAAAATAATTTTTTTCGATAATTTTGTTTTACAATTTATTCATTTTTCTTTATTTCTTTTAATTTGTCGCAATTTATCTTTTTAGGCGAAAAATAGTAAAAATATTCAAAAATAGTTTTTATTTTCGTATTTGAGTTTATTATTTATTTTTATATTTTATTTGTATTTTTCTTGCACTTTTTCTATTTTATTTACATTTTCTTTTTTTTATGACAATTTCTTTCTCCTGTGGCCAATCACATTGCGACACCTCATCATCTCCACCTCATAATCATTTTATTACACAAATACCACTCACCTAATCCTACCACTATAAATACACACCTCACATCACTCAATCATTACCAATCATTTTCACAATTCCCAAAACACAAAAAATCAGAAAATCACATCCTCCTTCCTCCACCAACACTTTTCCGGCGACCACCGCCGGAATTCCAAAACCACTGCGCCGGCCACCACCACCACAAATTCCGGCGAGCTCAAAACTAGACGAAAAATCAAAATCAAGAACACTTTTCCAAAGTTTTCGACCTCAAGGATCTTAAATCCGGTCTCAGAATCACCTAAAACGCACCGGAAACACGCTATTCAAGCAATCCAAATTCTGACCGAAAACAAATCGTTCGATTCGGCCATACCAAACGCAATCGAAGGTAAAGGATGAAAGATTCGTGACTTTAAGGCTTCTCTGAATAACTTTTGATTTAAGAGAACTTCGATTTGGTTGATGAAAATTGTTTTTGAAAATTATAGATCCAAAAATTGCGAACTCGTTTGTGCTTTTTGTGTTTACTGTCTGTTGATTATGGTCATGGATTCGTGATCCTTGTTCCAAAACGATTCAATTGGTATATTCATGTGCAAGTTTTGATGTTTGTTCAGTCTGTGAGTAGTTCGCCGGCGACGGCGATGGCGGACGGTGTTCTGCATTTTTCGTTCTGTTTTGTGAAGAAGAAGGCACACGTGGCGCGCAGTGAGTGGCCAGAGGGCCTTCTCACGCGCGCCCCCCCATTTTCTACCTACACCCCCCAGCTGGGTTATTGGGTGATCCGGTTGGGTCTTGTGATCCGGATCTGACCTAGAACCTGACCCGGTCCGTTTTTTTTAGAAAGTGACTTGGGCCTAACTTTTTGGGCCCAGTTTCATTTTTTTTGTTTGATTTTTTTTAATGCTGTTTGCTGCACCCTTGTTACTCCTGCACCCCCTAGCTGTTTAGGTGGGTTTTGGACCCTTAAGGCCCATTTTTCAGCATGTTATTATTTTGTCTTGATTAATTGGATGTTTCGATGATTTATTTAATTTTGCGATAATATTTTGGTATTAAAATTTTTTTGTTTAAAAGTAATTAGAATAACGATAAATTGAGCACTTGACGGATGACTTGCGGTTTAATTTATCGTTATTCCGGTTATTTTTTAAAAGATGAAAATTGTTAATGAAAAATGAGTAAAGATAAAATAAGCCCTTGACGGATGACTTGCGGTTTAATTTATCGTTATTCATTTTCTTTAAAGTTGTAAACCTTTGTTAGTAAGAAACGAGTAATGATAAAATGAGCACTTGACGGATGACTTGCGGTTCAATTTATCATTATTCCGAACTTTTAAAAATAAATAAAACACGTTAGTTAAAAAAGAATAAGAAGGAGCCTGACGGATGACTCGTTTCTGTCTTATTTTATTTTAACTAACCGTGTCCTTTTTGTTTGACTGATATTTGTTTAATTAATATTTGCTTCGATGATTTATTTAATGTCATTATAACTGTTCAGCATCATCACTATCTGTCATTCATGTGCATGCATTTGCATCTCTATTATCTTCTACCTCTTTCTTTTTCTTTTGTTTATCTGAACTGGAATCTGTGGTATTCTTTTCTCAAGAAGTAGAATAAGAATAAGCTAGTCCTTGACGGATGACTTGTGGCTTTAAGCTTATTTTTATTCTAAAACCTAAAATACTTATTAATTAAAAATGAGATAGAAGGAGCCTGACGGATGACTTGTTTCCGGCTATTCTTACTTTTTAATTAATTCGATAATAAACTGAATGAAACGGCGGAGCTTGACGGATGACTTGTCTTTGCTAGGATAACCTCGTCCTTGACGGATGACTTGTGGCAATGAGGTTATCCACATTCACTAAACATAATCTCAAAAACTCTTAAAAGTCACTCAACCCACACAACTGTTTTTTTCTGCCCTTGTGCAGTCAACTCTTTTTCAACTTTCAATCTCTTTTAACTTGTTTTCCTAAATGGATGGCGCTTTATCCATTCCCCTGCTACAGACAAGCGCTTAAGCCTCCGAAGCGAGCATACAAGCATACTGTTGTATCAGTGGAATGCGACCTAAGCATCGTTCACCTAAAAACAACCAACAAACAAAACCTTTTTCAGGAAGAACTACGTGAGCTTTGACTTCCTCATTGTACTTGGGGGATACGTAGGAGCGAGAGCCTCTCTCGTCAAGCCAGATAATAAAAAACTCTTTTTTCCCTTTTTTGTTCAATATGCGGTAATTTATTTCTCTTTATGCGGTTATCTCTGTTTATGCAAACCAAAATTCCTCAAATGGTTCCCGTTGAGTACAACGGATATGAGGGGGTGTTAATGTCTTCCCTGAAGGAAAATAGTAACGGTAAAGCAGCGGAATTTCAAAAATTTTCCTTTTGTTTGATCCTTACGAATGAGCATGTTATGTGTTTAGGGTTTGTTACCTCTAGTAGAGTAGAACCCTCAAAGCCACGAACAAGATTCGTTCACGAGCGTTGATGACGAAGAACAACGCCTCTACTCAGTCCACACGAACGGTCACCTTCAAAAGAGTGCTAGCCCTTATTTATGAAGGCTTTCAAGAATATTGAGAGAGGAATTATTTTAGGGTTTCCAACTCTAAAATATTTCTTAATGCTTTTTGGTGTGTTGAGCTTATGCCAAGAGTTCTCTATTTATAGATGTTTTTCATAAAACAAAAATAAATCTTTTATCTTGGACAAAAAGCAAACAAACAAATAAAATAAAACAATATCTCCTAAGAGATATCCTTGGGCGCGCGCGCCTCACATGAGTGTGTATACTCATGTGCGCGCGCTCCCACCGTACATTACGGTGTATCTTATTTGTTTAATTATCGTGATACCCTTATCACTTCGCATACTTACCGTACCTTACGGTGTTCCTTAATTATCTCAATATTCAGACTGTCCTTATGTGTGTGACCCTGTAGGTTTCCATGACGTTGGCAATTTTATTAAATTTCCATTTAATATAATAAACAATGAGAGGTATCTAGCAAGACATCATTGCTACCCAAGTCATGAGAAATTACATGTGATCTAAACATAACCTTTACTATGATACGTGCGTGTGTAATTACCCCTTTGCCCCTTATGTCTATATTGAACACAAAGCATACTTGGTGTCATCTTTGTCCAGTTCAATATTGGGCCCATGACATTTATCCTGTTATGCAGGATTGGCAAATTCCATCTAGGACACCGCTGCCCCATAGCATGCTTTGCGAAGTACCCATTAACTGCCTTTATAGTTATCCTGTTACAGACAACGTTAGAACAGTAACAAAGCACTTAACTCCACATCTTGGGTACAAGGGTGGTTTCAGGTCTAAGGGCGGTTTTACACCATTTATCAATAAGAGTAGCTTATGACACTTTGCATAACTTGGCATGTAGTACTCTTATGGCGGGTCAATCCAGTATAAATATTACTCCTAATATTTTATACTTATGTCAAGACTTGATAACTCCTTATCCTATGATCCATGAGATGCGATCATCAGTCTATCTTCATAATAGTCTTTATGCTTTAAGGTTATCCCGAATTTCACCTTAAAGCTCGACTACAGATACTTTAAGAATAGCGTCCTTATGTTTAATTTAGTCTCATGATTAAGTCATACTTAATATTAAACGGACTGTCTATTCTAGGGATTTCATTACTTTGAACTCTTACAAACACAATGAAAGTAATGCCTTATATTATTAATAAACTCCTAAAGCAAATACTATGAAAATAGATTGGCTATTAGGGCTTACTCCAACAATCTCCCACTAGCACTAAAGCCAATCTAGTATTACTTTAATACTCATAGACTTAGTATGCCCATCACGCTTCAGCTGCGCAAGAGGCTTAATTAGTGGATAAGGAACAATTCCTTATGTTGGTATCTTACGTATCTTCCAACGTTCTATTTCGATCTCTATCGAAATATAGAAGTGTCTAAGTATAAATGAATCGTCGGTGAGATCTATTCTCAAGTGTTCTTGCAAGATTAACCATTACCATCACTAATGTGATTAATGTGACTTGCAACACCGGAAACATAGCTTTAGCTCAATCATGAGTTAAACAATCCAAGTCAAGAACTTAACTTCTATAATTGAAATAAACATACTTATGAAGCTTATCTTATAGCCTTCAATGTTTATATTCAAGCATGATATACAATACATTGATTATGGAAACTAGCCATCATTATAACTTTCTTATAATGACCCTTTCCCATGCCTATCTATTCCAAGAAAATCCTTAGTTCCATTGTGGTCCTTAGGCATATTCTTGAAGTTTAGTTAGTGTCTAACACTTAGTTTCAAATTTTGGTACTTAACTGATTGTGTTACAATCATACGGTGTATCTGATATAGTACATAATCTGATGTGTATGATCAATCCATCTTCCAAAGCATATGGATTATTATCACGTGTCCCGTTCTCATCTAATGAGATATGATGTTGTCCTTTTAAAACCAATTTTACGACACATGCAATAATTTCACACTTTTTAACTACTTAAGTGTCTTGAACACTTTGTTAAATTATGTACATAGGTTATTCCTAACTCCTTAGGAATCTCCATCTAAATGCTTAGGTAATTCCTAACTCTTTAGGAATTCTTTCCTAAGTACTTCATCAAACGTTATTTCTTTAATCATGTCTCACATGTATAAGGAAAATATTTTGATGATTAATATGTCATCCACATATTATATCAGATATAATATTATTGCTCCCACTAAATCCTTGTGCACAACTTATATTTGTTATTTATTAATTTGTTTTCCATAAAACTTAATAAAAGGAACAAATATTTAAATTCATTTAATCTAATCAAAATCAGATATGTTTGTCCTCATTAATTTGTTTTCTCAAAACTTTCATAAAAGGAACAAACATTTAAACTTAATCAATCTAATCAAAATTAGATGGGTTTGTCCTTATTAATTTGTTTTCTCAAAACTTCATAATAGGAACAAAGAATAATTAAGTTTCTGAGATCTCTTATCTAATCAAAATTAGATAACTACATGTCGTATACCTTTCTAGCATCCTTTGGATCAACAAAACCCTATACATATGTCTAGTACATATATATGAGGTCATTCCAATTAAGGAATGCAACTTTGTTATCCATCTACCAAAACGTGTACTACAACATTTAGTAAAAGAAATCAAACAGATTTTAAGCTTTATGATTAATTATATTTAGAGTTTCATCATAATATGCATTATGATTTTGTGTGAAACCTTTAAATAATCAATCAAATCTTGAAAGGTATTCTTAATACCATCCATATCAATATTCAACAAGAATACTCACTTTCATCATATGAGTCTTACTCATTTTGATGACATAACTATTATCTTCATAAAGTTAGTGTATATGGATTCTATTTAAGATTTCATGGCTTTTAACCACTTCTCAGAATTTGGACCGTCTAACGATCTTCAATAAAGTCAGAGACTCATCTTCCATGAGAACCATATCACATTGCCGAGTCATGATAAAATCATACTTTTGGCCATATGTGATACGTTAGACTTATCTTAGATTTGTGCAACTTAAACCGATGGTCCTTCAACAACCTTGAGGAACCGGTTTGTGTTCCCTTTTAATAAATATGTCTTGTAGTACTTGAATAAATTTTCAAGTTCTATATCACTCCCACTGTTTCTTTTAGAAACACACTCCCACTAGAGGAATGCTTTAAACTTAGCAACAAAACAACTTTTGTCTTTAAGAGTGATATAAGATTAGTATCCTTTAGAATACTTTCACATATTTATCCATTAGACTTGGATTTAATTTATCTAATAAATTTTAATCCAAAAAGTTCGCATAAAGACAAGCTTGATGCTTTTACCTCCATATCGCATATGGTGTCTTTATGATTATCTTAAACGAGAAACCAATTGTGGGTGAAGATTAACTATAAGCAAAGAGATTTTAAGAGTCAATAATGTTTATAATAAACTTATATTAAACAATATCATGTCGAACATGATGTGATAAAATAGTTATTATACTCATTAATTAAGTATTTACTAATATGACTCATTCATATGATTTAAATACTTTATCGAGTTCTATTTACTTCATTGTTTCAACTCTTTGACAAACTCAAAGGTTTTTCTAATTTGTGTCACACACATATCAACATCTAATGATTTTGATCATCAATGTTAATGAAGTAAAATAAATTCAATATATCAAATATGTTTAGTGGTCGACATACATCTCATGTATATTGTTCAAATAGATCATGTGTTATTAACACTTTTAATTAATATTTGACACATCAAATATTTGTACTAAACAACGTTCTTGATATATATATGTATTCAAGTTCCAAATCTTTGTTTGGTTCTTTTCATTAATTGTTATAGATGATCCCACCAAGATCATGGAACCCTAGTCCATCACTTGACTTGGATCAATAGTATAGAAAACTTTTCTTAAATGATAGGACAATTGCTTGTCTTATTATTTAAGGCTACAACTCATACCTTGTCAATACAAGATATAATTAATGTTTCTATTACTAGATGGAATTTAATAACAATTATTGTGTTCCATCTCAAACTTGATTTTAAGTCATTGTATAAGCACTAATGAACAAAATTTTCATTCTAGACAAAAGCTCTTATTGTCAATGAAACAATTTTCATTCTAGACATAGGTTGACTTAAAATTATAGTCAATGTTCTAATTCTTTAAGCATCTCTATTTTCGAAAAATTTAGATCTAACATCTTTGTATCATATACCGTTGATGCTTAAAATAGAAACTTGGATTTTCTATAACAATATGTATAATATTGAAGTCTTACTTCATTCTTTTAGTTTGACTCTTCCAAGAACTATTTACGGCATTTTAATCAATGGTCTAACCATTAAAATAGCCGTTCTCCTTTGGCATCCATTGTTGTTCTATCCAATGAGAGAAATATATAAATCTCATTTACATTATATCTCAAATTCTAATAGTGCAAATTATTTCTCATTCAATTCAACAATTTCCGGTAGATATAGAGAATTCATATTAAATAAATTTAACTACATCTATCCATTATAATTTGTTAAATTGAACCTATGATCAACTCTTTGATCTATTGAGAAATCTTATCATACTTTGAAGTTCATTCAAAAAGATCTTGCTTGAGATTAAATGATCACATCATTCATTCTTTAAAAGTATGATATATTCTATATCTAGATGTCAATTTTGATACTTCCGACAAGCATCCCGTTTAAATCTAGTTATAGTAGGTTCCTTTAAGGCATAGTTCAATATCTTATAGTTCCTTTTGTATTCGAGAACAATTCTCATTTGTGTACCAATTCAGAAACTATTTTCTGAAATTCTTGTCCTTTATAAGGGCAACATAGTTTGTATTGTATTCAATTTTCAAAAATATGTAAGATATTAGTATTTATAATTAAATCTTTTAATAAGGTCTTTTATTAAAAGGTTCCACTATTTTACTCAAAACAAACGACCCTCATCATTTGATTCGGAAAATCCCGTTGAAGATTTTCTAGTGGATCAAGATCCATATTTCACTTTGTCTTAAGTCCGCGTGGGCGGATCACCCAAGACTTAGCTATTTAGGTAGGAACTCCTTCCAATTACATCTCATGCAATTCTTGAATGTCTCCATTGGGTGAATAACTCCTTATTCTAATTCATCATATGAATTATACCCAACGCTTGCTTCTAAACTTTGTATAATCTTATTATAACTTGTTTAGTTAAGTTTGACCCATGTTATAGAAGTTGGATATTACATTTATCCCATCGCACCTTACTAATGCAAACAACGCACCATCGCGTGGGCGAAAACCACATTGTTTGATACTAGTCTTGATGAGTTCTATAACTTGGAAAGCATTAACTTAATATTCACATATTTTACTCAATAAAGAAAACGCACTTCGCGTGGGCGAAACTTACATCTTCTTCATTGGTTTCTTATGTGTCTCTTGAGGGGTATTTATTTAGTTTCAATCTCACTGCCTTGTTAAACATACAAGACGCTCTTATATGTAACAATAATATACAAGATCATATAGTTATGGCATTGGTTCTCTCAAGCCAATGAGAGAGTTTTTCTTTAAAAGGATTTAGTTTAAAAGGCCATAACTAATCATCTTTAACAAACATACTTTATTGTTAATCAAACTTTAGATCTTGATCATATCGTTCATAACGGACATAATCGAATCGCAATTTCATAAATCGTGATTTTTGTCAAGTTTTGGTTGCACAGCTCGCCAGGGCTCGCCGGAGCTCGCCAGCCGGCGAGCAGCTACTGTTTTGGTCGCCAGGGCTCGCCAGAGCTCGCCAGCTGGCGAGCTGCTACTGTTTTGCTCGCCAGCCGTCGCCAGTTGGCTCGCTGGGCGACAGTGTTAGGGCTTCGCGCACATTGTGGCGCGATTTCGTAAATCATGCCACGATTTCGGCGAATTCTGAAAACGTTTTTCAGTATAACACAACCCTTGTGTTGTCATGACCCTAGTACATCAAATATACCTTTTATCATGAACCCTAGTATATCAAATATACTTTTATTTGCAACACTCTTAATTTGTATCATATACAAATTCTCTTGATCAATTAGAATCTAATTCTTATCTTGTTAGGTATTTTAATCGAATTAAATTATTTAAAACAAGATATAACAAACATCATAAACATGGTTTCGTAAGTGGCTCTAATACCACTGAAGGAAAATAGTAACGGTAAAGCAGCGGAATTTCAAAAATTTTCCTTTTGTTTGATCCTTACGAATGAGCATGTTATGTGTTTAGGGTTTGTTACCTCTAGTAGAGTAGAACCCTCAAAGCCACGAACAAGATTCGTTCACGAGCGTTGATGACGAAGAACAACGCCTCTACTCAGTCCACACGAACGGTCACCTTCAAAAGAGTGCTAGCCCTTATTTATGAAGGCTTTCAAGAATATTGAGAGAGGAATTATTTTAGGGTTTCCAACTCTAAAATATTTCTTAATGCTTTTTGGTGTGTTGAGCTTATGCCAAGAGTTCTCTATTTATAGATGTTTTTCATAAGACAAAAATAAATCTTTTATCTTGGACAAAAAGCAAACAAACAAATAAAATAAAACAATATCTCCTAAGAGATATCCTTGGGCGCGCGCGCCTCACATGAGTGTGTATACTCATGTGCGCGCGCTCCCACCGTACATTACGGTGTATCTTATTTGTTTAATTACCGTGATACCCTTATCACTTCGCATACTTACCGTACCTTACGGTGTTCCTTAATTATCTCAATATTCAGACTGTCCTTATGTGTGTGACCCTGTAGGTTTCCATGACGTTGGCAATTATATTAAATTTCCATTTAATATAATAAACAATGAGAGGTATCTAGCAAGACATCATTGCTACCCAAGTCATGAGAAATTACATGTGATCTAAACATAACCTTTACTATGATACGTGCGTGTGTAATTACCCCTTTGCCCCTTATGTCTATATTGAACACAAAGCATACTTGGTGTCATCTTTGTCCAGTTCAATATTGGGCCCATGACATTTATCCTGTTATGCAGGATTGGCAAATTCCATCTAGGACACCGCTGCCCCATAGCATGCTTTGCGAAGTACCCATTAACTGCCTTTATAGTTATCCTGTTACAGACAACGTTAGAACAGTAACAAAGCACTTAACTCCACATCTTGGGTACAAGGGTGGTTTCAGGTCTAAGGGCGGTTTTACACCATTTATCAATAAGAGTAGCTTATGACACTTTGCATAACTTGGCATGTAGTACTCTTATGGCGGGTCAATCCAGTATAAATATTACTCCTAATATTTTATACTTATGTCAAGACTTGATAACTCCTTATCCTATGATCCATGAGATGCGATCATCAGTCTATCTTCATAATAGTCTTTATGCTTTAAGGTTATCCCGAATTTCACCTTAAAGCTCGACTACAGATACTTTAAGAATAGCGTCCTTATGTTTAATTTAGTCTCATGATTAAGTCATACTTAATATTAAACGGACTGTCTATTCTAGGGATTTCATTACTTTGAACTCTTACAAACACAATGAAAGTAATGCCTTATATTATTAATAAACTCCTAAAGCAAATACTATGAAAATAGATTGGCTATTAGGGCTTACTCCAACATTCCCCTCATGTAACCAACTCCCGAACCCGATCTTTCAAGGTTTTATCATTATTTTCCTTTCCCCTCATGGGATAAATAAAATATGGTGGCGGCTTCATTGTTTACATTTGTGCATTGCATTTCATCATTGCATATCTGTATATTTTTTTGCGCCGGGTACTACAGCTGGCGACTCCACTGGGGACGATGATTAGTGAGTTAAGCCTAATTTGGGGCTTTTGGTTTTCTTATTCCAGGTTAGCCGTATCTGTCCTATCTTTTATTTTACCGCAAAATATTGAACTGTCTGGATTTGCTGGCTTTGTCTTCTCTTCTATTCCTTTTTTTCTTTTTGCTTTTATGGCTTGGTTCTTGGTTACAGTGTGATTATGCTCCGTACCCGAGCTAGAGCGATACTCAGGATTAGATGAGGGATTGTTATATTGGGCTCCCTAACGGATGTCTCTGGGCTTGGATATGACGGTCTCGACCAGATGAGATTCCCTTGGAATAATTGGACTCCTTGGCGAAATGCCTTGTGGGCTTCATGTTTCCTTGAGGGGTCAAGGACTCTGGTGGCCTTATTAGGTGTCCGAAACCTTTATAGGACCCACTGTTTAGAACCTGTGTCGAGGTTATGATGTTGACTCATCCAGTTGGCGTTATAATCTCAATCAGATGAGGTTGCTTTTGGGAAAAGTAATCGAGGATTTTGGTAACCGTGTCAACCTAGAACAACATGTGAGAGGGTGGGTTACAGGTAACTTTGAACTTTTGGCCTCAGAGATTCCATTTTGAAAAAGAACCCTGTTGTTATGAATATGGAAGATTTGTGACTTTGAGATCAAGTTCTCCAGATGATACAATGTTACTGTGATCATATCCATGCATTTTGCATTCATGACATCCATGCATTCATGAAAATAATCATGCATATTCATCTCGCATACATTTCAAAAAAAATATGAGAAATGTTTTCGCATGAAAAATATGCATTTTCATTCAAAAAAAATCATGCATTTTATCGATTAAAAATCTCATTTTCATTCATTCATTCCAACAGCTACCTTCCCGACACCGTTATTTTACAACAAAAGTTGCTCATCACATTATGGACAATTGGCAAGAGAAGCACGATGCGCTCCAGGCTGAGGTAACCCAGATGGGTGGACAAGTAACTCAGTTGGGTGGACAGGTAACCCAGTTGGGTGGAAGAATGACCTTGTTGGGTGGGAAGCTAGATCAGATTCTTGAGATGTTGGCTAATGTGAATGTACAACCAAAGGTGGTTGAGACTCCTGCACCTGCAGTTATGGTTGCTCAAGAAAATGCCTCTGCTGGCTATGATTGGCCTACTTTTGGTCTGCCTAAGGGTTATGTTCCTCCAGGATATGTGCCAGCAACTTCTGCTTCAATTGTGGAAGCCCCTGCTAGGGTTACATCTGTGCAACAAGTGATGGATTTGGATCAAGACGCATTTGAGGATCCTAGAGATGTGTACCAGGGTCCCGAATTGCGTGGGCCTAGGTTTGCTTACCAAGGACCCGTGCTTCCGGTTAGTGAACCGAAGTTTGATTTTGCTCCTCAGCTGGAAGAAACAAAGCAGAAATATCAGGCTCTAGAGGAGAGGTTAAATCTGGTAGAAACGGGTAATGATCC
Source organism: Trifolium dubium (assembly GCA_951804385.1). NCBI lineage: Eukaryota > Viridiplantae > Streptophyta > Magnoliopsida > Fabales > Fabaceae > Trifolium > Trifolium dubium. Next base: position 17,400,533 of record OX638063.1, read on the forward strand.
GTTGGATTTCTCGAAGATGTACTTGGTTTCTGATTTTGTGCTTCCACCAAAGTTCAAAATGCCTGATTTCGAGAAATATAAGGGTTTGAGCTGCCCGAAGAATCATCTGGTTATGTATATCAGAAAAATGGCCTCTTATTCTCATGATGACAAACTGATGATACACTATTTCCAAGACAGTCTAGCTGGTGTGCCTCTCAATTGGTACATGCAACTTGAAAAAGGTAACATCCTGTCGTGGAGGGATTTGGCCAATGCTTTCCTCAAGCAATACCACTATAATATGGATATGGCTCCAAGTCGCACTCAGTTCCAGAATACCACTATGAAAGAGGGTGAATCTTTTAAGGTTTATGCTCAAAGGTGGAGAGCCTTAGCTTCCCAAGTACGTCCTCCGCTCTTGGAGACGGAACTTGTGGACATGTTTACCAATACTCTGCAAGGGACTTACTTTAAAAGGTTGGTTAGTACTGCCTCGTCCGATTTTGCTGATCTGGTCCGAGTCGGTGAAAGGGTCGAAATGGGGATCAAGAATGGGAAGATTTCAGCTGCTTCTAGTTCGCAAAGCAATAACACAAGGAAGCCTGGTGGTGGCTTTAACAGAAAGAAGGAAGGTGAGACTAATGCTATATCCTCAAGGGGCAGTCAGGCGCAGCCGGCGGCACCTGTTCAGTTTCCCTACTTTCCTTTTCCATACTTGGCTGCTGCTCAGCACCAACAGTTTCCAAATTATCAATTTCAAAATCCAGTGCCTCAACACCAGCAACAGGTACCACCAAAACGGAATCCTCCACAAGCTCGTAGGGTTTTTGATCGGATCCCTATGTCGTACAGTCAGTTGCTCCCTTACTTGATTCATAGTGGTAAAGTGACGCCTAAGCAGTTAAGACCTTTGCTTCCACCATTCCCTGATTGGTATGACGCTAACGCTAAATGCGATTACCATGCTAGTATTGTGGGTCACTCTACTGATAATTGCAAAGCTTTTAAGCACAAAGTACAAGACCTCATTGATGAGAATGATTTAACTTTCAAAGAAAGCGGACCCAATGTGACCAATGATCCATTGCCTAAGCATCCAACGGGTAATGTAAGTTGTGTTGAAACTGGCGGAAATTTGATAAGGGATGTTTCTCTGATCAAAACACCTCTGTCATCTGTCCGAGAGATGCTGCTGAGTTATGAAGAGTTTGAGAAATTACACTCTGATTGTGATGATTGTCAAAAGGATCCAAACTACTGTTCAAAGCTGAAGGAATGTTTGCAACAACTGATGGATCAAGGTTTAGTGCAAGTGGGATATGTCAAAAGAGAAACTTTGGTTTCCACTGTTGATCAGAATGAACATGCAAAGCTCGAAAGTGACGGTCGGAAAGAAAAGGGATCCGTTACATCTTTGAAAAGCTTGAAAGTAGCCATAGAGGAAGGGCTGTCTACCGGTTTGGGACAAATGTTAATTGTGCCTGAGAAAAAGGATCGCTTTGGTTTGGGTTACCAGTCATCCAAAGGGATAGCAACTCCAAAGAAGATTCAAGACAAGATTCCAAAGATTGAGGATGTTTTTAGCAGTGCTGGCTACCGTGTTGATGGTTACATTGCTATGATTGATGACAAGGATGCTGATGGAAAGAATCAGGATTAGGTGCGCCAGTGTTCTCCAAAGATTGTGCTCACAAATTGGAAGGCTGTTGGAATCCCAGAAGTTGTTTTTATTTCAAAGTAATTTGTTTCCTTTTCAAAACACCTTTGTTCAGCCCTGAATAAATGGTTGTGCTTGTAGGGCCACTTTGTTTTAATGTTTAATTTGCAATTAATGAAAAAGTACTTCTGTGCAATTTCCGTCTTATTTATTCTTCTTTTACAATTTTAAAGAGATAATGAAAAATGGCAATAACTTCTTGCATTCATAAAACACTTTTGCATTCAATCAAATTCAAAAAAAAAAAAAAAAAAAGAGAATCATCATTTAGAAGTGAATCTATTGAATCATAATTGTGCCGTAATTCTTCATGGTTTCGGGTTGCAAGCTTCGTTGAAGAGTTAATATGATTGTTGGATCAAAAGCATAAAATGATTGAACTTCATCGGTGATTGATCCGCGAACTGACGAAGAAAAAGGTTAAATTGGGTGTCTCCCCATAACAGGATATGAAAAAGAAAGTTGATCAGGCATTTTATCTCTTGTCAAGTATTTGTTTGCATTTAAGATTATGTAATGCACATGCATGTTTTGTAATCAATCCATCTGTATTCACTTCTTTTTCTTATTACTTGCAAATTTGGAGAGAGGATGATGAAAACGAATAACTGATTTTTGCTGATGTATGCTTTCAATTGTGAAAAAACCAAGCTGATGATGAAAGACATTGTTTCATAAAAAATTGTGATTGAATTGAGTCATTCATGCATATGTTTTGTTGTTATCTAATTCTCCCAGTTTCTTGAGATATATCTTTTTAAGAAAATAAGCAATTTTGGTTTGATGCTTGACCTGACGCTTTAAGAGTATATAGGTTGTTTTGCACTGTAGGCTACATTATGAAGGTTCAGAAATGATTCAATAAAATCGGTACTGTCTTAACATCTTAGACTCTTAGAAGTATGTAAGATCAATTTGAGTACTGATTTTGACGAAGACCTGAACATAAGTTTTTTAGTAACTCTCAGTAGTTTATCTTAGCAGTCGGCACCATCTTGTACACAAACTAAGTAGGAAATCGATGAACATAAGTGAATGATCCAGAAATGAAATTTTGCATACTTTGGTTAATGCACTTATTGAGTTAGATGACCCTCACTCGGTTGTTTAACTCATCAGTTGTTGAAAAACCACAGTAAATATACCCATTTGGTAGTTGGTTCAGAGGAGTCTGGTTCTGAACTTGGTAGGGCGGGTTGCTATCCGATCCCCCACAACTGCATTTGGAAGAGAAAGAGGGGTTTACCAAACTGATTTTACCAGCTCCCCTCGATTTATGATCATAATCACTAACAGATTTTTCTACCATGAGTGTGTACAAGATAACGGGCTTAATGTGATTGCACCTGAATGAAAAGGGTGAATAAAATTTAAGCAAAAGTTAGAGTCACAATAAAATGCTTCAGATTTGTCTTCATATGATGAGAGTCTTTGACTGCAATGTGTGGTTTTGTGTTATTACAGTACCCTTGGTATTGATATTTATTACTTGATTTTCTTCTCTAGCCGGCAACCACGTATGATTAGAGTTGTCATGTCGTGTTTTCAAACAAGTGCTAAAAAATAGTTACTATTTATGTGCTTAATAACAAGCAAATGTTCAAGTGTGGGGAATTTGATAACACAATTTATATATTCTTTTGACTTGATTTACATGAATTTTAGTTGCATGCTATAATACTCAAAAGACATAAATGAAGCTAGGTTCACTTTGAAAGCATTCGGCAAATGTATTGTTAAGCTGACTCCTCCAGTTTGTTGAGTAACTAATAATTATCTCTCTTTTCTACACATCGTATGTGTTTCAAAAAAAACTTGCATGTGCAAAATACTTTTTCAAAAGAAATGATTTTACCTGCAAATCAATACTTGACATCAAAGAGATCTGAGTGATGGTCTGATCAAGGACAAAGCTGATTTGAGACGCTCCTAGCTAGGGGCAAGCCATCTATAGATTATGCCAAACAGGGGCAAACAAGTTGAATATCCTGCTTATCAAGAGTGAATTGGTTACACTGCAAATACCAATTGGTCAGGGGCATATCCGTCATAGATTCCAGTGCTTGGGGCATACTCTGGTCGATTGACATCATGGATGGTGAAGAGTTTCCACTCTCAAAGCACGCTGCTGCGATACATGACTCAACATGAAGATGAAACTTTCAGACAGAAAGGATTGACTCAGTCTCCTTTCACCAAAGCAAGGCCTTGTAAACTCATGATCGTGAAGAAAGATGGCATCGTTATGATCCATTAGAATTCATTTATTTTCATTGCCATTATCTTAGTTTCAATTTGCGATCACCTCATTGAGGGATTAGCATCCAGTTGTAAAAACTTTCCGCATTTTTGCGCAGTGAATAAAATTCTCATTTTCAATCATATTGTGTCGGCTTGCTTTTATGTTCTGATTGCATATGTTTGTGCTATTCATTTTGTTAATAAACAAAGCATTTAAGCATTGTGAAAAATAAAAGCATTTGAAAAGATTACAAACTGTTTTGATTTTTTTAAAACATCTGAAGGGAAACCAGTGGCATACAGTAAACTGTCCCAATCAATTATAGAAAATCATGGCAATCTCTTGATTCCATCTCATGAAGAAAGTTGCTATCCTTTTTGGAAGCTTGATTGAACGTTCGTCCCGCAACGACAATCAACATCTCAGGATTTCACCTCAATGGAGTTACTCAAATTCTCGGTGCCGGGAAATTCAAACTCTCCCCAAAACAAACCCGGAAATTCATGCATTCATGCATATTCATGCATTCACGCATATAGGCTCATGCATAAAAAGAATCACACCAAATCCTGCACATAATCAGATATTTCATCTGCATTAGTTCTGCATTTAGGCATCAGAGGTGCACAATCATGCATTCATGAAGTACATGTTTAAAATGTTGTCTTAACAGGTTGCAGACTTGGATCTCTTGTTCAGTAACAAAGGTCTGCGGACCTAATTCTCCAATAAGACGGTTTTTGAATCGCAATTTCTCAACAATAAGGGTTGATGAATCTTTTCCCCAACGAATTGATCAACAAAGTGTCATCCCCAAGCAGATCAATCAGTGCATCATATTCTCAATGAGAAAGGTTGAGGGGTTGTTTCTTTCCCAGTAAGTCGGTTGGAACGCCGCATTTTCAAGAAAAATGGTTGATGAATCGTAATTTCTTGACAAGAAAGATTGGTGAATCTTGAATCTTCCCAGTGAACTTGTTTGGTTTTAATCACTGATATTCAGCAAGTTGGTCAACAGAGTTTCATTCTTATCAGACGAATCTTCACTCTACACCTACCAGAAAGGGTTGATGATCTTTTCCCCAGTGAATAATTTTGTAATGGTTATATACAGCAGATCGGTCTACATACAACTTTCTCGGTCATAATAGTTAAAACATATCCTTTCTCCAGTGATTTGGTTGAGATGGTTATCTCTAGATGTTTGATGGATTAAGTTCTTCAGCAAAACATTTGTCAAACAGTTGTCTTATGAATTTTGTCAAAGATAATGGCAGAATATTCGATCTACACTCATAGGGCGAGTAATGATCAGTTTTTGAGTAATACGCTCATAGGGAGGGCGACGACTCAGTTTTTCATGATCTATACACTCATAGGGCGAGTAATGATCAGTTTTTGAGTAATACGCTCATAGGGAGGGCGACGACTCAGTTTTTCATGATCTATACACTCATAGGGCGAGTAATGATCAGTTTTTGAGTAATACGCTCATAGGGAGGGCGACGACTCAGTTTTTCATGATCTATACACTCATAGGGCGAGTAATAATCAGTTTTTTGAGTAATACGCTCATAGGGAGGGCGACGACTCAGTTTTTTATGGTCTATACACTCATAGGGCGAGTAATGATCAGTTTTTGAGTAATGCACCTATAGGAGGGGTGACAACTCAGTTTTTTTATGGTCTATACACTCATAGGGCGAGTAATGATCAGTTTTGGAGATAACGCACCCTGAGGGGATGCGACTCAGTTTTTTATGGTCTATACACTCATAGGGTGAGTAATGATCAGTTTTGGAGATAACGCACCCTGAGTGGATGCGACTCAGCTTTTTATGGTCTATACACTCATAGGGAGAGTAATGATCATTTTTGGAGATAATGCACCCTGAGGGGAGGCGACTCAGTTTTTATGATCTATACACTCATAGGGCGAGTAATGATCATTTCATTCTCAAGTATTCAGTTACTAATCATTCCAAGTATGTTTCCACCTTCATCTTCCATATACATTCATTATCATTACATCACATTCACACCACAAAATTAGGGCATTTGTATTTAATTATCTTTTACTTCGAACACGTAAAGACGCAAGTCATTTACGCATTCGAGTATAAGATAATTAAATAGGGGCAGCTGTAATACCCTAATTTTGAGTTTTTTAAAATAAATATTTTATTTAAAAATTATTTCTTATTTTCATGAGAAATACCAAAAAAATAGTTTTTTTCGATAATTTTGTTTTACAATTTATTCATTTTTCTTTATTTCTTTTAATTTGTCGCAATTTATCTTTTTAGGTGAAAAATAGTAAAAATATTCAAAAATAGTTTTTATTTTCGTATTTGAGTTTATTATTTATTTCTATATTTTATTTGTATTTTTCTTGCACTTTTTCTATTTTATTTACATTTTCTTTTTTTTATGACAATTTCTTTCTCCTGTGGCCAATCACATTGCGACACCTCATCATCTCCACCTCATAATCATTTTTATTACACAAATACCACTCACCTAATCCTACCACTATAAATACACACCTCACATCACTCAATCATTACCAATCATTTTCACAATTCCCAAAACACAAAAAATCAGAAAATCACATCCTCCTTCCTCCACCAACACTTTTCCGGCGACCACCGCCGGAATTCCAAAACCACCGTGCCGGCCACCAACACCACAAATTCCGGCGAGCTCAAAACTAGACGAAAAATCAAAATCAAGAACACTTTTCCAAAGTTTTCGACCTCAAGGATCTTAAATCCGGTCTCAGAATCACCTAAAACGCACCGGAAACACGCTATTCAAGCAATCCAAATTCTGACCGAAAACAAATCGTTCGATCCGGCCATACCAAACGCAATCGAAGGTAAAGGATGAAAGATTCGTGACTTTAAGGCTTCTCTGAATAACTTTTGATTTAAGAGAACTTCGATTTGGTTGATGAAAATTGTTTTTGAAAATTATAGATCCGAAAATTGCGAACTCGTTTGTGCTTTTTGTGTTTACTTTCTGTTGATTATGGTCATGGATTCGTGATCCTTGTTCTAAAACGATTCAATTGGTATATTCATGTGCAAGTTTTGATGTTTGTTCAGTCTGTGAGAAGTTCGCCGGCGACGGCGATGGCGGACGGTGTTCTGCATTTTTTGTTCTGTTTTGTGAAGAAGAAGGCACACGTGGCGCGCAGTGAGTGGCCAGAGGGCCTTCTCACGCGCGCCCCCCCATTTTCTACCTACACCCCCAGCTGGGTTATTGGGTGATCCGGTTGGGTCTTGTGATCCGGATCTGACCCAGAACCTGACCCGGTCCGTTTTTTTTAGAAAGTGACTTGGGCCTAACTTTTTGGGCCCAGTTTCATTTTTTTTGTTTGATTTTTTTTAATGCTGTTTGCTGCACCCTTGTTACTCCTGCACCCCCTAGCTGTTTAGGTGGGTTTTGGGCCCTTAAGGCCCATTTTTCAGCATGTTATTATTTTGTCTTGATTAATTGGATGTTTCGATGATTTATTTAATTTTGCGATAATATTTTGGTATTAAAATTTTTTTGTTTAAAAGTAATTAGAATAACGATAAATTGAGCACTTGACGGATGACTTGCGGTTTAATTTATCGTTATTCCGGTTATTTTTTAAAAGATGAAAATTGTTAATGAAAAATGAGTAAAGATAAAATAAGCCCTTGACGGATGACTTGCGGTTTAATTTATCGTTATTCATTTTCTTTAAAGTTGTAAACCTTTGTTAGTAAGAAACGAGTAATGATAAAATGAGCACTTGACGGATGACTTGCGGTTCAATTTATCATTATTCCGAACTTTTAAAAATAAATAAAACACGTTAGTTAAAAAAGAATAAGAAGGAGCCTGACGGATGACTCGTTTCTGTCTTATTTTATTTTAACTAACCGTGTCCTTTTTGTTTGACTGATATTTGTTTAATTAATATTTGCTTCGATGATTTATTTAATGTCATTATAACTGTTCAGCATCATCACTATCTGTCATTCATGTGCATGCATTTGCATCTCTATTATCTTCTACCTCTTTCTTTTTCTTTTGTTTATCTGAATTGGAATCTGTGGTATTCTTTTCTCAAGAAGTAGAATAAGAATAAGCTAGTCCTTGACGGCTTGTGGCTTTAAGCTTATTTTTATTCTAAAACCTAAAATACTTATTAATTAAAAATGAGATAGAAGGAGCCTGACGGATGACTCGTTTCCGGCTATTCTTACTTTTTAATTAATTCGATAATAAACTGAATGAAACAGCGGAGCTTGACGGATGACTTGTCTTTGCTAGGATAACCTCGTCCTTGACGGATGACTTGTGGCAATGAGGTTATCCACATTCACTAAACATAATCTCAAAAACTCTTAAAAGTCACTCAACCCACACAACTGTTTTTTTCTGCCCTTGTGCAGTCAACTCTTTTTCAACTTTCAGTCTCTTTTAACTTGTTTTCCTAAATGGATGGCGCTTTATCCATTCCCCTGCTACAGACAAGCGCTTAAGCCTCCGAAGCGAGCATACAAGCATACTGTTGTATCAGTGGAATGCGACCTAAGCATCGTTCACCTAAAAACAACCAACAAACAAAACCTTTTTCAGGAAGAACTACGTGAGCTTTGATTTCCTCATTGTACTTGGGGGATACGTAGGAGCGAGAGCCTCTCTCGTCAAGCCAGATAATAAAAAACTCTTTTTTCCCTTTTTTGTTCAATATGCGGTAATTTATTTCTCTTTATGCGGTTATCTCTGTTTATGCAAACCAAAATTCCTCAAATGGTTCCCGTTGAGTACAACGGATATGAGGGGGTGTTAACGTCTTCCCCTCATATAACCAACTCCCGAACCCGATCTTTCAAGGTTTTATCATTATTTTCCTTTCCCCTCATGGGATAAATAAAATATGGTGGCGGCTTCATTGTTTACATTTGTGCATTGCATTTCATCATTGCATATCTGTATATTTTTTTGCGCCGGGTACTACAGACAGATAATGCTATTAAAGATTGCTAGACATTTCCACTTCAAACTATGAGAACAGATAACCTCATCGTGTCTAGTTGAGAGAGAATAGTCAAGTCTTTGGTTGACAAAATATGGAGCAAGAGAAAAGCTTTATTTATTAATTTATTTATTTTCTATATTATTATTATTATTATTATTATTATTATTACTATAATTAATTAATTAAATTTAAAGCATAATTTGACTCTTCCCTTTTATTTTATGTTTTCCACATTCAGAGATTAGAGAATAAGTATGACCCACAAGACAACCCAATGTAGAATTAAAAAAATAAAGGTTACGTTTGGATTGATGAAATATAGTAGATTATTGAAATGAAATAAAATAGAATAAAGTATAATGGAGTGGATTGAAACGAAAATTTCATTATATTATTTGAATATTTTTAATTGAAATTTCATTATTCTATCATATATACTCCAATTAGAAGGAATGAAAAATTGAAAGATAAAATAAAATAGGATAAAATGAATTCATCGTATTTTATTTCATTCATTTTCTCCAAATTCAATCATTCAATCATTTACAGCCAATCTAAATATAATTTAAGTTAATTACTGTCATAACATGTCTCACCTTAGGGATCTGACCTTTGGCAAGTTCACTATATAATTCTGGTTTTTTCCTGAAAAATAATATTAATAATAATAATAATAATTATAATAATAATAATAATAATAATAATAATAATAATTAATTAATTAATATTTTAAAAAAAGCCGACAACAACTCAACTTTTTATTATTAATAAACTTTAACTTCTTCCGTGTCAAAAATAAAACTTTAACTTCTTCAACATCTAAACTTGCCAATATAATAAATTACTATATATCGAAGTTGACTTATCTAAATATATATTTTTTTTGATGATAAGAATTTAAATATTTAGGTTGAACATCGTGACCCGAATTCGAAATCAGAATTATTATGTGTGAATTTAATTTTGGTAGATTATCACTTTATATAATTAAGACAATTTTTTCTAAAATATTTGATCTAAATGAGAAAACTTCCATAAGAATGTCACGAATTAGTAAAAGTACACTTACTGAAAATTTTCATTCTTAAAATGAGCAAACCCATTTTGAATTCTATCATTTGGGTTAAAAGAATTTGACCCAGCAGCCACTAGCTCTGTCGTCAACTGCTTAATCTTTGCGGTGGCCACATCTCCAAGGTCAACTTTCTCACTACAACAAAATATTTACAAATCATAAGCACAATAGTATGGGTGGGCTGTGTGGGTCCCACCTATCTAGGTCAAAATAGAAAAGCAAATGTTATTTTTGGTAAAATAAATAATCATTTTTAAATAAATTCTGTTTTTTTGGTCAGGCATTTTTAAATAAATTATATCATTAACAAAAATATATCTAAAAGGGTTAATTTATTTTTTGGATTAATAAGCTTTTAATCCTAGTGTCATACCCCAAATTTTACCCTCGTTATTTAATTATTATGTCAACCTCTTTTCAAAATTGAGAACTGGTTGGAATGAATATTCGGGATTAAGGGTATTAGTAGATTAGGGTCATAGGTTCAACTCTCGCTCATGACTTTTTTTTCCTTTGATTATTTTTTGTTGTGGACACATTTTTTTTGTTTGTTAAAAAAATCACATGGTGTTTTTTTATTATTATTTTGTTTGGTCTAAAAAAACAAAATAACAAAAACAAATAAACAAAAATGGAAAAAGGGGTAACCGAACTAAAAAATAATAAGAAGATGATAGTAAGGAAAAAAAAATAGCAAAAACCATGACTTTGGGGAGAAGTAAAAAGAATCAGAAACAAATTTTGCGATACTATCCGATTACAACAAATTTCAGTGAAAAGGGGAAGAGATTTACAACAAATTTCTATCCGAATCAGTCCCCGAAAAATAGCAACAAACCACTTAGTTCCACTACTATAAATACAGACCTTAAATTCATAGTAAAACACAAACAAAAATTCACTGAAACACAGAAAACTCACACGCAGCAGCAAGTTGTTGTTGCTTTCAACCATCACAAATCATCACCTTCAACCATTAAAACACCAATCTCTTTCAAATCCAAAACAAAATCAAAGGAATCAGAACAAAGGAAAAGGAAAAGAAAGAACAGAGAGAAGGAAAAGATAAAAGCTTTTGTCACCGTCGGAACCGCCACCTAACACCACCGGAGAATAAGCAATTGCAGCCGTTCTACCACTCGCCCACTGCGAGCTGCCGTCGAAGGCTCGCCCCCTCCTAGCACTGATCTCAGTCTATCGTAGCCGGTACACTTTCTTCCTCGCTCAAGTCATGCGTTTGAGTTTGTTTTGTGTATGTTTGTATTTCTATTTTTGCATATTGGCGTTTTATGTTTCTCTGGTTTTAGGACCTGTTTGTTTTGTTAGAGAAAGAAGACCTTCTTTTTCCTTATAATGAATTGTTACCCTTGTTTTCTCTTCCGCGTGGCATGTCTTTGGTGGTATCTATATTGCTTGACCTTAACATATCATATGTTATTACTATATTGTTTAATTATTAAAGTTGCTACCCTTTTATCATTTAATTAAGAATAATAGTAAGCATGTGTCATGGAATGATTGGTTTAGATTTAGAATGGGTCATGTTTTTATGTTTCTTTCTTTTTCCTTGTTTAATATCTAATTTATCTTACATAAAAAAAATACTAAAATAATTAATAAAAATTATTATGGGATAAAAAAGAGGTGCACGGAAGTATATTCGTTCATCTCTCGAATAATTAAAGTCTTGGTATACACCTTGCCGGTTGATTATTCGTCTTCCATAAGCAAATATAATTCTAATAAAATACTTTGGATTAAAAAGAAGGCGCACGGATGAATATCCTTCCATCTCTCGAATAACTAAAGTCTTGGTGCACACCTTGCCGGCTAATTATTCGTATTCCGTAAGCAAACATAATCAAAGTAAATATGGTATGAAAAATACAAATTCAATAATAACCATTATGGGATAAAAAGGAGATGCACGGATATAAATTCGTTCATCTCTCGGATAATTAAAGTCAAGGTACATATCTTGCCGGCTGATTATTCGTGTTCTGCAAACAAACATAATTCAAACATTGGATTAAAAAAGGGGCGCTCGAACGAACATTCGACCTTTCTCGATTAGTCAAAGAACTAGCGAACGCTTTTTCTATTGATTAATCGTCTTCCGCTCTTAAAAAATACCAACACATATTAAATTAATTCTTCTGCCTTTGGGCCAATTATTTAAAATTAAAATGGAAAAATCTTTTTCACAAAGGAAAATGTTTACAATCAATTCTATCGTGATACAAACAATGCTTAAGCCTCCACCAAGCGAGCATACAAGCAGCGTTTAACCACTAGAATACGATTAAAACATCGTTCCCTAAAAAACACCAACAAACAATGGGTACCCAGAACTACGTAGCTTTGATTTCCTCATCGCACCGGAGGATACGTAGGAGCAAGATCATCATCTTGTCAAACATAATAATAAAAAACTTAAATATTCCCCCGCTAATGTAAATATCTCTTAAATAAAATAATAAATTCAATAACTAAAAAACATGTAAACAAACTTTAAAAATCTTAAATCCTAGAATTAATTAGGAGGTTCCCGTTGAGTACAACGGATGTGAGGGGTGCTAGTACCTTCCCCTTGCATAACCAACTCCCGAACCCAAAGATGGTTGCGATGACCGTCTTATCCTTTAAGGTTTTTTATCGATATTTTCCTCAAAATAAAATTCGGTGGCGACTCTGTGTCATTCCGAGTGTCCTAGACGCTCGGGCGATTTTCGCGGCGCGACACCTAGTAATGTAGGAGTATATCAAAATTCTTCTAAATTTCAACGGATAAAAATCTATTAACTCTATTTTTTTATTGACTCTTTAATTCTTATAGTAAAAGAACCTAGATACCTAGTAACTTTTCTTTTTTTGGTACGTTAGGATCATATAACATCAAAAACTAAAGGTGATAACTTGTGTACCCCCACAAGATTTGGGGGTATATACCCTAAACCACTATAAAATGTTTTAATCGATATAATTTGTTATAAAATACACCGTTGGATTGAAAGTTTATATCATATAGATCAGTTGTGTAAAATTTTAGACAAATCTAAAATCATTTGATATGTTATTGAGACACACAAAGATTAACGGTGTTTAAGATATCACAAAAACTGTTAATTTTGATGGGTCTCAATAACATATCAAATGATTTTAAATTTGTCTGAAATTTTACACAAATGATCTATATGATATAAACTTTTAATCTAACGGTGTATTTTATAAAAATTTATATCGGTTAATTTTTTTTTAAGTGATTGGGGGTATATACCCCCAAATCTTGAGGGGGTAGACAAGAAAAAACCAAAACTAAATCAAAATTCTTCTAAAATTCTTCATTTAATGATGCATTTATTAACGACTTGTACCCAAAATTTTGGTTCAATATATATTTTTAAATTTAACATATCATGTTTTCTTTAGTTATATTTTAAATATTAAAATTAATATTAATATTGTGTCACAGACATAAATAATAATTATTATTAAGATCAAAATTATTATTATTGTTGTTGTTGTTATCATTATTATTATTATTATTATTATTATTATAAATATCTAATTTTTAATGAAATAATTTATATAAAAATACTTTACTTGTTTAAGATTTAATAATAAAATCTTATTGTTGTTATTATTATTTATTGTTGTTATTATTATTATTATAAAGAAATTATATATGATGAGGTAAGGATATCGATATTGATATGATGAAGCGCAAAATCACATAGGAGATATACAGGGACACAAATGATGTTTGAACTCTGGTACTTCTATTTATTTATTTTTAAAATGTAAAATTCTAACTACGAGACTACATAACTAAAAAAAACTGTAATTTTTCATTTTTTCGGTGGTTATGGATAATCTTCAAATATTAACATGATTTGTGATTTTTTTGATAGTAAAAGAAATTAATTGCACTTTTGGTCCTTATTTTATTATACTTGCAAAAATAGTCCCCTATTGTGTAAAATTAAACTTTTTGGTCTCTATTTTCACATGAGTAGGAAATAAAGAAGAAAACCGAAACGCTAAACAACAATAAGAATGATGTTTACCTCAAAGAAAAATAAGAATGATGTATTTTATCAAAAATAAAATAAAATAAGAATGATGTTTCTTATTAGTTTTAAATACGACTTTTTGTGGTGTGGGATATTTTTTTTGAATGGCTTTTTGTGGTGTAGATATAAGAAAGTTGATATGAATTTTCTGATGAAGTAAAAAAAAAGAGAAAGTTGATATGATTTGTTAACCTTAGAAGCTTGGTCAACTCTGCAATGGCCTCCTCGTACGACTCTCCTGCCATGACTACCTTATACACACAAAAATCAGAGTTTATTTGATTATAATCCAGGCTCTAAAATAAATTAGAAATATTAATAGATAAGGCAATAAAGACAAGAAACGGTAAGATATGAATCGATATGTAAATAGAACATGCACCTTATTTTTGGTATGAATGAACAATTTGAGAGAGAGAGAAGAGGAATGGATCGAATAATGCGTATTGTGTGTGGCACCGAAGGTGGATATATATAATATTAGTGCTGGCGCATGCACACACGCCCACCGCCACTTGCTTACGTTATGAGCTAAGTAGAAAACAAACAAACATAAATGTAAGATTTATGACCATAAATTATTGAGGTTTTGTAACTTTGCAAACTTCTTCCTCTTCTAAATTCTAATACTACCAACGTTGCGCTGGCTTTCCTCCATTTTTTTCTTCTTTATTATCGTTTCGGACCGGACTAAGCCTATAAAGATAGTAGCCCATTTATATTGTAAGTCTAAGACCTATCTTATTTTTAGGAAAAACTAGTGTGTATATCCGTACTGTCCACAGGGAAAATCATTTTAAAATTAAATTATAAATAAAATATTTTATATATTTTATATTTTAAATTATTTTAAATATGGCATAGTTTTTAAGAAATTTTAAACCTCATGCTATATCCAAGATAAATTATACTATTTATACAAGATGTGTTTATAATTGGAACAACAAGTCAATAACAACAATTATAAAGATACAATGTCATGTACCATGAAAAAATGATGAAAATAAAATAAAATATCAATGGTAGACCAAGTTCATTTTCCAAAATGTCCAGAAATCTTAGCTCAACTGGCAGAAAATGCCGAAATTGTTAGGTCGGACGTCTATGACCTGGGTTCGAACCCCGGTCACTCCACTTGTGTGTGTGAGTTTATTGGTGGCTTTGCCATCTCGTCTATGTACCAAAAAAAAGTCATTTTCCAAATAAAAATATTCTCTAATGAAAATGTTCATATATAGATGCTTTTAAAAAAAGGAATAAAATTCTAATATATGTAAGTTAGATATAAAGCAACACTCTAAAATAACTTAAAAAGACATAGAAAAAATGACACCCACATTCATTGCTAGATTGATCCTAAGATTATCCAATTACCAGACCACAGTCATCACTCAATCCATAATCTTTTCAATCTCAAAATATCATTTTACAGTTTTGCTTACTCACCAATACAAAAAAAAAATACATATCATGAAGAAGAGTCATGATCACTGATCAGTAACTCTTTCCTTTATTATATTTAATCTAAAACTTTGTTATATTGTTCAGGCTTTTTCATTCCTAAATTAAACAGTGAGTTTACTTTACCAAATAATATGTAGATTTGATGATTGAACATTGAATTTGAAGTTGGGATTCAAATTGCTTTACCAAATGTTGTAACACTCTCAAAGGTTTAAAATTGTATGAAGGAGGATGATTCAAATTGCTTGATGTAATTTATCATTGGTTTTTTCTTGTCTATCCTTCAAGATTTTGGGGTATTTACCCTACCCCAACCACTTAAAAAAATTAACCGATATAAATTTTTATAAAATACACAGTTGGATTGAAATTTTATATTATATAAATCATTTGTGTAAAATTTCAGACAAATTTAAAATCATATCATTTGATATATTATAGAGACGCATAAAAAATTAACAGTTTCTATGATTTCTTAAACACCGTTAATCTTTATGTGTCTCAACAACATATCAAATGATTTTATATTTGTCTAAAATTTTACACAAATAATCTATATGATATAAACTTTCAATCCAACGGTATATTTTATAAAAAATTATATCACTTAAAACTTTTTGTAATAATTGAGATAAATATCCCTAAATCTTAAAAGAGTACCCAAGTTGTCATCTTTTTATCATTTAACGAAAAGTGATTATTAAAGTTGGTTTATTGCGGTGGTTTAAGTGATTGCGTAGTGGTGTTAAACCATATTAATTGAATTGATATGACTGTATTTATAGGAGTCAAATCATCATCATCAAGAGACTAAGGTGGGTTCCCCTTCCCTCATTCCTCATGTATTGGCTAGATTTTAATTATGAGAATTAGGAATTAAGTTGTGTAAGTAAGTCATGATGCATGCATATTAGTTCTAAGAAGTTGATGTTGTTGCATGTTTAAAGTTGTGGATTTTATGTTTGATTATGCAATCCCGTATTTGATATCTTGTTACTGTTTTCATCATAACTTTTTCTACATACTTGATTTCTGAGTGAAACTTTCCCCAATGGAAACTAGACAGAATTTTTCACGAAATTGACACAAGAATCATTGAATTTCAGTGAGAAAAATACGAGAAATTATGCGTACAATTTTGACGAAATTCTCTGTCCTGTTTTTGTACCTGAATGTGTTCTTTAGATAAACTGAACCAATTGGATCTATAAACACCAAAATAAAAAATTATATCTATAAACTAGACATCCTAAGCTTCCTAAAGAGTTTACTGAAATCAGACATCATTTGATATTTTAATTAAATTGTTGAAGTTTAGGTTAGATTGATAAAAATTGAGTTTTGAGATTGTTTGAGTATGATTGTGTGTATACAAGATGTTTGACGGGGAAATAGAAGCTCTACATTAGCCTCGTTAGAAAAATAAAACATAACTCTAATTTTCAAATTTTTATGTAAATTAAAGTGTTCTACTATATCAAAATTCAATAAAGTCTCAACATGTAAAAACATGAAAACTCAATCTCAATATGGGTGCACATTCCTACTCAATCCATTCATGTTGGTAAAAAATTCGAATAATTGGTGTTTGTACGGCAAAAACGATCTTCGTTTGTCGCTATCTTTCCTCGTTTTACTTGTCACATAAAACTTCTCGTAAGCTGATAATGCATTATTGTGTTTTTCATCCTTCCTCTTTTTAGCTACTATATTTTCTACGTTCGGCTAACTGGACTTTTTTAGAACCGAAGAGTTCATTAAAACAAAAGAATCCTTAAGGTCACTGAATTCGAAGATTCAAATTTTTTGGCAATCTCCGCAATTTTGACGACCCTGTTGAGTTGCTTTTTTCGTAACACTCATTTGAAACATTCATCTCAACCACTGTCATATTGTACAATGGCTCATTTTGAATTTGTTTTGAAATACCACCAGATCTTGAGAGTGGATTTGTGGAATCGTTAAGAAAGATTTTCTTTAGCGGTGCTCGAAGATTTAAGGCGTCATTATTTGAGGTAGGAAAGAATAAAAGAGATTGGTCAAAAGTATAGAGTATTGGTCATATTTTTCCGTTTTCAAATATCTCATCGGCAAATACATCCGCTCCTTGGACTTCTGTGCATGCAAAACTAAATTCTATTTCTTCAACAATATCTTCATCATTGTCGTGAGTTTGTTGGCTGGTAATGAAATATGGATCGAGTTTTTCTTGAACGGGAGCAGAATCATCTAAATCAAGAAATTCATCATGGTTTACTTGATTTTTTGTACTACAAGATGGATGAACTTTATCTGGAATGGGAGAAAAGCTAGAAAAATCATGAGCATGGTGAGGTGTACAAAGAATTGATAGCGCTTTCACTCTTAGCATCTCAACATTTGAGGCCGTTTTCTGCATTTTGTTTCAATTCAGAGTTTGAGATGTGCGTGGTAATGTGAATTTGATGTTGGAACTGATTGTGAAATGAGAAATATTTATATATAAAAAACAATCCTTTGTAAGATTAGGTTGGTTACATAGCACTCGGTTAACTTTATGGTTTTAGGATTTGGTTACACATGGAAGGTAGGAAAGAGTGTTAAAAAGTTGCTAATTAGTTTTATGTTATACCTTATATTTGTTACTTATCAATTTTAAGCCGTTAGATTTGCTATTTCTATTTTTTAAATAAGTAAATTATATTGGGATTTACAACCATTTCCTCTCTTTACGTTAAAAGTTGGACGTTATTATGTTTTGTAGGTATGTAACTTCTCACGCGTAAGTGCAATCTTCCAAGTTCACATGTTAGGTTCTACTTATTAAGTACATTAGTTATTTAGGATATGAGTGTTTGATACTAATTAAATTAACTGTAAAACAAGAATTTGTGAGAAAAAAATGATTTGTGTAAAAGATCATAATAATTTAAATCATCACAATGAAATGAGATAAAAAAATATTTTTTCAACTCGTGCTTTTAACTTTTATGTATTATAACTATATTTATCGATTCTCAAAATTATAATATCATGATATATGTTGAATCTATATTGACTACTATTATGATACTTTTACGTATATTTTTTTTTAATGTTATACAATGTTATTTATTAATTTTATAGATCTATTTGATGATACCATGTTAGTTTGTTTATAATGACTTTATATTTTTTTATTAAAAATTGTGAAAATATAATCTTAATGAAGACATAAATTTCACGCCATTCTTAATGTAACTATCACAAAGTTTTTTTTTTGTGGCTAACTTCCTCAAATTATACTTCCTAGTTAGTCGTCATTTTTCGTTTTGTTTTAAATAATTGTATCAATATTTTGTATAAAATATATATATATATATATATATATATATGCTAGTACATTCTTGTTTTGAAAACAAAAGAGAACTTCTTTATTGCTCATTTCGACACAACATTATGATGCATACGATCATAGGTAAAATTGAGCCGTTTAATAGTAATGGGCGGATAAGAATTTTTATTTAAGTATGTAATGTATGAGATAACATTTATAGATTTCCGTTTTATATTGTATTTGCTAATTTTTATTTTGAGCTAATTATTAATCTACCATTGAAGAAATAAGCTAATGTAGAGATCCAAATATGCAGGAATGGTGTGGTTGTTTAGTCATATTTATCTACTATTTTTCTTATAAATGGATCATCTGAGGTACAAACTCAACAAGATTGGCATTAAGACCAACAAGTCGAAGAATTTCAATGTATAATTCATTAAGAAGTGTCGAATTTACCTTTTTATATAAAATTAACGTTGATAGTCCTCATATTTCATAAAGTTAAATATCCTCAAAAAAGATAGATTTGCATTTTAATTGGGTCATGAGAGATTCATATCAAAAGTTTATATTTAATCTCATGTTTCAAATATCTTTACATGATAGTGTATAGGGAGGAAAAAAATATGTTTTGCACAAGTGTCTCTTTATTGAGATACAAATAAACTCAATATTATATTACAAAATATTAGACCATTGACTTTACACTATGGTATGGAGAAATAGAAGCTCTATATTAGCCCCGTTAGAAAAATAAAACATAACTCTAATTTCCAAATTTTATGTACATTAAAGTGTTCTACTATATCAAAATTAAATAAAGTCTCAACATGTAAAAACATAGAAACTCAATATCAATATGGGTGCACGTTCCTACTCAATCCATTCATGTTGGTAAAAAATCCGAATAATTGGTGTTTGTACGGCAAAAATGATCTTTGTTTGTTGCTATCTTTCCACGTTTTATTTGTCAGATAAAACTTCTCGTAAGCTGATAATGCATTATTGTATTTTTCATTCTTCCTCATTTTAGCGACTATATTTTCTACGTTTGGCTTACTTGGCTTTTTTAGAACCGAAGGGTTCGTTAAAACAAAAGAATCCTTAAGGTCACTCTTACTTCGAAGATTCAAATTTTTTTGGTATCTCCGCAATTTTGACGACCCTGTTGAGTTGATTTTTTCGTAACACTCATTTGAAACCTTCATCTCAACCACTGTCATATTGTGCAATGGCTCATTTTGAAGTTGTTTTGAAATACCACCAGATCTTGAGAGTGGATTTGTGGAATCGTTAAGAAAGATCTTCTTTTGCGGTGCTCGAAGATGTAGGGCGTTATTATTTCAGGTAGGAAAGAATAAAAGAGATTGGTCAAAAGTATGGAGTATTGGTCGTATTTTTCCGTTTTCAAATATCTCATCGGCAAATACATCGGCTCCTTGGACTTCGGTGCATGCAAAACTAAATTCTCGTTCTTCAACAATTTCTTCATCATTGTCGTGAGTTTGTTGGTTGGTAATGAAGTATGGATCGAGTTTTTCTTGAACGGGAGCAGAATCATCTAAATCAAGAAATTCATCATGGTTTACTTGGTTTTTTGTGCTACAACATGGATGAACTTTATCTGGAATTGGAGAAAAGCTAGAAAAATCATGAGCATGGTGAGTTGTACAGAGAATGGATAGCGCTTTCACTCTTAGCATCTCAATATTTGAGGTTGTTTTCTGCATTTTGTTTCAATTCAGAGTTTGAGATGTGTTTGGTAATGTGAATTTGATGTTAGAAGTGATTATGAAATGAGAAATATTTATATATAAACAACAATCCTTTGTAAGATTCAGTTGGTTACATAGCATTGAGTTAACCTTATGGTTTTAGGAGGTGGTTACACATGGAAGGTAGGAAAGAGTGTTAAGAAGTTGCTAATTGCTTTTATGTTATACCTTATATTTGTTACTTAGCAATTTTAAGCCATTAGATTTGTTATTTTTATTTTCTAAATAAGTAAATTATATTGGGATTTACAACCATTTTCTCTCTTTAAGTTAGTAGTTGGACTTTATTATGTTTAGTAGGTATGTAACTTCTCACGCGTAAGTGCAATCTTCCAGGATCACATGTTAGTTGCTACTTATTAAGTACATTAATTATTTAGGATATGAGTGTTTGATATTAATTAAATTAACCGTAAGAAATGAATTTGTGAAAAAAATGATTTGTGCAAAAGATCATAATAATTTAAATCACAACAATGAAAGGTGATAAAAAAATATTTTTCCAACTCGTGCTTTTGACTTTTATGTATTATAAATAGATTTATCGATTCTCAAAATTATAATATCATGATATATGTTAAAACTATATTGACTACTATTATGATCATTTTACGTATATTTTTTTTAATGTTATACATAGTTAATTATTAATTTTATAGATCTATTTGATGACACCATGTTAGTTGTTTATAATGACTTTATATTTTTTTATTAAAAATTGTGAAAATATAATCTTAATGATAGACATAAATTTCACGACATTCTTAATAACTACCCCAAAGTGCTTTTTAAGGTTAGCTACCTCAAATGATACTTCCTAGTTAATCGTCATTTATCGTTTTGTTTTATATAATTGTCTAAATATTTTGTATAAAATATATACGCTAGTAATTTCTTGTTTTGAAAACAAAAGAGAACTTATTTTTTGCTCATTTCGACACAACATTATTATGCATACGATCATAGGTAAAATTGAGCCGTTTAATAGTAAAGGGCGGATAAGAATTTTTATTTAAGTATGTAATGTATGAGATAACATTTATAGATTTCCTCTTTATATTGTATTTGATATTTTTATTTTGAGCTAATTATTAATCTACCTTTGAAGTAATAAGCTAATGTAAGGATCCAAATATGCAGGAAATGTGTGGTTGTTTTGTCATATTTATCTACTATTTTTCTTATAAATGGATCATCTGAGGTACAGACTCAACAAGATTGGCATTAAGACCAACAAGTCAAAGAATTTCATTGTATAATTCATTAAGAAGTGTCGAATTTACCTTTTCATATGAAAAATTAACGTTGATAGTCCTCATATTTCATAAAGTTAAATATCCTCTTGAAAGATAGATTTGCATTTTAATTGGGTCATGACAGATTCATATGAAATCAAAAGTTTATATTTAATCTCATGTTTCAAATATCTTTACATGATAGTGTATAGGGAGAAAAAAAATATGCGTTGCACAAATGTCTCTTTATTGAGATACAAATAAACCCTATATTATATTACAAAATATTAGACCATTGACTTTACACTATCGTATGGGGAAATAGAAGCTCTATATTAGCCTCGTTAGAAAAATAAAACATAACTCTAATTTCTAAATTTTATGTACATTAAAGTGTTCTACTATATCAAAATTAAATAAAGTCTCAACATGTAAAAACATAGAAACTCAATCTCAATATGGGTGCACGTTCCTGCTCAATCTATTCATGTTGGTAAAAAATCCGAATAATTGGTGTTTGTACGGCAAAATGATCTTTGTTTGTTTCTATCTTTCCTCGTTTTATTTGTCAGATAAAACTTCTCGTAAGCTGATAATGCATTATTGTGTTTTTCATTCTTCCTCTTTATAGCGACTGTATTTTCTATGTTTGGCTTACTTGGCTTTTTTAGAACTGAAGGGTTCATTAAAACAAAAGAATCCTTAAGGTCACTGTTACTTCGAAGATTCAAATTTTTTAGAAATCTCCGCAATTTTGACGACCCTGTTGAGTTGCTTTTTTCGTAACACTCGTTTGAAACCTTCATCTCAACCAATGTCATATTGTGCAATGGCTCATTTTGAAGTTGTTTTGAAATACCACCAGTTCTTGAGAGTGGATTTGTGGAATCGTTAAGAAAGATCTTCTTTAGCGGTGCTCGAAGATGTAAGGCGTTATTATTTGAGGTAGGAAAGAATAAAAGAGATTGGTCAAAAGTATGGAGTATTGGTCGTATTTTTCCGTTTTCAAATATCTCATCGGCAAATACATCGGCTCCTTGGACTTCGGTGCATGCAAAACTAAATTCTCGTTCTTCAACAATTTCTTCATCATTGTCGTGAGTTTGTTGGTTGGTAATGAAGTATTGATCGAGTTTTTCTTGAACGGGAGCAGAATCATCTAAATCAAGAAATTCATCATGGTTTACTTGGTTTTTTGTGCTACAACATGGATGAACTTTATCTGGAATTGGAAGAAAGCTAGAAAAATCATGAGCATGGTGAGTTGTAGAGAGAATTGATTGCGCATTCACTCTTAGCATCTCAATATTTGAGGTTGTTTTCTGCATTTTGTTTCAATTCAGAGTTTGAGATGTGTTTGGTAATGTGAATTTGATGTTAGAAGTGATTATGAAATGAGAAATATTTATATATAAACAACAATCCTTTGTAAGATTCAGTTGGTTACATAGGTGGTTACACATGGAAAGTAGGAAAGAGTGTTAAGAAGTTGCTAATTGCTTTTATGTTATACCTTATATTTGTTACTTAGCAATTTTAAGCCATTAGATTTGTTATTTCTATTTTCTAAATAAGTCAATTATATTGGGATTTACAACCATTTCCTCTCTTTAAGTTAGTAGTTGGACGTTATGTTTTGTAGGTATGTAACTTCTCACGCGTAATGCAATCTTACAGGTTCACATGTTAGTTGCTACTTATTAAGTACATTAATTATTTAGGATATGAGTGTTTGATATAATTAAGTTAACCGTAAGAAATGAATTTGTGAGAAAAAATGATTTGTGCAAAAGATCATAATAATTTAAATCACAACAATGAAAGGTGATAAAAAAATATTTTTCCAACTCGTGCTTTTGACTTTTATGTATTATAAATAGATTTATCGATTCTCAAAATTATAATATCATGATATATGTTGAAACTATATTGACTACTATTATGATCATTTTACGTATATTTTTTTAATGTTATACATAGTTAATTATTAATTTTATAGATCTATTTGATGACACCATGTTAGTTTGTTTATAATGACTTTATATTTTTTTATTAGAAATTATGAAAATATAATCTTAATGATAGACATAAATTTCACGACATTCTTAATAACTACCCCAAAGTGTTTTTTAAGGTTAACTACCTCAAATGATACTTCCTAGTTGGTTGTCATTTTTCGTTATGTTTTAAACAATTGTATCAATATTTTGTATAAAATATATATATGCTAGTACATTCTTGTTTTGAAAACAAAAGAAAACTCTTTTTTTGCTGATTTCGACACAACATTATGATGCATACGATCATAGGTAAAATTGAGCCGTTTAATAGTAAAGGGCGGATAAGAATTTTTATTTAAGTATGTAATGTATGAGATAACATTTATAGATTTCTTCTTTTATATTGTATTTGCTAATTTTTATTTTCAGCTAATTATTAATCTACCATTGAAGTAATAAGCTAATGTAGAGATCAAAATATGCAGGAAATGTGTGGTTGTTTAGTCATATTTATCTATTATTTTTCTTATAAATGGATCATCTGAGGTACCGACTCAACAAGATTGGCATTAAGACCAACAAGTCGAAGAATTTCATTGTATAATTCATTGAGAAGTGTCGAATTTACCTTTTTATATGAAAAATTAACGTTGATAGACCTCATATTTCACAAAGTTAAATATCTTCTTAGAAGATAGATTTGCATTTTAATTGGGTCATGAGAGATTCATATGAAATCAAAAGTTTATATTTAATCTCATGTTTCAAATATCTTTACATGATAGTGTATAGGGAGAAAAAAATATGCTTTGCACAAATGTCTCTTTATTGAGATACAAATAAACTCTATAGTATATTACAAAATATTAGACCATTGACATTACACTATCGTATGTGGAAATAGAAGCTCTATATTAGCCTCGTTAGAAAAATAAAACATAACTCTAATTTCTAAATTTTATGTACATTAAAGTGTTCTACTATATCAAAATTAAATAAAGTCTCAACATGTAAAAGCATAGAAACTCAATCTCAATATGGGTGCACGTTCCTGCTCAATCCATTCATGTTGGTAAAAAATCCGAATAATTGGTGTTTGTACGGCAAAAATGATCTTTGTTTGTTGCTATCTTTCCTCGTTTTATTTGTCAGATAAAACTTCTCGTAAGCTGATAATGCATTATTGTGTTTTTCATTCTTCCTCTTTATAGCGACTGTATTTTCTATGTTTGGCTTACTTGGCTTTTTTAGAACTGAAGGGTTCATTAAAACAAAAGAATCCTTAAGGTCACTGTTACTTCGAAGATTCAAATTTTTTAGAAATCTCCGCAATTTTGACGACCCTGTTGAGTTGCTTTTTTCGTAACACTCGTTTGAAACCTTCATCTCAACCAATGTCATATTGTGCAATGGCTCATTTTGAAGTTGTTTTGAAATACCACCAGTTCTTGAGAGTGGATTTGTGGAATCGTTAAGAAAGATCTTCTTTAGCGGTGCTCGAAGATGTAAGGCGTTATTATTTGAGGTAGGAAAGAATAAAAGAGATTGGTCAAAAGTATGGAGTATTGGTCGTATTTTTCCGTTTTCAAATATCTCATCGGCAAATACATCGGCTCCTTGGACTTCGGTGCATGCAAAACTAAATTCTCGTTCTTCAACAATTTCTTCATCATTGTCGTGAGTTTGTTGGTTGGTAATGAAGTATTGATCGAGTTTTTCTTGAACGGGAGCAGAATCATCTAAATCAAGAAATTCATCATGGTTTACTTGGTTTTTTGTGCTACAACATGGATGAACTTTATCTGGAATTGGAAGAAAGCTAGAAAAATCATGAGCATGGTGAGTTGTACAGAGAATTGATTGCGCATTCACTCTTAGCATCTCAATATTTGAGGTTGTTTTCTGCATTTTGTTTCAATTCAGAGTTTGAGATGTGTTTGGTAATGTGAATTTGATGTTAGAAGTGATTATGAAATGAGAAATATTTATATATAAACAACAATCCTTTGTAAGATTCAGTTGGTTACATAGGTGGTTACACATGGAAAGTAGGAAAAAGTGTTAAGAAGTTGCTAATTGCTTTTATGTTATACCTTATATTTGTTACTTAGCAATTTTAAGCCATTAGATTTGTTATTTCTATTTTCTAAATAAGTCAATTATATTGGGATTTACAACCATTTCCTCTCTTTAAGTTAGTAGTTGGACGTTATGTTTTGTAGGTATGTAACTTCTCACGCGTAATGCAATCTTACAGGTTCACATGTTAGTTGCTACTTATTAAGTACATTAATTATTTAGGATATGAGTGTTTGATATAATTAAGTTAACCGTAAGAAATGAATTTGTGAGAAAAAATGATTTGTGCAAAAGATCATAATAATTTAAATCACAACAATGAAAGGTGATAAAAAAATATTTTTCCAACTCGTGCTTTTGACTTTTATGTATTATAAATAGATTTATCGATTCTCAAAATTATAATATCATGATATATGTTGAAACTATATTGACTACTATTATGATCATTTTACGTATATTTTTTTAATGTTATACATAGTTAATTATTAATTTTATAGATCTATTTGATGACACCATGTTAGTTTGTTTATAATGACTTTATATTTTTTTATTAGAAATTATGAAAATATAATCTTAATGATAGACATAAATTTCACGACATTCTTAATAACTACCCCAAAGTGTTTTTTAAGGTTAACTACCTCAAATGATACTTCCTAGTTGGTTGTCATTTTTCGTTATGTTTTAAACAATTGTATCAATATTTTGTATAAAATATATATATGCTAGTACATTCTTGTTTTGAAAACAAAAGAAAACTTTTTTTTTGCTGATTTCGACACAACATTATGATGCATACGATCATAGGTAAAATTGAGCCGTTTAATAATAAAGGGCGGATAAGAATTTTTATTTAAGTATGTAATGTATGAGATAACATTTATAGATTTCTTCTTTTATATTGTATTTGCTAATTTTTATTTTCAGCTAATTATTAATCTACCATTGAAGTAATAAGCTAATGTAGAGATCAAAATATGCAGGAAATGTGTGGTTGTTTAGTCATATTTATCTATTATTTTTCTTATAAATGGATCATCTGAGGTACCGACTCAACAAGATTGGCATTAAGACCAACAAGTCGAAGAATTTCATTGTATAATTCATTGAGAAGTGTCGAATTTACCTTTTTATATGAAAAATTAACGTTGATAGACCTCATATTTCACAAAGTTAAATATCTTCTTAGAAGATAGATTTGCATTTTAATTGGGTCATGAGAGATTCATATGAAATCAAAAGTTTATATTTAATCTCATGTTTCAAATATCTTTACATGATAGTGTATAGGGAGAAAAAAATATGCTTTGCACAAATGTCTCTTTATTGAGATACAAATAAACTCTATAGTATATTACAAAATATTAGACCATTGACATTACACTATCGTATGGGGAAATAGAAGCTCTATATTAGCCTCGTTAGAAAAATAAAACATAACTCTAATTTCTAAATTTTATGTACATTAAAGTGTTCTACTATATCAAAATTAAATAAAGTCTCAACATGTAAAAACATAGAAACTCAATCTCAATATGGGTGCACGTTCCTGCTCAATCCATTCATGTTGGTAAAAAATCCGAATAATTGGTGTTTGTACGGCAAAAATGATCTTTGTTTGTTGCTATCTTTCCTCGTTTTATTTGTCAGATAAAACTTCTCGTAAGCTGATAATGCATTATTGTGTTTTTCATTCTTCCTCTTTATAGCGACTGTATTTTCTATGTTTGGCTTACTTGGCTTTTTTAGAACTGAAGGGTTCATTAAAACAAAAGAATCCTTAAGGTCACTGTTACTTCGAAGATTCAAATTTTTTAGAAATCTCCGCAATTTTGACGACCCTGTTGAGTTGCTTTTTTCGTAACACTCGTTTGAAACCTTCATCTCAACCAATGTCATATTGTGCAATGGCTCATTTTGAAGTTGTTTTGAAATACCACCAGTTCTTGAGAGTGGATTTGTGGAATCGTTAAGAAAGATCTTCTTTAGCGGTGCTCGAAGATGTAAGGCGTTATTATTTGAGGTAGGAAAGAATAAAAGAGATTGGTCAAAAGTATGGAGTATTGGTCGTATTTTTCCGTTTTCAAATATCTCATCGGCAAATACATCGGCTCCTTGGACTTCGGTGCATGCAAAACTAAATTCTCGTTCTTCAACAATTTCTTCATCATTGTCGTGAGTTTGTTGGTTGGTAATGAAGTATTGATCGAGTTTTTCTTGAACGGGAGCAGAATCATCTAAATCAAGAAATTCATCATGGTTTACTTGGTTTTTTGTGCTACAACATGGATGAACTTTATCTGGAATTGGAAGAAAGCTAGAAAAATCATGAGCATGGTGAGTTGTAGAGAGAATTGATTGCGCATTCACTCTTAGCATCTCAATATTTGAGGTTGTTTTCTGCATTTTGTTTCAATTCAGAGTTTGAGATGTGTTTGGTAATGTGAATTTGATGTTAGAAGTGATTATGAAATGAGAAATATTTATATATAAACAACAATCCTTTGTAAGATTCAGTTGGTTACATAGGTGGTTACACATGGAAAGTAGGAAAAAGTGTTAAGAAGTTGCTAATTGCTTTTATGTTATACCTTATATTTGTTACTTAGCAATTTTAAGCCATTAGATTTGTTATTTCTATTTTCTAAATAAGTCAATTATATTGGGATTTACAACCATTTCCTCTCTTTAAGTTAGTAGTTGGACGTTATGTTTTGTAGGTATGTAACTTCTCACGCGTAATGCAATCTTACAGGTTCACATGTTAGTTGCTACTTATTAAGTACATTAATTATTTAGGATATGAGTGTTTGATATAATTAAGTTAACCGTAAGAAATGAATTTGTGAGAAAAAATGATTTGTGCAAAAGATCATAATAATTTAAATCACAACAATGAAAGGTGATAAAAAAATATTTTTCCAACTCGTGCTTTTGACTTTTATGTATTATAAATAGATTTATCGATTCTCAAAATTATAATATCATGATATATGTTGAAACTATATTGACTACTATTATGATCATTTTACGTATATTTTTTTAATGTTATACATAGTTAATTATTAATTTTATAGATCTATTTGATGACACCATGTTAGTTTGTTTATAATGACTTTATATTTTTTTATTAGAAATTATGAAAATATAATCTTAATGATAGACATAAATTTCACGACATTCTTAATAACTACCCCAAAGTGTTTTTTAAGGTTAACTACCTCAAATGATACTTCCTAGTTGGTTGTCATTTTTCGTTATGTTTTAAACAATTGTATCAATATTTTGTATAAAATATATATATGCTAGTACATTCTTGTTTTGAAAACAAAAGAAAACTTTTTTTTTGCTGATTTCGACACAACATTATGATGCATACGATCATAGGTAAAATTGAGCCGTTTAATAATAAAGGGCGGATAAGAATTTTTATTTAAGTATGTAATGTATGAGATAACATTTATAGATTTCTTCTTTTATATTGTATTTGCTAATTTTTATTTTCAGCTAATTATTAATCTACCATTGAAGTAATAAGCTAATGTAGAGATCAAAATATGCAGGAAATGTGTGGTTGTTTAGTCATATTTATCTATTATTTTTCTTATAAATGGATCATCTGAGGTACCGACTCAACAAGATTGGCATTAAGACCAACAAGTCGAAGAATTTCATTGTATAATTCATTGAGAAGTGTCGAATTTACCTTTTTATATGAAAAATTAACGTTGATAGACCTCATATTTCACAAAGTTAAATATCTTCTTAGAAGATAGATTTGCATTTTAATTGGGTCATGAGAGATTCATATGAAATCAAAAGTTTATATTTAATCTCATGTTTCAAATATCTTTACATGATAGTGTATAGGGAGAAAAAAATATGCTTTGCACAAATGTCTCTTTATTGAGATACAAATAAACTCTATAGTATATTACAAAATATTAGACCATTGACATTACACTATCGTATGGGGAAATAGAAGCTCTATATTAGCCTCGTTAGAAAAATAAAACATAACTCTAATTTCTAAATTTTATGTACATTAAAGTGTTCTACTATATCAAAATTAAATAAAGTCTCAACATGTAAAAACATAGAAACTCAATCTCAATATGGGTGCACGTTCCTGCTCAATCCATTCATGTTGGTAAAAAATCCGAATAATTGGTGTTTGTACGGCAAAAATGATCTTTGTTTGTTGCTATCTTTCCTCGTTTTATTTGTCAGATAAAACTTCTCGTAAGCTGATAATGCATTATTGTGTTTTTCATTCTTCCTCTTTATAGCGACTGTATTTTCTATGTTTGGCTTACTTGGCTTTTTTAGAACTGAAGGGTTCATTAAAACAAAAGAATCCTTAAGGTCACTGTTACTTCGAAGATTCAAATTTTTTAGAAATCTCCGCAATTTTGACGACCCTGTTGAGTTGCTTTTTTCGTAACACTCGTTTGAAACCTTCATCTCAACCAATGTCATATTGTGCAATGGCTCATTTTGAAGTTGTTTTGAAATACCACCAGTTCTTGAGAGTGGATTTGTGGAATCGTTAAGAAAGATCTTCTTTAGCGGTGCTCGAAGATGTAAGGCGTTATTATTTGAGGTAGGAAAGAATAAAAGAGATTGGTCAAAAGTATGGAGTATTGGTCGTATTTTTCCGTTTTCAAATATCTCATCGGCAAATACATCGGCTCCTTGGACTTCGGTGCATGCAAAACTAAATTCTCGTTCTTCAACAATTTCTTCATCATTGTCGTGAGTTTGTTGGTTGGTAATGAAGTATTGATCGAGTTTTTCTTGAACGGGAGCAGAATCATCTAAATCAAGAAATTCATCATGGTTTACTTGGTTTTTTGTGCTACAACATGGATGAACTTTATCTGGAATTGGAAGAAAGCTAGAAAAATCATGAGCATGGTGAGTTGTAGAGAGAATTGATTGCGCATTCACTCTTAGCATCTCAATATTTGAGGTTGTTTTCTGCATTTTGTTTCAATTCAGAGTTTGAGATGTGTTTGGTAATGTGAATTTGATGTTAGAAGTGATTATGAAATGAGAAATATTTATATATAAACAACAATCCTTTGTAAGATTCAGTTGGTTACATAGGTGGTTACACATGGAAAGTAGGAAAGAGTGTTAAGAAGTTGCTAATTGCTTTTATGTTATACCTTATATTTGTTACTTAGCAATTTTAAGCCATTAGATTTGTTATTTCTATTTTCTAAATAAGTCAATTATATTGGGATTTACAACCATTTCCTCTCTTTAAGTTAGTAGTTGGACGTTATGTTTTGTAGGTATGTAACTTCTCACGCGTAATGCAATCTTACAGGTTCACATGTTAGTTGCTACTTATTAAGTACATTAATTATTTAGGATATGAGTGTTTGATATAATTAAGTTAACCGTAAGAAATGAATTTGTGAGAAAAAATGATTTGTGCAAAAGATCATAATAATTTAAATCACAACAATGAAAGGTGATAAAAAAATATTTTTCCAACTCGTGCTTTTGACTTTTATGTATTATAAATAGATTTATCGATTCTCAAAATTATAATATCATGATATATGTTGAAACTATATTGACTACTATTATGATCATTTTACGTATATTTTTTTAATGTTATACATAGTTAATTATTAATTTTATAGATCTATTTGATGACACCATGTTAGTTTGTTTATAATGACTTTATATTTTTTTATTAGAAATTATGAAAATATAATCTTAATGATAGACATAAATTTCACGACATTCTTAATAACTACCCCAAAGTGTTTTTTAAGGTTAACTACCTCAAATGATACTTCCTAGTTGGTTGTCATTTTTCGTTATGTTTTAAACAATTGTATCAATATTTTGTATAAAATATATATATGCTAGTACATTCTTGTTTTGAAAACAAAAGAAAACTTTTTTTTTGCTGATTTCGACACAACATTATGATGCATACGATCATAGGTAAAATTGAGCCGTTTAATAATAAAGGGCGGATAAGAATTTTTATTTAAGTATGTAATGTATGAGATAACATTTATAGATTTCTTCTTTTATATTGTATTTGCTAATTTTTATTTTCAGCTAATTATTAATCTACCATTGAAGTAATAAGCTAATGTAGAGATCAAAATATGCAGGAAATGTGTGGTTGTTTAGTCATATTTATCTATTATTTTTCTTATAAATGGATCATCTGAGGTACCGACTCAACAAGATTGGCATTAAGACCAACAAGTCGAAGAATTTCATTGTATAATTCATTGAGAAGTGTCGAATTTACCTTTTTATATGAAAAATTAACGTTGATAGACCTCATATTTCACAAAGTTAAATATCTTCTTAGAAGATAGATTTGCATTTTAATTGGGTCATGAGAGATTCATATGAAATCAAAAGTTTATATTTAATCTCATGTTTCAAATATCTTTACATGATAGTGTATAGGGAGAAAAAAATATGCTTTGCACAAATGTCTCTTTATTGAGATACAAATAAACTCTATAGTATATTACAAAATATTAGACCATTGACATTACACTATCGTATGGGGAAATAGAAGCTCTATATTAGCCTCGTTAGAAAAATAAAACATAACTCTAATTTCTAAATTTTATGTACATTAAAGTGTTCTACTATATCAAAATTAAATAAAGTCTCAACATGTAAAAACATAGAAACTCAATCTCAATATGGGTGCACGTTCCTGCTCAATCCATTCATGTTGGTAAAAAATCCGAATAATTGGTGTTTGTACGGCAAAAATGATCTTTGTTTGTTGCTATCTTTCCTCGTTTTATTTGTCAGATAAAACTTCTCGTAAGCTGATAATGCATTATTGTGTTTTTCATTCTTCCTCTTTATAGCGACTGTATTTTCTATGTTTGGCTTACTTGGCTTTTTTAGAACTGAAGGGTTCATTAAAACAAAAGAATCCTTAAGGTCACTGTTACTTCGAAGATTCAAAATTTTTAGAAATCTCCGCAATTTTGACGACCCTGTTGAGTTGCTTTTTTCGTAACACTCGTTTGAAACCTTCATCTCAACCAATGTCATATTGTGCAATGGCTCATTTTGAAGTTGTTTTGAAATACCACCAGTTCTTGAGAGTGGATTTGTGGAATCGTTAAGAAAGATCTTCTTTAGCGGTGCTCGAAGATGTAAGGCGTTATTATTTGAGGTAGGAAAGAATAAAAGAGATTGGTCAAAAGTATGGAGTATTGGTCGTATTTTTCCGTTTTCAAATATCTCATCGGCAAATACATCGGCTCCTTGGACTTCGGTGCATGCAAAACTAAATTCTCGTTCTTCAACAATTTCTTCATCATTGTCGTGAGTTTGTTGGTTGGTAATGAAGTATTGATCGAGTTTTTCTTGAACGGGAGCAGAATCATCTAAATCAAGAAATTCATCATGGTTTACTTGGTTTTTTGTGCTACAACATGGATGAACTTTATCTGGAATTGGAAGAAAGCTAGAAAAATCATGAGCATGGTGAGTTGTAGAGAGAATTGATTGCGCATTCACTCTTAGCATCTCAATATTTGAGGTTGTTTTCTGCATTTTGTTTCAATTCAGAGTTTGAGATGTGTTTGGTAATGTGAATTTGATGTTAGAAGTGATTATGAAATGAGAAATATTTATATATAAACAACAATCCTTTGTAAGATTCAGTTGGTTACATAGGTGGTTACACATGGAAAGTAGGAAAGAGTGTTAAGAAGTTGCTAATTGCTTTTATGTTATACCTTATATTTGTTACTTAGCAATTTTAAGCCATTAGATTTGTTATTTCTATTTTCTAAATAAGTCAATTATATTGGGATTTACAACCATTTCCTCTCTTTAAGTTAGTAGTTGGACGTTATGTTTTATAGGTATGTAACTTCTCACGCGTAATGCAATCTTCCAGGTTCACATGTTAGTTGCTACTTATTAAGTACATTAATTATTTAGGATATGAGTGTTTGATATAATTAAGTTAACCGTAAGAAATGAATTTGTGAGAAAAAATGATTTGTGCAAAAGATCATAATAATTTAAATCACAACAATGAAAGGTGATAAAAAAATATTTTTCCAACTCGTGCTTTTGACTTTTATGTATTATAAATAGATTTATCGATTCTCAAAATTATAATATCATGATATATGTTGAAACTATATTGACTACTATTATGATCATTTTACGTATATTTTTTTAATGTCATACATAGTTAATTATTAATTTTATAGATCTATTTGATGACACCATGTTAGTTTGTTTATAATGACTTTATATTTTTTTATTAGAAATTATGAAAATATAATCTTAATGATAGACATAAATTTCACGACATTCTTAATAACTACCCCAAAGTGTTTTTTAAGGTTAACTACCTCAAATCATACTTCCTAGTTAGTTGTCATTTTTCGTTTTGTTTTAAATAATTGTATCAATATTTTGTATAAAATATATATATGCTAGTACATTCTTGTTTTGAAAACAAAAGAGAACTTTTTTTTTGCTGATTTCGACACAACATTATGATGCATACGATCATAGGTAAAATTGAGCCGTTTAATAGTAAAGGGCGGATAAGAATTTTTATTTAAGCATGTAATGTATGAGATAACATTTATAGATTTCTTCTTTTATATTGTATTTGCTAATTTTTATTTTGAGCTAATTATTAATCTACCATTGAAGTAATAAACTAATGTAGAGATCCAAATATGCAGGAAATGTGTGGTTGTTTAGTCATATTTATCTATTATTTTTCTTATAAATGGATCATCTGAGGTACAGACTCAACAAGATTGGCATGAAGACCAACAAGTCGAAGAATTTCATTGTATAATTCATTAAGAAGTGTCGAATTTACCTTTTTATATGAAAAATTAACGTTGATAGACCTCATATTTCATAAAGTTAAATATCCTCTTAAAAGATAGATTTGCATTTTAATTGGGTCATGAGAGATTCATAAGAAATCAAAAGTTTATATTTAATCTCATGTTTCAAATATCTTTACATGATAGTGTATAGGTAGAAAAAAATATGCTTTTCACAAATGTCTCTTTATTGAGATACAAATAAACTCTATAATATATTACAAAATATTAGACCATTGACTTTACACTATCGTATGGGGAAATAGAAGCTCTATATTTAGCCTCGTTAGAAAAATAAAACATAACTCTAATTTCTAAATTTTATGTACATTAAAGTGTTCTACTATATCAAAATTAAATAAAGTCTCAACATGTAAAAACATAGAAACTCAATCTCAATATGGGTGCACGTTCCTGCTCAATCCATTCATGTTGGTAAAAAATCCGAATAATTGGTGTTTGTACGGCAAAAATGATCTTTGTTTGTTGCTATCTTTCCTCGTTTTATTTGTCAGATAAAACTTCTCGTAAGCCGATAATGAATTATTGTGTTTTTCATTCTTCCTCTTTTTAGCGATTGTATTTTCTATGTTTGGCTTACTTGGCTTTTTTAGAACTGAAGGGTTCATTAAAACAAAAGAATCCTTAAGGTCACTGTTACTTCGAAGATTCAAATTTTTTGGAAATCTCCGCAATTTTGACGACCCTATTGAGTTGCTTTTTTCGTAACACTCATTTGAAACCTTCATCTCAACCAATGTCATATTGTGCAATGGCTCATTTTGAAGTTGTTTTGAAATACCACAAGATCTTGAGAGTGGATTTGTGGAATCGTTAAGAAAGATCTTCTTTAGCGGTGCTCGAAGATGTAAGGCGTTATTATTTGAGGTAGGAAAGAATAAAAGAGATTGGTCAAAAGTATGGTGTATTGGTCGTATTTTTCCGTTTTCAAATATCTCATCGGCAAATACATCGGCTCCTTGGACTTCGGTGCATGCAAAACTAAATTCTCGTTCTTCAACAATTTCTTCATCATTGTCGTGAGTTTGTTGGTTGGTAATGAAGTATGGATCGAGTTTTTCTTGAACGGGAATAGAATCATCTAAATCAAGAAATTCATCATGGTTTACTTGGTTTTTTGTGCTACAACATGGATGAACTTTATCTGGAATTGGAGAAAAGCTAGAAAAATCATGAGCATGGTGAGTTTTACAGAGAATTGATAGCACTTTCACTCTTAGCATCTCAATATTTGAGGTTGTTTTCTGCATTTTGTTTCAATTTAGAGTTTGAGATGTGTTTGGTAATGTGAATTTGATGTTGGAAGTGATTATGAAATGAGAAATATTTATATATAAACAACAATCCTTTGTAAGATTCAGTTGGTTACATAGCACTAAATTAACTTTATGGTTTAAGGAGGTGGTTACACATGGAAGGTAGGAAAGAGTGTTAAGAAGTTGCTAATTGCTTTTATCTTATACCTTATATTTGTTACTTAGCAATTTTAAGCCATTAGATTTGTTATTTCTATTTTCTAAATAAGTAAATTATATTGGGATTTACAACCATTTTCTCTCTTTAAGTTAGTAGTTGGATGTTATTATGTTTTGTACGTATGTAACTTCTCACCCGTAAGTGCAATCTTCCAGGTTCACATTTTAGTTGCTACTTATTAAATACATTAATTATTTAGGATATGAGTGTTTGATACTAATTAAATTAACCGTAAGAAATGAATTTGTGAAAAAAAAATGATTTGTGCAAAAGATCATAATAATTTAAATCACAACTGTCATACCCCAAATTTTACCCTCCTTATTTAGTTATTATGTCAATTTTCTTTCAAGCATGAAAGATAGTTGAATTAGTGATTATTTGCGAGTAAGGGTATTAGGAGTAAGGGTCATGGGTTCTAGCCCCACTTAGGACTTTTTTTCTTTTTGATTATTTTTGTTTCTCACGTTTTCTGTTTTATATATATATATATATATATATATATATATATATATATATTTGTTTTTTTGTTTGGTCAAAAAAGATATAAAATATAATAACAAAAATCAAATGAGACAAAAAAAGAGAGGAGACCGAAAATAAAAAGAAGATGGTAAGCAAAAACGGCAAAATCATAAACTTGGGGAAAGGGAAAGAAAATCAGATTAAGGAACAAACTTTGCATCACAATCCTTTTGTAACTAAAATTCAGAAAAAGGGGAAAGGATTTACATGAAATTTCTATCCGAATGGGTACCAAAAAATAGCAAATTCGAGTTCAATCTCCCACTATAAAAAGAGAGTGCATTAACACTCTAAAAGACACAAAAAAATTAGCTGAACAAAAGTCTGAGAATACACAAATTCTGCAACAGAAATTCTGTAGAAAAAACAATCACAGATAACCACACGAAACAGCAAGTTGTTGTTGCTTTCAACCATCACAAATCATCACCTTCAACCACTAAAACACCAATCTCTTTCAAATCCAAAACAAAATCAAAGGAATCAGAACAAAGGAAAAGGAAAAGGAAAAGAAAGAACAGAGAGAAGGAAAAGATAAAAGCTTTTGTTGCCGTCGCAAATCCAACCGTCATCGCGTTGACCGTCACCAACTCCTGCCGGAATACCGGCTATCAAACCCGTCTCCTCCGCGCGAATCCACCTCCACCACGCCGTTGCTCTCTCTCTCTCTCTCCCGCCGGAACTGCTTACTGCACCGCCGCCCACCGTAGTCACTGTAGCCGCCGCGAGGTCCTTGGATTGAAGGGAAAAAGGAAATTGACGAGGAAGAGATCGATTTGGTTTGTTCTATTCGTTTTCTTTTTGTTCCGTTTCTTTTCATGTATCATGTTTCACTGGTCTGTGTATATTGCTTGTTGTTTGTTTGTTCAATTATTTAATTAAAACATACCAAGTGACACATATCATGTTGTGGTTGGTTAAACTTAGAATTAATGAATATAAAAAACCAAGGGGGGGAGAGTCATGTGCGTCACCACCCTTTCAGGTCTAATAACTTATTTAGTTGACTCAATTTAATTTTTTTTTAGTTTATTTAGTCTTATTTACTTAGGTTATTTAACCTAAACATAATATATATAAAATATCAAACATACTTTAGGGTATTAAAAAAAAAATACTAAATAAAAATTAATGACTATTATGGAATAAAAAGGAGATATACGGAAATATATCTGTTCATCTCTCGAATGATTAAAGGCTTAGTGTACACTTTGCCGGCTGATTGTTTGGCTTTCATAAATTCAAACATAAAACTAATAAAACAAATGTGGATTAAAAAGAGGACCCTCGAATGTACATTCGTCTTTCCCTCGAATAATCAAAGATTTAGCGGACGCTTTTTCTATGGATTATTCGTCTTCCGCTCTTAAAAAATACCAACACACATCAAATTAATTCATTTGCCTTCGGGCTAATTTAAAATCAAATGGGAAAATCTTTTCACAAACGAAGATGTTTGTAAACAATTCTAACGTGATACAAACAATGCTTAAGCCTCCACCATGCGAGCATACAAGCGGCGTTTAACCACTAGAATGCGATTAAAACATCGTTCTCTAAAAGACACCAACAAACAATGGAATACCCAGAACTACATAGCTTTGATTTCCTCATCGCACCGGAGGATACGTAGGAGCAAGATCATCATCTTGTCAAGCATAATAATAAAAAACTTAAAATCCCCCCTATCTTGTAAATATCCATTAAATAAAATAATAAATTCAATAAATAAAAAACATGTAAACAAACTTTAAAAATCTTAAACCCTAGAATTAATTAGGAGGTTCCCGTTGAGTGCAACGGATGTGAGGGGTGCTAATACCTTCCCCTTGCATAACCAACTCCCGAACCCAAAGATGGTTGCGATGACCGTCTTATCCTTTAAGGTTTTATCGATATTTTCCTAAAAAATAAAATTCGGTGGCGAATCTGTGTCATACCGAGTGTCCTAGACGCTCGGACGATTTTCGCGGCGCGACAGCTGGCGACTCTGCTGGGGACATAATAAAGAGAGTTAAACCTATCCTTGTTAGTTGTAGGGTTAAATGTTTTTTGTTTGTTTACATGTTTTATTTTTTGAATTTTCTCCGCATTTATTTATCTATTTATTATTCATGAATATATACATTGTGGGGTTGGGTTTATTCTTTGTCAAGTGAAACTCTTCACCCGAGTTTGAGAAAAACCTAAGTCACCTTTAGACTAGTAGCATGGACCGATGGGATGAACATCCTATTTGGTGATTTGTGAAAACTCCGCTCAGAATAGATCTACTCAAAATGTTCATTGAGAATGGGCTAGCCCCTACTCCTCAATGAAAATTTGAAATAGGTCAGCGACTCTGGGAACCTTACCTTAACCCAATAAATTCACCTAAGGGAGACCCTGTGAAATCACATATGGGTCTATGACCTTGGTTGATATATTAGAGCCATCCTTGTGAGGGGTCGGTAGAAAACTTAGAACCTCCTATCTTAGGGAGCCCACTCATTTAAATCATTCAATCTTCATCATCGTGCATCTATCATGCATGTCATGCATCTTCATAAAACAATTTGTCATATATTTTCAGGGAATTTCAAAAAAATATTGTTAAGCATTCTAAAATGAGTTCGGATAAAGGAAACACACTCCAAATAAAGGCACTGCTCCCTGATGTTAAAAGCTTGAAAGTCCTCAGTAACAAATTGTCTAGCGTCCACAGAAATGATTTCACTCACAAATATGGAAGGATACTCGATATGTTGTATATTCCTGTTCAATTGGAGGCCGTCACTATCCTGGCTTTGTACTATGATCCGCCTCTAAGATGCTTTACTTTCCAAGACTTCCAGTTGGCTCCGACTTTGGAAGAATTCAAACAAATGTTGGGTTCTCCAGAAATGAAGAATGGTCCTTACCAATGTATTGGAAAGGTCCCAACAGTTGAAGAGTTGGCTCAGGCTTTAATGGTGCCCGTGGAGGGACTAGCTCCGCATATCAAATACAAAGCAAATGGGAGTATTCATGGGGTAGAAAGACACTGCCTAGAGGGAATGATAAAAGAGCTTGATGAATCCCAATGTTATGAATCCTCAAGAGATGTTCTAGCTTTGCTCATCTTCGGACTTGTCTTATTCCCAAGTCGGGAAGATTTCATTGACTCTGCTGCTATCAGTGTGTTTAGGGCTGCAAAGGTCAAGGGAGAAGATTATGTGCCGGCTCTTCTTGCCGATATTTACTATGCTCTTCACACTCGACATGAGTGGAGAAAGGGGTTGTTGATCTGTTGCATTTCTCTACTATATGCATGGTTCACCTCTCACCTATTCAAGGATGTCTCTGCAATCGGCCCCATGAGTGGCCAAGAGTGGTCTCAAAAAATAATGTCGCTTACCGAAGGCTCCATATTATGGCATGTTAGAAAGCTCAACAAAGGAGAGGTAATTATCAATTGTGGGGACTTCCCTAATGTACCTCTCATAGGCTCAAAGGGTTGCATCAACTACAATCCAGTGCTAGCCTTGAGACAGTTAGGTTACCCGATGAGTGAAGAGCTTGACAATAAAGCCCTTGAAGGGTTTGTATTGCATGATATGGGCGCCAACAATCCCGACATGCTCGGAAGAAACCTCCGTGCATGGGAAGAACCACATAAAAATCAAGATGAGTCAAGGAAGAAAAGGAAGACGGTCAAGGAGTCCTACACTCAACGGGTCAAAGAGCGGGAAGAAGAAAACAAGTTCCCTTCCAACACTCCTACTCAGCTCAATTCGCCAGAATCGGTCACTATTTCAATCGAAGAGTTCAATGACCTGAAGGCAACTCTCAATCGACTTGAAGAAGAAAAGGAGAGTCTCCAACTAGAGTTCCAAGAAGTTTCCTACGACCGAGTCTCATTTCAAATGATCAGTAACACACAAGGGCGTTCACTAAGGGAGGCTTGGGATTTGATCAAAGCGGAAAAGAAGAAAAGAAATAGAATAGGGGCAGCCTTGCGAAAAGTCACTAAAAGGGCTAAAAAGCAAAACAGTCAACTGAAGGACGTTAAGGGTCAATCGAGTTATTGGTGTCGTAGGTGGAAAGAAGAACTCGACAGCAACTGCGAGATGGCAAAAGCACGCATAGAACAGATTGAAAAACTCACTCGAGATCTAGAGGAATCACAGATTGTAGCCTCACACGAAAAACGCCTTCGGCAAGCTGCTGAAGGAATGCATGGGGGGACTCCTGTCAATTGGAAAACATTATTTGCGGACCTAAGGGAAAGCGAGAAGCGCGAGTTGAAGGTAAAGCGAGAATATGAAAATCTGAGGAAAGAATGCGCGAACCTGGATGATGAGCATAGGTCGTGGGGAAACAACTTAACATATTTGAGTGATATGAAAAGGATCTTAGAGGAGGAAAGCGAAAACTTGAGGAATAAAGTGATATCTCTGAAGGGAAAGAAAGAAGTCTTAAAGGAAAAGGCCAACCAGCTGATTAATCGCGCCGAACAAGATGAAGGTACCATGCAACAACTGAGATACGAGTCTGCAGGGTGGGAGGCTGACTTTTCCAACCTAGCTGAGTTTACAAGCCAAGTGGTTCAAGACGTCCCGGCAAAACATAAGAAGGCCTATGAAGTGATGACCCCTTACAACACGCACATTGATGTCTTTAATTTTGTTGTAGAATGTGGGGTCATGCTGTCAGAACTTAAAGCTAGCTTAAAAGTAGCCTGCAATACGAATTTTTGATATCATTCAGCTTTTATATTTAGTTTTTATGATTAAATAAACGGAGTCTGTTTAGTTATGATCAAATAAATAAAAGTCTGTTTCTCTTACTTTGGAATGCTTGCAATAAACGTTTGAAGTTCCCTATGAAATAAAAGAAAATTTTCTTTCTTCATCTTGCATACGCATGCATCATATGCACGCATTTTCATGTTCACCATAAAGCATCCATATCTCTTCTCTCCTCACCTTTCCCGAATTATAATGCCGCAAGCAGGTATCCCAATACTCACGAACGGACTTGAAATAACATGTCTCAACAAGATATGGAAGAATTCAAGAAAGATTATGAGTGTTTGAAGGTGGAGGTTGCCCAGTTGAAGACTCAAATGCAATTGATCATTCAAATTTTGTTGGGGAGAAATGACGACATGTTACCTTACCAGTCACAGGGCCATTCAGCGCCTCGGACACCACAACCATGGGTGATTCCCTCGACTCAGCAGCATTTACCGCAACAAGTGTACTCTCAGCAACCGTCCATGGCACCTCAACAAAATCATCAACAACGGCAAAAGGGGTATCCACTTGGGAATCAATCCAGTTCTTGGAATAATTATGGAAAAAGGCGCGCGCAGTTCGATCCTATTCCCTTACCGTATGGTCAGATCCTACCGGGCCTAATCCAACAGGGATTGGTAGAGTCCAGACCTCTCAAGCCCGTGGTACCGCCATATCCGCCAAATTATGATGTAAATGCTAAATGTGAATTTCATAAAGGAGTGTCGGGTCACACCGTTGAAAATTGCAAGGCTATCAAATACCAGGTTCAAGAGCTCATCGACAACAAGAAGTTAAGTTTCGAAGGCGGAACTCCATTCATCAATGGTTACCCTTTCCTTCCACAAAGTGCAAGGACTCCAGGAAGCGTCCCTTAGAGTTGGCCAAACATCAAGAAAGCTCCCTTCAAGGGATCACTAAGCTTCGGATTTCTAGTTTTAACTTCATTATTGTTAAGCATTTGTTTACTCTTAAAGTTGTACCTTTTGACTGGTATTTTTAATAAAAGTAGCATGCATGTTTCTGAGAACTTATCTTTTCATATTCACTCTTTCATCTCAATTCTTGTTAAACAACTTGGGAGCGAGGATGATGGAAATAAATAACAGATTTTTGCTGATGAATGCTTTCAATAAAAAAAAGCTAGTTGATGATATAAGGCATTGCTTCACTTCCTTTCAAAATACAAATTGGCTAGTTCATGCTAAGTTGAGTCATTCTTGGATATGTTTTCATTGTTGTCTGATTCCCCCGGTTTCTTGAGATATATCATATTTTTAAGGAAGTTCGGTTTGATACTTGACATAATATTCCAAGAGTAAATAGGTTGTTTAGGCTACATTATGAAGGTTTAGTAATGATTCAATAAAATCGGTACCGTCTTAACACCTTAGACACCCGGAAATATGTAAGATTAATTTGAGTACTAATATTGACAAAGCCTTGAATTTAAATTTTAAAGGAACCCTTGGTAGTTTATCTTAGCAGTCGGCACCATCTTAAGCACAAACTAAGTGGGAAACCGATGAATATAAGTGAATGGTTTGAATATAAATGTTTATGGATACTATTGGTTGATTCTTAGAATGATTGATAAAATTCAACAAATGTTGAAGCATGCAAAGGAAAAATACCATAGTATAGAAAAGACTCATTAGTAGTTGGTTCAGGGGTGTCTGATTCTGAACTTGGTAGGGCGGGTTACGATCCGATCCCCCGCAACTGCAAAGTGGGTAAAACAAATAGGGGTTACCAAACATATGTTATCAGCACCCCTCGATATATGATGATCATAATCACTAACAGGTTTCCTACCAAGGACGTGTACAAGATAACGGGCTTAATGTGATTGCGCTAGAATGAAAAGGGTGAATGGAACTTAGGTGAGAGGTAGAGTCAAAAGGAAATGCTTCAGGTCTGTTTTCATATGATGGGAATCTTTGACCGCAACGAGTGGTTTTGTGTTACTACGGTGCCCTTGGTATTTAATAACTATTACTTGATTTTCCTATCTAGCCGGCAACCATGTATGATTAGAGTTATCGTGTCTTGTTTCAAACATGTGCAAAAAAGGAGTTACCATTTTTATGCTTAAGGGCAAGGGAAGTTCAAGTACGAGGGAATTTGATAACACAAAAATATATCATTTTTGGTTTGATTTGCATGAATTTCAAATTGCATGTTATAATTTTCAAAAGACCTAATTGAAACTA
Organism: Trifolium dubium; assembly: GCA_951804385.1. Taxonomy (NCBI): domain Eukaryota; kingdom Viridiplantae; phylum Streptophyta; class Magnoliopsida; order Fabales; family Fabaceae; genus Trifolium; species Trifolium dubium. The sequence continues at coordinate 17,444,364 of OX638063.1, forward strand.
GGTTCACTGTGAAAGCATATTCGGCAAAATTATTGATAAGCTGACTCATCCCGTTGTTGTAATCAATAATTATCTTTTGTATATACCACCGGTGCTTCTGCCACAAATTTTTTTTTTTCAAAAACTCGCATGTGCATTGTGTTAGAAATACTTGTCAAAGAAATGATTTTAATGGCAAACTGATACTTAGCATCGAAGGAATTCCAATGGTCAGGACAGAGGCGAACTGAATTAAGATGCTCTCAACTAGGGGCAAATCATCAATGGTTATGCTAATTAGCGGCGAACTCTCATCATCAAGGACATACAACCCGGAGATTTTGCTAATCGAGGTCAAAACACTTCAAAAATTGGTCAGCTTAGGGAAGCACCCATAAAACGCCAGTAAATTTGGGGCATATCCTTCAAGGATTCAGGCATCGGAGTGATACACATCAGGGTCGTGTCGCATTGAAAAGCCAGCATGGACGGAGAGGAACCCCTGCTCAATAAATTTATGGCAGTCAAAGGATATCATGAGGAAAAAGGGAAAAGGAAAAAAAGCTCGCTAAGTCGAAAACCTGGAAAGGCGGTCCAGGCAAAAGTTAGGGACAAAAAAAAACACTCCCGGTGGACTGAAAACTCGAAAAAGCGGTCCAAGCAAGAGTTAGAGATTTACAAAGAAGAAAATGAGTTGCAGCAGGGGCAAGTCCTCTCAGACTAGGGATCACCTTGTGGTTAAAACCATGCTTCGAAGACCCATCAGACTAGGGGCAAGGCGAGCTACAACAGGGGCAAATTCTCTCCGTACCTTCAAATCACTCAAGAAAACTCCGCCATACATTAGTAACTTCTGAGTTCAACATGGGAGTCGGGATATCTTGCTAGCAAGGCAACCTTCAATCAAGAAATTTTGTTTTGAAAAACTTTTTAAAAACTTTCAAATCATTCAATTGCCCATCATGGGGGCATTTTCAGTCAAATCATGCATACATAACATGACCAAAAACCGATGTTAAATCAGCAAGTCAAAAGTCCAAATTGCCACTGGCAAATCCAATTCAAAATCCGGTTTCCCCAGCATTTCATCTCATGCATCAGTCATACATGGCATAAAAGAATAATGTGCATTCATGTGAAATCTTCATGCATAGGATACAACACACATTCACATGCATGCATGGCATAGCTAAAAGGGTCAAACTAAAGTTTTCTCAGGGATTGTTACTCAGCAAAAAACGCTAAATGAGTACTCCATATCCCCAACAAATCAGATCAGCCCGACCATGAGCTGGTAACGATCACTCACTCTTGTTTCTAGAGTTTAAGTCCTACAGGAAAACGGTTATCCCTCAAAGCCAGGCATCATTAGGGGCAATGCCTGCTTTTTAGTTGAAGCATCCCACGGGCGATGGCTTCTTAGTATAATGGAAACGGTTATCCTTCAAAGCCAGGCATCATTAGGGGCAATGCCTGCTTTTTAGTTGAAGCATCCCACGGGCGATGGCTTCTTAGTATAATGGAAAGAGGTTATCTTTCAAAGTTAAGGCATCATTAAGGGCAATGCCTGCTTTTTAGTTGAAGCACCCTAACGGAACGGTGACTTCTTCTTGGTATAATGGAAAGTGGTTATCTTTCAAAGTTAAGGCATCATTTAGGGCAATGCCTGCTTTTTAGTTGAAGCACCCTAACGGGACGGTGACTTCTTCTTGGTATAATGGAAAATGGTTATCTATGAGATTAACAGGATATGGTTATCTAAGGGATTAACATGATATGGTTATCTTTCATCTTGGTTTAACAGGATATGGTTATCTAAGGGATTAAGGCATCAGTTGGGATAATGCCTCCTTCTTGGTAATAGGAAATGATTATCTTTTGAATTTAGGCATCATTGGGGATAATGCCTTCTTCTTGATAATAGGAAATGATTATTCATTGGATTTAGGCATCATTTGGGATAATGCCTTCTCCTCGGTCTAATAGGAAACGATTACCTTTTGAATTTAGGCATCATTTGGGATAATGCCTTCTTCTTGGTAATAGGAAATGATCATTCATGGGATTTAGGCATCATTTGGGATAATGCCTTCATCTTGGTTTAATAGGATATGGTTATCTATGGGATTTAGGCATCACTTGGGATAATGCCTTCATCATGGTTTAATAGGATATGATTACCCATTGGATTTAGGCATCATTTGGGATAATGCCTTCTTCTTGGTAATAGGAAATGATTATCTTTTGAATTTAGGCATCATTTGGGATAATGCCTTCTTCTTGATAATAGGAAATGATTATTCATTGGATTTAGGCATCATTTGGGATAATGCCTTCTCCTCGGTCTAATAGGAAACGATTACCTTTTGAATTTAGGCATCATTTGGGATAATGCCTTCTTCTTGGTAATAGGAAATGATTATTCATGGGATTTAGGCATCATTTGGGATAATGCCTTCATCTTGGTTTAATAGGAAATGGTTATCTATGGAATTTAGGCATCATTTGGGACAACGCCTTCATCTTGGTTTAATAGGATATGGTTATATATTGGATTTAGGCATCATTTGGGACAATGCCTTCATCCTGGTTTAATAGGATATGGTTATCTATGGGATGAAGGCATCATTTGGGACAATGCCTTCATCTTGGTTTAATAGGATATGGTTATATATTGGATTTAGGCATCATTTGGGACAATGCCTTCATCCTAGTTTAATAGGATATGGTTATCTATGGGATGAAGGCATCATTTGGGACAATGCCTTCATCTTGGTTTAATAGGATATGGTTATGGGGTTTAGGCATCATTTGGGGCAATGCCTTCATCTTGGTTTAACAGGATATGGTTATATACTGGACTTAGGCATCATTTGGGATAATGCCTACTTTTAGCACAAGCACCGTACGGAGAAGTTTGTCATTACACAGACAAATTTTGGGTATTTTTTGTATTTAATTACCTTTCATCGCGCAAAACGCTATTTAAGATATTTAAATAGGGGCAGCTGTCATACCCCAAATTTTACCCTCCTTATTTAGTTATTATGTCAATTTTCTTTCAAGCATGAAAGATAGTTGAATTAGTGATTATTTGCGAGTAAGGGTATTAGGAGTAAGGGTCATGGGTTCAAGCCCCACTTAGGACTTTTTTTCTTTTTGATTATTTTTGTTTCTCACGTTTTCTGTTTTATATATATATATATATATATATATATATATATATATATATATATATATATATATTTGTTTTTTTGTTTGGTCAAAAATCAAATGAGACAAAAAAAGAGAGGAGACCGAAAATAAAAAGAAGATGGTAAGCAAAAATGGCAAAATCATAAACTTGGGGAAAGGGAAAGAAAATCAAATTAAGGAACAAACTTTGCATCACAATCCTTTTGTAACTAAAATTCAGAAAAAGGGGAAAGGATTTACATGAAATTTCTATCCGAATGGGTACCAAAAAATAGCAAATTCGAGTTCAATCTCCCACTATAAAAAGAGAGTCCATTCACACTCTAAAAGACACAAAAAAATTAGCTGAACAAAAGTCTGAGAATACACAAATTCTGCAACAGAAATTCTGTAGAAAAAACAATCACAGATAACCACACGAAACAGCAAGTTGTTGTTGCTTTCAACCATCACAAATCATCACCTTCAACCACTAAAACACCAATCTCTTTCAAATCCAAAACAAAATCAAAGGAATCAGAACAAAGGAAAAGGAAAAGGAAAAGAAAGAACAGAGAGAAGGAAAAGATAAAAGCTTTTGTTGCCGTCGCAAATCCTACCGTCATCGCGTTGACCGTCACCAACTCCTGCCGGAATACCGGCTATCAAACTCGTCTCCTCCGCGCGAATCCACCTCCACCACGCCGTTGCTCTCTCTCTCTCCCGCCGGAACTGCTTACTGCACCGCCACCCACCGTAGTCACTGTAGCCGCCGCGAGGTCCTTGGATTGAAGGGAAAAAGGAAATTGACGAGGAAGAGATCGATTTGGTTTGTTCTGTTCGTTTTCTTTTTGTTCCTTTTCTTTTCATGTATCATGTTTCACTGGTCTGTGTATATTGCTTGTTGTTTGTTTGTTCAATTATTTAATTAAAACATACCAAGTGCCACATATCATGTTGTGGTTGGTTAAACTTAGAATTAATGAATATAAAAAACCAAGGTGGGGAGAGTCATGTGCGTCACCACCCTTTCAGGTCTAATAACTTATTTAGTTGACTCAATTTAATTTTTTTTTAGTTTATTTAGTCTTATTTACTTAGGTTATTTAACCTAAACATAATATATATAAAATATCAAACATACTTTAGGGTATTAAAAAAAAATACTAAATAAAAATTAATGACTATTATGGAATAAAAAGGAGATATACGGAAATATATATGTTCATCTCTCGAATGATTAAAGGCTTAGTGTACACTTTTCCGGCTGATTATTTGTCTTTCATAAATTCAAACATAAAACTAATAAAACAAATGTGGATTAAAAAGAGGACGCTCGAATGTACATTCGTCTTTCCCTCGAATGATCAAAGATTTAGCGGACGCTTTTTCTATGGATTATTCGTCTTCCGCTCTTAAAAATTACCAACACACATCAAATTAATTCTTTTGCCTTCGGGCTAATTTAAAATCAAATGGGAAAATCTTTTCACAAACGAAGATGTTTGTAATCAATTCTAACATGATACAAACAATGCTTAAGGCTCCACCATACGAGCATACAAGCGGCGTTTAACCACTAGAATGCGATTAAAACATCGTTCTCTAAAAGACACCAACAAACAATGGATACCCAGAATTACGTAGCTTTGATTTCCTCATTGCACCGGAGGATACGTAGGAGCAAGATCATCATCTTGTCAAGCATAATAATAAAAAACTTAAAATCCCCCCTATCTTGTAAATATCCATTAAATAAAATAATAAATTCAATAAATAAAAAACATGTAAACAAACTTTAAAAATCTTAAACCCTAGAATTAATTAGGAGGTTCCCGTTGAGTACAACGGATGTGAGGGGTGCTAATACCTTCCCCTTGCATAACCAACTCCCGAACCCAAAGATGGTTGCGATGACCGTCTTATCCTTTAAGGTTTTATCGATATTTTCCTAAAAAATAAAATTCGGTGGCGACTCTGTGTCATACCGAGTGTCCTAGACGCTCGGGCGATTTTCGCGGCGCGACAACAACAATGAAAGGTGATAAAAAAATATTTTTCCAACTCGTGCTTTTGACTTTTATGTATTATAAATAGATTTATCGATTCTCAAAATTATAATATCATGATATATGTTGAAACTATATTGACTACTATTATGATCATTTTACGTATATTTTTTTAATGTTATACATAGTTAATTATTAATTTTATAGATCTATTTGATGACACCATGTTAGTTTGTTTATAATGACTTTATATTTTTTTATTAGAAATTGTGAAAATATAATCTTAATGATAGACATAAATTTCACGACATTCTTAATAACTACCCCAAAGTGTTTTTTAAGGTTAACTACCTCAAATGATACTTCCTAGTTAGTTGTCATTTTTCGTTTTGTTTTAAATAATTGTATCAATATTTTGTATAAAATATATACGCTAGTACTTTCTTATTTTGAAAACAAAAGAGAACTTATTTTTTGCTGATTGATTTCGACACAACATTATGATGCATACGATCATAGGTAAAATTGAGCCGTTTAATAGTAAAGGGCGGATAAGAATTTTTATTTAAGTATGTAATGTATGAGATAACATTTATAGATTTCTTCTTTATATTGTATTTGCTAATTTTTATTTTGAGCTAATTATTAATCTACCATTGAAAAAATAAGCTAATGTAGAGATCCAAATATGCAAGAGATGTGTGGTTGTTTAGTCATATTTATCTATTATTTTTCTTATAAATGGATCATCTGAGGTACAGACTCAACAAGATTGGCATTAAGACCAACAAGTCGAAGAATTTCATTGTATAATTCAATAAGAAGTGTCGAATTTACCTTTTTATATGAAAAATTAACGTTGATAGACCTCATATTTCATAAAGTTAAATATCCTCTTAAAAGATAGATTTGCATTTTAATTTGGTCATGAGAGATTCATATGAAATCAAAAGTTTATATTTAATCTCATGTTTCAAATATCTTTACATGATAGTGTATAGGGAGAAAAAAATATGCTTTGCACAAATGTCTCTTTATTGAGATACAAATAAACTCTATATTATATTACAAAATATTAGACCATTGACTTTACACTATCGTATGGGGAAATAGAAGCTCTATATTAGCCTCGTTAGAAAAATAAAACATAACTCTAATTTCTAAATTTTATGTACATTAAAGTGTTCTACTATATCAAAATTAAATAAAGTCTCAACATGTAAAAACATAGAAACTCAATCTCAATATGGGTGCACGTTCCTGCTCAATCCATTCATGTTGGTAAAAAATCCGAATAATTGGTGTTTGTACGGCAAAAATGATCTTTGTTTGTTGCTATCTTTCCTCGTTTTATTTGTCAGATAAAACTTCTCGTAAGCCGATAATGCATTATTGTGTTTTTCATTCTTCCTCGTTTTAGCGACTGTATTTTCTATGTTTGGCTTACTTGGTTTTTTTAGAACTGAAGGGTTCATTAAAACAAAAGAATCCTTAAGGTCACTGTTACTTCAAAGATTCAAATTTTTTGGAAATCTCCGCAATTTTGACGACCCTGTTGAGTTGCTTTTTTCGTAACACTCATCTGAAACCTTCATCTCAACCAATGTCATATTGTGCAATGGCTCATTTTGAAGTTGTTTTGAAATACCACCAGATCTTGAGAGTGGATTTGTGGAATCGTTAAGAAAGATCTTCTTTAGCGGTGCTCGAAGATGTAAGGCGTTATTATTTGAGGTGGGAAAGAATAAAAGAGATTGGTCAAAAGTATGGTGTATTGGTCGTATTTTTCCGTTTTCAAATATCTCATCGGCAAATACATCGGCTCCTTGGACTTCGGTGCATGCAAAACTAAATTCTCGTTCTTCAACAATTTCTTCATCATTGTCGTGAGTTTGTTGGTTGGTAATGAAGTATGGATCGAGTTTTTCTTGAACGGGAGTAGAATCATCTAAATCAAGAAATTCATCATGGTTTACTTGGTTTTTTGTGCTACAACATGGATGAACTTTATCTGGAATTGGAGAAAAGCTGGAAAAATCATGAGCATGGTGATTTGTATAGAGAATTGATAGCGCTTTCACTCTTAGCATCTCAATATTTGAGGTTGTTTTCTGCATTTTGTTTCAATTTAGAGTTTGAGATGTGTTTAGTAATGTGAATTTGATGTTGGAAGTGATTATGAAATGAGAAATATTTATATATAAACAACAATCCTTTGTAAGATTCAGTTGGTTACATAGCACTAAGTTAACTTTATTGTTTAAGGAGGTGGTTACACATGGAAGGTAGGAAAGAGTGTTAAGAAGTTGCTAATTGCTTTTATGTTATACCTTATATTTGTTACTTAGCAATTTTAAGCCATTAGATTTGTTATTTATATTTTCTAAATAAGTAAATTATATTGGGATTTACAACCATTTCCTCTCTTTAAGTTAGTAGTTGGACGTTATTATGTTTTGTAGGTATGTAACTTCTCACGCGTAATGCAATCTTCCAGGTTCACATGTTAGTTGCTACTTATTAAGTACATTAATTATTTAGGAAATGAGTGTTTGATACTAATTATATTAACCGTAATAAATGAATTTGTGAGAAAAAAAGATTTGTGCAAAAGATCATAATAATTTAAATCACAACAATGAAAGGTGATAAAAAAATATTTTTCCAACTCGTGCTTTTGACTTTTATGTATTATAAATAGATTTATCGATTCTCAAAATTATAATATCATGATATATGTTGAAACTATATTGACTACTATTATGATCATTTTACGTATATTTTTTTAGTGTTATACATAAATAATTATTAATTTTATAGATTTATTTGATGACACCATGTTAGTTTGTTTATAATGACTTTTTTTTTTTTATTAGAAATTGTGAAAATATAATCTTAATGATAGATATAAATTTCACGACATTCTTAATAACTACCCCAAAGTGTTTTTTAGGTTAACTACCTCAAATGATACTTCCTAGTTAGTTGTCATTTTTCGTTTTGTTTTAAATAATTGTATCAATATTTTGTATAAAATATATACGCTAGTACTTTCTTATTTTGAAAACAAAAGAGAACTTATTTTTTGCTGATCGATTTCGACACAACATTATGATGCATACGATCATAGGTAAAATTGAGCCGTTTAATAGTAAAGGGCGGATAAGAATTTTTATTTAAGTATGTAATGTATGAGATAACATTTATAGATTTCTTCTTTATATTGTATTTGCTAATTTTTATTTTGAGCTAATTATTAATCTACCATTGAAAAAATAAGCTAATGTAGAGATCCAAATATGCAGGAGATGTGTGGTTGTTTAGTCATATTTATCTATTATTTTTCTTATAAATGGATCATCTGAGGTACAGACTCAACAAGATTGGCATTAAGACCAACAAGTCGAAGAATTTCATTGTATAATTCATTAATAAGTGTCGAATTTACCTTTTTATATGAAAAATTAACGTTGATAGACCTCATATTTCATAAAGTTAAATATCCTCTTAAAAGATAGATTTGCATTTTAATTTGGTCATGAGAGATTCATATGAAATCAAAAGTTTATATTTAATCTCATGTTTCAAATATCTTTACATGATAGTGTATAGGGAGAAAAAAATATGCTTTGCACAAATGTCTCTCTATTGAGATACAAATAAACTGTATATTATATTACAAAATATTAGACCATGGACTTTACACTATCGTATGGGGAAATAGAAGCTCTATATTAGCATCGTTAGAAAAATAAAACATAACTCTAATTTCTAAATTTTATGTACATTAAAGTGTTCTACTATATCAAAATTAAATAAAGTCTCAACATGTAAAAACATAGAAACTCAATCTCAATATGGGTGCACGTTCCTGCTCAATCCATTCATGTTGGTAAAAAATCCGTATAATTGGTGTTTGTTCGGCAAAAATGATCTTTGTTTGTTGCTATCTTTCCTCGTTTTATTTGTTAGATAAAACTTCTCGTAAGCTGATAATGCATTATTGTGTTTTTCATTCTTCCTCTTTTTAGCGACTGTATTTTCTATGTTTGGCTTACTTGGCTTTTTTAGAACTGAAGGGTTCATTAAAACAAAAGAATCCTTAAGGTCACTGTTACTTCGAAGATTCAAATTTTTTGGAAATCTCCGCAACTTTGACGACCCTGTTGAGTTGCTTTTTTCATAACGCTCATTTGAAACCTTCATCTCAACCAATGTCATATTGTGCAATGGCTCATTTTGAAGTTGTTTTGAAATACCACCAAATCTTGAGAGTGGATTTGTGGAATCGTTATAAAAGATCTTCTTTAGCGGTGCTCGAAGATGTAAGGCGTTATTATTTGAGGTAGGAAAGAATAAAAGAGATTGGTCAAAAGTATGGTGTATTGGTCGTATTTTTCCGTTTTCAAATATCTCATCGGCAAATACATCGGCTCCTTGGACTTCGGTGCATGCAAAACTAAATTCTCGTTCTTCAACAATTTCTTCATCATTGTCGTGAGTTTGTTGGTTGGTAATGAAGTATGGATAGCTAGAAAAATCATGAGCATGGTGAGTTGTACAGAGATTTGATAGCGCTTTCACTCTTAGCATCTCAATATTTGAGGTTGGTTTCTGCATTTTGTTTCAATTCAGAGTTTGAGATGTGTTTGGTAATGTGAATTTGATGTTGGAAGTGATTATGAAATGAGAAATATTTATATATAAACAACAATCCTTTGTAAGATTCAGTTGGTTACATAGCACTTAGTTAACTTTATGGTTTAAGGAGGTGGTTACACATGGAAGGTAGGAAAGAGTGTTAAGAAGTTGCTAATTGCTTTTATGTTATACCTTATATTTGTTACTTAGCAATTTTAAGCCATTAGATTTGTTATTTCTATTTTCTAAATAAGTAAATTATATTGGGATTTACAACCATTTTCTCTCTTTAAGTTTTTTTTGTTTTAAATAATTGTATCAATATTTTGTATAAAATATATACACTAGTACTTTCTTATTTTGAAAACAAAAGAGAACTTATTTTTTGCTCATTTCGACACAACATTATGATGCATACGATCATAGGTAAAATTGAGCCGTTTAATAGTAAAGGGCGGATAAGAATTTTTATTTAAGTATGTAATGTATGAGATAACATTTATAGATTTCTACTTTATATTGTATTTGCTAATTTTTATTTTGAGCTAATTATTAATCTACCATTGAAGTAATAAGCTAATGTAGAGATCCAAATATGCAGGAAATGTGTGGTTGTTTAGTCATATTTATCTATTATTTTTCTTATAGATGGATCATCTGAGGTACAGACTCAACAAGATTGACATTAAGACCAACAAGTCAAAGAATTTCATTGTATAATTCATTAAGAAGTGTCGAATTTACCTTTCTTTATGAAAAATTAACGTTGATAGACCTCATATTTCATAAAGTTAAATATCCTCTTAAAAGATAGATTTGCATTTTAATTGGGTCATGAGAGATTCATATGAAATTTAAAGTTTATATTTAATCTCATGCTTCAAATATCTTTACATGATAGTGTATAGGGAGAAAAAAATATGCTTTGCACAAATGTCTCTTTATTGAGATACAAATAAACTCTATATTATATTACAAAATATTATGTAAGTGCACCAGTTCACTCCCATGTTTTAATAATTGTCAAAACCCATGAAAATAGTGTAGAACATATTTTCTCAACATTAGAAACAACTTGACAGCGAAAAACTATTTTTAAAACTTTGAAAAATTTATTTTGAGGTTCTTTGTATCGATACATAATCACTTGTATCGATACAAATGTCCTGAAACTACTTCAGACTGATTTTGAGCATTTTGTATAAATACATACTTCATGTGTATCGATACATAATCACTTGTATCGATACAAATGTCCTGAACCTACTTCAGACTGATTTTGAGCATTTTGTATAGATACATACTTCATGTGTATCGATACATAATCTGGTGTTCAGGGGCAGAGAGTCACTTGTGTATCGAATCATGCTTGCATGTATCGATACACACCTAACTCTCTCAAAACACCAGAGAAAGCATTGTGTATCGAATCATGCTTGCATGCTTCGATACATATCAGTTAGTTTTTCAAGAAACTGATATATGTATCGATACATATTCGTGTTTGTATCGATACATAGGTCAAATATTTCAAATTTGAACGCTTGTCAAGGTGTTTGTATCGATACATACAATCATATGTATCGATAGAAGTCTGTTCTGTTGTGCCTAAATTTGCTCAATTCTATTTTCACTATAAATAGCAATGTGAGTGTTTGTTGTAATTGGGAGAATCCATCTGAAAAACACTTTTGATCAAGGTTTAAGAGAAATTTTGGATCAAAGACTTATTCAACACAAGTTCTTCATTTTCTATCAAGTCACTTCAAATTTGAGATTGAGTATGGGATCAATCGAAGGTTCGTAGTTGATTCGGTGGATAACGTTCGGTGCAATTCGCGGTGAATCAGAATTGCGATCGAGTTGAGTTGTGTTGGAGATTTGGGTTTTCATCAAGAGTTTCAAGATTGTGCGATATCTTGAAGGTTCAACAATTTGGAAGCGAAGGAATCAGCTGGACGTTCGGTGCGAAGGTTTTCGGTACGGAGACGGCGCAAGATTAGGACGTTGGAATCAGAGGTTGAAGCTTCTAGAATTGTTGAGATTACTTGGCTCAATTTACATTAGATTGAATAGGGTTATTCGAGTCGTTGTAAATCGTTCACTATCAAAGCGTTTTTTAATAAATTGCTCAAATCGTCCTTTTGACGATTTGGGGGGAGACATACCTAGCCCAAAGCGAGGACGACGTGAAAGCCAAGGGAACTCCCTAATCATCTGGTTGTGTCTTTCTATCCCTACACTTTTACTTTCGTTTTATTGATTAATTGAATCAATTGAATTCGTGATCGTAAGTGTTCACCGTAATTCAATTGATTTGAAACTTGTATTTGTGATTGTGTTTGGTGATTGTGAAACTTGTTGATTTTGTTTGTGTTAGAATTTTGATTACCAAAACATAAACCTAAATTCAATTTGTCGCTTATTGTTCTAAAGCTTATACTACGTTTCCTTTGATCGAAGGGTGAAAAGTAGACTATCGATCCGGTAGCCTTCCGCGTACTCGAAATTTTTTTAAAACCTCGTTGTATAGAAAGAGTCACTTATTCACCCCCCTCTAAGTGACCGCCATATAGTCTAACAAGTGGCATCAAGAGCCCGGTTTGATTTTAAACGATTAAATCAAGTAATTTGTGCCTATTATTAGAAGACATGGCGTTTGCACCCAAAGGGGCGTACAATAGGGCTCCTATATTCAATGGAGACCATTTCGATTATTGGAAAAGTAGTATGCGCATTCACATCAATTCTTTTGATGGTGATGTGTGGGATGCCATTGAAAACAGTCGCTTTGTTCCAACAACGACCGATGACAATGGTGTCGTCACTAATACGCCTATGGCACAATGGACGGTTGACGACAAAAAGAAGGTCAATTACGATGCGAAAGCACAAAACATTTTAATCTCATCCTTAGGGATTGAGCAATTCTATCATGTTTCGCATTGTACTATGGCCAAAGATATGTGGGACACATTGGTCACCCACTTAGAGGGTACCAATGAAGTCAAAATTTCTAAGATAAACACATTAAACCAAGAGTTTGAATTGTTTCATATGATTGATGGTGAAACCATTGAAAGTATGCAACAACGATTTGTGAAAATTATCAACAAGTTACAAGGTCTCGGTAGACCAATCACAAATCAAGATGCTACTAATAAAATTTTGAGGTGTTTAACTAGGTCTTGGCAACCAAAGGTCACCGCGATACAAGAAGCGAATGATCTTACTCAACTAAGCCTCACCGTTTTATTTGGCAAGCTTAAGGAACATGAGCACGTGCTAAGTGTGCTAGAAAAGAAAGAGAAAAGCGGGAAAAAGGATAAACATGGTGATAAAGAAAAAGAGAAGGAGAAGAAGTCCAATGCTCTAAAGACTTCAAGTTCCAAGTCCAAAGGTAGAGAGCAAGAGGAAAGAAGCTTAAGTGATGAAGAATGGGAAGACCATGAAATGGAGTTATTTGTTCGAAGATTTTACAAGTATGCAAAGGCACATGGTATAAAGTTTTCGAAGGAAAATGGTTCCAAGTCACGAAAGCTATCAAGGGATGATATAGAGAATGAGAAGAGCAAGCCTAGTAGAAAGTGTTATGAATGTGGCAAATCCGATCATTTAAAACCGGAATGTCCATTCTATAACAAAAGAAAGGGAAAATCCTCCAAGAAAAATCACAAGGGTAAAAGAGCTTATGTTGCTTGGGATAGCTCAAGTGAAGAAGGATCTAGGTCCAATAGCTCAAGTGAAGAGGAGGAAGAACGCGCTCATGTTGTACTCATGAATGATTCACCTTGTAAAGGCAAGAAACATCACAAACGTCAAGTAAGTGATTCTAGCTCTATCTCTAATGATAATTCCTCATACGATGAACTTCAAAACGCTTTTGAAAAACTATATGGTGAAGCCACTAATGCATTTAAGAAATTGGCTAAAAGGAAGAAAGTGATTTCTCTCTTAGAGTCACAAATTGAAACATTACAAGATGAATTAGAGGCATTAAAACATACCATGGTCAATTCAAAAGATGATTTTGATAATTCATCAAAGCATGAATGTGATTCTTGTTATATTTGGCAAGGATAAGTGAAAAACCTTCAAGCTAAATTAGGCAAAACTCATATGTCATCTAGGAATGATTGTGATGCTTGTTGTATTTGGCAAGGAGAGGTGAAAACCCTTCAAGCCAAATTAGACAAAGCCCTTGTACCAAAACTTACTTTTGTGGATGTGCCAAGGAGTTTTAACAAGCCTAAGATTAGGCCTTCTAAAAATGACAAATTTGTTAAAAAGAAATTGAATCCCAAAAGTAAAATTTTGAGTCACAAGGATCATTTCAAATGTTTAAAGTATTAGGAAAACGTCTTGAACCATTGACGAAAGACACCGACAACAATGGTGTTCAAGACATACAAAGGTGTAAAGGGATGAGAAAAGATTTGACTCAATATTCAATATTTACAAGATTATGGAAATTGATCGCTTCCTACATCTAACACTTAAGGGAAGATTCTATTCTCTATCTTTGCTTTTATACTTTTTCTTAGCATTTGTACATTGGTTTCATATACATATCTTTTTCACCTTAATATGAAGTTTGTATTGATAGTTGTCTAATCCTCCATTTCCAAGAATTTTGCTCAAAAATATTTATAAGTTTTTGAGACTCATGTTTAAAATGGGGATTTGACAAAAGTCATTACAAATACCATATTAAGTTCATATGTGTTTTGTATATGTTTGTTCTACTCTTATATGTGACATTGTGTGCATACATAAACATATATCTACATATAATTAATCTCGGTACTTTGATACATCTATGTGAATGTTTTATCTTGCATTTATAGTTTAACATGTGTTCTCATGTTATGATATGCTTTGATATGTTTTAGCTCACATATATAAGTATGTACCTTTGTTGATTATGTGCTTTTCATTCATACATGATATTTGGAAGTCATAAAAATTATTTTTCAAACTTATAAGTTCATGTGTTTTGAGAAAATTTGAAAATAATGCATTTTTGATCGATACAAATGAAATTTGTATTGATACATGGTAGTTATTTTGCAGAATTTCAAAATAAACTGATATGTATCGAAACATATAACTTTTGTATCGATACATACATCAGTCTGAGACAGATACAGTCTCATGTATCGATACATATGCGATTAAGCTTACTTGTATCGATACATACATCAGTTTGTATCGATACATGTTGCGGGGATTTTGGGATTTCCACCACTAACATTGACCTTTCATTTCCAAAGAGGGGAAAGTGTCGAAAACCGTTTAAAAAAAGAGAGATTCTAAGCTCGGGGGTTAGTTACGCCTAGGGAAGGTATTAGCACCCTAAACGTCCATAGTACTCTATGGTAACCTCTAATTTATTACTTTTTTATTGCTTTTAATGTGCTTAAGAAATGAGAGAGAATTTGTAAGAATTTGGAGGGAGAAGATGTATAGGAAGAAAAGTGTGTGCATGTGGAGATTGGATTGAGAAGAGAAAGTTATGACATGAAAAGTAAATTTAAAGTTTAAACCTAAACTAATCGTGCGACTAATTTGGTTTTGGACTAAAGAATTTTTATTAAAGAGAGAAAAAGTTGTTTATTGTTTTCTATTTTTTCTTCTAAAGATTACTAACGCGCCTCTTCGGAAATGAAAGTTCATTTTTAGTTGGTTTTTTAGCGTTTGCGGAAAGCGGTAAAAATAAAATGCATGCAATGCAAGTACTACATCCTCATGGGGTTACATTGAGCCTAAATACATCCTAAGAGTTTTTTTGCGAAAATTTAAACATGAATGAATGCAACAAGATGCAATGCAATTACAATTCCATCGGACCAAAAAATTAAATAAACTAAAATCTAACTAAAAGAAAAAAACTAAGTTAAAGTTCTAAAACTAAAGTCCGTCTCTAATTGCTAAGGTATCAATTTAAGTCCCATAATCAAATTTCAAGCACAAATAACCAAATGCAATAATATAATAACATTAAATAAAATGCAAGGAAATAAATATGAAGAGCTAGAAACATACATAATAAAAACTAAATTAAACAAAAGGACTTGACTAAAAGAAACACAAAAAAAAAAAAAGCTAACTAAAAAAAGAACGAAAAAAAATAAAATAATAAGAAAATAATAATTAAAAGAAGAAGTAGCAAGATATAAAAAATTGAGTACTAAAAAAAACGTGTAGAAAAATGAAGAAGAAAGGGGGGTACAAATAATAATAAACTAGTGCAGAATTAATTAAATCTAGAAAAGGGGGTGTGAATATGAAAAAGGGGTTGTTGGGCTTAACTGACTAAGCCCAGTTTTTGTTTGAACCGGTCTGAACCGGGTTTAGTTCATTAGTTGAACCAGATCCGGTTTACAGTTCAGTGTGAGTGTGTGTGTGAGATCCCATCTGCCAGAATCAATCCTCGCCGTCTGATCAGATCTGACCAAGATCAGACAGCTATGATTCACAAGAACACCGACGTCCCTGATGTGCTTCATCAGATCAAGTGGTTGTGATTAAAACTTAAAAAAAAAGGTCAATGTTATGTTTCATGTTCTTCATCACTACCAGAAAAGAAAATAAAAAACGATTAACAATGGAAGCATTTCATCAAGCTCTCTTCTAAGCTCTCATACTTCATCATTTTTTTACCAAATTTCACAAACGAGATATCGATTTTCATCGTTTCATCCCACCGATTTCAAATCCGTAAACGGATTTCACGGTAGTGGTCCAAGAAACTCGAATCGAAATCGATCCCGACGGGATCTAAAAGTTCAAAACGAAACAAATTTAAACGAAAATAAAACACAATCAAAGCGAGATAACACGAATTAAATGTTTCAGAAGCAACGTAAACACGAAATCAACCTTCGAATCAAGCGGATTTGGATCGGAAATGGAGATATGAAAGGAATCCGATGGTGATGTTGTTATAAGTATCGGTTCTGTTTGTTGACGATTTTGAAAGCGTTTTTTTTGCAAAAAAATGTCCGATCTGTGATGAGGTTTTGTGGTTGAAACTGGGTATGGGAAATTTTAATTATTCGTTTAGATTTATGAGATATGAGATTTAGAATTAGTAAGAGAAAAGGAAAAAAGGGTGTGGGTTTCTTTTCTGGAAAATTAGAGCGTGGAGAACATATGAAGGTTCTTCCCTCTTTTTGATTTTTATTATTTTTTCTATATTAATTTTTTTCTTTTTTTTTTTGAGAGAATTGAGAGAAAGGAAATTATTCTGACTTTTGCAGAGAATGGAAGGGATTTCTAGGTTTTTGGATTGAGTGATGTGAGGTTTGTATTTATAGGAGAAAATTAGGGTAAATGGTATTTGTGTAATAATGATAAAATGGTAGGATAAAATAGTAATGAGATGAAAATGATATGATTTTTGATTTATTTTGAAAATAGAAAATGGTTTATGATGAGAATGAGATGAGGTGGAGAGATATGATTGGTCTAGGAGGAATATTGTTGTGATGAGTTGTAAAAAGCTATTTTTGATTTAAATTTAAAATGAAAAAGGATAAGAAGAGATAAGGTATATTCTTTTTACTATTTTTGGTAAACTTTGAGATAAAACGTTGGAGATGAAATAAATTGTAAATATTTTTGATATTTTGAAATATATGGTAATAAAATATAAAATGCGAGTAAAATAAGAAAAAGACTATTTTTTTATATTTTTGTACTTTTACTTTAAAATGCGAACTATTTAAAATAAAGTGAAATAAAACGAAATATTTAGAAATAAAAGAAAATTTAAGAAAAATGATAAAATATGAAAATGAATGAAAAATGCATGAAGAAGAAAAATAAAATATTTTTTTTTGTATATTTTTATGCATGAAATGCAAAATTGTATTTGTAGGTCCAAAATTGGGGTACTACAATACATACGCGTGATAACAGTTATTTGTATCAGTTTTCATTCATGCATTCATCAAACTTCATACTCTTACTCTTCAGAACCGTACCCCTCTCTAAAACACACATTTCCAATTCTCCAATCTCCCTCAAAACTCAACCAAAATTCACAAAACTTAACCCTAAACCACTTCAAATTCATTAGCCATTAATATTCCTTCATCAATTTGGTGGTTCAAGTGTCCATTCTTCTCTTTCAAGACAAGGGTTTCAAATTGGGATTTGTGAATTCTTCAACATCTTCAACCAAATTCAAGGTAATTTGTTCTTCTACTGATTATACTAGAAATGGCTCCTATAGGACTAAGGGTAGAAAAGGAAAAGAAATAGAAAGTAGTAGAAATCTTGGTTCAACCCTAGGATTTAAGGAAGATGATTTTGTTCACAAGGATTGTCTAGTTGCTTATACGGATTATTGTAGAAGTAAAAGTATCATCCATCAGAAGGCTGTGTGTGCTGATACTTTTGAGAAAATGAATTTGAATGATGTTGCTGAAATCATAAATAAGGAAAACTTTTATATTTTCTGTAATCTAAAAACTAAGTATAATGATACATTGGTTAGGATATTTTATGCTGGATTACAAGAGAGGAATGGTGCTGAATTTGAATTGCGTTGGGGACGTAAGGTGTATAAATTCAGTGCAAATATGTGGTTTGACTTATTTGAGATGAGGACTGGTACTAGGATAACAGGTGAAGAATTGGTGACCTATACTGATTTAACTGAAATCGACTATGATTCTGATGTATTTACATGTTCAATCACTAGAAATGCAAATGTTCCGAAAACTATGGGAACCGGTAAACTGACTGTGAATGCTAGAGTCATATATTGGATTGTGAGTCACATTCTGCGTCCTAAAACTGCTGCTTCTAAGATGGATAAATATGATATAGATTTGATGTTTATGCTACTTGAGGAATTCTAGCCGGGATCAAGGTTTTGGATACTGTAGCCTAATTGGAAGTATCTTGGAACACTTTCAACTTGCACAAAACCTTCCTATTGAATACACCAATCCTGGAAAGCTTCAAATCTTCAGTAACACACAAATGACAAAGATGCATTGGTACTTGAACAATAACAATGGTTATGATTACCGAAGTCCTGCATTTGACAATGAGGAAGAAGGCGAAGGTGCTGCTGCAAGGCCTAGGAGACCAAGAAGAAATGTTAGGCAACAAGATGATGGTGAAGGTGAAACTGAGCAAGGTGGTAATTGGAATGAATTGATGAACACGCTAAGGAACATGAGCATGCAACAAACCACCTTCTACAATGAGTACACTCAAAACTACCAAGCCCAAAGTGCTAGGATTGAAGAGTTGCACACCAACACCAATGAGCTTCGAACCTATGTGAATACTCGCTTTGATGAGATGCAAGCTCAAATGCAAGCCTACTACCAACCTAACCCTCCTCCTAACCCGGATAATATGGATGAATGAGCATGATGCATAATTGTTGTCCTTGTAGCATTTTCATTTCTTTTAACGCATGAACAATATTTCTTTGTTATTTCTTATGACTTTATTTCAATTTGGTTATACGGATAATTTTAATGTTGTCATGGTTTTGGACAACATTACATTTTGGTTTGTATAACTTTACATTTCGGATAATTTGTTTATGTATGGATATTTTGTTATGGTTATGCATTGGTTGCATGTTTTGTTTATTTCGTCCCGTATTGTGATATGTTAATTCTTTATAATGACGATGATGTTACAATTTTCATGCTTTGGTCTTGGTTTGTTGTTCTACATTCCATATTTGTCATGATATTTGGTTTTCGCCATTGGATTATACTTGCATATCTTGTACGTATTTATATTGATTAGGATATTCATCATAAAGTGCATTTCGAAAAATGTAAGTGCACGATATGACCATGTTAAAAACTTTTTCATACTTGATACTTCTAACAAGTTCTCTTCTTCTTTTTGATATTGTCAAAGGGGGAGAGATTTGGATTGCACAAGCTAAGGAAAGAACTCTTGATTATCAACATATCAATCGCATTATGGCATCAACTTAAGGGGAGCGTGCTTATGGTTAGCCTTGATGTGTGCGTCTGTATACATATTGCTATTTTATTGCATATTAGGTATAGGCTTAGTTTAGCTTATTCAAAGTTTTGACAATTATCAAAAAGGGGGAGAATGTAAGTGCACCAGTTCACTCCCATGTTTTAATAATTGTCAAAACCCATGAAAATAGTGTATAACATATTTTGGCAACATTAGAAACAACTTGACAGCGAAAAACTATTTTTAAAACTTTGAAAAATTGATTTTGAGGTTCTTTGTATCGATACATAATCACTTGTATCGATACAAATGTCCTGAAACTACTTCAGACTGATTTTGAGCATTTTGTATAGATACATATTTCATGTGTATCGATACATAATCTGGTGTTCAGGGGCAGAGAGTCACTTGTGTATCGAATCATGCTTGCATGTATCGATACACACCTAACTCTCTCAAAACACCAGAGAAAGCATTGTGTATCGAATCATGCTTGCATGTTTCGATACATATCAGTCAGTTTTTCAAGAAACTGATATATGTATCGATACATATTCGTGTTTGTATCGATACATAGGTCAAATATTTCAAATTTGAACGCTGGTCAAGGTGTTTGTATTGATACATACCATCATATGTATCGATACAAGTTTGTTCTGTTTTGCCTAAATTTGCTCAATTCTATTTTCACTATAAATAGCAATGTGAGTGTTTGTTGTAATTGGGAGAATCCATCTGAAAAACACATTTGATCAAGGTTTAAGAGAAATTTCGGATCAAAGACTTATTCAACACAAGTTCTTCGTTTTCTATCAAGTCACTTCAAATTTGAGATTGAGTATTGGATCAATCGAAGGTTCGTAGTTGATTCGGTGGATAACGTTCGGTGCAATTCGCGGTGAATCAGAATTGCGATCGAGTTGAGTTGTGTTGGAGATTTGGGTTTTCATCAAGAGTTTCAAGATTGTGCGATATCTTGAAGGTTCAACAATTTGGAAGCGAAGGAATCAGCTGGACGTTCGGTGCGAAGGTTTTCGGTACGAAGACGGCGCAAGATTGGGACGTTGGAATCAGAGGTTGAAGCTTCTAGAATTGTTGAGATTACTTGGCTCAATTTACATTAGATTGAATAGGGTTATTCGAGTCGTTGTAAATTGTGCACTATCAAAGCGTTTTTTAATAAATTGCTCAAATCGTCCTTTTGACGATTTGGGGGGAGACGTATCTGGCCCAAAGCGAGGACGACATCAAAGCCAAGGGAACTCCCTAATCATCTGGTTGTGTCTTTCTATCCCTACACTTTTACTTTCGTTTTATTGATTAATTGAATCAATTGAATTCGTGATCGTAAGTGTTCACCGCAATTCAATTGATTTGAAACTTGTATTTGTGATTGTGTTTGGTGATTGTGAAACTTGTTGATTTTGTTTGTGTTAGAATTTTGATTACCAAAACATAAACCTAAATTCAATATGTCGCTAATTGTTCTAAGGCTTATACTACGTTTCCTTTGATCGAAGGGTGCAAAGTAGACTATCGATCCGGTAGCCTTCCGCGTACTCGAATTTTTTTTTAAAACCTCGTTATATAGAAAGAGTCACTTATTCACCCCCCTCTAAGTGACCGTCATATAGTCTAACATATTAGACCATTGACTTTACACTATCGTTTGGGGAAATAGAAGCTCTATATTAGCCTCGTTAGAAAAATAAAATATAACTCTAATTTCTAAAATTTATGTACATTAAAGTGTTCTACTATATCAAAATTAAATAAAGTCGCTGTAGTACCCGGCGCAAAAAAAAATATACAGATATGCAATGATGAAATGCAATGCACAAATGTAAACAATGAAGCCGCCACCATACTTTATTTATCCCGTGAGGGGAAAGGAAAATAATGATAAAACCTTGAAAAGATCGGGTTCGGGAGTTGGTTACATGAGGGGAAGACGTTAACACCCCCTCATATCCGTTGTACTCAACGGGAACCATTTGAGGAATTTGGTTTGCATAAACAGAAATTAACCGCATAAAAAGAAATAAATTACCGCATATTAAACTGAAAAGGGAAAAAAGAGTTTTTTATTATTTGGCTTGACAAGAGAGGCTCTCGCTCCTACGTATCCCCCAAGTATAATGAGGAAGTCAAAGCTAACGTAGTTCTTCCTGAAAAGAAAGATTTGTGTGTTGGTTGTTTTTAGTGAATGATGCTTAGGTCACATTCCACTGATACAACAGTATGCTTGTATGCTCGCTTCGGAGGCTTAAGCGTTTGTCTGTAGCAGAGGAATGGATAAAGCGCCATCCATTTAAGAAAAAGAAGTTGAAAAAAGATTTGACTGCACAAGGGCAGTTGAAAAAGAGTTGACTGCACAAGGGCAGGAAAAACAGTTGAGCGGGTTGAGTGTCTTTTAGATTTTCTGAGGAATTATTCAGTGAATGAGAATAGTCCTCAGTCGCAAGCCATGCGGCAGGTACTTGGACTATTCAAGAGATGAAAGTCATGCGTCAGACATCTCTCTTTTCATTCAATATTTTGTTAGTGTTTTACAAGCTTTCAAGTTCAGAAAAGAAAAAGAAAAAGAAAGGTAGAAGAAGAGAGAAATGCAAATGCATGAATGCAAATGACATATAATCAATGTACCGAACAATTAAAAAATACATCAGATATGAGCATATAAACAAGTAATCATGTATCAGACAAAAAAGAATAAGTCATCTAGCAATTAGAAGCAATCAGCATAACTCAGTCAAAAAGAGGAAAGTCAACTGTAAGAAGTCAACACTAAAAGTCAACCAAAAGTCAAACCAAGAAGTCAAAGTAGAAGTCAACCTAAAAGTCAACTTAAAAGTCAGTAAAAAGTTGAAACAGAGACAAGTCATGCGTTAGGCTCTGCCTCGTTGTTTTTAGAAGGTTTTGTTTTAAGTTTAAAAAGTTCCGAATTAAAAATAAATGAGTCAAAGTCATGCGTCAGAGACAATTTATTTTTAATCCTTTTTTTTATTTCAAAGTTTCAAAATCAAAGGTTACGAATCAAAAATAAAATAGCCAAAGTCATGCGTCAGAGACTATTTATTTTTGATCCTTTTTCAAATCTAAGTTTCAAAATCAAAAGCTTCGAATTAAAAATAAAATAGTCAAAGTCATGCGTCAGAGACTATTTATTTTTAATCCTTTTTATTGTAAAGTTTCAAATCAAAGGTTCCGAATTAAAAATAAAATAGTCAAAGTCATGCGTCAGAGACTATTTATTTTTAATCTATTTTATTGTAAAGTTTCAAATCAAAGGTTCCGAATTAAAAATAAAATAATCAAAGTCATGCGTCAGAGACTATTTATTTTTAATCTTTTTTATTGGAAAGTTTCAAATCAAAGGTTCCGAATTAAAAATAAAATAGTCAAAGTCATGCGTCAGAGACTATTTATTTTTAATCTTTTTTTTATTTTCAAAGTTTCGTAATTAAATTGATAAAAAGTTCTAAAAGATTAATTAAATAAATAATTAAACAGCAGGGGTGCATTAGTAAACAAAAATTCATGAATAGAAAAAAAAAAAAAAAAAAAACCAGCAAACATAAAAAAAACTGAACTAGGCCCAAATATGAGAGCCCAAATCTAACTATCCAGTCACATGGGTCGGATCCGGATCCAAAAGGGTTAACCCGCACCGACCCAACACCCAGCTGGGGGGTGTGGACAGAAACAGAGGGGGGCGCGCGTGAGTAACCCTTGGCCACTCACGCAGCGCCACGTGGCGATGCCACTTCCCTCCTTCTTCCTCATGAAACAGAAACCTCGCTCCATGAAAGCTTCAAATGAAGCTTCTAACAACAAATGGGTTTCACTATTTTTCACCAAAATCAACAAATAAGTAGTGTATTTCATAGTATTTTTCGCAAGGATCAATAATATAAACTTAGTTTTCGCAATCGATGTTTGTGTCAACAGAAAAAAGCCACGCAAGTTTTGATGCAAAAAATCAAAATTGAGTTTCAAGTATGTACAAGCTCAAACAATGATCGATTTGTGTTCAGAGACGTACCATAAGCACGAAATGATTCTTATCTACCTTCGTTTGTGGACGAAAAGCTCGGATCGGAGAATTTTATTTTGACCGCGACTTCGAGCTCGGTTTCGAAGCTTTTCCGTTGATTTTTTGACGAAACTGGTTACGGATTTGGTTCAGGAGGGTCCAAACTATAAGAATTGAGTATTTGATTGTTGATTTTGGTAGATTTTTGGGTGGTTGAATTTTCCGGCGAGGGTGGTTTCGGATCCGGCGGTTTCCGGCGTGTTTGGCGGCGTTTGTAGTGAAATTAACGATGGATTAGTGATGAGAAGATGATTAGGAAGCTAATGGTGTTTTCGGATTTTGATTTGGATGGATTTTGAAAAATGGGTGGTGGTTTTCCGGCGACCGGAGGTGGTTTTCCAGCGGTGGTCGCCGGAAAAGTGTTGGTGGAGGACGGAGGAAAGATTTTCTGATTTTTTTTGGGAATTGTGTTGTGAAATTGATTGTTGATGTGAGGTTTGTATTTATAGGTGAATATAAGGTTAGATGACATTTGTGTAATAATGAGTAAATTTGTGGTTAAGGGGAAATTAATAAGAAAATGGTAATGAAAATAATTATGAGGTGGAGATCATGAGATGGCACATCCTAATTGGTTTATTGGAAAAAGATATTTGTGATGAAAAAGAATAAAATGTTTTATTGATAAAAATAAAATATTTTTTTGATATTTTTAAAACTAAAATGCGATGAAAATAAAAATGAACGAATGAAAATGAAATGAAACATATTTTTTGTGATTTTATGCAAAATTAATGAAA
This sequence comes from Trifolium dubium, assembly GCA_951804385.1. Lineage (NCBI taxonomy): Eukaryota > Viridiplantae > Streptophyta > Magnoliopsida > Fabales > Fabaceae > Trifolium > Trifolium dubium. The sequence continues at coordinate 17,468,975 of OX638063.1, forward strand.
GACGCGAAAAGATTATTTTTTAAATTATTTTTGGGCATTTCTTAAGGAGAATAAGAAATAATTTTTAAATAAAATATTTATTTTTAAAAAAACTCAAAATTAGGGTATTACAGTCTCAACATCTAAAAACATAGAAACTCAATCTCAATATGGGTGCACGTTCCTGCTCAATCCATTCATGTAGGTAAAAAATCCGAATAATTGGTGTTTGTACGGTAAAAATGATCTTTGTTTGTTGCTATCTTTCCTCGTTTTATTTGTCAGATAAAACTTCTCGTAACCCGATAATGCATTATTGTGTTTTTCATTCTTCCTCTTTTTAGCGACTGTATTTTCTAGGTTTGGCTTACTTGGCTTTTTTAGAACCGAAGGGTTCATTAAAACAAAAGAATCCTTAAGGTCACTGTTACTTCGAATATTCAAATTTTTTGGAAATCTCCGCAATTTTGACGACCCTATTGAGTTGCTTTTTTCGTAACACTCATTTGAAACCTTCATCTCAACCAATGTCATATTGTGCAATGGCTCATTTTGAAGTTGCTTTGAAATACCAGCAGATCTTGAGAGTGGATTTGTGGAATCGTTAAGAAAGATCTTCTTTAGCGGTGCTCGAAGATGTAAGGCGTTATTATTTAAGGAAGGAAAGAATAAAAGAGATTGGTCAAAAGTATGGAGTATTGGTTGTATTTTTCCGTTTTCAAATATCTCATCGGCAAATACATCGGCTCCTTGGACTTCGGTGCATGCAAAACTAAATTCTCGTTCTTCAACAATTTCTTCATCATTGTCGTGAGTTTGTTGGTTGGTAATGAAGTATGGGTCGAGTTTTTCTTGAACGGGAGCAGAATCATCTAAATCAAGAAATTCATCATGGTTTACTTGGTTTTTTGTGCTACAACATGGATGAACTTTATCTGGAATTGGAGAAAAGCTAGAAAAATCATGAGCATGGTAAGTTGAACAGAGAATTGATAGCGCTTTCACTCTTAGCATATCAATATTTGAGGTAGTTTTCTGCATTTTGTTTCAATTCAGAGTTTGAGATGTGTTTGGTAATGTGAATTTGATGTTGGAAGTGATTATGAAATGAGAAATATTTATATATAAACAACAATCCTTTGTAAGATTCAGTTGGTTACATAGTACTTAGTTAACTTTATGGTTTTAGGAGGTGGTTACACATGGAAGGTAGGAAAGAGTGTTAAGAAGTTGCTAATTGCTTTTATGTTATACCTTATATTTGTTACTTATAGCAATTTTAAGCCATTAGATTTGTTATTTCTATTTTCTAAATAAGTAAATTATATTGGGATTTACAACCATTTCCTCTCTTTAAGTTAGTAGTTGGACGTTATGTTTTGTAGGTATGTAACTTCTCACGCGTAATGCAATCTTCCATGTTCACATGTTAGTTGCTACTTATTAAGTACATTAATTATTTAGGATATGAGTGTTTAATACTAATTATATTAACCGTAATAAATGAATTTGTGAGAAAAAAATGATTTGTGCAAAAGATCATAATAATTTAAATCACAACAATGAAAGGTGATAAAAAAATATTTTTCCAACTCGTGCTTTTGACTTTTATGTATTATAAATAGATTTATCGATTCTCAAATTATAATATCATGATATATGTTGAAACTATATTGACTACTATTATGATCATTTTACGTATATTTTTTTTAATGTTATACATAGTTAATTATTAATTCTATAGATCTATTTGATTACACCATGTTAGTTTGTTTATAATGACTTTATATTTTTTTATTAAAAATTGTGAAAATATAATCTTAATGATAGACATAAATTTCACGACATTCTTAATAACTACCCCAAAGTGTTTTTTAAGGTTAACTACCTCAAATGATACTTCCTAGTTAGTCGTCATTTTTCGTTTTGTTTTAAATAATTGTATCAATATTTCGTATAAAATATATACACTAGTATTTTCTTGTTTTGAAAACAAAAGAGAACTTATTTTTTGCTCATTTCGACACAACATTATGATGCATACGATCATAGGTAAAATTGAGCCGTTTAATAGTAAAGGGCGGATAAGAATTTTTATTTAAGTATGTAATGTATGAGATAACATTTATAGATTTCCTCTTTATATTGTATTTGCAAATTTTTATTTTGAGCTAATTATTAATCTACCATTGAAGTAATAAGCTAATGTAGAGATCCAAATATGCAAGAAATGTGTGGTTGTTTTGTCATATTTATCTACTATTTTTCTTATAAATGGATCATCTGAGGTACAGACTCAACAAGATTGGCATTAAGACCAACAAGTCGAAGAATTTCATTGTATAATTCATTAAGAAGTGTCGAATTTACCTTTTTATATGAAAAATTAACGTTGATAGTCCTCATATTTTATAAAGTTAAATATCCTCTTAAAAGATAGATTTGCATTTTAATTGGGTCATGAAAGATTCATATGAAATCAAAAGTTTATATTTAATCTCATGTTTCAAATATCTTTACATGATAGTGTATAGGGAGAAAAAAATATGCTTTGCACAAATGTCTCTTTATTGAGATACAAATAAACTCTATATTATATTACAAAATATTAGACCATTGACTTTACACTATCGTATGGGGAAATAGAAGCTCTATATTAGCCTCGTTAGAAAAATAAAACATAACTCTAATTTCTAAATTTTATGTACATTAAAGTGTTCTACTATATCAAAATTAAATAAAGTCTCAAAATGTAAAAACATAGAAACTCAATCTCAATATGGGTGCACGTTCCTGCTCAATCCATTCATGTTGGTAAAAAATCCGAATAATTGGTGTTTGTACGGCAAAAATGATCTTTGTTTGTTGCTATCTTTCCTCGTTTTATTTGTCAGATAAAACTTCTCGTAAGCTGATAATGCATTATTGTGTTTTTCATTCTTCCTCTTTTTAGCGACTGTATTTTCTATGTTTAGCTTACTTGGCTTTTTTAGAACTGAAGGGTTCATTAAAACAAAAGAATCCTTAAGGTCACTGTTACTTCGAAGATTCAAATTTTTTGGAAATCTCCGCAATTTTGACGACCCTGTTGAGTTGCTTTTTTCGTAACACTCATTTGAAACCTTCATCTCAACCAATGTCATATTGTGCAATGGCTCATTTTGGAGTTGTTTTGAAATACCACCAGATCTTGAGAGTGGATTTGTAGAATCTTTAAGAAAGATCTTCTTTAGCGGTGCTCGAAGATGTAAGGCGGTATTATTTGAGGTAGGAAAAAATAAAAGAGATTGGTCAAAAGTATGGAGTATTGGTCTTATTTTTCCGTTTTCAAATATCTCATCGGCAAATACATCGGCTCCTTGGACTTCGGTGCATGCAAAACTAAATTCTCTTTCTTCAACAATTTCTTCATCATTGTCGTGAGTTTGTTGGTTGGTAATGAAGTATGGATCGAGTTTTTCTTGAACGGGAGCAGAATCATCTAAATCAAGAAATTCATCATGGTTTACTTGGTTTTTTGTGCTACAACATGGATGAACTTTATCTGGAATTGGAGAAAAGCTAGAAAAATCATGAGCATGGTGAGTTGTACAGAGAATTAATAGCGCTTTCACTCTTAGCATCTCAATATTTGAGGTAGTTTTCTCCATTTTGTTTCAATTCAGAGTTTGAGATGTGTTTGGTAATGTGAATTTGATGTTGGAAGTGATTATGAAATGAGAAATATTTATATATAAACAACAATCCATTGTAAGATTCAGTTGGTTACATAGTACTTAGTTAACTTTATGGTTTTAGGAGGTGGTTACACATGGAAGGTAGGAAAGAGTGTTAAGAAGTTGCTAATTGCTTTTATGTTATACCTTATATTTGTTACTTAGCAATTTTAAGCCATTAGATTTGTTATTTCTATTTTCTAAATAAGTAAATTATATTGGGATTTACAACCATTTCCTCTCTTTAAGTTAGTAGTTGGACGTTATGTTTTGTAGGTATGTAACTTCTCACGCGTAATGCAATCTTCCATGTTCACATGTTAGTTGCTACTTATTAAGTACATTAATTATTTAGGATATGAGTGTTTGATACTAATTATATTAACCGTAATAAATGAATTTGTGAGAAAAAAATGATTTGTGCAAAAGATCATAATAATTTAAATCACAACAATGAAAGGTGATAAAAAAATATTTTTCCAACTCGTGCTTTTGACTTTTATGTATTATAAATAGATTTATCGATTCTCAAATTATAATATCATGATATATGTTGAAACTATATTGACTACTATTATGATCATTTTACGTATATTTTTTTTAATGTTATACATAGTTAATTATTAATTCTATAGATCTATTTGATTACACCATGTTAGTTTGTTTATAATGACTTTATATTTTTTTATTAAAAATTGTGAAAATATAATCTTAATGATAGACATAAATTTCACGACATTCTTAATAACTACCCCAAAGTGTGTTTTAAGGTTAACTACCTCAAATGATACTTCCTAGTTAGTCGTCATTTTTCGTTTTGTTTTAAATAATTGTATCAATATTTTGTATAAAATATATACACTAGTATTTTCTTGTTTTGAAAACAAAAGATAACTTAATTTTTGCTCATTTCGACACAACATTATGATGCTTACGATCATAGGTAAAATTGAGCCGTTTAATAGTAAAGGGCGGATAAGAATTTTTATTTAAGTATGTAATGTATGAGATAACATTTATAGATATCCTCTTTATATTGTATTTGCAAATTTTTATTTTGAGCTAATTATTAATCTACCATTGAAGTAATAAGCTAATGTAGAGATCCAAATATGCAGGAAATGTGTGGTTGTTTTGTCATATTTATCTACTATTTTTCTTATAAATGGATCATCTGAGGTACAGACTCAACAAGATTGGCACTAAGACCAACAAGTCGAAGAATTTCATTGTATAATTCATTAAGAAGTGTCGAATTTACCTTTTTATATGAAAAATTAACGTTGATAGTCCTCATATTTTATAAAGTTAAATATCCTCTTAAAAGATAGATTTGCATTTTAATTGGGTCATGATAGATTCATATGCAATCAAAAGTTTATATTTAATCTCATGGTATAAATATCTTTACATGATAGTGTATAGGGAGAAAAAAATATGCTTTGCACAAATGTCTCTTTATTGAGATACAAATAAACTCTATATTATATTACAAAATATTAGACCATTGACTTTACACTATCGTATGGGGAAATAGAAGCTCTATATTAGCCTCGTTAGAAAAATAAAACATAACTCTAATTTCTAAATTTTATCTACATTAAAGTGTTCTACTATATCAAAATTAAATAAAGTCTCAACATGTAAAAACATAGAAACTCAATCTCAATATGGGTGCACGTTCCTGCTCAATCCATTCATGTTGGTAAAAAATCCGAATAATTGGTGTTTGTACGGCAAAAATGATCTTTGTTTGTTGCTATCTTTCCTCGTTTTATTTGTCAGATAAAACTTCTCGTAAGCTGATAATGCATTATTGTGTTTTTCATTCTTCCTCTTTTTAGCGACTGTATTTTCTATGTTTAGCTTACTTGGCTTTTTTAGAACTGAAGGGTTCATTAAAACAAAAGAATCCTTAAGGTCACTGTTACTTCGAAGATTCAAATTTTTTGGAAATCTCCGCAATTTTGACGACCCTGTTGAGTTGCTTTTTTCGTAACACTCATTTGAAACCTTCATCTCAACCAATGTCATATTGTGCAAATGGCTTAGTTTGAAGTTGTTTTGAAATACCACCATATCTTGAGAGTGGATTTGTGGAATCGTTAAGAAAGATCTTCTTTAGCGGTGCTCGTAGATGTAAGGCGCTATTATTTGAGGTAGGAAAGAATAAAAGAGAGTGGTCAAAAGTATGGAGTATTGGTCTTATTTTTCCGTTTTCAAATATCTCATCGGCAAATACATCGGCTCCTTGGACTTCGGTGCATGCAAAACTAAATTCTCGTTCTTCAACAATTTCTTCATCATTGTCGTGAGTTTGTTGGTTGGTAATGAAGTATGGATCGAGTTTTTCTTGAACGGGAGCAGAATCATCTAAATCAAGAAATTCATCATGGTTTACTTGGTTTTTTGTGCTACAACATGGATGAACTTTATCTGTAATTGGAGAAAAGCTAGAACAATCATGAGCATGGTGAGTTGTACAGAGAATTGATAGCGCTTTCACTCATAGCATCTCAATATTTGAGGTTGTTTTCTGCATTTTGTTTCAATTCAGAGTTTGAGATGTGGTTGGTAATGTAAATTTGATGTTGGAAGTGATTATGAAATGAGAAATATTTATATATAAACAACAATCCTTTGTAAGATTCAAATGGTTACATAGCACTTAGTTAACTTTATGGTTTAAGGAGGTGGTTACACGTAGGAAAGAGTGTTAAGAAGTTGCTAATTGCTTTTATGTTATACCTTATATTTGTTACTTAGCAATTTTAAGCCATTAGATTTGTTATTTATATTTTCTAAATAAGTAAATTATATTGGGATTTACAACCATTTCCTCTCTTTAAGTTAGTAGTTGGACGTTATTATGTTTTGTAGGTATGTAACTTCTCACGCGTAATGCAATCTTCCAGGTTCACATGTTAGTTGCTACTTATTAAGTACATTAATTATTTAGGAAATGAGTGTTTGATACTAATTATATTAACCGTAATAAATGAATTTGTGAGAAAAAATGATTTGTGCAAAAGATCATAATAATTTAAATCACAACAATGAAAGGTGATAAAAAAATATTTTTCCAACTCGTGCTTTTGACTTTTATGTATTATAAATAGATTTATCGATTCTCAAAATTATAATATCATGATATATGTTGAAACTATATTGACTACTATTATGATCATTTTACGTATATTTTTTTTAATGTTATACATAGTTAATTATTAGTTTTATAGATCTATTTGATGACACCATGTTAGTTTGTTTATAATGACTTTATATTTTTTTATTAAAAATTGTGAAAATATAATCTTAATGATAGACATAAATTTCACGACATTCTTAATAACTACCCCAAAGTGTGTTTTAAGGTTAACTACCTCATATGATACTTCCTAGTTAGTCGTCATTTTTCGTTTTGTTTTAAATAATTGTATCAATATTTTGTATAAAATATATACACTAGTATTTTCTTGTTTTGAAAACAAAAGAGAACTTAATTTTTGCTCATTTCGACACAACATTATGATGCATACGATCATAGGTAAAATTGAGCCGTTTAATAGTAAAGGGCGGATAAGAATTTTTATTTAAGTATGTAATGTATGAGATAACATTTATAGATTTCCTCTTTATATTGTATTTGCAAATTTTTATTTTGAGCTAATTATTAATCTACCATTGAAGTAATAAGCTAACGTAGAGATCCAAATAAGCAGGAAATGTGTGGTTGTTTTGTCATATTTATCTGCTATTTTTCTTATAAATGGATCATCTGAGGTACAGACTCAACAAGATTGGCATTAAGACCAACAAGTCGAAGAATTTCATTGTATAATTCATTAAGAAGTGTCGAATTTACCTTTTTATATGAAAAATTAAAGTTGATAGTCCTCATATTTTATAAAGTTAAACATCCTCTTAAAAGATAGATTTGCATTTTAATTGGGTCATGATAGATTCATATGAAATCAAAAGTTTATATTTAATCTCATGTGTGAAATATCTTTACATGATAGTGTATAGGGAGAAAAAAATATGCTTTGCACAAATGTCTCTTTATTGAGATACAAATAAACTCTATATTATATTACAAAATATTAGACCATTGACTTTACACTATCGTATGGGGAAATAGAAGCTCTATATTAGCCTCGTTAGAAAAATAAAACATAACTCTAATTTCTAAATTTTATGTACATTAAAGTGTTCTACTATATCAAAATTAAATAAAGTCTCAACATGTAAAAACATAGAAACTCAATCTCAATATGGGTGCACGTTCCTGCTCAATCCATTCATGTTGGTAAAAAATCCGAATAATTGGTGTTTGTACGGCAAAAATGATCTTTGTTTGTTGCTATCTTTCCTCGTTTTATTTGTCAGATAAAACTTCTCGTAAGTTGATAATGCATTATTGTGTTTTTCATTCTTCCTCTTTTTAGCGACTGTATTTTCTATGTTTGGCTTACTTGGCTTTTTTAGAACTGAAGGGTTCATTAAAACAAAAGAATCCTTAAGGTCACTGTTACTTCGAAGATTCAAATTTTTTGGAAATCTCCGCAATTTTGACGACCCTGTTGAGTTGCTTTTTTCGTAACACTCATTTGAAACCTTCATCTCAACCAATGTCATATTGTGCAATGGCTCATTTTGAAGTTGTTTTGAAATACCACCAGATCTTGAGAGTGGATTTGTGGAATCGTTAAGAAAGATCTTCTTTAGCGGTGCTCGAAGATGTAAGGCGTTATTATTTGAGGTAGGAAAGAATAAAAGAGATTGGTCAAAAGTATGGAGTATTGGTCGTATTTTTCCGTTTTCAAATATCTCATCGGCAAATACATCGGCTCCTTGGACTTCGGTGCATGCAAAACTAAATTCTCGTTCTTCAACAATTTCTTCATCATTGTCGTGAGTTTGTTGGTTGGTAATGAAGTATGGATCGAGTTTTTCTTCAACGGGAGCAGAATCATCTAAATCAAGAAATTCATCATGGTTTACTTGGTTTTTTGTGCTACAACATGGATGAACTTTATCTGGAATTGGAGAAAAGCTAGAAATATCATGAGCATGGTGAGTTGTACAGAGAATTGATAGCGCTTTCACTCTTAGCATCTCAATATTTGAGGTAGTTTTCTGCATTTTGTTTCAATCCAGAGTTTGAGATGTGTTTGGTAATGTGAATTTGATGTTGGAAGTGATTATGAAATGAGAAATATTTATATATAAACAACAATCCATTGTAAGATTCAGTTGGTTACATAGTACTTAGTTAACTTTATGGTTTTAGGAGGTGGTTACACATGGAAGGTAGGAAAGAGTGTTAAGAAGTTGCTAATTGCTTTTATGTTATACCTTGTATTTGTTACTTAGCAATTTTAAGCCATTAGATTTGTTATTTCTATTTTCTAAATAAGTAAATTATATTGGGATTTACAACCATTTCCTCTCTTCAAGTTAGTAGTTGGACGTTATGTTTTGTAGGTATGTAACTTCTCACGCGTAATGCAATCTTCCAGGTTCACATGTTAGTTGCTACTTATTAAGTACATTAATTATTTAGGATATGAGTATTTGATACTAATTATATTAACCGTAATAAATGAATTTGTGAGAAAAAATGATTTGTGAAAAAGATCATAATAATTTAAATCACAACAATGAAAGGTGACAAAAAAATATTTTTCCAACTCGTGCTTTTGACTTTTATGTATTATAAATAGATTTATCGATTCTCAAAATTATAATATCATGATATATGTTGAAACTATATTGACTACTATTATGATCATTTTACGTATATTTTTTTTAATGTTATACATAGTTAATTATTAATTTTATAGATCTATTTGATGACACCATGTTAGTTTGTTTATAATGACTTTATATTTTTTTATTAAAAATTGTGAAAATATAATCTTAATGATAGACATAAATTTCACGACATTCTTAATAACTACCCCAAAGTGTTTTTTAAGGTTAACTACCTCAAATGATACTTCCTAGTTAGTCGTCATTTTTTGTTTTGTTTTAAATAATTGTATCAATATTTTGTATAAAATATATACACGTATTTTCTTGTTTTGAAAACAAAAGAGAACTTATTTTTCGCTCATTTCGACACAACATTATGATGCATACGATCATAGGTAAAATTGAGCCGTTTAATAGTAAAGGGCAGATAAGAATTTTTATTTAAGTATGTAATGTATGAGATAACATTTATAGATTTCCTCTTTATATTGTATTTGCAAATTTTTATTTTGAGCTAATTATTAATCTACCATTGAAGTAATAAGCTAACGTAGAGATCCAAATAAGCAGGAAATGTGTGGTTGTTTTGTCATATTTATCTGCTATTTTTCTTATAAATGGATCATCTGAGGTACAGACTCAACAAGATTGGCATTAAGACCAACAAGTCGAAGAATTTCATTGTATAATTCATTAAGAAGTGTCGAATTTACCTTTTTATATGAAAAATTAACGTTGATAGTCCTCATATTTTATAAAGTTAAATATCCTCTTAAAAGATAGATTTGCATTTTAATTGGGTCATGATAGATTCATATGAAACCAAAAGTTTATATTTAATCTCATGTTTCAAATATCTTTACATGATAGTGTATAGGGAGAAAAAAATATGCTTTGCACAAATGTCTCTTTATTGAGATACAAATAAACTCTATATTATATTACAAAATATTAGACCATTGACTTTACACTATCATATGGGGAAATAGAAGTTCTATATTAGCCTCGTTAGAAAAATAAAACATAACTCTAATTTCTAAATTTTATGTACATTAAAGTGTTCTACTATATCAAAATTAAATAAAGTCTCAACATTTAAAAACATAGAAACTCAATCTCAATATGGGTGCACGTTCCTGCTCAATCCATTCATGTTGGTAAAAAATCCGAATAATTGGTGTTTGTACGGCAAAAATGATCTTTGTTTGTTGCTATCTTTCCTCGTTTTATTTGTCAGATAAAACTTCTCGTAAGCTGATAATGCATTATTGTGTTTTTCATTCTTCCTCTTTTTAGCGACTGTATTTTCTATGTTTAGCTTACTTGGCTTTTTTAGAACTGAAGGGTTCATTAAAACAAAAGAATCCTTAAGGTCACTGTTAGTTCGAAGATTCAAATTTTTTGGAAATCTCCGCAATTTGACGACCCTGTTGAGTTGCTTTTTTCGTAACACTCATTTGAAACCTTCATCTTAACCAATGTCATATTGTGCAATGGCTCATTTTGAAGTTGGTTTGAAATACCACCAGATCTTGAGAGTGGATTTGTGGAATCGTTAAGAAAGATCTTCTTTAGCGGTGCTCGAAGATGTAAGGCGTTATTATTTGAGGTAGGAAAGAATAAAAGAGATTGGTCAAAAGTATGGAGTATTGGTCGTATTTTTCCGTTTTCAAATATCTCATCGGCAAATACATCGGCTCCTTGGACTTCGGTGCATGCAAAACTAAATTCTCGTTCTTCAACAATTTCTTCATCATTGTCGTGAGTTTGTTGGTTGGTAATGAAGTATGGATCGAGTTTTTCTTGAACGGGAGCAGAATCATCTAAATCAAGAAATTCATCATGGTTTACTTGGTTTTTTGTGCTACAACATGGATGAACTTTATCTGGGATTGGAGAAAAGCTAGAAAAATCATGAGCATGGTGAGTTGTACAGAGAATTGATAGCGCTTTCACTCTTAGCATCTCAATATTTGAGGTAGTTTTCTGCATTTTGTTTCAATTCAGATTTTGAGATGTGTTTGGTAATGTGAATTTGATGTTGGAAGTGATTATGAAATGAGAAATATTTATATATAAACAACAATCCTTTGTAAGATTCAGTTGGTTACATAGTACTTAGTTAACTTTATGGTTTTAGGAGGTGGTTACACATGGAAGGTAGGAAAGAGTGTTAAGAAGTTGCTAATTGCTTTTATGTTATACCTTATATTTGTTACTTAGCAATTTTAAGCCATTAGATTTGTTATTTCTATTTTCTAAATAAGTAAATTATATTGGGATTTACAACCATTTCCTCTCTTCAAGTTAGTAGTTGGACGTTATGTTTTGTAGGTATGTAACTTCTCACGCGTAATGCAATCTTCCAGGTTCACATGTTAGTTGCTACTTATTAAGTACATTAATTATTTAGGATATGAGTGTTTGATACTAATTATATTAACCGTAATAAATGAATTTGTGAGAAAAAATGATTTGTGCAAAAGATCATAATAATTTAAATCACAACAATGAAAGGTGATAATAAAATATTTTTCCAACTCGTGCTTTTGACTTTTATGTATTATAAATAAATTTATCGATTCTCAAAATTATAATATCATGATATATGTTGAAACTATATTGACTACTATTATGATCATTTTACGTATATTTTTTTTAATGTTATACATAGTTAATTATTAATTTTATAGATCTATTTGATGACACCATGTTAGTTTGTTTATAATGACTTTATATTTTTTTATTAAAAATTGTGAAAATATAATCTTAATGATAGACATAAATTTCACGACATTCTTAATAACTACCCCAAAGTGTGTTTTAAGGTTAACTACCTCATATGATACTTCCTAGTTAGTCGTCATTTTTCGTTTTGTTTTAAATAATTGTATCAATATTTTGTATAAAATATATACACTAGTATTTTCTTGTTTTGAAAACAAAAGAGAACTTAATTTTTGCTCATTTCGACACAACATTATGATGCATACGATCATAGGTAAAATTGAGCCGTTTAATAGTAAAGGGTGGATAAGAATTTTTATTTAAGTATGTAATGTATGAGATAACATTTATAGATTTCCTCTTGATATTGTATTTGCAAATTTTTATTTTGAGCTAATTATTAATCTACCATTGAAGTAATAAGCTAATGTAGAGATCCAAATATGCAGGAAATGTGTGGTTGTTTTGTCATATTTATCTACTATTTTTCTTATAAATGGATCATCTGAGGTACAGACTCAACAAGATTGGCATTAAGACCAACAAGTCGAAGAATTTCATTGTATAATTCATTAAGAAGTGTCGAATTTACCTTTTTATATGAAAAATTAACGTTGATAGTCCTCATATTTTATAAAGTTAAATATCCTCTTAAAAGATAGATTTGCATTTTAATTGGGTCATGAAAGATTCATATGAAATCAAAAGTTTATATTTAATCTCATGTTTCAAATATCTTTACATGATAGTGTATAGGGAGAAAAAAATATGCTTTGCACAAATGTCTCTTTATTGAGATACAAATAAACTCTATATTATATTACAAAATATTAGACCATTGACTTTACACTATCGTATGGGGAAATAGAAGCTCTATATTAGCCTCGTTAGAAAAATAAAACATAACTCTAATTTCTTAATTTTATGTACATTAAAGTGTTCTACTATATCAAAATTAAATAAAGTCTTAAAATGTAAAAACATAGAAACTCAATCTCAATATGGGTGCACGTTCCTGCTCAATCCATTCATGTTGGTAAAAAATCCGAATAATTGGTGTTTGTACGGCAAAAATGATCTTTGTTTGTTGCTATCTTTCCTCGTTTTATTGGTCAGATAAAACTTCTCGTAAGCTAATAATGCATTATTGTGTTTTTCATTCTTCCTCTTTTTAGCGACTGTATTTTCTATGTTTAGCTTACTTGGCTTTTTTAGAACTGAAGGGTTCATTAAAACAAAAGAATCCTTAAGGTCACTGTTACTTCGAAGATTCAAATTTTTTGGAAATCTCCGCAATTTTGACGACCCTGTTGAGTTGCTTTTTTCGTAACACTCATTTGAAACCTGCATCTCAACCAATGTCATATTGTGCAATGGCTCATTTTGAAGTTGTTTTGAAATACCACCAGATCTTGAGAGTGGATTTGTGGAATCTTTAAGAAAGATCTTCTTTAGCGGTGCTCGAAGATGTAAGGCGTTATTATTTGAGGTAGGAAAGAATAAAAGAGATTGGTCAAAAGTATGGAGTATTGGTCTTATTTTTCCGTTTTCAAATATCTCATCGGCAAATACATCGGCTCCTTGGACTTCGGTGCATGCAAAACTAAATTCTCGTTCTTCAACAATTTCTTCATCATTGTCGTGAGTTTGTTGGTTGGTAATGAAGTATGGATCGAGTTTTTCTTGAACGGGAGTAGAATCAACTAAATCAAGAAATTCATCATGGTTTACTTGGTTTTTTGTGCTACAACATGGATGAACTTTATCTGGAATTGGAGAAAAGCTAGAAAAATCATGAGCATGGTGAGTTGTACAGAGAATTGATAGCGCTTTCACTCTTAGCATCTCAATATTTGAGGTAGTTTTCTCCATTTTGTTTCAATTCAGAGTTTGAGATGTGTTTGATAATGTGAATTTGATGTTGGAAGTGATTATGAAATGAGAAATATTTATATATAAACAACAATCCTTTGTAAGATTCAGTTGGTTACATAGTACTTAGTTAACTTTATGGTTTTAGGAGGTGGTTACACATGGAAGGTAGGAAAGAGTGTTAAGAAGTTGCTAATTGCTTTTATGTTATACCTTATATTTGTTACTTAACAATTTTAAGCCATTAAATTTGTTATTTCTATTTTCTAAATAAGTAAATTATATTGGGATTTACAACCATTTCCTCTCTTTAAGTTAGTAGTTGGACGTTATGTTTTGTAGGTATGTAACTTCTCACGCGTAATGCAATCTTCCAGGTTCACATGTTAGTTGCTACTTATTAAGTACATTAATTATTTAGGATATGAGTGTTTGATACTAATTATATTAACCGTAATAAATGAATTTGTGAGAAAAAATGATTTGTGAAAAAGATCATAATAATTTAAATCACAACAATGAAAGGTGACAAAAAAATATTTTTCCAACTCGTGGTTTTGACTTTTATGTATTATAAATAGATTTATCGATTCTCAAAATTATAATATCATGATATATGTTGAAACTATATTGACTACTATTATGATCATTTTACGTATATTTTTTTTAATGTTATACATAGTTAATTATTAATTTTATAGATCTATTTGATGACACCATGTTAGTTTGTTTATAATGACTTTATATTTTTTTATTAAAAATTGTGAAAATATAATCTTAATGATAGACATAAATTTCACGACATTACCCCAAAGTGTTTTTTAAGGTTAACTACCTCAAATGATACTTCCTAGTTAGTCGTCATTTTTCGTTTTGTTTTAAATAATTGTATCAATATTTTGTATAAAATATATACACTAGTATTTTCTTGTTTTGAAAACAAAAGAGAACT
The DNA here is from genome assembly GCA_951804385.1 of Trifolium dubium. NCBI lineage: Eukaryota > Viridiplantae > Streptophyta > Magnoliopsida > Fabales > Fabaceae > Trifolium > Trifolium dubium. Next base: position 17,483,978 of record OX638063.1, read on the forward strand.
TATTTTTTGCTCATTTCGACACAACATTATGATGCATACGATCATAGGTATAATTAAGCCGTTTAATAGTAAAGAGCGGATAAGAATTTTTATTTAAGTATGTAATGTATGAGATAACATTTATAGATTTCCTCTTTATATTGTATTTGCAAATTTTTTATTTTGAGCTAATTATTAATCTACCATTGAAGTAATAAGCTAACGTAGAGATCCAAATAAGCAGGAAATGTGTGGTTGTTTTGTCATATTTATCTGCTATTTTTCTTATAAATGGATCATCTGAGGTACAGACTCAACAAGATTGGCATTAAGACCAACAAGTCGAAGAATTTCATTGTATAATTCATTAAGAAGTGTCGAATTTACCTTTTTATATGAAAAATTAACGTTGATAGTCCTCATATTTTATAAAGTTAAATATCCTCTTAAAAGATAGATTTGCATTTTAATTGGGTCATGATAGATTCATATGAAACCAAAAGTTTATATTTAATCTCATGTTTCAAATATCTTTACATGATAGTGTATAGGGAGAAAAAAATATGCTTTGCACAAATGTCTCTTTATTGAGATACAAATAAACTCTATATTATATTACAAAATATTAGACCATTGACTTTACACTATCATATGGGGAAATAGAAGTTCTATATTAGCCTCGTTAGAAAAATAAAACATAACTCTAATTTCTAAATTTTATGTACATTAAAGTGTTCTACTATATCAAAATTAAATAAAGTCTCAACATTTAAAAACATAGAAACTCAATCTCAATATGGGTGCACGTTCCTGCTCAATCCATTCATGTTGGTAAAAAATCCGAATAATTGGTGTTTGTACGGCAAAAATGATCTTTGTTTGTTGCTATCTTTCCTCGTTTTATTTGTCAGATAAAACTTCTCGTAAGCTGATAATGCATTATTGTGTTTTTCATTCTTCCTCTTTTTAGCGACTGTATTTTCTATGTTTAGCTTACTTGGCTTTTTTAGAACTGAAGGGTTCATTAAAACAAAAGAATCCTTAAGGTCACTGTTAGTTCGAAGATTCAAATTTTTTGGAAATCTCCGCAATTTGACGACCCTGTTGAGTTGCTTTTTTCGTAACACTCATTTGAAACCTTCATCTTAACCAATGTCATATTGTGCAATGGCTCATTTTGAAGTTGGTTTGAAATACCACCAGATCTTGAGAGTGGATTTGTGGAATCGTTAAGAAAGATCTTCTTTAGCGGTGCTCGAAGATGTAAGGCGTTATTATTTGAGGTAGGAAAGAATAAAAGAGATTGGTCAAAAGTATGGAGTATTGGTCGTATTTTTCCGTTTTCAAATATCTCATCGGCAAATACATCGGCTCCTTGGACTTCGGTGCATGCAAAACTAAATTCTCGTTCTTCAACAATTTCTTCATCATTGTCGTGAGTTTGTTGGTTGGTAATGAAGTATGGATCGAGTTTTTCTTGAACGGGAGCAGAATCATCTAAATCAAGAAATTCATCATGGTTTACTTGGTTTTTTGTGCTACAACATGGATGAACTTTATCTGGGATTGGAGAAAAGCTAGAAAAATCATGAGCATGGTGAGTTGTACAGAGAATTGATAGCGCTTTCACTCTTAGCATCTCAATATTTGAGGTAGTTTTCTGCATTTTGTTTCAATTCAGATTTTGAGATGTGTTTGGTAATGTGAATTTGATGTTGGAAGTGATTATGAAATGAGAAATATTTATATATAAACAACAATCCTTTGTAAGATTCAGTTGGTTACATAGTACTTAGTTAACTTTATGGTTTTAGGAGGTGGTTACACATGGAAGGTAGGAAAGAGTGTTAAGAAGTTGCTAATTGCTTTTATGTTATACCTTATATTTGTTACTTAGCAATTTTAAGCCATTAGATTTGTTATTTCTATTTTCTAAATAAGTAAATTATATTGGGATTTACAACCATTTCCTCTCTTCAAGTTAGTAGTTGGACGTTATGTTTTGTAGGTATGTAACTTCTCACGCGTAATGCAATCTTCCAGGTTCACATGTTAGTTGCTACTTATTAAGTACATTAATTATTTAGGATATGAGTGTTTGATACTAATTATATTAACCGTAATAAATGAATTTGTGAGAAAAAATGATTTGTGCAAAAGATCATAATAATTTAAATCACAACAATGAAAGGTGATAATAAAATATTTTTCCAACTCGTGCTTTTGACTTTTATGTATTATAAATAAATTTATCGATTCTCAAAATTATAATATCATGATATATGTTGAAACTATATTGACTACTATTATGATCATTTTACGTATATTTTTTTTAATGTTATACATAGTTAATTATTAATTTTATAGATCTATTTGATGACACCATGTTAGTTTGTTTATAATGACTTTATATTTTTTTATTAAAAATTGTGAAAATATAATCTTAATGATAGACATAAATTTCACGACATTCTTAATAACTACCCCAAAGTGTGTTTTAAGGTTAACTACCTCATATGATACTTCCTAGTTAGTCGTCATTTTTCGTTTTGTTTTAAATAATTGTATCAATATTTTGTATAAAATATATACACTAGTATTTTCTTGTTTTGAAAACAAAAGAGAACTTAATTTTTGCTCATTTCGACACAACATTATGATGCATACGATCATAGGTAAAATTGAGCCGTTTAATAGTAAAGGGTGGATAAGAATTTTTATTTAAGTATGTAATGTATGAGATAACATTTATAGATTTCCTCTTGATATTGTATTTGCAAATTTTTATTTTGAGCTAATTATTAATCTACCATTGAAGTAATAAGCTAATGTAGAGATCCAAATATGCAGGAAATGTGTGGTTGTTTTGTCATATTTATCTACTATTTTTCTTATAAATGGATCATCTGAGGTACAGACTCAACAAGATTGGCATTAAGACCAACAAGTCGAAGAATTTCATTGTATAATTCATTAAGAAGTGTCGAATTTACCTTTTTATATGAAAAATTAACGTTGATAGTCCTCATATTTTATAAAGTTAAATATCCTCTTAAAAGATAGATTTGCATTTTAATTGGGTCATGAAAGATTCATATGAAATCAAAAGTTTATATTTAATCTCATGTTTCAAATATCTTTACATGATAGTGTATAGGGAGAAAAAAATATGCTTTGCACAAATGTCTCTTTATTGAGATACAAATAAACTCTATATTATATTACAAAATATTAGACCATTGACTTTACACTATCGTATGGGGAAATAGAAGCTCTATATTAGCCTCGTTAGAAAAATAAAACATAACTCTAATTTCTTAATTTTATGTACATTAAAGTGTTCTACTATATCAAAATTAAATAAAGTCTTAAAATGTAAAAACATAGAAACTCAATCTCAATATGGGTGCACGTTCCTGCTCAATCCATTCATGTTGGTAAAAAATCCGAATAATTGGTGTTTGTACGGCAAAAATGATCTTTGTTTGTTGCTATCTTTCCTCGTTTTATTGGTCAGATAAAACTTCTCGTAAGCTAATAATGCATTATTGTGTTTTTCATTCTTCCTCTTTTTAGCGACTGTATTTTCTATGTTTAGCTTACTTGGCTTTTTTAGAACTGAAGGGTTCATTAAAACAAAAGAATCCTTAAGGTCACTGTTACTTCGAAGATTCAAATTTTTTGGAAATCTCCGCAATTTTGACGACCCTGTTGAGTTGCTTTTTTCGTAACACTCATTTGAAACCTGCATCTCAACCAATGTCATATTGTGCAATGGCTCATTTTGAAGTTGTTTTGAAATACCACCAGATCTTGAGAGTGGATTTGTGGAATCTTTAAGAAAGATCTTCTTTAGCGGTGCTCGAAGATGTAAGGCGTTATTATTTGAGGTAGGAAAGAATAAAAGAGATTGGTCAAAAGTATGGAGTATTGGTCTTATTTTTCCGTTTTCAAATATCTCATCGGCAAATACATCGGCTCCTTGGACTTCGGTGCATGCAAAACTAAATTCTCGTTCTTCAACAATTTCTTCATCATTGTCGTGAGTTTGTTGGTTGGTAATGAAGTATGGATCGAGTTTTTCTTGAACGGGAGTAGAATCAACTAAATCAAGAAATTCATCATGGTTTACTTGGTTTTTTGTGCTACAACATGGATGAACTTTATCTGGAATTGGAGAAAAGCTAGAAAAATCATGAGCATGGTGAGTTGTACAGAGAATTGATAGCGCTTTCACTCTTAGCATCTCAATATTTGAGGTAGTTTTCTCCATTTTGTTTCAATTCAGAGTTTGAGATGTGTTTGATAATGTGAATTTGATGTTGGAAGTGATTATGAAATGAGAAATATTTATATATAAACAACAATCCTTTGTAAGATTCAGTTGGTTACATAGTACTTAGTTAACTTTATGGTTTTAGGAGGTGGTTACACATGGAAGGTAGGAAAGAGTGTTAAGAAGTTGCTAATTGCTTTTATGTTATACCTTATATTTGTTACTTAACAATTTTAAGCCATTAAATTTGTTATTTCTATTTTCTAAATAAGTAAATTATATTGGGATTTACAACCATTTCCTCTCTTTAAGTTAGTAGTTGGACGTTATGTTTTGTAGGTATGTAACTTCTCACGCGTAATGCAATCTTCCAGGTTCACATGTTAGTTGCTACTTATTAAGTACATTAATTATTTAGGATATGAGTGTTTGATACTAATTATATTAACCGTAATAAATGAATTTGTGAGAAAAAATGATTTGTGAAAAAGATCATAATAATTTAAATCACAACAATGAAAGGTGACAAAAAAATATTTTTCCAACTCGTGGTTTTGACTTTTATGTATTATAAATAGATTTATCGATTCTCAAAATTATAATATCATGATATATGTTGAAACTATATTGACTACTATTATGATCATTTTACGTATATTTTTTTTAATGTTATACATAGTTAATTATTAATTTTATAGATCTATTTGATGACACCATGTTAGTTTGTTTATAATGACTTTATATTTTTTTATTAAAAATTGTGAAAATATAATCTTAATGATAGACATAAATTTCACGACATTACCCCAAAGTGTTTTTTAAGGTTAACTACCTCAAATGATACTTCCTAGTTAGTCGTCATTTTTCGTTTTGTTTTAAATAATTGTATCAATATTTTGTATAAAATATATACACTAGTATTTTCTTGTTTTGAAAACAAAAGAGAACTTATTTTTTGCTCATTTCGACACAACATTATGATGCATACGATCATAGGTATAATTAAGCCGTTTAATAGTAAAGAGCGGATAAGAATTTTTATTTAAGTATGTAATGTATGAGATAACATTTATAGATTTCCTCTTTATATTGTATTTGCAAATTTTTTATTTTGAGCTAATTATTAATCTACCATTGAAGTAATAAGCTAACGTAGAGATCCAAATAAGCAGGAAATGTGTGGTTGTTTTGTCATATTTATCTGCTATTTTTCTTATAAATGGATCATCTGAGGTACAGACTCAACAAGATTGGCATTAAGACCAACAAGTCGAAGAATTTCATTGTATAATTCATTAAGAAGTGTCGAATTTACCTTTTTATATGAAAAATTAACGTTGATAGTCCTCATATTTTATAAAGTTAAATATCCTCTTAAAAGATAGATTTGCATTTTAATTGGGTCATGATAGATTCATACGAAATCAAAAGTTTATATTTAATCTCATGTTTCAAATATCTTTACATGATAGTGTATAGGGAGAAAAAATTATGCTTTGCACAAATGTCTCTTTATTGAGATACAAATAAACTCTATATTATATTACAAAATATTAGACCATTGACTTTACACTATCGTATGGGGAAATAGAAGCTCTATATTAGCCTCGTTAGAAAAATAAAACATAACTCTAATTTCTAAATTTTATGTACATTAAAGTGTTCTACTATATCAAAATTAAATAAAGTCTCAACATGTAAAAACATAGAAACTCAATCTCAATATGGGTGCACGTTCCTGCTCAATCCATTCATGTTGGTAAAAAATCCGAATAATTGGTGTTTGTACGGCAAAAATAATCTTTGTTTGTTGCTATATTTCCTCGTTTTATTTGTCAGATAAAACTTCTCGTAAGTTGATAATGCATTATTGTGTTTTTCATTCTTCCTCTTTTTAGCGACTGTATTTTCTATGTTTAGCTTACTTGGCTTTTTTAGAACTGAAGGGTTCATTAAAACAAAAGAATCCTTAAGGTCACTGTTAGTTCGAAGATTCAAATTTTTTGGAAATCTCCGCAATTTTGACGACCCTGTTGAGTTGCTTTTTTCGTAACACTCATTTGAAACCTTCATCTCAACCAATGTCATATTGTGCAATGACTCATTTTGAAGTTGTTTTGAAATACCACCAGATCTTGAGAGTGGATTTGTGGAATCGTTAAGAAAGATCTTCTTTAGCGGTGCTCGAAGATGTAAGGCGTTATTATTTGAGGTAGGAAAGAATAAAAGAGATTGGTCAAAAGTATGGAGTATTGGTCGTATTTTTCCGTTTTCAAATATCTCATCGGCAAATACATCGGCTCCTTGGACTTCGGTGCATGCAAAACTAAATTCTCGTTCTTCAACAATTTCTTCATCATTGTCGTGAGTTTGTTGGTTGGTAATGAAGTATGGATCGAGTTTTTCTTCAACGGGAGCAGAATCATCTAAATCAAGAAATTCATCATGGTTTACTTGGTTTTTTGTGCTACAACATGGATGAACTTTATCTGGGATTGGAGAAAAGCTAGAAAAATCATGAGCATGGTGAGTTGTACAGAGAATTGATAGCGCTTTCACTCTTAGCATCTCAATATTTGAGGTAGTTTTCTGCATTTTGTTTCAATTCAGAGTTTGAGATGTGTTTGGTAATGTGAATTTGATGTTGGAAGTGATTATGAAATGAGAAATATTTATATATAAACAACAATCCATTGTAAGATTCAGTTGGTTACATAGTACTTAGTTAACTTTATGGTTTTAGGAGGTGGTTACACATGGAAGGTAGGAAAGAGTGTTAAGAAGTTGCTAATTGCTTTTATGTTATACCTTGTATTTGTTACTTAGCAATTTTAAGCCATTAGATTTGTTATTTCTATTTTCTAAATAAGTAAATTATATTGGGATTTACAACCATTTCCTCTCTTCAAGTTAGTAGTTGGACGTTATGTTTTGTAGGTATGTAACTTCTCACGCGTAATGCAATCTTCCAGGTTCACATGTTAGTTGCTACTTATTAAGTACATTAATTATTTAGGATATGAGTGTTTGATACTAATTATATTAACCGTAATAAATGAATTTGTGAGAAAAAATGATTTGTGAAAAAGATCATAATAATTTAAATCACAACAATGAAAGGTGACAAAAAAATATTTTTCCAACTCGTGCTTTTGACTTTTATGTATTATAAATAGATTTATCGATTCTCAAAATTATAATATCATGATATATGTTGAAACTATATTGACTACTATTATGATCATTTTACGTATATTTTTTTTAATGTTATACATAGTTAATTATTAATTTTATAGATCTATTTGATGACACCATGTTAGTTTGTTTATAATGACTTTATATTTTTTTATTAAAAATTGTGAAAATATAATCTTAATGATAGACATAAATTTCACGACATTCTTAATAACTACCCCAAAGTGTTTTTTAAGGTTAACTACCTCAAATGATACTTCCTAGTTAGTCGTCATTTTTTGTTTTGTTTTAAATAATTGTATCAATATTTTGTATAAAATATATACACGTATTTTCTTGTTTTGAAAACAAAAGAGAACTTATTTTTCGCTCATTTCGACACAACATTATGATGCATACGATCATAGGTAAAATTGAGCCGTTTAATAGTAAAGGGCAGATAAGAATTTTTATTTAAGTATGTAATGTATGAGATAACATTTATAGATTTCCTCTTTATATTGTATTTGCAAATTTTTATTTTGAGCTAATTATTAATCTACCATTGAAGTAATAAGCTAACGTAGAGATCCAAATAAGCAGGAAATGTGTGGTTGTTTTGTCATATTTATCTGCTATTTTTCTTATAAATGGATCATCTGAGGTACAGACTCAACAAGATTGGCATTAAGACCAACAAGTCGAAGAATTTCATTGTATAATTCATTAAGAAGTGTCGAATTTACCTTTTTATATGAAAAATTAACGTTGATAGTCCTCATATTTTATAAAGTTAAATATCCTCTTAAAAGATAGATTTGCATTTTAATTGGGTCATGATAGATTCATATGAAACCAAAAGTTTATATTTAATCTCATGTTTCAAATATCTTTACATGATAGTGTATAGGGAGAAAAAAATATGCTTTGCACAAATGTCTCTTTATGGAGATACAAATAAACTCTATATTATATTACAAAATATTAGACCATTGACTTTACACTATCGTATGGGGAAATAGAAGCTCTATATTAGCCTCGTTAGAAAAATAAAACATAACTCTAATTTCTAAATTTTATGTACATTAAAGTGTTCTACTATATCAAAATTAAATATAGTCTCAACATGTAAAAACATAGAAACTCAATCTCAATATGGGTGCACGTTCCTGCTCAATCCATTCATGTTGGTAAAAAATCCGAATAATTGGTGTTTGTACGGCAAAAATGATCTTTGTTTGTTGCTATCTTTCCTCGTTTTATTTGTCAGATAAAACTTCTCGTAAGCTGATAATGCATTATTGTGTTTTTCATTCTTCCTCTTTTTAGCGACTGTATTTTCTATGTTTAGCTTACTTGGCTTTTTTAGAACTGAAGGGTTCGTTAAAACAAAAGAATCCTTAAGGTCACTGTTACTTCGAAGATTCAAATTTTTTGGAAATCTCCGCAATTTTGACGACCCTGTTGAGTTGCTTTTTTCGTAACACTCATTTGAAACCTTCATCTCAACCAATGTCATATTGTGCAATGGCTCATTTTGAAGTTGTTTTGAAATACCACCAGATCTTGAGAGTGGATTTATGGAATCGTTAAGAAAGATCTTCTTTAGCGGTGCTTGAAGATGTAAGGCGTTATTATTTGAGGTAGGAAAGAATAAAAGAGATTGGTCAAAAGTATGGAGTATTGGTCGTATTTTTCCGTTTTCAAATATCTCATCAGCAAATACATCAGCTCCTTGGACTTCGGTGCATGCAAAACTAAATTCTCGTTCTTCAACAATTTCTTCATCATTGTCGTGAGTTTATTGGTTGGTAATGAAGTATGGATCGAGTTTTTCTTGAACGGGAGCAGAATCATCTAAATCTAGAAATTCATCATGGTTTACTTGGTTTTTTGTGCTACAACATGGATGAACTTTATCTGGGATTGGAGAAAAGCTAGAAAAATCATGAGCATGGTGAGTTGTACAGAGAATTGATAGCGCTTTCACTCTTAGCATCTCAATATTTGAGGTAGTTTTCTGCATTTTGTTTCAATTCAGAGTTTGAGATGTGTTTGGTAATGTGAATTTGATGTTGGAAGTGATTATGAAATGAGAAATATTTATATATAAACAACAATCCTTTGTAAGATTCAGTTGGTTACATAGTACTTAGTTAACTTTATGGTTTAAGGAGGTGGTTACACGTGGAAGGTAGGAAAGAGTGTTAAGAAGTTGCTAATTGCTTTTATGTTATACCTTGTATTTGTTACTTAGCAATTTTAAGCCATTAGATTTGTTATTTCAATTTTCTAAATAAGTAAATTATATTGGGATTTACAACCATTTCCTCTCTTTAAGTTAGTAGTTGGACGTTATGTTTTGTAGGTATGTAACTTCTCACGCGTAATGCAATCTTCCAGGTTCACATGTTAGTTGCTACTTATTAAGTACATTAATTATTTAGGATATGAGTATTTGATACTAATTATATTAACCGTAATAAATGAATTTGTGAGAAAAAATGATTTGTGCAAAAGATCATAATAATTTAAATCAAAACAATGAAAGGTGATAAAAAAATATTTTTCCAACTCGTGCTTTTGACTTTTATCTATTATAAATAGATTTATCGATTCTCAAAATTATAATATCATGATATATGTTGAAACTATATTGACTACTATTATGATCATTTTACGTATATTTTTTTTAATGTTATACATAGTTAATTATTAATTTTATAGATCTATTTGATGACACCATGTTAGTTTGTTTATAATGACTTTATATTTTTTTATTAAAAATTGTGAAAATATAATCTTAATGATAGACATAAATTTCACGACATTCTTAATAACTACCCCAAAGTGTTTTTTAAGGTTAACTACCTCAAATGATACTTCCTAGTTAGTCGTCATTTTTCGTTTTGTTTTAAATAATTGTATCAATATTTTGTATAAAATATATACACTAGTATTTTCTTGTTTTGAAAACAAAAGAGAACTTAATTTTTGCTCATTTCGACACAACATTATGATGCATACGATCATAGGTAAAATTGAGCCGTTTAATAGTAAAGGGTGGATAAGAATTTTTATTTAAGTATGTAATGTATGAGATAACATTTATAGATTTCCTCTTGATATTGTATTTGCAAATTTTTATTTTGAGCTAATTATTAATCTACCATTGAAGTAATAAGCTAATGTAGAGATCCAAATATGCAGGAAATGTGTGGTTGTTTTGTCATATTTATCTACTATTTTTCTTATAAATGGATCATCTGAGGTACAGACTCAACAAGATTGGCATTAAGACCAACAAGTCGAAGAATTTCATTGTATAATTCATTAAGAAGTGTCGAATTTACCTTTTTATATGAAAAATTAACGTTGATAGTCCTCATATTTTATAAAGTTAAATATCCTCTTAAAAGATAGATTTGCATTTTAATTGGGTCATGAAAGATTCATATGAAATCAAAAGTTTATATTTAATCTCATGTTTCAAATATCTTTACATGATAGTGTATAGGGAGAAAAAAATATGCTTTGCACAAATGTCTCTTTATTGAGATACAAATAAACTCTATATTATATTACAAAATATTAGACCATTGACTTTACACTATCGTATGGGGAAATAGAAGCTCTATATTAGCCTCGTTAGAAAAATAAAACATAACTCTAATTTCTTAATTTTATGTACATTAAAGTGTTCTACTATATCAAAATTAAATAAAGTCTTAAAATGTAAAAACATAGAAACTCAATCTCAATATGGGTGCACGTTCCTGCTCAATCCATTCATGTTGGTAAAAAATCCGAATAATTGGTGTTTGTACGGCAAAAATGATCTTTGTTTGTTGCTATCTTTCCTCGTTTTATTGGTCAGATAAAACTTCTCGTAAGCTAATAATGCATTATTGTGTTTTTCATTCTTCCTCTTTTTAGCGACTGTATTTTCTATGTTTAGCTTACTTGGCTTTTTTAGAACTGAAGGGTTCATTAAAACAAAAGAATCCTTAAGGTCACTGTTACTTCGAAGATTCAAATTTTTTGGAAATCTCCGCAATTTTGACGACCCTGTTGAGTTGCTTTTTTCGTAACACTCATTTGAAACCTGCATCTCAACCAATGTCATATTGTGCAATGGCTCATTTTGAAGTTGTTTTGAAATACCACCAGATCTTGAGAGTGGATTTGTGGAATCTTTAAGAAAGATCTTCTTTAGCGGTGCTCGAAGATGTAAGGCGTTATTATTTGAGGTAGGAAAGAATAAAAGAGATTGGTCAAAAGTATGGAGTATTGGTCTTATTTTTCCGTTTTCAAATATCTCATCGGCAAATACATCGGCTCCTTGGACTTCGGTGCATGCAAAACTAAATTCTCGTTCTTCAACAATTTCTTCATCATTGTCGTGAGTTTGTTGGTTGGTAATGAAGTATGGATCGAGTTTTTCTTGAACGGGAGTAGAATCAACTAAATCAAGAAATTCATCATGGTTTACTTGGTTTTTTGTGCTACAACATGGATGAACTTTATCTGGAATTGGAGAAAAGCTAGAAAAATCATGAGCATGGTGAGTTGTACAGAGAATTGATAGCGCTTTCACTCTTAGCATCTCAATATTTGAGGTAGTTTTCTCCATTTTGTTTCAATTCAGAGTTTGAGATGTGTTTGATAATGTGAATTTGATGTTGGAAGTGATTATGAAATGAGAAATATTTATATATAAACAACAATCCTTTGTAAGATTCAGTTGGTTACATAGTACTTAGTTAACTTTATGGTTTTAGGAGGTGGTTACACATGGAAGGTAGGAAAGAGTGTTAAGAAGTTGCTAATTGCTTTTATGTTATACCTTATATTTGTTACTTAACAATTTTAAGCCATTAAATTTGTTATTTCTATTTTCTAAATAAGTAAATTATATTGGGATTTACAACCATTTCCTCTCTTTAAGTTAGTAGTTGGACGTTATGTTTTGTAGGTATGTAACTTCTCACGCGTAATGCAATCTTCCAGGTTCACATGTTAGTTGCTACTTATTAAGTACATTAATTATTTAGGATATGAGTGTTTGATACTAATTATATTAACCGTAATAAATGAATTTGTGAGAAAAAATGATTTGTGAAAAAGATCATAATAATTTAAATCACAACAATGAAAGGTGACAAAAAAATATTTTTCCAACTCGTGGTTTTGACTTTTATGTATTATAAATAGATTTATCGATTCTCAAAATTATAATATCATGATATATGTTGAAACTATATTGACTACTATTATGATCATTTTACGTATATTTTTTTTAATGTTATACATAGTTAATTATTAATTTTATAGATCTATTTGATGACACCATGTTAGTTTGTTTATAATGACTTTATATTTTTTTATTAAAAATTGTGAAAATATAATCTTAATGATAGACATAAATTTCACGACATTACCCCAAAGTGTTTTTTAAGGTTAACTACCTCAAATGATACTTCCTAGTTAGTCGTCATTTTTCGTTTTGTTTTAAATAATTGTATCAATATTTTGTATAAAATATATACACTAGTATTTTCTTGTTTTGAAAACAAAAGAGAACTTATTTTTTGCTCATTTCGACACAACATTATGATGCATACGATCATAGGTATAATTAAGCCGTTTAATAGTAAAGAGCGGATAAGAATTTTTATTTAAGTATGTAATGTATGAGATAACATTTATAGATTTCCTCTTTATATTGTATTTGCAAATTTTTTATTTTGAGCTAATTATTAATCTACCATTGAAGTAATAAGCTAACGTAGAGATCCAAATAAGCAGGAAATGTGTGGTTGTTTTGTCATATTTATCTGCTATTTTTCTTATAAATGGATCATCTGAGGTACAGACTCAACAAGATTGGCATTAAGACCAACAAGTCGAAGAATTTCATTGTATAATTCATTAAGAAGTGTCGAATTTACCTTTTTATATGAAAAATTAACGTTGATAGTCCTCATATTTTATAAAGTTAAATATCCTCTTAAAAGATAGATTTGCATTTTAATTGGGTCATGATAGATTCATACGAAATCAAAAGTTTATATTTAATCTCATGTTTCAAATATCTTTACATGATAGTGTATAGGGAGAAAAAATTATGCTTTGCACAAATGTCTCTTTATTGAGATACAAATAAACTCTATATTATATTACAAAATATTAGACCATTGACTTTACACTATCGTATGGGGAAATAGAAGCTCTATATTAGCCTCGTTAGAAAAATAAAACATAACTCTAATTTCTAAATTTTATGTACATTAAAGTGTTCTACTATATCAAAATTAAATAAAGTCTCAACATGTAAAAACATAGAAACTCAATCTCAATATGGGTGCACGTTCCTGCTCAATCCATTCATGTTGGTAAAAAATCCGAATAATTGGTGTTTGTACGGCAAAAATAATCTTTGTTTGTTGCTATATTTCCTCGTTTTATTTGTCAGATAAAACTTCTCGTAAGTTGATAATGCATTATTGTGTTTTTCATTCTTCCTCTTTTTAGCGACTGTATTTTCTATGTTTAGCTTACTTGGCTTTTTTAGAACTGAAGGGTTCATTAAAACAAAAGAATCCTTAAGGTCACTGTTAGTTCGAAGATTCAAATTTTTTGGAAATCTCCGCAATTTTGACGACCCTGTTGAGTTGCTTTTTTCGTAACACTCATTTGAAACCTTCATCTCAACCAATGTCATATTGTGCAATGACTCATTTTGAAGTTGTTTTGAAATACCACCAGATCTTGAGAGTGGATTTGTGGAATCGTTAAGAAAGATCTTCTTTAGCGGTGCTCGAAGATGTAAGGCGTTATTATTTGAGGTAGGAAAGAATAAAAGAGATTGGTCAAAAGTATGGAGTATTGGTCGTATTTTTCCGTTTTCAAATATCTCATCGGCAAATACATCGGCTCCTTGGACTTCGGTGCATGCAAAACTAAATTCTCGTTCTTCAACAATTTCTTCATCATTGTCGTGAGTTTGTTGGTTGGTAATGAAGTATGGATCGAGTTTTTCTTCAACGGGAGCAGAATCATCTAAATCAAGAAATTCATCATGGTTTACTTGGTTTTTTGTGCTACAACATGGATGAACTTTATCTGGAATTGGAGAAAAGCTAGAAAAATCATGAGCATGGTGAGTTGTACAGAGAATTGATAGCGCTTTCACTCTTAGCATCTCAATATTTGAGGTAGTTTTCTGCATTTTGTTTCAATTCAGAGTTTGAGATGTGTTTGGTAATGTGAATTTGATGTTGGAAGTGATTATGAAATGAGAAATATTTATATATAAACAACAATCCATTGTAAGATTCAGTTGGTTACATAGTACTTAGTTAACTTTATGGTTTTAGGAGGTGGTTACACATGGAAGGTAGGAAAGAGTGTTAAGAAGTTGCTAATTGCTTTTATGTTATACCTTGTATTTGTTACTTAGCAATTTTAAGCCATTAGATTTGTTATTTCTATTTTCTAAATAAGTAAATTATATTGGGATTTACAACCATTTCCTCTCTTCAAGTTAGTAGTTGGACGTTATGTTTTGTAGGTATGTAACTTCTCACGCGTAATGCAATCTTCCAGGTTCACATGTTAGTTGCTACTTATTAAGTACATTAATTATTTAGGATATGAGTGTTTGATACTAATTATATTAACCGTAATAAATGAATTTGTGAGAAAAAATGATTTGTGAAAAAGATCATAATAATTTAAATCACAACAATGAAAGGTGACAAAAAAATATTTTTCCAACTCGTGCTTTTGACTTTTATGTATTATAAATAGATTTATCGATTCTCAAAATTATAATATCATGATATATGTTGAAACTATATTGACTACTATTATGATCATTTTACGTATATTTTTTTTAATGTTATACATAGTTAATTATTAATTTTATAGATCTATTTGATGACACCATGTTAGTTTGTTTATAATGACTTTATATTTTTTTATTAAAAATTGTGAAAATATAATCTTAATGATAGACATAAATTTCACGACATTCTTAATAACTACCCCAAAGTGTTTTTTAAGGTTAACTACCTCAAATGATACTTCCTAGTTAGTCGTCATTTTTTGTTTTGTTTTAAATAATTGTATCAATATTTTGTATAAAATATATACACGTATTTTCTTGTTTTGAAAACAAAAGAGAACTTATTTTTCGCTCATTTCGACACAACATTATGATGCATACGATCATAGGTAAAATTGAGCCGTTTAATAGTAAAGGGCAGATAAGAATTTTTATTTAAGTATGTAATGTATGAGATAACATTTATAGATTTCCTCTTTATATTGTATTTGCAAATTTTTATTTTGAGCTAATTATTAATCTACCATTGAAGTAATAAGCTAACGTAGAGATCCAAATAAGCAGGAAATGTGTGGTTGTTTTGTCATATTTATCTGCTATTTTTCTTATAAATGGATCATCTGAGGTACAGACTCAACAAGATTGGCATTAAGACCAACAAGTCGAAGAATTTCATTGTATAATTCATTAAGAAGTGTCGAATTTACCTTTTTATATGAAAAATTAACGTTGATAGTCCTCATATTTTATAAAGTTAAATATCCTCTTAAAAGATAGATTTGCATTTTAATTGGGTCATGATAGATTCATATGAAACCAAAAGTTTATATTTAATCTCATGTTTCAAATATCTTTACATGATAGTGTATAGGGAGAAAAAAATATGCTTTGCACAAATGTCTCTTTATGGAGATACAAATAAACTCTATATTATATTACAAAATATTAGACCATTGACTTTACACTATCGTATGGGGAAATAGAAGCTCTATATTAGCCTCGTTAGAAAAATAAAACATAACTCTAATTTCTAAATTTTATGTACATTAAAGTGTTCTACTATATCAAAATTAAATATAGTCTCAACATGTAAAAACATAGAAACTCAATCTCAATATGGGTGCACGTTCCTGCTCAATCCATTCATGTTGGTAAAAAATCCGAATAATTGGTGTTTGTACGGCAAAAATGATCTTTGTTTGTTGCTATCTTTCCTCGTTTTATTTGTCAGATAAAACTTCTCGTAAGCTGATAATGCATTATTGTGTTTTTCATTCTTCCTCTTTTTAGCGACTGTATTTTCTATGTTTAGCTTACTTGGCTTTTTTAGAACTGAAGGGTTCGTTAAAACAAAAGAATCCTTAAGGTCACTGTTACTTCGAAGATTCAAATTTTTTGGAAATCTCCGCAATTTTGACGACCCTGTTGAGTTGCTTTTTTCGTAACACTCATTTGAAACCTTCATCTCAACCAATGTCATATTGTGCAATGGCTCATTTTGAAGTTGTTTTGAAATACCACCAGATCTTGAGAGTGGATTTATGGAATCGTTAAGAAAGATCTTCTTTAGCGGTGCTTGAAGATGTAAGGCGTTATTATTTGAGGTAGGAAAGAATAAAAGAGATTGGTCAAAAGTATGGAGTATTGGTCGTATTTTTCCGTTTTCAAATATCTCATCAGCAAATACATCAGCTCCTTGGACTTCGGTGCATGCAAAACTAAATTCTCGTTCTTCAACAATTTCTTCATCATTGTCGTGAGTTTATTGGTTGGTAATGAAGTATGGATCGAGTTTTTCTTGAACGGGAGCAGAATCATCTAAATCTAGAAATTCATCATGGTTTACTTGGTTTTTTGTGCTACAACATGGATGAACTTTATCTGGGATTGGAGAAAAGCTAGAAAAATCATGAGCATGGTGAGTTGTACAGAGAATTGATAGCGCTTTCACTCTTAGCATCTCAATATTTGAGGTAGTTTTCTGCATTTTGTTTCAATTCAGAGTTTGAGATGTGTTTGGTAATGTGAATTTGATGTTGGAAGTGATTATGAAATGAGAAATATTTATATATAAACAACAATCCTTTGTAAGATTCAGTTGGTTACATAGTACTTAGTTAACTTTATGGTTTAAGGAGGTGGTTACACGTGGAAGGTAGGAAAGAGTGTTAAGAAGTTGCTAATTGCTTTTATGTTATACCTTGTATTTGTTACTTAGCAATTTTAAGCCATTAGATTTGTTATTTCAATTTTCTAAATAAGTAAATTATATTGGGATTTACAACCATTTCCTCTCTTTAAGTTAGTAGTTGGACGTTATGTTTTGTAGGTATGTAACTTCTCACGCGTAATGCAATCTTCCAGGTTCACATGTTAGTTGCTACTTATTAAGTACATTAATTATTTAGGATATGAGTATTTGATACTAATTATATTAACCGTAATAAATGAATTTGTGAGAAAAAATGATTTGTGCAAAAGATCATAATAATTTAAATCAAAACAATGAAAGGTGATAAAAAAATATTTTTCCAACTCGTGCTTTTGACTTTTATCTATTATAAATAGATTTATCGATTCTCAAAATTATAATATCATGATATATGTTGAAACTATATTGACTACTATTATGATCATTTTACGTATATTTTTTTTAATGTTATACATAGTTAATTATTAATTTTATAGATCTATTTGATGACACCATGTTAGTTTGTTTATAATGACTTTATATTTTTTTATTAAAAATTGTGAAAATATAATCTTAATGATAGACATAAATTTCACGACATTCTTAATAACTACCCCAAAGTGTTTTTTAAGGTTAACTACCTCAAATGATACTTCCTAGTTAGTCGTCATTTTTCGTTTTGTTTTAAATAATTGTATCAATATTTTGTATAAAATATATACACTAGTATTTTCTTGTTTTGAAAACAAAAGAGAACTTATTTTTTGCTCTTTTCGACACAACATTATGATGCATACGATCATAGGTAAAATTGAGCCGTTTTATAGTAAAGGGCGGATAAGAATTTTTATTTAAGTATGTAATGTATGAGATAACATTTATTGATTTCCTCTTTATATTGTATTTGCAAATTTTTATTTTGAGCTAATTATTAATCTACCATTGAAGTAATAAGCTAATGTAGAGATCCAAATATGCAGGAAATGTGTGGTTGTTTTGTCATATTTATCTACTATTTTTCTTATAAATGGATCATCTGAGGTACAGACTCAACAAGATTGGCATTAAGACCAACAAGTCGAAGAATTTCATTGTATAATTCATTAAGAAGTGTCGAATTTACCTTTTTATATGAAAAATTAACGTTGATAGTCCTCATATTTTATAAAGTTAAATATCCTCTTAAAAGATAGATTTGCATTTTAATTGGGTCATGATAGATTTATATGAAACCAAAAGTTTATATTTAATCTCATGTTTCAAATATCTTTACATGATAGTGTATAGGGAGAAAAAAATATGCTTTGCACAAATGTCTCTTTATGGAGATACAAATAAACTCTATATTATATTACAAAATATTAGACCATTGACTTTACACTATCGTATGGGGAAATAGAAGCTCTATATTAGCCTCGTTAGAAAAATAAAACATAACTCTAATTTCTAAATTTTATGTACATTAAAGTGTTCTACTATATCAAAATTAAATATAGTCTCAACATGTAAAAACATAGAAACTCAATCTCAATATGGGTGCACGTTCCTGCTCAATCCATTCATGTTGGTAAAAAATCCGAATAATTGGTGTTTGTACGGCAAAAATGATCTTTGTTTGTTGCTATCTTTCCTCGTTTTATTTGTCAGATAAAACTTCTCGTAAGCTGATAATGCATTATTGTGTTTTTCATTCTTCCTCTTTTTAGCGACTGTATTTTCTATGTTTAGCTTACTTGGCTTTTTTAGAACTGAAGGGTTCGTTAAAACAAAAGAATCCTTAAGGTCACTGTTACTTCGAAGATTCAAATTTTTTGGAAATCTCCGCAATTTTGACGACCCTGTTGAGTTGCTTTTTTCGTAACACTCATTTGAAACCTTCATCTCAACCAATGTCATATTGTGCAATGGCTCATTTTGAAGTTGTTTTGAAATACCACCAGATCTTGAGAGTGGATTTATGGAATCGTTAAGAAAGATCTTCTTTAGCGGTGCTTGAAGATGTAAGGCGTTATTATTTGAGGTAGGAAAGAATAAAAGAGATTGGTCAAAAGTATGGAGTATTGGTCGTATTTTTCCGTTTTCAAATATCTCATCAGCAAATACATCAGCTCCTTGGACTTCGGTGCATGCAAAACTAAATTCTCGTTCTTCAACAATTTCTTCATCATTGTCGTGAGTTTATTGGTTGGTAATGAAGTATGGATCGAGTTTTTCTTGAACGGGAGCAGAATCATCTAAATCTAGAAATTCATCATGGTTTACTTGGTTTTTTGTGCTACAACATGGATGAACTTTATCTGGGATTGGAGAAAAGCTAGAAAAATCATGAGCATGGTGAGTTGTACAGAGAATTGATAGCGCTTTCACTCTTAGCATCTCAATATTTGAGGTAGTTTTCTGCATTTTGTTTCAATTCAGAGTTTGAGATGTGTTTGGTAATGTGAATTTGATGTTGGAAGTGATTATGAAATGAGAAATATTTATATATAAACAACAATCCTTTGTAAGATTCAGTTGGTTACATAGTACTTAGTTAACTTTATGGTTTAAGGAGGTGGTTACACGTGGAAGGTAGGAAAGAGTGTTAAGAAGTTGCTAATTGCTTTTATGTTATACCTTGTATTTGTTACTTAGCAATTTTAAGCCATTAGATTTGTTATTTCAATTTTCTAAATAAGTAAATTATATTGGGATTTACAACCATTTCCTCTCTTTAAGTTAGTAGTTGGACGTTATGTTTTGTAGGTATGTAACTTCTCACGCGTAATGCAATCTTCCAGGTTCACATGTTAGTTGCTACTTATTAAGTACATTAATTATTTAGGATATGAGTATTTGATACTAATTATATTAACCGTAATAAATGAATTTGTGAGAAAAAATGATTTGTGCAAAAGATCATAATAATTTAAATCAAAACAATGAAAGGTGATAAAAAAATATTTTTCCAACTCGTGCTTTTGACTTTTATCTATTATAAATAGATTTATCGATTCTCAAAATTATAATATCATGATATATGTTGAAACTATATTGACTACTATTATGATCATTTTACGTATATTTTTTTTAATGTTATACATAGTTAATTATTAATTTTATAGATCTATTTGATGACACCATGTTAGTTTGTTTATAATGACTTTATATTTTTTTATTAAAAATTGTGAAAATATAATCTTAATGATAGACATAAATTTCACGACATTCTTAATAACTACCCCAAAGTGTTTTTTAAGGTTAACTACCTCAAATGATACTTCCTAGTTAGTCGTCATTTTTCGTTTTGTTTTAAATAATTGTATCAATATTTTGTATAAAATATATACACTAGTATTTTCTTGTTTTGAAAACAAAAGAGAACTTATTTTTTGCTCTTTTCGACACAACATTATGATGCATACGATCATAGGTAAAATTGAGCCGTTTTATAGTAAAGGGCGGATAAGAATTTTTATTTAAGTATGTAATGTATGAGATAACATTTATTGATTTCCTCTTTATATTGTATTTGCAAATTTTTATTTTGAGCTAATTATTAATCTACCATTGAAGTAATAAGCTAATGTAGAGATCCAAATATGCAGGAAATGTGTGGTTGTTTTGTCATATTTATCTACTATTTTTCTTATAAATGGATCATCTGAGGTACAGACTCAACAAGATTGGCATTAAGACCAACAAGTCGAAGAATTTCATTGTATAATTCATTAAGAAGTGTCGAATTTACCTTTTTATATGAAAAATTAACGTTGATAGTCCTCATATTTTATAAAGTTAAATATCCTCTTAAAAGATAGATTTGCATTTTAATTGGGTCATGATAGATTTATATGAAACCAAAAGTTTATATTTAATCTCATGTTTCAAATATCTTTACATGATAGTGTATAGGGAGAAAAAAATATGCTTTGCACAAATGTCTCTTTATGGAGATACAAATAAACTCTATATTATATTACAAAATATTAGACCATTGACTTTACACTATCGTATGGGGAAATAGAAGCTCTATATTAGCCTCGTTAGAAAAATAAAACATAACTCTAATTTCTAAATTTTATGTACATTAAAGTGTTCTACTATATCAAAATTAAATATAGTCTCAACATGTAAAAACATAGAAACTCAATCTCAATATGGGTGCACGTTCCTGCTCAATCCATTCATGTTGGTAAAAAATCCGAATAATTGGTGTTTGTACGGCAAAAATGATCTTTGTTTGTTGCTATCTTTCCTCGTTTTATTTGTCAGATAAAACTTCTCGTAAGCTGATAATGCATTATTGTGTTTTTCATTCTTCCTCTTTTTAGCGACTGTATTTTCTATGTTTAGCTTACTTGGCTTTTTTAGAACTGAAGGGTTCGTTAAAACAAAAGAATCCTTAAGGTCACTGTTACTTCGAAGATTCAAATTTTTTGGAAATCTCCGCAATTTTGACGACCCTGTTGAGTTGCTTTTTTCGTAACACTCATTTGAAACCTTCATCTCAACCAATGTCATATTGTGCAATGGCTCATTTTGAAGTTGTTTTGAAATACCACCAGATCTTGAGAGTGGATTTATGGAATCGTTAAGAAAGATCTTCTTTAGCGGTGCTTGAAGATGTAAGGCGTTATTATTTGAGGTAGGAAAGAATAAAAGAGATTGGTCAAAAGTATGGAGTATTGGTCGTATTTTTCCGTTTTCAAATATCTCATCAGCAAATACATCAGCTCCTTGGACTTCGGTGCATGCAAAACTAAATTCTCGTTCTTCAACAATTTCTTCATCATTGTCGTGAGTTTGTTGGTTGGTAATGAAGTATGGATCGAGTTTTTCTTGAACGGGAGCAGAATCATCTAAATCTAGAAATTCATCATGGTTTACTTAGTTTTTTGTGCTACAACATGGATGAACTTTATCTGGGATTGGAGAAAAGCTAGAAAAATCATGAGCATGGTGAGTTGTACAGAGAATTGATAGCGCTTTCACTCTTAGCATCTCAATATTTGAGGTGGTTTTCTGCATTTTGTTTCAATTCAGAGTTTGAGATGTGTTTGGTAATGTGAATTTGATGTTGGAAGTGATTATGAAATGAGAAATATTTATATATAAACAACAATCCTTTGTAAGATTCAGTTGGTTACATAGTACTTAGTTAACTTTATGGTTTAAGGAGGTGGTTACACGTGGAAGGTAGGAAAGAGTGTTAAGAAGTTGCTAATTGCTTTTATGTTATACCTTGTATTTGTTACTTAGCAATTTTAAGCCATTAGATTTGTTATTTCTATTTTCTAAATAAGTAAATTATATTGGGATTTACAACCATTTCCTCTCTTTAAGTTAGTAGTTGGACGTTATGTTTTGTAGGTATGTAACTTCTCACGCGTAATGCAATCTTCCAGGTTCACATGTTAGTTGCTACTTATTAAGTACATTAATTATTTAGGATATGAGTATTTGATACTAATTATATTAACCGTAATAAATGAATTTGTGAGAAAAAATGATTTGTGCAAAAGATCATAATAATTTAAATCAAAACAATGAAAGGTGATAAAAAAATATTTTTCCAACTCGTGCTTTTGACTTTT
The DNA here is from genome assembly GCA_951804385.1 of Trifolium dubium. Taxonomy (NCBI): domain Eukaryota; kingdom Viridiplantae; phylum Streptophyta; class Magnoliopsida; order Fabales; family Fabaceae; genus Trifolium; species Trifolium dubium. Next base: position 17,507,023 of record OX638063.1, read on the forward strand.
ATCTATTATAAATAGATTTATCGATTCTCAAAATTATAATATCATGATATATGTTGAAACTATATTGACTACTATTATGATCATTTTACGTATATTTTTTTTAATGTTATACATAGTTAATTATTAATTTTATAGATCTATTTGATGACACCATGTTAGTTTGTTTATAATGACTTTATATTTTTTTATTAAAAATTGTGAAAATATAATCTTAATGATAGACATAAATTTCACGACATTACCCCAAAGTGTTTTTTAAGGTTAACTACCTCAAATGATACTTCCTAGTTAGTCGTCATTTTTCGTTTTGTTTTAAATAATTGTATCAATATTTTGTATAAAATATATACACTAGTATTTTCTTGTTTTGAAAACAAAAGAGAACTTATTTTTTGCTCATTTCGACACAACATTATGATGCATACGATCATAGGTATAATTAAGCCGTTTAATAGTAAAGAGCGGATAAGAATTTTTATTTAAGTATGTAATGTATGAGATAACATTTATAGATTTCCTCTTTATATTGTATTTGCAAATTTTTATTTTGAGCTAATTATTAATCTACCATTGAAGTAATAAGCTAACGTAGAGATCCAAATAAGCAGGAAATGTGTGGTTGTTTTGTCATATTTATCTACTATTTTTCTTATAAATGGATCATCTGAGGTACAGACTCAACAAGATTGGCATTAAGACCAACAAGTCGAAGAATTTCATTGTATAATTCATTAAGAAGTGTCGAATTTACCTTTTTATATGAAAAATTAACGTTGATAGTCCTCATATTTTATAAAGTTAAATATCCTCTTAAAAGATAGATTTGCATTTTAATTGGGTCATGATAGATTTATATGAAACCAAAAGTTTATATTTAATCTCATGTTTCAAATATCTTTACATGATAGTGTATAGGGAGAAAAAAATATGCTTTGCACAAATGTCTCTTTATGGAGATACAAATAAACTCTATATTATATTACAAAATATTAGACCATTGACTTTACACTATCGTATGGGGAAATAGAAGCTCTATATTAGCCTCGTTAGAAAAATAAAACATAACTCTAATTTCTAAATTTTATGTACATTAAAGTGTTCTACTATATCAAAATTAAATATAGTCTCAACATGTAAAAACATAGAAACTCAATCTCAATATGGGTGCACGTTCCTGCTCAATCCATTCATGTTGGTAAAAAATCCGAATAATTGGTGTTTGTACGGCAAAAATGATCTTTGTTTGTTGCTATCTTTCCTCGTTTTATTTGTCAGATAAAACTTCTCGTAAGCTGATAATGCATTATTGTGTTTTTCATTCTTCCTCTTTTTAGCGACTGTATTTTCTATGTTTAGCTTACTTGGCTTTTTTAGAACTGAAGGGTTCGTTAAAACAAAAGAATCCTTAAGGTCACTGTTACTTCGAAGATTCAAATTTTTTGGAAATCTCCGCAATTTTGACGACCCTGTTGAGTTGCTTTTTTCGTAACACTCATTTGAAACCTTCATCTCAACCAATGTCATATTGTGCAATGGCTCATTTTGAAGTTGTTTTGAAATACCACCAGATCTTGAGAGTGGATTTATGGAATCGTTAAGAAAGATCTTCTTTAGCGGTGCTTGAAGATGTAAGGCGTTATTATTTGAGGTAGGAAAGAATAAAAGAGATTGGTCAAAAGTATGGAGTATTGGTCGTATTTTTCCGTTTTCAAATATCTCATCAGCAAATACATCAGCTCCTTGGACTTCGGTGCATGCAAAACTAAATTCTCGTTCTTCAACAATTTCTTCATCATTGTCGTGAGTTTGTTGGTTGGTAATGAAGTATGGATCGAGTTTTTCTTGAACGGGAGCAGAATCATCTAAATCTAGAAATTCATCATGGTTTACTTGGTTTTTTGTGCTACAACATGGATGAACTTTATCTGGGATTGGAGAAAAGCTAGAAAAATCATGAGCATGGTGAGTTGTACAGAGAATTGATAGCGCTTTCACTCTTAGCATCTCAATATTTGAGGTGGTTTTCTGCATTTTGTTTCAATTCAGAGTTTGAGATGTGTTTGGTAATGTGAATTTGATGTTGGAAGTGATTATGAAATGAGAAATATTTATATATAAACAACAATCCTTTGTAAGATTCAGTTGGTTACATAGTACTTAGTTAACTTTATGGTTTAAGGAGGTGGTTACACGTGGAAGGTAGGAAAGAGTGTTAAGAAGTTGCTAATTGCTTTTATGTTATACCTTGTATTTGTTACTTAGCAATTTTAAGCCATTAGATTTGTTATTTCTATTTTCTAAATAAGTAAATTATATTGGGATTTACAACCATTTCCTCTCTTTAAGTTAGTAGTTGGACGTTATGTTTTGTAGGTATGTAACTTCTCACGCATAATGCAATCTTCCAGGTTCACATGTTAGTTGCTACTTATTAAGTACATTAATTATTTAGGATATGAGTATTTGATACTAATTATATTAACCGTAATAAATGAATTTGTGAGAAAAAATGATTTGTGCAAAAGATCATAATAATTTAAATCAAAACAATGAAAGGTGATAAAAAAATATTTTTCCAACTCGTGCTTTTGACTTTTATCTATTATAAATAGATTTATCGATTCTCAAAATTATAATATCATGATATATGTTGAAACTATATTGACTACTATTATGATCATTTTACGTATATTTTTTTTAATGTTATACATAGTTAATTATTAATTTTATAGATCTATTTGATGACACCATGTTAGTTTGTTTATAATGACTTTATATTTTTTTATTAAAAATTGTGAAAATATAATCTTAATGATAGACATAAATTTCACGACATTCTTAATAACTACCCCAAAGTGTTTTTTAAGGTTAACTACCTCAAATGATACTTCCTAATTAGTCGTCATTTTTCGTTTTGTTTTAAATAATTGTATCAATATTTTGTATAAAATATATACACTAGTATTTTCTTGTTTTGAAAACAAAAGAGAACTTATTTTTTGCTCTTTTCGACACAACATTATGATGCATACGATCATAGGTAAAATTGAGCCGTTTAATAGTAAAGGGCAGATAAGAATTTTTATTTAAGTATGTAATGTATGAGATAACATTTATAGATTTCCTCTTTATATTGTATTTGCAAATTTTTATTTTGAGCTAATTATTAATCTACCATTGAAGTAATAAGCTAACGTAGAGATCCAAATAAGCAGGAAATGTGTGGTTGTTTTGTCATATTTATCTGCTATTTTTCTTATAAATGGATCATCTGAGGTACAGACTCAACAAGATTGGCATTAAGACCAACAAGTCGAAGAATTTCATTGTATAATTCATTAAGAAGTGTCGAATTTACCTTTTTATATGAAAAATTAACGTTGATAGTCCTCATATTTTATAAAGTTAAATATCCTCTTAAAAGATAGATTTGCATTTTAATTGGGTCATGATAGATTCATATGAAACCAAAAGTTTATATTTAATCTCATGTTTCAAATATCTTTACATGATAATGTATAGGGAGAAAAAAATATGCTTTGCACAAATGTCTCTTTATTGAGATACAAATAAACTCTATATTATATTACAAAATATTAGACCATTGACTTTACACTATCATATGGGGAAATAGAAGCTCTATATTAGCCTCGTTAGAAAAATAAAACATAACTCTAATTTCTAAATTTTATGTACATTAAAGTGTTCTACTATATCAAAATTAAATAAAGTCTCAACATGTAAAAACATAGAAACTCAATCTCAATATGGGTGCACGTTCCTGCTCAATCCATTCATGTTGGTAAAAAATCCGAATAATTGGTGTTTGTACGGCAAAAATGATCTTTGTTTGTTGCTATCTTTCCTCGTTTTATTTGTCAGATAAAACTTCTCGTAAGCTGATAATGCATTATTGTGTTTTTCATTCTTCCTCTTTTTAGCGACTGTATTTTCTATGTTTAGCTTACTTGGCTTTTTTAGAACTGAAGGGTTCATTAAAACAAAAGAATCCTTAAGGTCACTGTTACTTCGAAGATTCAAATTTTTAGGAAATCTCCGCAATTTTGACGACCCTGTTGAGTTGCTTTTTTCGTCACACTCATTTGAAACCTTCATCTCAACCAATGTCATATTGTGCAATGGCTCATTTTGAAGTTGTTTTGAAATACCACCAGATCTTGAGAGTGGATTTGTGGAATCGTTAAGAAAGATCTTCTTTAGCGGTGCTCAAAGATGTAAGGCGTTATTATTTGAGGTAGGAAAGAATAAAAGAGATTGGTCAAAAGTATGGAGTATTGGTCGTATTTTTCCGTTTTCAAATATCTCATCGGCAAATACATCGGCTCCTTGGACTTCGGTGCATGCAAAACTAAATTCTCGTTCTTCAACAATTTCTTCATCATTGTCGTGAGTTTGTTGGTTGGTAATGAAGTATGGATCGAGTTTTTCTTCAACGGGAGCAGAATCATCTAAATCAAGAAATTCATCATGGTTTACTTGGTTTTTTGTGCTACAACATGGATGAATTTTATCTGGGATTGGAGAAAAGCTAGAAAAATCATGAGCATGGTGAGTTGTACAGAGAATTGATAGCGCTTTCACTCTTAGCATCTCAATATTTGAGGTAGTTTTCTGCATTTTGTTTCAATTCAGATTTTGAGATGTGTTTGGTAATGTGAATTTGATGTTGGAAGTGATTATGAAATGAGAAATATTTATATATAAACAACAATCCTTTGTAAGATTCAGTTGGTTACATAGTACTTAGTTAACTTTATGGTTTTAGGAGGTGGTTACACATGGAAGGTAGGAAAGAGTGTTAAGAAGTTGCTAATTGCTTTTATGTTATACCTTGTATTTGTTACTAAGCAATTTTAAGCCATTAGATTTGTTATTTCTATTTTCTAAATAAGTAAATTATATTGGGATTTACAACCATTTCCTCTCTTTAAGTTAGTAGTTGGACGTTATGTTTTGTAGGTATGTAACTTCTCACGCGTAATGCAATCTTCCAGGTTCACATGTTAGTTGCTACTTATTAAGTACATTAATTATTTAGGATATGAGTATTTGATACTAATTATATTAACCGTAATAAATGAATTTGTGAGAAAAAATGATTTGTGCAAAAGATCATAATAATTTAAATCAAAACAATGAAAGGTGATAAAAAAATATTTTTCCAACTCGTGCTTTTGACTTTTATCTATTATAAATAGATTTATCGATTCTCAAAATTATAATATCATGATATATGTTGAAACTATATTGACTACTATTATGATCATTTTACGTATATTTTTTTTAATGTTATACATAGTTAATTATTAATTTTATAGATCTATTTGATGACACCATGTTAGTTTGTTTATAATGACTTTATATTTTTTTATTAAAAATTGTGAAAATATAATCTTAATGATAGACATAAATTTCACGACATTCTTAATAACTACCCCAAAGTGTTTTTTAAGGTTAACTACCTCAAATGATACTTCCTAGTTAGTCGTCATTTTTCGTTTTGTTTTAAATAATTGTATCAATATTTTGTATAAAATATATACACTAGTATTTTCTTGTTTTGAAAACAAAAGAGAACTTATTTTTTGCTCTTTTCGACACAACATTATGATGCATACGATCATAGGTAAAATTGAGCCGTTTTATAGTAAAGGGCGGATAAGAATTTTTATTTAAGTATGTAATGTATGAGATAACATTTATAGATTTCCTCTTTATGTAATGTGTGGTTGTTTTGTCATATTTATCTACTATTTTTCTTATAAATGGATCATCTGAGGTACAGACTCAACAAGATTGGCATTAAGACCAACAAGTCGAAGAATTTCATTGTATAATTCATTAAGAAGTGTCGAATTTACCTTTTTATATGGAAAATTAACGTTGATAGTCCTCATATTTTATAAAGTTAAATATCCTCTTAAAAGATAGATTTGCATTTTAATTGGGTCATGATAGATTCATATGAAACCAAAAGTTTATATTTAATCTCATGTTTCAAATATCTTTACATGATAGTGTATAGGGAGAAAAAAATATGCTTTGCACAAATGTCTCTTTATGGAGATACAAATAAACTCTATATTATATTACAAAATATTAGACCATTGACTTTACACTATCGTATGGGGAAATAGAAGCTCTATATTAGCCTCGTTAGAAAAATAAAACATAACTCTAATTTCTAAATTTTATGTACATTAAAGTGTTCTACTATATCAAAATTAAATAAAGTCTCAACATGTAAAAACATAGAAACTCAATCTCAATATGGGTGCACGTTCCTGCTCAATCCATTCATGTTGGTAAAAAATCCGAATAATTGGTGTTTGTACGGCAAAAATGATCTTTGTTTGTTGCTATCTTTCCTCGTTTTATTTGTCAGATAAAACTTCTCGTAAGCTGATAATGCATTATTGTGTTTTTCATTCTTCCTCTTTTTAGCGACTGTATTTTCTATGTTTAGCTTACTTGGCTTTTTTAGAACTGAAGGGTTCATTAAAACAAAAGAATCCTTAAGGTCACTGTTACTTCGAAGATTCAAATTTTTTGGAAATCTCCGCAATTTTGACGACCCTGTTGAGTTGCTTTTTTCGTAACACTCATTTGAAACCTTCATCTCAACCAATGTCATATTGTGCAATGGCTCATTTTGAAGTTGTTTTGAAATACCACCAGATCTTGAGAGTGGATTTATGGAATCGTTAAGAAAGATCTTCTTTAGCGGTGCTTGAAGATGTAAGGCGTTATTATTTGAGGTAGGAAAGAATAAAAGAGATTGGTCAAAAGTATGGAGTATTGGTCGTATTTTTCCGTTTTCAAATATCTCATCGGCAAATACATCGGCTCCTTGGACTTCGGTGCATGCAAAACTAAATTCTCGTTCTTCAACAATTTCTTCATCATTGTCGTGAGTTTGTTGGTTGGTAATGAAGTATGGATCGAGTTTTTCTTGAACGGGAGCAGAATCATCTAAATCTAGAAATTCATCATGGTTTACTTGGTTTTTTGTGCTACAACATGGATGAACTTTATCTGGGATTGGAGAAAAGCTAGAAAAATCATGAGCATGGTGAGTTGTACAGAGAATTGATAGCTCTTTCACTCTTAGCATCTCAATATTTGAGGTAGTTTTCTGCATTTTGTTTCAATTCAGATTTTGAGATGTGTTTGGTAATGTGAATTTGATGTTGGAAGTGATTATGAAATGAGAAATATTTATATATAAACAACAATCCTTTGTAAGATTCAGTTGGTTACATAGTACTTAGTTAACTTTATGGTTTTAGGAGGTGGTTACACGTGGAAGGTAGGAAAGAGTGTTAAGAAGTTGCTAATTGCTTTTATGTTATACCTTGCATTTGTTACTAAGCAATTTTAAGCCATTAGATTTGTTATTTCTATTTTCTAAATAAGTAAATTATATTGGGATTTACAACCATTTCCTCTCTTTAAGTTAGTAGTTGGACGTTATGTTTTGTAGGTATGTAACTTCTCACGCGTAATGCAATCTTCCAGGTTCACATGTTAGTTGCTACTTATTAAGTACATTAATTATTTAGGATATGAGTGTTTGATACTAATTATATTAACCGTAATAAATGAATTTGTGAGAAAAAATGATTTGTGCAAAAAATCATAATAATTTAAATCACAACAATGAAAGGTGATAAAAAAATATTTTTCCAACTCGTGCTTTTGACTTTTATGTATTATAAATAGATTTATCGATTCTCAAAATTATAATATCATGATATATGTTGAAACTATATTGACTACTATTATGATCATTTTACGTATATTTTTTTTAATGTTATACATAGTTAATTATTAATTTTATAGATCTATTTGATGACACCATGTTAGTTTGTTTATAATGACTTTATATTTTTTTATTAAAAATTGTGAAAATATAATCTTAATGATAGACATAAATTTCACGACATTCTTAATAACTACCCCAAAGTGTTTTTTAAGGTTAACTACCTCAAATGATACTTCCTAGTTAGTCGTCATTTTTCGTTTTGTTTTAAATAATTGTATCAATATTTTGTATAAAATATATACACTAGTATTTTCTTGTTTTGAAAACAAAAGAGAACTTATTTTTTGCTCTTTTCGACACAACATTATGATGCATACGATCATAGGTAAAATTGAGCCGTTTTATAGTAAAGGGCGGATAAGAATTTTTATTTAAGTATGTAATGTATGAGATAACATTTATTGATTTCCTCTTTATATTGTATTTGCAAATTTTTATTTTGAGCTAATTATTAATCTACCATTGAAGTAATAAGCTAATGTAGAGATCCAAATATGCAGGAAATGTGTGGTTGTTTTGTCATATTTATCTACTATTTTTCTTATAAATGGATCATCTGAGGTACAGACTCAACAAGATTGGCATTAAGACCAACAAGTCGAAGAATTTCATTGTATAATTCATTAAGAAGTGTCGAATTTACCTTTTTATATGAAAAATTAACGTTGATAGTCCTCATATTTTATAAAGTTAAATATCCTCTTAAAAGATAGATTTGCATTTTAATTGGGTCATGATAGATTCATATGAAACCAAAAGTTTATATTTAATCTCATGTTTCAAATATCTTTACATGATAGTGTATAGGGAGAAAAAAATATGGTTTGCACAAATGTCTCTTTATGGAGATACAAATAAACTCTATATTATATTACAAAATATTAGACCATTGACTTTACACTATCGTATGGGGAAATAGAAGCTCTATATTAGCCTCGTTAGAAAAATAAAACATAACTCTAATTTCTAAATTTTATGTACATTAAAGTGTTCTACTATATCAAAATTAAATATAGTCTCAACATGTAAAAACATAGAAACTCAATCTCAATATGGGTGCACGTTCCTGCTCAATCCATTCATGTTGGTAAAAAATCCGAATAATTGGTGTTTGTACGGCAAAAATGATCTTTGTTTGTTGCTATCTTTCCTCGTTTTATTTGTCAGATAAAACTTCTCGTAAGCTGATAATGCATTATTGTGTTTTTCATTCTTCCTCTTTTTAGCGACTGTATTTTCTATGTTTAGCTTACTTGGCTTTTTTAGAACTGAAGGGTTCGTTAAAACAAAAGAATCCTTAAGGTCACTGTTACTTCGAAGATTCAAATTTTTTGGAAATCTCCGCAATTTTGACGACCCTGTTGAGTTGCTTTTTTCGTAACACTCATTTGAAACCTTCATCTCAACCAATGTCATATTGTGCAATGGCTCATTTTGAAGTTGTTTTGAAATACCACCAGATCTTGAGAGTGGATTTATGGAATCGTTAAGAAAGATCTTCTTTAGCGGTGCTTGAAGATGTAAGGCGTTATTATTTGAGGTAGGAAAGAATAAAAGAGATTGGTCAAAAGTATGGAGTATTGGTCGTATTTTTCCGTTTTCAAATATCTCATCAGCAAATACATCAGCTCCTTGGACTTCGGTGCATGCAAAACTAAATTCTCGTTCTTCAACAATTTCTTCATCATTGTCGTGAGTTTGTTGGTTGGTATTGAAGTATGGATCGAGTTTTTCTTGAACGGGAGCAGAATCATCTAAATCTATAAATTCATCATGGTTTACTTGGTTTTTTGTGCTACAACATGGATGAACTTTATCTGGGATTGGAGAAAAGCTAGAAAAATCATGAGCATGGTGAGTTGTACAGAGAATTGATAGCGCTTTCACTCTTAGCATCTCAATATTTGAGGTAGTTTTCTGCATTTTGTTTCAATTCAGAGTTTGAGATGTGTTTGGTAATGTGAATTTGATGTTGGAAGTGATTATGAAATGAGAAATATTTATATATAAACAACAATCCTTTGTAAGATTCAGTTGGTTACATAGTACTTAGTTAACTTTATGGTTTAAGGAGGTGGTTACACGTGGAAGGTAGGAAAGAGTGTTAAGAAGTTGCTAATTGCTTTTATGTTATACCTTGTATTTGTTACTTAGCAATTTTAAGCCATTAGATTTGTTATTTCTATTTTCTAAATAAGTAAATTATATTGGGATTTACAACCATTTCCTCTCTTTAAGTTAGTAGTTGGACGTTATGTTTTGTAGGTATGTAACTTCTCACGCGTAATGCAATCTTCCAGGTTCACATGTTAGTTGCTACTTATTAAGTACATTAATTATTTAGGATATGAGTATTTGATACTAATTATATTAACCGTAATAAATGAATTTGTGAGAAAAAATGATTTGTGCAAAAGATCATAATAATTTAAATCAAAACAATGAAAGGTGATAAAAAAATATTTTTCCAACTCGTGCTTTTGACTTTTATCTATTATAAATAGATTTATCGATTCTCAAAATTATAATATCATGATATATGTTGAAACTATATTGACTACTATTATGATCATTTTACGTATATTTTTTTTAATGTTATACATAGTTAATTATTAATTTTATAGATCTATTTGATGACACCATGTTAGTTTGTTTATAATGACTTTATATTTTTTTATTAAAAATTGTGAAAATATAATCTTAATGATAGACATAAATTTCACGACATTCTTAATAACTACCCCAAAGTGTTTTTTAAGGTTAACTACCTCAAATGATACTTCCTAGTTAGTCGTCATTTTTCGTTTTGTTTTAAATAATTGTATCAATATTTTGTATAAAATATATACACTAGTATTTTCTTGTTTTGAAAACAAAAGAGAACTTATTTTTTGCTCTTTTCGACACAACATTATGATGCATACGATCATAGGTAAAATTGAGCCGTTTTATAGTAAAGGGCGGATAAGAATTTTTATTTAAGTATGTAATGTATGAGATAACATTTATTGATTTCCTCTTTATATTGTATTTGCAAATTTTTATTTTGAGCTAATTATTAATCTACCATTGAAGTAATAAGCTAATGTAGAGATCCAAATATGCAGGAAATGTGTGGTTGTTTTGTCATATTTATCTACTATTTTTCTTATAAATGGATCATCTGAGGTACAGACTCAACAAGATTGGCATTAAGACCAACAAGTCGAAGAATTTCATTGTATAATTCATTAAGAAGTGTCGAATTTACCTTTTTATATGAAAAATTAACGTTGATAGTCCTCATATTTTATAAAGTTAAATATCCTCTTAAAAGATAGATTTGCATTTTAATTGGGTCATGATAGATTCATATGAAACCAAAAGTTTATATTTAATCTCATGTTTCAAATATCTTTACATGATAGTGTATAGGGAGAAAAAAATATGGTTTGCACAATTGTCTCTTTATGGAGATACAAATAAACTCTATATTATATTACAAAATATTAGACCATTGACTTTACACTATCGTATGGGGAAATAGAAGCTCTATATTAGCCTCGTTAGAAAAATAAAACATAACTCTAATTTCTAAATTTTATGTACATTAAAGTGTTCTACTATATCAAAATTAAATATAGTCTCAACATGTAAAAACATAGAAACTCAATCTCAATATGGGTGCACGTTCCTGCTCAATCCATTCATGTTGGTAAAAAATCCGAATAATTGGTGTTTGTACGGCAAAAATGATCTTTGTTTGTTGCTATCTTTCCTCGTTTTATTTGTCAGATAAAACTTCTCGTAAGCTGATAATGCATTATTGTGTTTTTCATTCTTCCTCTTTTTAGCGACTGTATTTTCTATGTTTAGCTTACTTGGCTTTTTTAGAACTGAAGGGTTCGTTAAAACAAAAGAATCCTTAAGGTCACTGTTACTTCGAAGATTCAAATTTTTTGGAAATCTCCGCAATTTTGACGACCCTGTTGAGTTGCTTTTTTCGTAACACTCATTTGAAACCTTCATCTCAACCAATGTCATATTGTGCAATGGCTCATTTTGAAGTTGTTTTGAAATACCACCAGATCTTGAGAGTGGATTTATGGAATCGTTAAGAAAGATCTTCTTTAGCGGTGCTTGAAGATGTAAGGCGTTATTATTTGAGGTAGGAAAGAATAAAAGAGATTGGTCAAAAGTATGGAGTATTGGTCGTATTTTTCCGTTTTCAAATATCTCATCAGCAAATACATCAGCTCCTTGGACTTCGGTGCATGCAAAACTAAATTCTCGTTCTTCAACAATTTCTTCATCATTGTCATGAGTTTGTTGGTTGGTAATGAAGTATGGATCGAGTTTTTCTTGAACGGGAGCAGAATCATCTAAATCTAGAAATTCATCATGGTTTACTTGGTTTTTTGTGCTACAACATGGATGAACTTTATCTGGGATTGGAGAAAAGCTAGAAAAATCATGAGCATGGTGAGTTGTACAGAGAATTGATAGCGCTTTCACTCTTAGCATCTCAATATTTGAGGTAGTTTTCTGCATTTTGTTTCAATTCAGAGTTTGAGATGTGTTTGGTAATGTGAATTTGATGTTGGAAGTGATTATGAAATGAGAAATATTTATATATAAACAACAATCCTTTGTAAGATTCAGTTGGTTACATAGTACTTAGTTAACTTTATGGTTTAAGGAGGTGGTTACACGTGGAAGGTAGGAAAGAGTGTTAAGAAGTTGCTAATTGCTTTTATGTTATACCTTGTATTTGTTACTTAGCAATTTTAAGCCATTAGATTTGTTATTTCTATTTTCTAAATAAGTAAATTATATTGGGATTTACAACCATTTCCTCTCTTTAAGTTAGTAGTTGGACGTTATGTTTTGTAGGTATGTAACTTCTCACGCGTAATGCAATCTTCCAGGTTCACATGTTAGTTGCTACTTATTAAGTACATTAATTATTTAGGATATGAGTATTTGATACTAATTATATTAACCGTAATAAATGAATTTGTGAGAAAAAATGATTTGTGCAAAAGATCATAATAATTTAAATCAAAACAATGAAAGGTGATAAAAAAATATTTTTCCAACTCGTGCTTTTGACTTTTATCTATTATAAATAGATTTATCGATTCTCAAAATTATAATATCATGATATATGTTGAAACTATATTGACTACTATTATGATCATTTTACGTATATTTTTTTTAATGTTATACATAGTTAATTATTAATTTTATAGATCTATTTGATGACACCATGTTAGTTTGTTTATAATGACTTTATATTTTTTTATTAAAAATTGTGAAAATATAATCTTAATGATAGACATAAATTTCACGACATTCTTAATAACTACCCCAAAGTGTTTTTTAAGGTTAACTACCTCAAATGATACTTCCTAGTTAGTCGTCATTTTTCGTTTTGTTTTAAATAATTGTATCAATATTTTGTATAAAATATATACACTAGTATTTTCTTGTTTTGAAAACAAAAGAGAACTTATTTTTTGCTCTTTTCGACACAACATTATGATGCATACGATCATAGGTAAAATTGAGCCGTTTTATAGTAAAGGGCGGATAAGAATTTTTATTTAAGTATGTAATGTATGAGATAACATTTATTGATTTCCTCTTTATATTGTATTTGCAAATTTTTATTTTGAGCTAATTATTAATCTACCATTGAAGTAATAAGCTAATGTAGAGATCCAAATATGCAGGAAATGTGTGGTTGTTTTGTCATATTTATCTACTATTTTTCTTATAAATGGATCATCTGAGGTACAGACTCAACAAGATTGGCATTAAGACCAACAAGTCGAAGAATTTCATTGTATAATTCATTAAGAAGTGTCGAATTTACCTTTTTATATGAAAAATTAACGTTGATAGTCCTCATATTTTATAAAGTTAAATATCCTCTTAAAAGATAGATTTGCATTTTAATTGGGTCATGATAGATTCATATGAAACCAAAAGTTTATATTTAATCTCATGTTTCAAATATCTTTACATGATAGTGTATAGGGAGAAAAAAATATGGTTTGCACAAATGTCTCTTTATGGAGATACAAATAAACTCTATATTATATTACAAAATATTAGACCATTGACTTTACACTATCGTATGGGGAAATAGAAGCTCTATATTAGCCTCGTTAGAAAAATAAAACATAACTCTAATTTCTAAATTTTATGTACATTAAAGTGTTCTACTATATCAAAATTAAATATAGTCTCAACATGTAAAAACATAGAAACTCAATCTCAATATGGGTGCACGTTCCTGCTCAATCCATTCATGTTGGTAAAAAATCCGAATAATTGGTGTTTGTACGGCAAAAATGATCTTTGTTTGTTGCTATCTTTCCTCGTTTTATTTGTCAGATAAAACTTCTCGTAAGCTGATAATGCATTATTGTGTTTTTCATTCTTCCTCTTTTTAGCGACTGTATTTTCTATGTTTAGCTTACTTGGCTTTTTTAGAACTGAAGGGTTCGTTAAAACAAAAGAATCCTTAAGGTCACTGTTACTTCGAAGATTCAAATTTTTTGGAAATCTCCGCAATTTTGACGACCCTGTTGAGTTGCTTTTTACGTAACACTCATTTGAAACCTTCATCTCAACCAATGTCATATTGTGCAATGGCTCATTTTGAAGTTGTTTTGAAATACCACCAGATCTTGAGAGTGGATTTATGGAATCGTTAAGAAAGATCTTCTTTAGCGGTGCTTGAAGATGTAAGGCGTTATTATTTGAGGTAGGAAAGAATAAAAGAGATTGGTCAAAAGTATGGAGTATTGGTCGTATTTTTCCGTTTTCAAATATCTCATCAGCAAATACATCAGCTCCTTGGACTTCGGTGCATGCAAAACTAAATTCTCGTTCTTCAACAATTTCTTCATCATTGTCGTGAGTTTGTTGGTTGGTAATGAAGTATGGATCGAGTTTTTCTTGAACGGGAGCAGAATCATCTAAATCTAGAAATTCATCATGGTTTACTTGGTTTTTTGTGCTACAACATGGATGAACTTTATCTGGGATTGGAGAAAAGCTAGAAAAATCATGAGCATGGTGAGTTGTACAGAGAATTGATAGCGCTTTCACTCTTAGCATCTCAATATTTGAGGTAGTTTTCTGCATTTTGTTTCAATTCAGAGTTTGAGATGTGTTTGGTAATGTGAATTTGATGTTGGAAGTGATTATGAAATGAGAAATATTTATATATAAACAACAATCCTTTGTAAGATTCAGTTGGTTACATAGTACTTAGTTAACTTTATGGTTTAAGGAGGTGGTTACACGTGGAAGGTAGGAAAGAGTGTTAAGAAGTTGCTAATTGCTTTTATGTTATACCTTGTATTTGTTACTTAGCAATTTTAAGCCATTAGATTTGTTATTTCTATTTTCTAAATAAGTAAATTATATTGGGATTTACAACCATTTCCTCTCTTTAAGTTAGTAGTTGGACGTTATGTTTTGTAGGTATGTAACTTCTCACGCGTAATGCAATCTTCCAGGTTCACTTGTTAGTTGCTACTTATTAAGTACATTAATTATTTAGGATATGAGTATTTGATACTAATTATATTAACCGTAATAAATGAATTTGTGAGAAAAAATGATTTGTGCAAAAGATCATAATAATTTAAATCAAAACAATGAAAGGTGATAAAAAAATATTTTTCCAACTCGTGCTTTTGACTTTTATCTATTATAAATAGATTTATCGATTCTCAAAATTATAATATCATGATATATGTTGAAACTATATTGACTACTATTATGATCATTTTACGTATATTTTTTTTAATGTTATACATAGTTAATTATTAATTTTATAGATCTATTTGATGACACCATGTTAGTTTGTTTATAATGACTTTATATTTTTTTATTAAAAATTGTGAAAATATAATCTTAATGATAGACATAAATTTCACGACATTCTTAATAACTACCCCAAAGTGTTTTTTAAGGTTAACTACCTCAAATGATACTTCCTAGTTAGTCGTCATTTTTCGTTTTGTTTTAAATAATTGTATCAATATTTTGTATAAAATATATACACTAGTATTTTCTTGTTTTGAAAACAAAAGAGAACTTATTTTTTGCTCTTTTCGACACAACATTATGATGCATACGATCATAGGTAAAATTGAGCCGTTTTATAGTAAAGGGCGGATAAGAATTTTTATTTAAGTATGTAATGTATGAGATAACATTTATTGATTTCCTCTTTATATTGTATTTGCAAATTTTTATTTTGAGCTAATTATTAATCTACCATTGAAGTAATAAGCTAATGTAGAGATCCAAATATGCAGGAAATGTGTGGTTGTTTTGTCATATTTATCTACTATTTTTCTTATAAATGGATCATCTGAGGTACAGACTCAACAAGATTGGCATTAAGACCAACAAGTCGAAGAATTTCATTGTATAATTCATTAAGAAGTGTCGAATTTACCTTTTTATATGAAAAATTAACGTTGATAGTCCTCATATTTTATAAAGTTAAATATCCTCTTAAAAGATAGATTTGCATTTTAATTGGGTCATGATAGATTCATATGAAACCAAAAGTTTATATTTAATCTCATGTTTCAAATATCTTTACATGATAGTGTATAGGGAGAAAAAAATATGGTTTGCACAAATGTCTCTTTATGGAGATACAAATAAACTCTATATTATATTACAAAATATTAGACCATTGACTTTACACTATCGTATGGGGAAATAGAAGCTCTATATTAGCCTCGTTAGAAAAATAAAACATAACTCTAATTTCTAAATTTTATGTACATTAAAGTGTTCTACTATATCAAAATTAAATATAGTCTCAACATGTAAAAACATAGAAACTCAATCTCAATATGGGTGCACGTTCCTGCTCAATCCATTCATGTTGGTAAAAAATCCGAATAATTGGTGTTTGTACGGCAAAAATGATCTTTGTTTGTTGCTATCTTTCCTCGTTTTATTTGTCAGATAAAACTTCTCGTAAGCTGATAATGCATTATTGTGTTTTTCATTCTTCCTCTTTTTAGCGACTGTATTTTCTATGTTTAGCTTACTTGGCTTTTTTAGAACTGAAGGGTTCGTTAAAACAAAAGAATCCTTAAGGTCACTGTTACTTCGAAGATTCAAATTTTTTGGAAATCTCCGCAATTTTGACGACCCTGTTGAGTTGCTTTTTTCGTAACACTCATTTGAAACCTTCATCTCAACCAATGTCATATTGTGCAATGGCTCATTTTGAAGTTGTTTTGAAATACCACCAGATCTTGAGAGTGGATTTATGGAATCGTTAAGAAAGATCTTCTTTAGCGGTGCTTGAAGATGTAAGGCGTTATTATTTGAGGTAGGAAAGAATAAAAGAGATTGGTCAAAAGTATGGAGTATTGGTCGTATTTTTCCGTTTTCAAATATCTCATCAGCAAATACATCAGCTCCTTGGACTTCGGTGCATGCAAAACTAAATTCTCGTTCTTCAACAATTTCTTCATCATTGTCGTGAGTTTGTTGGTTGGTAATGAAGTATGGATCGAGTTTTTCTTGAACGGGAGCAGAATCATCTAAATCTAGAAATTCATCATGGTTTACTTGGTTTTTTGTGCTACAACATGGATGAACTTTATCTGGGATTGGAGAAAAGCTAGAAAAATCATGAGCATGGTGAGTTGTACAGAGAATTGATAGCGCTTTCACTCTTAGCATCTCAATATTTGAGGTAGTTTTCTGCATTTTGTTTCAATTCAGAGTTTGAGATGTGTTTGGTAATGTGAATTTGATGTTGGAAGTGATTATGAAATGAGAAATATTTATATATAAACAACAATCCTTTGTAAGATTCAGTTGGTTACATAGTACTTAGTTAACTTTATGGTTTAAGGAGGTGGTTACACGTGGAAGGTAGGAAAGAGTGTTAAGAAGTTGCTAATTGCTTTTATGTTATACCTTGTATTTGTTACTTAGCAATTTTAAGCCATTAGATTTGTTATTTCTATTTTCTAAATAAGTAAATTATATTGGGATTTACAACCATTTCCTCTCTTTAAGTTAGTAGTTGGACGTTATGTTTTGTAGGTATGTAACTTCTCACGCGTAATGCAATCTTCCAGGTTCACATGTTAGTTGCTACTTATTAAGTACATTAATTATTTAGGATATGAGTATTTGATACTAATTATATTAACCGTAATAAATGAATTTGTGAGAAAAAATGATTTGTGCAAAAGAACATAATAATTTAAATCAAAACAATGAAAGGTGATAAAAAAATATTTTTCCAACTCGTGCTTTTGACTTTTATCTATTATAAATAGATTTATCGATTCTCAAAATTATAATATCATGATATATGTTGAAACTATATTGACTACTATTATGATCATTTTACGTATATTTTTTTTAATGTTATACATAGTTAATTATTAATTTTATAGATCTATTTGATGACACCATGTTAGTTTGTTTATAATGACTTTATATTTTTTTATTAAAAATTGTGAAAATATAATCTTAATGATAGACATAAATTTCACGACATTCTTAATAACTACCCCAAAGTGTTTTTTAAGGTTAACTACCTCAAATGATACTTCCTAGTTAGTCGTCATTTTTCGTTTTGTTTTAAATAATTGTATCAATATTTTGTATAAAACATATACACTAGTATTTTCTTGTTTTGAAAACAAAAGAGAACTTATTTTTTGCTCTTTTCGACACAACATTATGATGCATACGATCATAGGTAAAATTGAGCCGTTTTATAGTAAAGGGCGGATAAGAATTTTTATTTAAGTATGTAATGTATGAGATAACATTTATTGATTTCCTCTTTATATTGTATTTGCAAATTTTTATTTTGAGCTAATTATTAATCTACCATTGAAGTAATAAGCTAATGTAGAGATCCAAATATGCAGGAAATGTGTGGTTGTTTTGTCATATTTATCTACTATTTTTCTTATAAATGGATCATCTGAGGTACAGACTCAACAAGATTGGCATTAAGACCAACAAGTCGAAGAATTTCATTGTATAATTCATTAAGAAGTGTCGAATTTACCTTTTTATATGAAAAATTAACGTTGATAGTCCTCATATTTTATAAAGTTAAATATCCTCTTAAAAGATAGATTTGCATTTTAATTGGGTCATGATAGATTCATATGAAACCAAAAGTTTATATTTAATCTCATGTTTCAAATATCTTTACATGATAGTGTATAGGGAGAAAAAAATATGCTTTGCACAAATGTCTCTTTATGGAGATACAAATAAACTCTATATTATATTACAAAATATTAGACCATTGACTTTACACTATCGTATGGGGAAATAGAAGCTCTATATTAGCCTCGTTAGAAAAATAAAACATAACTCTAATTTCTAAATTTTATGTACATTAAAGTGTTCTACTATATCAAAATTAAATATAGTCTCAACATGTAAAAACATAGAAACTCAATCTCAATATGGGTGCACGTTCCTGCTCAATCCATTCATGTTGGTAAAAAATCCGAATAATTGGTGTTTGTACGGCAAAAATGATCTTGGTTTGTTGCTACCTTTCCTCGTTTTATTTGTCAGATAAAACTTCTCGTAAGCTGATAATGGATTATTGTGTTTTTCATTCTTCCTCTTTTTAGCGACTGTATTTTCTATGTTTAGCTTACTTGGCTTTTTTAGAACTGAAGGGTTCGTTAAAACAAAAGAATCCTTAAGGTCACTGTTACTTCGAAGATTCAAATTTATTGGAAATCTCCGCAATTTTGACGACCCTGTTGAGTTGCTTTTTTCGTAACACTCATTTGAAACCTTCATCTCAACCAATGTCATATTGTGCAATGGCTCATTTTGAAGTTGTTTTGAAATACCACCAGATCTTGAGAGTGGATTTATGGAATCGTTAAGAAAGATCTTCTTTAGCGGTGCTTGAAGATGTAAGGCGTTATTATTTGAGGTAGGAAAGAATAAAAGAGATTGGTCAAAAGTATGGAGTATTGGTCGTATTTTTCCGTTTTCAAATATCTCATCAGCAAATACATCAGCTCCTTGGACTTCGGTGCATGCAAAACTAAATTCTCGTTCTTCAACAATTTCTTCATCATTGTCGTGAGTTTGTTGGTTGGTAATGAAGTATGGATCGAGTTTTTCTTGAACGGGAGCAGAATCATCTAAATCTAGAAATTCATCATGGTTTACTTGGTTTTTTGTGCTACAACATGGATGAACTTTATCTGGGATTGGAGAAAAGCTAGAAAAATCATGAGCATGGTGAGTTGTACAGAGAATTGATAGCGCTTTCACTCTTAGCATCTCAATATTTGAGGTAGTTTTCTGCATTTTGTTTCAATTCAGAGTTTGAGATGTGTTTGGTAATGTGAATTTGATGTTGGAAGTGATTATGAAATGAGAAATATTTATATATAAACAACAATCCTTTGTAAGATTCAGTTGGTTACATAGTACTTAGTTAACTTTATGGTTTAAGGAGGTGGTTACACGTGGAAGGTAGGAAAGAGTGTTAAGAAGTTGCTAATTGCTTTTATGTTATACCTTGTATTTGTTACTTAGCAATTTTAAGCCATTAGATTTGTTATTTCTATTTTCTAAATAAGTAAATTATATTGGGATTTACAACCATTTCCTCTCTTTAAGTTAGTAGTTGGACGTTATGTTTTGTAGGTATGTAACTTCTCACGCGTAATGCAATCTTCCAGGTTCACATGTTAGTTGCTACTTATTAAGTACATTAATTATTTAGGTTATGAGTATTTGATACTAATTATATTAACCGTAATAAATGAATTTGTGAGAAAAAATGATTTGTGCAAAAGATCATAATAATTTAAATCAAAACAATGAAAGGTGATAAAAAAATATTTTTCCAACTCGTGCTTTTGACTTTTATCTATTATAAATAGATTTATCGATTCTCAAAATTATAATATCATGATATATGTTGAAACTATATTGACTACTATTATGATCATTTTACGTATATTTTTTTTAATGTTATACATAGTTAATTATTAATTTTATAGATCTATTTGATGACACCATGTTAGTTTGTTTATAATGACTTTATATTTTTTTATTAAAAATTGTGAAAATATAATCTTAATGATAGACATAAATTTCACGACATTCTTAATAACTACCCCAAAGTGTTTTTTAAGGTTAACTACCTCAAATGATACTTCCTAGTTAGTCGTCATTTTTCGTTTTGTTTTAAATAATTGTATCAATATTTTGTATAAAACATATACACTAGTATTTTCTTGTTTTGAAAACAAAAGAGAACTTATTTTTTGCTCTTTTCGACACAACATTATGATGCATACGATCATAGGTAAAATTGAGCCGTTTTATAGTAAAGGGCGGATAAGAATTTTTATTTAAGT
Organism: Trifolium dubium; assembly: GCA_951804385.1. Classification (NCBI taxonomy): domain Eukaryota; kingdom Viridiplantae; phylum Streptophyta; class Magnoliopsida; order Fabales; family Fabaceae; genus Trifolium; species Trifolium dubium. The sequence continues at coordinate 17,528,281 of OX638063.1, forward strand.
ATGTAATGTATGAGATAACATTTATTGATTTCCTCTTTATATTGTATTTGCAAATTTTTATTTTGAGCTAATTATTAATCTACCATTGAAGTAATAAGCTAATGTAGAGATCCAAATATGCAGGAAATGTGTGGTTGTTTTGTCATATTTATCTACTATTTTTCTTATAAATGGATCATCTGAGGTACAGACTCAACAAGATTGGCATTAAGACCAACAAGTCGAAGAATTTCATTGTATAATTCATTAAGAAGTGTCGAATTTACCTTTTTATATGAAAAATTAACGTTGATAGTCCTCATATTTTATAAAGTTAAATATCCTCTTAAAAGATAGATTTGCATTTTAATTGGGTCATGATAGATTCATATGAAACCAAAAGTTTATATTTAATCTCATGTTTCAAATATCTTTACATGATAGTGTATAGGGAGAAAAAAATATGCTTTGCACAAATGTCTCTTTATGGAGATACAAATAAACTCTATATTATATTACAAAATATTAGACCATTGACTTTACACTATCGTATGGGGAAATAGAAGCTCTATATTAGCCTCGTTAGAAAAATAAAACATAACTCTAATTTCTAAATTTTATGTACATTAAAGTGTTCTACTATATCAAAATTAAATATAGTCTCAACATGTAAAAACATAGAAACTCAATCTCAATATGGGTGCACGTTCCTGCTCAATCCATTCATGTTGGTAAAAAATCCGAATAATTGGTGTTTGTACGGCAAAAATGATCTTGGTTTGTTGCTACCTTTCCTCGTTTTATTTGTCAGATAAAACTTCTCGTAAGCTGATAATGGATTATTGTGTTTTTCATTCTTCCTCTTTTTAGCGACTGTATTTTCTATGTTTAGCTTACTTGGCTTTTTTAGAACTGAAGGGTTCGTTAAAACAAAAGAATCCTTAAGGTCACTGTTACTTCGAAGATTCAAATTTATTGGAAATCTCCGCAATTTTGACGACCCTGTTGAGTTGCTTTTTTCGTAACACTCATTTGAAACCTTCATCTCAACCAATGTCATATTGTGCAATGGCTCATTTTGAAGTTGTTTTGAAATACCACCAGATCTTGAGAGTGGATTTATGGAATCGTTAAGAAAGATCTTCTTTAGCGGTGCTTGAAGATGTAAGGCGTTATTATTTGAGGTAGGAAAGAATAAAAGAGATTGGTCAAAAGTATGGAGTATTGGTCGTATTTTTCCGTTTTCAAATATCTCATCAGCAAATACATCAGCTCCTTGGACTTCGGTGCATGCAAAACTAAATTCTCGTTCTTCAACAATTTCTTCATCATTGTCGTGAGTTTGTTGGTTGGTAATGAAGTATGGATCGAGTTTTTCTTGAACGGGAGCAGAATCATCTAAATCTAGAAATTCATCATGGTTTACTTGGTTTTTTGTGCTACAACATGGATGAACTTTATCTGGGATTGGAGAAAAGCTAGAAAAATCATGAGCATGGTGAGTTGTACAGAGAATTGATAGCGCTTTCACTCTTAGCATCTCAATATTTGAGGTAGTTTTCTGCATTTTGTTTCAATTCAGAGTTTGAGATGTGTTTGGTAATGTGAATTTGATGTTGGAAGTGATTATGAAATGAGAAATATTTATATATAAACAACAATCCTTTGTAAGATTCAGTTGGTTACATAGTACTTAGTTAACTTTATGGTTTAAGGAGGTGGTTACACGTGGAAGGTAGGAAAGAGTGTTAAGAAGTTGCTAATTGCTTTTATGTTATACCTTGTATTTGTTACTTAGCAATTTTAAGCCATTAGATTTGTTATTTCTATTTTCTAAATAAGTAAATTATATTGGGATTTACAACCATTTCCTCTCTTTAAGTTAGTAGTTGGACGTTATGTTTTGTAGGTATGTAACTTCTCACGCGTAATGCAATCTTCCAGGTTCACATGTTAGTTGCTACTTATTAAGTACATTAATTATTTAGGTTATGAGTATTTGATACTAATTATATTAACCGTAATAAATGAATTTGTGAGAAAAAATGATTTGTGCAAAAGATCATAATAATTTAAATCAAAACAATGAAAGGTGATAAAAAAATATTTTTCCAACTCGTGCTTTTGACTTTTATCTATTATAAATAGATTTATCGATTCTCAAAATTATAATATCATGATATATGTTGAAACTATATTGACTACTATTATGATCATTTTACGTATATTTTTTTTAATGTTATACATAGTTAATTATTAATTTTATAGATCTATTTGATGACACCATGTTAGTTTGTTTATAATGACTTTATATTTTTTTATTAAAAATTGTGAAAATATAATCTTAATGATAGACATAAATTTCACGACATTCTTAATAACTACCCCAAAGTGTTTTTTAAGGTTAACTACCTCAAATGATACTTCCTAGTTAGTCGTCATTTTTCGTTTTGTTTTAAATAATTGTATCAATATTTTGTATAAAATATATACACTAGTATTTTCTTGTTTTGAAAACAAAAGAGAACTTATTTTTTGCTCTTTTCGACACAACATTATGATGCATACGATCATAGGTAAAATTGAGCCGTTTTATAGTAAAGGGCGGATAAGAATTTTTATTTAAGTATGTAATGTATGAGATAACATTTATTGATTTCCTCTTTATATTGTATTTGCAAATTTTTATTTTGAGCTAATTATTAATCTACCATTGAAGTAATAAGCTAATGTAGAGATCCAAATATGCAGGAAATGTGTGGTTGTTTTGTCATATTTATCTACTATTTTTCTTATAAATGGATCATCTGAGGTACAGACTCAACAAGATTGGCATTAAGACCAACAAGTCGAAGAATTTCATTGTATAATTCATTAAGAAGTGTCGAATTTACCTTTTTATATGAAAAATTAACGTTGATAGTCCTCATATTTTATAAAGTTAAATATCCTCTTAAAAGATAGATTTGCATTTTAATTGGGTCATGATAGATTCATATGAAACCAAAAGTTTATATTTAATCTCATGTTTCAAATATCTTTACATGATAGTGTATAGGGAGAAAAAAATATGCTTTGCACAAATGTCTCTTTATGGAGATACAAATAAACTCTATATTATATTACAAAATATTAGACCATTGACTTTACACTATCGTATGGGGAAATAGAAGCTCTATATTAGCCTCGTTAGAAAAATAAAACATAACTCTAATTACTAAATTTTATGTACATTAAAGTGTTCTACTATATCAAAATTAAATATAGTCTCAACATGTAAAAACATAGAAACTCAATCTCAATATGGGTGCACGTTCCTGCTCAATCCATTCATGTTGGTAAAAAATCCGAATAATTGGTGTTTGTACGGAAAAAATGATCTTGGTTTGTTGCTACCTTTCCTCGTTTTATTTGTCAGATAAAACTTCTCGTAAGCTGATAATGCATTATTGTGTTTTTCATTCTTCCTCTTTTTAGCGACTGTATTTTCTATGTTTAGCTTACTTGGCTTTTTTAGAACTGAAGGGTTCGTTAAAACAAAAGAATCCTTAAGGTCACTGTTACTTCGAAGATTCAAATTTTTTGGAAATCTCCGCAATTTTGACGACCCTGTTGAGTTGCTTTTTTCGTAACACTCATTTGAAACCTTCATCTCAACCAATGTCATATTGTGCAATGGCTCATTTTGAAGTTGTTTTGAAATACCACCAGATCTTGAGAGTGGATTTATGGAATCGTTAAGAAAGATCTTCTTTAGCGGTGCTTGAAGATGTAAGGCGTTATTATTTGAGGTAGGAAAGAATAAAAGAGATTGGTCAAAAGTATGGAGTATTGGTCGTATTTTTCCGTTTTCAAATATCTCATCAGCAAATACATCAGCTCCTTGGACTTCGGTGCATGCAAAACTAAATTCTCGTTCTTCAACAATTTCTTCATCATTGTCGTGAGTTTGTTGGTTGGTAATGAAGTATGGATCGAGTTTTTCTTGAACGGGAGCAGAATCATCTAAATCTAGAAATTCATCATGGTTTACTTGGTTTTTTGTGGTACAACATGGATGAACTTTATCTGGGATTGGAGAAAAGCTAGAAAAATCATGAGCATGGTGAGTTGTACAGAGAATTGATAGCGCTTTCACTCTTAGCATCTCAATATTTGAGGTAGTTTTCTGCATTTTGTTTCAATTCCGAGTTTGAGATGTGTTTGGTAATGTGAATTTGATGTTGGAAGTGATTATGAAATGAGAAATATTTATATATAAACAACAATCCTTTGTAAGATTCAGTTGGTTACACAGTACTTAGTTAACTTTATGGTTTAAGGAAGTGGTTACACGTGGAAGGTAGGAAAGAGTGTTAAGAAGTTGCTAATTGCTTTTATGTTATACCTTGTATTTGTTACTTAGCAATTTTAAGCCATTAGATTTGTTATTTCTATTTTCTAAATAAGTAAATTATATTGGGATTTACAACCATTTCCTCTCTTTAAGTTAGTAGTTGGACGTTATGTTTTGTAGGTATGTAACTTCTCACACGTAATGCAATCTTCCAGGTTCACATGTTAGTTGCTACTTATTAAGTACATTAATTATTTAGGATATGAGTGTTTGATACTAATTATATTAACCGTAATAAATGAATTTGTGAGAAAAAATGATTTGTCAAAAGATCATAATAATTTAAATCACAACAATGAAAGGTGATAAAAAAATATTTTTCCAACTCGTGCTTTTGACTTTTATCTATTATAAATAGATTTATCGATTCTCAAAATTATAATATCATGATATATGTTGAAACTATATTGACTACTATTATGATCATTTTACGTATATTTTTTTTAATGTTATACATAGTTAATTATTAATTTTATAGATCTATTTGATGACACCATGTTAGTTTGTTTATAATGACTTTATATTTTTTTATTAAAAATTGTGAAAATATAATCTTAATGATAGACATAAATTTTACGACATTCTTAATAACTACCCCAAAGTGTTTTTTAAGGTTAACTACCTCAAATGATACTTCCTAGTTAGTCGTCATTTTTCGTTTTGTTTTAAATAATTGTATCAATATTTTGTATAAAATATATACACTAATATTTTCTTGTTTTGAAAACAAAAGAGAACTTATTTTTTGCTCATTTCGACACAACATTATGATGCATACAATCATAGGTAAAATTGAGCCGTTTAATAGTAAAGGGCGGATAAGAATTTTTATTTAAGTATGTAATGTATGAGATAACAGTTATAGATTTCCTCTTTATATTGTATTTGCAAATTTTTATTTTGAGCTAATTATTAATCTACCATTGAAGTAATAAGCTAATGCAGAGATCCAAATATGCAGGAAATGTGTGGTTGTTTTGTCATATTTATCTACTATTTTTCTTATAAATGGATCATCTGAGGTACAGACTCAACAAGATTGGCATTAAGACCAACAAGTCGAAGAATTTCATTGTATAATTCATTAAGAAGTGTCGAATTTACCTTTTTATATGAAAAATTAACGTTGATAGTCCTCATATTTTATAAAGTTAAATATCCTTTTAAAAGATAGATTTGCATTTTAATTGGGTCATGATAGATTCATATGAAATCAAAAGTTTATATTTAATCTCATGTTTCAAATATCTTTACATGATAGTGTATAGGGAGAAAACAATATGCTTTGCACAAATATCTCTTTATTGAGATACAAATAAACTCTATATTATATTACAAAATATTAGACCATTGACTTTACACTATCGTATGGGGAAATAGAAGCTCTATATTAGCCTCGTTAGAAAAATAAAACATAACTCTAATTTTTAAATTTTAAGTACATTAAAGTGTTCTACTATATCAAAATTAAATAAAGTCTCAACATGTAAAAACATAGAAACTCAATCTCAATATGGGTGCACGTTCCTGCTCAATCCATTCATGTTGGTAAAAAATCCGAATAATTGGTGTTTGTACGGCAAAAATGATCTTTGTTTGTTGCTATCTTTCCTCGTTTTATTTGTCAGATAAAACTTCTCGTAAGCTGATAATGCATTATTGTGTTTTTCATTCTTCCTCTTTTTAGCGACTGTATTTTCTATGTTTAGCTTACTTGGCTTTTTTAGAACTGAAGGGTTCATTAAAACAAAAGAATCCTTAAGGTCACTGTTACTTCGAAGATTCAAATTTTTTGGAAATCTCCGCAATTTTGACGACCCTGTTGAGTTGCTTTTTTCGTAACACTCATTTGAAACCTTCATCTCAACCAATGTCATATTGTGCAATGGCTCATTTTGAAGTTGTTTTGAAATACCACCAGATCTTGAGAGTGGATTTGTGGAATCTTTAAGAAAGATCTTCTTTAGCGGTGCTCGAAGATGTAAGGCGTTATTATTTGAGGTAGGAAAGAATAAAAGAGATTGGTCAAAAGTATGGAGTATTGGTCGTATTTTTCCGTTTTCAAATATCTCATCGGCAAATACATCGGCTCCTTGGACTTCGGTGCATGCAAAACTAAATTCTCGTTCTTCAACAATTTCTTCATCATTGTCGTGAGTTTGTTGGTTGGTAATGAAGTATGGATCGAGTTTTTCTTGAACGGGAGCAGAATCATCTAAATCAAGAAATTCATCATGGTTTACTTGGTTTTTTGTGCTACAACATGGATGAACTTTATCTGGAATTGGAGAAAAGATAGAAAAATCATGAGCATGGTGAGTTGTACAGAGAATTGATAGCGCTTTCACTCTTAGCATCTCAATATTTGAGGTAGTTTTCTGCATTTTGTTTCAATTCAGAGTTTGAGATGTGTTTGGTAATGTGAATTTGATGTTGGAAGTGATTATGAAATGAGAAATATTTATATATAAACAACAATCCTTTGTAAGATTCAGTTGGTTACATAGTACTTAGTTAACTTTATGGTTTTAGGAGGTGGTTACACATGGAAGGTAGGAAAGAGTGTTAAGAAGTTGCTAATTGCTTTTATGTTATACCTTGTATTTGTTACTTAGCAATTTTAAGCCATTAGATTTGTTATTTCTATTTTCTAAATAAGTAAATTATATTGGGATTTACAACCATTTCCTCTCTTTAAGTTAGTAGTTGGACGTTATGTTTTGTAGGTATGTAACTTCTCACGCGTAATGCAATCTTCCAGGTTCACATGTTAGTTGCTACTTATTAAGTACATTAATTATTTAGGATATGAGCGTTTGATACTAATTATATTAACCGTAATAAATGAATTTGTGAGAAAAAATGATTTGTGCAAAAGATCATAATAATTTAAATCACAACAATGAAAGGTGATAAAAAATATTTTTCCAACTCGTGCTTTTGACTTTTATGTATTATAAATAGATTTATCGATTCTCAAAATTATAATATCATGATATATGTTGAAACTATATTGACTACTATTATGATCATTTTACGTATATTTTTTTTAATGTTATACATAGTTAATTATTAATTTTATAGATCTATTTGATGACACCATGTTAATTTGTTTATAATGACTTTATATTTTTTTATTAAAAATTGTGAAAATATAATCTTAATGATAGACATAAATTTCACGACATTCTTAATAACTACCCCAAAGTGTTTTTTAAGGTTAACTACCTCAAATGATACTTCCTAGTTAGTCGTCATTTTTCGTTTTGTTTTAAATAATTGTATCAATATTTTGTATAAAATATATACACTAGTATTTTCTTGTTTTGAAAACAAAAGAGAACTTATTTTTTGCTCATTTCGACACAACATTATGATGCATACGATCATAGGTAAAATTGAGCCGTTTTATAGTAAAGGGCGGATAAGAATTTTTATTTAAGTATGTAATATATGAGATAACATTTATAGATTTCCTCTTTATATTGTATTTGCAAATTTTTATTTTGAGCTAATTATTAATCTACCATTGAAGTAATAAGCTAATGTAGAGATCCAAATATGCAGGAAATGTGTGGTTGTTTTGTCATATTTATCTACTATTTTTCTTATAAATGGATCATCTGAGGTACAGACTCAACAAGATTGGCATTAAGACCAACAAGTCGAAGAATTTCATTGTATAATTCATTAAGAAGTGTCGAATTTACCTTTTTATATGAAAAATTAACGTTGATAGTCCTCATATTTTATAAAGTTAAATATCCTTTTAAAAGATAGATTTGCATTTTAATTGGGTCATGATAGATTCATATGAAATCAAAAGTTTATATTTAATCTCATGTTTCAAATATCTTTACATGATAGTGTATAGGGAGAAAACAATATGCTTTGCACAAATGTCTCTTTATTGAGATACAAATAAACTCTATATTATATTACAAAATATTAGACCATTGACTTTACACTATCGTATGGGGAAATAGAAGCTCTATATTAGCCTCGTTAGAAAAATAAAACATAACTCTAATTTCTAAATTTTATGTACATTAAAGTGTTCTACTATATCAAAATTAAATAAAGTCTCAACATGTAAAAACATAGAAACTCAATCTCAATATGGGTGCACGTTCCTGCTCAATCCATTCATGTTGGTAAAAAATCCGAATAATTGGTATTTGTACGGCAAAAATGATCTTTGTTTGTTGCTATCTTTCCTCGTTTTATTTGTCAGATAAAACTTCTCGTAAGCTGATAATGCATTATTGTGTTTTTCATTCTTCCTCTTTTTAGCGGCTGTATTTTCTATGTTTAGCTTACTTGGCTTTTTTAGAACTGAAGGGTTCATTAAAACAAAAGAATCCTTAAGGTCACTGTTACTTCGAAGATTCAAATTTTTTGGAAATCTCCGCAATTTTGACGACCCTGTTGAGTTGCTTTTTTCGTAACACTCATTTGAAACCTTCATCTCAACCAATGTCATATTGTGCAATGGCTCATTTTGAAGTTGTTTTGAAATACCACCAGATCTTGAGAGTGGATTTGTGGAATCGTTAAGAAAGATCTTCTTTAGCGGTGCTCGAAGATGTAAGGCGTTATTATTTGAGGTAGGAAAGAATAAAAGAGATTGGTCAAAAGTATGGAGTATTGGTCGTATTTTTCCGTTTTCAAATATCTCATCGGCAAATACATCGGCTCCTTGGACTTCGGTGCATGCAAAACTAAATTCTCGTTCTTCAACAATTTCTTCATCATTGTCGTGAGTTTGTTGGTTGGTAATGAAGTATGGATCGAGTTTTTCATGAACGGGAGCAGAATCATCTAAATAAAGAAATTCATCATGGTTTACTTGGTTTTTTGTGCTACAACATGGATGAACTTTATCTGGAATTGGAGAAAAGCTAGAAAAATCATGAGCATGGTGAGTTGTACAGAGAATTGATAGCGCTTTCACTCTTAGCATCTCAATATTTGAGGTAGTTTTCTGCATTTTGTTTCAATTCAGAGTTTGAGATGTGTTTGGTAATGTGAATTTGATGTTGGAAGTGATTATGAAATGAGAAATATTTATATATAAACAACAATTCTTTGTAAGATTCAGTTGGTTACATAGTACTTATTTAACTTTATGGTTTTAGGAGGTGGTTACACATGGAAGGTAGGAAAGAGTGTTAAGAAGTTGCTAATTGCTTTTATGTTATACCTTGTATTTGTTACTTAGCAATTTTAAGCCATTAGATTTGTTATTTCTATTTTCTAAATAAGTAAATTATATTGGGATTTACAACCATTTCCTCTCTTTAAGTTAGTAGTTGGACGTTATGTTTTGTAGGTATGTAACTTCTCACGCGTAATGCAATCTTCCAGGTTCACATGTTAGTTGCTACTTATTAAGTACATTAATTATTTAGGATATGAGTGTTTGATACTAATTATATTAACCGTAATAAATGAATTTGTGAGAAAAAATGATTTGTGCAAAAGATCATAATAATTTAAATCACAACAATGAAAGGTGATAAAAAAATATTTTTCCAACTCGTGCTTTTGACTTTTATGTATTATAAATAGATTTTTTATCGATTCTCAAAATTATAATATCATGATATATGTTGAAACTATATTGACTACTATTATGATCATTTTACGTATATTTTTTTTAATGTTATACATAGTTAATTATTAATTTTATAGATCTACTTGATGACACCATGTTAGTTTGTTTATAATGACATTATATTTTTTTACTAAAAATTTTGACAATATAATCTTAATGATAGACATAAATTTCACGACATTCTTAATAACTACCCCAAAGTGTTTTTTAAGGTTAACTACCTCAAATGATACTTCCTAGTTAGTCGTCATTTTTCGTTTTGTTTTAAATAATTGTATCAATATTTTGTATAAAATATATACACTAGTATTTTCTTGTTTTGAAAACAAAAGAGAACTTATTTTTTGCTCATTTCGACACAACATTATGATGCATACGATCATAGGTAAAATTGAGCCGTTTTATAGTAAAGGGCGGATAAGAATTTTTATTTAAGTATGTAATGTATGAGATAACATTTATAGATTTCCTCTTTATATTGTATTTGCAAATTTTTATTTTGAGCTAATTATTAATCTACCATTGAAGTAATAAGCTAACGTAGAGATCCAAATAAGCAGGAAATGGGTGGTTGTTTTGTCATATTTATCTACTATTTTTCTTATAAATGGATCATCTGAGGTACAGACTCAACAAGATTGGCATTAAGACCAACAAGTCGAAGAATTTCATTGTATAATTCATTAAGAAGTGTCGAATTTACCTTTTTATATGAAAAATTAACGTTGATAGTCCTCATATTTTATAAAGTTAAATATCCTCTTAAAAGATAGATTTGCATTTTAATTGGGTCATGATAGATTCATATGAAACCAAAAGTTTATATTTAATCTCATGTTTCAAATATCTTTACATGATAGCGTATAGGGAGAAAAAAATATACTTTGCACAAATGTCTCTTTATTGAGATACAAATAAACTCTATATTATATTACAAAATATTAGACCATTGACTTTACACTATCGTATGGGGAAATAGAAGCTCTATATTAGCCTTGTTAGAAAAATAAAACATAACTCTAATTTCTAAATTTTATGTACATTAAAGTGTTCTACAATATCAAAATTAAATAAAGTCTCAACATGTAAAAACATAGAAACTCAATCTCAATATGGGTGCACGTTCCTGCTCAATCCATTCATGTTGGTAAAAAATCCGAATAATTGGTGTTTGTACGGCAAAAATGATCTTTGTTTGTTGCTATCTTTCCTCATTTTATTTGTCAGATAAAACTTCTCGTAAGCTGATAATGCATTATTGTGTTTTTCATTCTTCCTCTTTTTAGCGACTGTATTTTCTATGTTTAGCTTACTTGGCTTTTTTAGAACTGAAGGGTTCATTAAAACAAAAGAATCCTTAAGGTCACTGTTACTTCGAAGATTCAAATTTTTTGGAAATCTCCGCAATTTTGACGACCCTGTTGAGTTGCTTTTTTCGTAACACTCATTTGAAACCTTCATCTCAAACAATGTCATATTGTGCAATGGCTCATTTTGAAGTTGTTTTGAAATACCACCAGATCTTGAGAGTGGATTTGTGGAATCGTTAAGAAAGATTTTCTTTAGCGGTGCTCGAAGATGTAAGGCGTTATTATTTGAGGTAGGAAAGAATAAAAGAGATTGGTTAAAAGTATGGAGTATTGGTCGTATTTTTCCGTTTTCAAATATCTCATCGGCAAATACATCGGCTCCTTGGACTTCGGTGCATGCAAAACTAAATTCTCGTTCTTCAACAATTTCTTCATCATTGTCGTGAGTTTGTTGGTTGGTAATGAAGTATGGATCGAGTTTTTCATGAACGGGAGCAGAATCATCTAAATCAAGAAATTCATCATGGTTTACTTGGTTTTTTGTGCTACAACATGGATGAACTTTATCTGAAATTGGACAAAAGCTAGAAAAATCATGAGCATGGTGAGTTGTACAGAGAATTGATAGCGCTTTCACTCTTAGCATCTCAATATTTGAAGTAGTTTTCTGCATTTTGTTTCAATTCAGAGTTTGAGATGTGTTTGGTAATGTGAATTTGATGTTGGAAGTGATTATGAAATGAGAAATATTTATATATAAACAACAATTCTTTGTAAGATTCAGTTGGTTACATAGTACTTAGTTAAGTTTATGGTTTTAGGAGGTGGTTACACATGGAAGGTAGGAAAGAGTGTTAAGAAGTTACTAATTGCTTTTATGTTATACCTTGTATTTGTTACTTAGCAATTTTAAGCCATTAGATTTGTTATTTCTATTTTCTAAATAAGTAAATTATATTGGGATTTACAACCATTTCCTCTCTTTAAGTTAGTAGTTGGACGTTATGTTTTGTAGGTATGTAACTTCTCACGCGTAATGCAATCTTCCAGGTTCACATGTTAGTTGCTACTTATTAAGTACATTAATTATTTAGGATATGAGTGTTTGATACTAATTATATTAACCGTAATAAATGAATTTGTGAGAAAAAATGATTTGTGCAAAAGATCATAATAATTTAAATCACAACAATGAAAGGTGATAAAAAAATATTTTTCCAACTTGTGCTTTTGACTTTTATGTATTATAAATAGATTTATCGATTCTCAAAATTATAATATCATGATATATGTTGAAACTATATTGACTACTATTATGATCATTTTACGTATATTTCTTTTAATGTTATACATAGTTAATTATTAATTTTATAGATCTACTTGATGACACCATGTTAGTTTGTTTATAATGACATTATATTTTTTTATTAAAAATTGTGAAAATATAATCTTAATGATAGACATAAATTTCACGACATTCTTAATAACTACCCCAAAGTGTTTTTTAAGGTTAACTACCTCAAATGATACTTCCTAGTTAGTCGTCATTTTTCGTTTTGTTTTAAATAATTGTATCAATATTTTGTATAAAATATATACACTAGTATTTTCTTGTTTTGAAAACAAAAGAGAACTTATTTTTTGCTCATTTCGACACAACATTATGATGCATACGATCATAGGTAAAATTGAGCCGTTTAATAGTAAAGGGCGGATAAGAATTTTTATTTAAGTATGTAATGTATGAGATAACATTTATAGATTTCCTCTTTATATTGTATTTGCAAATTTTTATTTTTAGCTAATTATTAATCTACCATTGAAGTAATAAGCTAACGTAGAGATCCAAATAAGGAGGAAATGTGTGGTTGTTTTGTCATATTTATCTACTATTTTTCTTATAAATGGATCATCTGAGGTACAGACTCAACAAGATTGGCATTAAGACCAACAAGTCGAAGAATTTCATTGTATAATTCATTAAGAAGTGTCGAATTTACCTTTTTATATGAAAAATTAACGTTGATAGTCCTCATATTTTATAAAGTTAAATATCCTCTTAAAAGATAGATTTGCATTTTAATTGGGTCATGATAGATTCATATGAAACCAAAAGTTTATATTTAATCTCATGTTTCAAATATCTTTACATGATAGCGTATAGGGAGAAAAAAATATACTTTGCACAAATGTCTCTTTATTGAGATACAAATAAACTCTATATTATATTACAAAATATTAGACCATTGACTTTACACTATCGTATGGGGAAATAGAAGCTCTATATTAGCCTTGTTAGAAAAATAAAACATAACTCTAATTTCTAAATTTTATGTACATTAAAGTGTTCTACTATATCAAAATTAAATAAAGTCTCAACATGTAAAAACATAGAAACTCAATCTCAATATGGGTGCACGTTCCTGCTCAATCCATTCATGTTGGTAAAAAATCCGAATAATTGGTGTTTGTACGGCAAAAATGATCTTTGTTTGTTGCTATCTTTCCTCATTTTATTTGTCAGATAAAACTTCTCGTAAGCTGATAATGCATTATTGTGTTTTTCATTCTTCCTCTTTTTAGCGACTGTATTTTCTATGTTTAGCTTACTTGGCTTTTTTAGAACTGAAGGGTTCATTAAAACAAAAGAATCCTTAAGGTCACTGTTACTTCGAAGATTCAAATTTTTTGGAAATCTCCGCAATTTTGACGACCCTCTTGAGTTGCTTTTTTCGTAACACTCATTTGAAACCTTCATCTCAAACAATGTCATATTGTGCAATGGCTCATTTTGAAGTTGTTTTGAAATACCACCAGATCTTGAGAGTGGATTTGTGGAATCGTTAAGAAAGATTTTCTTTAGCGGTGCTCGAAGATGTAAGGCGTTATTATTTGAGGTAGGAAAGAATAAAAGAGATTGGTTAAAAGTATGGAGTATTGGTCGTATTTTTCCGTTTTCAAATATCTCATCGGCAAATACATCGGCTCCTTGGACTTCGGTGCATGCAAAACTAAATTCTCGTTCTTCAACAATTTCTTCATCATTGTCGTGAGTTTGTTGGTTGGTAATGAAGTATGGATCGAGTTTTTCATGAACGGGAGCAGAATCATCTAAATCAAGAAATTCATCATGGTTTACTTGGTTTTTTGTGCTACAACATGGATGAACTTTATCTGAAATTGGAGAAAAGCTAGAAAAATCATGAGCATGGTGAGTTGTACAGAGAATTGATAGCGCTTTCACTCTTAGCATCTCAATATTTGAAGTAGTTTTCTGCATTTTGTTTCAATTCAGAGTTTGAGATGTGTTTGGTAATGTGAATTTGATGTTGGAAGTGATTATGAAATGAGAAATATTTATATATAAACAACAATTCTTTGTAAGATTCAGTTGGTTACATAGTACTTAGTTAAGTTTATGGTTTTAGGAGGTGGTTACACATGGAAGGTAGGAAAGAGTGTTAAGAAGTTGCTAATTGCTTTTATGTTATATCTTGTATTTGTTACTTAGCAATTTTAAGCCATTAGATTTGTTATTTCTATTTTCTAAATAAGTAAATTATATTGGGATTTACAACCATTTCCTCTCTTTAAGTTAGTAGTTGGACGTTATGTTTTGTAGGTATGTAACTTCTCACGCGTAATGCAATCTTCCAGGTTCACATGTTAGTTGCTACTTATTAAGTACATTAATTATTTAGGATATGAGTGTTTGATACTAATTATATTAACCGTAATAAATGAATTTGTGAGAAAAAATGATTTGTGCAAAAGATCATAATAATTTAAATCACAACAATGAAAGGTGATAAAAAAATATTTTTCCAACTTGTGCTTTTGACTTTTATGTATTATAAATAGATTTATCGATTCTCAAAATTATAATATCATGATATATGTTGAAACTATATTGACTACTATTATGATCATTTTACGTATATTTCTTTTAATGTTATACATAGTTAATTATTAATTTTATAGATCTACTTGATGACACCATGTTAGTTTGTTTATAATGACATTATATTTTTTTATTAAAAATTGTGAAAATATAATCTTAATGATAGACATAAATTTCACGACATTCTTAATAACTACCCCAAAGTGTTTTTTAAGGTTAACTACCTCAAATGATACTTCCTAGTTAGTCGTCATTTTTCGTTTTGTTTTAAATAATTGTATCAATATTTTGTATAAAATATATACACTAGTATTTTCTTGTTTTGAAAACAAAAGAGAACTTATTTTTTGCTCATTTCGACACAACATTATGATGCATACGATCATAGGTAAAATTGAGCCGTTTAATAGTAAAGGGCGGATAAGAATTTTTATTTAAGTATGTAATGTATGAGATAACATTTATAGATTTCCTCTTTATATTGTATTTGCAAATTTTTATTTTGAGCTAATTATTAATCTACCATTGAAGTAATAAGCTAACGTAGAGATCCAAATAAGCAGGAAATGTGTGGTTGTTTTGTCATATTTATCTACTATTTTTCTTATAAATGGATCGTCTGAGGTACAGACTCAACAAGATTGGCATTAAGACCAACAAGTCGAAGAATTTCATTGTATAATTCATTAAGAAGTGTCGAATTTACCTTTTTATATGAAAAATTAACGTTGATAGTCCTCATATTTTATAAAGTTAAATATCCTCTTAAAAGATAGATTTGCATTTTAATTGGGTCATGATAGATTCATATGAAACCAAAAGTTTATATTTAATCTCATGTTTCAAATATCTTTACATGATAGCGTATAGGGAGAAAAAAATATACTTTGCACAAATGTCTCTTTATTGAGATACAAATAAACTCTATATTATATTACAAAATATTAGACCATTGACTTTACACTATCGTATGGGGAAATAGAAGCTCTATATTAGCCTTGTTAGAAAAATAAAACATAACTCTAATTTCTAAATTTTATGTACATTAAAGTGTTCTACTATATCAAAATTAAATAAAGTCTCAACATGTAAAAACATAGAAACTCAATCTCAATATGGGTGCACGTTCCTGCTCAATCCATTCATGTTGGTAAAAAATCCGAATAATTGGTGTTTGTACGGCAAAAATGATCTTTGTTTGTTGCTATCTTTCCTCATTTTATTTGTCAGATAAAACTTCTCGTAAGCTGATAATGCATTATTGTGTTTTTCATTCTTCCTCTTTTTAGCGACTGTATTTTCTATGTTTAGCTTACTTGGCTTTTTTAGAACTGAAGGGTTCATTAAAACAAAAGAATCCTTAAGGTCACTGTTACTTCGAAGATTCAAATTTTTTGGAAATCTCCGCAATTTTGACGACCCTGTTGAGTTGCTTTTTTCGTAACACTCATTTGAAACCTTCATCTCAAACAATGTCATATTGTGCAATGGCTCATTTTGAAGTTGTTTTGAAATACCACCAGATCTTGAGAGTGGATTTGTGGAATCGTTAAGAAAGATTTTCTTTAGCGGTGCTCGAAGATGTAAGGCGTTATTATTTGAGGTAGGAAAGAATAAAAGAGATTGGTTAAAAGTATGGAGTATTGGTCGTATTTTTCCGTTTTCAAATATCTCATCGGCAAATACATCGGCTCCTTGGACTTCGGTGCATGCAAAACTAAATTCTCGTTCTTCAACAATTTCTTCATCATTGTCGTGAGTTTGTTGGTTGGTAATGAAGTATGGATCGAGTTTTTCATGAACGGGAGCAGAATCATCTAAATCAAGAAATTCATCATGGTTTACTTGGTTTTTTGTGCTACAACATGGATGAACTTTATCTGGAATTGGAGAAAAGCTAGAAAAATCATGAGCATGGTGAGTTGTACAGAGAATTGATAGCGCTTTCACTCTTAGCATCTCAATATTTGAAGTAGTTTTCTGCATTTTGTTTCAATTCAGAGTTTGAGATGTGTTTGGTAATGTGAATTTGATGTTGGAAGTGATTATGAAATGAGAAATATTTATATATAAACAACAATTCTTTGTAAGATTCAGTTGGTTACATAGTACTTAGTTAAGTTTATGGTTTTAGGAGGTGGTTACACATGGAAGGTAGGAAAGAGTGTTAAGAAGTTGCTAATTGCTTTTATGTTATACCTTGTATTTGTTACTTAGCAATTTTAAGCCATTAGATTTGTTATTTCTATTTTCTAAATAAGTAAATTATATTGGGATTTACAACCATTTCCTCTCTTTAAGTTAGTAGTTGGACGTTATGTTTTGTAGGTATGTAACTTCTCACGCGTAATGCAATCTTCCAGGTTCACATGTTAGTTGCTACTTATTAAGTACATTAATTATTTAGGATATGAGTGTTTGATACTAATTATATTAACCGTAATAAATGAATTTGTGAGAAAAAATGATTTGTGCAAAAGATCATAATAATTTAAATCACAACAATGAAAGGTGATAAAAAAATATTTTTCCAACTTGTGCTTTTGACTTTTATGTATTATAAATAGATTTATCGATTCTCAAAATTATAATATCATGATATATGTTGAAACTATATTGACTACTATTATGATCATTTTACGTATATTTTTTTTAATGTTATACATAGTTAATTATTAATTTTATAGATCTATTTGATGACACCATGTTAGTTTGTTTATAATGACTTTATATTTTTTTATGAAAAATTGTGAAAATACAATCTTAATGATAGACATAAATTTCACGACATTCTTAATAACTACCCCAAAGTGTTTTTTAAGGTTAACTACCTCAATTGATACTTCCTAGTTAGTCGTCATTTTTCGTTTTGTTTTAAATAATTGTATCAATATTTTGTATAAAATAATACACTACTATTTTCTTGTTTTGAAAACAAAAGAGAACTTATTTTTTGCTCATTTCGACACAACATTATGATGCATACGATCATAGGTAAAATTGAGCCGTTTAATAGTAAAGGGCGGATAAGAATTTTTATTTAAGTATGTAATGTATGAGATAACATTTATAGATTTCCTCTTTATATTGTATTTGCAAATTTTTATTTTGAGCTAATTATTAATCTACCATTGAAGTAATAAGCTAACGTAGAGATCCAAATAAGCAGGAAATGTGTGGTTGTTTTGTCATATTTATCTACTATTTTTCTTATAAATGGATCATCTGAGGTACAGACTCAACAAGATTGGCATTAAGACCAACAAGTCGAAGAATTTCATTGTATAATTCATTAAGAAGTGTCGAATTTACCTTTTTATATGAAAAATTAACGTTGATAGTCCTCATATTTTATAAAGTTAAATATCCTCTTAAAAGATAGATTTGCATTTTAATTGGGTCATGATAGATTCATATTGTTGCACCCCAATCTTGGACCTAAAATCCAATGTTGCATTTTTAGATATATAAAATATACAAATATATGTGTTTTAATTTTCTCTTTTCATGCATTTTTTTTATCTTTATATTTTCATTATTTTTCCACAATTTACATCATTTTCAACTATTTTGCTCTTTTAATTTATTTTATTTTAAATAGTTATTAAATTAGCGTAAAAGTCTAAAAATATCAAAAAATAGTCTTTTTTCTTATTTTACGAGCATTTTATATTTTACTATCACATATTCAAAAAATATCAAATATTTGCATTTTTACCTTATTTTCATTCATTCATTTTTATATCAATCTTTTATTTTTCTATCACAAATCATACCATTTTCAACACAAAACAAAATTTGAAAGAGAAGGAAAAGGAATCCAAAGTAAAACCACACATTAACAACTATACAAATTTGTTTTCTTCCTCAATATAGACCAAAAATTTCAACAAACTTACTAACCAAAAAGCCATATGTTTTATTTCCTCTATTAACTATACAAACCCTAAATCTTAAGGATAAGAGGGTATCAAAAAATCTGAAAAAACTAGAGAGAAAATCACCAAAACCTAGCCACCACCAACTCCCATCTCTCTCTCAATAAAAGAACAAAAAAATCAAAAAAAGAAAAAAGAGAATTGAAGGACAAAGCAAGCACACAGTAACAACAACACCATATTCATTCTTCCTCCATCCTTCAATTTTCAAATCTATTCCACAATCATATCACGTCCAAAATTTCATCTCAAACTCTAATCAACTATACCACTACAAATCTCTTTTCTCTTGTCTTCAATTAATTATAAGGAAACTTAGATAAAGGAACCAAAATCATTCTCTCATTTCTTCGTTTCCGATTCATTACCAAAACAAACAAACACTCACAAATCCGATTCCGACTCAATTCTTTTAACTCTTAATCATCACAGAGAGTGGAAAGAAAACACGGCAACATCACAAATTTCATCATTCATTCATCCTCACTCAATCCAACACCATAAACTTCATTCAATTCATTATCAAATTTATTTCCTAACCAATTCACTTTTTCATTAAAACACATTCAGATTAAAGGATTCCTGTCATATACACTTGAAAAATAAACATTCACGTGAAAAATCACAACATTTTTTACCAAATTCTTCCGAAACCAAATTGATTCATATACCTTCATCAAATCAAGTTTTAACCATTCCATTGGTTCTAAATCAGTCTCAGACCAACACACAACTCATAAACCATGAAATAAAACATTTGAACAACACTTGAAACTTCATAGAAACGAAGGGAAAACGGTATGGCGACGGGTTTGGGTATTTTGCTCCAATTCGATTAAAGCTTTCCCTGAGGTAGATTTACATTGCTGGAAGCGCCAGGAATCATTCAGTAGATGGAAAGCAACTGGAAAAGCGAGCTGGAACGCCCAGAAACCATCAAACCATAACCGTTTTCGATGCTATTTTGAGGTAACCATTTTAAACTCCCTAGACCACTATTTTGTGTAATTTTTGCTTCTCTGTGACCATGGTTGTGTGTATGATCTTTCCCTTTAACTAATTTTGTTCGATTTTGCGCCAAATCCGTTTTGAGTTTTTGAGATCCAAATTTTCATGACTGTTTTCTTAAAATCTATGCATCTATTGTGAAAACTAAATTCATTTTCAGAACCTACGCGAAAAATCCGTCGAATTAGTGTACTCATGTGTTTGATTCGGTAAACTTTTGAATATTGTGTTGTTTGGTGTGGATCTCGCCAACTCGGTTATGGCTGAGTTGTGACTCAGTGAGTCACTAACTCGCTGGTGGAAGGAGATGGAGTCTCCATGCCACGTGGCGCGCCAATATTGGCTGCAGCCTTCATTTTTGTGTTTGTTTTATGCTGAAATGGGTTTGGGCTGGTTTGCTTTGGGCCTTTGCTGGTTGTTTGTTTATGCTGACTGCTTTCTTTTTTTACACCCCATAACCACTGCTACACCTTTGCAATTTTATTCGTTTTTTTAGCTTATTTGAATAAGTGATTATTTGGGACAATAACTTATTTTAGTTTATTGAGTCCAAATTTTACACTAATATTTTTTAGGGATCTGTTTTTTGAGACTTATTCTATTTTAACTTTTTTTTAGTTGCTTATTTTTTATTATGTGTTAGAACTAGCTTATTTTCATAAGTGATTTGTTTGGGACAATAGCTTATTTTAAGCTTATTGAGTCTAGACCTTACACTAATATTTTAACAAAAAAACTCTTTTGAGGTTAAAATTTTAATTGCCAAATTCTCATTGATATGTTTTGTTCTTGCATATTTTTTATTATTATTTCTTACTCTTTGCATAATATATGTCTCATTCACATTTTTGCATCATACTTTACATAACATTTTCATGCCACTTTACATCACAATTTACATGACATCTACATGCTACATTTTTTACATTACAATACATCATATTTTTTACATGACATTTGACACTATTTTTCTACATTGCATCAAAAATCTACATTTTGCATATTGCATGACATTGACACTAATTTTTTACATCACACTACAATCTCACATTACAATTTTACTCCACATTTTTTTTCTTCATGCATACATGCATTGCATTTAGGTTAGGACAATGCATCATTTTAAAAATGCATGTTAGAGACAATATTTTATTTTTATAAAATCATTGAGCTCTAACAATCGGCATTAATAGTGAAGGACCATCTTTGGCCTAAATTCATACTCTTCATAAAAATAAAAAACATAAAAAAAATTCTTTTGCTAAATAAAATTACTTTTTGCTTGTGTTTTAGTTTGAGTTGTTTGTTACTACGAATGACTTTCAAAATTTCTATTATCATGTATTTGCCTCCCACACCCCTTTTTTTTTACACACTTCACCTTTAAGTTAGAATATAATATCTTGCTATGATTTCTCTTCTTAATTGTTTGTGTGCATATTCATTATCATATTTATTTTCCGCACTTGCATTTCACTTTTATGCATTGTTATTTATTTATTTATTTATTGCCTCTTATTATTATTTATTCATTCAATTCGATATGGTTGTAAATATTAATTATTCAATTGGGTTGTAATAGCGTAGGACTTTATTTATCGCTCTTTACTGCTTTCTTAGCTTACACATCACACACAAACGCCAAAAATTCATTTCCAAAGGAGAGGACTCGTAATTGATTTTAAATTGATTACGAGACTTTTTTGAAACGAAAAATATTTTTTTCAAAACAAACGTGCGATCCTCTTATAAGACAAACGCAAGCTCACCTTATAATCATCTTTAACATAATGTTACTTACAATTTATTTTCTTTACAACATTCTTTTCTTTCAAACACAAAAAAAAACGAATACACTTTCGTTTTCAAACATTTAACTTCTTTTTTACATAACAATACTTATACTTTCTTACTATTTCTTTTCTTTTAAACATTTTCTTTACAATACAATAATTACATTACTCTCAAAAAAACTTTCTTTTTACAAAGAAAAAACATTTACACTTCTTTTCTTTTATTTACTTTTTTGAAAGAAAATTTCTCAATCTTTACTATTCCACTTTCTTTTTTATTCTATACAATTTCTCCCTCCATTCTTTAAGCATGTATCAAAAAGCACAAAAACATATAAGAGGTTACCATGGAGTACCATGGGCGCTTGAGGCGCTAATACCTTCCTCAAGTGCAACTAACCCCCGTACCTAGAATCTCTTTCTTCTTTAAAGGTTTTCGATTTTTCCCCTCCTTTGGAAATGAAAAAATAAAACTGTAGTGGGGTATGTCACGAAAATCCCGCAACAGAAAAATGGCGACTTCACTGGGGAAATTCTCCTTAAGAGGGTTGAACCTAACTTATGTGCTTTTATGTGTTTAAATGTTTACAAGCTTTATATATATTGTGGAGGGGTTTTTGAGTGAGATAAGCTTGACCCGAGCTTGAGTTACCTTGAGATAGATTGTGGTAGGATCATAGTGAGTGGGCGGAAGGCAAAACTCCGCACATATCCACATGTGATGTAACCACGCACAATGGAGGATCATGTTGTAGTATTCATTTCGACGCGAGGTTCACGTAGATTGTTGCTATGACATGTATCTGTTAATATTGTGGACCTAGTCACCTTTAACCCATCTTGGCCTTTTTTAGGATGTGGTGCGATAGCTAAAGCCGAGAGTAAAAGTCTTGGAATAGTTGACTCCGCGATACCACGCTCAATCGAGACTTTCCCTTGGATATTTCATTTGGCCGTGAGTTAAGTCGTGGACATTGGTATTCAAGAAGGAAAGTTGATGACGTTGGGAACTTTGTAGAACCCGTGTTACAAAAAGAAGATAAACCAATAGTTCATACAATGTGGGTGGTTCTTACCTTTGACTCCAACATCATGATATCTCAACCAACCATGTTTTCCTATGTTTGTGATTGTTGCATCCATACATTCACGCATCCATTCATCCATGAAAAAATTTCCATTAATTTTCAAAGGACTTAGAGGATTATACCAAAAAAAAGGGACTTAGAAGATTTCTTTATAAACTTCACAATCATCATGGACCTTCAAAAAAAGATAAGGTTGCTTTGAAAAGAAAAGAAAATTTCTTTTGATCATTAACAAAAAAAGGAAAGTCTGTTATGATTGGTACCCTAAAGTCCTTTGAAAATCAAAAATCAAAACAAAACTTTCTTTCTCATGCATCATTTTTGCATTCATGGTCTTCTCCAAAAGAGTCTAAGCTTTGTGTCTTCCTCTCAGTGGTCTGACGCTCTTGTCCAAAGTCAACTTTCAAGTCAACACTTGTGTTACTCAAAAGAAAAGAATGGAAGCAATTATACAAGAGAACGCTCAGCTTCGTGAAGGAGTTATCACACTTCGGGAAGAATTAGAAAAGAAAAATGCTCTGATTGCTTCATTAATGGTGGCACAAAATAACCATCATCTCATTCTTGAGCAACTGTTTTTGTCTTTCCAAAACCAACAAATGCATCATGTTCAACAACAGTCTCAATCACAACCTCTCCAACAAGCTACACAACAGGTTCCACATCAGATTCCACGACTGGCTCCACAAGAGTCAAACAAACAGAATCCTGCTTTAAAGAGGTCACCTCAATATGACCCGATCCCCATGTTGTATGCAGATTTGTTTCCAATTTTGATTGAGAGAGATCTGATTCAGACTAGAGCACCGCCTCGGGTACCTGCAAAATTGCCTTATTGGTACAAACCAGAGCTCTCTTGTGCTTTTCACTCAGGGGCACCTGGCCATGACATTGAACATTGTTATCTGCTACAATCTGAAGTTCAAAAGTTAGTTAGAGATAACAAATTTTCTTTCGAGGATATAGACCTAGCTCTGCTCTACATGGAGTGATTTGTTGCAATCTGGTTTGCTGTTGATGTTACTTTTGCTACACTCATCTCGTTGAAGTCTGTGATACAAGGAAGCTCATCCCCTATGATCACTAGGCTTTTATTTCTTTCTTGTCAAGCATTTGTTTGCTCTTAACATTATGTCTTTTGTCAAGTACTTTTTAATATAATAAACATGCATGTTTTTGGAATAAATTCATTCGTATTCACTCATTTCTTGTTTTATTACTTACAAACTTGGAGCGAGGATGATGAAAATAAATAACTAATTTTGGCTGATATATGCTTTTCAATGGTGAAAAACCTAGTTGACGATGTAAGGCATTGTTTCTCTTCCCAAACAGTGGAGATATAAGGAGATAATCTGTAATCAGCCCCTTTGAGCCTGAAGTCGGTGTTTCTTTCTTTTTTCTGAACCCTTAATCATAACCTAGGGCAGGGTAGTCTTTCAATTAATTTGATGATGCATCCTGATGCAAGAGAATCAATTTGCCTGATCATACCAAATTAGAGGTTTAGTCACAATGCTTTCCTCAGACAAAGGAAGCTGTCAAGAGATGAGACTCAAAACAGTTCATATGGCAGTCACAATATTCATACACCAAAATCTTACAAGAGTTGTTCAAAAAAAAGTATTTACAAAAAAAAATTCAAAAAAAAGCCCATAAAAATAGGAACAACTTCCTAAACACAAAGTGATTGTCACTTCAAGAAATCTCATCAACGTCTATTCAACAAAAAGAACATCAATAAAGCTTCTACCAAAGTGTCAACCTCAAACATCGTTGTCAACAATTCTCTTGTCGACTGAGTGCATCAGTTGAATTAATTGAATTTAGGAATGAAGGACATCAAGAAGATTGGGTGGGACCAAATAAAATTTTGAGCCTAACAATCCTTTTTTGGAAACCGTGAGCCCAGCCACGTTATAACATACAAAAGACCTAATTGAAACTAGGTTCACTGTGAAAGCATATTCGGCAAATTTATTGTTAAGCTGACTCATCCTGTTTGTTTAGTAATCACAAATCATCTTTATACACACCATATGTGCTTCCACCACAAAATATTCAATTTCAAAAACATACATATGCATTTTATCAAAAATACTTTTCAAAAGAAATAATTTTACTTGCAAAATTATACTTGACATCAAAGAAATTTGAGCTATAGTCTGATCAGGGGCAAAGCTGACTTGAGACGCTCCTAGCCAGGGGCATGTTATCTGTGGATTCTACCAATCAGGGGGCAAACAAGCTGAATATTCTTCTTATCAAGGTTGAGAATGGTTCAGAATTTGGTTACTCTACAAACATCAGTTAATCAGGGGCACACCCTTCAAGGTTTCAAGCACTTGGAGCATACTGTGGCAAGATCATATCTTCCTGAATAGTCACATGTTGTGAAGTATAGGAGAATCTTGATTGTCATTACCATGAGCAAGAAAGAGTTTTACTCTCAGTGCAAGCTGCTGCAGTTAACAAATACAATGTCTAATGTAAAATGTCATCTAGTCACGCTCTTCGAGCGATTCTTTCAAAGATCTTTAGATAAAGCAAAGAGTCTGAAGCAAGGGGCAAGTTGTTCCCATCTTCTCAAGATATTCATCAACAACAAACATGTTTTCTCCAAGAATATTTCAACAGTTGTCTCGAGGCAGTTTCTTATACACCAGCGGAATCGTAGGTCTTGTATCAGTTTAAAGATTGGGTTTTTCCCCAGAGAAGTTGTTCCTTCCCCAAGAAGAGTTCTCTTACTTTATCTACAGTGACATATACACTTTGTGGAGATATCCTGAGCAGTGATGCGACGTTGGCTTGTGTTTCCGGTTTGGTCACTTTGTCTGTCCATCAAAAGATGTTTCACATACATACATATACACATACATTCATAACATACAAACATTCATACATACTTTCATATATTCAAACATAGCATTTATATGTGCCATCAACATTTACATCATTCATACATTACTACATCATATACAGATGTCTATCTCTTTCGTTTTGTCCGTGTCTACAAAAATAGAGTCGGGATGGGCATGTTGTTCTCCCCAATTAGAGTGTCAGCTTAGGCAGATAAGTGTACACCTCTTGTTTCAAAAATTCTCCACTAGACTCCTCTCTTGCGGAAGATGGTTGTTTCAGTTTTTCCTACAACAAAAGGAAAATTCCAGTTGAATTTATTCTTCAATTGGACACATAGTCTTGTTTACAGTTTCCCTCCGGTTTGTTCTCGGATTGGACGTCAACCCAATTTTACAAGTGGCAGTCTCGTCGTTCGAGAAGCTTGTATCCAAGTTTACAAGTGGCAGTCTCGTCGTTCGAGAAGCTTGTATTCAATTTCACAAGTGGCAGACTCGTCGTTCGAGAAGCTTGTATCCAAGTTTACAAGTGGCAGTCTCGTCATCCGAGAAGCTTGTACGCATTTTACAAGTGGCAATCTCGTCATCTGAGAAGCTTGTACCCTTTTTACAAGTGGCAATCTCGTCATCTGAGAAGCTTGTACCCTTTCAACAAGTGGCAATCCCGTCATCTGAGAAGCTTGTACCCTTTCAACAAGTGGCAATCTCGTCATCCGAGAAGCTTGTACACATTACAAGTGGCAATCTCGTCATCTGAGAAGCTTGTACATCATCAGTTATATCCTCAACACAACAAGTGACAAGTTTTCCATACAAGAAGCTTGTGTTTTACAAATACATTTCACAGTTCCTCATGTGATTTTTATCCCCAGTGAATCCTATCAGTACATTACACAAAATATCATACAAATCATTTTCTCTACAAATACATACACTTATACAGTTCAATCAAATTGAATCATTTTTTTCGAAGTACTCGTCAAAGTTACTTTTCTTTCAGAGAATCATGTTACTAGTGGGTGACATGTAGAGATTGTCTTTTATCTGCATTCCGTCTATTTGCAAGGCGGTGGACAATTCTCTTATTCTCTATAGACGTTGTCTTTTATCTGGAAGCTGTCTCTTTGTAAGGCGGTGGACAATGTTCTTGTTCTTTATAGAGGTCGTCTTTTATCTGCAAGCTGTCTCTTCGTAAGACGGTGGACGATGCTCCTGTTCTCAGTAAACGTTGTCTTTTATCTGCAAGCCGTCACTTTGCAAGGCGGTGGACAATGTTCCTGTTTTTCTTGTAGAAATTGTCTTTTATCTGCATTCCGTCTATTTGCAAGGCGGTGGACAATTCTCTTATTCTCTATAAACGTTGTCTTTTATCTGCAAGCTGTCTCTTCGTAAGGCGGTGGACAATGTTCTTGTTCTTTATAGAGGTCTTCTTTTATCTGCAAGCTGTCTCTTCGTAAGGCGGTGGACAATGTTCTTATTCTTTATGGAGTTCGTATTTTATCTGCAAGTTGTCTCTTCGTAAGGCGGTGGACGATGCTCTTGTTCTCGGTAAACGTTGTCTTTTATCTGCAAGCCGTCACTTTGCAAGGCGGTGGACAATGTTCCTGTTTTTCTTGTAGAAATTGTCTTTTATCTGCAATCCGTCCTTGTCAGGCGGTGGACAATTCTCTTATTCTCTATAAACGTTGTCTTTTATCTGCAACCCGTCTCTTTGTAAGACGGTAGACAATGTTCTTTTCACATTACTGTCATCCATATGATAATGAGTAATATTTTCCCCAGTGTTTTACTCTGTTCCCCAGTAGAGTTCGTTCTTCCAATGGACTTGGGGCACATTTTGTTATTTTCCCGGTCAAGCCATGTTACGTTCTTCCCCTATGAAGTCCTAACTATGTTTCCTTCCCTTGTCTATCTTTTACAACATTCATATAAAATTCAAAAAAATTCATCATCTGCATTACATGCATTCACATTTGCATCATAAGCATTGTTAGGGGATTTTAGGTCCAAAAATGGTGTATGTTCTATATTTAAGTCTCTTCAATCCCGTCTAGACAAAGATTTCAATCTTCATCTCTCCGGGTGAAGATACTTAAATAGGGGCAGCTGTTGCACCCCAATCTTGGACCTAAAATCCAATGTTGCATTTTTAGATATATAAAATATACAAATATATGTGTTTTAATTTTCTCTTTTCATGCATTTTTTTAATCTTTATATTTTCATTATTTTTCCACAATTTACATCATTTTCAACTATTTTGCTCTTTTAATTTATTTTATTTTAAATAGTTATTAAATTAGCGTAAAAGTCTAAAAATATCAAAAAATAGTCTTTTTTCTTATTTTACGAGCATTTTATATTTTACTATCACATATTCAAAAAATATCAAATATTTGCATTTTTACCTTATTTTCATTCATTCATTTTTATATCAATCTTTTATTTTTCTATCACAAATCATACCATTTTCAACACAAAACAAAATTTGAAAGAGAAGGAAAAGGAATCCAAAGTAAAACCACACATTAACAACTATACAAATTTGTTTTCTTCCTCAATATAGACCAAAAATTTCAACAAACTTACTAACCAAAAAGCCATATGTTTTATTTCCTCTATTAACTATACAAACCCTAAATCTTAAGGATAAGAGGGTATCAAAAAATCTGAAAAAACTAGAGAGAAAATCACCAAAACCTAGCCACCACCAACTCCCACCTCTCTCTCAATAAAAGAACAAAAAAATCAAAAAAAGAAAAAAGAGAATTGAAGGACGAAGCAAGCACACAGTAACAACAACACCATATTCATTCTTCCTCCATCCTTCAATTTTCAAATCTATTCCACAATCATATCACGTCCAAAATTTCATCTCAAACTCTAATCAACTATACCACTACAAATCTCTTTTCTCTTGTCTTCAATTAATTATAAGGAAACTTAGATAAGGGAACCAAAATCATTCTCTCATTTCTTCGTTTCCGATTCATTACCAAAACAAACAAACACTCACAAATCCGATTCCGACTCAATTCTTTTAACTCTTAATCATCACAGAGAGTGGAAAGAAAACACGGCAACATCACAAATTTCATCATTCATTCATCCTCACTCAATCCAACACCATAAACTTCATTCAATTCATTATCAAATTTATTTCCTAACCAATTCACTTTTTCATTAAAACACATTCAGATTAAAGGATTCCTGTCATATACACTTGAAAAATAAACATTCACGTGAAAAATCACAACATTTTTTACCAAATTCTTCCGAAACCAAATTGATTCATATACCTTCATCAAATCAAGTTTTAACCATTCCATTGGTTCTAAATCAGTCTCAGACCAACACACAACTCATAAACCATGAAATAAAACATTTGAACAACACTTGAAACTTCATAGAAACGAAGGGAAAACGGTATGGCGACGGGTTTGGGTATTTTGCTCCAATTCGATTAAAGCTTTCCCTGAGGTAGATTTACATTGCTGGAAGCGCCAGGAATCATTCAGTAGATGGAAAGCAACTGGAAAAGCGAGCTGGAACGCCCAGAAACCATCAAACCATAACCGTTTTCGATGCTATTTTGAGGTAACCATTTTAAACTCCCTAGACCACTATTTTGTGTAATTTTTGCTTCTCTGTGACCATGGTTGTGTGTATGATCTTTCCCTTTAACTAATTTTGTTCGATTTTGCGCCAAATCCGTTTTGAGTTTTTGAGATCCAAATTTTCATGACTGTTTTCTTAAAATCTATGCATCTATTGTGAAAACTAAATTCATTTTCAGAACCTACGCGAAAAATCCGTCGAATTAGTGTACTCATGTGTTTGATTCGGTAAACTTTTGAATATTGTGTTGTTTGGTGTGGATCTCGCCAACTCGGTTATGGCTGAGTTGTGACTCAGTGAGTCACTAACTCGCTGGTGGAAGGAGATGGAGTCTCCATGCCACGTGGCGCGCCAATATTGGCTGCAGCCTTCATTTTTGTGTTTGTTTTATGCTGAAATGGGTTTGGGCTGGTTTGCTTTGGGCCTTTGCTGGTTGTTTGTTTATGCTGACTGCTTTCTTTTTTTACACCCCATAACCACTGCTACACCTTTGCAATTTTATTCGTTTTTTTAGCTTATTTGAATAAGTGATTATTTGGGACAATAACTTATTTTAGTTTATTGAGTCCAAATTTTACACTAATATTTTTTAGGGATCTGTTTTTTGAGACTTATTCTATTTTAACTTTTTTTTAGTTGCTTATTTTTTATTATGTGTTAGAACTAGCTTATTTTCATAAGTGATTTGTTTGGGACAATAGCTTATTTTAAGCTTATTGAGTCTAGACCTTACACTAATATTTTAACAAAAAAACTCTTTTGAGGTTAAAATTTTAATTGCCAAATTCTCATTGATATGTTTTGTTCTTGCATATTTTTGATTATTATTTCTTACTCTTTGCATAATATATGTCTCATTCACATTTTTGCATCATACTTTACATAACATTTTCATGCCACTTTACATCACAATTTACATGACATCTACATGCTACATTTTTTACATTACAATACATCATATTTTTTACATGACATTTGACACTATTTTTCTACATTGCATCAAAAATCTACATTTTGCATATTGCATGACATTGACACTAATTTTTTACATCACACTACAATCTCACATTACAATTTTACTCCACATTTTTTTTTTCATGCATACATGCATTGCATTTAGGTTAGGACAATGCATCATTTTAAAAATGCATGTTAGAGACAATATTTTATTTTTATAAAATCATTGAGCTCTAACAATCGGCATTAATAGTGAAGGACCATCTTTGGCCTAAATTCATACTCTTCATAAAAATAAAAAACATAAAAAAAATTCTTTTGCTAAATAAAATTACTTTTTGCTTGTGTTTTAGTTTGAGTTGTTTGTTACTACGAATGACTTTCAAAATTTCTATTATCATGTATTTGCCTCCCACACCCCTTTTTTTTTACACACTTCACCTTTAAGTTAGAATATAATATCTTGCTATGATTTCTCTTCTTAATTGTTTGTGTGCATATTCATTATCATATTTATTTTCCGCACTTGCATTTCACTTTTATGCATTGTTATTTATTTATTTATTTATTGCCTCTTATTATTATTTATTCATTCAATTCGATATGGTTGTAAATATTAATTATTCAATTGGGTTGTAATAGCGTAGGACTTTATTTATCGCTCTTTACTGCTTTCTTAGCTTACACATCACACACAAACGCCAAAAATTCATTTCCAAAGGAGAGGACTCGTAATTGATTTTAAATTGATTACGAGACTTTTTTGAAACGAAAAATCTTTTTTTCAAAACAAACGTGCGATCCTCTTATAAGACAAACGCAAGCTCACCTTATAATCATCTTTAACATAATGTTACTTACAATTTATTTTCTTTACAACATTCTTTTCTTTCAAACACAAAAAAAAACGAATACACTTTCGTTTTCAAACATTTAACTTCTTTTTTACATAACAATACTTATACTTTCTTACTATTTCTTTTCTTTTAAACATTTTCTTTACAATACAATAATTACATTACTCTCAAAAAAACTTTCTTTTTACAAAGAAAAAACATTTACACTTCTTTTCTTTTATTTACTTTTTTGAAAGAAAATTTCTCAATCTTTACTATTCCACTTTCTTTTTTATTCTATACAATTTCTCCCTCCATTCTTTAAGCATGTCTCAAAAAGCACAAAAACATATAAGAGGTTACCATGGAGTACCATGGGCGCTTGAGGTGCTAATACCTTCCTCAAGTGCAACTAACCCCCGTACCTAGAATCTCTTTCTTCTTTAAAGGTTTTCGATTTTTCCCCTCCTTTGGAAATGAAAAAATAAAACTGTAGTGGGGTATGTCACGAAAATCCCGCAACACATATGAAACCAAAAGTTTATATTTAATCTCATGTTTCAAATATCTTTACATGATAGCGTATAGGGAGAGAAAAATATGCTGTGCACAAATGTCTCTTTATTGAGATACAAATAAACTCTATATTATATTACAAAATATTAGACCATTGACTTTACACTATCGTATGGGGAAATAGAAGCTCTATATTAGCCTCGTTAGAAAAATAAAACATAACTCTAATTTCTAAATTTTATGTACATTAAAGTGTTCTACTATATCAAAATTAAATAAAGTCTCAACATGTAAAAACATAGAAACTCAATCTCAATATGGGTGCACGTTCCTGCTCAATCCATTCATGTTGGTAAAAAATCCGAATAATTGGTGTTTGTACGGCAAAAATGATCTTTGTTTGTTGCTATCTTTCCTCGTTTTATTTGTCAGATAAAACTTCTCGTAAGCTGATAATGCATTATTGTGTTTTTCATTCTTCCTCTTTTTAGCGACTGTATTTTCTATGTTTAGCTTACTTGGCTTTTTTAGAACTGAAGGGTTCATTAAAACAAAAGAATCCTTAAGGTCACTGTTACTTCGAAGATTCAAATTTTTTGGAAATCTCCGCAATTTTGACGACCCTGTTGAGTTGCTTTTTTCGTAACACTCATTTGAAACCTTCATCTCAACCAATGTCATATTGTGCAATGGCTCATTTTGAAGTTGTTTTGAAATACCACCAGATCTTGAGAGTGGATTTGTGGAATCGTTAAGAAAGATCTTCTTTAGCGGTGCTCGAAGATGTAAGGCGTTATTATTTGAGGTAGGAAAGAATAAAAGAGATTGGTCAAAAGTATGGAGTATTGGTCGTATTTTTCCGTTTTCAAATATCTCATCGGCAAATACATCGGCTCCTTGGACTTCGGTGCATGCAAAACTAAATTCTCGTTCTTCAACAATTTCTTCATCATTGTCGTGAGTTTGTTGGTTGGTAATGAAGTATGGATCGAGTTTCTCTTGAACGGGAGCAGAATCATCTAAATCAAGAAATTCATCATGGTTTACTTGGTTTTTTGTGCTACAACATGGATGAACTTTATCTGGAATTGGAGAAAAGGTAGAAAAATCATGAGCATGGTGAGTTGTACAGAGAATTGATAGCGCTTTCACTCTTAGCATCTCAATATTTGAGGTAGTTTTCTGCATTTTGTTTCAATTCAGAGTTTGAGATGTGTTTGGTAATGTGAATTTGATGTTGGAAGTGATTATGAAATGAGAAATATTTATATATAAACAACAATCCTTTGTAAGATTCAGTTGGTTACATAGTACTTAGTTAACTTTATGGTTTTAGGAGGTGGTTACACATGGAAGGTAGGAAAGAGTGTTAAGAAGTTGCTAATTGCTTTTATGTTATACCTTGTATTTGTTACTTAGCAATTTTAAGCCATTAGATTTGTTATTTCTATTTTCTAAATAAGTAAATTATATTGGGATTTACAACCATTTCCTCTCTTTAAGTTAGTAGTTGGACGTTATGTTTTGTAGGTATGTAACTTCTCACGCGTAATGCAATCTTCCAGGTTCACATGTTAGTTGCTACTTATTAAGTACATTAATTATTTAGGATATGAGTGTTTGATACTAATTATATTAACCGTAATAAATGAATTTGTGAGAAAAAATGATTTGTGCAAAAGATCATAATAATTTAAATCAGAACAATGAAAGGTGATAAAAAAATATTTTTCCAACTTGTGCTTTTGACTTTTATGTATTATAAATAGATTTATCGATTCTCAAAATTATAATATCATGATATATGTTGAAACTATATTGACTACTATTATGATCATTTTACGTATATTTTTTTTAATGTTATACATAGTTAATTATTAATTTTATAGATCTATTTGATGACACCATGTTAGTTTGTTTATAATGACTTTATATTTTTTTATGAAAAATTGTGAAAATACAATCTTAATGATAGACATAAATTTCACGACATTCTTAATAACTACCCCAAAGTGTTTTTTAAGGTTAACTACCTCAAATGATACTTCCTAGTTAGTCGTCATTTTTCGTTTTGTTTTAAATAATTGTATCAATATTTTGTATAAAATATATACACTACTATTTTCTTGTTTTGAAAACAAAAGAGAACTTATTTTTTGCTCATTTCGACACAACATTATGATGCATACGATCATAGGTAAAATTGAGCCGTTTAATAGTAAAGGGCGGATAAGAATTTTTATTTAAGTATGTAATGTATGAGATAACATTTATAGATTTCCTCTTTATATTGTATTTGCAAATTTTTATTTTGAGCTAATTATTAATCTACCATTGAAGTAATAAGCTTATGTAGAGATCCAAATATGCAGGAAATGTGTGGTTGTTTTGTCATATTTATCTACTATTTTTCTTATAAATGGATCATCTGAGGTACAGACTCAACAAGATTGGCATTAAGACCAACAAGTCGAAGAATTTCATTAAGAAGTGTTGAATTTACCTTTTTATATGAAAAATTAACGTTGATAGACCTCATATTTTATAAAGTTAAATATCCTCTTAAAAGATAGATTTGCATTTTAATTGGGTCATGATAGATTCATATGAAACCAAAAGTTTATATTTAATCTCATGTTTCAAATATCTTTACATGATAGTGTATAGGGAGAAAAAAATATGCTTTGCACAAATGTCTCTTTATTGAGATACAAATAAACTCTATATTATATTACAAAATATTAGACCATTGACTTTACACTATCGTATGGGGAAATAGAAGCTCTATATTAGCCTCGTTAGAAAAATAAAACATAACTCTAATTTCTAAATTTTATGTACATTAAAGTGTTCTACTATATCAAAATTAAATAAAGTCTCAACATGTAAAAACATAGAAACTCAATCTCAATATGGGTGCACGTTCCTGCTCAATCCATTCATGTTGGTAAAAAATCCGAATAATTGGTGTTTGTACGGCAAAAATGATCTTTGTTTGTTGCTATCTTTCCTCGTTTTATTTGTCAGATAAAACTTCTCGTAAGCTGATAATGCATTATTGTGTTTTTCATTCTTCCTCTTTTTAGCGACTGTATTTTCTATGTTTAGCTTACTTGGCTTTTTTAGAACTGAAGGGTTCATTAAAACAAAAGAATCCTTAAGGTCACTGTTACTTCGAAGATTCAAATTTTTGGGAAATCTCCGCAATTTTGACGACCCTGTTGAGTTGCTTTTTTCGTAACACTCATTTGAAACCTTCATCTCAACCAATGTCATATTGTGCAATGGCTCATTTTGAAGTTGTTTTGAAATACCACCAGATCTTGAGAGTGGATTTGTGGAATCGTTAAGAAAGATCTTCTTTAGCGGTGCTCGAAGATGTAAGGCGTTATTATTTGAGGTAGGAAAGAATAAAAGAGATTGGTCAAAAGTATGGAGTATTGGTCGTATTTTTCCGTTTTCAAATATCTCATCGGCAAATATATCGGCTCCTTGGACTTCGGTGCATGCAAAACTAAATTCTCGTTCTTCAACAATTTCTTCATCATTGTCGTGAGTTTGTTGGTTGGTAATGAAGTATGGATCGAGTTTTTCTTGAACGGGAGCAGAATCATCTAAATCAAGAAATTCATCATGGTTTACTTGGTTTTTTGTGCTACAACATGGATGAACTTTATCTGGAATTGGAGAAAAGCTAGGTAAATCATGAGCATGGTGAGTTGTACAGAGAATTGATAGCGCTTTCACTCTTAGCATCTCAATATTTGAGGTAGTTTTCTGCATTTTGTTTCAATTCAGAGTTTGAGATGTGTTTGGTAATGTGAATTTGATGTTGGAAGTGATTATGAAATGAGAAATATTTATATATAAACAACAATCCTTTGTAAGATTCAGTTGGTTACATAGTACTTAGTTAACTTTATGGTTTTAGGAGGTGGTTACACATGGAAGGTAGGAAAGAGTGTTAAGAAGTTGCTAATTGCTTTTATGTTATACCTTGTATTTGTTACTTAGCAATTTTAAGCCATTAGATTTGTTATTTCTATTTTCTAAATAAGTAAATTATATTGGGATTTACAACCATTTCCTCTCTTTAAGTTAGTAGTTGGACGTTATGTTTTGTAGGTATGTAACTTCTCACGCGTAATGCAATCTTCCAGGTTCACATGTTAGTTGCTACTTATTAAGTACATTAATTATTTAGGATATGAGTGTTTGATACTAATTATATTAACCGTAATAAATGAATTTGTGAGAAAAAATGATTTGTGCAAAAGATCATAATAATTTAAATCACAACAATGAAAGGTGATAAAAAAATATTTTTCCAACTTGTGCTTTTGACTTTTATGTATTATAAATAGATTTATCGATTCTCAAAATTATAATATCATGATATATGTTGAAACTATATTGACTACTATTATGATCATTTTACGTATATTTTTTTTAATGTTATACATAGTTAATTATTAATTTTATAGATCTATTTGATGACACCATGTTAGTTTGTTTATAATGACTTTATATTTTTTTATGAAAAATTGTGAAAATACAATCTTAATGATAGACATAAATTTCACGACATTCTTAATAACTACCCCAAAGTGTTTTTTAAGGTTAACTACCTCAAATGATACTTCCTAGTTAGTCGTCATTTTTCGTTTTGTTTTAAATAATTGTATCAATATTTTGTATAAAATATATACACTACTATTTTCTTGTTTTGAAAACAAAAGAGAACTTATTTTTTGCTCATTTCGACACAACATTATGATGCATACGATCATAGGTAAAATTGAGCCGTTTAATAGTAAAGGGCGGATAAGAATTTTTATTTAAGTATGTAATGTATGAGATAACATTTATAGATTTCCTCTTTATATTGTATTTGCAAATTTTTATTTTGAGCTAATTATTAATCTACCATTGAAGTAATAAGCTTATGTAGAGATCCAAATATGCAGGAAATGTGTGGTTGTTTTGTCATATTTATCTACTATTTTTCTTATAAATGGATCATCTGAGGTACAGACTCAACAAGATTGGCATTAAGACCAACAAGTCGAAGAATTTCATTAAGAAGTGTTGAATTTACCTTTTTATATGAAAAATTAACGTTGATAGACCTCATATTTTATAAAGTTAAATATCCTCTTAAAAGATAGATTTGCATTTTAATTGGGTCATGATAGATTCATATGAAACCAAAAGTTTATATTTAATCTCATGTTTCAAATATCTTTACATGATAGTGTATAGGGAGAAAAAAATATGCTTTGCACAAATGTCTCTTTATTGAGATACAAATAAACTCTATATTATATTACAAAATATTAGACCATTGACTTTACACTATCGTATGGGGAAATAGAAGCTCTATATTAGCCTCGTTAGAAAAATAAAACATAACTCTAATTTCTAAATTTTATGTACATTAAAGTGTTCTA
Source organism: Trifolium dubium (assembly GCA_951804385.1). Taxonomy (NCBI): domain Eukaryota; kingdom Viridiplantae; phylum Streptophyta; class Magnoliopsida; order Fabales; family Fabaceae; genus Trifolium; species Trifolium dubium. Next base: position 17,565,546 of record OX638063.1, read on the forward strand.
CTATATCAAAATTAAATAAAGTCTCAACATGTAAAAACATAGAAACTCAATCTCAATATGGGTGCACGTTCCTGCTCAATCCATTCATGTTGGTAAAAAATCCGAATAATTGGTGTTTGTACGGCAAAAATGATCTTTGTTTGTTGCTATCTTTCCTCGTTTTATTTGTCAGATAAAACTTCTCGTAAGCTGATAATGCATTATTGTGTTTTTCATTCTTCCTCTTTTTAGCGACTGTATTTTCTATGTTTAGCTTACTTGGCTTTTTTAGAACTGAAGGGTTCATTAAAACAAAAGAATCCTTAAGGTCACTGTTACTTCGAAGATTCAAATTTTTTGGAAATCTCCGCAATTTTGACGACCCTGTTGAGTTGCTTTTTTCGTAACACTCATTTGAAACCTTCATCTCAACCAATGTCATATTGTGCAATGGCTCATTTTGAAGTTGTTTTGAAATACCACCAGATCTTGAGAGTGGATTTGTGGAATCGTTAAGAAAGATCTTCTTTAGCGGTGCTCGAAGATGTAAGGCGTTATTATTTGAGGTAGGAAAGAATAAAAGAGATTGGTCAAAAGTATGGAGTATTGGTCGTATTTTTCCGTTTTTAAATATCTCATCGGCAAATATATCGGCTCCTTGGACTTCGGTGCATGCAAAACTAAATTCTCGTTCTTCAACAATTTCTTCATCATTGTCGTGAGTTTGTTGGTTGGTAATGAAGTATGGATCGAGTTTTTCTTGAACGGGAGCAGAATCATCTAAATCAAGAAATTCATCATGGTTTACTTGGTTTTTTGTGCTACAACATGGATGAACTTTATCTGGAATTGGAGAAAAGCTAGAAAAATCATGAGCATGGTGAGTTGTACAGAGAATTGATAGCGCTTTCACTCTTAGCATCTCAATATTTGAGGTAGTTTTCTGCATTTTGTTTCAATTCAGAGTTTGAGATGTGTTTGGTAATGTGAATTTGATGTTGGAAGTGATTATGAAATGAGAAATATTTATATATAAACAACAATCCTTTGTAAGATTCAGTTGGTTACATAGTACTTAGTTAACTTTATGGTTTTAGGAGGTGGTTACACATGGAAGGTAGGAAAGAGTGTTAAGAAGTTGCTAATTGCTTTTATGTTATACCTTGTATTTGTTACTTAGCAATTTTAAGCCATTAGATTTGTTATTTCTATTTTCTAAATAAGTAAATTATATTGGGATTTACAACCATTTCCTCTCTTTAAGTTAGTAGTTGGACGTTATGTTTTGTAGGTATGTAACTTCTCACGCGTAATGCAATCTTCCAGGTTCACATGTTAGTTGCTACTTATTAAGTACATTAATTATTTAGGATATGAGTGTTTGATACTAATTATATTAACCGTAATAAATGAATTTGTGAGAAAAAATGATTTGTGCAAAAGATCATAATAATTTAAATCACAACAATGAAAGGTGATAAAAAAATATTTTTCCAACTTGTGCTTTTGACTTTTATGTATTATAAATAGATTTATCGATTCTCAAAATTATAATATCATGATATATGTTGAAACTATATTGACTACTATTATGATCATTTTACGTATATTTTTTTTAATGTTATACATAGTTAATTATTAATTTTATAGATCTATTTGATGACACCATGTTAGTTTGTTTATAATGACTTTATATTTTTTTATGAAAAATTGTGAAAATACAATCTTAATGATAGACATAAATTTCACGACATTCTTAATAACTACCCCAAAGTGTTTTTTAAGGTTAACTACCTCAATTGATACTTCCTAGTTAGTCGTCATTTTTCGTTTTGTTTTAAATAATTGTATCAATATTTTGTATAAAATATATACACTACTATTTTCTTGTTTTGAAAACAAAAGAGAACTTATTTTTTGCTCATTTCGACACAACATTATGATGCATACGATCATAGGTAAAATTGAGCCGTTTAATAGTAAAGGGCGGATAAGAATTTTTATTTAAGTATGTAATGTATGAGATAACATTTATAGATTTTCTCTTTATATTGTATTTGCAAATTTTTATTTTGAGCTAATTATTAATCTACCATTGAAGTAATAAGCTAACGTAGAGATCCAAATAAGCAGGAAATGTGTGGTTGTTTTGTCATATTTATCTACTATTTTTCTTATAAATGGATCATCTGAGGTACAGACTCAACAAGATTGGCATTAAGACCAACAAGTCGAAGAATTTCATTAAGAAGTGTTGAATTTACCTTTTTATATGAAAAATTAACGTTGATAGACCTCATATTTTATAAAGTTAAATATCCTCTTAAAAGATAGATTTGCATTTTAATTGGGTCATGATAGATTCATATGAAACCAAAAGTTTATATTTAATCTCATGTTTCAAATATCTTTACATGATAGTGTATAGGGAGAAAAAAATATGCTTTGCACAAATGTCTCTTTATTGAGATACAAATAAACTCTATATTATATTACAAAATATTAGACCATTGACTTTACACTATCGTATGGGGAAATAGAAGCTCTATATTAGCCTCGTTAGAAAAATAAAACATAACTCTAATTTCTAAATTTTATGTACATTAAAGTGTTCTACTATATCAAAATTAAATAAAGTCTCAACATGTAAAAACATAGAAACTCAATCTCAATATGGGTGCACGTTCCTGCTCAATCCATTCATGTTGGTAAAAAATCCGAATAATTGGTGTTTGTACGGCAAAAATGATCTTTGTTTGTTGCTATCTTTCCTCGTTTTATTTGTCAGATAAAACTTCTCGTAAGCTGATAATGCATTATTGTGTTTTTCATTCTTCCTCTTTTTAGCGACTGTATTTTCTATGTTTAGCTTACTTGGCTTTTTTAGAACTGAAGGGTTCATTAAAACAAAAGAATCCTTAAGGTCACTGTTACTTCGAAGATTCAAATTTTTTGGAAATCTCCGCAATTTTGACGACCCTGTTGAGTTGCTTTTTTCGTAACACTCATTTGAAACCTTCATCTCAACCAATGTCATATTGTGCAATGGCTCATTTTGAAGTTGTTTTGAAATACCACCAGATCTTGAGAGTGGATTTGTGGAATCGTTAAGAAAGATCTTCTTTAGCGGTGCTCGAAGATGTAAGGCGTTATTATTTGAGGTAGGAAAGAATAAAAGAGATTGGTCAAAAGTATGGAGTATTGGTCGTATTTTTCCGTTTTCAAATATCTCATCGGCAAATACATCGGCTCCTTGGACTTCGGTGCATGCAAAACTAAATTCTCGTTCTTCAACAATTTCTTCATCATTGTCGTGAGTTTGTTGGTTGGTAATGAAGTATGGATCGAGTTTTTCTTGAACGGGAGCAGAATCATCTAAATCAAGAAATTCATCATGGTTTACTTGGTTTTTTGTGCTACAACATGGATGAACTTTATCTGGAATTGGAGAAAAGCTAGAAAAATCATGAGCATGGTGAGTTGTACAGAGAATTGATAGCGCTTTCACTCTTAGCATCTCAATATTTGAGGTAGTTTTCTGCATTTTGTTTCAATTCAGAGTTTGAGATGTGTTTGGTAATGTGAATTTGATGTTGGAAGTGATTATGAAATGAGAAATATTTATATATAAACAACAATCCTTTGTAAGATTCAGTTGGTTACATAGTACTTAGTTAACTTTATGGTTTTAGGAGGTGGTTACACATGGAAGGTAGGAAAGAGTGTTAAGAAGTTGCTAATTGCTTTTATGTTATACCTTGTATTTGTTACTTAGCAATTTTAAGCCATTAGATTTGTTATTTCTATTTTCTAAATAAGTAAATTATATTGGGATTTACAACCATTTCCTCTCTTTAAGTTAGTAGTTGGACGTTATGTTTTGTAGGTATGTAACTTCTCACGCGTAATGCAATCTTCCAGGTTCACATGTTAGTTGCTACTTATTAAGTACATTAATTATTTAGGATATGAGTGTTTGATACTAATTATATTAACCGTAATAAATGAATTTGTGAGAAAAAATGATTTGTGCAAAAGATCATAATAATTTAAATCACAACAATGAAAGGTGATAAAAAAATATTTTTCCAACTTGTGCTTTTGACTTTTATGTATTATAAATAGATTTATCGATTCTCAAAATTATAATATCATGATATATGTTGAAACTATATTGACTACTATTATGATCATTTTACGTATATTTTTTTTAATGTTATACATAGTTAATTATTAATTTTATAGATCTATTTGATGACACCATGTTAGTTTGTTTATAATGACTTTATATTTTTTTATGAAAAATTGTGAAAATACAATCTTAATGATAGACATAAATTTCACGACATTCTTAATAACTACCCCAAAGTGTTTTTTAAGGTTAACTACCTCAAATGATACTTCCTAGTTAGTCGTCATTTTTCGTTTTGTTTTAAATAATTGTATCAATATTTTGTATAAAATATATACACTACTATTTTCTTGTTTTGAAAACAAAAGAGAACTTATTTTTTGCTCATTTCGACACAACATTATGATGCATACGATCATAGGTAAAATTGAGCCGTTTAATAGTAAAGGGCGGATAAGAATTTTTATTTAAGTATGTAATGTATGAGATAACATTTATAGATTTCCTCTTTATATTGTATTTGCAAATTTTTATTTTGAGCTAATTATTAATCTACCATTGAAGTAATAAGCTTATGTAGAGATCCAAATATGCAGGAAATGTGTGGTTGTTTTGTCATATTTATCTACTATTTTTCTTATAAATGGATCATCTGAGGTACAGACTCAACAAGATTGGCATTAAGACCAACAAGTCGAAGAATTTCATTAAGAAGTGTTGAATTTACCTTTTTATATGAAAAATTAACGTTGATAGACCTCATATTTTATAAAGTTAAATATCCTCTTAAAAGATAGATTTGCATTTTAATTGGGTCATGATAGATTCATATGAAACCAAAAGTTTATATTTAATCTCATGTTTCAAATATCTTTACATGATAGTGTATAGGGAGAAAAAAATATGCTTTGCACAAATGTCTCTTTATTGAGATACAAATAAACTCTATATTATATTACAAAATATTAGACCATTGACTTTACACTATCGTATGGGGAAATAGAAGCTCTATATTAGCCTCGTTAGAAAAATAAAACATAACTCTAATTTCTAAATTTTATGTACATTAAAGTGTTCTACTATATCAAAATTAAATAAAGTCTCAACATGTAAAAACATAGAAACTCAATCTCAATATGGGTGCACGTTCCTGCTCAATCCATTCATGTTGGTAAAAAATCCGAATAATTGGTGTTTGTACGGCAAAAATGATCTTTGTTTGTTGCTATCTTTCCTCGTTTTATTTGTCAGATAAAACTTCTCGTAAGCTGATAATGCATTATTGTGTTTTTCATTCTTCCTCTTTTTAGCGACTGTATTTTCTATGTTTAGCTTACTTGGCTTTTTTAGAACTGAAGGGTTCATTAAAACAAAAGAATCCTTAAGGTCACTGTTACTTCGAAGATTCAAATTTTTTGGAAATCTCCGCAATTTTGACGACCCTGTTGAGTTGCTTTTTTCGTAACACTCATTTGAAACCTTCATCTCAACCAATGTCATATTGTGCAATGGCTCATTTTGAAGTTGTTTTGAAATACCACCAGATCTTGAGAGTGGATTTGTGGAATCGTTAAGAAAGATCTTCTTTAGCGGTGCTCGAAGATGTAAGGCGTTATTATTTGAGGTAGGAAAGAATAAAAGAGATTGGTCAAAAGTATGGAGTATTGGTCGTATTTTTCCGTTTTTAAATATCTCATCGGCAAATATATCGGCTCCTTGGACTTCGGTGCATGCAAAACTAAATTCTCGTTCTTCAACAATTTCTTCATCATTGTCGTGAGTTTGTTGGTTGGTAATGAAGTATGGATCGAGTTTTTCTTGAACGGGAGCAGAATCATCTAAATCAAGAAATTCATCATGGTTTACTTGGTTTTTTGTGCTACAACATGGATGAACTTTATCTGGAATTGGAGAAAAGCTAGAAAAATCATGAGCATGGTGAGTTGTATAGAGAATTGATAGCGCTTTCACTCTTAGCATCTCAATATTTGAGGTAGTTTTCTGCATTTTGTTTCAATTCAGAGTTTGAGATGTGTTTGGTAATGTGAATTTGATGTTGGAAGTGATTATGAAATGAGAAATATTTATATATAAACAACAATCCTTTGTAAGATTCAGTTGGTTACATAGTACTTAGTTAACTTTATGGTTTTAGGAGGTGGTTACACATGGAAGGTAGGAAAGAGTGTTAAGAAGTTGCTAATTGCTTTTATGTTATACCTTGTATTTGTTACTTAGCAATTTTAAGCCATTAGATTTGTTATTTCTATTTTCTAAATAAGTAAATTATATTGGGATTTACAACCATTTCCTCTCTTTAAGTTAGTAGTTGGACGTTATGTTTTGTAGGTATGTAACTTCTCACGCGTAATGCAATCTTCCAGGTTCACATGTTAGTTGCTACTTATTAAGTACATTAATTATTTAGGATATGAGTGTTTGATACTAATTATATTAACCGTAATAAATGAATTTGTGAGAAAAAATGATTTGTGCAAAAGATCATAATAATTTAAATCACAACAATGAAAGGTGATAAAAAAATATTTTTCCAACTTGTGCTTTTGACTTTTATGTATTATAAATAGATTTATCGATTCTCAAAATTATAATATCATGATATATGTTGAAACTATATTGACTACTATTATGATCATTTTACGTATATTTTTTTTAATGTTATACATAGTTAATTATTAATTTTATAGATCTATTTGATGACACCATGTTAGTTTGTTTATAATGACTTTATATTTTTTTATGAAAAATTGTGAAAATACAATCTTAATGATAGACATAAATTTCACGACATTCTTAATAACTACCCCAAAGTGTTTTTTAAGGTTAACTACCTCAATTGATACTTCCTAGTTAGTCGTCATTTTTCGTTTTGTTTTAAATAATTGTATCAATATTTTGTATAAAATATATACACTACTATTTTCTTGTTTTGAAAACAAAAGAGAACTTATTTTTTGCTCATTTCGACACAACATTATGATGCATACGATCATAGGTAAAATTGAGCCGTTTAATAGTAAAGGGCGGATAAGAATTTTTATTTAAGTATGTAATGTATGAGATAACATTTATAGATTTTCTCTTTATATTGTATTTGCAAATTTTTATTTTGAGCTAATTATTAATCTACCATTGAAGTAATAAGCTAACGTAGAGATCCAAATAAGCAGGAAATGTGTGGTTGTTTTGTCATATTTATCTACTATTTTTCTTATAAATGGATCATCTGAGGTACAGACTCAACAAGATTGGCATTAAGACCAACAAGTCGAAGAATTTCATTAAGAAGTGTTGAATTTACCTTTTTATATGAAAAATTAACGTTGATAGACCTCATATTTTATAAAGTTAAATATCCTCTTAAAAGATAGATTTGCATTTTAATTGGGTCATGATAGATTCATATGAAACCAAAAGTTTATATTTAATCTCATGTTTCAAATATCTTTACATGATAGTGTATAGGGAGAAAAAAATATGCTTTGCACAAATGTCTCTTTATTGAGATACAAATAAACTCTATATTATATTACAAAATATTAGACCATTGACTTTACACTATCGTATGGGGAAATAGAAGCTCTATATTAGCCTCGTTAGAAAAATAAAACATAACTCTAATTTCTAAATTTTATGTACATTAAAGTGTTCTACTATATCAAAATTAAATAAAGTCTCAACATGTAAAAACATAGAAACTCAATCTCAATATGGGTGCACGTTCCTGCTCAATCCATTCATGTTGGTAAAAAATCCGAATAATTGGTGTTTGTACGGCAAAAATGATCTTTGTTTGTTGCTATCTTTCCTCGTTTTATTTGTCAGATAAAACTTCTCGTAAGCTGATAATGCATTATTGTGTTTTTCATTCTTCCTCTTTTTAGCGACTGTATTTTCTATGTTTAGCTTACTTGGCTTTTTTAGAACTGAAGGGTTCATTAAAACAAAAGAATCCTTAAGGTCACTGTTACTTCGAAGATTCAAATTTTTTGGAAATCTCCGCAATTTTGACGACCCTGTTGAGTTGCTTTTTTCGTAACACTCATTTGAAACCTTCATCTCAACCAATGTCATATTGTGCAATGGCTCATTTTGAAGTTGTTTTGAAATACCACCAGATCTTGAGAGTGGATTTGTGGAATCGTTAAGAAAGATCTTCTTTAGCGGTGCTCGAAGATGTAAGGCGTTATTATTTGAGGTAGGAAAGAATAAAAGAGATTGGTCAAAAGTATGGAGTATTGGTCGTATTTTTCCGTTTTCAAATATCTCATCGGCAAATACATCGGCTCCTTGGACTTCGGTGCATGCAAAACTAAATTCTCGTTCTTCAACAATTTCTTCATCATTGTCGTGAGTTTGTTGGTTGGTAATGAAGTATGGATCGAGTTTTTCTTGAACGGGAGCAGAATCATCTAAATCAAGAAATTCATCATGGTTTACTTGGTTTTTTGTGCTACAACATGGATGAACTTTATCTGGAATTGGAGAAAAGCTAGAAAAATCATGAGCATGGTGAGTTGTACAGAGAATTGATAGCGCTTTCACTCTTAGCATCTCAATATTTGAGGTAGTTTTCTGCATTTTGTTTCAATTCAGAGTTTGAGATGTGTTTGGTAATGTGAATTTGATGTTGGAAGTGATTATGAAATGAGAAATATTTATATATAAACAACAATCCTTTGTAAGATTCAGTTGGTTACATAGTACTTAGTTAACTTTATGGTTTTAGGAGGTGGTTACACATGGAAGGTAGGAAAGAGTGTTAAGAAGTTGCTAATTGCTTTTATGTTATACCTTGTATTTGTTACTTAGCAATTTTAAGCCATTAGATTTGTTATTTCTATTTTCTAAATAAGTAAATTATATTGGGATTTACAACCATTTCCTCTCTTTAAGTTAGTAGTTGGACGTTATGTTTTGTAGGTATGTAACTTCTCACGCGTAATGCAATCTTCCAAGTTCACATGTTAGTTGCTACTTATTAAGTACATTAATTATTTAGGATATGAGTGTTTGATACTAATTATATTAACCGTAATAAATGAATTTGTGAGAAAAAATGATTTGTGCAAAAGATCATAATAATTTAAATCACAACAATGAAAGGTGATAAAAAAATATTTTTCCAACTTGTGCTTTTGACTTTTATGTATTATAAATAGATTTATCGATTCTCAAAATTATAATATCATGATATATGTTGAAACTATATTGACTACTATTATGATCATTTTACGTATATTTTTTTTAATGTTATACATAGTTAATTATTAATTTTATAGATCTATTTGATGACACCATGTTAGTTTGTTTATAATGACTTTATATTTTTTTATGAAAAATTGTGAAAATACAATTTTAATGATAGACATAAATTTCACGACATTCTTAATAACTACCCCAAAGTGTTTTTTAAGGTTAACTATCTCAAATGATACTTCCTAGTTAGTCGTCATTTTTCGTTTTGTTTTAAATAATTGTATCAATATTTTGTATAAAATATATACACTACTATTTTCTTGTTTTGAAAACAAAAGAGAACTTATTTTTTGCTCATTTCGACACAACATTATGATGCATACGATCATAGGTAAAATTGAGCCGTTTAATAGTAAAGGGCGGATAAGAATTTTTATTTAAGTATGTAATGTATGAGATAACATTTATAGATTTCCTCTTTATATTGTATTTGCAAATTTTTATTTTGAGCTAATTATTAATCTACCATTGAAGTAATAAGCTAATGTAGAGATCCAAATATGCTGGAAATGTGTGGTTGTTTTGTAATATTTATCTACTATTTTTCTTATAAATGGATCATCTGAGGTACAGACTCAACAAGATTGGCATTAAGACCAACAAGTCGAAGAATTTCATTAAGAAGTGTTGAATTTACCTTTTTATATGAAAAATTAACGTTGATAGACCTCATATTTTATAAAGTTAAATATCCTCTTAAAAGATAGATTTGCATTTTAATTGGGTCATGATAGATTCATATGAAACCAAAAGTTTATATTTAATCTCATGTTTCAAATATCTTTACATGATAGCGTATAGGGAGAAAAAAATATGCTTTGCACAAATGTCTCTTTATTGAGATACAAATAAACTCTATATTATATTACAAAATATTAGACCATTGACTTTACACTATCGTATGGGGAAATAGAAGCTCTATATTAGCCTCGTTAGAAAAATAAAACATAACTCTAATTTCTAAATTTTATGTACATTAAAGTGTTCTACTATATCAAAATTAAATAAAGTCTCAACATGTAAAAACATAGAAACTCAATCTCAATATGGGTGCACGTTCCTGCTCAATCCATTCATGTTGGTAAAAAATCCGAATAATTGGTGTTTGTACGGCAAAAATGATCTTTGTTTGTTGCTATCTTTCCTCGTTTTATTTGTCAGATAAAACTTCTCGTAAGCTGATAATGCATTATTGTGTTTTTCATTCTTCCTCTTTTTAGCGACTGTATTTTCTATGTTTAGCTTACTTGGCTTTTTTAGAACTGAAGGGTTCATTAAAACAAAAGAATCCTTAAGGTCACTGTTACTTCGAAGATTCAAATTTTTTGGAAATCTCCGCAATTTTGACGACCCTGTTGAGTTGCTTTTTTCGTAACACTCATTTGAAACCTTCATCTCAACCAATGTCATATTGTGCAATGGCTCATTTTGAAGTTGTTTTGAAATACCACCAGATCTTGAGAGTGGATTTGTGGAATCGTTAAGAAAGATCTTCTTTAGCGGTGCTCGAAGATGTAAGGCGTTATTATTTGAGGTAGGAAAGAATAAAAGAGATTGGTCAAAAGTATGGAGTATTGGTCGTATTTTTCCGTTTTCAAATATCTCATCGGCAAATACATCGGCTCCTTGGACTTCGGTGCATGCAAAACTAAATTCTCGTTCTTCAACAATTTCTTCATCATTGTCGTGAGTTTGTTGGTTGGTAATGAAGTATGGATCGAGTTTTTCTTGAACGGGAGCAGAATCATCAAAATCAAGAAATTCATCATGGTTTACTTGGTTTTTTGTGCTACAACATGGATGAACTTTATCTGGAATTGGAGAAAAGCTAGAAAAATCATGAGCATGGTGAGTTGTACAGAGAATTGATAGCGCTTTCACTCTTAGCATCTCAATATTTGAGGTAGTTTTCTGCATTTTGTTTCAATTCAGAGTTTGAGATGTGTTTGGTAATGTGAATTTGATGTTGGAAGTGATTATGAAATGAGAAATATTTATATATAAACAACAATCCTTTGTAAGATTCAGTTGGTTACATAGTACTTAGTTAACTTTATGGTTTTAGGAGGTGGTTACACATGGAAGGTAGGAAAGAGTGTTAAGAAGTTGCTAATTGCTTTTATGTTATACCTTGTATTTGTTACTTAGCAATTTTAAGCCATTAGATTTGTTATTTCTATTTTCTAAATAAGTAAATTATATTGGGATTTACAACCATTTCCTCTCTTTAAGTTAGTAGTTGGACGTTATGTTTTGTAGGTATGTAACTTCTCACGCGTAATGCAATCTTCCAGGTTCACATGTTAGTTGCTACTTATTAAGTACATTAATTATTTAGGATATGAGTGTTTGATACTAATTATATTAACCGTAATAAATGAATTTGTGAGAAAAAATGATTTGTGCAAAAGATCATAATAATTTAAATCACAACAATGAAAGGTGATAAAAAAATATTTTTCCAACTTGTGCTTTTGACTTTTATGTATTATAAATAGATTTATCGATTCTCAAAATTATAATATCATGATATATGTTGAAACTATATTGACTACTATTATGATCATTTTACGTATATTTTTTTTAATGTTATACATAGTTAATTATTAATTTTATAGATCTATTTGATGACACCATGTTAGTTTGTTTATAATGACTTTATATTTTTTTATGAAAAATTGTGAAAATACAATCTTAATGATAGACATAAATTTCACGACATTCTTAATAACTACCCCAAAGTGTTTTTTAAGGTTAACTATCTCAAATGATACTTCCTAGTTAGTCGTCATTTTTCGTTTTGTTTTAAATAATTGTATCAATATTTTGTATAAAATATATACACTACTATTTTCTTGTTTTGAAAACAAAAGAGAACTTATTTTTTGCTCATTTCGACACAACATTATGATGCATACGATCATAGGTAAAATTGAGCCGTTTAATAGTAAAGGGCGGATAAGAATTTTTATTTAAGTATGTAATGTATGAGATAACATTTATAGATTTCCTCTTTATATTGTATTTGCAAATTTTTATTTTGAGCTAATTATTAATCTACCATTGAAGTAATAAGCTAATGTAGAGATCCAAATATGCAGGAAATGTGTGGTTGTTTTGTCATATTTATCTACTATTTTTCTTATAAATGGATCATCTGAGGTACAGACTCAACAAGATTGGCATTAAGACCAACAAGTCGAAGAATTTCATTAAGAAGTGTTGAATTTACCTTTTTATATGAAAAATTAACGTTGATAGACCTCATATTTTATAAAGTTAAATATCCTCTTAAAAGATAGATTTGCATTTTAATTGGGTCATGATAGATTCATATGAAACCAAAAGTTTATATTTAATCTCATGTTTCAAATATCTTTACATGATAGCGTATAGGGAGAAAAAAATATGCTTTGCACAAATGTCTCTTTATTGAGATACAAATAAACTCTATATTATATTACAAAATATTAGACCATTGACTTTACACTATCGTATGGGGAAATAGAAGCTCTATATTAGCCTCGTTAGAAAAATAAAACATAACTCTAATTTCTAAATTTTATGTACATTAAAGTGTTCTACTATATCAAAATTAAATAAAGTCTCAACATGTAAAAACATAGAAACTCAATCTCAATATGGGTGCACGTTCCTGCTCAATCGATTCATGTTGGTAAAAAATCCGAATAATTGGTGTTTGTACGGCAAAAATGATCTTTGTTTGTTGCTATCTTTCCTCGTTTTATTTGTCAGATAAAACTTCTCGTAAGCTGATAATGCATTATTGTGTTTTTCATTCTTCCTCTTTTTAGCGACTGTATTTTCTATGTTTAGCTTACTTGGCTTTTTTAGAACTGAAGGGTTCATTAAAACAAAAGAATCCTTAAGGTCACTGTTACTTCGAAGATTCAAATTTTTTGGAAATCTCCGCAATTTTGACGACCCTGTTGAGTTGCTTTTTTCGTAACACTCATTTGAAACCTTCATCTCAACCAATGTCATATTGTGCAATGGCTCATTTTGAAGTTGTTTTGAAATACCACCAGATCTTGAGAGTGGATTTGTGGAATCGTTAAGAAAGATCTTCTTTAGCGGTGCTCGAAGATGTAAGGCGTTATTATTTGAGGTAGGAAAGAATAAAAGAGATTGGTCAAAAGTATGGAGTATTGGTCGTATTTTTCCGTTTTCAAATATCTCATCGGCAAATACATCGGCTCCTTGGACTTCGGTGCATGCAAAACTAAATTCTCGTTCTTCAACAATTTCTTCATCATTGTCGTGAGTTTGTTGGTTGGTAATGAAGTATGGATCGAGTTTTTCTTGAACGGGAGCAGAATCATCTAAATCAAGAAATTCATCATGGTTTACTTGGTTTTTTGTGCTACAACATGGATGAACTTTATCTGGAATTGGAGAAAAGCTAGAAAAATCATGAGCATGGTGAGTTGTACAGAGAATTGATAGCGCTTTCACTCTTAGCATCTCAATATTTGAGGTAGTTTTCTGCATTTTGTTTCAATTCAGAGTTTGAGATGTGTTTGGTAATGTGAATTTGATGTTGGAAGTGATTATGAAATGAGAAATATTTATATATAAACAACAATCCTTTGTAAGATTCAGTTGGTTACATAGTACTTAGTTAACTTTATGGTTTTAGGAGGTGGTTACACATGGAAGGTAGGAAAGAGTGTTAAGAAGTTGCTAATTGCTTTTATGTTATACCTTGTATTTGTTACTTAGCAATTTTAAGCCATTAGATTTGTTATTTCTATTTTCTAAATAAGTAAATTATATTGGGATTTACAACCATTTCCTCTCTTTAAGTTAGTAGTTGGACGTTATGTTTTGTAGGTATGTAACTTCTCACGCGTAATGCAATCTTCCAGGTTCACATGTTAGTTGCTACTTATTAAGTACATTAATTATTTAGGATATGAGTGTTTGATACTAATTATATTAACCGTAATAAATGAATTTGTGAGAAAAAATGATTTGTGCAAAAGATCATAATAATTTAAATCACAACAATGAAAGGTGATAAAAAAATATTTTTCCAACTTGTGCTTTTGACTTTTATGTATTATAAATAGATTTATCGATTCTCAAAATTATAATATCATGATATATGTTGAAACTATATTGACTACTATTATGATCATTTTACGTATATTTTTTTTAATGTTATACATAGTTAATTATTAATTTTATAGATCTATTTGATGACACCATGTTAGTTTGTTTATAATGACTTTATATTTTTTTATGAAAAATTGTGAAAATACAATCTTAATGATAGACATAAATTTCACGACATTCTTAATAACTACCCCAAAGTGTTTTTTAAGGTTAACTATCTCAAATGATACTTCCTAGTTAGTCGTCATTTTTCGTTTTGTTTTAAATAATTGTATCAATATTTTGTATAAAATATATACACTACTATTTTCTTGTTTTGAAAACAAAAGAGAACTTATTTTTTGCTCATTTCGACACAACATTATGATGCATACGATCATAGGTAAAATTGAGCCGTTTAATAGTAAAGGGCGGATAAGAATTTTTATTTAAGTATGTAATGTATGAGATAACATTTATAGATTTCCTCTTTATATTGTATTTGCAAATTTTTATTTTGAGCTAATTATTAATCTACCATTGAAGTAATAAGCTAATGTAGAGATCCAAATATGCAGGAAATGTGTGGTTGTTTTGTCATATTTATCTACTATTTTTCTTATAAATGGATCATCTGAGGTACAGACTCAACAAGATTGGCATTAAGACCAACAAGTCGAAGAATTTCATTAAGAAGTGTTGAATTTACATTTTTATATGAAAAATTAACGTTGATAGACCTCATATTTTATAAAGTTAAATATCCTCTTAAAAGATAGATTTGCATTTTAATTGGGTCATGATAGATTCATATGAAACCAAAAGTTTATATTTAATCTCATGTTTCAAATATCTTTACATGATAGCGTATAGGGAGAAAAAAATATGCTTTGCACAAATGTCTCTTTATTGAGATACAAATAAACTCTATATTATATTACAAAATATTAGACCATTGACTTTACACTATCGTATGGGGAAATAGAAGCTCTATATTAGCCTCGTTAGAAAAATAAAACATAACTCTAATTTCTAAATTTTATGTACATTAAAGTGTTCTACTATATCAAAATTAAATAAAGTCTCAACATGTAAAAACATAGAAACTCAATCTCAATATGGGTGCACGTTCCTGCTCAATCGATTCATGTTGGTAAAAAATCCGAATAATTGGTGTTTGTACGGCAAAAATGATCTTTGTTTGTTGCTATCTTTCCTCGTTTTATTTGTCAGATAAAACTTCTCGTAAGCTGATAATGCATTATTGTGTTTTTCATTCTTCCTCTTTTTAGCGACTGTATTTTCTATGTTTAGCTTACTTGGCTTTTTTAGAACTGAAGGGTTCATTAAAACAAAAGAATCCTTAAGGTCACTGTTACTTCGAAGATTCAAATTTTTTGGAAATCTCCGCAATTTTGACGACCCTGTTGAGTTGCTTTTTTCGTAACACTCATTTGAAACCTTCATCTCAACCAATGTCATATTGTGCAATGGCTCATTTTGAAGTTGTTTTGAAATACCACCAGATCTTGAGAGTGGATTTGTGGAATCGTTAAGAAAGATCTTCTTTAGCGGTGCTCGAAGATGTAAGGCGTTATTATTTGAGGTAGGAAAGAATAAAAGAGATTGGTCAAAAGTATGGAGTATTGGTCGTATTTTTCCGTTTTCAAATATCTCATCGGCAAATACATCGGCTCCTTGGACTTCGGTGCATGCAAAACTAAATTCTCGTTCTTCAACAATTTCTTCATCATTGTCGTGAGTTTGTTGGTTGGTAATGAAGTATGGATCGAGTTTTTCTTGAACGGGAGCAGAATCATCTAAATCAAGAAATTCATCATGGTTTACTTGGTTTTTTGTGCTACAACATGGATGAACTTTATCTGGAATTGGAGAAAAGCTAGAAAAATCATGAGCATGGTGAGTTGTACAGAGAATTGATAGCGCTTTCACTCTTAGCATCTCAATATTTGAGGTAGTTTTCTGCATTTTGTTTCAATTCAGAGTTTGAGATGTGTTTGGTAATGTGAATTTGATGTTGGAAGTGATTATGAAATGAGAAATATTTATATATAAACAACAATCCTTTGTAAGATTCAGTTGATTACATAGTACTTAGTTAACTTTATGGTTTTAGGAGGTGGTTACACATGGAAGGTAGGAAAGAGTGTTAAGAAGTTGCTAATTGCTTTTATGTTATACCTTGTATTTGTTACTTAGCAATTTTAAGCCATTAGATTTGTTATTTCTATTTTCTAAATAAGTAAATTATATTGGGATTTACAACCATTTCCTCTCTTTAAGTTAGTAGTTGGACGTTATGTTTTGTAGGTATGTAACTTCTCACGCGTAATGCAATCTTCCAGGTTCACATGTTAGTTGCTACTTATTAAGTACATTAATTATTTAGGATATGAGTGTTTGATACTAATTATATTAACCGTAATAAATGAATTTGTGAGAAAAAATGATTTGTGCAAAAGATCATAATAATTTAAATCACAACAATGAAAGGTGATAAAAAAATATTTTTCCAACTTGTGCTTTTGACTTTTATGTATTATAAATAGATTTATCGATTCTCAAAATTATAATATCATGATATATGTTGAAACTATATTGACTACTATTATGATCATTTTACGTATATTTTTTTTAATGTTATACATAGTTAATTATTAATTTTATAGATCTATTTGATGACACCATGTTAGTTTGTTTATAATGACTTTATATTTTTTTATGAAAAATTGTGAAAATACAATCTTAATGATAGACATAAATTTCACGACATTCTTAATAACTACCCCAAAGTGTTTTTTAAGGTTAACTATCTCAAATGATACTTCCTAGTTAGTCGTCATTTTTCGTTTTGTTTTAAATAATTGTATCAATATTTTGTATAAAATATATACACTACTATTTTCTTGTTTTGAAAACAAAAGAGAACTTATTTTTTGCTCATTTCGACACAACATTATGATGCATACGATCATAGGTAAAATTGAGCCGTTTAATAGTAAAGGGCGGATAAGAATTTTTATTTAAGTATGTAATGTATGAGATAACATTTATAGATTTCCTCTTTATATTGTATTTGCAAATTTTTATTTTGAGCTAATTATTAATCTACCATCGAAGTAATAAGCTAATGTAGAGATCCAAATATGCAGGAAATGTGTGGTTGTTTTGTCATATTTATCTACTATTTTTCTTATAAATGGATCATCTGAGGTACAGACTCAACAAGATTGGCATTAAGACCAACAAGTCGAAGAATTTCATTAAGAAGTGTTGAATTTACCTTTTTATATGAAAAATTAACGTTGATAGACCTCATATTTTATAAAGTTAAATATCCTCTTAAAAGATAGATTTGCATTTTAATTGGGTCATGATAGATTCATATGAAACCAAAAGTTTATATTTAATCTCATGTTTCAAATATCTTTACATGATAGTGTATAGGGAGAAAAAAATATGCTTTGCACAAATGTCTCTTTATTGAGATACAAATAAACTCTATATTATATTACAAAATATTAGACCATTGACTTTACACTATCGTATGGGGAAATAGAAGCTCTATATTAGCCTCGTTAGAAAAATAAAACATAACTCTAATTTCTAAATTTTATGTACATTAAAGTGTTCTACTATATCAAAATTAAATAAAGTCTCAACATGTAAAAACATAGAAACTTAATCTCAATATGGGTGCACGTTCCTGCTCAATCCATTCATGTTGGTAAAAAATCCGAATAATTGGTGTTTGTACGGCAAAAATGATCTTTGTTTGTTGCTATCTTTCCTCGTTTTATTTGTCAGATAAAACTTCTCGTAAGTTGATAATGCATTATTGTGTTTTTCATTCTTCCTCTTTTTAGCGACTGTATTTTCTATGTTTAGCTTACTTGGCGTTTTTAGAACTGAAGGGTTCATTAAAACAAAAGAATCCTTAAGGTCACTGTTACTTCGAAGATTCAAATTTTTTGGAAATCTCCGCAATTTTAACAACCCTGTTGAGTTGCTTTTTTCGTAACACTCATTTGAAACCTTCATCTCAACCAATGTCATATTGTGCAATGGCTCATTTTGAAGTTGTTTTGAAATACCACCAGATCTTGAGAGTGGATTTGTGGAATCGTTAAGAAAGATCTTCTTTAGCGGTGCTCGAAGATGTAAGGCGTTATTATTTGAGGTAGGAAAGAATAAAAGAGATTGGTCAAAAGTATGGAGTATTGGTCGTATTTTTCCGTTTTCAAATATCTCATCGGCAAATACATCGGCTCCTTGGACTTCGGTGCATGCAAAACTAAATTCTCGTTCTTCAACAATTTCTTCATCATTGTCGTGAGTTTGTTGGTTGGTAATGAAGTATGGATCGAGTTTTTCTTGAACGGGAGCAGAATCATCTAAGTCAAGAAATTCATCATGGTTTACTTGGTTTTTTGTGCTACAACATGGATGAACTTTATCTGGAATTGGAGAAAAGCTAGAAAAATCATGAGCATGGTGAGTTGTACAGAGAATTGATAGCGCTTTCACTCTTAGCATCTCAATATTTGAGGTAGTTTTCTGCATTTTGTTTCAATTCAGAGTTTGAGATGTGTTTGGTAATGTGAATTTGATGTTGGAAGTGATTATGAAATGAGAAATATTTATATATAAACAACAATCCTTTGTAAGATTCAGTTGGTTACATAGTACTTAGTTAACTTTATGGTTTTAGGAGGTGGTTACACATGGAAGGTAGGAAAGAGTGTTAAGAAGTTGCTAATTGCTTTTATGTTATACCTTGTATTTGTTACTTAGCAATTTTAAGCCATTAGA
This sequence comes from Trifolium dubium, assembly GCA_951804385.1. NCBI lineage: Eukaryota > Viridiplantae > Streptophyta > Magnoliopsida > Fabales > Fabaceae > Trifolium > Trifolium dubium. Next base: position 17,584,888 of record OX638063.1, read on the forward strand.
TTTGTTATTTCTATTTTCTAAATAAGTAAATTATATTGGGATTTACAACCATTTCCTCTCTTTAAGTTAGTAGTTGGACGTTATGTTTTGTAGGTATGTAACTTCTCACGCGTAATGCAATCTTCCAGGTTCACATGTTAGTTGCTACTTATTAAGTACATTAATTATTTAGGATATGAGTGTTTGATACTAATTATATTAACCGTAATAAATGAATTTGTGAGAAAAAATGATTTGTGCAAAAGATCATAATAATTTAAATCACAACAATGAAAGGTGATAAAAAAATATTTTTCCAACTTGTGCTTTTGACTTTTATGTATTATAAATAGATTTATCGATTCTCAAAATTATAATATCATGATATATGTTGAAACTATATTGACTACTATTATGATCATTTTACGTATATTTTTTTTAATGTTATACATAGTTAATTATTAATTTTATAGATCTATTTGATGACACCATGTTAGTTTGTTTATAATGACTTTATATTTTTTTATGAAAAATTGTGAAAATACAATCTTAATGATAGACATAAATTTCACGACATTCTTAATAACTACCCCAAAGTGTTTTTTAAGGTTAACTATCTCAAATGATACTTCCTAGTTAGTCGTCATTTTTCGTTTTGTTTTAAATAATTGTATCAATATTTTGTATAAAATATATACACTACTATTTTCTTGTTTTGAAAACAAAAGAGAACTTATTTTTTGCTGATTTCGACACAACATTATGATGCATACGATCATAGGTAAAATTGAGCCGTTTAATAGTAAAGGGCGGATAAGAATTTTTATTTAAGTATGTAATGTATGAGATAACATTTATAGATTTCCTCTTTATATTGTATTTGCAAATTTTTATTTTGAGCTAATTATTAATCTACCATTGAAGTAATAAGCTAATGTAGAGATCCAAATATGCAGGAAATGTGTGGTTGTTTTGTCATATTTATCTACTATTTTTCTTATAAATGGATCATCTGAGGTACAGACTCAACAAGATTGGCATTAAGACCAACAAGTCGAAGAATTTCATTAAGAAGTGTTGAATTTACCTTTTTATATGAAAAATTAACGTTGATAGACCTCATATTTTATAAAGTTAAATATCCTCTTAAAAGATAGATTTGCATTTTAATTGGGTCATGATAGATTCATATGAAACCAAAAGTTTATATTTAATCTCATGTTTCAAATATCTTTACATGATAGTGTATAGGGAGAAAAAAATATGCTTTGCACAAATGTCTCTTTATTGAGATACAAATAAACTCTATATTATATTACAAAATATTAGACCATTGACTTTACACTATCGTTTGGGGAAATAGAAGCTCTATATTAGCCTCGTTAGAAAAATAAAACATAACTCTAATTTCTAAATTTTATGTACATTAAAGTGTTCTACTATATCAAAATTAAATAAAGTCTCAACATGTAAAAACATAGAAACTTAATCTCAATATGGGTGCACGTTCCTGCTCAATCCATTCATGTTGGTAAAAAATCCGAATAATTGGTGTTTGTACGGCAAAAATGATCTTTGTTTGTTGCTATCTTTCCTCGTTTTATTTGTCAGATAAAACTTCTCGTAAGTTGATAATGCATTATTGTGTTTTTCATTCTTCCTCTTTTTAGCGACTGTATTTTCTATGTTTAGCTTACTTGGCTTTTTTAGAACTGAAGGGTTCATTAAAACAAAAGAATCCTTAAGGTAACTGTTACTTCGAAGATTCAAATTTTTTGGAAATCTCCGCAATTTTGACGACCCTGTTGAGTTGCTTTTTTCGTAACACTCATTTGAAACCTTCATCTCAACCAATGTCATATTGTGCAATGGCTCATTTTGAAGTTGGTTTGAAATACCACCAGATCTTGAGAGTGGATTTGTGGAATCGTTAAGAAAGATCTTCTTTAGCGGTGCTCGAAGATGTAAGGCGTTATTATTTGAGGTAGGAAAGAATAAAAGAGATTGGTCAAAAGTATGGAGTATTGGTCGTATTTTTCCGTTTTCAAATATCTCATCGGCAAATACATCGGCTCCTTGGACTTCGGTGCATGCAAAACTAAATTCTCGTTCTTCAACAATTTCTTCATCATTGTCGTGAGTTTGTTGGTTGGTAATGAAGTATGGATCGAGTTTTTCTTGAACGGGAGCAGAATCATCTAAATCAAGAAATTCATCATGGTTTACTTGGTTTTTTGTGCTACAACATGGATGAACTTTATCTGGAATTGGAGAAAAGCTAGAAAAATCATGAGCATGGTGAGTTGTACAGAGAATTGATAGCGCTTTCACTCTTAGCATCTCAATATTTGAGGTAGTTTTCTGCATTTTGTTTCAATTCAGAGTTTGAGATGTGTTTGGTAATGTGAATTTGATGTTGGAAGTGATTATGAAATGAGAAATATTTATATATAAACAACAATCCTTTGTAAGATTCAGTTGGTTACATAGTACTTAGTTAACTTTATGGTTTTAGGAGGTGGTTACACATGGAAGGTAGGAAAGAGTGTTAAGAAGTTGCTAATTGCTTTTATGTTATACCTTGTATTTGTTACTTAGCAATTTTAAGCCATTAGATTTGTTATTTCTATTTTCTAAATAAGTAAATTATATTGGGATTTACAACCATTTCCTCTCTTCAAGTTAGTAGTTGGACGTTATGTTTTGTAGGTATGTAACTTCTCACGCGTAATGCAATCTTCCAGGTTCACATGTTAGTTGCTACTTATTAAGTACATTAATTATTTAGGATATGAGTGTTTGATACTAATTATATTAACCGTAATAAATGAATTTGTGAGAAAAAATGATTTGTGCAAAAGATCATAATAATTTAAATCACAACAATGAAAGGTGATAAAAAAATATTTTTCCAACTCGTGCTTTTCACTTTTATGTATTATAAATAGATTTATCGATTCTCAAAATTATAATATCATGATATATGTTGAAACTATATTGACTACTATTATGATCATTTTACGTATATTTTTTTTAATGTTATACATAGTTAATTATTAATTTTATAGATCTATTTGATGACACCATGTTAGTTTGTTTATAATGACTTTATATTTTTTTATTAAAAATTGTGAAAATATAATCTTAATGATAGACATAAATTTCACGACATTCTTAATAACTACCCCAAAGTGTTTTTTAAGGTTAACTACCTCAAATGATACTTCCTAGTTAGTCGTCATTTTTCGTTTTGTTTTAAATAATTGTATCAATATTTTGTATAAAATATATACACGTATTTTCTTGTTTTGAAAACAAAAGAGAACTTATTTTTTGCTCATTTCGACACAACATTATGATGCATACGATCATAGGTAAAATTGAGCCGTTTAATAGTAAAGGGCAGATAAGAATTTTTATTTAAGTATGTAATGTATGAGATAACATTTATAGATTTCCTCTTTATATTGTATTTGTAAATTTTTATTTTGAGCTAATTATTAATCTACCATTGAAGTAATAAGCTAACGTAGAGATCCAAATAAGCAGGAAATGTGTGGTTGTTTTGTGATATTTATCTGCTATTTTTCTTATAAATGGATCATCTGAGGTACAGACTCAACAAGATTGGCATTAAGACCAACAAGTCGAAGAATTTCATTGTATAATTCATTAAGAAGTGTCGAATTTACCTTTTTATATGAAAAATTAACGTTGATAGTCCTCATATTTTATAAAGTTAAATATCCTCTTAAAAGATAGATTTGCATTTTAATTGGGTCATGATAGATTCATATGAAAGCAAAAGTTTATATAGAATCTCATGTTTCAAATATCTTTACATGATAGTGTATAGGGAGAAAAAAATATGCTTTGCACAAATGTCTCTTTATTGAGATACAAATAAACTCTATATTATATTACAAAATATTAGACCATTGACTTTACACTATCGTATGGGGAAATAGAAGCTCTATATTAGCCTCGTTAGAAAAATAAAACATAACTCTAATTTCTAAATTTTATGTACATTAAAGTGTTCTACTATATCAAAATTAAATAAAGTCTCAACATGTAAAAACATAGAAACTCAATCTCAATATGGGTGCACGTTCCTACTCAATCCATTCATGTTGGTAAAAAATCCGAATAATTGGTGTTTGTACGGTAAAAATGATCTTTGTTTGTTGCTATCTTTCCTCGTTTTATTTGTCAGATAAAACTTCTCGTAAGCTGATAATGCATTATTGTGTTTTTCATTCTTCCTCTTTTTAGCGACTGTATTTTCTATGTTTAGCTTACTTGGCTTTTTTAGAACTGAAGGGTTCATTAAAACAAAAGAATCCTTAAGGTCACTGTTACTTCGAAGATTCAAATTTTTTGGAAATCTCCGCAATTTTGACGACCCTGTTGAGTTGCTTTTTTCGTAACACTCATTTGAAACCTTCATCTCAACCAATGTCATATTGTGCAATGGCTCATTTTGAAGTTGTTTTGAAATACCACCAGATCTTGAGAGTGGATTTGTGGAATCGTTAAGAAAGATCTTCTTTAGCGGTGCTCGAAGATGTAAGGCGTTATTATTTGAGGTAGGAAAGAATAAAAGAGATTGGTCAAAAGTATGGAGTATTGGTCGTATTTTTCCGTTTTCAAATATCTCATCGGCAAATACATCGGCTCCTTGGACTTCGGTGCATGCAAAACTAAATTCTCGTTCTTCAACAATTTCTTCATCAATGTCATTAGTTTGTTGGTTGGTAATGAAGTATGGATCGAGTTTTTCTTGAACGGGAGCAGAATCATCTAAATCAAGAAATTCATTATGGTTTACTTGGTTTTTTGTGCTACAACATGGATGAACTTTATCTGGAATTGGAGAAAAGCTAGAAAAATCATGAGCATGGTGAGTTGTACAGAGAATTGATAGCGCTTTCACTCTTAGCATCTCAATATTTGAGGTAGTTTTCTGCATTTTGTTTTAATTCAGAGTTTGAGATGTGTTTGGTAATGTGAATTTGATGTTGGAAGTGATTATGAAATGAGAAATATTTATATATAAACAACAATCTTTTGTAAGATTCAGTTGGTTACATAGTAGTTAGTTAACTTTATTGTTTTAGGAGGTGGTTACATATGGAAGGTAGGAAAGAGTGTTAAGAAGTTGCTAATTGCTTTTATGTTATACCTTGTATTTGTTACTTAGCAATTTTAAGCCATTAGATTTGTTATTTCTATTTTCTAAATAAGTAAATTATATTGGGATTTACAACCATTTCCTCTCTTTAAGTTAGTAGTTGGACGTTATGTTTTGTAGGTATGTAACTTCTCACGCGTAATGCAATCTTCCAGGTTCACATGTTAGTTGCTACTTATTAAGTACATTAATTATTTAGGATATGAGTGTTTGATACTAATTATATTAACCGTAATAAATGAATTTGTGAGAAAAAATGATTTGTGCAAAAGATCATAATAATTTAAATCACAACAATGAAAGGTGATAAAAAAATATTTTTCCAACTCGTGCTTTTGACTTTTATGTATTATAAATAGATTTATCGATTCTCAAAATTATAATATCATGATATATGTTGAAACTATATTGACTACTATTATGATCATTTTACGTATATTTTTTTTAATGTTATACATAGTTAATTATTAATTTTATAGATCTATTTGATGACACCATGTTAGTTTGTTTATAATGACTTTATATTTTTTTATTAAAAATTGTGAAAATATAATCTTAATGATAGACATAAATTTCACGACATTCTTAATAACTACCCCAAAGTGTTTTTTAAGGTTAACTACCTCAAATGATACTTCCTAGTTAGTCGTCATTTTTCGTTTTGTTTTAAATAATTGTATCAATATTTTGTATAAAATATCTACACTAGTATTTTCTTGTTTTGAAAACAAAAGAGAACTTATTTTTTGCTGATTTCGACACAACATTATGATGCATACGATCATAGGTAAAATTGAGCCGTTTAATAGTAAAGGGCGGATAAGAATTTTTATTTAAGTATGTAATGTATGAGATAACATTTATAGATTTCCTCTTTATATTGTATTTGCTAATTTTTATTTTGAGCTAATTATTAATCTACCATTGAAGTAATAAGCTAATGTAGAGATCCAAATATGCAGGAAATGTGTGGTTGTTTTGACATATTTATCTACTATTTTTCTTATAAATGGATCGTCTGAGGTACAGACTCAACAAGATTGGCATTAAGACCAACAAGTCGAAGAATTTCATTATATAATTCATTAAGAAGTGTCGAATTTACCTTTTTATATGAAAAATTAACATTGATAGTCCTCATATTTCATAAAGTTAAATATCCTCTTAAAAGATAGATTTGCATTTTAATTGGGTCATGACAGATTCATATGAAATAAAAAGTTTATATTTAATCTCATGTTTCAAATATCTTTACATGATAGTGTATAGGGAGAAAAAAATATGCTTTGCACAAATGTCTCTTTATTGAGATACAAATAAACTCTATATTATATTACAAAATATTAGACCATTGACTTTACACTATCGTATGGGGAAATAGAAGCTCTATATTAGCCTCGTTACAAAAATAAAACATAACTCTAATTTCTAAATTTTATGTACATTAAAGTGTTCTACTATATCAAAATTAAATAAAGTCTCAACATGTAAAAACATAGAAACTCAATCTCAGTATGGGTGCACGTTCCTGCTCAATCCATTCATGTTGGTAAAAAATCCGAATAATTGGTGTTTGTACGGCAAAAATGATCTTTGTTTGTTGCTATCTTTCCTCGTTTTATTTGTCAGATAAAACTTCTCGTAAGCTGATAATGCATTATTGTGTTTTTCATTCTTCCTCTTTTTAGCGGGGTGTATTTTCTATGTTTAGCTTACTTGGCTTTTTTAGAACTGAAGGGTTCATTAAAACAAAAGAATCCTTAAGGTCACTGTTACTTCGAAGATTCAAATTTTTTGGAAATCTCCGCAATTTTGACGACTCTGTTGAGTTGCTTTTTTCGTAACACTCATTTGAAACCTTCATCTAAACCAATGTCATATTGTGCAATGGCTCATTTTGAAGTTGTTTTGAAATACCACCAGATCTTGAGAGTGGATTTGTGGAATCGTTAAGAAAGATCTTCTTTAGCGGTGCTCGAAGATGTAAGGCGTTATTATTTGAGGTAGGAAAGAATAAAAGAGATTGGTCAAAAGTATGGAGTATTGGTCGTATTTTTCCGTTTTCAAATATCTCATCGGCAAATACATCGGCTCCTTGGACTTCGGTGCATGCAAAACTAAATTCTCGTTCTTCAACAATTTCTTCATCAATGTCATGAGTTTGTTGGTTGGTAATGAAGTATGGATCGAGTTTTTCTTGAACGGGAGCAGAATCATCTAAATCAAGAAATTCATTATGGTTTACTTGGTTTTTTGTGCTACAACATGGATGAACTTTATCTGGAATTGGAGAAAAGCTAGAAAAATCATGAGCATGGTGAGTTGTACAGAGAATTGATAGCGCTTTCACTCTTAGCATCTCAATATTTGAGGTAGTTTTCTGCATTTTGTTTTAATTCAGAGTTTGAGATGTGTTTGGTAATGTGAATTTGATGTTGGAAGTGATTATGAAATGAGAAATATTTATATATAAACAACAATCTTTTGTAAGATTCAGTTGGTTACATAGTAGTTAGTTAACTTTATTGTTTTAGGAGGTGGTTACACATGGAAGGTAGGAAAGAGTGTTAAGAAGTTGCTAATTGCTTTTATGTTATACCTTGTATTTGTTACTTAGCAATTTTAAGCCATTAGATTTGTTATTTCTATTTTCTAAATAAGTAAATTATATTGGGATTTACAACCATTTCCTCTCTTTAAGTTAGTAGTTGGACGTTATGTTTTGTAGGTATGTAACTTCTCACGCGTAATGCAATCTTCCAGGTTCACATGTTAGTTGCTACTTATTAAGTACATTAATTATTTAGGATATGAGTGTTTGATACTAATTATATTAACCGTAATAAATGAATTTGTGAGAAAAAATGATTTGTGCAAAAGATCATAATAATTTAAATCACAACAATGAAAGGTGATAAAAAAATATTTTTCCAACTCGTGCTTTTGACTTTTATGTATTATAAATAGATTTATCGATTCTCAAAATTATAATATCATGATATATGTTGAAACTATATTGACTACTATTATGATCATTTTACGTATATTTTTTTTAATGTCATACATAGTTAATTATTAATTTTATAGATCTATTTGATGACACCATGTTAGTTTGTTTATAATGACTTTATATTTTTTTATTAAAAATTGTGAAAATATAATCTTAATGATAGACATAAATTTCACGACATTCTTAATAACTACCCCAAAGTGTTTTTTAAGGTTAACTACCTCAAATGATACTTCCTAGTTAGTCGTCATTTTTCGTTTTGTTTTAAATAATTGTATCAATATTTTGTATAAAATATCTACACTAGTATTTTCTTGTTTTGAAAACAAAAGAGAACTTATTTTTTGCTCATTTCGACACAACATTATGATGCATACGATCATAGGTAAAATTGAGCCGTTTAATAGTAAAGGGCGGATAAGAATTTTTATTTAAGTATGTAATGTATGAGATAACATTTATAGATTTCCTCTTTATATTGTATTCGCTAATTTTTATTTTGAGCTAATTATTAATCTACCATTGAAGTAATAACCTAATGTAGAGATCCAAATATGCAGGAAATGTGTGGTTGTTTTGACATATTTATCTACTATTTTTCTTATAAATGGATCGTCTGAGGTACAGACTCAACAAGATTGGCATTAAGACCAACAAGTCGAAGAATTTCATTGTATAATTCATTAAGAAGTGTCGAATTTACCTTTTTATATGAAAAATTAACATTGATAGTCCTCATATTTCATAAAGTTAAATATCCTCTTAAAAGATAGATTTGCATTTTAATTGGGTCATGACAGATTCATATGAAATAAAAAGTTTATATTTAATCTCATGTTTCAAATATCTTTACATGATAGTGTATAGGGAGAAAAAAATATGCTTTGCACAAATGTCTCTTTATTGAGATACAAATAAACTCTATATTATATTACAAAATATTAGACCATTGACTTTACACTATCGTATGGGGAAATAGAAGCTCTATATTAGCCTCGTTACAAAAATAAAACATAACTCTAATTTCTAAATTTTATGTACATTAAAGTGTTCTACTATATCAAAATTAAATAAAGTCTCAACATGTTAAAACATAGAAACTCAATCTCAATATGGGTGCACGTTCCTGCTCAATCCATTCATGTTGGTAAAAAATCCGAATAATTGGTGTTTGTACGGCAAAAATGATCTTTGTTTGTTGCCATCTTTCCTCGTTTTATTTGTCAGATAAAACTTCTCGTAAGCTGATAATGCATTATTGTGTTTTTCATTCTTCCTCTTTTTAGCAGGGTGTATTTTCTATGTTTAGCTTACTTGGCTTTTTTAGAACTGAAGGGTTCATTAAAACAAAAGAATCCTTAAGGTCACTGTTACTTCGAAGATTCAAGTTTTTTGGAAATCTCCGCAATTTTGACGACCCTGTTGAGTTGCTTTTTTCGTAACACTCATTTGAAACCTTCATCTCAACCAATGTCATATTGTGCAATGGCTCATTTTGAAGTTGTTTTGAAATACCACCAGATCTTGAGAGTGGATTTGTGGAATCGTTAAGAAAGATCTTCTTTAGCGGTGCTCGAAGATGTAAGGCGTTATTATTTGAGGTAGGAAAGAATAAAAGAGATTGGTCAAAAGTATGGAGTATTGGTCGTATTTTTCCGTTTTCAAATATCTCATCGGCAAATACATCGGCTCCTTGGACTTCGGTGCATGCAAAACTAAATTCTCGTTCTTCAACAATTTCTTCATCATTGTCGTGAGCTTGTTGGTTGGTAATGAAGTATGGATCGAGTTTTTCTTGAACGGGAGCAGAATCATCTAAATCAAGAAATTCATTATGGTTTACTTGGTTTTTTGTGCTACAACATGGATGAACTTTATCTGGAATTGGAGAAAAGCTAGAAAAATCATGAGCATGGTGAGTTGTACAGAGAATTGATAGCGCTTTCACTCTTAGCATCTCAATATTTGAGGTAGTTTTCTGCATTTTGTTTTAATTCAGAGTTTGAGATGTGTTTGGTAATGTGAATTTGATGTTGGAAGTGATTATGAAATGAGAAATATTTATATATAAACAACAATCTTTTGTAAGATTCAGTTGGTTACATAGTAGTTAGTTAACTTTATTGTTTTAGGAGGTGGTTACATATGGAAGGTAGGAAAGAGTGTTAAGAAGTTGCTAATTGCTTTTATGTTATACCTTGTATTTGTTACTTAGCAATTTTAAGCCATTAGATTTGTTATTTCTATTTTCTAAATAAGTAAATTATATTGGGATTTACAACCATTTCCTCTCTTTAAGTTAGTAGTTGGACGTTATGTTTTGTAGGTATGTAACTTCTCACGCGTAATGCAATCTTCCAGGTTCACATGTTAGTTGCTACTTATTAAGTACATTAATTATTTAGGATATGAGTGTTTGATACTAATTATATTAACCGTAATAAATGAATTTGTGAGAAAAAATGATTTGTGCAAAAGATCATAATAATTTAAATCACAACAATGAAAGGTGATAAAAAAATATTTTTCCAACTCGTGCTTTTGACTTTTATGTATTATAAATAGATTTATCGATTCTCAAAATTATAATATCATGATATATGTTGAAACTATATTGACTACTATTATGATCATTTTACGTATATTTTTTTTAATGTTATACATAGTTAATTATTAATTTTATAGATCTATTTGATGACACCATGTTAGTTTGTTTATAATGACTTTATATTTTTTTATTAAAAATTGTGAAAATATAATCTTAATGATAGACATAAATTTCACGACATTCTTAATAACTACCCCAAAGTGTTTTTTAAGGTTAACTACCTCAAATGATACTTCCTAGTTAGTCGTCATTTTTCGTTTTGTTTTAAATAATTGTATCAATATTTTGTATAAAATATCTACACTAGTATTTTCTTGTTTTGAAAACAAAAGAGAACTTATTTTTTGCTCATTTCGACACAACATTATGATGCATACGATCATAGGTAAAATTGAGCCGTTTAATAGTAAAGGGCGGATAAGAATTTTTATTTAAGTATGTAATGTATGAGATAACATTTATAGATTTCCTCTTTATATTGTATTCGCTAATTTTTATTTTGAGCTAATTATTAATCTACCATTGAAGTAATAACCTAATGTAGAGATCCAAATATGCAGGAAATGTGTGGTTGTTTTGACATATTTATCTACTATTTTTCTTATAAATGGATCGTCTGAGGTACAGACTCAACAAGATTGGCATTAAGACCAACAAGTCGAAGAATTTCATTGTATAATTCATTAAGAAGTGTCAAATTTACCTTTTTATATGAAAAATTAACGTTGATAGTCCTCATATTTCATAAAGTTAAATATCCTCTTAAAAGATAGATTTGCATTTTAATTGGGTCATGACAGATTCATATGAAATAAAAAGTTTATATTTAATCTCATGTTTCAAATATCTTTACATGATAGTGTATAGGGAGAAAAAAATATGCTTTGCACAAATGTCTCTTTATTGAGATACAAATAAACTCTATATTATATTACAAAATATTAGACCATTGACTTTACACTATCGTATGGGGAAATAGAAGCTCTATATTAGCCTCGTTACAAAAATAAAACATAACTCTAATTTCTAAATTTTATGTACATTAAAGTGTTCTACTATATCAAAATTAAATAAAGTCTCAACATGTAAAAACATAGAAACTCAATCTCAATATGGGTGCACGTTCCTGCTCAATCCATTCATGTTGGTAAAAAATCCGAATAATTGGTGTTTGTACGGCAAAAATGATCTTTGTTTGTTGCTATCTTTCCTCGTTTTATTTGTCAGATAAAACTTCTCGTAAGCTGATAATGCATTATTGTGTTTTTCATTCTTCCTCTTTTTAGCGGTTGTATTTTCTATGTTTAGCTTACTTGGCTTTTTTAGAACTGAAGGGTTCATTAAAACAAAAGAATCCTTAAGGTCACTGTTACTTCGAAGATTCAAATTTTTTGGAAATCTCCGCAATTTTGACGACCCTGTTGAGTTGCTTTTTTCGTAACACTCATTTGAAACCTTCATCTCAACCAATGTCATATTGTGCAATGGCTCATTTTGAAGTTGTTTTGAAATACCACCAGATCTTGAGAGTGGATTTGTGGAATCGTTAAGAAAGATCTTCTTTAGCGGTGCTCGAAGATGTAAGGCGTTATTATTTGAGGTAGGAAAGAATAAAAGAGATTGGTCAAAAGTATGGAGTATTGGTCGTATTTTTCCGTTTTCAAATATCTCATCGGCAAATACATCGGCTCCTTGGACTTCGGTGCATGCAAAACTAAATTCTCGTTCTTCAACAATTTCTTCATCATTGTCATGAGTTTGTTGGTTGGTAATGAAGTATGGATCGAGTTTTTCTTGAACGGGAGCAGAATCATCTAAATCAAGAAATTCATTATGGTTTACTTGGTTTTTTGTGCTACAACATGGATGAACTTTATCTGGAATTGGAGAAAAGCTAGAAAAATCATGAGCATGGTGAGTTGTACAGAGAATTGATAGTGCTTTCACTCTTAGCATCTCAATATTTGAGGTAGTTTTCTGCATTTTGTTTTAAGTCAGAGTTTGAGATGTGTTTGGTAATGTGAATTTGATGTTGGA